>JAPVLO010000382.1:0-1417589 GCA_027257055.1 Cephalopachus bancanus | reverse complement strand
GCTGACACAGCCCTCAGCCATGACAACTCCATATCCCCTTTCTTGCAGACTGGCACTGTGTAGGCTTCAGAACCTGGGCTGAATGAAACAACAAATACTATTGAAGCTAAATTTTTAGTCCATCGGGATTAGATTGAAATTTAAAAATTAAAATGATGAGTAAAATATTTTTAAATAAAGTATTTATTGTATACTGGAGTTTGTTGACTAAGACTTCTATCTTTATAAATGTATTCACTCATTCACTCGTCAAAACTTTCCTGAGTGAGCATTTTTTTTCATGCTGATCTAGGACTTGGAAATACAGTACATTAGTAAACAAAATCTCCATGGAGCTCACAGCCGATTCATAGGTGTCATAGAATACTACAGAGAGGTTAATTTGTAAAGAAAACAGACTTATTTGGCTTGTGGTTCTGGGGGCTAGAAAGTCCAAGGGCATGACACTAGCATTTGTTCAGTCATCTGGTGAGGACCTACTTGCTGTGTGTGTCATAACAGGGCCCAAAGGGGCAGAAGGGAAAAGAGAGCATGAGGGATAGAGACATTCATTTTTATCATAAAGCCATTCTTAAAATAACTAATCCATTCCTTTGACAATGGCATTAATCCATTCTTGGGGGTGGCCCCCTCATGACCTAATCACTTCTTTAAAAGGCTCTACCTCTCAATACCATCACATTGCAAATTAAATTTCAACATGATTTTTTGGAGAAGACATTCAAACCATAGTGATAGGATTTGTGACATTTGGATGAAAACTTTGAGATAACAGGGGGTAACGTTGGCATGACATCCTGTTTATAAGTCCCATGTTCACATTAAAATAATTTACCAATAACAAAGAAGCAAGTGTTATGTAGTTATGTTTTTCCCTAGAACAAGGTACAGATAACATTGAATAGTATTTTCTCTAAGGCGGGCTGGCTACACAGCTATCACACAACAATCTTTAGCTAATTAGGATTTCAAAGGAAACATAAACAATTAAATGTAATAGGATATACCTGGGTTGAGGCATTAAGGATATTTATCTCCCCCAGTAACTCTCAGAGTTAGAGAGCTATAGGGTTTAAAGGGTTTCAATTTTCATTTCTTCAAAAAACGATCAAATGAATTCTTCAAGTAGAAAAAAGAGTTGTGTAAATCTGGCTTTCCCACTCCCCCTCTCAATCAGTTAACCAGACATTGCACAAATATATCCCTGTTTTCTCTTTAAGTTCTGAAAGAAACACGAACAGAATTTTTGTTCCGTGTTGTCTTTTAAAAAAAATGGACAGACTCCAGGACTGAAACAACTTTGAAAGGAATTGGAGGCCAGAGGGGAATCTAGTAGAGAAGAGACAGGGGCCCGTGGCTGAACAATTTAAAGAAGCAAATAGATGTCTTGTCTGCCTGTGTTATCTTGGAAAACCCATGTACCTAAATTGTGGATATGTCTACTGCCTCTAGTGCATAAGTTTACTTCTGAAGGAACCCAATGATGAAGGTGTATTCTGGTCTGTGGTCACTCCGAAGAATGACATTGGGTCCAGTTACCCACTGGGAAAGATGGTTTGCGGGAAAATTTAAAGGGAAATAGACCCCAGCTGAGAGCAATTTATATCTGAACCTAAAGATGCTGAAGTTTCAAGTGGATATGATCTGGATGTTGACACAGACAATAATTGATTCATCATTTTTGATGACCTGAGGTGGCATCTGTTGTGGATATTTTAAACATACTCGCAAAGAAGTGCTGAGAGGTTAGAACACATAATCTTGTTCTCTCACTTCATCTATGGACATCATTACTGGGAGGTAGACATGGGGGCAAGAAAAGAATGAGATGTGGGTGCTTGCAAAAAAACTGTAAACCGACAAGAGGCAGTTCTACTGTCTTCAAAACTTGGTTTCCCGGGCTATGATTTGAGAAATGGAGAACTCTTCTCAGCCAGCACTGCGCCCTTAACTACCCTCTGGGTGAGATCCCCGTTACACTTAGGGGGTGTTTTTCCCGTATGAGTATTGGAATCAGTTCCTTTCATAACATTAGCGATGGATCCCATATTTACTCAAGTTCATTAAAGTTACTGCTGCAGAGCCAGTGTGCTCATATTTTGCTTTTGCAGATTCAGTTAATGATCAAGGTTTCCTGAGTATCTGTCTGGTGATAATCTGGCACTGCCAGATCTCTAGTTTATCTGAGCAAGGAAAGCACATTTTTAACCACAAAAACATATTTGCTGAAAGCTAAAAACTTTTTTCTTGGTGCAACACTTTGAACAAAGTTACAGCAGAAAAATATGGGATATGTCATAAATCACAAAATATAAATTAAGTAGATAAATTAACAAAAACTACATTTCAAATATTAGATATTGCCACAGTTGCCTTTTGGGGTTATGTTTATATTTCTGTTCTCATAAATATATTCTAGGTGCTAAGAAAAATGGATAAATATGACTGATGTAAATCCTATCAGGTAGAGGTCTGATTTTTTTCTCCTCCAAACAATAAAAACAATAACCCCCCCCTAAAATTATTAATTGTGCAGAATATAGTGTGGTTTTAGGCTGCAATTCTTTTAGGCTGCAATTCTAGTTCTTTCTTTTCCTAAGTTTTAATGCCACTACAATTCATCAGAGGAAAATTAGACAGAAAAAAAATCTTTTCTTTTTCCAGAAGATAGAGGGAAGGGATAAGAAGAGGGGAAAATATGTGAGTAAATATGATCAGCCTAAAATAGAGTTAATATAGCTCCATATCTAAAATTGCTTTCTCAGACTGTTTTTTTGATGAACAACTCTAATAATTATCAGTATTTGGCACAAGGATTGCAGATTGCTTTGTGTGAGGTTAATATTTAATTTTCCTTAGAAAGGACTTTCAAACAGAATTTCTATTTGTGTGTTCTTGGGAGGGTATTGACTGGTTCATTTCTTTGTTATAAACTATTTTGTGGGGAGAGCTGGAATTTTTCATATTTACTCTTGTTTCTTTGCTTGGAGAAGTTGATTGTGCTGGATTTTATAATTTCATTGTTTTGTTAAAATATCAATAATACTGAGCAGAGTTTCCACTATGGAAACCCTGCCGAGTCCAGTGGGAGGCCTTCTTTGGGATATTTCTCTTTACTTAGAGTGGTATTTTGTAAGCCAGCTATGGTGAACATAAAAAAGGGAATATAGGTCATATAAATGTATCAAAATCCAGCAGCTTGAGGACAATATAACTTAATTGATTTAATAATCTTTAAATCAAGTTCTAATTTTCATCTCAATTTCTGGTCAGTATGGGCTGACCAATTAAACAATTCCAGGTTTTTCATAGTGAAATTGATTTGCATTTTTTTTGACAGAGAATAAACTAAGGTTGAGTGAATAGCAAAAATGCTTTCTTACCTTCTACCTAATTAGCTGAGTCTTAACTGAGAGGGTATTTTTGAGCTTTATTGTTTCTCATTCATTCAACTCCCAGCACCCTGGGATTCTAGCAATTATGTATAGTAATTCTTTCTGTTGTTTTTTCATAAGACCTTTGACATTTGTGAGACCAAAGCTATCTAGGATTTCCAGGTCATAATCTCAGATCCCTACAAGGTTTTATCTCTGTCTTGGTTCCTTGGGAGGCTGCCAGCCTTCCTCACACATCAAGAAATGTATTTAGTAAGTCCTGGCCTAGTGGCTCATGCCTGTAATCCCAGCACTTTGGGAGGCAGAGGCAAGAGAATTGACCGAGCCCAGGGCTTTGAGACCGGCCTGTGCAACATGGTGAGACCTCATCTCTACAATAAATTAAAAATATTAGCCAAGCATGATGGTACAGCCTATAGGTCCAGCTATTTGGAAGCCTGAGTCCAGCAGGGCAAGGCTGTGGTAGTGGTGATTGTGCCTCTGTACTCCAGCCTGGGCGATAGAGACGCTGACTCAAAAAAAAAAAAAAGTGTTTGGTATAGAGTAGATATTTTACTTAATTTTTTTTTTGTGGGGGGTTGGAGTTTCACTCGGTTGCCCAGACTGGAGTGCAGTGGCTGTTCCCGGCCACCACAGCCTCAACCTGCTGGGCCCAGCGATCCTTCCGCCTCAGCCTTCCGAGTAGCCGGAATTACAGGCATGCGCTACCATGCCTGGCTGATTTTTTGATTTATTGTAGAGATGAGGTCTTGCCAAGTTGCCCAGGCAGATCTCGAACCCATGGGTTCAGGCAATCCTCCCAAAGTGCGGGATTATAGGCTGAGCCACTGAGCCCGGCTGTTTTACTTAATTTTTAAAGCGATTAATAAATTCTCATGACTTAGAAAGTAAAAGGATAAAAATTTTTACAGTAAAAAGTCCCCTTCCCATTCTTTCATTTCAATATCCTCCTCTGTCTCTCTTCTATACCCACAGATGATCCTTGGTACTAGGTTTAGTTTCCTTCTAGAATTTCTTTATGTCTATTCAAGTGACATTACAGAGCAATTGAGAAATTTCTAACTTTTAGCACGCAAATTTATTTCTTTTCCTCTTCCTCCCTCTCTCTCTTCCTCCCTTTCTCCCTCCCTGGCTCCCTCCCTCCTTCCTTGGATCACTGTCTGGAGTGCAACGGTATGATCATGATCATGGCTCACTGCAGTCTCAAACTCCTGGACTCAGGCAATTCTCCTGCTTCAGTCTCCCCAGTTGCTGGAACTACAGGGGCCTGCCACCGCTGGCTAACGTTTTGATTTTTTGTAGAGATGAAGTCTTGCTATGCTGCCTAGGCTAGTGCCAAATTCTCCTGCCTTGGTCTCTCAAAGTGCTAGGATTACAGGCATGAGCCACTTTGCCGAGTTTAACACTCAAATTTCTTTTAATTCTTTATATGTTTACTATCTCCATCTTTTCATCTCTCATTTACTTAAGGAAAAAAAAAATGAGGTTTGGTGGCCCACAATTTTAGCCCCAGCTACTCAGGAAGCTATAGGAGGGCTGCTTGAGCCCAGACCAGCTTGGGCAACAAAGTGAGACTTTGTCTTAAAAAAAGAAGAAAGAAGAAGAAGAAGAAGAAGAAGAAGAAGAAGAAGAAGAAGAAGAAGAGAAGAAGAAGAAGAGGAAGAGGAAGAGGAAGAGGAAGAGGAAGAGAAGGAAGAGGAAGAGGAAGAGGAAGAGGAAGAAAAGAAACAGGCTTTATTGATTTTTTTTTTTTTTTTTTTGAGTTGGAGTCTCACTCTGTCGCCCAGACTGGAGTGCAGTGGCCGCTCCCGGCCACCGCAGCCTCGACCTGCTGGGCTCCGGCGATCCTTCTGCCTCAGCCTTCCAAGTAGCCGGAATTACAGGCATGCGCTACCACGCCCGGCTGATCTTTTGATTTATTGTAGAGATGAGGTCTTACTGCCCAGGCGGGTCTTGAACCCGCGGGCTCAGGCAATCCACTCACCTCAGCCTCCCAAAGGCGTGGGATTACAGGCTGAGCCACCGAGCCCGGCTTGATTTTTTGAGCTGCAGTCTCACTGTACCCAGGCTGGAGTGCAGCAGCACGCTTATGGCCACCACAGGCTTGACCTGCTGGGTTCAGGCAATCCTTCCACCTCACCCTTCCAAGTAGCTGAAACTGCAGGTGCACCAGGCTAATTTTCTTTCTTTTATTTTTATTTGCTGTAGAGATGAGGTCTCACCAAGTTGCCCGGGGTGGTTTTGACACCCTGGGCTCAGCAATCCTCTTGTCTTCCATAGTGCTGGGATTACAGGCGTGAGCCACTGCGCCCAAATCAGACTTTATTTTTGAGAACACTTATTTTTTAGAAAACTTTACATTCACAGCAAAATTAAGAAGGCACAGAGATTTCCCACATACTCCCTTCCCCTACACACTTGTAGCCCCCCCACTATCAAAATCCTGCACCAGAGTGACACCTTTGTTAAATTTTTTTTTTTTTGAGTTGGAGTCTCACTCTGTCGCCCAGACTGGAGTGTAGTGGCCGCTCCTGGTCACCGCAGCCTCGACCTGCTGGACTTTGGCGATCCTTCCGCTTCAACCTTCCAAGTAACTGGAACTACAGGCGTATGCTACCATGCCTGGCTAATTTTTTGATTTATTGTAGAGATGAGGTCTCACCAAGTTGCCCAGGCGGGTCTTGAACCCACGGGTTCAGGCAATCCACTCACCTCAGCCTCCCAAGGTGCGGGATTACAGGCTGAGCCACCGAGCTGGGCTTCCTTTGTTAAAATTAACGAACCTACATTGACAGGGTCATTATCACCCAAGTCCATAGTTTACATTAGGGTTCATTCTTGGTGTTGTACATTCTGTGGGTTTTCACAAATGAATAATGACATGTATTCACTTTATAGTGTCATACAGAATTGTTTCACTGCCCTAAAAATCCTCTGTGATTCATTTATTCACCCCTCTCTACTTCCTAACCCTGGCAACCATGATTCTTTTATTTTCTGTATGGTTTTCCTTTTTTCCAGAGTGTCATATATTTAGAATCATACAGTATATAGCCTTCTGAGATTGGCTTTTTTTTTTTTTTTGCTTAGTAATAGGCATTTACACTTCCTCCATGAATTTTTATGGCTTGATATCTCATTTCTTTCTAGCACTGAATAATTGTGCATTGTCTGTATGTACCACATTCATTCACCTACCAAAGAACATCTTGGTGGCTTTCCAGTTTTGAAAATTATGAATAAAGCTGCTATACACGTTCATATGTAGATTTTTGTGTAGATATAAGTTTTAAACATGTTTAGGTAAATACCAAGGAGTGCAATTGTTGGATGGTTATAATAAGAGTAATTTCAGTGTTGTAAAAAACTGGCAAACTGTTTTCCAAAGTGGCTGTACCATTTTGTGCTCCTAACAGCAATGAATGATTTTCCCATTTACTTTTCATCAAATTGCTGTCACTTTCCCACTTTCATCACCCCACCAAAACTTCTGTTAAGATCACCAATGGCTTCCTAGCTGCTGTCAATGTGTACCTTTTAGCTTTTATTTTACGGAACCTATCTTTTGACCACTCACATCTACTCAACTCTCCTCTCTTGATCTCTGATACTAGTCTTTCTTGGTTTTTCTTCTCCCATGTAGGTGATTCCTTCTCCCTTTCTGTCTCTTTTATATTTGTTTTGTCTCTGCTTATCCATCAATTGTTGTTATTTTAGAATTTCCTCTTTTACTTGCTTCTTTTCTAACTCTTTTTATTCTTTGGGGGGTAATTTCCAAAACCTCTAACAGTAATCTAGAGAATCTTAACTGAATTTGAGATCCACATTTCCAGGTACTTATTGGCAATCTCCCTGGGATGTCTCTTAGACTCCTAAAATTTAGCATATCACTCCATTCCTGGCCACTGAAAATAAGCAAATCTCTGCTCCTCTTTAAAAAATTTTGCTTGATCCTGCTGGATGACACTGCTGTCTATCTTAAACTGCTTACACCTGAAACTGTAACTGGACTCAGGTTTGGCTGCTTGGGAGACAAGGGCTGGTATAAGGAAAACAGGTTTATTCAAGAGCCAGCAACATAAGGAAATAAGGAGATGGTGGACTAATGTCTCAAAGACCATCTCAAGTCAGTACGAGGCTCTTTTTTATGTTAAGGGCAGAGGGAAAAGGAGGGGTTTGGGATCAAGAGGTGGACAGACATGGTGGTCCATGCCTGTGATCCCAGCACTTTGGGAGGCCAAGACAAGAGGATCACCTGAGCCCATCAGTTTGAGGCTACAGTGAGCTATTATTGTGCCATTGCATTCTATCCTGGGGAACAGAGCAAGATCCTGTCTCAAGGAGGAGAAGGAGGAGTACGAGGAGGAAGAGGAGGATGAGGAGGAGAGGAGGAGGAGGAGGAAGAAGAAGAGGAAGAGGAAGAGGAAAGAGGGAAGGAGAAGGAGAAGAAGGAGGGACCAATGGCTGCAGCATCTGGGGACCTTATCATCTCTCAGGTTAGCGGAGGTTAAGAAGCTTCTTTGTCCTTGGTCAGATCACAGTGTTCCTTGAAATTCCTTGAAATCTTTAACAAAACATAAAGTACACGCTTCCTTCCCCCCCCCAGTTAGTCTCAACAGTTGCATAATTGTTGCTTCTATGTTATTTTTTTAGTGTTTCAAAATTATTCTAGACTCTATTCTAGCACGAGCAAAAGCCCCTTAAATAAACACTGGGCTGGCTATGTTAGTTCTTGGGCTGTTTCACTGTAACGACACCTGAAACTTTCTTAGATGCCTCATTCTTGTGCTTTTCCACATTCCAGAAAATCGATTCTGCATCCTCTCAGGCTGCCCCTTCTTCACAAGACCTCAGCCACTGCCTTGGAGCAGCCTCTCCTCGTTCTTTTCCTGTTTGGGTGCAATCGGCTCCCCATGTCCTCCTATTTCTCATCTCACTCTCTGTCCTTCCATCCTCCACACCAGTGTCCGGGTGATATTTTTGATAAAGTAATACGTGACTGCATCATTCCTCTGCAATTCTACGGCCTTGAGAAGTAAGTCTGGCTCTTGAGTATGGTGTGCAAGATCTTTCATGATCTGGCCCTACCTGTTCTCTCTCTCTCTCTCTCTCTCTCTTTCTTTCCGTTTTTATTTTAGATTCAGGGGGTATACATGCAAGTTTGTTATGTGGACATATTGTGTCGTGGTGGGGATTGGGTCTTTGGCGGCCCTTTCCCCAGATAGTGAACATCGTACCTAATAGGTAATTTCTGAGCCCTCACCCCTTCCCCTTATTGGCGTCCCCAGTGTCTGTTATTCCATCTTCGTGATCACTTAGCTCCGGCATATGAGTGAGAACATGTGGTGTTTGGTTTTCTCTTTCTGAGTCAGTTCACTTAGGATGATCATCTCCAGCTTTATCCATGTTGTTGCCAAGGATATGGTTTCATTTTTATTTTTATGGCTGCATAGTATTCCATGATGTATACATACCACATTTTCCTTATCCAGTCAGTTGTTGGTGGGCATGTAGGTGTGTTCCATGATTTTGCTATTGTAAATAGTGCTGCAATGAACATACAAGTACAGGTATCTTTTCAAAATACTGTTTTGGTCAGGCTTGGTGACTCAGGCTTGGTCGTCCAGCACTTTGGGAGGCTGAGGAGAGTGGATTGCCTGAGCCCATGGGTTCGAGACCAGCCTGGTCAACTTGGCGAGACCTTGTCTCTACAATTACAATAAAAAATTAACCGGGCGTGGTAGCATGTGCCTGTAATTTCAACTACTTGGAAGGCTAAGGCAGAAGGATCGCCAGAGCCCAGCAGGTCAACGCTGGGGTGGCCATGAGTGTGCCACTGCACTCCAGCCTGGGCGACAGAGTAAGACTCCAACTTGAAAAAAAAAAAAAAAATTGATTGATTTTCCTTTGGGTATAGCCCTAGTAATGGAATTGCTGAATCATATTGTAATTTGATTTTTAGTTTTTTAAGTTTTTTAGTTTTTCCATACTGTTTTCCTTAGTGGTTGGACTAGCTTACAATCCCACCATCAGGGCATGAGTGTTCCCTGTTCTCCACAACTGCACCAACATCTGTTATTCTTTGACTTTCTAATAATAGCCATTCTGACTGACATAAGGTGATTATCTCACTGTGGTTTTAATTTGCATTTCTCTGGTGATGAGTGATGTTGAGCATTTTTTTCATGCATTTGTTGGCTACTTGTGTGTCTTCTTTTGAGAAGTGTCTTTTCATGTTCTTTGCCCACTTTTTGATGGGATTATTTGTTTTTGTTTGTGTTGAGTTATTTGAGTTCCTTGTAGATTCTGAATATTATTAGACTTTTGGGGCATAAGTTGCAAACAGTTTCTCCCATTCGGTACTTTTCTGTTCACTCTGTTGGTTGTTTCTTTTGCTGTGTAGAAGCATTTTGGTTTAAGTCCCATTTTGTCTATTTTTGTTTTTGTTGCAATTGCTTTTGGGGTCTTTGTCATAAATTGTTTGCCTAGGCCAATGTCCAGCAGAGTGTTTCCTAGGTTTTCTTCTGGGATTTTTATAGTTTCAGGTCTTACATTTAAGTCTTTAATCCTTCTTGAGTTAATTCTTGCATATAATGAGAGATAGGGGTCCAGTTTCATTCTTCTGCATATGGCTAGCCACTTTTCCCAGCACCATTTATTGACTAGGGTGTCCTTTTACCATTGTTTATTTTTGACACCTTTGTCAAAGATCAGTTGGTTGTAGGAACATGGTTTTATTTTCAGGTTCTCTATTCTGTTCCATTGGTCTATCTGTCTATTCTTGTACCAGTACCATGCTGTTTTAGTTACTATAGCCTTATAGTGTAATTTGAAGTTGCTGCCTGTTTTCTTGACCCTATTCCTCACTGAAGTTCCTGAGATTTTCATGCCTTCTCAGGTCTTTCAAATGTCACATCTTTGTCTTTGCCTGAAATACCCTTCTCTTGTCTGCCTAGGCACACTGTCTTTATTCTAAAGGAACTCTTCTACTCCAACCTTTACTCCAGCTGAATTAAGTGCTTTTTGATAAACATCTCAGCAACACTGCCAGGCATACCATTTCATACATCTCTTGTGTTCAAGAGTCCATGAACTTTTTATGAGCATAATGCTTACTTATGGCTTTCCTATACTCTTTCATTTGATATTCATGGCACTCCTTTTTAATTTTATTTTAGTTTTTTAGAGAAAGGATCTCACTCTGTCCAGCCCAAGCTGGAGTAGTGCAGTCATAGATTATAGCAGCCTCAATCTCCTGGACTTAAGAGATCCTCCCTCCTCAGCCTCCCAAGAGACTGGGACTCCAGGTGTGTGCCACCACACCCAGCTAATTTGTTACCCAGGCTAGTCTTGAACTCTGATCTCAAATGATCCCTCTGCCTTGGCCTCCCCAAACCCTGGGATAACAGGCATGAGCCAGCACACTGGCTTACTTTTGTCTTTGAATTATGTAAAAAACAAGACAAAACAAAAAGCCAGAGCCTGAGACCAAGTTCATGTTTTATCTGTAGAAGAGTTCCAGGGCAGCAAGAATGAGGGAAGATGGGAAGTCAAACACAGAGGGAGGGTAGGCAGATATAAGGCAGTGTATCATCAAGCTGGCCACTGTTTCACAAGGAGACCTGGCAAGTTTCCCATCACCTGGGTCATCTCCTGAGAGGTGTAGCTATCCATTGTGCTCAGAACAGACTATTGGATTTAGAGGAAGAGCAAGGCATTTATGAGTCTTATTTCCTTCTTCTCATTGGCTCAAATCTATCCAATTATTTTTAAATTTCTCTGATTTCCAGGGGGTTCCCTGGTTCTTCTGTTCAACTGTTGGGGAAGCCAACAGCTGGGTCTGGTTGAGTAGGGCTTGGGTGCCGGAGCTGCTGAGGCCCCTGCTAGGGCAGATGGGACGGCAGCTGTGTGGAAGCCCAGCATTCCGCCCTGAGGGGGGCTGAGAGCAAAGCTGGTTGCATCTTCCCTATTGTTAGGTTATGCAGATATGTAAAATTTAAGCCCCATAGAGAGATTAGGGCAGTCAGTTTCTCAAAGGTTGGGTCAAGCAAATTTGATACAGCACATGAACTGGAGTGAATTCATCTGTAATGTTAGAAAAGTTCCATTTTCCTCATATTGCTGATGAGGAAATAGATTAGGGAAATAAAGTAAACTGTCAAACTGACACAACTATGATTGAGGTATTTCAATTTTTTGAAATTTTTTCTATATTTTTCCCTATGCATTTTGTAATGCTTTGCACTGAACAAACGTACTTCTCAATTCTCTATCCTTTCTTTTCCTTTCTCTTCTTCCTTCAAACACTGATGACTTTTGATTTAGTCAGCCAATTACCAAGTCCAGACTGGTCTGTCCCTTCTAAAACTCTTATTTGTACCACACGTTTCTTTTTTTTTTCTGAGTTGGAGTCTCACTCTGTCACCCAGATTGGAGTGCAGTGGCCGCTCCCGGCCATCGCAGCCTCGACCTGCTGGGCTCCGGAGATCCGTCCGCCTCAGCCTTCCAAGTAGCCGGAATTACAGGCATGCGCTACCACGCCTGGCTGAGTTTTTGATTTATTGTAGAGATGAGGTCTCGCCAAGATGCCCAGGCGGGTCTCGAACCCGCGGGCTCAGGCATACCACACGTTTCTGCACCCATTTTTAAAATTTTGCCTGCAAAGGCCTCTGGAGGGCAGTTTAAGTAGGGGAGTTTCCTCCAGACTGTAGGTTATCTTTGCCCAGAACGTGGGGCAGTTGCCTCAAGTTCAGGCAGTGATGACAAACCCAGAGACACTAAATTCTGGATTCATTCATGGCCTGTTGATTGACAATGACCTGGTCTACAAGTTCTGAGGCATGTAAAAAAACCCATATAAGAAAAAGGGACACTATTGCTTTATTTTGATTGGCTTTTGGGGCATGATTACCTTTACAAGTGGAAGGGAGGTTCTATCAGAGGAAAATTGGAGACTGGACAAATCTCAGGTAAGCTGCCTTCTAATGGAGGGCAAGAGCCCACTTTAGTCAGCAAAAGTTGAACAAGATCCACGTCCACAGACCTATGATCTTTGTGCCTGCCTTATTTGTGTTGTTTCCCCCACCCACAAAGGCTCTGCTGCTTGTGTTTGTGGCTAGATATAAAGGGGATATTGGGGCAGCTGTGTCTTCCTCTATAGATAAGCTGGATGCACATGGAGATTCCAACTGGTAAAGTGGTAGAAAAACCTAGAACTCTGGTGTCTGAGGCAAAGAAAGAAAAGAAGCAGGGGAGCCGGCCAGCCAGAAAGGGGGCAGCAATGGCCAGCCTTATACAGGGTTTCCTTGTGTCCATCTACCTTCTCCATTTTTCTCTCTTTTCTCCATTCCCTAATAGTGCAGTGCTAAATATAAAATACTGTTGCATTGAACCAGGTCTAGTTCTAAGCCCTGGAGAGTTGGAATCTTCCCCCATGTTATTACCCATGTTTTTCTCACTTCTTCTTACTTTTGCCCCCAAAGCCTATATGCCAACAGGAATGAAATAATAAAAACCAGTCTTGGCTGCATGTGACCAAGTGACTATTTGAGAGCACACTGATAGGATGCTAGTGGCTATCTTGAAGAGGTCTGCTGATAACAAATCCTCACAGGGGGATTTAGGGAGGCTAAGGCGTACAGGGCTCTTTTCAGTGAGAAAGGCGATTCCACTCTCCTTGGGGGCTGTCTGACCTTGTCCCTTCGTCCTCTCACCCGAGTCTGTCCTGAGGTTCCACCTAGTGTTTTCATAAAGAAATATTTTGGATCATGGCACACGGAGATTACCTGCTTGTCCAATTAAAATATCTGAGTACCAGAAAGCCACTGAGGAAGGGGCAGGCATTGTGGGGGACTCTATGCCTTTTAGAATCTGAGCTCAAAATCTCTGCTCCCATCTTCCAGCAGGGTTTGCTTGAAGTGTTGGGAACTTTTAAAGCGATTTAATGGTAATATTATGTCTGTTGAATCTAGCAAAAAGCTTGAGCTTGTATTTCTTTTTTAAACTTATTTTTCCTTTCCTTTTCCTATTGACCTAATTTTAGTGTGTTTTATTAGGGTACCAGGGGTGATTGGAAAACAAACGACAATAAAAAATCTGGTCCATAGAGATTTGAGAAGCAATGCTCTAAGTCATGCTGGTGCCCAAACCCTCTTCCCTTGTTGGTACAGGGATAACCTCTGCAGAGGGTGTACCTGTTCAGAGTCCCAGATAAAGGAATGGAGTAAGGACACGCCAGCTCCCGGTGCTCCCTCTCAGACTATAAAACTCACTTCAGGGAAACTGGAGATACATCATGGGACTGCCAAGCCCACCCCAGCCTCCTCTCTGCCTCTGTTTCTTTTTGTTCCACAATCCCTTGGGTCAGGAGAGGTTAGATATTTCTTTAACTCCCAATCCATCTAAAAGGATGTAGTCTATCCAGTCTAGCCCTTGATATATTTAATACAAGTTAAAAACCTGGAGACTCTTCTTTCTCAACTGTGCCTGTTATCTAGCCCATTGTCAATGTTGTGCCATTCTCTTGGATGTTATAAGTGTGTAATAACACCCACTGTTTTCAATCTTTCATTCTCAGTCCTGATCCAATCTGCAACTTCTCCCTCAGGATACTTTGGGTTTCACCCAAGATGCTTTGCTTGGCCTAACTTTAGTCACGCTTCTGAATCTTCTGCTAGGCTCATCTTGTGTACATTCTTGTAAAATCCAGTTGCAGCAAAGAATTCAGCTAAGTCGTCTTAGCCAGAACCAAGCATTCTTGATATAGAATCATCCTCAATATCTGATCAGATTTCTTATACCAGCTCCTGCCCTCCCCCCATTATGTCTGATCACCTGGCCTGTCTTCAGCAAAGATTGTATTTTAGGTTAGTTAAACCGTAGTCCCCCTCACCCCAGATGTTTCCTCTTAGTATTTTTCCATCTGCTGTCCCCACCCCCACACACTTCTCCTTTCCTGTATGTTCCCATTTGCCCATGCTGTATTCAGAGCTGGCCCAGCTTCTCTTCCCAACCGCAAGCCGGCCACTGCCTTGGTCCCTGAGCTATCACAGTAATCCTGAATACAGTTTTCCTTACCATGCTTTTAGCCAGTAGCGTAGAATAATTTTTCTTTAACAGTTAACTAGGGAGAAAGTCACATTTCCAAAAAGGCAAAGGAGAAAATAACATTTGTAATTTTTCAAAACGTGATCTCTACAATAAATCAAAAAATTAGCTGGGCGTGGTACAGCACGCACCTGTAGTTCCAGCTACGTGGAAGGCTGAGGCAGAAGGATCAGCTGAACCTAGCAGGTTGAGGCTGAGGTGGCCATGAGTGTACCACTGCACTCCAGCCTGAGCCTGGGCAATGGAGTGAGACTCTAACTCAAAAAAACAAACAAAAAACCCAAAACAACAACAACAAAAACCACCATGATCTTCCCCTGCACAGCTTTATAAATTTGTTATGGCAACATCTCTTCTGATCCTGATCCCCACACTACACCCTAATAACATGGAGAGCTCTGAATATATGGCATGGTTGTTTCTGTCAGATCACTGACAGCACAAGGCAGGCTCATTCTCACTTTTCAAGTCTCAGCCTAAACGTCACTGCCTCTGAAATGCCTTTCTTGATGAATGTCGTCTCCTAGTTAATTTTTATCTCATCATTCTGTTTATTTTATAAAAAGATTTATCTCAGTGTCTTATGTTGCTTATTTATTTGTTTACTTAAGAATTGCCCTCCCTATAGAACTGTAAGATCCATGAGGCTGGAACCTTCTATTATTTAAAAAAAAATTTATTTTATTTTATTCTTGAGTCGAGGTCTCACTCTGTTTGCCCAGGCTGGAGTGCACTGGCATGCTTGTAGCTCACTGCACTCTCAACCTCCTGGGCTCAGGCGGTCCTTCCACTGCAGCCTCTTGAGTAGCTGGGACTACGGTGTTCACCACCACATTTGGCCACTTTTTTGGGGGGAGGATTTCTTGTAGAGATGAGGTCTCGCTGTGTTGCCCAAGCTGGTTTCAAACTCTGGGCATCAAGCCTCCCAAAGTGCTGGGATTATTGGCTGAGTCATTGCTCCTTGCCAGGACCTTTTATTTTTATTCATTATTGTGCCCCCTATGCCTCGCATAGAGACTGACACAGGTTTTAAATCTTTTGAGTTAACTGAAAAGGCATTAGATAGTTCCTCCTCATGGATGTTTAGATAGCGAATCCCTACTGAGACACAATGGAATTGCAACATTGCTCCTGCCCTTGGCTTTTTGTATTTGAAAGATCTGGAGTCCTTTAGAAGTGATCACATTTTACTATTCAGAAACGGTGGTTACGTTCATAAAAAATTTCATGAAAAGAAGAAGCTGATAGGTGGCGGGCCTCTCCCAGGAGAATTCAGAGAGATAATTGGACCCTGAGAGAAGACAGGGGAAGGGAAAATGGTCATGACTCACGCAGAGGTCCTCACTGTTTCCATCATGTCAGTTGCTTAATTGGAGACATATTTTTGTGGCTCAGGAAGTGTCTGGGCAAGTGATCAAGGCAAATGATTGTTGCACATGATTATTATTCCAGTGCCCAGGGTAGGGGCTGGAGTGGAGGACCCAGTAAATGCAAAATTCCAGGGTAAACTGGCTCTAGCAGATTGCCACTCTCTGCACAGCATGCCACTTTATGGTCACAGCTAAAGATGACACCTGCTCTTTCCCTGGGGCATTGTGAATCAGAGACTCAAGCCAGCACAGCTGCTTCTCTGCAGGGCACTACCATTCCCTGCTGCAGTCAGATATCTCGGAGCAGCCCCAGTGTCCCCTACCCTTCCCTCCCACGTTTGTCAGTAGCTGATGACACTTAGCCCGTCTCCCAACTCTCTCTGGACTATGGCTTGCTTTTATTCTCCTTTGTTTGAGATCAAGCTCTCATCTTTTTCTGCCTCAGTGGTTGCAAGAGCCTCCTGAGAGTTTGTAAAACTCTCTTCTCTTTTACTTTTCACATTTCAGTCAGCGTGATCTCAATCAAGTCCCTCTCCAGATTAAATTCTTCAATGGATCCTCTACTGTTCTGCTGTCCAAAGATCTTCATCTTTCTCCTTCCTTAGCCTCATCTTATTACATTTTCTCTCTCCCTCTGAATTCTTAAGATTTTTCTTATTTTTTCTCCAGTTTCTAGAACTTATAGCTCGTTCATAAATTTTTTTTTTTTTTTTTTGAGTTGGAGGTCTTGCTATATCACCCAAGCTGGAGCACAGTGATGCAGTCATAGCTTACTATCGCTTTGACTTCCTGGGCTCAAATAATCTACCTGTCTCAGCCTCCCAAGTAACTGGGACTACGAGTGCATGCCACCATGCCTGGCTGATTTTTTTTTTTTGGTGGAGACAGGGTCTCCTGTTGCATAGGTTAGTCTTGAACTCCTGGCCTTAAGCAATCCTTCTGCCTCAGTCTCCTAAAGGTAGGCATGAACCACTGCACCCACCCACTTCCTGCCCATTTTTTAACTATAGTACTTTTGCATTGCAGCTTCACCGTCTAGAACACAATTGATTTATGCATACCAGCCTTCTATTCTGAGAGCTTGTTAAGCTAACTTTAATTTCTATTAGCTTAAAAAACCCCCATAGTAAATTCCGAGATAATAATGTCTGCAAGTAAAGACAGTTTAACTTCTCCATTTCCAAACGTAAGCATCTACTTCTTTTTCTTGTCTTATTGTTCTAGCTAGAGTCTCTAGTGCAGTGTTAAATAAAATTGGGGAGAGTGGACATTCTTCCTGATCTTAGCGGGAAAAGATTTAGTCCTTCATCTTTAAGTGATTTTAGCTGTATTTTTTCATAGAGGCCCTTTATCAGGTTGAGCTGCGTTTGTTCTATTCTTCGTTGACAATTTTTATCATGAATGAATGTTGAGTTTTGTTGACATGCCTTTTCTGCAGCTGTTAAGATAATCATATGGTTTTACTTTGATTTTTTTTTTTTTTGAGTTGGTTTTACTTTGTACCTGGATTGATTTCCAAATGTTGAGCAACCCTTGGATTCCAGGATAAATTTTACTAGGTTATTCTTTTTATATATTGCCAAATTGTTGATTTGTGTGTGTGTGTGTGTGTGTGTGTGTGTGTGTGTGTGTGTGTGTAATTACTATTATTTTTTGAGACAAGGTTTCATTCTGTCACCCAGGCTGTAGTGCAGTTGCATGATCACTGCTTACCACGGCCTTGACCTCCTGGGCTCAAGCAATCCTCCTGCCTCAGCCTCCCAAGTAGCTGAGATGATAGGTGTTCACTACCATGCCTGGCTAATTTTTCTATTTTTTGTGGAGATGGTATCTTGCTTTGTTGCCTAGGCTGGTCTCGAATTCCTGTGTTCAAGCAGTCCTCCCACCTTGGCTTCCCAAAGTGCTGCAAGTATAGGCGTGAGCCACCACTCCTGACTGATTTGTTAATATATTGTTAAAGATTTTTGTATCTGTGTTTATAAGGGATAATAATATGCACTTTTCTTGTATCTTTGTCAAGTTTTACTAAAAGGTTAATATTGGTTTTTTTTTTTTTTTTTTTTTTTGAGTTGGAGTCTCACTCTGTCGCCCAGACTGGAGTGCAGTGGCCGCTCCTGGCCACCGCAGTCTCGACCTGCTGGGCTCCAGCGATCCTTCCGCCTCAGCCTTCCGAGTAGCTGGAATTACAGGCATGCACTACCACGCCCGGCTGATTTTTTGATTTATTGTAGAGATGAGGTCTCGCTGCCCAGGCGGGTCTCGAACCCGCGGGCTCAGGCAATCCACTCACCTCAGCCTCCCAAAGGCGCGGGATTACAGGCTGAGCCACCGAGCCCGGCTTAAAAGGTTAATATTGGTCTGATAAAACCAGTGGGAAGTGTTTCATCTTCTACTTTGTGTAAAAGTTTGTGTAGAATTTGTCTTATTTCTTGTTTAAATGTTTCATAGCCTTTGCCACTAAAGCCACCATTTGGGCCTAGACATTTTCCTGTGAGAAGGTTCACTGTTCCAAATTTAATATCTTTAGTGGATATTGGGATATTCAGATTATTGACTTCTTGAATGAGCTTTGAAGTTTTAATTTTTGAGCAAATGTTTCCATTTCATGTTATTAAATTCATTGACATAAAGTTATTTATAATGTTTCTTTATTATGTCTCTGAGCTCTCTAGTGATGTCTCCCTCTTTTATTCCTGATATTTGTAAGATGTGTAATTTTTTTTCTTTCCTAAGTCTGGCTGAAGGTCTATAGGTTTTATGAGACTTGAAAAAGATAGCTTTTGATTTTATTGGTTTTCTGTTTTCTATTTTATTAATTTATACATTTTAATTTATTTTCTCTCTTTTGTTTGCCTTGGGTTTGATTTGTTCTTCTTTTTCTGGGTTCTTGTCAAAGTTTAGACCCTTTTCTGTTAATATGAGCATTTACTGCTGCATACCTTTCTCTCTAAGAACTCTTTTAGCTGTAGTCCATAATTTTTTTTTTTTTTGGTGGGATTTAGATACTGTTCAAGAGAATTGATTATGGGAATGTATCCCATAATTTTAAATATACATATTTATATAAATTATATATATAATTAAAAATAAAATTATGGGCTCTCTCTATATATTTTTTTGAGTCAGGCTCTCACTCTGTCACTAGGGCTGAAGTGCAGTGGCACGATCATGGTCTTGACCTCTGGGCTCAGGAGATCCTTCTGCCTCAACCTCCCAAGTAGCTGGGACTACAGGCATGTGCCACCATGCTTGGCCAATTTTTTACATCTTTCGTAGAGACGATGTCTTGCTATGTTGCCCAGGTTGATTTTGAACTCCTGGGCTCAAGCAATCCTCCAGTGTTGGCCTCCTAAAGTGCTGGGATTATAGCATAAGCTACCATGCTTGGCCTCCAAAATTTTAAAATGTGTTTTCATTTTTATTTATTTCAAAATATTTTCTGATTCTTTTTGTGATTTACATTTTGCTCATTGTATTATTTAGAATTATGTTATTTAATTTCCAAATATTTAGATATTTTCCAGATATCATTTTGATATTGATATTAGTTTTATTGAGATTGGTCAAATAACAAATTGTACATTGTCTGAATTCTCCTAAATTTATTAAAATTTGTTGCATAGGCAAAAAACATGGTCCATCTTGATGAATGTTCCATATGTAGTGGAAAAGAAAGTTTTCTGCTGTTGTTGAGTGTTCTGTAATTAGGTATATACACTTAGAATTGCTACATTTTTCTTAATGTATAGGAGTCTTTATCATTAAGAAACATTTCTCTCTATTCCTGGTAATACTTCTTTTTAATGACCTTTTTATTTTTTATAGACTTAGAGGGTACAACTGCAGTTGTGTTCCTTGGATATGTGGTGTAAGGGAGAAGTCTGTGCTCTTAGTGTACCCATGCCCCAAATAGTGAACATTGTATCCACTAGGTCACGAGTCTCAACCCCAGGCCAGGGCCCGCTAGGAACCCGCCACACAGCGGTAGGTGAGCAGAGGGCAAGTGGAGCTCCGCTTCCTGTCAGATCAGCAATGGCATTAGATCTAAGAGGAGCGCCCACCCTATGAGCTCCTTATGAGAATCTCATCTCTGATTATCTGAAGTGGAGCTGAGGCGGTGATGCCAGTGCTGGGGAGCAGCTGCAAATACAGATTAGCATCCACAGTGAGGTTGGACTGCACATCCCACCCCTCCACCATGCATGGAAAAATTGTCTTTCATGAAACCAGTCCCTGATGCCAAAAAGGGGGGCAGCTGCACTAGGTCAGTTCTCATCCCTCACCCACTTCTTATCCTCCTACCTATCTGAGTCTCCAACGTCTCTCTCTGTATTTTTCTGAGTCGGGGTCTCACTCTGTTGCCCAGGCTGGAGTGTAGCGGCATGATCATGGCTCACTGCAGTCTCAATCTCCTGGGCGATCCTTCCATCTCAGCCTCTCAAGTAATTTGTGGATTTTTTTTGGTAGAGATGAAGTCTCACTATGTTGCCCAAGCTGGTCTCAAACTCTGGGATCAAGCAACTCTCCTGCTTTGGCCTCCCAAAGTGCTGGGATTGCAGGTATGAGCCACCATATCGGCCTCCAATGTCTATTATTCTACTCTCTATGTCCCTTGTGTATGCATTATTTAGCTCTCACTTATAAGTGAGAACACATGGCACTTGACTTTCTGTTTCTGCATGATTATACTTCTTGTTCTAAAATCTGCTTAACCTAATATGAATATAGGCACTTCAGGCCAGGCTTGGTGGTTCAGCCTGTAATCCCAGCATTTTGGGAGGCCGAAGCAAGTGGATTGCCCAAGCCTGCGGTTTCGAGACCAGCCCAGGCAACTTGGTGAGACCTCATCTCTACAATAAATAATAAAAAAAGTTACCCGGGCATGGTCGTGCATGCCTGTAGTTCCAGCTTCTTGGAAGGCTGAGGTGGATGAATCGCCAGAGCCCAGCAGGTCAACGCTGGAATGACCATGAGCATACCACTGCACTCCAGCCTGGGCGACAGAGTGAGAGACTCCGACTCAACAACAACAACAACAACAACAACAACAAAATATATATATATATAGGCACTTCAGTTTTTTTTGATTAGCATTTGCATGTTA
The DNA here is from genome assembly GCA_027257055.1 of Cephalopachus bancanus. Taxonomy (NCBI): domain Eukaryota; kingdom Metazoa; phylum Chordata; class Mammalia; order Primates; family Tarsiidae; genus Cephalopachus; species Cephalopachus bancanus. Next base: position 1,396,614 of record JAPVLO010000382.1, on the reverse strand, counting down.
TGTCTTTTCTCTCCTTCTTACCTTAACCCTCTGTGTCTTTATATTTAAAGAGAGCTCCTCTTGTAGACAGCATGTAGTTGAGTCTTTTAAAAAAGTCAATCTGGCAATCTCTACTTTTAAATTGTTTTAAGCCATTTATATTTAATGTAAGTATCTATGAGGTTAGTTTTAAATACACTATCTTGCTATTTGTTTTCTATTTATCTCAACTGTTCTTATTTTTCTTTTTTTTTTCCATTCATGACTTATTTTGTAATTTTTTTTTTTGAGTTGGACTCTCACTCTGTTGCCCAGGCTAAAGTACAGTGGCATGCTCACGGCCATCCCAGCGTCCACCTACTGGGCTCTGGCAATCCTTCCGCCTCAGCTTTCCCAGTAGCCGGAACTGCAGGCACACACTACCATACTCAGCTAATTTTTTGTTTTATTGTAGAGATGAGGTCTTGCCAAGTTGCCCAGGCTAGTCTCAAACCCGCTGGCAGCCCACTCGCCTCGGCCTCCCAAAGTGCTGGGATTACAGGCTGAGCCACTGAGCCTGGCCTATTTTGTATTTTTTAATTTTATTTTACCTTCACTAGGCTTTTAGTGCTTTTTTTCTTATTTTAGCGATTGCTTTGGGACATGCAATTTTTTTTAACTTTTCACAGCCTATTTTCAAATATACCATTTCACATGTAATAGGAGAATGTTACAACAGTAAATTTACTCCCTTCCCTTCCTTTGTGCCACTGTTATTATATATTTTATATCATATTTTAAATTTACTTCTACATATGCTATAAATCCCCTAATAATTTTATTTTTGCTATCAATAGTCAATTATCTTTTTTTTTTTTTGTAGTGATGAGGTCTTGCTATGTTGCTTAGATTGGTCTCAAACTCCTGGCTTCAGGTGGTTTTCCCGCCTCAGCCTCCCAAAGCACAGGGATTACAGATATGGGTCACTGTGCCCAACCCAGTTATCCTTCTTAAAACAGCTTTGTTGAAATATAATTGACATAAAATACCCATATGCAAGACATGTAATTTACATACTAAGTTTAGACAGAGATATACACCCGTGAAAATAGTATCACCATCAAGATAATGCATGTATTTATCATGCCCCAAATTTTCTTATGCCCCTCTGTAATCTCTCTCTCCTCCTCTGTGCACCCTGTTGAGAAGATCGTATAATTTTTCCTTAATAACCTGTTAATATAATACATACATATTAATTCTCTAGTCTTTATTATGACTTTTTTCCCTGGCGTTGGGTAGTTTTCTGATATGCATGTGCTTATCAGTCCTTATACTTGATAGGACCTTCTGTAGATCTCTGGAGTTCTTTTTTGTTTTTGTTCTTTTTTGCTCTCCGAAAACTCTAGCCACCTTGGTCTTCCTTAACACCCAGTACCATCTCCCTATTTCAGTGACATTGCCAGCCTCTGCTTGAATTTCTCCTCCCTCTACTGTAACTTGGGAACTGCAGGTTTTTGGTGTAGCTAGCACAAAGTTAGGAGAATTGTCTGGCAGAGGCTGTAAAGACGGGTGGGGTATACAGGCATCAAAGAGGCAGGACAGTGGATGGGGGTGGTTACAAGACCAAATGATAGTTATTTGGGAAAGGGAGATTGACTCACATGTCTAAATCTTAGGGAAGAAGGCAAATAATGAAGAGGTGGATTAAGGAAAGGAAATTGCTGGTGTGGTGGCTCATGCCTGTAATCCCAGTGCTTTAGGAGGCCAAGGCAGGAGGATTGCTTGAGCCCAGGAGTTCAATCATGCCACTGCACTCCAGCCCTGGGTAACAAAGTGGCGCCATGTCTCTAAAAAAACATACAAAAAAGGAAATTAATATTTATTGAACATGATGCTGGCTGCACAGGCTGACATACAAGCAATCCTTCAGCCCAGTGATAACTTTATCTCTAAACCTGTTCTAGGCAATTTGTGAGCTTGGTGTCTCCCTTCAACCACTTTTTTTTTTTTGAGTCGGAGTCTCACTTAGTCACCCAGGATGGAGTTCAGTGGCATGCTCATGGCCACTGCAGCCTCAACTTGCTGGGCTTAGGTGATCCTTCTGCCTCAGCTTCCAAGTAGCTGGGACTACAGGAGTGCTACCACATCTGACTAATTTTTTAAATTTATTGTAGAGATGAGGTCTCACCAAGTTACCCAGACTGGCCTTGAACCCCTGGGCTCGGACAGTCCTCTTACCTCTGCCTCCCAAAGTGCTAGGATTACAGGCGTGAGCCACCGCACCAGCCTCAACCACTCTTTTCTCTTTCATAAAACTGAGAATGACTGCTAGAGGCTCCTTAAACACCATTGTACTGTTGCTCCCGAGGAAGACAAGGTTCCAGAGGGCCTGGATCCACTTAGGATTGAAGCTCCTTTTTATTTAATTAATTAATTACTTTTTTGAGTTGGAGTCTCACTCTGGTTGCCCAGGTTGGAGTGCTGTGGCACAGTCATGGCTCACTGCAGCCTTGACCCCTAGAGCTTAGGCAATCCTCCCACCTCAGCTTCCTGAGTAGCTGGGACTACAGGTGCGTAGTCCTAGCTACTATTTAATTTTTTTTTTTTTTTTTGAGTTGGAGTCTCACTCCGTCGCCCAGACTGGAGTGCAGTGGCTGCTCCCGGCCACCGCAACCTCGACCTGCTGGGCTCCTGCGATCCTTCCGCCTCAGCCTTCCAAGTAGCTGGAACTATAGGCGCGCGCTACCACGCCCGGTTGATTTTTTGATTTATTGTAGAGATGAGATCTTGCCAAGTTGCCCAGGCGGGTCTCGAACCTGCGGGCTCGGGCAATCCCACTCACCTCAGCCTCCCAACCTCCCTCGGCACGGGTTAGAGAAGACGTCTCACCATGTGGCTCAGGCTGATCTCGAACTCCTGGGCTCAAGTGATGCTCCTACCTTGGCCTCTCCAAGTGCCTGAATTACAGACATGAGCCACTGCGCCTGGTTGAAGCTCCTTTAAGAACTGCGGGACCCTTTGGAATAGACTAGGGTATCACACTCCATGTCCTTTGCTATCGTATGTGATTTACTTGACTCCCTTTTGCTTTGACTTCTTTACAGAACCCTGCTTTTATATTAGAATAATGAAACTCGAATTTTCTCCTAGCAGAGCAGGCACTTAAGGGCAGATCCTACTGCAAGAGTGAGGAAAAAGGCTAACTTGATAGGCAAAGCATAGTCTTTGGTAGATGGTGCAGATGGGGTGTGGGAGGATAGGCAGTTGGCCACGCTGTGGCGATCCAACAAGAAGTAACAAGTGGAATGTTGGCAACAAGTGGGGCCCCCCGGAGGGCAATCCAAGAGAACTGCAGAGCCAGACAGGCTGTCAGCAGCCTGCATCCACGATTGCTGACAGCGCCTAGAAAATCAAGATTAATCATTCTCCTGTGCACCATATTATCTATCCCAGGTGTCCTGCCTATCATTGGCTCCTGGGATCCAGAGTTTTGGAACGCAGGATCCTTGGCAGTTGGTGGAGTCTAAATTATTCATGCATCCTTCGACTTAACAGCTTGTAGAAACCACAGTTCTATTCTTTACATTCTTTATAAAAGCTTTGTTTGCATTTGAACTGGAGAATCTCACTGAGATTAAGGTTGAAACTTGGAGCGGTGATAGGAATTTAGGGAGAGGACATAGGCCGTCTCCTTCCTAATGCACCGTAGACCTTAAAACATGCTCAGGGATAGATAATAAGGCAAGGAATAGATACATTAGCTGACTGCTTTTTCTTGAGTAAGCTTGTGCTGTTTCTAATGTCAGCATTTGGTTGCTTTGGGGGTTGCACACAAGGCTCCATGCACATCACCATCCCTGCGTTTCCATATTATTTAACCATCACCCATTCAGGGGTCTGTCCCCTGCACCAGACCGAACTCTTTGTGGGTAGAAACTGAATTCTTTTTTTTTTTTTTTTGAGTTGGAGTCTCACTCTGTCGCCCAGACTGGAGTGCAGTGGCCGCTCCCGGCCACCGCAGCCTCGACCTGCTGGGCTCCGGCGATCCTTCCGCTTCAGCCTTCCGAGTAGCTGGAACTACAGGTGCGCGCTACCATGCCCAGCTAATTTTTGATATATCGTAGAGATGAGGTCTTGCCAAGTTGCCCAGGAGGGTCTCGAACCCGCCGGCTCAGGCAATCCACTCACCTCGGCCTCCCAAAGCGCTGGGATTACAGGCTGAGCCACCAAGCCCAGCTAAAACTGAATTCTTAACTTCCATAGGTCTAACGCCTAGCAGTGATGAATGGTAAAGGTTCAACTTTCCCTACCAAGCACATGCTATTTTAGAAGTCCTTTGAATTAGAAACTCCTTCAGAGCAAACATCATGTCTTTCTTTTCTAGTATAAGTAGGAAGTAACTCAAAACAGTACTAACAGGCATTTAGTGACTGTTGATGATGCTAATGATGACATCTAGTTTCCATGGCAACATGGAGTTATCCTCACAGTGTTTCTGGATTATGTGAAATTTGAAAAAAAGATATACTTCTTCCCACATTATGAAAAAATCTTTTTGTATGACAGTATTTCTGTTCATCTCATCTTTTTCCTAAATATATTTATTCTAAGTAGTTGAATCAATTGTCGATATGCTGTGGACTAATCTTCATGTCAAGTTGAGGGCATTAGAAGTGGTATTGCAGAGGGGAAGAAGCAGAGAATAAGGGAGGTATGCTGTTAAAAATATATGGATGGCAAACCCATTTTTAGCACAAATTTCTTTCTTTTTATTCCCCCTCTTCATTTCCTTACTTTGATCCTCATCAACTCAACTAAATTCAACTCTCTTTAAACCTGCAAATTACTTCAATGCCTTTATGCACCACACACTGAAAACTGTGAAGGGGGGTGGTCTGGGATTTCTAGAATATGTCTATCTAGGATGGGTACTCAGCTGGTGTACCAGTGTAGCTGTACAGGTTGTTAAATACTGAAGTACTTGCTGACTGTTTGGCCACTTCTATTCCACAGCCAGCCAACGCTCTTCTTTGAGGACAATCTCAGTTAACAACTTGTTATGCATTCGCCTAATGACAGTCTTATATTATTTAGACACATATGTCCTTTTTCTTCCCCACCAATATGAGCATATTATACATACTGCTCTGTACCTTTGCTATTTTTACTTAATGGTATACTCTAGAGACCCTTCTATATCAATTCATCAAGATTGACCTCATTTAATAGCCAGAGAATACTCCATTCTATGGATGACCCATGCATCAGTCAGCTTGTGCTGGCTAACAAACACAAAATAACAGCATATAAAAATAAACATTTTTTTTTTCTTTCTTTTGCATGTATGGGTGGACTGGTGTTGCTCCACTTTAGGCTGCAGGTGAATAGATCAGTGAAGCAGTGTTGTTTCATAAGGAAGGGTAGTAGATACTAGGCTATGTTATTCTCATGGTGGTGACAGATGCACAAGTAAATGAGATTAATTATTTAACTTTGTTTCAAGCTTCAGCTCACATCACATCTGCTTACATCTCATTGGCCAAAGCACTTTACATGGCCATCGTCAGAGTCAAGAAGTGAGGAAGTTTTACCCTGCCTACTCTGAGGTCGTGACAAGGTCATGGACATATAATCTTACCGCAGGTGATAGAACTGGGGCCAGTAGTCCAACCTCCATGGCAAACTCATGGGCGTATAATCTTACTGCAGATGATAGAATCAGGACTAATAGTCCAATCTACAATAAATCCTGTTTTATTTTAGCAGCTCTCAACTGATAGATATTCAATTTATTTTTACTTTTTGCTTCCTTATATGCTTTAATTTCAGTTCTGAACTCCATTCCACCAAGATGATGAGAATTCACTCTGCCATTTGTAAGACTCACCTTCACCTCAGTGTGGTTTTCTGGCACCAGAACCATATGCCAGTCAAATATCAGAGACGCTGCTCTGATTCTCTGTTATTGGTCCCTATTGGTTACCATGGAGGCAGGGTTCAGGGAACATGCTCTTTTTAGGACCTGTGACACTACTATTTTCACATCACAGGACTCTTTGGGAAGGCTTGGACTCTGTGCTTCAAGACTGCTATCTCCAATTACAGTCACTCCACAAATGCTTTGACATTACTGAGATGTAGGTTTGCAAAAGTGGAATTGTTTGGGGCACGTATTTTTCAAAAAAAAGAAATATAATAATATATTTGGGGCTTCTTTTTATTTTTGCAACAGAACATGCTTGGTAGTTTTACTGCTGCGAAAATATTCAGAGCGAATTGTAGGAAAGGAAAGTAAGGTTTTATAAGTTTGTTCTGGATGTACACACATTATACACTGGGTGAGTTTCCCAATGTCTGAGAAGGACATACATAGCTTATGTCCTTCCAAGCATTTCCACAACTGTATAGTCTCCATAAAAGAGAAACTGAGAGACAGAATGTAAAGAAAGTGATTGCAGTATTCGTCTACAGTAATAGACATAATTTCAGACTTTCCAAGTATATGACTACCTGCTTAGAATTCAAGAAATTATTTTGCCATAACAGGCTGGGACCATCTTTATTCTAAGTCTAAGAAGGAACTTTCATGCGTTGATTCATTCCTTGATCAATCCTGTATTTAGCATTTAACTAAGCCCTAAGCACTAGGGATGCGAAGAAGGTGGCATCTGTCAGTCAAGGAGCTCATAGTGCAAAACGGGAAGTCAAAAGCAAACAGAAACTTATTCCCATAGGGTATAAATGCAGTAATAGGAACTTGTGCAAGGTCTGAAATTGGCAGCAAGGAGGAATACCTAGGCAGATGGGGTCAGATTTCACACAAAGGGAGACATTAGATCTAGGTTTTGAAAGATAAGCTAGAATCAGCCAGGTGCAGTGGTTCACACCTGTAATCCCAGCACTTTGGAAGGCCGAGGTGTGAGGATCACTTGAGGTTAGGAGTTCGAGACTAGTCTGGGCAACATAGCAAGATCTTATCTCTGACACCCCCCCCCAAAAAAAAAAAACAAAAGAAAGAAAAAAGAAATTAGCTGGGTGTGGTGGTACACTCTTTGTCCGTAGTCCCAGCTACTCAGGAAACTGATGCAGAGGGATCACCTGCGCCCAGTAAGTTGAGGCTGCAGTGAGCCATGACTGTGACAGTACCCTCCAGCCTGGGCAACAGAGTGAGACCCTGACTCAAGAAAAAAAAAAAGAAAAAAGAAAAGAAAAACAAGAATCCATCAGCAAGACAGAGGAGAAAGGATACCCAGGCATTCATGATAGAAGCGTGATCATAGTAGGTTCCTGAAACAGCATGACTTGTTGGGGAAACAGAACTAGTGAGGATGGCTGAAGATTAAGATTTAAGAAGGGTGACCGGTGACAATACATGTGTGAAACGTCAGGCATAGATTCCATCGTGGAAAGTGTGGAGGCTGAATTGGATGGCAGGAGGCTGAGGATTGGCAGGAGGCCAGGAGAAGAAGCAGGAGTCAATGGTAACATCCCAGTAGGAGATGCAAGGCTTGAGGGGAATATACATTTCAGAATGACTGCACTTGACATGTTTTTGCAATTCCATCATGCTGCTCTCCCGCTTAAAGTTCTGTCGTAGCTCCAACTTCCTTCAGGACACAATATAAGCCCTGCAACTGGACATGACAGGTCCTTCTTCTAAGAGTCTTTAGCTACTCTTTCTCCTGTTTCCCAGCATACCCAAGTTTGCGTCTTCTGCTCCAGCTCTTTTCAAGTCTCAGAACCTTGCTGACTCACCTGGAGTCAGTTACCCCTTCTTCCCCTGATGAGCTGTATGTACATTTCAAAGCTTAACAAACCTCACCTTCTCTGGGAAGTCACCTTGGATTCCCTCTCACTCCTGGTTTAGGCACTGACTGATGAGCTCCAGGACACCTTGGGTTCCTTTCGCCCTTGAATCTAAGCCACCGTACTGCAAACCGAATCCTGGAGTAGACAGTGAACGCTTTGAGGGCAGGAGCTGTGTGTGTCATTTATCTCTATGTCTTCAGCCTAGAGTAATTTAGGACTAATTGAGTAGGCTCTCAGTTAATGCTTCTAAGTGAATGAGTGAAGTAGCCTCTAATAAAGGCTGAGACTCCTCATGTTCAAGTTCTACCTCTGCTGGAGTTGTTTCACTACATTAGAGAAATGTGATATTAAAACTTAGATCTGAGGAAAGGAGTCAGAACATGTAGCATTGCTCACAGGCCCAAGTCTAAGAGGAAGCGTCTGCCTCAGGTCTTGGCAGATTTTCTGCCTCCCTCTAATCTGTTCTTTTATCCAACAGATGTCTGAGGACTGCACCTCAAGATGATTAATAACTCAAGGATTGGAGAGGGGAGGATTTTTGTCCTTTTTTTTTTACCAGAACTTTGGATTCAAATCTGTCCAACCCCTCGTGTGGCATAAACTTTATTTTCTTGTATTGAAGTATGTGCTTGTATCGGTTTAACCATGAATAACTGTTAAGAAGTGGTAATAAGTAGTTATAGAATAAATGACATACAGGCTGGTATTCCAGAAACCAGCAAGTGGGAAATCAGGAGTCAGAGCAAGTGACAGAGGACATTTGTGAAAGAAAAGTAGTTGGTTGTGCTATAAATTTGTCAGAAAAAAAAAAAAAGAAAATAGTTGATTTAGAGGACTCTGAAAACTGGAAAAAAGAGCCCAACATACGGAGGTCACCTCTGATTAATCTCTTTATTGATTTGGGCAGTTGTTCTAAGTATCTGACCATGACTGTCAAGGAGACTTTGGAACTACTGTAAGGGAATTGAAATCTAAATAAAAATTTGTGTTTTCTCAGTCATTAGTAGTACAAACACAATTGCTGGCATATGAGTGTTTCCATACTTAAAAGATTGAGGGCTGAGTTTAGTGGCTTACACCTATAATCTCAGCACTTTGGGAGGCTGAGGCAAGAGGCTTGTCTAAGCCCAGGGGTTCAAGACCTGTCTGGGGAACTTGGCAAGACCTCGTCTCTACAACAAATTAAAAAAAATTAGCCTGGAGTGGTGGTGTACACCTGTGGTTCTAGCTACTTGGAAGGCTGAGGAGGAAGGATCACTTGAGCCCAGCAGGTCGAGGTTGCAGTGGTCATAAGTGTGCCACTGTACTCCAGCCTGGGCAACAGAATGAGACTCCTATTAAAAAAAAAAAATTGGAACGGCTTTTGGTGAACTAGTAGTGCTTGCCCTGAGCTGGAATCTTTAATTTTATTGTATAGTTCCTTAGAATGTACAAAGATCTTTGGCTTACATTGATTTATTATAATCACCATAACTCTGTAGGTTAAGATGGGGATTATCCCCATTTTTCAAATGCAAAAACTGAGACTTAACTGTAACTTGAGTATTGAATTTAGTTGAATTGATCCAGTTCAAATGAGCTTACAAATTCTATGAAAATTAGTTCAGTCATTTTCTTTATACCACAAACATGTTTTTTTTTCCCTTGGGGAAAAAATATATTCAGAATGGATAGAGAAATATGAGATTAGAAATAAGATACAGCCAGATGTGGTGGCTCACACTTGTAATTCCAGCAGTTTGGGAGGCCAAGGCGGGAGGATTGCTTGAGGCCAGGAGTTCAAGACCAGCCTGAGCAACAAAGCAAGATCCTATCTCCACAAAAAATAGAAAAATCAGTTGGACATGGTAGTATGTGCCTGTAGTCTCGGCTATTTGGGAGACTGAGGCAGGAGAATTGCTTGAGCCTAGGAGTTCAAGGCTGCGGTGAGCCATAATTGTGCCACTGCACTCCAGTCTGGGTGACAGGGTGAAACCCTCTCTCTCAAAAAGAAAAAAGAAAAGAAACAAAATACATGCTTCTTGTGAACCAAAGAAAAGGAAGAAGAGGGCTGGAAGCAGGCTTGGGTTCTTTTGCAAAATGGTGGTATTACAGACTAAGCGATTCTGGAAGTAAGACTTGGCTATGAAATTAAGCAAAGGTACATTATAGCCAACTATAAACAGGTGGACTATAACATTTAACAAATTATCCCCATTCCTTAAAAATTCCTTTTTTTCCACTTAGGACAAGATTATGTTGTTGGAGATTTACTTGAGAGCAGATATAAAAGATAATTGAAAAGGTTACATGCCCAAGGCCTTAGATTTAAAAATAAACTTCGAACTACCATCCAAGTACCAAAGAAAGGAGCAGATATGACATACACCTAATAAAAAAACTTAGTGTCTTTCTTGGATCATTAGAATATTTATTTTAGGCAGTAGCATAGTAAAGAATACATAATTCCTTCAGGAAAATATATATCTATCAGACCCAAATTCTATGAAAGTAATCATTTAAAAATTTATCATAATCTCCTGTTTAGCTTAGTTAAAAGAGTAGGAAGTATCAGCCTTGAGGAAAAAATGGATATTCTGGGGAAGTCCTCCAATTAGCTAATGATAGAAACAACTATGCGTTATTGATTGTTTATTATGGACTGAGTAATCATAAGCACTTTATCTACTATCTATATTAATTATTAAAAGAATTCGAATTAAGTGTTCACAATTAACTTAATTTTTACAAATAGGCACCTTAAAGCTTAAATAAGGGAAGTGACTTGTCCAAAGTCACACAGGTTAAATGTGGGAGGTAGAACAGGATTTTGTACTCAGAGATGTCTGAACTCAACATCCATCCTCTTAGTCTTCTGTTATGTACTCCTAAAATGAACAGGTACAATGATCTCCGGAAGCCTCTGGAATTCAAATCTAGGCCTGGTTATTGTGAATACCTTACCTGATTTTCAGGTGTCAATTCTGTGAACTCAATCCAATCCGAGAAGGTTTGGGCGCATTCCCTCCAAGCGTCACTAGGTGGAGCCAGTGCACTAGAAAGCCATTAGGCTTTTGCAGCCCAAGCAGGATTTATTCTAGGAAGTCAGGGGAAGTCAGTAAAGGCTGGTTTTGATCCGAAAAGTGCTAAAGAGATCACGCCCTCTGACAGCTGGCTTTTTTTCTTTTCTGGATAATGCAGATGAAGAGGAAGATGAGAGATCTCTGGAGGAGTAGAGAATTGCTAGAGCCAAGAGCTATGTGGGATGAATGCATAATCAACGAATTTTGTTCTTCCCAGTAGCCGTTTCAGTCATCTGATGTGTGGCTGGGCTGTGGGTTGTGGAAGCAGAGCAGAAAAATCACCCTGCCCTGTGTGGTCTGCTTTCCCTTAGAGACCCCAGACTGTCATATTATATACTACTGAGTGTACCTAGCGGCCCCACGTCTAGTGTCTCAAATGGAACGGTTACAATGATAGTAACGATGATGATAATAATTGTTCTTATGTTAGCATACGCATGCATGGCACTTTATTGATTCCTTTCACTTGCAATCATTATTGAGGTGAATGCCACTTCTGGCAGGGGATATAACTTCTTGAATCAGAGGACATAAGATAAAGGCAGGAGATAAGGGCAAGATGGGATGGGGTGAGGTTTTTTCTCTATGGTTAGGAAGGTAGTAAAGCAGTCAGGGTTCTCAAGAGAAACAACCAAAAGGATCTCCTTTCTCTGTGTCTCTTTCTCTCTGTCTCTCTCTCTTTCTCTCTCTCTCCCCCTGATTGTGGAGGCCGACAAGTCCAAAACCTATAGGCTAGGCCAGCAGGCTGAACATCCATGGAACAGCCGATGTTGCAGCTTGAGTCTGAAGGAAGCTTGTTAGCAGAATTCTGTCTTCCTTGGAGCAGCTTAGTCTATTTTTTTTTTTTTTAAAGGCCTTCAACTGATTAGAGGAGGCCCACCTCCATGATGAAGCATAATCTGCCTTACTCAAAGTCCACTGACTTTAAATACTAATCTCCTGTGCTGGGCTCGGTGGCTCAGCCTGTAATCCCGCACCTTTGGGAGGCTGAGGTGAGTGGATTGCCTGAGCCCGCGGGTTCGAGACCCGCCTGGGCAGGCGAGACCTCATCTCTACAATAAATCAAAAAATCAGCTGGGCGTGGTAGCAAGCGCCTGTAATTCTGGCTACGCGGAAGGCTGAGGCGGAAGGATCGCCGGAGCCCAGCAGGTCGAGGCTGCGGTGGCCGGGAGCGGCCACTGCACTCCAGTCTGGGCGACAGAGTGAGACTCCAACTCAAAAAAAATAATAAATAAATACTAATCTCCTCTAAAAATATCTTCATAGTAGTGTCCAGTCGTGCTTGATCAAATATCTGGGTACTGTGGCCTAGTTAAGTTAGCATGTTAAATAAACCATCACAGGTGGGTTACAAATTCTATGCAGGGTTTGAGGGGAAAATAGAGTTCCTCTGCCTGTCTTTGCTGTGGTTCGGAGCTGTTAATTTCAACTCCAGCAGAAGCAATCTACTCACCCTCTCTCTTGCCCCTGAAAGCTTGATGAGTTGGCAATGCTATTCTGGATAATTATACAAGATGTTTTTATGTAAATGTATAAAAAAATCAAGTAGTCTATAAAGCATGGCTTTCAACTATATCATTCCATGTTATGATTATATGGTGATTCTTAAATTTCTTTTTTTTTAATAGAAGCACTTAGAAAAAGCATATAATGAATAAAGCACCTTTCAAGTAAAGTTTAGAAGCATTGAAGGTTACTTCTGAAAGTGTCCCTAGAGAGGACATGTTTGGATTTCCTTATTTTACAGATAAACGAAGACATCGAAGAATGAAGTGACTTCTTCAAGGTCATACAGGTGTTGGATAAGAAAACCAGGGCCAGAACTTTGGTCGTCTGCTGCAGTTTCGCTCTTCTTCCTATTGGATACGCTGCCACCACGTGAAAGTACGAGAGTCACTTGGACTACAAATGCCCAACCAGGTATGCTATGCAGCATGTGTCTAAACAGGCCTGACAAAAAATAGGCAGTGCCTGTCTCGAGTGGGGGAATGGCTAATAAAAGAGAAAATATGAAAGGGTGAAGCCATTCCCAGTGAAGTAGAGATGCTGATTTGAGGAACTCTCTGCCAGACAGTGTGTCAGCAGGCAGCAGGAAGATAATTGAGGCTTAGGCACCCCTGTGCCTCAGGTCTAGTGATGTTACTACAGTACTATCTGAGTATAGTCCTGTTCCACCTTGGTGAGTGGCTTTGAGACCTGGGAGCTATCCACCACTGCAAAAATCACATACACACGTAATACACCAATTTCTGTAACTATTTTTACAAATAAATCTAAATGAGACCTACAGATTGGAGGCAATGGAAGCCCAATTGTTCACTCAGTCAGGGGATTTTGGCACTCCATGCTGGCCACCAGGAACTCTCTTTAGCCTGTTGTATCAGTTGGGGAAGTAATAAAGATGACTTGGTAACTCATATCTGAATCTCAGAGAAAACATGGTGCCATTCAAATATCCTACAATTTAGCCTCAAGGGAACTTATTTTTACAAAATTCTATGAGAGAGAGCCCTGAAGGAGACAGAAAAGAGACACCTCTAACGGAGCTGTGAAAGTAGTGGGGAAAAAAGCAGCTCCCCGTGTTAAGTGAAGCATCTTCAGATGAATGGACGGGAAAGCAGTATTCAGGCTTGTGAGTAGAGCCATGAAGTCAATATTAGAGTTGCAGGGTGGAGTAACAGGATTATGGCGGGGCCACCCAATATTGGCAGGACAGGTTAAGTACAGCAGCAGATGCAGATTTCACTTGTAAAACTCAAATCAATTTAATTGGAAATATTTGCTGAACCTTTATTATATGCCAGATGTAGAATGTAATCTATTCAATGCAACCCTAGAGGGGGATTTAAGATATACGGGCACTACACAGAGAAAGGAGATTATGTTTATTGGAGAGTGAGGGAGTATAAGAAAAGCCACTCCAGAAGAGTTGTTACTAATCTGGGTTTTGAAGAAGGAGTAGAAGTTTTCCAAGTGGACAAAGAAAAAAAGAACATCCAAAACAATGGAAACAGTAGAGATACATTTTTACAGTTAGGCATTGTTATGAAACAAGCCATCCAAAACTTAATGGCCAAAGACAATGGCAAGAATTTATTTTGCTTGTGATTCCGTCAATTGAACAGAGCGAGGCTGAGATGACTTACTTCAACTAAGGCAGCTGCACTTGGGGCTGGGAAATCTACTTTCATAATGATTTACTCATAAGTGGGTCCTGGCTATAGGCTGGGAGCTCAGCCAAGCTGGGGGCTGTGGGGCTCTTCATAGCATGACAGCATGGCGGCTGGTTTCAAGAGTGAGTGTTCCAAGCACTGGAAGCAGATGCCGTATCACCTGTTATGATCTAGCCTAAGAAGTCATATAGCTCATTTCTACCATAGTCGCAAATGAATCCAAATTCAAGTGTGGAAAACAGTCTCCGCATCTCAGTGGGAAGAATTAAGTCACATTGTAAGAAGACATTAACATGGCCATCTTTGGAACATACAATCTGCTAGGGACATGGAGGAGTGAAACATCGTGGCTTGTACAGGAGTGTTTCATAATGCAGATTTCTTCTTCTTTTCCTCCAAAACAGTAAGCAATAATGATTTTCTTGTGTTTAAGGGGGATAGGGATTACCATAGTAAGTCTACCTAGAATAATCTTTCAAAATCTTTGCACCTCAGTGTTTTATTTTTTTAAACAAGTATAATCATAGTTCCCTTACCTACTATCAGGATGCTTTTGACAATCAAGTGAGAGAATTCCTGTAAAAATTATTTGAAACCAGTAAAGCACCATTTATTCAACCATCCCTCTATCCATCTACATAACCACCGTCAATCCAGCTCCACTTATCTGTTCTTTCATTTATCAAACATGTATTAAATCTACAATGTATCAAGCCTGGTACTGTGGGATGGACCCAATGAAAGCAATTATTGGTTCTCTGAGCAGCATTCCTCAGTATCATTTTTTGAAGTAATGCCAGTGAATTAGAACCACCACTCTCTCAAAAATGTTTAACCAGTATATGCAAATTAATTGGTCACCAAAGGCAACTGCCTTATTTTAATGTTCAAATTTTATATTTGTTTCAGTTTCTTTATTAAAAACTCTTTCTTGAATACATTCTCAGAATAATCCTACTTTCTATAATAGTGATACAAATAAGCTCAAATAACCTGCTTTATTAGATTTATCACGAATAACAACTTATCTGCTCTATTTGGCTAGAATTGTAGGTTTGTTATCATAGCATTTTCTTAATGTTATATATTTTTCAGTGAATGTTTTCCAACATGTTCTTAGATTCACATTGTAGTACAGCATTACTCAATTTATAAGCAAATTGAGAATTAATTATTTACATTTTAATTAAACAACAGTCTTGTAGACTTGTAGTATGAGTTATAGTAGCCAAGATAGCAAATCTTACAACATTCTGTTGTCTCATTAATTACCAAATATTACCTCTACTCAGCGCCACAACAAATCCCTCCTCTACACATTATTAAAATTCTAAGAAATTTTATTGTAATTCATTTGATCTCAGATTTCCACACAAATAAATCTTTGCCAAAATAACTTTTAGGCAGTTGTAAGGTATAGTTAAAACATGACTTTGGAGTAAGATTGGGTTTGTATCATGGCTCTACAAATACTAGCTGCATGACCTTCGACAAGTTATTTAACTTCTTTAAGTCTTAGCTTCTCAAACTCCATTTATACAATGGTACCTATTTATAGGGCCGTTATTGAGAAAACAAAAGAAATCATGTGTGTGAAGCTACTGGTAAAATTCTTGTCATAAGATCTCCATAAATGTTTTTATTATCTATGTTATTTTGATTAAGTTGAGGTAAAAAGTTACCATGTAGTTATACTTTTCTATATCTGAACTTACAGATTATTTGTGAGAATAAAATTTGTATAGGTTTAGCCATGAGTTACAGAGACCTAAAATAACAGTAGCTTTAAAAAATAGAGTTTTTCAATCCTTAGCAAAACGAGCAAGGCTGGAGACATCATATTATCTGACTTCAAATTTTACTACAAGGCTACAGTAGCCAAAATAGCAGAGTACTGGTATGGTAGATACAGATCAATGGAACAGAATAGAGAATCCAGAAATAAAGCCAAATACTACAACCAACCTATCTTTGATAAAGCAGACAAAAATATACAATGGGGAAAAGTCTCATAAAGTGGCCTTTAAGAGTTATCGCCAAAAACTTCACAGATATTTTTATGTATATTCCATTGTCTAGAATTTAAGCTCATGTTCAAACCTATCTGTGATGCAGGATAGAAAGTTTACTGTTCATTCTGAGTGGACATTTGCCCACCTGAGAATTGAAAATCCATTACCATAAAAAAAAATGAAAGAATAGATACTGGGGAACAATGGCATATATCTCCCACAATATGCAACTTGTTTATTCAACTGAATCAACTCATTGTGGTATAAATAAGAATGACTGATTTGTCCAAAAATTTCCACCAACTTTTCTCAGCCAAACCACCAATTTCTCTTGGGAACCAGCTCTCCTAAGGATATTTCAGTCTGATTCCTTATACTTTGGTCACTTTGGGATATTCAGAGCCATCTTGTTCTGGTTTGTGAGCCCCAGTTCTCTTAATTTTAAAACATTGTCTTAGTTTGTTCCCGTTGTTATAGCAAAAATACCTGAGACTGAGTAATTTATAAACAACAAAAATTAATTTCTCATAGTTCTGGAGGTGGGAGAGATCAAGATCAAAGTGCTGGCAGAGTTGATGTCTCGTAAGAGCTCTCTCTGCTTCCAAGATGGCACCATGTTGCTGTATCTTCTGGAGGGGATGAATGCTATGCCCTCACATGGTGGAAGAGACAGAAGGGGTAAACTCACTTCCTCAAGTCCCTTTATAAGGGCAATAATCTCATTCACAAGGGTGAAGGTCCTCATGACCTAATCACTCTCCAAAGGCCTCACTTTCTCATACCATCACCTTGGTTATTAGGTTCCAACAGAGGAATTTTGGAGGGACACATACATTCAAACCATAACAAACATTTGTCTGATGCTTTATTCAAAGCTCTCTTACTCCTTCTCCCACAGTTTATGTTAGACTAGTTCCAGAGTCCTAGAGAAAAGGGTGAGTCTCCTTTAATTATCAGGCCTAGAGAAACACTGAAATTTGACAGTGTGACAGCAGTCTCACCTCACTCCCCCTTGAGCTAAATCATTACCTCTTAAAACCATTTGCTGCTATGTGGACAAGTAGCCATAAAATGCCATATGCTGAATAACCTAACTCACCCTATAGTCCAAAAATGTATAGCCAATCACTAATCAATGTTATTTCTGTAAACCAATAAGAATTCCTGCCAAACAACTTTGGATCTGCCCACTCCTCGTCCCCCTTTGCCTTTAAAAACCTGCTTTAACAAAGGCTGAAAAGAGCACGCCCTAAACCAAGAGACCTAAATAAACTGTCTATATTCATTTGCCTCTGTTTCTTTCTTTAGATTGACAAGGTGGCTGTCATCAGCTGCTCTTTCCACCTCTCTCCTTCCTTCTCCCACTTACCTCCCTGAGACTGAGTTAGGGACAAAGCCCAGGGACACAGATGATGGCATCTCTCTACTTTTCTTTTGGTCATCCTCATGGTCTGGCTAGTTGCTGAAGGGCTGGTGGTAGCACTGGGAATGCCTTTTAGGCGCTGCCAGTGAGGCTCCATCCCAGGAGTTCTGTTGGCATTGGTATTTCTTCAGAAGTTTTGAGTCCGTCTGCCCTCTGTGGTTCCCCACTCAGGGTCCACAGCCAGTGGTGGAATCCATCTTCTGCATGCCCAAGGAGACAGGAACCCAAAGGGACCATTTGTGCCCCTCCATCTGGCCATGCCCCTGTGCCCTGCTCCTTGGTGCCCTTTCTCTTGCCCTGGGGGCAGGTCAATAGGCACAGTGGCCTTAGGTTTCTTTCTCTTTTTTTTTGAGTTGGAGTCTCACTCTGTCACCCAGACCGGGAGCGGCCACCGCAGCCTCCACCTGCTGGGCTCCGGCGATCCTTCCGCATTAACCTTCCAAGTAGCTGGAACTGCAGGTGTGCACTACCACACCCGGCTGATTTTTTGATTTATTGTGAGATGAGGTCTCGCCAAGTTTCCCCAGGCGGGTCTTGAACCCGCGGTTCAGGCAATCCACTCACCTCAGCCTCCCAAAGGCGCGGGATTACAGCTGAGTCACCGAGCCCAGCGGCCTTAGGCTTCTTAAACATCCACCTGAGTGAGTTCTGACCCCTTTCCTTTTTTTCTTCTTCTTATGGTAGCAAGATTCACACACACACACACACACACACACACACACACACGCACACGCACACGCACACGCACACACACACACACACACACACTTTGCCATTTTAACTCTTTCTGAATGTACAATTAGGTGGCCTTAATTCTATTTACAATAGTTTTTTGTAGTGTGCAACTATTTGTTGTGTGCAACTATCACTACAATTTATTCCCAAAACTTTTTCATCACCCAAACAGAAACTGTTTATCCATTAAGCAATAACTCCCAATTTCCCCTCTCCAAGCTCTGGTAACCTCAAATCTTTGTGTCTCTATGAATTTGTCTATTCTAGATAGTTCATAAAAGTAGAATAATTCAGTTTTTGTCTTTTTTGTTTGGTTTGTTTCAATTAGCTTAATGTTTTCCAATTTCATGTTGTAGCATGTATCAGAGGTTCATTCTTTTCCTGATGACTGAATGATTTCATTGTATGTATATAACACATTTCACTTATTCACAGCTTTTGACTATTATGGATAATACTGAAAAGAACATTGGCATACAAGTGTTTATTGGAGTCTCTGTTTTTAATACTTTTGGGTGTGTTCCTAGGAGCGGAATTGCTTGGTCATGTGGTAATTTTGTTTATTTTCTGAAGAACCTCCAAACTGTTTTCCAGAGCATCTGCCCCACTTCACATTCCCACCACCAGTGTTTGAGGGTTCAAATTTCTCCACATTTTCACCAACACTACTTTTCTGCTTTTTTGATTATAGCTGTCTTAGTAGGTATGAAGTTGTACCTCATTGTGGTTTTGATCAGCATTTCCCTGATGACAATGGTGTTGATCACCTTTTCATGTGCTTATTAGTCATGTGTATATCTTCTTTGAAGAAATGTCTATTCAAGTCCTTCACTCATTTTTTAATTAGGTCTCCCTCCCCGCCTTTTCTTTCTTTTTTTTTTTAAAGCTACAACAGATGGAGAAGAAAGAAGAGAACTGCTTTTCACCTTCTCATGCCTCTGGTCTCTCTCTGTTGGCTGTTTGTGGGCGAGTCAGTTCAGGCTCTCTTGCCCTTGGGGAAGGGGTGAGAGAATAGTGATGTGAGGCTCACAGCAAGAAATAGACTTTAGCCAGGTACAGTGGCTCATGCTTGTAATCCCAGCACTTTGGGAAGCTGAGGTGGGAGGATCAATTGAGCACAAGAATTCAAGACCAACCTATGCAACATAGCAAGAAAAAAGGTAGGCCGGCATGGTGGCACCTGCCTGTAGTCCCAGCTACTCGGGAGTCTGAGGTAGAAGCATTGCTGGAGCCCAGGAAGTTGAGTCTGTGGTGAGCCATTCTTTTTTTTGAGTTGGAGTCTCACTCTGTTGCCCAGACTGGAGTGCAGTGGCCGCTCCCGGCCACCGCAACCTCGACCTGCTAGGCTCCGGCGAGACTTCCGCCTCAGCCTTCCGAGTAGCCGGAATTACAGGCACGCGCTACCACGCCCGGCTGATTTTTTGATTTATTGTAGAAGTGAGGTCTCGCTGCCCAGGCGGGTCTTGAACCTGCGGGCTGAGGCAATCCACTCACCTCAGCCTCCCAAAGGCGCGGGATTACAGGCTGAGCCACTGAGCCCGGCTGAGGTGAGCCATTCTTGTGCCACTGCACTACAGCCTAGGAGACAGCGAGACCACGACTCAAAAAAAAAAGCTTTCAAAACTGTGTTCCCAGTAATCTTCCCTGGAGGCTCAAAAAGATCTTAATCAGATCTTACATGAAACTCTTTCATTTATGCACAGAATAATTCAGACTTTTAAGAGAACGGAACCTTCAAGTTTATCAAGTCCAACTCCATCATTTTACAGATAAGGCCTCTCAGGTTCTGCAAGTAACTTTGGCCGCTAATTTACCAGCTTAAAATGAATTTTTTAAAAGAGCTTGGTTTATGTATCACTCTGACTGGCTGTGCAAGTATGCCTTCATTTCTTTGTGATCTGGAAGAGGAACACATTACAGATATGACCTATTTCTGTTTTCCCTTCTCCATGTGATTAGTGGCAGGTTTCAGGTGAAAATATTTTGTCATCCACTGTAATAGATGGATGGTTTCTAAGCTTTTAGGGATCAAGTTATTATGCTAAATCAACATAGATGAGTATTATGCTTGGCTATACAAGAATGTGAGTGGCATCATATTCTTACAGCATCCTGACCAACAGCGGGCAGGTGTTATTATTCCTATTAGGTGTGCAAGGATATTCCAAGATCATCCGTAAACTGGTGGGAGCTTTTGATGTAGAACACAGTCCCTTGTCCCTGTGTAGGTGATCTGGCTGTGAAACCTGTTACCCTGCTGACCACCAGTAGGATGCAGTGGAAAGAACATTAGAATTTGGAGTCAGGGAACTCAGGTTCAACCCTCAAGTGTCTCCTTGGTTGGCTGTTACCTCAGGCAAGTCATTGTACTTTTCTAATTCTCCGTTTTCTCACCTGTAAATGGAGACAAAAATAACATTGATCTATTTGGTTTTGGTGAATCTCAAGACAGAAAGTAGAATAAAAGTCCTTTGTGAATATAGAGAATTATACAAATGTTAGTGATTGCTATTATCTGGTTGTCTAGGTAGAGGGTCACTCTGTGTGTTATAAATAAGACTTCATGTGGTTTAATGGGCTTAGAAGCTTACACAGAGCTTCAAAGAGTTCCTGCAGAGTGAAAGATGATGGGCTCTTCATCCTCAGGTCTTATCCTAACCCTCAACCATTGTTATTTAGCATTCAGCAGACATAACAAGCTATGTCTTCTTGAAATATTCCTTACTTTGTAAATATAGCTTTGCTTTTACAGTGCTTTCACCGCAGAGAGATGCAACATTCGCTCACTTCACCTAGCATTTGAAGGGTCAGTTGTGAAAAATCTGAAAATCTTCCCAACATACAACTCCAGTCACGACGCTCCTATTGTTGAAACCTTTTCACTCCCTGTGGCTCACAGGATAAAGTCCAAATGTCAGAGCTGCAAATCTGTTCCCCATCGAAAGTGCACTATAAATATGTGAATGGATTTATTAAGCAAACCCCTATCATTTGACTCCCAGCCCACTTCCGGGCTGCCAGCACATCTGGCCTTTCATCCTAGTCCCCTGTTTTCTTCCCACACACCCCCTGTGCTGCAGCACCTTTCACCTGGAAGAGGTGAAGGAGTTGGCTTGTCCCAGCCGCTTTCTGTTTCCAGGTGCTCCCTCGGCTGCGTGGAACCTCTCGCCTGCCTCCTCTCCATCTGCTCCCCACTTTCCTATGTACCCCTTGAGACCCTGCTCAAAAGCTGCTCCCTTTGTAAGGCCATCTCTGACCTCTTCTTCCTCACAGCGTGGCTTAATCGTTCCTTCTCTGTGCAGGGGGAAAAAAAACATTTTTAAAAATGGGATTCTGTCTTTTACTCTATTTCATTTGAGATTTTGTCTAGCCACGAATGTTTTGAGAACTAGACCAGAATTGTATTTTTCTCTGCATCTCTGCACCCCAGTGACTGATGCCAGATATGCAAACAGCAGGTGCTCAATACATGTTTGCTACATGAATGATTGTTGAAGACCATGGGGCAAGATACACCTATAAGGGAAGCAGAAAGCTGTTTGTACCGAGGGGTTTAAAACTCAACAGCAATCCCTGTGACCTGGAACTATGCTTCTTGTGACTTTGGGTCTTCCAAGATTAAAAATATTTTACCGTTCTCTAGTCATTAATTAGATATTAATTAGATAATAAAACATAGCCTTGGCTGGGTGCAGTGACTAACATCTGTAATCCCAGCACTTTTGGAGCCTGAGGAGACTGGATTACTTGAGCCCAAGGGTTCGAGACCACCTAGGCAACATAGCGAGACCTTGTCTCTGTGAAAAACAAAAAAATTAGCGGGGTGTGGTGACTTGTACCTGTAGTCCTGGCTACTCTGAAGTTAGTATCTTTTGAGCCCAGGAGGTCCAGGCTGTGGTAAGCTGTGATCATGTCACTTCAGACTGGGCAATAGAGTGAAATCCTGGCTCAAAAACAAACAAACAAACAAACAAACAAACAGAAAATCAAAGCCTTGCTGTAAAGTTTCATCCTCTAGGCCTCTGTTTTAGCCAATCACCCATGGGCTGGAGAACCAGGGCCTTAATGCTGGATTCCTCTGTCCTTACAACACTGATAAGCTATGTGATGTTAGCCAACCTCTCCTAATCTCTGGGCTTCAGGTTTTGGAATATCTGAGCATTAAAGTAGAGGTTCTCAGGGATCCCGCTCAGTTCTGACTTTTTTTTTTTTTTTTTCATATTTGATGCTGGAAAAACTGAGTGAGGCAAATATGAGGCTGACACATTTCAACTGGGGCAGGAGACAGGGTGGAGGGCCGGATGGGACAGGAATCTGCACGAAAGCCCTGGGGCTCCCTTCAAAAAGCAGAGTACCATGTTGTTATTGTCTAGTCGTTTCTCCCAGCACAGAGTCCTCCCAGCTCAAAACACACCTTCTTCAGAACACAGACCTCTCCCTCTTGATGCTCCATAAAGCTTGGATTTTTTTCCCCTCAAACCCAGTCACGTAATCCTTTAGAACATTCCCCATTTGAAATCTTGTGCACTCTTTTTCTGTACTCCCCAGAATTTCAATAAGCTGCTGCCGGTGAGATCAGAATGGAGAACTGCAGAAGGGTCAGGTGAATCCAAGCACGTACTTGGAAGACAGCAGAAGCGCCGGCAGAGGGGAAGAGAGAGGGCAGAACTGGCAACAGGGCAGAACTGGTGGATGGAGAAGGAGCCACGGACGAGGGGGAGAAGTCAGTGACAAAGGGATGATTTAGGGGCTAGGCACATTTAGGAGTTTTACTGCAGAC
The DNA here is from genome assembly GCA_027257055.1 of Cephalopachus bancanus. Taxonomy (NCBI): domain Eukaryota; kingdom Metazoa; phylum Chordata; class Mammalia; order Primates; family Tarsiidae; genus Cephalopachus; species Cephalopachus bancanus. The sequence goes on along the minus strand of JAPVLO010000382.1, from coordinate 1,373,659 downwards.
TTTTATGTTTATTATTTTAATTTTTTGTGTCAGGATCTCACTCTGGCACTCAGGCTGAAGTGCAGTGGTATGATCGTGGCGCACTGCAGCCTCTACTTTCTGGGTTCAGGTGACCTTCCCACCTCAGCCTCTTGAGTAGTTGGGACTACAGGCATGCGCCACCATGCCAGCTCATTTTTTACTTTATTTTATGTTTTTGTAGAGACGAGGTCTTACTATGTTGCTCAGGCTGATCTCAAGCTCTTGGACTCAAACAATCCCCCTACCTCGGCCTCCCAAAGTGCTGGGATTAAAGGTGTGAGCCACTGGCCTGGCAGACTTTTTTTTTTTTAAAGAAAGGAGTGTGTTGGAAGAAAATATAAAATATGAAGTCTGCACACCAGCACACAAGTGAGGATAAGTGTGCTCAGGAGCATACAGTTAAATATTTTACAGAAGACATTTGTATTAACGTTGACATGTCTTTTGTTGAGTGAAAAGTAGAGACATTTATTGGATATACTAGCTAGGAATACATTTTTTGATAAATCCTAGTGTTTGTTGTTTCAAAAGAGGCAACGTCCAACACCCAACCAAAAATGAGAAGGCCATCATGAAGAAAAAGGCAAAAAGAAATAGTATATTCTTCTTTGAAAGTGAAGAAAATAGGAGGAAAAACAGATAAGGAAAAGAACAAAAAAGGAAACAAAAAGTTTGACTCCAAGGTAGCCATGGGCCATCATTACTTGGTGAAGCTCAGGGCCAGACTTCCTCCCCGATTTCCCATCTCAGCTGCTTCTTTACGTAATAAAAGCAGGATAACGCTGGGTAGTCAGAAAAATGTTGCTCAAAATTCAACTAAAGATAAGTAACAGCAAAGATATATCCAGTCCCTCGGCAAACTACTGATGTTGCATAGCAACAACTGCCTAGTTTTATTTCTGTCACACGATTGCCATAAGGAAGCTTTGAAACTAAGTTTTTAAAAATTTTATTTAAGCAAACAAGGTAGCATACCTCACTGCACCCATCCGAGTCACCTGCCTCCTTCTAAAATTAGAAAGGAGGCCGGGCATGGGGGCTCAGCCTGTAATCCCGTGCTTTGGGAGGCTGAGGTGAATGGATTGCCTGAGCCCGTGGGTGACAGACTGACCCGCCTGGGCAACTTGGCGAGACCTCATCTCTACAATAAATCAAAAATTAGCCGGGCGTGGTAGCGCGTGCCTGTAATTCCAGCTATTCGGAAGGCTGAGGCGGAAGGATCGCCAGGGCCCAGCAGGTCGAGGCTGCGGTGGCTGGGAGCGGCCACTGCACTCCAGTCTGGGTGACAGAGTGAGACTCCAACTCAAAAAATAAAATAAAATAAAATAAAATAAAATAAAATAAAATAAAATAAAATAAAATTAGAAAGGCAGCCTCTCAAAGGAAGAGACAATTAAGGAAGTATAAATGGAAACAAAATTTTCTTAGATCTCTATGAATCTCTTTCCCATATTATCTCATTTAATCCTGGCAATAACCATGTGAACTAGGTTTTACTCCCATTTTGCAGATGGGAAACCAATTCAGAGGCATTGAGTAACTTGGCCATGGTTACTCGGCTAATAAAGGGTAGAGTTAGAATTTTTTTTTTGAGTTGGAGCCTCACTCCGTCGCCCAGGCTGGAGTGCAGTGGCACACTCATGGCCACCCCAGCATAGACCCGCTGGGCTCTGGCAATTCTTTCGCCTCAGCCTTCCAAGTAGCTGGAACTACAGGTGCGCGCTACCACGCCCGGCTAATTTTTGATTTATTGTAGAGACGAGGTCTCATCAAGTTTCGGACTGGTCTCGAACCTGTGGACTCAGGCAATCCACTTGCCTCGGCCTCCCAAAGTGCTGGGGTTACAGGTTGAGCCGCCGAGGCTGGCCAGAGTTAGGATGTGCATCATCCCCCTCAAACGGTTTTTTTGTCTGACTTGTAACCCAGTGCTTTCCCCATCGCTTGACACCACACTGAGGTCTGTGGTATTGCACTTGCCCCCTCTAAGGTGTCTAGGATTATGTCTGCAACAGGCTAGACATACTTCCAGACGAACATCTTGAAAAATTTGAACCCATGAGCTGGTTGTTTTATGAGACAGATCAACCTGGAAAAATCTAAGTTTATGAATAATATAATGCAAGAAACTCAGAGAAAGGCAAAATGGTAGAACCTATGAAAACACAACAGCTCTCAAAGGCATGTGTGTCCTGACCTATTTGAGGGGAGTTCCTACCACAATTTCTGATATTGGTGTTTGCAGGCAGATATTTAGGAGTTATTCAAGAAACAACTTCTCTGTGAATTGTAACATTTACTTTAATCTTTATTATCTTTTCTTTGCAACTTCGGTATCTATAAGTAGGAATAATAGAACCAACACAAGGAGCCCAAGTAGCAGACATTTTTGGTAACCCCTCTGCTTGTGACTCAGGGGTATGTTATGGAAAGAGCCCACCTCTGATTGCTCACCACCCATATGGTTCTTACGCAGAAGAAGAATTCAAGTCAACCAATATACCCTGGGCATCTACTATTTGCCTGGCATTGAGCTGAGTCCCAGGGATGCAGCATTACATTACCCATGACCCCCTACCTCAAGACATTCTTCAGCCTAATTGAGGAGACAAAAATTAAACAAAGAGCTGATACTTCACAGTTCAAGAGTGATATGATACGATAGATGAGTATAATAGATGAGTGGAGGCTCAAGGTCCAGCAGGGACACAAAAATCAGTGTCACCCAGTCTGTTCCATCAGAAAAGGTTTTAATGAAGAGGACCCACTTGATCATATCAATGCTGGCCTTGGTTCACTGGGGTATTCCAGGTAGAGGGACAGCATGGGAGCATGATACAGGGAAGCCATACGCAATTCAGTATACACTGTTGGGAGGAAGGGGAAGGAGATGAAGTTGGTGAAATAGGCAGGTGGGAATCCATGATGGTATGATGTGTGTGTGTATGTTGGGTTGGGTTATGGTGTCAGCATCAGGGAGAAGTGTCCATTCTATGAGTAATGGGAAACCACTGACAGGCTTTTTTTTTTTTTTTTTCCAATCCAGGGTCTTGCTCTGTTGCCCAGGCTGGAGCGCAGTGGCACGATCACAGCTCACTGCAGCCTTGAACTCCCAGGCTCAAGGATTGGATTCTCCCGCCTCAGCCTCCAGAGTAGCTGGGACTACAGGTACATGCCACTGTGCCCAACTCATTTTTTAAATTATTTGGTAGAGATGAGGTCTCACTCAGGCTGGTCTGAAACTCTTGGGCTCAAGCCATCCTCCAGCCTCGGCCTCCCTAAGTGTTGGGATTACAGGCATGAGCCACAACCCTGGCCATTGACAGATTTTTCAGTAGGGAGTAACTTGCTAAGATTTGTGCTTTAAGAAATCACATCTGCGTCAATTAGAAAGTAGATAGAGTTGGGCAGGATTAAATTCAGAAAGATCAGGAAAACACTGTGTAAAATAAATTTGAAGAGATTTTTTTTTTTTGCCAGAGGTGTCTAAAAATATTTTAGTGTGCAGAGGAGTGTGAAATGCTTTTGTTCTGGGTATTTTCCCTTTGCACCTCCGGGTCCGCTCCCCACCCTTCTCTACCCCGACTCCAGGAGGCTGACTTACTGGAAACATCCCCACTTGACTCCCTTGGCCTCTGGCTTCTTGTTGGGTTCAGCCAATGGAGAGCAGCTCTAGGAGACCCCAGATAGTGGGAAAAGAGAGAGGGCAGAAAGCTGACAGTCCCCTCAAACTGGACCTCAGATTCCCAGTGGCTCTACCTGAGGTCACAATTTGCTGAGAGGCCCCTTTTTTCTTTTATGTTCTTATGTATTATTATTTTAATTTTTAAAAATTGACTAAACTTGTGCATATTTATTATGTACAACGCATTGTTTTGAAATATGTCTACATTGTGGGATGGCTAAATTGAGCTAATTAACATTCATACTACCTCATATATGTATTATCTTTTGGTAGTGAGAACGGAAAGTCCCTTTTCTGTAGCTGCAACCCACTCTGATCCTACGACTGTACTTCTCTCCTGCTCGGTCCCTTCAGACTTGGCAGTGGCAATGACTTCTTGTGATTGCTAATCTAAGGGAGCATCACCATGGCTTGATGTCTCCCCCAGCGTGCCCACACCTTTGTTAATAGTTCCTTTATTCAGGTGTCTTGAGTTGTATCCAGTTTCCCGCTGGGACCCTGACCGATACCATCGTGGAACATCGTCCTTGAGAAACACCTGTCAGTTTCAAGGACCATGCTTGATCTGGGGCAGAGCTAATGAGAGTCTGAACTAAGACTGGCATAGTAATTATGAAGGTGAGGACACAGGTTGGAGAGATATTCAGGAAGCAGAACTGGCTGACTGGAAGGCGGGGAAAACTAAGAGAGAGTCTAGAATGGCTCCTTGGCATTGGGTCTAAGTGGGTAGATAGTTGTGTCATTCACCAAGTCACAGAATGCAGAAGGAAGGACAGGTACTAAGGGGAAAACGAATAATATACTTTGGGACATAGTAAATCCAAGGTGCCTGTGGGCGTCAAGGTGTGAGAAGGGACTCCTGCTCACCTACTGACTCGAAGAGCATGCATAGCTCAAATATTTGTTCCTGTCCTACTTGGAATTTTCCCTTTTTATTTTGCCAGCCCTTTTCTCAAAATCCTCCATGAAATTAAACATATGCTTAGGTGGGAAAATAGATCGTTTTTGATATCTTTATTGTGACTTCATGACAGGAGAGCCAAATAGCTAGAAGTATTTGGAACCAAGGGCCATATTGAGCTTCTTGAAACACCCACATTTATCTCTGCTCTCTCTTTGCCAAAATAAAGCAGGGTGCCTTCAGGCCAGGTATAAAAAAGCTTTTAGCTGCTAGCCAGGTAAGCAGTACTAAGCTCGCACAGCGCCTCCTAGTGCCCAACCCCCACTCCAGAAAGCAAGCTGCCCATGTTTGTCACAAGGTGACAGTCCTGTCCAGCTGACCCGGTGTGAGCCTGTGGGTGTTGTGATATTAATCCTCCTGCCACTGACACCTCAGTTCTCATCCCTGATGGAATCTTGGCTCAAAAGCCTTCAACAATCACAGAAATAGAGTTCACATTCTTTAGTCTGACAACCAAGTCACACCCAAAACAATAAAGGAGAAAGCAGTGTCTCCTGGGGTCTGGTGGTATTTGCAAGGGCAATTAATCAGGTATTCCAGAAGAGAAAGTCACTTTTAGGGAATAAGAGTTGGGTCTTTTTAGGACTAAACTCCATTGCCTGAGGATGGGATATGATTTTACCGGGTAACAGTGGATATCCTTTATTCTTTCATTTTTTTAGTCTAAGATTCTTTTTACATGATATTGCATCTATAATTCCTACTGTTTATTCAGCAAGCAGATATCTACTGAATTTATTGTAACATTTCATAATATGTTTTTCTCATTCCTGATTAGATGAACAAATCCCAGAGTTTTGTATTTCTTATAACCCACAATACTTAAATAAGTGTAAAAAAAAACTTGTTGAGTGGATGGCTGAATGTATTGCTAAGTAGAAGCACTGATGTAGAGCTCACCTTGAATTGGAAGACCTAAGGCGAGCACCCTAGCCTACCCTTTAAGGACAATCCTGGTTCCTTTTAATCTTCATTCAGCTAATTATCCCAAGGTCATTGAAGCTTGAGAGTAGGCAAAAGATTATTGCAAAGAATGGAGTCATATTTGATAGGTTAGTGTAGAAGCTCAGCTACTTGCTTGCTGTAGAAGCTTGAGAAAATTACTTAATCCACTTGAACCTTACTTCTTTATCTATGAAATTAATTCATTATGGGGAGTCAGCACAGTATAGTGAAAAGAACATCAAACATACAAGACATTGGTTCTGGACCCTGCTCTATTGTCAGTGGTATCATCTTAATCTTCTTAAGCTTTAGTTCTAAAATTTTATGTATATTAACTCTTAAATAACTCAAACAAAAGCCATGCATGTCTGAGTGTGTGTGTGGGGGGGGAGGGATACTTAGATTCATTATTTATTGCTGTATAATACATTGCCCCAAAATTAACAGCTTAAAAGAACGGTTGTTTATGATCTCACACAGTTTCTAAGGGCCAGAGTGGCTTAGTTGAGAGGCTCTGGTTCAGGATTTCTCAGGATTATTATTTTCTCTTTGCAGTCAAGATGTTGAGCCAAGACTGCAGACATCTCATGGCTTCATTGGGACTGGAAAGTCTTGAGTTTCAAAGCTCACATGCACATGATTGATGGCAGGCCTCAGTTCCCCAGTGGCTAATGGCTGGAGGCTTCAGTTCTTTCCCATAGAACTGGTCACAACATGGCAGCTGGCTTTCCCTAGAGCAAGAGATGGAAGAGAGCTAGAGAAAGACAGAGATGATACAGATAGAGGTAGAGATAAAGACAGAGATACAGATACAGATATAGATGGAGATAGGGCTCTCAAGACTGAAGCTGCAGTCTTTTATAACCTAATAATCTCAGAAGTGACCTGTCATTATTTCTGCTGTATACTGTCAGCCACATCGATCAACCTGGTACAGTGTGGGAGCAAATTACAGGAGGATGCGAACACTCATGGCAGCAATTATTGGGGGCCATCTTGGAAGCTTGACTTCACAGTGCTCAATAGTGGAATGGACAGTATTCTCAGTTTCTGTTCCTAGCTCTTTTCATCCCATTAGACGGTCTTCCCTGACAGATTATAAACTCCTTATTCTCCACTATATTCCCATGGGCCTGAAACATGCTACGTATATGTTCAATATTTGTTGAAATGAAATGAATGAATGAGTACTAAGCTTTATCCATATTTCAGCCCTGTCATTTTTTTTTTTTTTAATGAGCTGGAAGGAAACTTAAAGAGTCTCATCTTTTTACATATGCGGAAGCCAAGGTCCACAAAGGTCTCATTTTTTTGCAGTTCAGCTAAGTCTGGAACCTGGTTTCTAAACTTCTCATTCTCTGTACTTTCTACTTCATTCTTTCTTAACCTCAGTCTTTGCCACTTGGAATTATCCTTGACACAGAATTTAACAGCTCTGTTAATAAATCATCTACCTCTGCGGTTCTGCCTTTTGTGCTATTGCCTTAGTTCCACTTCTACTGAAATATTCAGTAACGCTTCCATCTGATTTTCCTTTTATGTTATCGTTTTCTCTTTCTGTTCCCCTTCTAGTTTCCTGGCCCTAACCCTAAATGTACTGAATGGCCCAGGTTTCATGGATATTAAGTTCTGATATTAACGTGCATTATCATCTTCCGTGCTGTTTATTTTTTATTCTTGTGATAGTTAATAATTTCTCCCACGTATATTTTTTTGAAATGACTTCTAGTTTAAAAAGGAAAAGCAAAAATCCTTTTGCAGTAAGTCCTACTTAACTCAGAGACCTCATTTTTGCTTCATTTCTCCATTTCTTTCCCTTATCTAGTACTAGCCTCATTTAAAAAATTTATATGAGAAATCAGCATATTTAGAGTGAAGATGTCTCTTCCATATGTACTGATATTTGAAGAGGCCTCGCTCCTTCCTCCCTGAAAATGGCATTTTGCACATAAAACTATTATAGCACAGACATCATTGCATTTTTGTTTACTTGTCTATCTCTCCTACTAGACCAAGCACCCTGAGGGTAGGCATTGTGGCTCACTGTTGTTACTCCTAAGAAGATCTCCATACATCTTTGTCACGTTGATGAAACTATCCTCTTTCTGATAGTGATAGTTCTTTCATAACATCTTCTTGCATTTCTCTCAGTTAGGGGTAAGAATTATTTTCTTCTAGGCTATCATCTGCTGTCCTCTGAGTATTCTGCAGTCCTATGTCTGACTTGATGTGATTTGAGATGTACATCCCACAGGTACGGTCCTTTTTCAGTTAAGGCTAAACACATTCTCATTCAGGGCTTGAAAACTCTTTTGGCTTCCAAGAGGCTTCTTTTGAAATCCAGATGTCTCAAGGAAAGGCCATCATTTTTTTCTCATCTGCTGACACCTTAGCGTCCTTAACAGATCACCAGAAAGAACTGGGGAAACAAGCAAATTCCCAGGAGAAGGAAATCCCATGCCTGGGGGTGAAGCTGGGGTGACTACAGGGGAGGTGAGAAGGGCAAATACAACTAGCTCATCACCAATACGGGACTGTGAGTGGCAATTGGTGACAAGGGGAGAGAAGTAGAAAAATGCTTTTTATTCTCTTACATTTGCTTTCTGTCTTCTCTTTCTCCCACGTATATTTTTTGAGCTGCAATATTAGCTGTCAGGCTGCCACCTGCTATTCTGCTTTGGTGACCAGAGCAGTGTAGAAGGTCACCCTCCTGGTTGCACACAGCTCTAGCCCTAGTTGAAAGGCTGTACGGACCCCTTTGTCCAGCAGAGGGTGCTGTGCTGGCAGCCTTTGCCACGGTAGAGCAGGGGTGTCCAAATTTTGGACTTCCCTGGACTGCGTGGAGTAAATGGGAATTGTCTTGGGCTGCACATAAATTGTATAATATAGTTAGTGTATATACATAATAAGACTTCTCTAAAAATTTTTTTATGATGAAGTTTAGAAAAATGAGAACAATGTAAAACTCATGGGACGTATGACCTTATTTTTGTAAAACTATCAATGTCTGGTTCGATGGAAGTGGTCACAATTCTTAGTGAGTTCTCAAGGTGCTCATCAGAAATGCCTGTTTGAATTTTGCTCTTCGTGTCCTTCATAATTGGAATCAACTGTATGCGCTGCCAAAAAGCGATGTCATGGATAAGGCGTGATTGTGAAGTTCAAAAATGGAACTATGCATAGGGTCGTGAAGCAAATAAATGCTAAAAAACACATAATGTTAAAAGAGTTGATGGGGCCACATCACAAGCTGTGCTGGGCCGCATGCAGCCTGAGGGCTGAGGGTTGGACTTGCCTGCTGCAGAGTGTGGCCATGCTCAAACATTCTAAAGCTAGTTGCTAGTTTTTAAATTTTGTTTTGTTTTTCTGGCTTGCCACATAATGCAACCCATATACAGAATGACAGTTGTTTACTTTTAAAATCAAAGGTTAAAATCATTAAAATCACTTTTGAGAATTTAATTTCCTCCCTTCTAAATCCTCAGATGGAGTTTAAAGACTCGGGTGATGTCGAGAAACAGGATTGGATGTTGACATCTCTCCTTTTGCATCAGGTAGGTGTGTTTGTTGCCCTTTATTCTGACGGCTCAGTCTTGACCCTCATTTAGGCCCCCCACAGAACAGGGGTGGATCTGGGATCCCAGGAAGAGGGTGTATGTCTTTGAAGCTTTGAGTGTTCTCTGACTGAGCAAACGCGTAGTAGTTCATCTCTTTAGGAGGAGTCTTGCTTAATGTAGAGTCCAGGTGAGAAGTACTGGACTGGCTGTGGTTCTTCAAGAAGACTGTCATGACTCACACCAGCAGTTCCAGACACGTCCTAGGTCTCCCCAAGATGATGGGCGCGGCTGCGCCATGGTTGACCTATGACTAATCTATTATCACTGACACCCCTTAGGTAGACCCAGCAGCCAGCAGCACAGCCTTCAGCCAGTCTTTCACTTGTACCTTGGAACTTCTGCCCTGCTGTTCCTGGGAATTGTTCTGGGGTGGGCACGAGATCCTTAACCTACTGGCTTCTCAGAAATTGCCCTCCAGTTTCATTTAGAGCTTTTGAAGCAGGAACTGACGGAGCTGCCTAATGCTTCTTAGCATTCAGTGTTATTACATTTATAATGTTATTCAATTTAAAAATAAATGTATTTTCTACTTTGCAACCCTTCTGTTCGCTTTCATTCAGCTGTTTAATAATCAAATGCTTAGAACCCAGATTAGAAATTCTTACAATGGTCTCTGATTAAACCCCAATAAAAGCACAGTCAGGAAAATTCATAATATAAGGCATGCTAACTAACTTTTGGAAGCTCAATTTTTATTTTGTAAAGCTAAAACTAATTTGAGGATTATGTCTTAAACTAAAAAGCTTTATGGGTACTTTGGCAAAATATTAATAATAACAAATGGAATAAAAGCCCAAAACTTGGGTAGTTTTGTTCACTCTTCATTTATTACTTTTATTCTGTCTACTTTCAAAACATGATTTGAGACATAATTTTTTAAGACTATTGAAATAAAAATGCAAAATAAAAAAGTGACGAAGGGCATTACATAACTTTCCAGAAAAATCAGGTTAAGGGAAATGTCTACTTCAAAATCCAAGACTTAGTTCTTGGTTCTCCCATGCCCAGGGAATAAAAGGAAAGAACCCTGGTCACACAGCTCTCATATCTGATATGAGTAAGCATACTGGACAAATGTCTTGCTGGAGTTGAACTCCCCAAAAAGTTATGTTGCGAATCTTTGAAGATGTTGATCAACATAATGGACGTATCTTTGAGAAAATAAGATTTTTAAAAAGTTTGCATTATTTACACAAGTTTTTGATAGCAAAGTAAGGGTATAATATTAAATACTAGCTTTTGAAGCCATTTCTATAAAGAACTAGAGCAGTTTTCCTAACTTTCTAGTGAGTTAACATCATATTATGTAACTTTCTAGTGAGGTGACATGACATAGCTTAGAAATTCTGAAAGGAAAACAAGAAGAAAGAAAAGTTAAAATCCCTATAGTCTATCTTTCTTAAGCATCAGTGGTCAGAATGGGTTTTTGTTAGGAACTTATAAAAGACACTTCAGAATTGAGGTTACCTGAACGTCAGGTGTTTTGAGTTGTTTGAACTAATATTCATATACTTTAGAGATGTGATGAGTTCATGTTTTAGGATCCATTAAAAAACCCCTGACTTCTTATCCTGCTGATGGGCCACTTCAACTCTGAATAAATGAAACAACACCTGCAACAATATGAATAACCCACCTAGCAGACTATTGGGGACTCGGAGGGCACTCATGAAGGGTGAGTGCTCTGTTAGGCATGCCGTTTGCTATAGGACCTGGGAATCCTGCACATTTTTGCTGTGTGTGTGTGCCATTTTTCCAGGCTTATCCATATCCTAATACTGAACAGTTTGGTAGCTAGTCACAGGCAACTAAGTAGGTTTAGATGACCATAGTTTAACTATCTTGTAGTTGTTTGCTCTCTAAGGGGAAGGGGACTAACTTATTTTCTGCCTGTTACAATGTTTATAGTTTGATCAAAAACTTCTGGGCTCTAGAACTTGGGTTCCCTTCTTGTAAAGCACCCACTGTGTGTGCAGGGATCATTGGGTCCCATCATGTCACTGCTGTTGGACTTGGGAATGGGGTGAACCGATACAAATATACTGATGCTCATTTTCCCCATTGAGTAATAAAGTCCTTTATCTCTGACTCGTAAGTCTTTTGTCTTCTGTGTCTACAAAACCGTGATGGACTACCTCGTAGTCTGCTTTCAAGTAGGGTAAGATTTCTGGCTCTTTGCAGCTTTTGACAGCCTTCCGCTGTCATCTTTCCCAACCTTCCTTCCTTTTTAGTCTGCCTCTTTGAGGCAGAGTCATGATCATCATTAGCATGAAGAGTGTTCTCCCATAGTAAGCTTATTTTCTGTTTCTTTTATTTACAATCACAACGACCCAGGAATCTAGTTCTTCAGCTTAGATAAGAACTGTGTCAGTATGAGAGTCCCTGAGTGGGACATACAATCTATTAATATTCTTGTTGAAATCATCATAGTAATAATAATAAAACAAATTGTTATCATGAAGAAGTTGATGGTACAGCTTCTTCAAGGTCACACAGCTCACAAACGGCAGAAACACAATTAAAACCTAGGCCTGCCACCTCTTAACTATTATTCCATGTTATTTCCCCAATAGTAGTTTCCACTTCAGTTTCATATATATGAATCTCTCATTCTGTCTCTCTGTCTCTCTTAGTCTGACTTCTTATCTTTCCCTGCAAGGGATTAGATACCTTAAAAAAAATCCAGGACCAGTTTAAGATTCCATTGCTGTTCCTGTGTCGTCATCTTTCTTCTTCAGTACTACCCTCATCCAAATTGTTCTGACTTCTCTTCAGTTTGCTTTGGGCTGGTGATCTAATTAAATAATGGCAGAACTAAGGAAGTTACAGAGGTATAGCAGCCCAAGGAATCCTCAGCATTTACTGGAATGTACAGTGAGGTAAACTATTCTTTTCTATTTTTTTTTTGAGACAGGGTTTCACTATGTCGCCCAGGCTGACCTTGAACTCCTGGGCTCAAGGGATTCTCCCACCTCAGCATGCAGAGTAGCTAGGACTGCAGGCACACTTCCCTGTGCCCCACTAAATTTAAAATATTCATAATTCTTACTTCAGAATACTCGTTGCTGTTCCTCTTATTAACTTCTCTTAATTATCTTTATCTGAGTTTTTGGTGTGCTTGCCTCTGTGTCCTTTCATCCTGCACATTGTTAAAACCGTTTTCGTTGATGGTTGAGAGGTTAGTCCCTCTACCTGTAATTTTGAGAAAAGTTACTGAGCTATCCATTTGGTAGACTTTGTGTTTGTAGTAGGAAAGGCCTATTTTTGCAATGGGAGAATACCTCTGACTCTAAAGAGAAATCACATTTTTCTTCCTTGTCCTCCCTGTTTTCCACTTTGAAATAATTCTCAGCCACAATTTGATGGGGACTCTTATCTCCAGGGCTGCAGGTGTCCTAGGCAGAGTCTTTAGAACTGTTACTTAATTTCTTATGCCCTGGTTGTAGATTATAAAACCAGCAAAGTTATAATAATAATATCGATAATAATTATTATTATTGTTACTGCTACTACCACTACCGTTATATTGAAATTAACTATTGACAAGGCTCAGTGCTAGTGTTTACAAGTATTATCTCATTTAATCCTGTCACTATTGTATCTAAGGTGGATATTAATCCCATTTTACAAAAGAAGAAATTGAGACTTGGAGAAATTACAAAGTTTCCCAAGACTATTCAACTTGCATGTGGCAGAACCAGAATTTCATCTTAGGTATCCAGATGTCAGAGCCCACCTCAGATGTTAGAACTACCATATTCTAAAGCTGAAGTTCTAAGGACAGCAGTATTAAGCAGTATTTGTTATTAAGGCAAACTCCTGGGCCTCATCTCAATCAAAAACTCTGAGGGTGCGGCCCAGCAGCCTGTTTAAATATGTCTTCCCAGGTGAACTGATCCATATTAGAGTTCTTTTCCTCTCCTCTAATGACAGTTCAATGAATGTTGATAATAAGAAGTAACTTACTTAGAGCATATTTATTAAATATGAATTTGTTAAAATGCAAATTTCTATACACACACACCTAGAAATGTTATTGGCAAAAAAACCCAACACCAACCCCCTCCACCACTCCATACAAAGCCTGAATCAGGTGAAGACTCAAGCTCTGACTGCCAGTTTGCAGGTAGTACAGGGCACATTGGAACATGTTAGACCACAGCAAGGGAGTACAGTCAGCAATATCCAGACTGTGAAAAATTCTGTAGGATTGGTCAGGTGCAGTGACTCATGCCTGTAATTCCAGCATTTTGGGAGGCTGAGCTGGAAGGATAGCTTGAACCCAGGAGTTCAAGACTATCCTGGAAAACATGGTGAGATCTTGTCTCTACAAAAAAATTAAAAAATTATCTGGCCATGGTGGTGCATGCCTGTATTCCCAGTTACTCAGGAGGCTGAGGTGGGAGGATCACTTGAGCCCAGAAAGTCAAGACTGGGTAAACCGTAATTGTGTCACTGCACTCCAGCCTGGGCACCAGAGTGAGACCCTGACTCAAACAAAACAAAACAAAATGAAAAACTGCAGGATTAAAGACCTGGTTTCTTCAACAGATAAATTGCAATGAAAATAAAAAAGATACGGATGACACACACACAAAAAAGACATTTGATGAGGACGAGAGACACAAGGGTTACCTAAGACTTAACAGATATTAACCAAATGCAATGTTTGAACCTTGTTTGGATTCCATTTAAAACAAAATAAAAAACAAGCAAAACAATATAAGCATTTTATAGGGCAACCAAGTATTTAGGGATATTTAAATGCTGATTGGATATTTGATGAGGATACTAAATTAATGTTAATTTTAAAGCTATGATAATGGTATTGTGGTTATTGTTTTAAGTCCTTATTTCTTTAGACAAACATACTAGAGTATTTACTGGAATAGAAGGTTCAGCCGGGCATGATTTGACTTGGGCTCACACCTGTAATTTCGGCACTTACGGAGTTTGAGGTGAGAGGATTGCTTGAGTCCAGGAGTTCAATACTAATTTTGGGCAATATGGCTAGATCTCATCTCTACAGAAAAATCAACAAACAAAAAAAATTTGCCAGGTATGATGACACATGCCTCTAGTTCCAGCTACTCATTAGGCTGAGGCAGAATTGCCTGAGTCCAAGGTGGTCGAGGCTGTAGTGAGCTGTGATTGTGCCACTGCATTCTAGCCTGGGTGACAAAGCGAGACTCTGGCTCAAAAAAAAAAAAAAGTTCCTAGGGTCAAGTTACTGAATTTAGTGAACATTGTGTTGTGGGGGTTGCCTCTTTAACACATTCTCCCTTTTCCTGATATCTACCCAGATTTTTATTTGTGTGTTTATACCCCTCAACCATGCTTAGCCCAGATGGTGAGATATGTAGCTCAGACTTAATTTAGCACAATATCAAGCCCTAGCTACAATTTGTAGTTTGAAGATAGGCCAATTAGACAGGAAGAAAGTTTCCTAGAGCCTTCTGGGAAAGAAATTTCCATGTTTTTCTGATAAAAGTCTAGGAAGCAACCTAAACTTGCTTCTTTAAGACATAGACGGCTACTTGGAAGGCTGAGGAGGAAGGATTACTGGAACCCAGCAGGTTGACGCTGAGGTGTCTATGAGTGTGCCACTGCACTCCAGCCTGGGCCATAGTGTGAGACTCCAACTCCAAAAAAAAAAAAAAGACATAGATATGACAGCCAACCCCAGGGATGATATCTTGGTATCTGTGGCCTGGTGTAGACTTCTCCTGCATTGAGTCATTGTAGACTGACCTCTATAATAAAAGAATACTGTGGAAGTGGTGGTATATGACCTTTGAAGCTAACAGGCATTGAAGTTTTCTTCATGTTTTCCTGGATTTCTTGCTCTGGGGAAAGCCAGCCATCATGTCATAAGGACTCTTGGAGCTCAGTGGAGAAGCATGGACGGGACCAAAATGTCCAGCATTAGCCTCTCAGTCACTTGAGTGGCTGCCTTGGAAGTGGATCCTCCAGCCCTCAAAAGGCCTGCAGTGTTTGCAACTTCAACTAGCATCTGATTCCAGCCCAGGAGAGATGCACCCAAGCCAGGGGTCCCCAACCACTGGCCAATGAACTGGTACCATTAGGAACTGAGCTGCACAGCAGAAGATGAATGGTGGGCGAGGGAGTGAAGCTTCATCTGTATTTATAGCTATCCCCCATCACTCACATTGCTGCCTGTGCTCTGTCTCCTGCCAGGTCAGTGGTGGGATTAAGTTCTAACAGGAGCACGATCCCTATTGTGAACTGCACATGCAAGGGATCTAGGTTGTGCTCTCCTCGTGAGAACGTAATGCCCAATTATCTGAGGTGGAGCTGAGGTGGTGATGCTAGCACTGGGGAGTGGCTGCAAATACAGATTAACACTAGCGTTTGACTGCACAGAGACTATAATAAATCAATTGCTTGCAGACCCTATCAGTGAGTTGATGCACTTCAGTTGTACAGCTGCATCTGGTAGCAGGCTTTAAGTCAGAATCTGACACTTATTTTAGTCCATGTGTGGCCTGCCCTTTATCTTATTTACCACGTCTGTCCACCTCTCTTTTTTTATGGTGAGTTGTATAATTATTTCATTATATAGCAATAATAATAATAGAAATAAAATGCACAATAAATTTTATGTATTTGAATCATCCCCAAACCACCAACCTTCCCCCACTCCCATGTTCATGGAAAAATCATCTTACCTGAAACCGGTCCCTGAGGCCAAAAAAGTTGGGGACCACTGCTACAAGCAAACCAGTTCAGAATCTCACACCCATGTTACCTGCAAGAGACAATATATAATTATTGTTGATTTAGGGTACTAGATTTGGTGCAATTGTTGCACAGAACAAATTCATCTTTTTCATCAATAGTTGAAAAAAATATAACTCAGAGAGATGTGCGTAGGCATTTTGTGACCATGGGAGGGAGCCAACGTGGGGCAAAGCCTACATTTTGGAAGGAAAAGCAAAGAAATTGATTCCACATTGTCATCAATGAAGCCCATTTCACTTCTATACTTTCCAGGTTATAAACAATACTTCTCTCTTATTGTTAAAGTTGATATGGGTTTCTGTTACTTTTAACTGTCTGACTAGAGACATATGAGAATTTTGGTGGCAGAAATGGATTACAGGGTGAGTATGAGAATAAACAAAAGGAGCAATGAGTGAAAAGGGGCTCCTGAACAGGGAGGCTATTGTATTAATTTCCCAGGGCTGTTGTAATAAATTACCCCAAACTGGATGACTTAATACATCAGAATTTTATATTCTCACAGTTCTGGATGCCAGAAGTCCAAAATCAAGATGTTGGCAGGGTTAGTTCCTTCTGGACTCTGAGGGAGAATCTGTTCCTTGCCTTTCTCTGAGTTCCTGGTAGTTTCCAGCAATCCCTGGACTTCCTTTGCTTTAGGATACCTCGTTCCAACCTTGGTATCTGTCATGACTTGGCCTTCTTCCCTGTGTGCCTTCACATGGCCTTCTGATAAGGACTCCAGCCATTGGATTTAGGACCCGCTCTAATCCAGTATGTCCTTATCTTAACTAATTACATCTGCAAAGACCCTATTTCCAAGCATGGTACTGTTCTGAGTTCTGAGTGAACATAAATTTTGGGAGGACACTACTCGACCCAGTTCAACTATGTTTTATAGTGTTCATTCACTCAATGGATACTTACTGAGTGCCCACTGTATGCTAGACCCTGTGTTAGTCATTAGGGATAGAGTGATGAACAAGACAGATGTGACACATGTTCTATATGGACCTTACAGTCCTTGCAGTCTAATATGAAAGACCAAATTTTAAGCAAGTGGTTGTAAGTGTAATAAAAATTACAAAAGAGAAGGCCAAGTGCAGTGGTTCATTCCAATAATCCCAGCACTTTGGAGCTCTGTCTTCTGCCAGATCAGTGGTGGCATTAAGTTCTAATAGGAGCACGATCCCTATTGTGGACTGCACATGCAAAGGATCTAGGTTGTGCTCTTCTTGTGAGAACATAATGCCCAATTATCTAAGGTGGAGTTGAGGCAAGAGGGTCACTTGAGCCCAGGAGTTTGAGACCAGCCAAGGCAACACAGTGAGACCTCATCTCTACCAAAAAAAAAAAAAAATTAGCCAGGCATATGACATGAGCCTGTAGTCCCGCTACTTGGGAGGCTGAGATGGAAGGATCGCCTGAGTCCAGGAGGCCAAGGCAGAGAGCTGTGATAGTACCCTGCAATCCAGCCCCGACTCAAAAAACAAAAAATTGCAAAAGAAGGAACACTGGCTATTACAGCATCACATAAGAAAAGACCTCAATCATCTGAGGTGGTGGTGGTCAAAAGGTCAAATCAAGCAAAAAATAGGTACTAGTTAGGTGAAGAGTATAAAAACCAGATTATTATAAACCAATGCTTTGTAGGAGAATTTGCATTTTTTTTTTTTTGAGTTGGAGTCTCACTCTGTCACCCAGACTGGAATGCAGTGGCTGCTCCCAGCCACCACAGCCTTGACCTGCTGGGCTCCGGCGATCCTTCCGCCTCAGCCTTCCAAGTAGCCGGGATTACAGGCATGCGCTACCACGCCCGGCTGATTTTTTGATTTATTGTAGAGATGAGGTCTCGCTGCACAGGCGGGTCTCGAATCCGCGGGCTCAGGCAATCCACCCACCTCAGCCTCCCAAAGGTGCGGGATTACAGGCTGAGCCACCGAGCCCGGCTAGAGAATTTGCATTTTTAACAAGCACGTCAGTAATGTGTCTGCATGTCTTTGAGAACTCCTGCTCTGGGACCTCAGTTGCTCCCCAAATGTATCCCAGTCTCCCCATCAACCACCCACAGGGGAGACCACTTTACTTGTGGCTTTCAGCCTTGTGTACTGAGCCAGGGTATGGACTGGGCCTCCCTACCCATCGGGACATATGGGTTCCCTTTCCACCACTGTGCTGACTCCACGGAATGAAACATGTGGCTTGTATCTGGTTGAGAATTTTCTCCTCATTCAATGAACATTTTCCAACTTTCCCCTGCCTCCAACACTGTTCTATTTTCTGCCACAGAGCTAGTCTATTGCTTTGCATTTTGGTTGATAATTTATTTGCTATTGAATTACAGAAGGTCACCTTTCTCCTAAAAACATCTTGAGTGTATATTGCACTCACTCAATGTCTTATACGAGGAAAAGGCGTTGACATTTTTTGTCTCATTTTTATCAACAGAGAAAGTTTATTTATTTTATTTATTTTATTTTTTTGAGTTGGAGTCTCACTCTGTTGCCCAGACTGGAGTGCAGTGGCCGCTTCTGGCCACCGCAGCCTCGACCTGCTGGGCTCCGGCGATCCTTCCGCCTCAGCCTTCCAAGTAGCCGGAATTACAGGCATGCGCTACCACGCCCGGCTGATTTTTTGATTTATCGTAGAGATGAGGTCTCGCCTGCCCAGGCGGGTCTCAAACCCGCGGGCTCAGGCAATCCACTCACCTCAGCCTCCCAAAGGCGCTGGATTACCAGGCTGAGCCACCGAGCCCGGCTCAGAGAAAATTTTTAAAAACATTATCTTTCTTTTAGAATAAAAAATGAAGATAGTTCACAATAACAATTCCCAAATATTACTACAGGAAAAAAAAACTGACAAGATTTGGGGCTGTTTCTCAGGAAAACTCTAGTGGATTCTTACCATTTGGCTTCTCTGCAAATATTTAGAGTGATAGAGATCAACGATTTTACAGCATTAAAGAGTCTTGGAGGTCATCGAAATTCTAAAAGACCATCAGCCTCTTGATTTGACAGATGAGGAAAATTAAAGCTGAAGGAGGTGAGATGCATCTCAGTCATTCTTACCAGATAACACAAAACTCTTATTCCTCAAGAACTGTTATTTTATTTATTTTGGTGAGTTCGGGTCTCCACCTTACTTTGCATGTGTAGCTACACTACTGATGCCTGGTCCTGTCTCTCAAGGCTTCGCTTCCTTATTTTTGCCACTTAACTCCTAAGAAACCCAGCGCCCTCCTCACTCAGTGGCCCAGGTTTCAGAGAATTGAGGGTGGCCTCCCATATTGGGATTAGGGAACCAGAGTTCTGGCTTCTGAGTCTTTTTCAAAAGGTTATGCATGTCTTAGACACACAGAAAAGAAAAAAAAAATTTTTAAACCGTTTTCATTCGTTGTCTTCAGTCTAAAAATAGGGTGACAGAGGGATCGTGGGATAAGCAGCCGGAGCAGGGAAGAGTCGGTTGCCACAGTAACCAGTGAGCCATTTCGCTGCATTTGCCTTGACTGTGTGATTTCTGGGAGGTTTTTTCCCCCTTCCCTTCTCTTGTGCGTGGGGGTGGGGGTAGGTGGTGGGGGCAATTTTAGATTATATAATGTGGATCCAGATTCCTTAATTCCGGAGTCAACCAGTCTTCATGAAATTGCTATTCCTTGTTACTTTCTCCACCCCGCCCCCACCCCACTGCAAACAGCCTGGGTTTGGTTGGCTTTGCTGGAGACCAAGGGAAAAGGCTAGGATCACAGCCGTCTCTAGGTACAGTAGGACCTTTATTGAGCATTTCTCCAATTTTTGATAACCTAGCTTCATAGAAATATTCTTTTCCCCAACCCCCGTCAGGTGTTCAAATGTCAGCAACCCGTTAGGAGACTGCTGGAACTTTCCCTGTACCAGAGAAAAGAGAGACAGCTCTGCGCGGGTAGAGTCTGCAAAGCTACTCAGAGGCTGACCCTTTGACATCACCCCAAACTCCACCCTTTTCCAACCTACGGATTCTGTGATCTAGATGCAGACCCAGTGTAAAGAGCACTGGCTTTGGAGGCAGGGAGACTTATGTTTAAACTCTGAAACTACCACCATCTTGGGCTAATCATGATTTAATATTTTTGGGCCTTCAGTGTGATTGTAAGAGATAACACACACAAAGCAGCCAGCACAGTGTCTGGCATGAATGAGGCACTGAATAAATGTGAATCTCGTCCACTGCTTCCCTGGTGTCCCTGTCACCTCCTCCCTTAACTTGTCTCTGCCGTCCTAGGCCTCAGGGTGACTATTGCAGGCTCACTCCTAGACAGTGATTTGAAAGACCTAACAAATATTTCAGGTCCATCTCCCCTGTATCCCTTTTTCTCTCCACAGTCCTCATTCTCCTCCAGGCTGCCTCATGTCCTCATGTGGCATCTCTCCATACTTCAGACCTTTCCTGACTCCTTTTCATCAGAACACACCTATTTCTCTACCCATTCATGAAAAGCCCAGTAGGTGCCTGGATAGCTAATCAGGTTTAAATCAAAATGTAAAAATGCGTTCAATGGATCCAAATGGGTTAGAATGACGCATGACAAGCTCCGGTCTTTACTGCTTATTAGGGGGATGAGGTATGAATGAGAAGCTGAATGGAAGCGTATTAGTGAGAAACAGTGTTTTAGTTGCAATGATGTAAATCCAACCTGAACTCACCTAAGCAAAAAAAAAAAAAAAAAGACAGACAGAAAGAAATATATTAGCTAAAGTAAATGGGAAGTCCAGGAGTGGAGCTATCCACAAGGATCCCAAGGATTCCACAATTAGCATCAGAACTTTTTCTGTTTGCTATAGTTTAAATGTTTGACCCCTTCAAATCTTAGGTTGAAATTTGATCCCCAGTGTTGGAGGCGGGGTATAATGGGAGGTGTTTGGGTCATGGGAGTAGATCCCTAAGGAATGACTTTGTGCCATCCTCACAGTTATGAGTGAGTTTTTGCTTTATTAGTTCCTATGAGAGACGGTTGTTAAAAAGGGCTTGGCACCTCCCTTCTCTCCTGCTTCCTCTTTTGTCCTGTAATCTCTGCACATTCTGGCTCTCTTTCGCCTTCACTATGGGTGGAAGTAGCCTGAGACCCTCACCAGAAACAGATGCTGGCACCATTCCTCTTGCACAGCCTGTAGAACTTGGGCCCAATAAACCTCTTTTCTTTATAAATTACCCAGACTGGGGCATTCCTTTGTAACAACACACATGGACTAAGACACCCTTCTTAACTCTGTTTGTCTTGGAGAAACTTTGTCTTTGCTTACCACAGTCAGACTTTCTCCAAACTGGGAAAATGGCATCAGACTTATATCTTTCCAACTTCTATGACCCAAGAGGCAAGATCTTTCCTCTTCTAACTTTAGATTGAAAATGCAAGGGAAAGGATTTGACTGGTCTGGTTTGGATCTTATGCTGATCTTGAATCAATCGCTGTGGCTAGGGGAATGGGATAGTTATCATAGACAATGTTATGCCTCATGTCAGGGAAGTGACAGTCTGATGGGTAGCCACAAGAATGACATGATTCAAATGAGAGGATCAGTTCTCTAAAAGAAGATAGAATGCTGCTGGAAGGCAGGAATAATAACTGCAACAGTAGAAGAATAACTGCAACAGTACTGCCTGGATACTCAGAAGTTCATCTGGGGAGCTGCAGAGGCAGGTGCAAAGCAAGTGCTTGACTGACTTTGAGGAATAAGACAATGTTCTTGACCTCAGGGAGCTCTGAATTCAGTGCAGGAGAAAGGTCTAGGACTCCAAAGAGAAAGACAGATGAAATCTCAGGGATACAGGACTGTAGCGAGAGGGGAATTGAAAGAGGACTGAAAATGGAAACTTGAAACTGCACCACATGTCAAAAGAGTTAACTGTTTATAATAGCGTCATATCTCAAATTGGGGTCTGTGGAGTACCAGTGTTGCATTAGATGCTGCTATAGGCTGAATGTTTGTGCTCTCCAAATAATTATACCCTAATCCCCAAGGTATTAGAAGGTGAGGCCTTTGGAAGGTGATTAGGTCATGTGGGAGGATTCCTCATGAATGGGATTAGTGCCCTTATAAAAAAATGCAAATGAAAATTCCTCACCCCTTTCACCATGTAAGGATCTAGCAAGAAGGTATTGTCTATGGACTAGTAAATAGTCCTCACCAGATGCCAAATCTTTCAACATCTTGATCTTGGACTTAGCTTCCAGAACAGTGAGAAATAAAACAATCTGTTGTTTATAAGCTACCCAAGCTATGGTAGTTTAGTTTGTTACAGCAGCCTGAATGAACTAAGACTGATACTAGTAAGTGCTTCTACAAAAAAATAGGAAAAAAGAACAAAAAGAAAAGGAAAAGAAAAGAAAGAATGAGAAAGAAAAAAGAAGGGGAAAAAAGGACTCTGTACTATGTTTTAGAAATAATAGATTAAAGTTAATTAGGTTTTTAATTTTTTTGTTATGTTAATGCTTATTCCACACATATTTGACCATAAAAATAACCCTCTTAGCCATAGACCATTTAGATCATGTTGAAGTGGATGCATGTTTCATAGATCATATTCTGGAATAAAGGCATCCACATAACTCATAATAACACTTAACAAATCAGATTCAGAAGTGCCTTTAGAAACCAAATGTTTGAATGCTTTCTAAAAAACTTGAACTTTATTTTAAGATCATTGTAGATTCACACACAGTTGTAAGAAGTGATGGAAAGAAATCCTGTGAATGCTTTACCTAGTTTCCCCAATGTAACACCTTGCAAAACAATGGTACAATATGACTACTAGGATTTTGACATTGATACAGTTAAGATATAGAACATTTTCATCATCACAAGATCCTTCATGTTGCCCCTTTAAGACCACACTTACTTTCCACTTGCTAGTTCCTGTCTTAATCCCTGGGAACCACTCATCTGTCCTTTGTTTCTTTAATTTTGTCATTTCAAGAATGTTACATAAATGCAGTCATACAGCGCATAACCTTTTGTTTCTGGCTTTTTTCACCCAGCATAATTTTCTGTCTAATTATGTATACGAATAGTTTGTTCCTTTGTATTTCTGAGTAGAATTCCATGGTATGGACAGAATGCAATTTGTTTAACCATTTATCTGTTGAAGGACATCTGTGTTGTTTCCAGTTTGGGGCTGTTATAAGCAAAACTGCAGTAAAGTTCATGTACGAGTGTTTGTGTGAGCATAAATTATTTCTCTTGTGGGAACACCTGAGCTTACAATTGCTTAGGTCATTTGGTACTTGCATGTTTAAGTTTTAAGAGTTTTTATGTTGTTCTAGATACCAGTATTCTATTGGATGTACAACTTGCAAATGTTTTCTTCCAGCCTATAGCTTGTATTTTCATCTTTTTAGTGAGCTCTTTCACAGAGCAAAAGTTTTTAATCTTGATGAAGTCAAATTTATCAATCTTTTCTGTTACGGATTGTGTTTTTTTTTTGTCAAGTGTAAGAACTTTTTGCCTAGCCCTTGATCCTGAAAATTTTCTCCTATGGTTTTTCCTGAACATTTTATAGTTCTGTGTTTTGCATTTAAGTTTGTTGTTCGTTTTGAGTTTATTTTTGTGTAAGGATTGAGATTTAGGGTGAGGCTTAAAATTGCTATTATTATTTATTGTCTGCCCATGGATGTCATTGTTTCAGCACTATTTGTTTTAAAAAAAATCTGTCTTCCCTCCACTGCATTGCTCTTGTACCTTTATTAAAAAGATGCTGGGCCTATTTGTGTGGTTCTAATTCTGTATTCTCTATTCTGATTCACTGATCTGTGTGTCTATATCTCTGCCAATACCACACTGCCTGTTAAGATTACTGTATCTATATAATAAATATCGAAATCAGATTAACTGATTTATCTCATTTTATTCTTCCTTTCCAAAATTGTTTTAACTATTCTTCTGCCTTTCTATATACATTTTATTTTATTTTTACATTTTTATTGTGGAATTGAGTTCTCACCAAATTGCCCAGGCTGGTCTTGAACCCCTGGGCTCAGGCAATCCTCTTGCTTCTACCTCCCAAAGTGCTAGGATTACAGGCATAAGACACCACGTCCAGCTTACATTTTAAAATAATTTTGTATATATCTACAAAAAAATCTTGCTGAGGTTTTGACAGAAATTATATTATACTTGCATATTAATTTAGGAAGAATTAACATCTATACTATGCTGGGTCTTTTAATTCAGGAGCACAATATGCATCTCCATTGATTTAGGCCTTTGATTTATTGTATCAGTGTACAATTTCAGCATACGTGTCATACATATTTTGTTAGAGCTACACCTAAGTATTTCTTTTCTTTTCTTGCGATTGTAAATGCCATTGTATTCTTAAATTTGATGTTCATTGCTACTATGAATTATGTGTATATGTATTTTTTTTGAAATTTATATGTTTATGTTATCTCCTATGACCTTGCTGAATTCACTCACAGATTAATTTTTTGGTAAATTTCTTGAAATTTTTTATGTACACAGTCATTGTCACCTGTAAATAGGTACAGTTTTATTTCTACCTTTCTGATCTGTATTCCTATAATTTATTTTTTTCTGCCTTATTGCAGCCAAAACTTTAGATATTATGTTGAATAAAAGCAGCGAGAGTGGGCATCATTACTTTTTTTTTATATTAGGTGTAAAGCATTCAGTCTTTCACCATTAATTGTAATGCTAGTGAAGCTTTAAAAAAATTATTTATTTATTTTAGATGAAAGGTCTTCCTTTGTTCCCAAGCTGGAGTACAGTGGAGCAATCATAGCTCACTGCCTCCTTGAACTCCTGGACTCACACAATTCTCCCACCTCAGCCTCCTGAGTAGCTGGGACTATAGGCACATGCCACCACACCAGGTTTATTTTTATGTTTTTTAAAATTTAATTTACTTTTCTTTGAGTTGGACTGTCACTCTGTTGCCTAGGCTGGAAGGCAATGGCTTGCACATGGTCACCCCAGCGTCTACCTGCTGGGCTCAGAAGATTCTTTGCCTCAGCCTTCCAAGTAGCTGGAACTACAGACGTGTGCTACCACACCCAGCTAATTTTTTGATTTATTGTAGAGGTGAGGTCTCGCCAAGTTGCCCAGGCTGTTCTCGAACTTGTGGGCTCAGGCAATTCCCTTACCTCGATCTCCCAAAGTGCTGGGATTAGAGGCTTGGGCCACCACACTTGGCCTATCTTTATGTTTTAATTTTTATTTTGGAGAGCTGATGTCTCATTATGTTGACCAGGCTTGTCTTGAACCACTGACCTCAAGGGATTCCCCTGCTTCAATTTCTCAAAGCTCTGGGATTGTAGGCATGAGCCACTGCATCTGGCCTTGAAGTTGTTTGGTTTTTTTTGCAGATGCTCTTTGTCCAGTTGAAGAAGATCTTCTCTATTTCATATTTTGGAGAGTTCTTACTATTAATAGGTGTTAAGTTTTATGAAATACATTTTTTCTGCATTGATTGTTATGTAATATATTTTCTTCTAGCTTAATCAGCTGATTACATTTATTAATTTTCAAATCTTGAACTAGCCTTGCATGCTTGGAGTAAACTCTGGCTGGTAATAGTGTATAATTGTTTTTATATATTGCTGGGTTTCATATTTTGTTAAGGATTTTTGCATCTATAGTCATGAGGGGCATTGGTCTTTAGTTTTTCTTTAATTTTATTTTTCCGGTTTTGGCATCAGACTAATTCTATCTTCATAGATTGAATTGGGAAATGTTCCCTCCATTTATAATTTTTGGAAGAGATTGTGTAGAATCGTTGTTAATTCTTTAAATGTTTGGTGGAATTCTTGAGTGAAACCATCTGGACCTGAAGATTTCTTTTTTGAGAGCTTTTCAAATAATGAATGCTTTTTTTTTTTTTTAAAGAACATAGATCTAGTCACATTATTTATTCTATTTTGTGTGAGTTGTAGTAGATTGTCTATATGTGTGTTGAGGAATGAGTCCATTTTGTCTAAGTTTTCACAATTGTGTGTAGAATTGTTTGTAGTAGTCCCTTATTTTTCTTTTGATGTTTGCAGAGTCTGTAGCAGTATTTTCAGTTTCATTACTGATACTGATAATTTATGTCTTTTTTCTCTTTTTCTTTGTCAGTCTTGCTAGAAGCCGGTCAATTTTATCTTATTGATTTTTCAAAAACCCAAGTCTTTTAAAATTAAATTTCTTTATTGTTTTTATCTTTTCAAAATTTTACTGATTTCTGCTCTTATCTTTATTATTTCCTTCCTTCTACTTTCTTTGGTTTATTTTGTTGTTCATTTTTTGGTTCCAAAGGTAACAGCTTAGATTATTGATTTGAGACTTTCTTCTTTTCTGATTTGTGCATTTAGTGTGATAAATTACCCTCTCTGCACAGTTTTAGCTGTGTCCCACATATCTGAGAATGTTATATTTTCATTTTCATTCAATTCAACATACATATGAAATTTCCTTTGAAACTTCCTTGTTGACTAATGTATTATTTAGAAGTATGTTATTTGGGTTCCAAGTGTTTGGAAATTAAAAAAAAAATTCCTGTTTTTGATGTTTAGTCTCATTCCATTGTTGTTGGGGAATAGACTCTGATTTCAATTCTTTTAAATTTTTTGAAGTTTTTTCCTTGTTGTTTCTGTTTGTTTTTGAGTTGGGGTCTCATTCTGTCACCTAGGCTGGAGTGCAGTGGCACAATCACAGCTCACTGCAACCTCAAACTCCTGGACTCAGGCAAACCTCACACCTGAGCACCCAAGTAGCTTGGATTACAGGCATGTGTCCCATGCCCAGCTAATTTTTAAACAACTATTTTTGTAGAGATGAGGTCTTGCTATGTTGCCCAGGCTAGTTTCAAACTCCTAGGTACAAACAATCCTCCTGCCTTGGTCTCCCAAAGTGCTGAGATCATTGGTGTGAGTCAACAGCTCTGATTAAAGTTTGTTTTATGACCTAGGATTTATTTTATCTTAATATGTGTTCCATGGACACTTGAAAATAATGTACATTCTGCTGTCGTTGGATGGAGTGTCCTATAAAGGTTAATTGACGGTGTTGAGTTCCTTTATACTCTTGATGATTTTCTATGTAATTGTTCAATTATTGAGAGAGGTTGTTTAAGTCTACAACTATAATTGTGGACTTCTCTATTTCTACTTTGCATCCTATCAGCTTTTGCTTCAAACATTTTCCAGTACTATTGTTTGATTCATAAACATTTAGGATTACTATGTCTTCTTGGTAGATTGTCCCTTTTATCATTATATAATGTGCCCCTGTCTTTTTAACATTTTGATATAATCAAAATGGGCATGTCAGCTTTTTTTTTTTTCCTTTGAGTCAGTCTCACTCTGTTGTCCAGGCTGGAGTGCAGTGGCATGCGCATGGCCACTGCGGCCTTGACCTGCTAGGGCTCAGGCAATCCCTCTGTAGTTCCAAGTTGCTGGAACTGGCGCATGCCACCACACCTGACTAATTTTTTGGTTTATTGTAGAGACAAGGTCTCTAGGCTGGTCTCAAACCCCTGGACTCAGGCAATCCTCTTGCCTCAGTCTTCCAAAGTGCTAGGATTACAGGCTTGAGCCACTGGGCCCAGCCTAGCTATTTTACTTTTTGGTTTTCTATTTATCTCTCTGTTTTTTCTCTCTTTTTTTCCTTTTTCTGCCTTCCGATGGGTTACTTAAAGAATTTTTAGAATTTCCAAGTGATTTATTTGTAATGTTTTTGAGTATGTCTCTTTGTATACACATAGCTTATCATAAACTTCTAGTATTATATTATCAGTTTAAGTAGAATATAGAAACATTACTTCCCTTTATGTTCTTTTACCCTTGTTCATTTATAATGCAATTTTTGTTAATTTTCAAAATTTTAATTAATTAACTAGTTTTTGAATTGGAGGGGTCTTACTCTGTTGCCCAGGCTGTAGTGTGGTGGCACGATCATCGCTCACTGCAGCCTCGACCTCCTGGGCTCAGGTGATCTTCCTACTCAACCACCCAAGCAGTTGGGACTACAGGCGTGCACCACCACATCCGGCAAGTTTTTTGCTTTATTGTAGAGACAAGGCCTCACCATTTGCTCAGACTGGTCACAAACACCTGGGCTCAAGCAATCCTCTTGCCTTGGCCTCACAGAGTGCTGGGATTACAGGCGTGAGCCACCGTGCCTAGCCCCTATGTCATTTTCTAGCATGTAACCCTGCTTTAGTTTTCTTTACATTGAGCATCTCTCTCCAAACCTCTTTTGATAATTTGCCATCTATCTGTTGCTTGCCTTTCATGTTTCCTTACAGGGCACTTGAAGGCAGCGGCACCTTGTCTGCTTTGTTCCTCCTTCTGCACCCAGCACCCTTCTCAGTAAAATCTTATTGAATCAGCAGATGAATGTTGTGCTGTCCTGTTCCCCAGCAGTCTGGTCTCTTTTTTTCTACCTTGTCCTAGTACCAACCCAGGGAAGGATGTTCTGAGCTATCCTGACATAACAGGATGTAAAAGTGGGACTCTTTTAATGTCTGTTCTACCTGAGACCTGAAAAAGTAGGTCAATAATAGGACTGAAAATAATAGGTCAAAAGTATCTTCACGTTCTAAAATGATGTACTATGCCATCTGAGCAGGGGGTTAAAAACTGATGTCTACACCTTGACAGGCAGCCCACCTCACCAGTGGGGAGGAGTGAGGGTTATCCTATTCACTCGAGGGTACTTAGGGGACTTCAGTGAAAACACTGTGGGTACCTCTGCCTCCTGCCTGTGAAACATAAGGGTGAGTGGCTGTGGCCAGAGCTGCTCACTAGGTTGGCAGAGGTGGAGAGGCAGCTCACAGGGAAGGCTGGTGGAGGGGGGAGTGGAGTTTGTCAGAGTAAAAGGATGAGAGTGTTTTCTGTGGATCATATGTGCACCAGATGTGGGCCTTGCTGAGAGAGAAAGCTGCCCAGGGTTTTGCTTTATATTGCCTGAGAGGGCCACCTGGAAGGAGCAGGAAACCTTAGCAGAAGGTGTGACATCAGGTGTCCAAACACCGAAGGAAGAAACTAGTGACCTATCTGAGGAGGTGCACTTCTCACTTCAAGGGAACTGCTGGTACGCCACCTCCAGTGGTGTGTGGGAGCATCTCAGAAATGCTTGCAAAAATGCCACTGAGAAGAAATGTCTTAAACACCTGCCAGCCCCAGGGAGCAACACACTAGCTCTCAGCAGAACCAGTCAAATCAGGTCTTCCCTGTCTCTGGTGCAGAGAGTCGGCTAGCTCTGGTGTCAGATTAGCCCTGTATCTCAACAGCTTAATGCAGTTACCAGCTTCATTTGTGTTTACACAAGATCGTGCAGGGGAGGTTGCCCTCCTTTCCCACATCAGGGGGAGATGGGGATGGGGAGGGAGAAGCACCTGTTTTCCTAACTGCCTTGACCCAGAAATGACATGTCACTTCCACTGACAGTTTCTGGTCTGTTAGGAATGCTGGACACAGAGGGGAGGAAGTACGTGGCATATGTGATGAGTACAACCTCGACCACACTGTCTTCTATCCCTTCTCTTCCCCTCTGCATCTCTGGATGCAAGGCCAATATTTAGCCTGTGTATACTAGTGTAGCCATACTGGTTGTTAAGTTCTTTTAAGTCTAGATGATGGATATAATAAGGTGGTCATTGCACTATTCTTTCTACTTTTATATATGCTTGGAGTGCAGATTTTATTTATTTCTTTTGAGTTGGGATCACTCTGTCACCCACGTTTCATTCAGTGATGCTATCATGGCAGCCTCAACCTTTTGGGCAAAGGTGATCCTTCCACCTCAGCCTCCAACAGCAGCTGGGACTACAGGCATGCATCGCTATACCTGGATAATTTTAAAATTTTTTGTAGGGACGAGATTTCACTATGTTGCCCAGGCTGTCTCAAATTCCTGGGTTCAAGTAATCCTCCCACTTTGGCCTCCCAAAGTGCTGGAATTACACGCCCAGCCTGAAATGTAGAATTTTGAAAATTACACAGGACTAGTTTTTTTAAAAAATTGTTTATTGAGTGCTTGTTATGTTTTAGGGCCCTTACAAATATTTTCTTTTTAAGTATTCACCAGCCTGTGAAGTAACAGTAATAGGGTCCCCAGTTTACAAATGAGGACAATAAAACACAGAAAGATGAAGCACCTTAGCCAAGAATGTAGCCCTGGTACAATCAATTGCAGTCGCTTATTAGTTGTTTGTCAATTAGAAGAGGAGCTTTTTGGGTAAAAGGGATTATTTCTTATTCATTTTAGTACCTCTAGCATTCATCCCAGGGCTTGGCACAAAATAAGAATGCAATACTGTTGTGACTGGAGTGTGAGAAAGTAATTGCCAATGCGCAGAGGGTCAGATTTTGAGTCCGTTAATAGCAGGTGGCCAAGAGCGGGTTAATGCCACCAAAAATCTCTCGATCCTGAGCAAAGCAAGCAGGGGGCTTTTATGGGCAAAAACCGTAGCTTTCGAAATTACGGTTTACATTTCAGGGAGGGGTCAGAGTCAGGGATGGAACAATTTGCAGCTACCTGCTTGCTTAGTTTGGCCATCCACCAGCTGCTGTTTGCTTAACAGTATGTAGGGGGTAGGGGTTTTCCAAGAAAGGGGGGAAGTTACAACTCAAGGAATAAGAGCAGTTCTGGTTATATGTGGGAGGGGCTGAATCTGGGCAGCAGGCATGCAACTAAAATGGAAGATTTAGTTACTTATGTCACACAAGCTTTTACAGATTATTATGGGTTATACAGACATACAGGTTTTATAGACACTTCAATACATGGTAGGAATAGACATTTTAATTACTGAAATGAGAGTAGAGTGTGATTTTAAGTGACTTAGATGGAAGACATTTAATTATTTAGATGAGGTTGGAAAAGTCATAGGATACGCCCTAGACTTCTTCAAGGAACAGGAAGATTCAGGTCCCCCTGATTTTAGCAGAGTGGTGTCTTTTCTAGTGGATCCTGTAGGTCCCATTTGTTCTCCATGCAGGTGGCACTCACTTGGGAGATAGTTTTATAGGACTTGGCTTACACGCTGTCTTCTCACTGTCTTTTCCTGAGCACTGTACCCACTTTCAACTTCAGGCCCAGCCCTCTGCTGGTCTCCTTTATAACTCTTACCACAACTAATGCTTTTTTATTTACTTACAAAAAGTCTTCTCTCTAGCATGTGAGCTCCATGAGGCAGAAACTATGTCTGTTTCATTTACTAGTCTATCCCCAACCACCATAGTGATGAATACATGTTATGTGCTCAAGACTATTTGTTTGGTAAATAAATGAACAAATGGATGAGGAAGGCTAACCCTCATGCCGTCTCCCTGTCCTGTACTCTGGGGCCTATCAAAAGTGGCTTGGACTTAGCCAAGTCCTGCATTTACACCACTCAATAAATAGAAGTGGGGTCAGAAAAGTGACAGGGAAGCATTTAATTCACATGCTAGTGCAGAGAGATGTGGGCTCCGGTCCTGAGTGGATCGGCTTCTTGACACTATTGTCCAACATGAGGTTATTCTCCACCTACACTGATGGTTCTTTTTTGGAGGTGGGGTGGGAAAGTCTAACCTAGGCAACTTATTACCAGTTATAGTTGTATTTCTGTGGGAAAATGTACTCTGAGTTTTAAATCACAGACTTTAAATAGCTTTTTAAAAACAGCTAAGTCATAAATTGGGGCTTGTTAATGTATAATATACTTCTCTCATTAGACACTCAAATATTGTTCAAATACTAGGCATTGATAGAAGTTAGAAATACAGAATAAAATTCTCAGTTCCATCCCTTAAGGACGGCACAGTCTAGGAGAGAGAGAGGCTTAGACTGCCCATCCCTCTTCTGAAAAAAGTAAAAAGAAATTATTTCTTACCTACAACTCTATGTAATTCCAGAGTGGGGAGACTTAGACATGAAAATAATGATAATTTAGAATTACTCTTAATGCTTTTGTCTTGCTTTTATAGAGAATAAGATATACACAATGCAATGAAGAACCAAGGTGATATTTAAACAAAATTTGACTTCCTCATTTTAAAATTGCAAGATAGTTCCTCTCTTATGCTCCCTTCTAATACCTGTGTAATCAAGTTAGATGTTCTGTATTCTATATGGCTTATAATCTGAAGCATACTTGCTGCATTTGACCTTGTGCTATAGTTGGCAGTTTACACGTCTGTCTTCTCTCATAGACTGCATCTTCCTGGGCTCTGGAACAACAACTCACTGATCTTCGTGCATCTCTGTTTCACATACTGTCTCTCATGCGTGAGCCATGGCAGACTTTCAATCACCATTAATTAAAACGTGAGGACTATGTTCTCTGTTCCCCAAGACACCTTTTGCACTTTGTGATTCTCTGCACACACCTCCCCCCACAACCGTGCAACTTGCTTCAGTGCCAGCAACCTATGGGCAGAGGCCAGACAATGGTTTGGGGTCATTGTTTGCTCTGGCATGGGGCACTACAAGTGGCCCTAGAAGACAGGCCTGTCATAAATCCAAACCCATGCACGACTTTGTGATTCTTATGATCATTATTATGAAAGAAGAAATGCCTGTCCTGTGTGCACTCTGGCTGTCATCAAAGGTAGCAGTTGTCAGGAAAACAGAAGATGCTCCTACAACTTTTCCTTGTGAACCTACTGAAAATTCTGTGTGTAGTTATGATAAAAAAGGAAGTGCATGAAATTTTGTACAAAACATGACTTAATTTCAACATTTTCAGATTGAATAGAAATCTAAACTATGGAGCTAATTTTTTAGTGACAAAACTGGATCTTGGTCCTAATACCATTTTTTGTTACTCAAGAAAGTGCTAAAGAGTAGGGAAGTGGCATAGTTTTCTAGATATTTTTAATGGAATTTTTATTGTCTTGATTTGCTTTAAGTGTAAAGATTGACATTTCTGATTGTCTCAAAACTTAGTTGAGTTTCCTCTGAAGGCTTCTGTTATGGATGGGATGTTTGTGTTTTTCCCAAGTCATATGATAAAACCCCAGCTCCCAATGTGATGGTATTTGAAGGTGGGGCCTTAGTGAGGTAATTAGGTTTAGTTAAGGTCATGAGGGTTGGTTCCTCACAATGGGATTAGTGCACCTATAAAAAGAGACTAGAGAACTTGCTCTCTTTCTCTTTCCACAGTGTGAAGATAAGCAAGAAGGATGCTGTCTGCAAACAAGGGAGAGAACCCTCACCAGAACCTGAAAATGTTGGCTCCCTGATCTTGGACTTTGGAGCCTCTAGGACTGTGAGAAATAAATATCTGTTGTTTAAATCATCCAGTGTATGGTATTTTGTTGTAGCACCCTGAGCTGATGGAGACACCCTCTATGTAATGATCAACTGGACACCAACTCTTGGATAAACCCAAAGTTCATGTTTATTCCCTCTCATTGTGAGAATCAGACAGAATCTGTCTGTATCAGTAAATTGCTGCCACATTAACAAACTGCCCCCAAAACTCAGCGACTTAAAAACTATGACCATTCACTTATCTTATGGGTCCACAGGTCAGAGACTGCTTGTCTGGGCAGTTCTGCTGATCTCAGCTGGTTTCACTCCGGTGCCAGGCAGTCAGTTGATTGTTGGCTGAGGTGACTGGGCCACCAGACTCTCATGCTCCAGCAGGCTAACTTGGGCACGTTCTCGTGACAGTACTTGCAGCACAAGAGCAAGAGCACATTTTAACTTTCTGCATACATCACATCTGCCAACACCCCATTAGCTGAAGCAAGCCATATGGCTGAAACTTGAGACATGAAAAGTCACCCGGCAAAGTGGCACTGAAATAGGGGAGATGAAATGGGGTCATCAATGCAATTAATCCACTGAACTCTTCTCAGTCACCATCATACCCCTCATGTTGAAGAAAAAAAGCAAATTGGTCCGAACACTGGCTGGACTCCATTGTGGATGAATGGGGATCCTTCTTTGTGGTCCTCTTGGAAATTCTGCACAATGTGGTAGGAAGAATATGAGAATGAAACCAGAAGACTTAGGTTGACATCCAGACTTTCCCGTATACTTGTGACCTTGGTCAACTCACTTTCTCTTTCATAAATCCCTCTATAAAACGTGGTGGGATAACACTTATGATGACTGATTTTGTGTGAACTTGACTATGCCACCGGGTGCCCAGATTAAACACTATTTTGGAGTGTGTTTGTGAGTGTTTCCAGATGAGAATAGCCTTTGAATCAGTGGACTCTAAAGTAGATTGTCCTCCCCAATGTGGGTGGGCATCATCCAATCTGTTCAGGGCCTGAATAAGGACAAAAAGATGGAAGAAGGAATAATGTGTCCCTTTTTTTCCTGCCTGCCTGCTTGAGCTGGACATTGGTCTTCTTCTGTCCTTAGACTAAAATTTACACTATTGGCTCCTTGGATTCTCAGGTCTTTGGACTGGAATTACACCATCAGCTTTCCTGAGTCTCCAGTTTGCAGATGGCACATAGGAGGACTTTTCAGCCTTCCTAATTATGTGAACAAATTCTTCATAATAAATCTCTCTCTCTCTCTCTCTGTATGTGTGTGTGTGTGTGTGTGTGTGTGTGTGTGTTCTATTTCTCTGGAGAATCTGACTAATACAGATTTTGGCACCAAGAGTGACTCTAGAGGAACAGAATGTTAAGAATGAGTTTTCTGAATTGGTTCTGAATTTTCTGGAATTGGCTTGCTAATCTGATTATTTTTAAAGATGCTAATGACTCTATTTCCAGTATAAAGAGAGCACTGATAATCCATGGCATTTATAGAGATGTGCAAAATATATCCATTGGGCATTCCTAACCAACCACTTAAAAGAAGCAAGAAGATAGGTGATACTTTCAAACGTTTTTGATGATGTCGATTGGTGGCTTGTACTGTTCCTGGGCTAAATGTTAAAAGGAAAGAATGATCTGAGAATACAAAGTCCCTTACGTGTCACCTGTCTCACAGCGTTTGAGGATTAAATTTGATGTTTAAAATATGTTTGGTGCTTAGTGTAGTGTTTTCCTTATGCCAAAGATCAGTCATTCATTTTTGTACACAGGGTGCAGAATTTCTCTTTTACATTTCCTTGGTAAGAGAACAATATTTCTCATTTTAACCAAATGGATGGCACAGTCATCTGCAATTTTGAGATACATACCATGTTCACATCATGTAGAAAGGATGGCTCAGAAACAGCAATAAGTTCATATAATAGAGCATCTAATAATAATATTATTCTAACCACCAAAAAAGAACCTCACAGTATTTATGAATTGAAGCTTTTCCCAAGTTAATATATTTAAAATTTCTTTCCTTATTTACACTAGCTTAATATAATTCACTCCAGCTGAGTTGATGTATGGTGATTCTTATTTATATTTTAAGGTCCGTATTAAGGACACAGATGGCAAAGTCTTTTCACTTCCAAGACTAATCGTTAGAGAAATTTAAACTTCATTAATTGCCCAAATCTGTAAAAGGCTGCACTAAGAACAAGTGTGTTGCATAATAAGTAAACACATTTTCCCCAATAATTTGCTTCAAATCCATTTAGAAAAAATAATCAGGGATAGCTCTTTGAAGTTTTATTTTAATCTTAGTGAAAGTATGATGGAACCATTAAAAACATTTGGCATAGAGCTTAAAGATGAATGTATTTTATCAGCCTCTTATAACAGGTTTTTTAATGTAGTCTTGTCTGTATAATTTTGAAGCTAAAAGCAATGTCTAATTTTAAGTTGGTTTTTACTAGCATTGCATATTCCATCTGTGACTAGTCTCAACAGCTGCCCTTCCTGTTCCTTTACTGGCATACTTCCATTAGTCAGGTAGTGGGGGGAAATGGGAGGGCTGTGTATTATTACTGTTGATTGCATTTTGTAGTAAGACACGAGTCTAATATTATAGCGCAAGTAAGTCTATAATCAAGTGTTTCATGTTAAGTAGTCTGAGAAACAAGAAATGAGTTCTTTCCATTGTCCCCTGAGTTCATCTTAAAGATTTCTCGAACCCCTAATTTCTCTGAGAGGTTAAATAGAAATTGCCGTTGTACTGTTGTCTGATCTAGTCTTTTATTTAAAATTTAGATATTTTGCACACTATGAGTTTTTTCATTAGTTTTGATTTTTTAAAAAAGGTTTCATTGAAAAACTATGTTTTGTTTTTGTTTTTGAATTGGAGTCTCACTCTGTTATCCAAGCTGGAGTGCCGTGGCATGATCATAGCTCACCGCAGTCTCGACCTCCTGGGCTCAGTTGATCCTTCTGCCTCAGCCTCCTGAGTAGCTGGGATTACAGGTATGTGCCACCATGCCCGGCTAATGTTTTGATTTTTTATAAAGATGAGATCTCACTATGTTGCCCAGGCCAGTCTCAAACTCTTGGCTTTGAGCACTCTTCCTGCCTCAACCTCCCAAGTGCTGGGATTACAGGCATGAGCCAACGTGCCTGGCCTATTTATCTTGATTATTGAGATTTTAAGCATCCCTTAAATTTTGCGCCAGAGGCATTTTCCTCACTCACCTCACACTAATTCTGGTCCTGGACAGTTTTACAAATCAGAACAACATGCTGTTGAATTCTGTACCCACAACCATTATAGCCTTTCAAAGAGACTTAGGATTTAGGAATTGGTATTGAGAAAGGGAATTGTTGTTATTAGCTATTGTTCCATTACAAACCACCTCAAGACTGGCTTAAAAACATGTATCTAGCTCACAATTCTGTGGATTGGCAATTTAGATTGTACTCAGCTGGGTGGTTATCCCGTCTCAGCCGGGCTCCCTCATTTGCTGTGGTAATCTGTGAATTAGATAAGTGTATTTCCTGATCTTGTCTAGCAGGGTTGACCCTAGGGTAAAACAAGTTAGGAACTGGACTTTATCTTATAAGCAATGGAACTCTAAAATTTTTGCTTCTCTTTTTTTTTTTTTTTTGAGTTGGAGTCTCACTCTGTCACCCAGGTTCTGTCGCCCAGGCTGGAGTGTTGTGGCATGCTCACAGCCACCACAGCCACCTGCTGAACTCAGGCGATCCAGGTGAAACAAGGTCCAACGGGAGGCCCAAAACTTTCCCTGCACCTAAACTACGTGTGTACGCAATCCTGACCTGCACCCCACAACTTTAAAATTAAATAAAAAATACAACAGTGTTATTTTCAGAAGATTTGTAATGTTGAAAATATTATGGTCTTTCATCCTAAAGAAGTGACATATAATTTGAAGAAAAAAGAAAATTTTGTATGCGAGAATAATAATGTTATTAGATTGGCATTTGGAAAGCTCCCTCTGAATGTGAGGGGGCTGTGAATGGGTGGGTGGTTAGAAGGCTGTTCTGCTGGCCCAAGTGAAATGTCTTGAGGATTTGAACTAAGGTAGTGATAGTTGAGAGGTTAAGAAAAAGGGGACACAACTCTACTATCTTAATAAGGGCATTTGCTCATGTGATCCAGGATTACACTTTGCATTCAGGTGTAAAATTTCTAGCCGGGCTCGGTGGCTCAACCTGTAATCCCGCGCCTTTGGGAGGCTGAGGTGAGCGGATTGCCTGAGTCCGCGGGTTCGAGACCTGCCTGGGCAGCGAGACCTCATCTCTACAATAAATCAAAAAAAACCAGCCGGGCATGGTAGCGCATGCCTGTAATTCCGGCTACTCGGAAGGCTGAGGCAGAAGGATTGCCGGAGTCCAGCAGGTCGAGGCTGCGGTGGCCGGAAGCGGCCACTGCACTCTAGTCTGGGCGACAGAGTGAGAC
Organism: Cephalopachus bancanus; assembly: GCA_027257055.1. Classification (NCBI taxonomy): domain Eukaryota; kingdom Metazoa; phylum Chordata; class Mammalia; order Primates; family Tarsiidae; genus Cephalopachus; species Cephalopachus bancanus. Next base: position 1,335,991 of record JAPVLO010000382.1, on the reverse strand, counting down.
TCCAACTCAAAAAAAAAAAAAATTTTCTTTAGTGTCTTTCAGTTTGGAATAGCTCTTCAGTTTTTCCTGAATTTTCCTAACCTTGGCACTTAAAAAACAACCAGTCAGTTCTTTTGTAGGCTGTCTAGCAATATACAATATTTGGTCATTATGAATAATGCTTCTATTAAGATTTTTGTTCATAGATTTTGGTACATCTACATGTAGGCATTCCCCTGGGCAGTCTACCTAAGAAAGAATTTGCTGAATCAAAGAGCATGTTATGCTTAGTTTTGTAGATAATGCCAAACTCTTTTGGCAGCACTTGTACAAATTCACAGTGTCCTCTGCAGTGTATCAGAGTTCCAGTTGTTACAAATTCATGCTAGCACTTTGGTATTAACAGACTTCTAAATTTTAGCCATTATGATGGTGGTATAAACGAATCTCATTGTGGGTTTAATTGACATTTTCCTGATGACTAATGATTTGAACACCTTTTTATATATTTACTGAACACTTGGATAGCTTCATTTATTATCTTCCCATCTCTTTTAAACTAGGTAGGGTTTTTCTTATTGAATTTGTAGGAGTTTCTTAATAAATTCTGGCTACAAGTCCTTTGTCAAAATATGTGGTATGATACTATCTTCCACTCTATTGCTTTCTTATTCTCTCTCTCTCTCTCTTTTGGTGAGTCAAGGTTTCACTCTATTGCTCAGGCTGGAGTGTAGTAGCATGATCACAGCTCATTGCAGCCTCCACCTCCTGGCCTCAGCTTGTCTTTTTTGCCTCAGTCCAGTAGCTGGAACTACAGGTGCAAATCACCACACTCAGCTAATTAAAAAAAAATTTTTGGAGAGATAAAGTCTCACTCTGTTGCCTAGACTGGTCTCGAACTCCTGGGCTCAAGCGATCCTCCCATCTTGGCCTCCCAAAGAGGAGGGATTAGAGGCATGAGCCACCATGCCACTCTTTCACTCTCTTAATGGTTCACTTGATAAGCAGAAATTCTTAATGTTTATATGACACAATATAATGAATTTCTTAATTTTCATTATTATTATAATTTTTTATTTTGGTAAGAACCCATAATATGGGATTTATCCACTTAGCATATTTTAAAGTGTCCAAGAGTGTTGTACATCAGACTTCAAGAACTTATTCGTGTTTAGCAACTCCTTTTTCTCCTTTCCCCAGTCCCTGGTGACAACCATTCTATTATTTGTGTCTATGCTTTTGTTTTAGAAACTTCACATATGACCAGGCGTGGTGGCTCAAGCCGTAATTCCAGCACTTTGGGAGGCTGAGGCAAGAGGATTGCCTAAGCTCAGAGGTTCGAGACCAGACTGGGCAGCTTGGTGAGACCTCGTCTCTACAATAAATCAAAAAATAAGCTGGGCATGGGAGCACATGCCTGTAGTTCCAGCTACTTGGAAGGCTGAGGCAGAAGGATCGCCTGAGCCCAGCAGGTCGAGGCTGCGGTGGCCATGAAATGTGCCATTGCCCTCCAGTCTGGGCAACAGAGTGAGACTCCAACTCAAAAAAAAAAAAAAAAAAAGAAACTTCATATAAGTGGAATCATGAAGTATTTGTCCTTCTGTAACTGGCTTATTTCACTTAGTCTAATGTTTTCTTTTTCTTTTTTTTTTTTTGAGATGGAGTCTCACTCTGTTGCCCAGACTGGAGTGCAGTGGCCGCTCCCGGCCACCGCAGCCTTGACCTGCCGGGCTCTGGCGATCCTTCCACCTCAGCCTTCCAAGTAGCCGGAATTATAGGCGCGCGCTACCACGCCCGGCTGATTTTTTGATTTATTGTAGAGATGAGATCTCGCTGCCCAGGTGGGTCTCGAACCCGCGGGCTCAGGCAATCCACTCACCTCAGCCTCCCAAAGGCGCGGGATTACAGGCTGAGCCACCGAGCCCGGTTAATCTAGTGTTTTCAATGTTCGTTTATGTTGTCACATATTACAGAACTTCCTTCTTGTTAAGGCTGAATAATATTCCACTGTATATGACAGTACAACATTCTCTTTATTCATTGAGTTGCCGATAAACATCTGGATTATTTTCGCTTCTTGGCTATTGTGAATAGCACGGCAGTGAACATAGGGTGATGATATCTGTTCAGGCGGCTAATTTTAATTCTTTTGGATAAATACAGAGACATGGAATTGCTGGATCATATGGTAGCTCTGTTTTTAACTTTTAAAGGAAACTCCACAGTGTTTCTCATGGTGGCTGCGTAATTTTACATTCCCACCAACAATGTACAAGAGTTCCAGTTTCTTCACATCCTCACCAATACTTCTTGACTTTTTTTTTAATATTGGCCATCCTAACAGGTGTGAGATGGTATCTGGTATCTCATTGTGGTTTTGATTTGCATTTGATTACTAATGATGTTGAGCACCTTTTCATATATTTGTTGGGCATTTGGAAAAATGCTTCTTCAAGTCATTAGCCTATTTTTTAAATTATTAGTTTATTATTGTTGTCGAGTTGTTTGAGTTTCTGTGTATTTTGGAAATTAACCCCTTATAAGATGTATTGCTTGTAAATATTTCTCCCATTCCATAGGTTGCCTTTTCACTCTTGTCTCCTTTTCTGTGCAGAAGCTTTTTAGTTTGATGTAAACCTACTTGTCTAATTGTGCTTTTGTTGTCTGTGATTTTGGTATTATATTTATAAAATCATTTCTAAGTCTAATGCCATGAAGCTTTCCCCCTATCTTTTCTTCTAAGAGGTCTTATGTTTAGGTCTTTAATTCGTCTTGAGTTGATTTTTGTGTAAGTATCCAATTTCACTCTTTTGCATATAGATATTCAGTTTTCCCAACATCATTTGTTGAACAGATTATTCTTTCTTCATTCTATGTTCTAGACATTTTTGTAGAAAATCAATTGGTTATATATGAGTGGATTTATTTGGGGGCCATTATATTCTATTCACCAATATGTCCATCTTTAAGCAAGTACCATGCTGTTTTAATTATTGTAGCTTTGTAATGTGTTTTGAAATCAGGATTGCATGTTGCTGTCAGCATAGTCCTTCTTTTTCAAGATTGTTTTGGTTATTCAGGGTCTTTTGTGGTTTTCTACACATTAAAAATATTTTCTATCTCTGTAAGAAATACTATTTGAATTTTGATAGGGATTTCTTTGAATGTGTGGATGGCTCTGAGTAGTATGGACAAATTAACAATATTGAGTTGTCCAACCTGTGACCACAGGATGTTTTTCTATCTGTGTCTTCTTTAATTTCTTTGATCAATATTATTTTTATTATATAAGCCCTTAACTTCCTTATTTAAATTTACAAATAAGTATTTTATTCTTTTTCATGCTATTGTAAATGGGATTTTTTCTTAAAGTTTTTTAGATAATTTGCTATTAGAGTATCAAAATACAACCTATATTTTTATGTCAATTTTTATATCCTGCCACTTACTAGATTCATGGATTAGTTCTAAAAGTTTTTTTTTGTGGAGTCTTCAGCGTTTTCTAAATGTAAAGTTATGTCATTTGCTAACAGGGATGCTATGGTTTGAGTGCCTCCCCCAAGTTCACGTGCTGAAAAGTCAATTTCCAGTGCAATAATGTTGGGAGGTGGAGCCTAATGGGATGTGTTTAGGTGACTAGATTACTGATAAAAGGGCTTGAGGCTGTGAGTTTGATCTCTTGATCTATCTTACCTCTCTTTTGCTTGAGTTCTTCTCCACCTTCTCCCATGGAATGAGGCAGCGAGAAGGACCTCCACATCTTTGACTTGGTCTTTCCCGCCTTAAGAAGTGTAAGAAATAAACTTCTGTTTTCTATTAATTACCCAGTCTCCGGTATTCTGTTATAACAGCACAAAACTAACCAAGACAAAGGACAATTTACTTTCTGATTTCTATGTCTTTTTTTTCTCTCTCTCTGACTTTTTTTTTAAAGTCAGAGTCTTCCTTTGTCACCCAAGCTGGAGTGCAGAGGCACACTCACGGCCACCCCAGCTTCGACCTGCTGGGCTCAGGCGATCCTTCTGCCTCAACCTTCCAAGTAGCTGGAACTACACACACGTGCTACCATGCCCAGCTAATTTTTTAAAAAAATTTATTGTAGAGATTAGGTCTTGGCAAGTTGCCCAGGCTGGTCTGGAACCCATGGGCTCAGGCAATCCACTTGCCTTGGCCTCCCAAAGTGCTGAGATTACAGGCTGAGCCACCGAGCCTGGCCTGTCCTGACTTCTAGTACTATGTTAAAAAGTTAACAAAGAAGAAAGTTCATAGTGATTAATGCACATGTTATAAAAGAAGAAAGATCGCAAATAACCTAACCTTACACCTCAAGGAGCTAGAAATAAGAAAAAAACAAACTCAAAGTTAGCAGAGGGAAGGAAATAATATATTATAGAAAGTGTTAGATAGAAGTGGCAAGGATGGACATCCTTGCTTTTTTCCTAACCTTAATGTAAAAGCTTTCATTTTCTCACTGCTGAGTGTGATGTTAGCTGTGGGCTTGTCATATATAACTTTTATTGTGTTGAGATAATTTCCCCCTATTACTAGTTTGTTGAGAGTTTTTATCATAAAATGATGTTGAATTTTATCAAATGCCTTTCCCCATGTCTATTGAGATGGCTTTCATTTTTCATTTTTTAATGTGGTATATCATATTAACTGATTTGTATATGTTAGGCTAACCTCGTATCCTAGGGGTAAATTCTACTTGGTCATGGTGTATGGTACTGTAAATGCGCTACTGCATTTGGTTTGCTAGTATTTCATTCAGAATTTTTCATTTATATGTACAGAGAAATTAGCCTATGGTTTTCTTTTCTTGTGGTATCTTTGTCTGGCTTTGGTATCAAGGTAATGCTTGCCTCATAAAATGAGTTTAAATGTGTTCCCTCCTCTATATTTGTTCTGGAAGAATTTGAGAAGTATTTGTATTATTTCTTCTTTGAATGTTTGGTGGAATTTATCAGAGAAACCAAGTGGGATATTTTCTTGTTCAATTTATTCTTACTTGTTATGGGTCTGTTCAGACATTCTATTTTTTCATGATTCAGACTTGATAGATTGTTTGTTTCTAGAAATTTATCTATTTCTTCTCGGTTATACATTTTGTTGACATATAATTGTTTATAGTAGACTCTTTAAAATTGTTTTAATGTAAAGATGTGGGGTACAATTCAGGGTTAGGTATAAAAACATTGATTATGCAGGTACCCTTGTTGATGAGGTATGCCCCTCCCTCCCCTAGCAGTTTCCCTCAACTGCCAATCCCGCCCCTCTATAGTAGATTCTTAAGATCCTTTTGTATTTCTTTTTTTTTTTTTTTTTTAGTTGGAGTCTCACTCTGTTGCCCAGACTGGAGTGCAGTGGCCGCTCCTGGCCACCGCAGCCTCGACCTGCTGGGCTCCGGCTATCCTTCTGCCTCTGCCTTCCGAGTAGCCGGAATTACAGGCATGCGCTACCACGCCCGGCTGATTTTTGTTTTTTTTTTTATTTATTGTAGAGATGAGGTCTCACTGCCCAGGCGGGTCTCGAACCCGTGGGCTCAGGCAATCCACTCACCTCAGCCTCCCAAAGGCGCGGGATTACAGGCTGAGCCACCGATTGGTTATAATGTTTTCTCTTTCATTTATAATTATATTTATTTGAATAATCTCTCTTTTTTCTCAGTCTAGCCAAAGGTTTGTCAATTTTGCTTATCTTTTCAAAAAACCAACTTTTAGGTTTAAAAAAATTTTTTTCTATTATCTGTTTTATTTATGTCTGCTTTAATCCTTATTATTTTCTTCCTTCTGCTAACTTTGAAGTTGGTTTGTTCTTATTTCTAGTTCCTTGAGCTGTAAGATTAGGTTATTTGAGATCTTTCTTCTTTTTTTAATATAGGCATGAATCACTATAAACTCTCTTTTCGTTGATGCTTTTTCTGCATAGAAGTTTTGGTGTGTTGTACTTTTGTTTTCATTTGTCTTAAGGTATTTTCTAACTTTTTAATTCTTCTTTGGCCCATTAGTCTTTCAAAAGTATACTGTTTAATTTCTGCTTATTTGTGGATTTTGGTTACTATTCAGACAAAATATATTTTCGTCCCTTAACTTTCAGTCCATGCGTGTCTTTAAATCTAAAGTGAGACTCAGAGATGAGCATTCTAATGATCGATCACAGAAGCAAAGAACTGAATACCGCATGCTGTCACTCATAAGTGGGACCTGGACATTAATTGCAATAGTACAAGGGAGGGATGGGAGGTCACAGGGCACTGTGAGGGAAGGATGAGGAGGGCATGTCACAACACATGGGCACCTGATCCTAAGCTAGGGGAAATGAGGACCAGTTGGAGGCCCAAACTTCACCTGCACACACATTATTTATGGACCTAATCCTGACTTGTAGCCCACGTATTTAAAATAAAATAAAGTAAAAATTTTAAAAAAGAGAATCTGTGGAGGAGGGGCAAGATGGCGATGGACCCGGTGGCAGTGTATGAGTCTCTGCATGGCTGAGTGTACAGAAGAACAAATCTGTGTGCGTGTGTGTGTAAGTGGGTCAATGAATGTGTGATTGAGGAGAATGTTTGACTGGGAGACATGAGAACAAGCATCCCGGTCTCCCAGGCAGAAGTGGCTGCAACTTACCACTGCTCTGAATTTGGCTCTACCCCTCCCCCGTGCAGGAACATCCTCCATTCTTGGGACATCTTGGGAAAAAGTGACGGAGATCAGCTGCCTCTCAGTACCTGGCACCTGATCCGACACCACCAGTTATGGCAACAGACCAGGCACAGGCAGCAGGGAGTGAAGAAAGCATAGGGAGCAGGTCCAGAACTGAGTCCCATTGGAGGAGAAGACACCAGCTAGTGCCATTTTCTCTGTGTCAGAATCTAGGCAGAGACGTCCTTTGACTTGCCCAGTACTGAGAAGCCTGTGTCCTGGGAAGGCTGCATCCTGGGACTGAGGGGTAACCTTTGCACCCCTCTGGGATCAATCATTATTTTCCAGGAAGAATACTCCAGGTGCATGATACCCAGAGACAGCAGCTGGCTTGGAAACCCAGATGCTCCACCCTCCACACTGGCCCACTCACAGACACATGCAGTTAGGATGGGAGATCTAGCAGCAGATAAGTAGGGGTGATTCTTGGTTGGATCTAGCCCCCTTCCCCCAGCAGTCCATGGGGCATCTGGCCCATGTGGAGAGCAGCCTGATCACCCAAGCAGACAGCAGAGGGGAAGGATCTAGAGACCAAAGCCTGCTCCCTCCCACAGTGAGCCAAAAGTGGAGGTGCTTGGGACAGTCAGTAAAAAGGAACCTGAAGTTCCAGAAATGGCTAAAGAGGGAGCAAGAGGGAGTTCAAGACTCACAGATATTCTCGGTCTTATTATTACTATTTTCTTTTTTGCTCATCTTCTCCATATATGTCTTTGTGTTATGTGTGTTATGATTTGATTCCCCCCTTTTTTCTCCCTCTTCTTTTTTTGAATATGGGTATATTCAAGGGTGAGTATATCCTCATTTTTGTTTGTTGTTGTTTTTTGTTTTGTTCTTTTTTTTGTTTGTTTATCAGTTCATTTGCTTGCTGTGTGTTTTCCTTTTGCTTCTTCTTTCTCTTCATCTTCCTTTCTTCTCTCTTTTCTTTTTCTGTTCTTTTCCTTTCTCTTAATCCATTTTGGTTTCAGGGGTTATACTATACCCCCACTGCATGGACATAATGTAAGGTGGTGGGAAGTGGGTTCCAGGGGCTTGTACCCTAGTCAGCAAATACTGTGTCTTCAGGTAGCTGCTGAACTTTAGTTCCCCCATTACACCTTTATCATATCTCAAAATTGCAAAAAGACAGCACAGTTCTCCCTCTCCGCCCTGGCAGGTTTCAAAACTGAACAAATCCAGAGGCTGTACCTAGGAAATAACAGGAGGTTGAGCAAACAGAAGTAAAAGCTATTCTCCCTCTCACTGAGTAATGGAATTAAAGAGGAAGAAAAGGGAGGGGAATCCATCACAACTGAAGAAGAAACAAAAGAACACAGGTACCCCCCCCCCCAGACCCTTCTGGACAGGCAGCACCTGAGAACACAGATTTTGGAACTCAAACAATGAAGGGTCCACAGAATGACTGTCTCAATTCACAAATTCAGATATCAAGGTACTGATGAAGTTGATGAATAAAAATCATGAGAGGCAGCTGGGCTCGGTGGCTCAGCCTGTAATTCCGCACCTTTGGGAGGCTGAGGTGAGTGGATTGCCTGAGCCCACGGGTTCGAGACCCACTTGGGCAGCGAGACCTCATCTCTACAATAAATCAAAAATTAGCTGGGCGTGGTAGCACACGCCTGTAATTCCGGCTACTTGGAAGGCTGAGGCGGAAGGATCGCCGGAGCCCAGCAGGTCGAGGCGACAGAGTGAGACTCCAACTCAAAAAAAAAAAAAAAATCATGAGAGGCAAGAAGAAAGAATGAAAGAGTTGATAACAGAGATGACGGCAATAAAGAGCACACTGAACAAAATACATAGCAAACTGATAAGCAAGGAAAACAGAATAACCAAGCAGAAGAAATAATCTCAGAGCTTGAAGACTGAAATATGGAACTAACCCAAACAATTAAAAGCATAGAAGAAAGGCTTTAAAAGACAGAACAAAGTATCCAAGAGGTGTGCAATTATATTAAGAGGCTGAACTTACACCTGACTGGCATTCCTGAGGTAGGAAGGGAGACAGAGAACACCTTGGAACAAACATTCCATTAGGTTATCCAAGAAAACTTCCCACATCTCATCAGAGACTTGACCATCCAAATGCAAGTGATTCAGAGAAACTCTTCACGGCATCAAATGAGAAGACCAATCCCAGACACATAGTAATCTGCTTACACCAAGTAGGTATTAAATTAAAAAATCCTAAAGGTTGTGAGATAGAAAGGCCAGAATACTTACTGGGGAAGACCAATTAGAATAGCAGCAGACTTTTCTATAGAAGCACTACAAGCTAGAAGAGACTGGACTCCAATTTTCAAAGTTCTCAAAGATAAACAATTCCAACTAAGAATTTCCTGCCCAGCTAATTATAATCCTTTCCAGACATTCAATCCCTAAGAGTTTATGCTGCTTCCAAACCAGCTCTAAAGGAGATGCTTAAGAAGGTGTTAAGCAAAGAAGAAAGAAGAAAAGAATGACCATACACCAGGAGAATAGGAAAACACAGAATCAGCAGAGAATATGTCACAACTGCAAACTTGAAAACACACACATACATCAACCCCAAAATTAAAAGAAAACACACAAGCAAAAAGTCTTTATAAGAGCCTCATGACAGGGATGAACTCTCACATTTCAATAGTCAGCCTAAATGTGAATGGACTAAACGCATCACTAAAAAGACAAGGAATGGCAAACTGGATAAAAAAGCACAATGCCAACAATATGCTGCTTATAGGAAACATATCTCACTACAAAGAACACCCACAGACTCAAGTTAAAGGATGGAAAACAAACTTTCAGGTGAACAGAAAACAAAAAAAGGCAGGAGTTGCCATTTTACTATCACACAAAACAGCATTCAAGCTATCAAAAATTTAAAAAGATATGGAAGGACATTAAATAATGATAAAAGATTGAACCCATCAATAAGAAATATCCATCCTAAATATATATGCACCCAACACAGGAAACCAGGATTTATAAAGCAACTACTAAGTAAACTAAAAAAGAATATTAACTCTAACACTATCATAACTGGAGACTTAATTCCCTACTAACAACCCTAGTTAGATAGTCAAGGCATAAGATTAATAGGGAGGTCTGCAACCTTAACTTGACACTTGACCAAATGGACTTAATAGATACCTACAGAACACTCCACCCAACAACGACAGAATATACATTCTACTTATCACCACATGAAACATACTCCAAGATCAACCACATCCTCAACCATAACTCAAGCATAAACAAATTCCATAAGACTGAAATACTACCATGCATCTTCTTAGTCCACAATGGAATAAAAATAAATATTGTCAAAAATAAGATCCCCCAAAACACACAAAGATATAAACACTAAACAGCACAATGCTGAACAACTCCTGGATCAACACAGAATTTAAAAAAGAAACTAATAGATTCTTGGAAATAAATGAAAACAAAGATATATCTTACCAAAACCTCGGGGGTGCCATGAAATCAGTTCTGAGAGAGGAACTTCTATGTCTATGAACACACATCAAAAAAATAGAAAGGTTACAAGTCAGTAACCTTACAAATCACCTAAAGGAACTGGAAAGGCAAGATCACCAAAACCCTAACTTCAGCAGAAGAATTCAGATCATCAAAATAAAATCCAAAATACAGGATATAGAAGACAAAAATATCATAGAAAAAAATCAACAGATACAAAGCTGTTTCTTTAAAAGGATAAACAAGAGGGACGGACTCCTAGCCACATTGACCAAGAAAAAGAGACAAAAAGCCAAATAAACACAATCAGAAAAGCAAAAGATCAAGTCACAACTGACCCTGAAGAAATATAAAAGATTATTCGAGATTATCTGTATGGAAACAAATTCAAAATCCTAAATGAAATGGAGGACTTTCTGACATTACACAACCTCCCAAGGTTGAAACAAGAAGAAGTTGAGACCCTAAATAGACCAATAACAACCTGTATGTGCAGATATCTCTTTGTAGATTGATTTTGGAAATGACAGCTCCCTGCAAGCTGTTGCCCCGGGAGAACTTTCTGTTAGTATATAGTTTTAAAAAAACCACGTAGTCAGTACGTGTTTTGTGATTGAGAAGTTTAATTCACTTACATTAAAAGTAATTATTGATAGGGAAAGATTTACAATCACCAGTTTCTTAACTGTTTTCTGTTTGTCTTATAGTTTTTTTGTCCTTCTTTGTCTCCCTTGCTGTCTTTTTTTTTCTTGTGCCTTTTTATATTGGCATGCTTTGATTCTTTTCTCTTACTTGTGTATGTAACTTCTACATATGTTATTTTTGTGTTTACCATGGGACTTCCATAATATCTTACAGAGTTATAACAGTCTATTTTAAGCTGATAACAGCTTAACTTATATCAAAAAACTTGTACATAAAATGCTACATATTTGTATATAGTGTTGTACATAAAACTACAATTTTACCACTTCTTTTAACATGATATGCTATTGATATCACAGTTTATACTTATTTATATTATATATCTATTAATGTAATTTTAGTTATAGTTACTTTTTAGTACTTGAGTCTTTAACTTTTATACCAGAATTAAAAGTTATTTACTCACCACCATCACAGAGAATTCTGCATTTGTTGATATAGTATTTACTACTAACAACAAAGTTTCATACTTTATTGTACCGTTGTATTCAACTGGAAGAGCTCTCTATAGCATTTCTTGTAGGGCAGGTGTAATGGTTATGGACACCCTCAGATTTTGTTTGTCCGAAAGAGTATCTTTCTTTCACTTATGAAAAACAACTTTGCTAGATAGATATGGTATTTTTGGTTTTCAAGTTTTTCTTTTACCACTTTGAAAACATCATTCCACTCTCATCTGTCTTGCTGAAAAAATATGCTTACAGCTTCATGTAAATTCCTTTGTATGTGACAAGTCACTTTTGTTTTGCTATTTTAAAAATTCTCTGTCTGGCTTTTATCGATTTGATTATAATGTGTCTCATTGTAGGTTTAAGTTTATCTTTGTTGGTGTCCTTTGGATTCTTGAATCTGGATGTCTTTTTCCTTCCTCAGATCTTGGAAGGTTTTGATCCTTTATCATCATAATGATGTTTTGGTCAATGGCAAATTTAATATACAATAGTGGTTTCATAGACAATGGAGCTGAAAAATTCTTATCATTTAGTGACACCATAGCTATTGTAACATCTTAGTGCAACACATTACTGGCTTGTTTGTGGGGTTGCTGTTGTAAACAAACCTACTGCACAATCATTCATACAAAAGTTTAGCACACACAATTATGTATAATAAATGCTTAATAAGTATAATAAATGATTATCACTTGTTTCTGTATTCATTATGCTGTGCTTTTTGTCATTATTTTGGAATGTACAATTCCTACTTATTAAAAAAAGTTAACTGTACACAACCTCAGGCAGGTCATTCAGGAAGTATTCCGAAAGGCATCGTTATCATAAGAAATGACAGCTCCCTGCAAGCTGTTGCCCCGGGAGAACTGTCTGTGAGACAACATGTGAAGTTGGAAGACAGTGGTATTGATGATCATAACCTGTGTAGAGGCTAGGCTAGTATGTGTGTTTGTATCTTAGTTTGTTTTTTAACAAAAATTTTAAAAAGAAAAAAATCTGGGAACTGAGGGCATTAACTAGTTATAATATAAGACAAAAGCATATAGAATAAGCATATAAAGAAATAAAAGTGTTTTTGTATGCGTGTACAGAGTGTTTGGAGATAAGTGTTATTACAAAAGAGTAAAAAAGTTTTTTAAAATTAAAAAGTTTATGAGGTAAAAAAGTTATAATAAGCTAAGGTTGATTTATTATTGAAGAGAGAAAAAAACCCTTAATAAATTACTGTAACCTAAGTGTACATTGTGGTAGACTTCATATTCCTTCACCACTAACTCACTGACTCACTCAGAACAATTGACAGTCCTGCAAGCTACATTCATAGTAAGTGCCCTATACAGGTGTGCCATTTTAAAATCTTTTATATTGTATTTATACTGTCTTTTCTATGTTTAGAAACATAAATACTTACCACTGTGTTACAATTGTCTACAGTATTCAGTACAGTAACCCACTGTACAGGTTTGTAGCCTAGGAGTATTAGACCATACCATATATAGCCTAGGCATGTAGGAGAATATACTGTCTAGGCTTGTGTAAGCTCATGATGTTTGCACAATGATGAAATCACCAAATGACACATTTCTTAGAACATATTCCTATCATTAAATAAATGATTATACTTCTTTAAATAAGTTTTCAGCCCCTTTCTCTTTTTTTCTCCTTCTGCAACTTGCATAATGCATATGTTGGTGTCATTCCCTGTCATTCTTTTTAATTTTTGCTCCTCTGACTGGGGAATTTTTGTTGTTGTTGTTTTTTGTTTTTTGGGGTTTTTTTTGAGTTGGAGTCTCACTCTGTCGCCAAGACCGGAGTGTAGTGGCCGCTCCCGGCCACTGCAACCTCACCTGCTGGGCTCCAGCGATCCTTCCGCCTCAGCCTTCCGAGTAGCTGAAACTACAGGCGTGTGCTACCACGCCCGGCTGATTTTTTTATTTATTGTAGAGATGAGGTCTTGTTGCCCAGGCGGGACTCGAACCTGTGGGCTCAGGCTATCCACTCACCTAAGCTTCCCAAAGGTGCGGGATTACAGGCTGAGCCACTGAACCCGGCTGACTGGGTAATTTCTAATGATCTGACTTTGAGTTTTCTGATTTAGTCTGCTGTTAAACCCTTCCACTAATTTTTCAGCTCAGTTATTATATTCTTCAGCTCTGTAATTCTGTCTGGTACTTCTAAAATATTTTAGATTTCTTTTTTGAAAAATTATTGCTCTGTTCATGCTATGGCCCTTGGCCTTGATGAGTATTGTTATGATGGTTATTTTGAATTTTATTTTGAGTAAATCACATATTTCCACTTCATTAGAGTCAATTTATGGAGATTTATCTTCACTTTTATTTGGAACATATGTCTTGTTTCTTCATTTTCTATGATTCTCTATGTTGGTCTGCACATTAGAGAACATAGCCACCTCTCTCAGGCTTCAATGACTGGCACTGTACAGGAGAAGACCCTCACTAATTAGCTTGGCCAGAGATTCTGGGTGCCTCTCAAACCTTTGTGCTAGCTCAAACTACTGTCATTGTTCTCAACAGTCCCCCAGAAGTCTAGATTATGCCAGTTTCTACCAGCACTCGAGATAGTCAAGATAGAAGCCAGTTGCTTGAGTAGCAGCCAAAAATATTGAAGAGCTAGAGGTGTGGTCCACTTTTTTGCTCTACAGGGTGAAATTGTGAGTTGGAGTTTATCGTCCACTTGCTCTGTACTTAACTGGGAGAGCAGTTGTGGCAAATGCCCTTACATATATCCAGACTACACCCTTTCCCAAACTGTTGCTTTATTCTTTATAGACTCCAGGAAACTAGCAAATGCCAAGCTCCATCAGCTCCCAATGTCAGGCAAGTTAAAAGCCAGTCCCTACATTCAGTCCCTGAGTACCAGCCAGGAAATTTAAGGTGCTAATTGTGTGATCCTACTCTTTCCAGTGAGAATCTAGGAGCTTGGTTTCATTGCCAGAATAAACCAGGGGCAAGAGCAATGTGAAGTGCCTGCATTCCTGCTCAAAACCACTGCTTTGTTCCTTTAAGCCCTCAGGGAACTACCTAATGTAGGACCCTGCCAGCTCTTAGAGACAAGAGAGAAAATGGGGATGGCAGGGAGGGATATTTATTATGTGCAATTGGCTCACATGATTATGGAGGCTGAGAAGTCCTAAGACCTGCAGTTGGAGACCCAGGAGAGTTGGTGGTAAATTCTAGTCTAATCCAAATCTGAAGTCAAAAGAAGATCAATGTCCCAGCTCAAAGATAATCAAGCAGAGTGAGATCTTTTTTGTTCTATGCAGGCCTTTAATGGATTAGGTAAGGTCCTCCCACATTAGGGAGGGCAATCTGCTTTTCTCAGTCTATCAATTCAAATGTTAATTTTTAATCCAGAAACCCTCACAGGCCCATCCAGAATAATGTTTAACATATCTGGACACACTGGTGTATATACATTTGTTTTTCTATACTGATGCTGTGTTCAGTTACTTTGCTATACTCACTTATTAATTCAATAATTTATCCATAAATTCTTTGGGTTTTCTGGGTATACATCATATTTTCTGTAAATAATAATAATTTTGTTTTTCTTTCTTTCTAGCTTTAATGTAATTAATTTATTTTGCCTCATTGCATTTTCTAAGACATAACTACAGTGTTTATTGGAAGTAATGAGAGCAGGCGTTATTGTTTTATTTCTAATCTCAGAGGGAAAACATTTTGACATTTCATCAAGTAAGATGTTTGCTGTATCTTTTTTATTAGAATACTTTATCACAAGGAAATTCCCTTTTATTCCCAGTTTGTTATCAATGTTTGTTAAAATAGATAGTTGCTTCATTAATATCTGTTAAGATAACTGCATAATTTTATTTTCCTTATCTTACTATTGATTTTTAAAATGTTGCTTTAGTAACATTAAATATTAAGTTTTACATTCTTGGAGAAATCCTACTTGGTGATATCAATTATATATGGTTTAATTTGTGACTGGCCCTTTGTTGCTTTTGTACATCCCCTTTTCAGTAGTTTTTACAGTTGGTTGTGATCTTTTGTTTGCCTGTCTGCATTTTTCTTTACAGTGTGAATACCTTATGATCAAGGGTCATGCCTGAGTTATTTCTGTCTGCCAATTGCCTAGTGAGATTTTTGGACCAGTAAACTCTCAACAAAGACTGAATAAATAAATAAATATATATGTTTCCCCGCAGAGATCTTCTCCATGCCTTCCTGTCCTCCATGCTCTGTGCATTTATTATATCAATTACCTAAACTTTCCCATTACTGATTGTTGAAATGACTCACAAGACTCAAATTATTTATACTCTTGGAGCAGTTTTATTGCAAGCAAAGGATACAGGACAGCAATATCAGGAAAAGGATATGTATTTAAAGTGTCAGGAGATTTTATGTCTGGGTTTCTTTGTCCTTCCATTGCTGGGTTGGACAAGATATGCTTTGTTTCCAGGTCTCAAACCACTGCTACTGTGTGTGCAGAGCATCTCATTACCAGGAAGCCCCAAGACTGTTCCCAGTCCATGTCTTTTATAACAAGCTGGTCATATAGACACATTACAGTTATGTGATTAGACTTAACTGTCAGACCTGCCAGAATCCACCCAAACTGAGTACAAGTAATAAATCCAATATTATTTACTAGAAAATGCTAGTAGGCTGATGAATTCTATTCTAAAACAACTCACAGACCCATGTTATAAAGCAACATTTGTCTTTAGCTGATATGACATAGTGTCAAAAAAAGGTCACTATTATGTACCAGGAAAATTTTGAATAATAATTCCAGAATAGCTGAGACTATTTTTCAAAACTGATGAAAAGGATAATGTCAGGATAGTTCTTAGTTTTTAGAGCATCACAGATTCTTTTAAACCCTACACATGTGAAACATCAATCTTTTTATTTTCATAAGAACCATATGTATCTGAAATTTATTTAAGGAACCCTGCAATAACACAGTAGAAATGTGGAGAAGGTCTAGGAACAGGTCATTTAAAAAGTGAGAAGACCAAATGGGCGATCTTTTATGAAAATATGCTCAACTTCACTAATTCTCAGGAAACTGAAAAGTAAAGCAGTGAGGTATTGTTTGAAACTATCAGATCAGCAAAATGTAATTATTCTGAAACATAAGTCTTTAGGTGGTCTAATGTAAGCTTCCTTGCAAAGAAATCCAGCCATATTTTGAAATATATTTTTGGGAAATAACTACCTATTTTTGAAATCACAGGCTGGGCTCGGTGGCTCAGCCTGTAATCCCAGCACTTTGGGAGGTTGAGGTGAATGGATTGCCTGAGCCTACGGGTTTGAGACTAGCCCGGGCAAACTGACGAGATCTCATCTCTACAATAAATCAAAAATTAGCTGGGGGTGGTAGCACGCACCTGTAGTTCTGGCTACTTGGAAGGCAGAGGTGGAAAGATGGATGCTGGAGTGGCCATAAGCATGCCACTGCACTCCAACCTGGGTGACAGAGTGAAACCCCAACTCAAAAAAAAAAAAAAAAAAAAAAAGAAATCACAGCTAGCCACTGCCCATTCTCTAATTAACCAGGTGTTAATTAAGTGGCTCAAAAGAGAGTAAGTCAGAACCCAGAGGAAGTTACAATGCAACTTGACCAAACTTCAGTTACTATTCAGTTCTGACCTCCTAGTAACCATTGCCATCTATCTTATTTAATTGTAGATTCTCAGGAGATCAGGGGGTCTTCATTTATCTGAGGCTTACTCCCTTTTAACTGTAATAGTTGTACTCATATTAATGCTGCTACTGAAAGGCCAGTCTACCTTATTTCTATGAAAAAAAAACCTTAAAGTTTCCTCAAAGCCCTCATATTTTAGTGTACTTTTATACTCAGTTACATGTCTTCTCCCTTCATTCTATTGTGTATAGTGCTGCTAGGTATTAAATAAATGTTGGCTAAATGAATTAAGGAAGGTACAAATAATTATCTTGCCAGATAAAAGTCAGATCTTTCCCGCTGTTGAATTTCCAACTCTTTCCTCCAAACTGTTAAACATTGCTGAAAGACGTACTACAACAGAGTTGATAAAGCCCTTTCCAGATTCATGCTATTAAATCCAGTTGGGTCCTCATTACTGCTGAACAATCTTTTTAGTCATGTCTTGTTGCCTTCCTAGAACATTCACTGTAATAGTTCATCCCAAGCCCTTTAACTCTTCAAAACCCTAATTCTACTCTGAGCTTCCTTTCTCTAAGCAGCAAATCTTTTGAGAAAATTGCCATTAGTTACACTATCAACTTTCTACTTTGTTAGGTGGTTATACATGGTTATGAATTACATCCATGTCTTATTTTGCCTTTGGATTGTAAATTTCTTAAGGCCAAGATTCATCTTTTACTATCCACTCCCCCAACCTACATTACAACCCATTAAACACAGATCCGTGATTTTCCAATAAATTGAGGTCATCTGTTCTGATTATTGCTGCATAATAAAATAATCAAATCAAAATCACCATTCCAAAGTTAGTGGTGTAAAACAGCAACTATTTTATTTTCTGTGAGCTGGAATCATTGGAATACTTATTTACCCACGTGTCTGGGGGTGGAACAGGAGGAACGAAGACAAGTAACTGCTGACTGGAGTATCTGCATGAGGCGTCTCCATGTGTGTTGGCTTTTTCACTTTCTCTCTCTCTTTTTCAGTCAGAGTCTCACTCTGTTGCTCAGGCTGGAGTGCATGGCTCATGCAGCCTCTACCTCCTGGGCTCAGGTGATGCTTCTGTCTCAACCTCTCAGATAGCTGGGACTGCAGGTTCAGGTCACCACAACAGGCTTTTTGATTTTTTTTTTTCTAGAGATGAGGGCTCACTATGTTGCCTAGGCTGGTCTCAAACTCCTGGGCTCAAGCAATTCTTCTGCATTGGCCTCCCAAAGTCCTGGGATCACAGGTGTAAGTCACCATGCCCAGCCAGCTTTCTTATCTGCTACATTGCATTCGCTGAAATAGTCATAAATCTTACCCATATTCAAGGGGGGAACACCACAGACCCACCTTTCCAAAGAGAGGAATGTCAAAGATAAAATATCAAGAGAAGCATGTGGGGTGGTAGAAACTGTTGAAACCTCCCAAGGAAAATACAATCTATCGTGTTATCTCTTACATTTTTTACTTGCCACCTATGAAAATCCCTTTTGGTGCTCGACCGCATTCACAACGGCAAGGTTAATACCTCCATCTCTGACCAAACCTCTTACTGGCCCTTGTTTCACCAATGCTGCTTCTTTGATGTTTTTCTTCCCACATTTTCCATTTGCCCATATTCCCTTTCGTCTGAAACATGCATGCTCATTATTCCTTATCATACAGCTTAATTCTGCTTAAATTCTTTCATTGGTACTATTTTCCCTTTAAATTACTTTTCTGTCATTTTCTTTTTCATTCTGAACATATTCTTGTGTCTTTTTTTTTCTTTTTTTTTTTTTTTGAGTTGGAGTCTCACTCTGTCGCCCAGACTGGAGTGCAGTGGCTGCTCCCGGCCACCGCAGCCTCGACCTGCTGGGCTCCGGCGATCCTTCCGCCTCAGCCTTCGGAGTAGCCGGAATTACAGGCGCGCGCTACCACGCCAGGCTAATTTTTTGATTTATTGTAGAGATGAGGTCTTGCCAAGTTGCCCGGGCGGATCTCGAACCTGCGGGCTCAGGCAATCCACTCACCTCAGGCTCCTAAAGCGTGGGATTACAGGCTGAGCCACCAAGCCCGGCTCTTGTGTCTTACATACACATTATTTACTTGTTCTTTAACTTTCTTCACTCTGGCTTCTTTCCCTCTACTTCCCCTAAAATTCCTCTGAAGCCTATTAACATATTTATAATTGTCAAATCCCATTGGTCTTTGCACAGTTCTCATGTCTTGCAATGTTCTCTGTATCATTTTGCATCAATATCATAGGTACATCTATATAACTGATCTAATTAATCTGAATTACTCTGAACAGGCTTTCCTTTTTCTCTTCCCTGCTCTTGTGCTCAAGATATTCTCTTCACTAAAAATGTTCTCCCATCATCTCCATCTTTGAAATTTTTCTAATCTTTTAAGGCATGACTCACATGCCTCTTTCTCCATAAGCCTTTTGCAACTCCCAAGTTCACCTCTCTGACTTTCCTTAGACACCATTGCTACTGATTTATTGAAAAGAATATTAGGCATATTATGTTAGAATTGACTCTATCACTGTATGACCTTGGACAAGACAATGTATTTGGGCCTCAGTATCTCTCATCACACACATCTTTTTTGTTTCTTTGCAGTTTCAGAGCTTTTTTCTTTTTTTAAAAAACAAAATTATTTTAGATTCAAAGAGTACACATACAGATTTGTTACATTGGCATATTGCATTATTACACAAATCTTAATTAAAATGATGCTATAAATTTTATACAAGTTGTAACGAGTAAAATTGAATAAAACTTTTTTTAAAAATTGAATAAACTTTTTATTCAAGTAAAATTTTCTACTTCTCCCCAATTCTATTTCTGTTTGGAATTACCTTTGGATCCTTCCTTAAAGGTAGTTCCATACTCAAATAAAATATACCTACAAACACACAGGCATAAATATTTGCACAAATATTGTCCCTCTTGTGAATATGAATTCATACGACAAAATTTGAGTTTTTTTATTGTATGCAATATATATTAGAGAGTTCTTCCCTCATTTTTATAGTTTTTATTACTTTAAGTTAAAAAAATACACATTGAATTTTTTTGGCATACAGTTCTGAGTTTAATCACATATATACTTGCAAATATATTAATATATGAATAAACACAATATATAAATTGTATATATTTATATATAAATATTTGTGTTTGTATTTGTATATTGTAACAAATATATTTGTGTATATACAAATATAAACACAAATATTATGTATATGAATTAACACATACTCAGAATAGAGAACATTTACACAATTTCAAAAATTCCCTTGGGCTATCCCTTTGTAGTTAAACCCTCTCTCTACCCCAAATTGCTGAAATTTCAGAATCCTATAAACAGAATCATATATACACAGAATATATATGTCATATAAACAGAATCCTACAATATGTAATCTTTGGAGACTAGATTCTTTTACCCAGCATGATTGTGTCTAGAAAATTTTAAAGAATCTACTACAAAGCTCCTAGAATTAAGACATGAATTTAGCAAGACTGTAGGATACAAGGTTAGCATTAAGACATTATTTATATTTTATATACTAGTAATGAACATTTGGAAAATAAAATAAAAACACAATTTTTAATAGTTATATAAAAAAAGAAATACTTAGGTATAAACCTCTAGCATCCTTGCCAGCCCTTTGAAATTGAGTTGTTTGTTTCTTATTGCTGATTGTCTTTTTCCTTGAAAATTGTTGAGCTTTTCCTCAGCTCTTCTTTTGTCAAGTAATTTGGATTGCATCGTTGACATTTTGATTGTTGTAAGACTGTGTCTTGTTTGAATCCTATGGAGAGTGTTGTTTTTCGTTTGCTTATTTTGGCAGGCATATTAGTTATCTGCTATTGCATAACAAATTATGTCAAATCCAGTTGCTTAACACAGCAAACATTATCTCACAGTTTCTGAGGGTCAGAAGTCTGAGTGACTTAGTTCAGTGGTTCTGCTTAGGCTCTCTCATGACGCTTCAATCAAAGCTTGACTGGACCTTGAGGATCCACTTCCAAACTCACTCATGTGGATGTTGACAGGAGACTTCAGTTCCTTGGCATGTTGACCTCTCTGTAGGGTTGCTCATGACATGACTTCCCCTGGATAGAGTGGTCAAGAGAGAGTGAGCCCAAAGCTGAAGCCACCAGTCTTATAACCTGGAAAGAGATAAGCATCACTTCTGCCATATTCTACTGAATATGCAGATCAACCTTGCTGCAGTGTGAAAGGGAAGGGTGTGGATACCAGAATATGGGGGCAAACTAGTTTACTAAACAGTCAAACTAGTTACATTTAGGCATCCTGCTTTCTGTGGACTGTGTTATCAATTCAGTTCAGTTTTCAAAGTCTTTGCAATGCTATTCAAATTCATTCCACGCGTGTGCCACCCAGTAAGCAATCTGGGACCTGGGTGGTATTCTATTTCATAGTTCAATTCTCAAGTTTTAGTATACTGTTAAGGATAAGAAAAAAAAGAAAGAGAGAGGAGAGAGAGAGAGAGAGAGAAAGAGAGAGAGAGAGAGAGAGAGAGAGAGAGAGAGAGAGAGAGACAGAAAGTGAGTGCATGCTGGAGAGAGAGAGGGAGATTTCTTCCATTCACTCTGCCCCACACAGGGATCCATTTCTCACTTCTCAGAAAAGAAAGAGAGAGCTTCTCTTTGAGCTCTTGCTCTCTGTGCTGGGCCCACAGCTCTGGGAATTGGGCTGCTTTTCAGCCCAGGCTTGGAGATGAGGAAAGAAAAACAAAAACAAAACAACTCAGAAAATTTACCACCAGATTGTTCATACTTCTAGTTCTCCATGTATTTTGCTTAAGGTTTTACTGACATTCAGCATTGGGTTGTTGGATAAAATAGAAGAGATCCTGTATAATTTTTGAGTATAACTTTATTTTAAATTGCATGGGCCATACTTATACTAAAACCTATTCATGGTTTACTTGAAAATCATATTTACCTGGGCATCCTGTGTTTTTATTTGATCAACGTGGCGATCCTAATTCAGTGGAAGACAGTACACTTACTCAGAACAAGAATTCATCTTGTTATTTTAACAGCTGCCTACCACTCCCTTCTGTGGAGGTGCAAAATGTATTTAGCCACTTTTCTATTGATATATAGGCAGTTTTCTGTTTTCTCCTCTTTTCAATAATGCCACATGACATTCATTTATACTTATCTTTGCACACTTTTAGTCTCAGTTTCTTTATCTATGCCAAACAAGGACGTGTAACTGCCTGTCTCAAAGGGTTGCTGTGAGAATCGAATGATATGATGAGTGTGAATATGCTTAGTAAGCTGTTAAAAACTACAGAAAGTATTTCTCAGCACTTGCCTTCTGAGTTGTGATGGACTTATAAGCAAACATATTTAGCTCCCCTATCAGATTGAACAATTTCCTTGCATGGTTAGATTTTATCTTATATAGATTTGTGTCAGTTCTATCAAGCTCTATCATAGCGTTTTGTTTTTCTATGACTCTAAATAATAGTCAAAAGGGAGAATTAAACTTGTCTTCTTTATTTGTTCTCATCTTCCAACACTTGCCTTCTCTCTTGGATATAGTCATTAGTTATGTTTATCTTAATTTCTTTTCTCAAATTACCAATATTAAAAAAATGATTTTCTGAAGTCCTTGATCCTTAAGTTTTTACATGTACCTTTAACAAGTTTCCAGGTGATTCAGGAGACTCAGCCAGCCAGTGTATTTGAGAACCCTGATCTAATACACTGTCCTAGTAATGCAGGTATTGGTATTCCTTCTACCAAATCACTCACTGTGGAACATTTGACCTTACCTCAACACAGGATTCTTGTGGTTGCTAGTGACAGAAACTCAACTTAAATTAACTTAAGCCCTGAAGGTGGGCACACATAGCTAAAAAATCCAGAGGCATCACTAGCTTGTTCTAACATCTCAAATGGTGCCACCAAAGTGACCATGAATGCCCTACATCTCCCTTTTGGATTGCAAAATGGCTGCAGCAATTCTAGAGCTTACATCTTCACACCATACATTCTGGGAAAAGAAAGTTTTTTCAAGTTGTTCCTGAAGAAGAGGGAGAATTTTTCCCCTTTCCAGAAGCTCCAGCAAATATCTCATTGACTCTGACGCCTAATCTAATAACTGTGGTCAGGTGAATGAATATGCTAATTGACTTATGTCTATGAAGACTGCCTCCTGGTGCAGGAGAAAGGAGCAGAGCGAATGCCAGGGAGTCAGACAATGCCAAATGTTCTCTATAAGAACCTTTCATGTTTCAGTCTCATTTCAAATAGCCACTGAAAGCATCTTACTTTTTTTTCCTCTCATCTCCAATACCTTCTTTGGGTCTGTACCAAATCCACTTGCTAGAAGCCTGCTTAATTCTGTTTAATGAAAATGTTTTTCTAAGGATCAAGTAATTTTTTTCAGACACGTGAATTGTAATTAATTATTTTTAAAAAGAGGCAAATCTCTTGAACTGTCTCCATTGAAAATCTCTTAGAGTTACACACCCTTGCATTTAATACAAAGTTTGAAAATATCAACTTTCTTATCCAAAGGCAGGTTTAACATATGGTTGCAGGTGGATCTCACTTTTAAATTGAATTTAATTATAATGATTTGCCTGGGCAACAATTATCCTAACTGAATGGGAAGAGGATCACACTTTTCATTAAAATGCCGAATCAATTGGGCAACTGAAAGCAGATACCTGAAGTCTATGACAAAAAAAATCGTACACTTTAAAAAAGCCAACAGCTGAGAAGATGAAACAAATATGTTCTTTTACTCCTTGGACATCTTAGCAGTGTCTTTGAAAAGTAATCTCAAGCAAACAAACAAACAAACAAGAAGTAGCAGTAGGAATTTGCAGACCAGGAAGAGGGCAACCTATTTCACTATCTAAGCAGTTGCTTTGGCTCAGGAGAAGGGAAAGTGAGCCACTGACAGAAAAATTGATGCAATGCAGAATTGGCAGTAGTGGGAATCTGCCGGGGGCATGGGGAGGGGGCACACCTCATCCACAAGGGTACCTGCATAATGAACATTTGTATACCTAACCCTGAACTGTACCCTACAACTTTAAAGTAAAAAAAAATAAAAATTAAAAAATAAAAATTAAATTTAATTAAAGAAAAAAAAAGAAAAATTGATGCAAATTAAAACCATGGGCGTTTCAAGGCTAATCTCTGCGTTTTTTCCTTCTTCCCAGTTTTGTTGTTCCTCAGATCCATTAGATCACCTAAGGTAACAGCCTGAATTCCTCTGTTTATAAGCAGAAAATGTCACTTGATCTGACAAAGAGCCAGCAAGTATGGCTAAGTCAGCCCTTCTTAAAGTGCATTCATAGAACCATACTGGACAGTAGCCCTTGTTTCCAGTGGAATGTAGGCTAAATAGTGTCCAGGTTATTGTTCTCTGGTTACTGAGCAACAATGAAGTCTCTGCCAGTCCCCTCCCCCAAATTAATCTCCTTTCATAATATCCAGTGATCCCACCATCTGGTCCCTGTGCTCCTCTCTTCTTAGACCCTCTCTCTCTCATCTGCTGTCGGACCCCCCCAGTGCCTGTCTCTCACGCCTGCTGTCATCCCCATCTTCTCAATCTCTCATTTCTTTGTCTCACCACTTCTCTTCCACCACAAGTTCCTCTTTCCCTTCCTGCCTCTCTTCTTACAATTGCAATCATGTCTGAACCTTGGCAGAGAGAATATACACTCTAAAAAACACTAATAAGACTAATGAAAACAGCTGGCTCCTCTGAGTTGGAAACGAATATGGGGATTGTGAATGGCACTTGTTGCAGAAGAAGCCAGTGGAAGGAAAGAGTTCAAATAGAAAGTCTTTCCTGTCATCCTCCTGAATTACTGTGTCATTTCTTTGATCTCTCTTGTTTACCAAAAACGTAGCTAAGAGATTTATGAATAGGTGTGTGCTAAAATGAAGTGGAACATTTTCAATGAGTGTTCATATTAGTCTTTTGGTTTCTACCTCTAAGGTGAGAGTTTGAAGGGTTTATTGAAATGAAATTGTAAATTAATATAAGTATCAAATTGGCTGTACTCATTTATAACATTTTGTTGTTGATCAGAAAGTTAATTAGGCTTACTTCTTTGTCTGTAGTTTCTGATCACCCTTTCTATTCCTTTCTGCTTCCTCTCTCTGCCAAAATTTTACAGGAGCCCAGAAGGAAATAAATGATACTCTTAAATTAAGAAAACTGGAGGAGAGTTTAACAAAGAGACTATTTACAAAGGTGTGGGAAGATGCAGGGAACTGTGGTGGGTGGTGCAGGAGCCAGGAGCTCCCTTACTGGTCCCAGGCCCTAAAGGGTAAGAGGAAGGAACAACTACTGGAATTTTCAGGTAGAAAGGGTATCACATAGAAAGGACAACTTTTATAGGCATTGTGGTCTTTGGTTGAAGTATATGGTTTGCTTCTTACTGTCCTTTTTCTCCTGATCTTCCATCGGTTCTCCCCGTGTGCTGAACCCAACCAGAAGCTGGAGAATAAGGGAGGCTATTGATGTCATCCATGGAAATCAGTCTTTCCAGAGTAGAGAGCAGGGGTAGAGTGGATCTGGAAGAGTAAACAGAAGAGATACCACACGCAGGCCCACACTTTGTGAAAAGAAGACAAACTGTAAATAAAGAGGAATAGTCTAGAAAGTTTATGCAATTATGTTAGGGAAACATTTAATGAGCTAAAATCTGATCTGAGGTAGAAATACAAGATTCTTTGGTGGTGTTCTTTGATTTTCATTTTAGACCTATATAATTTCTAGAAGCATTTTCACACCAACGGGAACCCAATCTTAAAATTACATGCCAATATTTTGTGTCTATCTAAAAATGCTACATGTTGGGGGGAAGCTTAAATGTACTCATTGTTAAATATTATATGTGTTGGCACTAAATAATTTTAATAAATGAATACAAGTACTTCTGTTTTATAAAGAGATGCTGTAGAGAACAGCTATTGTTTGTAGGCCTTCTTTGCCCTCTTCTTTTAGAAGTAATTTCTTGAGTTTCTATTGTGGACCCTTCCTTTCTCGGCCCTTGTGGCTTTTCAGATGGGCACAGGACTCAACTTGGCCAAAAATGCCCTCAGCCCCGTTGGCAACAGGGATGTGATCAAGGTTGAGCACCTGAAACAAGCCAGGCCAATCAGAGTAGAGCCTAGAATATTTGTTCTCAAATCTCCCTCTGGAGTTTGAATGTTAGGTTGGGAGTTACTGACAGTCATGTCTGTTACCAAGTAGGCACTGACAATGGAAGCAAAGTGGACATCAGAACCCAGGAGGGGAGAGAGGGCAGGCTGTGATGACAGAATTTGAGCCCCCAAATTAGCCTGTGCCAGAAGTTAGCTCTAAGCCTGATGCATCCACTAATAATTCCCCTTTTTACTCAAGCTAGTATGAGTTGATTTTTCTGATGCTTAGAACTAAAACTTTCTTAAATGGATACAAAGCAGTCTAGTCAGTTATCTGCGGAAGACCTCTTCTTAAAGGCAAATACCATTGTCTCATTAACTTCTATTATGAAGTTATAATATTTTGCCTTTGCCAAAAAAAAAAAAATCAAAACATATCCACAGACTATTGGAAATGAGAGCAGCAATACCACATCACAGCACCCTGTGGTCTACTGCAAGCATGCTGGGTTTTGCAAAGCTTGTTAGACGTTCCTTCCTTTAGAATGGGAATTCCCCCCCTCCCTGGTCATTTCAATGTTTGCAGTTTTCTTGTCTCTCATCTTTAGTCTGAACTTGCACAGTGGTCAATAGTAGGGGTCCGCTCATGGATGTGGCTATGTACATGTGCATCCTGAACACCAATACTTGGAGCATAACAAAATGGCCAGGTTCAGGTTTATTAAATATGGGGATGAACCCAAACAACCTGTGTTCAGGTCTGCAAAAAATTATCACTGAGGAGCAAATTTTTTCCTCCTGCTGTCTCTTCAGTAAGTTCAGCATTTGGTACAGTTTTGTTTTTTTTTTTTTGAGTTGGAGTCTCACTCTATCACCCAGACTGGAGTGCAGTGGCCACTCCTGGTCACCGCAGCCTCCACCTGCTGGGTTCCAGCGATCCTTCCGCCTCAGCCTTCCAAGTAGCCAGAATTACAGGCATGCGCTACCACGCCCGGCTGATTTTTTGATTTATTGTAGAGATGAGGTCTCGCTGCCCAGGCGGGTCTCGAACCGGCGGGCTCAGGCAATTCACTCACCTCAGCCTCCCAAAGGCGCGGGATTACAGGCTGAGCCACCGAGCCCGGCTTCATTTGGTACAGTTTATATGAACGAAGGTTGTTTGTGTTCCTCCCCATATTTAATAAACCCGAATCCGGCCATTTTGTAGCTTAAGGGCAGAAAATAGGAGAGACTGAGTTTTGCAGACTGTGGGAGTGACTCTCAGAGCCATCCTGCCTCCTCCGGTGATGGCAGAGCCGTGGTTAGATGGGTCCTGTGTGCCTGCTTCTCAGGGTCCTGATCTGGGCGGAGGGGTGAGAGTAGCTGTGCTGTGAGACTGGGGCCTGGACCCAGAGTGAGAGAGGGGTGCCCCCTTTGTATAGATCTGTGGGCATGTTAGGAAGGCAGCTGTCATTGTTTCCGGCTTACTAGGACAGTTCTGTTCCCATTGGCAATCCTGTTCTCAGGGACGGATGTGAATTTCAGTGCGGAGAATAGGTGATTTTTTTTTTTGAGTTGGAGTCTCACTCTGTCGTCCAGACTGGAGTGTAGTGGCCGCTCCCAGTCACCGCAGCCTCGCCTGCTGGGCTCCGGCGATCCTTCCGCCTCAGCCTTCCGGAGTAGCCGGAATTACAGGCATGCGCTACCACGCCCGGTTGATTTTTTGATTTATTGTAGAGATGAGGTCTCGCTGCCCAGGCAGGTCTCGAACCCACGGGCTCAGGCAATCCACTCACCTCAGCCTCCCAAAGGGGTGGATTACAGGCTGAGCCAGCGAGCCCGGCTGTGATTTTTTTTTATCAATATTTTTTATTATGATATTGTGGGGTACAGTTAAGAGTTAGGTATACAAATATGCTTCATTCAGGCACACTTATTGATAAGAGGTGTCTCCCCATCCCCAGACAGATATTGACTACCATTAATCCCATCTCCCTTCCCCTCCCCCCCATAGTTTCCCACCAGTGTCAGTCATTTTCTTATAGTATTAAGTTGAATGTTCAAGGTCCACTATATGAGTGAGAACATGTGATACTCAGATCTTTGTTTCTGTGAGAGGTCACTCAGTATTATAGACTCTAGTTCCATCCAGGTTGCTGCGAAATTCATGATTTTGTTCTTGTTTATGGCTGCGTAGTATTCCATCATGTATATGTACCACATTTTTTTAATCCAGTCCTCTTTTGATGGACAGCATGGTTGATTCCAGGTTCTTGCTATTGTGAACAATGCTGTGATAAACATACGTGTGCAGGTATCTTTTTTACAGAGTGATTTGAGTTCTTCAGGGTATATTCCCAGCAGAGGGATTGCAGGGTCATATGGGAGAGGTCAATATTTAGAGCTTTTAGGAATCGCCATACTGTTTTCCACAGAGGTTGTACTAGTTGAATAGGTGATTTTTTAAAAAAAACAAATGACAGAAGGTGAATTATCTCCTTACTCCATCTACAATAGTACAATGATTTGACTCTAAAGTCAAAGAGGCTCGTTCAAATTGTAGTTCCATCTTTACAAACTGCATGGCTTCTGTAACATGGAAACAATAATAGCACCTACCTCACAAGCTTGTGATAATAAAATGATTCTCACTAGAGCAGTTAACACAGTACCTAGAACATTATACGTCACCAGGAAATGTCAGCTTGAAGGGGAGAATGGGGGGCACTACAAAAGATTTTTTTAAAAGTAAAACATCTTTCTATGATCCACTTTCCTCCACTCTCCTTCACCCATGAGCCTCTCAGCAGCTACTTAGGTGTCTCCAAGTATCCTTGTCACACAGTGAAAGTGACTGTAGATCACGTTGTGTTTCAAATAACCCAAGAACTGTGCTGCAAGCTCAGGATCTGAAATTAACTTTGCCTTATATTGTTCATGCTAGTTGCTCTTCAAGTACAATTATCATCAGAAAACTAGCACTAAAAATAGTTCTGAGTCTCATTTTTTCTCTGTGTTATCTGCTGCTGTAATGTTTCCCAGGCATGTTTGTTTACTTGATTCATAACAGTGAATCTTTCCTTTTATTATCTTGACAGCAATAAGTTGGATTCCACAGTAACGCTCAGTTCAGGTAAAAATCTTTATTGCTGGTAAAGAATGGGAGGCCCAAGTCACTGTTTCCCCTTGAGAGACTCCGTGGAAGTGTCAGACGTAGCAAGAGTTGTGTGGATAATTTGGATGTGAAAAAAGACACGACCAAAGAAGAACTTTCTCTTTGACAATTTCCACATTTTTCTCCCTCTGAGGAAAATGACAATTTAGCCTTCAGGTTTCCTCTTGTTCCCTTTTTACTACTCATATGTGCTTTGTGTGCAAGCGTGAATTTAATGCTAGGCAGAGAAGCCTACTGACAGCTCCCGGCTGTCTCACTCCCTCTCCAATGCCTCTTGCTCACAATTTGCCAGTAAACTATGGGAGTAACTTGAGAGCTCTGTTTATAATCTTTTTGATTATTGGATGCCAAGAGGTTGACCAGTCAGGTAGAGCAAAATACCATAACATAGGAAACACTTGACCCTGGGATACTTACTCCCCGAATATCTCTGACTTTGCCCATCGCAAATCTAAAGAGTTAGAATCAGACAATTCGGGGTCCTCATGGGGTTATTTTGTGAGAACCAATTGCTGCTAATTTTAGAATTACTCAGTTCTTTTCCTCTCCCTAACACTTTTCCTCCATTTTTTTTTTTAAAGAAAGCAATTCATCTATTCAACCCTGTGAAAAAGCAACAGGCAGTCTAAGGACACAGTTCTGTAATCTGTGAGCTCCAAGTGTTGGCTGTGACACTGGGAAATTTGCAGTCGAAGCTGCCAGTGAAGTACAGCATCTGAAACAAGCTCAGGAGAGTGTGTGGGGGAGGAAGGAGGAGGCATATGAAGGTGGGAAGAAAGGAATAGAAAGTGAGCAAATTGAAACAGGAATGGAAGCAAAAAAAAAAAAAAAAAAAAAAGCCAACCTAACCAAGCAATTTTATATTACAACTCTTTCAGTATTGGGAAAGAACCGTGAGCTGTCACTGGCCCTGCAGCTGGAGATGTGAGAGTCCAAGAGGACCTAACCCCGGCTCTGACAACCACTAACTGAGAGAATTCCCGCAAGGCTCAGAGCTGTTCTTACCTTGTGTGTCTGATGGAGGATACTTGCAGCCACCTTCAAGGACTGATAAAGGTTGAGGTCATATGACACTTTATGACCCACTTTGAAAACTAGTACCAAATGGAATGTATTATCACATCTTCTTTAGAGACCATGCACACAGCATGCCCCAAGCCTCTCTGTTTCTTCCCTTCCTCAGAAAGTACAGTGCTTATTTTAAGCCACAGTAAGCTCTGTCCAGAATCTTCCATTGTCAAGTCACATAGTTGTTTTATTCTTAGCAAACAAG
The DNA here is from genome assembly GCA_027257055.1 of Cephalopachus bancanus. Lineage (NCBI taxonomy): Eukaryota > Metazoa > Chordata > Mammalia > Primates > Tarsiidae > Cephalopachus > Cephalopachus bancanus. Next base: position 1,305,452 of record JAPVLO010000382.1, on the reverse strand, counting down.
TGAAGGCATGAACCTTGTTTTGCCTCTAGTTCCCAGATAAGGATGGTGTAGGCATTTGTCCTCCGGCCAACCTTTCCCACTAATCAGATGAGTGACTGGAGATTACTGTCCAGTTGCCAACCAGTCTCTGGCCAACCTCCAGCATAACATGTAGGGTGATCATCCTTTTCTGCCATGCATGGAGGTGGGGGGTGTTGGTATGATAGGACATGACTAGTGTGCTGTGGAGCTCTGTGGTCCCTAGAGGTCACCAAATGACTTAAATGGCACTATAATTAAAACCATTTCTTGCAGCTTGAAGAGAGAGTAGGAGTCCTCAGCATCCGTAATCAAGTCATAACCAGATTTTGTTGCTGCCAAATGTTTGGGAAGTCCATCATTTTTATCTTGGTGCTTGCTAAGATTATGGAGCCAGAGTTCCACATCGATCTTACTCAGATTGATGGATTGATGATCAGAGCAGAGATTTTCACAATCCTCCTTGTTCTGAATACTTGGGCAGGATTTGGGGAATTTCTGTAACTCTCTGGGAGTTTCTGTTTTCTTTGGCATGCTGAGAAGGAGAGAGAGCGCACCTCAGACATCAACATTTTTCACCAATTATGACAAAAGAATATAATGTGCATCATAATCACTTCAATAATTAGTGACAGACTTCCCTCTAAACTCTTCATTCATGCACATAACATTAATTTATTGAGTGCTTATTTATGTAGGTGGCACCAAAAATCAACAAATATTTATTAAATATCTATGAGGACTGCGTGCTCTCAAGAGCTTTTTATTGTTGTGCCTGAGTCATATGTTATGTTTCTATAAAAAGTATAGTACGGAACTTTCTCCTGAGTGGTAGAGAAAATAACATTAGAAGAGCTCAGAGGCAGAGGAAACCCATGCATACTAGAGTGGTCTAGAAAGATTCACTAGAAGAGGGAACTTAAGTTGCACTTGAATGAGTATGAGCAGGATTTGGAAGTGATGCCTTCACTTGTTTGCTAAGAATAAAACAACTATGTGACTTGACAATGGAAGATTCTGGACAGAGCTTATTGTGGCTTAAAGTAAGCACTGTACTTTCTGAGGAAGGGAAGAAACAGAGAAGCATGGGACATGCTGTGTGCATGGTCTCTAAAGAAGATGTGATAATACATTCCATTTGGTACTAGTTTTCAAAGTGGAGTCATAAAGTGTCATATGACCTCAGCCTCTATCAGCCCTTGAAGATGGCTTGGGAAGAGAAAGTGAAGGACATGTGCTTGGGCTACCCAGCTGGAGCAAAGGTTGCACAGAGGCAAACTTGCAAAGGGTTGAGATGGATTCAAGGACAGAATAGTGGATCCATGTAATGGTTAAAAGCATGTGCTTTGGTGTCAGTCTGTGTGACCTGCTATCTGTGTTACCTTGGGAAAGATATTGATGACCTCCTACCTTTTTTTCCTCATTTATAAAATGAATATAATAGTTTTTGCCTTTTTCTTGAGGAGCAAATGAGATCATGCATAAAGTGCTTAGCATAGTATAGTATCTAGCACATGGCAAGCCCTTCATAAATGGTAGCAGTTATTAGTAATACTGGGAACACTAGTTAAGATGAGGTATTTACCTTTTTCTTGGGAAAAATAGGCAGCTACTGAAGACTTCTGTGCAGGGGTGTGATAAGAACAAAGCAGTCTTTTGGGAAGATAAAGTGGTGTAAAGAATTTGTGGAGAGAGAAGAGGCTAGATATAAAAATTCCAGCTGGGACAACTTTAATCATTCAACTATGAAGTTAATGACCTTGATCGTGGTGGAGGCAAGGATGAGATGAAAAGAAAAGACATTTACATACGTTTTCATGATTGGATATAGGGGATAAAAGATTGGAAAGTTTTCAAGATCAAAGGGTAAGCTTCTTGAAGACAGTATTTTAATTTTCTTTTCTTTTTTTTGAGTTGGAGTCTCACTCTGTTGCCCAGACTGGAGTGCAGTGGCCGCTTCCAGCCACTGCAGCCTCGACCTGCTGGATTCCGGCGATCCTTCCGCCTCAGCCTTCCAAGTACCTGGAACTACAGGTGCGTGCTACCATGCCCAGTTAATTTTTTGATTTTTATTGTAGAGATGAGGTCTCGTCAAGTTACCCAGGCGGGTCTCGAACCCGCGGGCTCAGGCAATCCACTCACCTCGGCCTCCCAAAGTGCTGGGATTACAGGCTGAGCCACCGAACCCGGTCGGTATTTTAATTTTCTTTATCCCCCAGTGTTTAGCTCATTGCCTGGTATTGTATACTGCAGCCATTAGTAAATGTTTCTGAATGAAAGAGTAAAGGAGTGAGTGAATGAATGGATGGATGAAAGAAAAATGTTTCATAGGTCATGAGCATAGGTTGTTGAAAGAATGGCAGTTGCCACTAACCAAACTCAATACGTTCTTGTAAATTTTTTTGGTACTGATGTACTCTTTACCCATCATACTTAACACACAGAAATGTACATCCTATACAGTATATATAGTGTTCTCATATCAGTATGTAACTTCTCCATTTTGGGTATCCTTTCTTTTTTTTTTTGAGTTGGAGTCTCACTCTATTGCCCAGGCTGGAGTGCAGTGGCACACTCATGGCCACCGCAGTCTCAATCTGCTGGGCTCAGGTGATCCTTCCGCTTCAGCCTTCCAAGTAGCTGGAATTACAGGCACGTGCCACCACGCCTGGCTAATTTTTTGATTTATTGTAGAGATGAGGTCTCACCAAGTTGCCCAGGCTGGTCTCAAACCTGGGGGCTCAGGCAATCCTCTCACCTCAGTCTCCCAAAATATTGGGATTATAGGTGTGAGCCACCACACCCGGCCCATAACTTCTCCTTTTTTAAGGATCTGATTCTAACTAAATTAGTGTGGCTAAAGAGATGGTTTTTATTCAGGGATTTTTGTTTGATTTCTTGTTTTTTTAAAAACTTGAATTGGGATGTTACAGCTGAAATGTGTTCTCTTTAGGATTACTAAAACTAAAAACTATACACATTTTAACTCAATTTTAGGAAATTTATTTTAAATATCAAGATTTTTAGAGTGGGATTAAGATATCTTCTCCACTTATATATTTGTGTAATTCTTTACCTTTTCTCCTTTTTTCCCATTTTGCATGACATTGAAGAAAACTTGTTGTTTTTTTAAACCAATAACTTTTGCAGAAAACTCAACTTTTTTGACTTTTGAAAATGGAGAAAAAGCTCTCATATGATCAGAACCAGGGATATTGCTCTTATCCAAAGGTGAATGTTTGTTGTCAATCTGTGGATCATAGCCTGACTGTTTCCTAAAAGACACCGACTTTCTTAAGATTTAAATTTCTTCAGAGACCTTGTTCATATATTTTTAAGAGCCAAAAAAAGATCCAGGTACATAAACATCTGTCAATGAGACACTTAATTTTATTCTAAGTTATCCTTTGCAAATATTACCAGAACATTGTAAAGTTTTATAATTCTCATTTGCAGGACATTGCTAAGATAATTTTTCTCTTTTAGTAGCAAAACCAAATCAATTCCCAGATTTGTCCTGAATGAAATAGGAGGAATTTAGCTGTGTGACTGTGAAAGGTCTTACTGAAATGCAAAATGCCCTTAGGAGCTGTTCAGCAGCATTCACCTTTTCATGTACAAATAGAATAGAAAATGATTTTGTTACCTGCACTCTTTTTTCTGGGTCCTGAATTGTGATAATTATGTAAGTTTCAACCCTTCTAACTAAGCTTTCTCATATAAAATTAGGATATTATAGTCATTGTAGAGGAGTATAGATTTTTGATGTCACAGGAAACAAGATTGTATAATGACCATATCTGCCCTGGTAGACAGTGAGGGAAAAGACCTTGTACGCTGTTGCCTGAGAAAGATATTACAGGTGTCATCATTTACATTTTCTCTTCCACCATCACCACCAGGTAGATCCTGACAGCCCAAAGTTGATGTCCACGTGATAAGAGTAGGAAACAGTAGGAACAGGAAGACCTTTCATAAGTTCAGCCATTATTGATGATGACTTATTTATATCTGATGTTAGCACTGATCTGGGCAGTGGATGAAACAATGAATACACTTGAGGTGCCAGCTTCCCTGATCTCATTGTGAAATAAGATTATCTTCCTGGGCAGCTGCTTCTTTCTGGCTCCTGCACACCTGAGGAACATTTAGGAACCAGCCTCAGGTCTCATTAATCAAAGGTGAGAATAGGGTCTGCATTAATTTAGGCCCCTCCCTCAGCCAAGCACAAAAACCAAAGCAAGGTAATTTACTTAGGAAAGGGGATTTATTGGAAGGATATTAGAATATGTCAGAGTCTAATAAGAATTGAACACCCACTCTTCAGGAAAGGCAGGGACTAATGCAGCTCTGGGGACCTTATAGTACTGATAGATTTTTTTCTGTAGTGCTGCTGTTAAACAGACTTAGTTCCCCAAGATTTCAGTTTCTGGCTCTCCATTCAATACTTCATATTTACCACAGAGAGACTTTGATTGTCCAGCTTGTATTAGGTGTTTATTCTTGGACTAAGTAACAATGGCCACTGGGATAATCAAGTAACAGAAAGATGGTGACCAGAAATCACTCTTATGGAGAGCTTGAGCAATTCTATGAGACGTTAATATAAGTTTATGTTACCAGGTCCCTATTGGTCTGCAATAAACCTGGGGGAACTGAGATCAAATCCTCAAAAGTGCAGAAGCACTTGTTCTCTGAGGCATTGAAGATGGCTTCAGATCTTTGGGAAATTTCCACTATTTCCACATGTATTGCTCCATAACAAATAATCCCAAAACTTAGTGGCTTAAGACAACTTTTGTTATCTGTTCATCAATTTGGGGTGAGCTTAGCTGGACAGTTCTTCTACTGGTGTCATCTAGAGTCACTCACATGGCTTAGTTATCTAGTGGCTTGAATGAGACTGAATAGTCCAAAGTGGCTTTACTCACTTACCCGGCATTTGGTGTTAGCTATTGGCTGAACCTCTTTCCACAGTTCTTTGTCCTCAACCAGGAGAGCCCAGGCTCCCTCACATAACCCCAGTGTGTTCCAAGAAACATCTTGAAATGTAGGCTTAGAAGTTCTACTATGTCAGAGTCACTGCGTTCCACTATTCAGAGTAAGTCACAAGGCAAGCCCAGACTCAAGGGATAAAAATAACAATAATAGACTCCACATCTCTATATGAGGAAGGGCAAGGTGACAAACATATAGGAATAAGAGGGATTATTGTAGCTATCTTTGCAAACAGTCTGCCATACCTGGGGCCTACCTGTATAAAAACAGCAACAACAACAACAACAAAAATTCAAGCATTTGTAGCAAATATCCAGCCATGGAGAAAGTTAAAGAGCATGGTATTAGAAAATCTCTGTAAGAGGTTAGTATCCAAAAATAACCCTTAACATTTCTGTAATTCACATGGCACTTGTGAGTAAGACATCAGAAAGCATACTGGATTGAGAAAAAGGGAAATTGGATCATAGATCTAGTCTTGTTACCACCTTTATCTGTAAATTTTACAAAGCACACACCTCCAAACTTTTGTTTCCTTGTGGGTCAAATAAATCACATGACTATCATGAGAAAGAGTTCTGTGAACTGTAAGCATGCTATATAAATGAAAAGTCATTAAAAAGAATTCAAATCACTATAACTTGTTTTCCTCCTCTCCTATACTTATGTGGTTTAAAACAAGGAATAATCTCAGGTTTATGTAGCTACAAAAAATATGTTGTTACAAAAATTTTCTTTCATCTAAATGTTTTTTGATGATTTGCCAGTGAATGTAGTGTAATCTATGGTTTTTCCAAGTGTACAAAAATGTGTGAAATTAAAATACCCAAGAGGAGAGTAATTGGATGTATCCATTTGGGAAAAAAAGAAAAGCATATAGAAAAGAAAATGAGCCTAAAAGCATAAGAGAAACTGTGTCTTTTAGACTGTGTAAGAATAATTAGGTGAGATTCTTTAGTTTTAAAAGAAAATGATTTGAAATGGTAGAATGTATGCCAAGCTAGGTATGAAAGCCGAACACAGCTAACTTTGAAGAAGAAAAAGAGAAAACTTCTCTAAAATGTAATAACTAATTTCATTAGCGAATAGGTTGTGACACACATAAAGCCACCAGATTTTAGTATTTCCAGAGAAAAAGGATTGCTTTGGGCAATCGCAAGAAATGGGCATAAGAATTGGTGGAAAAAGGAATCCCCAGCCTCCCTGTGCTCTAGTGCGGGGGTTGGCAAATTTCTGTCTGTGGGCTAAATCCAATTCACCTGTTTTTCTAAATAAAGTTTTATTGGAAGATAGTCATGTCCAATTATTTGCATATTGTTGACGGCTACTTTCATGCTACAATAGCAGAGTTGAATAGTTGCAATGGAGACTGCATGGCTTGTGAAGTAGAAAGTATTTGTTATCTGGCCGTTTGCAGTAAATGTTTGCCAACCTCTGCTCTAGTGGGATGATTCTGAGGCACATTCTTTATGGTTCCTCAGAGTTTCCCCCGGCAAGATTGAGATCCAGATGTCTACAGCGGTTACCAGGCCTTTAATGCACACCTTATTGACTCTTTGCCCTTCCTTATCTCTCTTCCCCTAATCCCTCGCCTCCCACAGAGACCTTGTCTGCTTTGGAGGAAGTACAAACTAAGACAGAGCTTGATTCTCCTTGGTAGTTCTTTTTCATGTTATGTATATGAGAATCGGCGCCATTATTTACTTTGTGACTCATCACACCTACCACATATGACCTATCCCTGAAACAATGTTTTATAAAATAATATTTACCTTTGCATGTATTTTTTACTGTTTAGTTTTCTTATATTTTATTTAAAAAATGGTCTGGTCATGATCAATTAAACGAATTCCAGCACAGCCCGAGAGGACTAGTTAACAGTTGTTGAGTCCAGGGTCTGTGAGTGGCCACAGGCCAAAATTGCACGGGCTTGGGGTCCACAAGGCCTTGAACAAATTGCCCAGCTAAAGAAATGCAGAATATGTACCTGGAAGACTTGAGGAGGAACTCTTATTTGTAAAGGCAGAAGTGCATCGGCTCCACTCTGAAAAGAGCCCAGGGAATGCAATGAGGGCACAAAACAGTGAGGAAATGAAGTTGTCTTTAGGATGAAGGAAGAGACAGAAGAGGTGAAACCCAGCAAGGAGGTGAAGCTGCAGAGAACTACAGCCCATCCCTTTACTTCTAAATGGCGTAAAACAGGCCCCTGTGTGAAAGCAACACGTAATAACAATTTTTTTGAGGTTAAAATGTCTTAACTACTTTTATTGATATCATTTGTGTTTGTCCATGTACATCATCTCGATGAAATCCATGTTTCAAAGTTCTTGGTTTTTTTCCCCAGTAAGTTCCAGATTGGTAAAAGTATTTTTACATACAAATTTAGCTTTTTTGCATTACATACTTTAAATCTATAAATTTGAAGTAATAACATTTGAATGAACAGAAGTAGTCGGTTGGAGTTCCTTCTATATTTTTACATTGATGTAATCTATCAGGTGTGATGGATGCTGTCCTCATCTCTTTAGCCACGATTTCAGGCGATCTCCTCCTGTTTAAAACTGTGTATTGTCTGGACTCTTCTACCTGTCTGCTGCTCCTTCTTGTCTCTATTGCAGGATTCTCTTCTGGCATTTGTTCTTAATTTTTTATGTATTCTAGGGTTTATTTGTTAACTTCCTGCGGTTGTTTTTTTTTTTTTCATGCCACCCAATTTCTTTAATCAATTTATCTACTCTCATGATTTAATGAACAGTTCTAGTTCCTGGTCTACAAAATAAATAGCTTCAATCTAAACTCTCCACCCTCATATTTATTTAGCCACTTACCAGCTTGACATCTGGATCAGAAACTTAAAGTACCTTCAATTGAGCTCATCATCTGTGATGCCCAGCAAATCTCCTTCTCCCCTTTTCCCTGTTCTGTTTTCTCTCTTTTCCACTGTCAGTGAAATCATCCAGACCAGAAGCCTGAGAGCCTCCTGAACTCCTTGTATTTTATCCCTCCATTTAAGTGGTTATTAATATTTTAGTGGTTTTAAATTTTTAAAATTCCTTCCTTCCTTTCTTCCTTCCTCTCTCTCTCTTTCTATCTTTCTTTCCTTCTTTTAAGTCTCACTGTATTACACAAATTGGAGCTCAGTGGCATGATTATAGATCACTATAAACTTGAACTCCTGGGCTCAAATGATTGTCTTGCCTCAGACTCCTTGGTAACTGAGACTACAGGCATGAGCTACCACGTCTGGTTAATTTTCTATTTTTTTGTAGAGATGGGATCTCACTATGTTGTCCAGGTTGGGTTTGAACTCCTGGGCTCTAAGTTTCCTACCTAGGCCTCCCAAAGTGCTAGGATTACAGACATGAGATACCACCCCTGGCCACCGCCTCTATGTCTATTGGTATTGTCAAAATTCATTACTGAGTTTTAAGCTTGATCATCTCTCCTTGTATTACTGAGATAATCCGTCTATTGATTTCTCTGTCCTTTCCCCATTCAATGCTTTCTTCATAAAGCAACTAGGATCATATTCTAAATTGTTCCTGTTAGAGTTTGGACCAGGAAAACAGAAGCCACGTGAAGCATTTTAAGCAGGAATGAATTTAATACTACTAACTGGTGCTTACAAAACATTGGAAAACTGTAGGGCTTTAAGTCAGAAAGCCGTAGGCTCTGTAGGTCAGAGCCAGTGACTCTGAAGTTTGCCAATAACTCTATAATGTGATAGTAGCTTTCTGGTGATAAAGACAGAGGCTATTGTTGCCCAAGTTAAAGCTGAAGAATTCCACTGCTGATGTTCATAGTTGCCTGTAGCACCAAAGTGGGTGCTTCACAAGTGGAACGAGAAAAACATAAGGTCACTTGAAGCTTACACTCCTGTCTGCCACTGTTGGAGGAATAATGGTGGTCTTTGACTTCTTTCTTTCCCTCCCCACTTTCCGTCTTTCATTTATTATTTATTTATTTATTTTATTTTTTTGAGTTGCAGTCTCATTCCGTTGCCCAGACTGGAGTGCAGTGGCCGCTCCCGGCCACCGCAGCCTCGACCTGCTGGGCTCCGGCGATCCTTCTGCCTCAGCCTTCCATATTTATTTATTTTTAAGTTGAGGTCTCACTCTGTCTCCCAGGCTGGAGTGTAGTGGCCCGAACACAGCTCACCACAGCCTCAACTTTCTGGGCTTAGGTGGTCTTCCCGCTTCAGCCTCCCAAGTAGTTGGGACCACAGATGCAAGCCACTGGTTATTTTTTTATTTTATTTTTTTTTAGAGATGAGGTCTCTCTATGTTGCCTAGGCTGGTCTCAAGCTCCTGAGCTCAAGCAATTCTCCTGCCTCAGTCTCCCAAAGTGCTGGGGATTACAGGCGTGAACCACCACGCCTGGCCTATTTTTGTTTTTTTGAATCTGGCAAGACTCCAAACTGGTGGACTTTTAACTGTAATACAGCTGATGTGGGATTTAGAAAATGTATTCCCAGATTTCCAACTCATGCAATTACAGGAGAATCACTGAAGGAGTGGGAGTGGCTCTGAGGACCACAGATCATTTGGCACATATCCCCTTCATCCATATGGGATAAAATTCAAACCGCTCAACAAAGACAAATCATCTCCTTCACCAGCCGGTGTCTTCTTCTCTAATCTCCTCTCTTCCTTTCTTCCTGGTGTTGACCTTTTGGGATTACTGACTTGCGGTTACACGACTGCACTTGGTGTTCTCACACCTTCGTGTTTTTGCAGATGCTGTTTCCCAGGGTTGGAAGTCCTTTTACCACACCCCACCACCAGTGGCTTTTTGACAAACTTCTGTTTATTCTTAGCTCCCCAATGCAAAGACTGCCTGTTCTGTGAAATGTCCATGATTAGATCCAATAGAGTTGACCGTCTCTTGTGCCATCACTGTAACTTGCATGCACCTCTTTAGTTAGTGGATACAGTTTTCATTTATGATCCTGCCTCCTCTGCTATGCTGTAAGCTCCTGAATTGTTTCTTCTTTACCTTCATCTCCCAGGTGCCCTGCCTCATGTTTGGTTTATAAGAGGTGCCCACTTCACCTGTTGTGGAATAAATGAGGAGATGAAAGCTCCTATAAGGCACTATGCCTTGAGGTCATAGCATCAGTGAATTTGCTTATACGAGACAGGAGCCAGTCCCTTTGTGACAGAGATGCCATTTGCTAAATTCTACCCTGTGGAAGACAGCATTATATAGGAAGGTTCCAGCTGTCTTTCTATTCACAGCCTGTATTCCTTGTCATATCTAAATAATTATTCAGCAGCTGCCTGTATTTCTACATCCCAAATATCTTTTCAAATGGATTCTGAATTTGGAAATGGTGTTGGACCCTCGCTGGATACTATTTGGCTTGAAAAAATACACTCTCCTAAAATGCCTGCTTGCTTTGTGAGACAGTGAGATTTTTGAAGAAGGAGGTGGTGATGGGGTTGTGGATGGGAAAAGGGAAAGCTGGCCATCTTTTTGAGCAGAGAATGAGGAGGAGTGAATTGGTTTCCTAGGAGATAAGGTTCTTCTTTATTTAAAGTTTTCCCATGAAAGGTTTCTGTACTGGTGTCTTCTTCTTAGTCATAAGGAGTGTACCATCAAAGATGCAGCTCAGAAAAGCTTTCTATCAGCAACAATCGGAAATGAGCCTGATCTGCTGGTCTTTAGTCCTTACTTTCTCTGTTAGCATCTCATCTATGTAACTAACAATACTAATTGCAATAGATAGACATTTTAGTTATTTTATCATCTAATCACTAGGATGGATGCCTTTAATAATAGATCCACTGATAGGACATATGCTTATCTCCCCTTTGTACAGTCTCTAAAACAGTTGCTCCCCACACTGACTTAAGAGACTTTTACCAGATTTTCTCAGATTCCCTGAAAGGAAAGCAGCACACAATAATCTCTCAGTTCAAGGACTTTAGTATCAGTATTATCTCCCTTCTTAGGGACCTCTTGGCTTCGTAGGAATGAAAGGTAGCACCACATTAAAAAAGAGATTGTGATTCTGTCTCCCTGTGTGATCAGGCAGAGCCAGATTCCTTTTGCACACAGCTTTTATTTGTCTTGGTCAGTTGGAGGTAATTGGGACAGTCTTAGGTAAAATCACAGAGAAGCAAGAGGCTGCCACCACCCCTATTTTAGCATTTTTCTCATCTCTGATGATGAACACACTTCCCAAGGTCAAAGAGAGTCTATACCTACAGTATTGAATAATTGCACTGCAGTAAGCATGTTTTTGAGGGTCTGTCCAGCTTACATGTCTCTTCTCTGAGGACTGTCACCCTCCTTGCCCTGCCAGGTGCCCCCCCCACCTCTATTCACCCTGGTCCTGTGAATACCTGAGCTTTCGGTATCCACTGATGCAACCAAGGATTCCAGCTGAAGCTGGGCCAGGTAATTGTCTCTCCCGGTGAGTTTAAGTTGAAACCAAGAAATGCTAGTTTCCAGCTGAGCTGAGTCTGTGTATGAGTAAGATGTCAAGCCAAGGGCTGTGCAGTAGCCATGCAGTGGGCTGGAGGGTGGGGAGGAGAAGGACAGAGAGATGTGGTGCTAAGTTGTGGAGGGAACTTCCTAACCGAAACTTCTCATGGTTCTGGTCCCTCAAAGGAGCCGAGCCACCTGGGTTTTACCTTAAGTCGGGTGAAAGTTGGGTTTTGTCAGTTATAACCAAAAAAAGCTTGAGAAAGCCATGCACACAGGAAAGGAGATGATCAAGCATTTAGTAACTTGTCTTTTACATCAAGGCATTGAGGTAAGGAGGGCAATTGAGGAGAGTTCCAGAAAAGGATAATGTGACTGTCAAGTCTGGGATTCAGAGAAGCAGCATGAACTTTGATGGTAGAGACAGCTGTGGAGTATGTGTGTGTGTGTGTACGTGTGTGTACGTGTGTGTGTGTATGCGTTATGTGTGTGTGTGTGTGCAAGAGAGACACACATGCATGATGTGGCGGTGGAGGAAGGCAATGGACATTTCGTGCAGCTTATGCAAATCTCTCAGTGAGTGTGGTTTGTTGTTGTTCCAAATATTTCATTTCAGAGTCACACCAAAAATTACAGAGAGGCGCCTTGCAAAGAAAGAGATTGTGGTTAGTGCAAGCCCTGATAAACTCCTTCCCAGTTCTCCTTATTGATGATGATGATTGGACTTTGGAATAATAAAGCAGAACTTGACAACTTCTATCCGAGGAAAAGCATAGCTTGAGCATGATAGTTATTGAACTCCTTGTGCAGAGAAGTTGGTGAGGAAATCGCACCATTTAGTTATCCTCCAAGTCCTAACTCCTTACCTGGAAAGCATATAAATCTGCTTTTAGGGCCAGCCCAGGTTGGACTTGAGATACATGCAGCACAACATTTGCCATGGAAATTACTTCTTCCTGCAAATGTGGCAGCATTTCTGCAGTTTCCCCAGCCAAGGGGAATCACAAACTTTCCCCTTAGTCTTCCAATAGATCAAAGACTGCAATGATGTTAGCTGTTTTTGTTCTCCAGTGTGAAAGCTGTCTCAGAGTGAGAGTCACCTGAAGCACTTGACAGAGGACCACTTAGCACATGTGCCCAGAGGCCACTGCTCCTGTCAGGTGTGGCCGCAGGACCAGGGTCTCATTCTGCAAGAGTGTGGGTCCTCTCATCAACATCTGCAGTTTTTTCTTTAACTTCATCCTGACACTCTCCACCCCCCAACTTCCACCTGTTCTTTACCCAGAGTCCATCTTTTATTTTATTTTACTATTAAATTTTTATTTTAGAGTTGTGGGGTGCCTGTGAGGATTTGCTACATAAGTAAATTGTGTGTAGGTGAGGACTGGGCTTCTAGCGAGCCGCCTTTCCCCCTGGTGGTAGACCTGGTGCCCAAAGGTGGTTGTTTGCCCATTGTCCTCCCCCACTCCCCCCCACAGTAATGCCTAGTGTCAGTTTTTCCCGCCTTCGTGCTTGTGTGCCAGTGTGTAGGACCCACTTATGAGAGACAACATGTGGCATTCGGTTTTTGTTTTTGTGACAGTTCACTTAGAATGATGGTGAACTTAGATCCTCTGGCTACTCCAAAACGGCTACCCTTGGCCAGCACCTGACTTTCTCCCTGACCCGACCTTCTTGCTTCTTCCCCTTTCCTCCTCGTTCCCTTCTCTTTGATGTGTGGAGACCAGGTAGAGCTGTTCTTCCACAATTTGCCTTAGAGTGTTGACCTCTGGCCCCTCCTGGACAGAAACTTCGAGAGAGGAGCAGTGATTATTGCTCTGTTCGACAACATCGGGGAAGAGGGTGACAGAACTCAGCAGTAGGGCCAGGAACATTGAACACCTCAGCCTTGGGTTGTACCAGGTTGGGGAGGAACACGGAGGGAGAACAACAGGCAGCAATAGTATTGAAGCCAAGATTCTGATCTTTGAATGATACTGGGGATGAGCAATACATGAACATTTACAAAGAATTCAAAGAGTCTTGGGAATATGGGTGTCGTTTGTTAATACCAGAGAACAAATGGTATAAAAGTTCTGCTAAGTTTAGTAATTTATGGGAATGACTTACCCTTTATAACTAATTACTGCATGCGCCGTAGCTATTATGCACATCATTAATAGGCATCAGATTAATTTTATCACAGGTTTTATTTGTTCATAGTGCTAAACCTCACAGATGCATGCTCAGTCTTCTCATCTGGCATGGGCTTCTGCTCATAACTTTGAGTAATTAGGAGAAGCATTATTTGAGACTGAATTAGGACAGGGAACTCAATCTGCTCTTAACAAGATCACATGAACATGGTAATGCCACTCCTTGTTTATTTAACAATGATTTTATATTTGAAGACGATATGAATGCAATTACTGCATGTTTTCCAGATTTCATAGAAAAGATCAGGATTGACCTCTGTTCCATTTCTCTATAACTATGCCATCCCCTAGGCATCCACAGCTATTTAAATTTAATTAATTTAACAAATTAGTCCCTTAGGTATACTGGTCACATTTCAAGTGTGCAGTAGCCACATGTAGCTAGTGACTCCCTACTAAACTGCAAACACACCACATTTTTATCATTGCAGAAGGTTCTGTTGGGCAGTGTGGACAGAGTCCAGTTAGTGGTAGAAGTTAGGTCTATCTACCATGGGATAACTAGGTCGGCCAGCTCTGAGTTTTTTGCCTAGAGGCTGGGATCCTCAGGGTCCCAGCTGTGGGGGAAATGACAGTTAGTTAGCAGTGACTGAAAGGCACTCTCATGAGAAAGCTGTAGTGGCACATCAGGAAGTCCAGGGAGGAAGTGGGATGAGCCATAACAGGCGGGTGGACCCCCTCACTGCTGGTGGGCATGGGTTGCTACACGTTGCTTGTTCAGAGGGGTACAGAGACGTCACTTCCAAATCAGCTCAGTATATTGATCTAACAGTAGCTAGCTGAGGACTATTTAATAATAATTTGCAGCGTGAATGAAGGAATGAGATAGTCAACTACATAGCAGTTTTTTAAAAATGTCAGCAACTTTCATGGATACAAGAACTTTACAGTTTATATACCACTTGAATTCATTCCTGCATTTGATCCTCACAAACTACATAAAGTGGGAAAGAAATCTATTATTCTTCTCTTGCTGATGAGAAAGTTGGGGCTCAGAGAATTTAAGATGTTTCTCCGTGTCACGGAGCTAGCAAAGAGCAAAGCTGTGACTCAAATTCAGGGCTTCGAATTTCCAAGTGACATGTTCCATGATATCACATGGTCTCTTAGGTGCCTTTCTAATAAGAGTATTTCCAGAAACAGACTGACGATGTTATAGGTCTCAAAGATGGCTTTGACACTTAGCGTTTTTCAGGGACCAGTTGGTTCAACTTTGATAGGTTTTTTAAGTTGTCTGCATGATTCACGGTTTTTATTTTTCACGTCTGCCTGAATTTATGCTTTCAGGCGTTCACAGGCAGACTGTCTGGCATTCTGGAGCAGTGGTTTCACAGTGTGTCCCACCAATTCCAATAGCTCCACAGAGAGGCTGTAGAGGCTGCTGTGGGGATGGGACACAGCGGGGAGGCCATGTGTTTGGGCTCTGGGCTGTTCAGGGCTGATAGGCTTTCAACTATTTTTATGCACCGCCATTCCTCAAAAAATTTCACTTGAAGAAAGGCCTTTTTGCTAACCATTAGAAAAAGAAGCACTGTTCTAAAGGATTTCTGTGGCAGCTTGCTTTCTGTGACAAGAAAGTGGGGCACACTGAACTCTGCCCAGGCATTCTCCAGCATTCACCTGCAGACCAGATCCTTTTTTCTAGTTAGAAACAGGTCCCAGAAGTTCAGAGTTTCCTATACCCTACGGAGCCACCCTCAAGCCAGTGCAAAGGCCGAGAGCCTCTGTGCTGGAATCAGAGTGTCTATGGCTGTTTGGCTGAGCTGCCCTGTTGTCTCACTCTGCCACTTTGCCCTTGTCCTCAGTGTCAGGCAGGATTCCTCTTTGTTGCCTGAGTCCCCCCATCTGCTGCAACTCTTTCTCTGTGGCTACAGTACTCCTTCTTAAGGACTTGTTGACCTTAGGCAGAAGCAACCGCCAGATTGCCTTAACTATTCGATGCCAAGGCAAGGAATTTTTAAGATGGTTGGAGCATTCCTTGACATCTGTTTGGATTCTTTGTTCCTCCCTTGAATGTGAATACACTACATTTGATTGAATAAGCCTGGATTTTTACATTACAATTCTGCCTCTGCCTAAAGTTTATTGTGTAATTAATCTTAAAGCTCTTAATTTTTCATTGATAGGTTGAATAAGCATGGCACTGTTGTCAGCCCAAAAAGAAGGCAATGTGTGCTGCATGGAACCTGGAAAATATGTTGGCTTGTAGCAGTAAAACCAAAATCCACACGTAATGGATTAGATCAGTTATCTATAAACTGTACATACGTTGAGGAATAATTGACAAATCATTGCCTAGAGAGCAACATCTGTGTGGTAAAGGGTGTAGTCTCAAGAAGACATATTGGTACCATTTTTTTCCTGTTTTAAAATGTTTAATTGTGGTAAACTATATATAAAATAAAATGTACCCTCTTAACTCTTTTTAAGTATACAGTTTAGTAGTGTTAAGTACATTTACATAGTTGTACAACCATTCTCCAGAACTCTTTTCATCTTACAAAACTAAGGCTCTGTACCTACCAAACAACTCTCCATGACCCTTCCCCTGAGTCCAAGGCAGTCACTCTTCCATTGTCTGTCTCTATGAATTTGACTACGCTAGATACCGCATATAAATAGAATGATACAGTATTTGTCTTTTTGTCTTATTTCACTTAGCATAATGTCCTCAAGTTTCACCCATGTTGTAGCATGTTTTAGAGTTCCCTTTTTTTAAAGGGCTGAGTATATTCTATACTATGTGTATATCATATTTTGTTTATTCTTTCTTCCATCATCAGTGCACATTTGGATTACTTCTACCTTTTGATGATTGTGAATAATGCTACTATAAACTTGAGTGTATAAATACCTCTTTGAGAGAGATCTTGCTTTTAATTCTTTTGAATATATACCCAGAAGTGGGATTGCTGGATCATATAGTAATTCTATTTTTAATTTTTTGAGGAATCCCCATACTGGTTTCCATAACAGCTGTATACTTTTACATTTCCACTAACAGTGTACAAAGATTCTAGTTTCTCCACATCTTTATCAACTCTTGTCCTTCTGTTTTGGTGTATAGTAGGCACCTTAATGGGTGTGAAGTGGTATCTTGTGGTTTTAAATTGCATTTCCTTAAAGATGAGTGGTGTTGAGCATCTTTTCAGGTACTTTTTAGTCATTTGTATATTTTCTTTAGACAAATGTTTAAGTTCTTGGCACATTTTAAATTGGATGGATTTTTTGTTGTGGAGTTATAGAAATTGAGTTGTTAAGTTATAGGAATTCTTTGTATATATTTTGGATATGAATTCCCTATAAGGTATATGGTTTGCCAGTATTTTCTCTCATTTTGTTTCCTGCCTTTTCACTCTTTTGACTGTGTCCTTCAATGCTTGGAGTTTTACATTTTGATGTAGCTCAATTTACCCATTTTTACTTTTGTTGTGTGGTACAACAATTTTTGACAGTGTAACCCAAACCATTTCCAGGAAACAGATGAACAAGCAGCTGAATCATATTCTGTAGTAATAACAAGGTCACAGCATTAACCTGACCAATTGTCTGCTGCCCTGCTTGGGCATGTATATCTCCTATGTTGTGATTATTATATACTGTTGTAAGAGGGAACAAAAAAGCCACAAAAGGTCTTTGCCTTTCTAGAACTGTCCAAATAATCTAGGCTATAGACAGTGAATCTAGGGAATTGAAACATATTGGTCAGTGGGAGAGGTGTTGTCTCTTGTGGGATAGTATCTTAGTTAGGGTTATCCAGAGAAACAGAACAAATAGGACAGGTAGATAGATTGATTGATTGATAGAAAAGAGAAGATTTATTGTAGGAATTGGATCACATTATTATGGTCCCATGATATGCCAGATCTGCCATCTGCAAGCTGGAGAACCAAGAAATCCTGTGGAATAATTCAGCCTGAGTCTGAAGTTCTGAGA
This sequence comes from Cephalopachus bancanus, assembly GCA_027257055.1. NCBI lineage: Eukaryota > Metazoa > Chordata > Mammalia > Primates > Tarsiidae > Cephalopachus > Cephalopachus bancanus. The sequence continues at coordinate 1,287,876 of JAPVLO010000382.1, read as the reverse complement.
ACCAGGGAAGCCAATGTCATAACTTCCTTGATGCAGAAAGCCTGAAACCTGATAGAGCTGTTGGTATAAGTCCCAGAGTCCAAAGGCTCATGAACTAGGAGCTCCCAATGTCTAAAATCAGAAGAAGATGGATGTTCCAGCCCAAGAAGAGAAAGAATTTGCTCTTTTTTCTGCCTTTTTTCCTTGGACCCTCTAAGATTAAATAATGCTCACCCATCTAGGGCAGATCTTCTTTAATCAGTCTAATGATTCATCTGCTAATCTCTTCCAAAAATACCCTCACAGACACACCCAGAAATAATGTTCTATCAGATATCTTGACCGGGCATTGCTAAATAAAATTAATCATCACGGGTAGTTAGACTTTCATCTGGCTTTCCTAGAGCCTAGCAAGTTTTTGGCTGCAAAGAATTGAGGAGACTTTCATGATTTACCTCTACCAGTGGGATATGTTGAAAAGATACATGGGGAAATAAGAAAGGTGGGAAAACAAAATCTACAGTCATTCCATTGAGAGGGCTCATGGGGATCAAACAGGTGATTTTATTCAGTGCCCCAGAATGGCTCCCACTAGCGGGGTCTCTCACTCCACTAGTCTGCCAGGTGCATGATTCAGCACTTCTGTCTTTGATTCTTTTCTCTACCCGCACTTATTCTACACTGCAAAAATAACGAATCTCTGTTGTTTTTTTTTCTGAATGATGGCTTCTCTTTAAAGACTACTTCTTGCCAGGGACCAGCTCCAACCGGGTTCAGGGTACCCCAAAGGTGGAGACGGTGTTGGCGATTTGGGGGGGGAAGAAGAGAGAAAGAGAGAGAGAAAGAAAGAGACTGGACTCCAGTCTAGTGCAGAAGCGATGTGTGTTACTGGGAATCACAACGGGTCTTTTATACACAAAGTCAGATGTGGGAGGGGCATCCCCCACCCACCAGAAACCTTAATCCATGAAAACTTAATCAATGATTGCCTTTAAACCCTTTTCATATGATAATCTTAAAATCCCATAACAAAGGATAACCTAATCCGTGACTGACATATTCTATAAACCTTTTTCATCCTAAGCTGGTTGATTTATGCCAAGTCAAACAATTCTATAGAAACTTAAGTATTTACTTTACAAACAAAAGTGGCCCATCCCAGAATGTTTGGAATGTGGCCCAGTCCAAAGTTCACAGTGGGCTACCTGCAAGTAACCCAGCTGCATTCTTTCAACAAAATGGCTGTCTTCTAAAACTATATTCTACAATTTACACCTTCAATAAATCCTAAGATCATGACCCAGAAGCCTGTGACCAATACTCAGGCTCTTAGATGTAACACGAGTTTGAATTATAAGTTGTGTGAAAGCCAAAACTGCAGTTTGTGGAAGAATGGGAGCAATGAGCTTCTAAAGTTAGCTTGTATTTGTCCTGGTCTCAGAGTTTTTATGTTTTGAGCTCACAGGAGCTTAATCTGGTTAGCGCTGAGTAGAAAGGGGGAGGAAATGGGGTCAATAGCTCCCGAACGCATCCTAGTGGTCTTGGGGTCAACGGGCCTTCCTGATCTCTAACGCTCAGTGGGCCTCCGTGGCCGGCTCCCAACAACTTCTGTTTTACTAAAGTTTTTACTTATTGTCTCTCTCTGTGTATGTTTCATATTTAAAATCTAAAAAAAGATAGTAATCTTACTAAATTGTTGTTTGCCATCCAGTAACGACCACCTCCTAGACCTCAGGCTGGTGGTCTATCTCTGTAGGATCAATCGGAACAAAGGATAAAAATTGATTGATAGAGAAAAATTTATAAGGCAAGAACTCGAAGGGTAGAATAGTGTGAAGGATCTGGCCAGTACAGTAGGATTATTCTCCACAACTATCCTTCTCCCTTTGTTCTGATTCACATTCATCAAGTAGTTTTAAGTATATTAATTAAATCTCATACAAAGCCAGATGATCTCATACAAAGGTTTCCTGGCTTGTGAGCATAGATACTTTAATCACTGGAAAGAAATCTCCCAAATTTAAATTAATAAATTGACATTTTGGTTTATACAGGTCTCTTGTGAATTTGTTTCGCATAGGTCAGTTCTTCTGAGTGCTTTCTACTCCAGGGGCTCTGAAAGCTCACATTTCTCAGTTAGTTATCATCTTCACTTAATAGCTTTCCTTTTTTTACTAACTGCATTACTGCTGAGAAATTTCTGAGAAATTCGATGGTTTATTTAATGTACTTAAGATTCTTAAAGTTTTCGTAACACTGTCTATTGAGATTCATATGAATCTCCAAATAGACTTTAAAGGATAGACCCTAGTCAGAATATTAGTCAGGGTTGATCCTGGAGCGTCACATGTTGGATATGGGTGGTAAATAACCAGGTGGCCAGGGGGCGGCTATTTCTAAACATTTTATTATTGTATTTGTTTCCTATTGTTACTTAAAACAATCACCACTGAGATGGTGGCTTAAAACAACATAAACTTATTATCTGACAGTTTTGAAGGTCAAAGTCTGAGATGGGTTTCATGGGCCCCAAATCAAGATGTTAGCAGGGTTTTATTCTTGGAGGGCACTGAGAGAATCCCTTTCCATGAATTTTCCACCTTCTGAAGGTCACCTACATTTCTTGCCTCCTGGCGCCTCCCAGCTAACAATTACATCACTCTGATCTCCGCTTCCATTCTCTCATCTCCTCCGACTCTGCCTCTGCTGCCTTCCCCATCCACTTACCAGGACTCTTGTGATTATGTCTGGCACACTCAGATAATCCAGAACAATCTCTCCATCTCACAATCCTTAACTTAGTTATATTTCAAAGGTTCCTTCTGCCATAAAAGGTAGTAAAGCCACAGGTTCTGGCATTAGGACTTGGATATTTTTGAGAAGCGGGGCAATCTTCTGCCTACCACAGTTAAATTATTTTCTGGTTACACTCGTTTGTTTTTATTTATGCATATTTTATTATTTTTGTATTTAATAGCTTCAGGAGGTACAAATGACTTTTGGTTATGTAGATGTATTGTATGGTGGTGAAGAAGTCTGGGCTTTAAGTGTACCCGCCACCCCCACCTGTCCACGTTGATGACATTTTTTTTTTTGAGTTGGAATCTCACTCTGTCACCCAGACTGGAGTGCAGTTGCCGTTCTGGGCCACAGCAGCCTCGACCTGGTGGGTTCTGGTGATCCTTCCGCCTCAGCCTTCCAAGTAGCTGGAACTACAGGCGAGCGCTACCACACCCGGCTAATTTTTTGATTTATTGTAGAGATGAGGTCTCGCCAAGTTGCCCAGGTGGGTCTCAAACCCACGGGCTCAGGCAATCCACTCACCTCAGTCTCCCAAAGCGCGGGATTACAGGCTGAGCCATCGAGCCCGGCTGATTATATATTTTTAACAAGCATTTAGGTCTTATAGTGCAGCAGGACTCTAAAAATGAAAGTAATAAAAATAGAGTCACTTAACGTCACATGTCACATTTCAAAATCAGCACCTAACTTACAATAAAGGTATGCAAAGTCATCTGAGGAAGATGAGATTATTCGTAAGCAAGCAAGCCTTCAGTGTAACCCCTTTAATGTCTTAATCACTTGTAAAATTAAATCAAAGAAAAATGAGAACACACTAGGTCTGTATTGGTAGTGCTTCCCCAAGCACTCAAGGGAAAAGAGAGACTCAGATACAGAAACTTAGTTCTCATGTAGGGCATGTGCCTGGAATGAATGATGCAGGGCTTTGTTCTTGCAGGCCAAAGATGCAAGGCCCCTTGGCAAGACCATCTCTATGGTAAGATTATATATCAGGCTAAGGAATTTGGTCAGAAAATCTGAAACCATATCTGCAGAATAATATTGTTTCATGAGGTATTGATATGTATTCTGTAAAGGCAAGAGTCAAATATATTTTAGAAAAGCTGCCTATCTGAGACCTTGGAGATTCACAATGTATATCTGTAGGCCAAAGGAAATAAAGCAATTATGAAAGTTGCTTAACTTAGTTTAATCTAGCATTTCTCAAAGTTATTTGATTAATTAACCTTAATTAATAAAGATTTATCAAAACATCTCATAGAACATAACACGTCTTTGGAAACAATGCATTAAAGATCTGATCTATTACATTCTGTTGTTTTGAGTCCGTGCTCACAAAACTATCTTTTGATTTCCACGTGATTGGACCACAAGTTTAAAAAAATGTTTTGATCAGGCTAACTTGATACTTCTTGTGCATAAGGTGTTATAGTTCTCACTGTAAATTAACACAACAGCCTTTTGATGTTTACTTTTGTTTCATGTTCCTCTTACTGTGAGTCAATCACTTTGTTACCCACCTTCCATTTACTTCCAAATGCCTGTCTCCTCACCAATAACTACAAAAGGAGAGGTAGACAAAACTTTATGTACTACCAGAGCGTTGGGAGGAAGATAATAATGAACTCTGAACTCTGAAAATTAGTCCTGGTAGTTTGACATCATGGAAATTGCCTGGACTACTTTGGGAGATGGCTGGATCTTAATGAAGGCCTAAGACTACCATATTCTTTTGTCCTTAGGCAATCCCTTCATCTTTTTCCCTATCAACTAACTGGTGAATAATAGCATCAATCTATTGCACGGGGTTACTGTAAAGTATATTCATACTACTGTTTATAAACAGGTCCTCCAAAGCTAAGAGATAATATGGGACAAGAGGGCCAAAGCCAGATCAGGACCAGAATGCAATTTTGCTTTAAAAAGCAACCTGTAACCCAAAGATCTTTAATAAGAGCAAGATAAAGTTTGAACCATTGGGTTTTCCTCTTGTTGCGCTCAACTATAGCTAGACTCTAGTATGTATGTGGTTTATACTAAAATTTTCAACAACTTGGAAGAGAAGGAAGATGAGAAAGGAAGGAAAGTTCAGATGAGAGTAATCAAGTATTGGATTATGACAGTCATACAGAAAGATGAAAAGATACAGGACTATTTAGCATTCAGAAAATAATCAAATGAAATTGTTATCATAGAAATAGATAAGCATCCATAATTCATTAAAAATGAATATATCTAAATAAACTAAATTCATTAAATAAAACTTTGTGATAGCCTTACAGGCTTCATTCTCGCCATCCTTCCTCTCTTGAGTCTTCAATTTACTCAAGCAGGGAGTTGCTCTCTCCAAAGTACTGCGCCTCTTTTTTTTTTTTTTAAAAAGAGCAGAGTCTTGCTATATTGCCCAGGCTGGTACAGTTTACCTTCTAAACCCTCTCCATCTTTCAGTGGTTCATAGTCACCACCCCATGGGTTAAGATCTCAGACTTGTTCTCTACCTTAAATGACTTGACATTTAAGAGTTTTCCTTTCTACCATTCACACTGGCTAAAACTTACAATTCTTTTTTGCTCAGTTCTTTGCTGTCTTGTCCTAGCTCTCATCTCATGGGAAAGAAAGGGCCCCTCACCCCACCTTTTTTTGGGCATAGGATTGAGACTTGAGCAGAGAATTCCACAGGACACAGTTCTCAGTAAGACCAGGACTTGTAGAAAATAATGTAATGAATTATTTTGAACTAAAGAGAAAGCATACTTTCTTTTGTGCACAAAATTTTAATTTTAATGTTGCATTAATTTTTTTCACAAAATATGCCATTAAACAAAGGAAATCGAAACAAAATTTTGCAATCGTACAAACCATCAAATTACTCTAAATAAATAGATATTTGGTGCAAAAATGGGAAAACTGTACTTTTAGTTACTTTCAGTAGGTTTAGTATTTTTAGGAGGTTCTATCTATGATCTAGATCTAGATTGAAACTTAAATCTTCTATGTTTCACTTATCTTAGAGTAATAGCTTTGAAGATTGAACTTTTATAAAACTGAGAAATTGCTATACAAATTGTAATAAGTGCCTCCTTCCTCCTAACTATGAAAGGCCTACACTGTCAAAGGCTATGCTTAATTTATGAGTGCTCCAACAAATTTCACAGATAAAATTTCTTGGTAAGTCTAAAATTTTGAGAATTTAGAACTCTTTCCTTCCCTTCATCAAGAATCAGTACTAAACTTTTTTTGCCTTGGTAATGGTTTTCAGACATACACATATATTAAATTATTTTCATCCTTGCCTACAGAGTTTATAGGGAAACTCAAGAAACATATGTGGCTTGATGTCTGCATTTCTTCTAGTGATTATGAATATTGGGTTAGAATAACGTGATTGAATATGCATTAATTTCAGTTGTTCAGTAAAGCTTCACTTACTGAGAGCTTCACTGTCCAATATGGTAGCCACTTCCCAAATGTGTCTATTGAGCACTTGAAATATGTCTAGTTCACACTGAGTTGTGCTGTAATATAAAACACACACCAGATTTTATAGACTTAGTATAGATAAAATAATTGAACAAAATCTTATTAATAATTTTTGTTGATTACATGTCAAAATGATACTACATTGGTTAAGTCACATTTATTATTAGAATTATTTTTGCTCTATTAAAATCTCTTTTAGAGTGACCACATAATAATTTAAAATTACACATCATTTCCACTTGTGGGTTGCATTTATATTTCTATTATGAAATATTTTGCATGTTTATATTTTCCAGATACATTTAAACATTAAGAAGTTCACTGTATAAATTATTCTTGAGAAAATTTCCTTAAGTGTACTCTCCTTCTACATCTTCTTAAATTCTTAAAGCAACTTAGTATAGTGTTTTCCAGATAAGTCAATGTCATCATTACGAAGCATTTTTAAAAATATTGTTTTATTGGCAAACCCTTCGGGTCCCCTTCCACTGTGGGAGCTTTTCTGGCCTCTCAATAAATCCTGCTTTAAAAAAAAAAAAATATATATATCACACACACACACACACACACACACACACACACACACACACACACACACACACACAGTTTTATTGATACCTTGTAAGTTAGTGAATCTTATAAGACTGTTGCTCTCATATAATATGGCCCTTGTTGATATGTGAGTATAGTAGATAATGGGCTGTGTTTTCTTCAATGTTTGTAATTGTTTCTTAGGCAGACTTTTATGCCCTTTCCAAGGCAATCTGGATGCTCCTTATTAATTAAGAAAATCTGACCATGTTCAAGTAGATGAACAGCTTGCGAAGTTTGTAATCTTTTACAAAACTGTAGGTCTTGGGACCTATGGCAGGCTCTGCTTCTGCCGTAGATAATGTCCATGGGCATTATAACTGATTTCCTTGTGGGGCAGAGATATTTACGGTTTCTGAATTAGTGGTTATGTATGTGGCTGCCAGAAGTCTTCCTATTAATCTATTACCTGGATTGTGTGGCATTTTCCAATGACAATAGAATTTATACACACAATTGTTGAGAAAATCATATTAAAATATATGAGATTGATTTGCTATAGCTAGAATTATTCTGTTGGCTTCTGCTTTTTAAGATGATAATGTGGGACCAAGCCACAATTGCCCTGTTTAAGTGTGGCTAGGTAGACACATGTAGAATGAACTATGAACATATGAAATTTGATCCTGGGTTAGCAGGTATAGCCCATTGTTGCTTAACTATTCACTTGAAGCCTTTTTTCACAGTCTTTGTGGTTGCAACTGGGGCTGTATTGTGTACTGCTGTTATTTCCCAGCAGTCCAAAGCTCTGTTGCCTTGCTTGATGCCATGTTTCAATATATTCTTATAGCGTATATCCTGCTCTCCTCGCTTATGAGGTTTTTGACATCAGTTTTCTTATACAATAGCTCCTTGAGTGTCCTGCTGTCTTTCATTCTCTGTATACACACATTCCAGTAGTACATCAGTATGAGAACTATCTCGATGCCAAGGCTGACAGAACTCCTTGTGATGCTGGTGAGAGATCTGATTTTTAAAGTTAACATTTTTTAGGTTTGTGAGGTAGCATTGCTTTCTAACACAGACATCTATAATGTCCCATATCAAATTGCATTATAAATAGCTATTTATGGGTAAATTCTATTATTCAATTGAGGAATTCTAGGATGTCTTTAGCTGCTCTTAAATGTTGTAAGTATTCTATTTTAGATGTTGCTGAATTGAACTACACTGATTAAACTGCTCAAGAAGCTCTATGTGGTATGTGCAAAAGATTCAGGGTTTGCAAAAATAAAGTTTACAATTAATTCTTGCTTGTGGACCTTCAGTTTACAGTGTAGAGTAATGCTGAATTAGATCTAAACTTGATATGTCAGCTTCACAAAATAAACAATTGAATTTATTGTCAATAACCCTCAAAAGTAAATGGCTTTTTAAGGTTTACATCAGTCCACTGCTCTCTTTTTGTAAAGAATTTCATGATAAATCCATGACAATTGCTTTGTTACTTCTCTGTGGGATTTGATGTTGCTTGTAACTTAGACAATTATCCTTCAGCCTGGATTCATTGAAAGTGTTATATAAAGCAGAGAATGCTACCACTTTGTTTTATTGCTTATGTGAAATAGGTCAGATAGGACACCATCTATTACTAGGTGACACATAAGTCAATATTGTATAATAAACAATGCCAAAGTCTCAGTTGTTTATAATAATACATATTTATTTTCTTATTCTTATTTCAGTAGGTTAGTAGAATTTCAGCTGGAGTTTAGCTGAACTTGGCTGAGCTCAGCTGAGCTTGGCTTCAGGCTAAAGACTGGATATAGATCTACTTTGTGTGTCTTTATTTCAGGACCAGTTCAAGGTATGTGCTCCTAATGAAGGATCATAGGAGCATAAGAGTCAAATCAAATCATGAGACTACATTTAAATACATTTAAAATCTCTGCTAATGTATCATTATTACATGGCCAAGCACAATAGCAATGAAACAAAGAAATATACTCTTGCTACTCTAGGGGAGGTACAAAGCTTTATGACAGAATTGTTTTTAGTTATAATAGTGTAAAGAGGTCAGTGACTCCTCTCTGCAAAAGCAATCAAATATAAGACTGAACAGAAATGTTCAATAACAACCATTTCAGAGCTATAGGAATTGACCACAAGCACATAATTATTAAGTGCTCATTCTTGAAAAAAACTGCAATAATTTTGGGTGAAAGCTGTGGAAATATGTGGCTTTTTTTTTCTTTTGCTTGGGGCTGCTCCTATGCCTCCTCTCACTCTGGATGGTTGGTAAAATTTGTAGTTTTACCAAGGCAGCTTTGACTATGAACTCAACTTAGCAGACTCACCTTGGGCAAAACCCTAGGGTTTGGTCATCTAAAAGTAGAATACTCCATGGAAAACAAATGAGAAAACCTAAAAAATTGCTAACTTGAGGCTCTGGTTCTATTTGAGGTTCTATTTGAGGGAGCTGACCAACTAGTAATTTAATGAGAAGATCTTGGAAGTGAGAGAAAGGTTTCTGAAGGGCTTGTTAGGTGTTCTACACATTCTGAACAACTGGAAAACTGAATTATGTGCATGCACAGAGGAGACCTAAAGGAATCTAGTGGAAAGTAGAAGCCAAGTCATACTTGAGAATTGGCTGAGCTCTGAATGTATTTCTTAATGTAAACACATATCAATCTGTAGAGGGTTGAAGTGCTTTTGGGCTTTAGGTGCTTAGGCAAACCTCTGTCTAGACCATTAGCTCACCACTAAGCTATTGGGGTGAGTACTAATATAAGAAGTTAAAAATAATTTAAGAAATACTATTCCAAAACCTGAGTAGAAATATCAGCAGTTATACTCAATGTTGCAGACAGATTTTGCAGTTTAAGCTCATTCAAGTTACCGAAGGAAAAAAAACTTTTAGAAAAATAAATTGACAAATAAAGCATTTTCCAAATTGCAACAATGCATTGTCTAACATGCCCACTTTTCAACAAAAATATGATATCTGCAAAGAAATGGGAAAGTAACATTCACACTCAGGAAAACAAGTAGTCAATAGAAACTGAATCTGAGTGGCCAAGATTTTGAGTTTAACAGACAAAGACATCAAAGCAGCTATTATAAATATATTTGAAGAATTAAAAAAGCCATATTCAGAAAAGTAAAGGAAAATATGGTGACAATGACTCAACAAATAGGAAATCTAAATAGAGACTAGAAACTATAAGAGTCAATTAGAAATTCTAGATTTGTAATATATAATAAATGAAATAAGTGGGCTTAACAGATTAGAGAAGGTGGAAAAGAATCAGTGTACTTGAAGATATATAAATATAAATTATCTATTATAAAGAACAATAAAGAAAATAAGGTTGAAGAAAAATGAAGAAACTCAAAGACCTATATCATCTATCAATATAATCTGGGAGGCCAATGCCTTATCCATTAGGCAACTGGGGCTTCTTATCAATATATTCTAATGGAAGGCCAACAAGGAGTGGAGAGAGAGAAAGGGGCAAAATTTTTTAAAAAATTAATGACTATATACATCTCAAATTTGATGAAAAATATGATTTGTATGTTTAAGAAAATGAACACCAAGTAGGATACCCACACCTACACCCATGATAATAAAAACTTTGAAAAGCCAAGACAAAGACAAAGTCTTGAAGCAGTAAGACAAAAATGACTTACCATGTATGGAGAACAACATGACTAATGACTTACTTTTCATAAAAAATATGGCATCTAGGAGGCAGTTGAAGAAATATTCGAAGTACTCAGGAAAAAAATCTGTCAATGAAAAATATTCTGTCTAGCAAATCCATCTTTCAAAGATGAAGGCAGAATAAAGATCTACCCAGATAAACAAAAGCAAAAATAAAAACCAAAGCTGTCCTACAATAAATCTGAAAGTAGTCATTTGGGTTGAAAGGAAATGATAGCAGATGATAGCTCAACTCCTTAGGAAGAAAAAATGAGCAATGAAAATTACGTATGTTTAAACATCTAACATCAGCATCCCAAAATACGTATAGCAAAGACTGACAGAATTAAGACAGACAATCAGTATTGTAGTAGCTGGAGTTGTCAATATTCTACTCTTAGTAATTGAGAGAATAACTAGACAGACTATCAATATGGATAGTCAAGACTTGAAAAACATTTATTAACCAACTTGATATAAATAAGATATAGAATGTTTCATCCAACAACAGCAGGATACACATATTTTTCAAGTGCACATGGAACAGTCTTTATTAAAAATTATATGATAGGTCATAAAATAAGTCTCAAAGTATGTTTACTGACAACAGAAAATTAAATTTAAAAAATCAACAACAGAAAGTCATTCTGTTCACAATTGTTTGAAATTTCAACAACTTTTGGAAAAAACATGAGTTAAGGATGAAATCATAAAGTAAATTAGAAAATATACTTAACTGAATACAAATTAAGATGTAACAAAAAGATTATGGGGTGTAGCTAAAGCAGTGCTTAGAGGGAAATTTATAACATTAGGTGCTTACATTAGAAAGAAAGGGTATTTAAAATCAATTATCTAAACTTCCATCTCAAGAAGCTAGACAAAAAAACAACAACCTCAAGTAAGCAGAAGAAAAAACATAATAAAAACCAGATAAGAAACAAATAAAATGAAAATCAGAAAAACATCCTTTGTGTTTGGTGCCTCATTGATCCTCCTCTGTGCAAAAAAAAAAAAAAAATCAGAAAAACAGTGAAAAAGTCCACAAAAATAAAGCAATTGGTTTATCTGAAAGATCAACAAAACTGATAAACACTTGGCTACACTAATGAAGAAAAAAGATATATTTAAAAAATCAAGACTGAAAGGGAGATCATCACAACAGACTTTATAGAAATTTGTGAAAAATTATAAGGGAATATCATGCCAACAAATTAAGTAATTTAGATGAAATAGTTAATATTCAGAAAAGGCACAAATTACCAAAACTGTCTCAAGAAGAAATAGAGATCTGAATCGATCTGAAATCCGTAGAGATAGAATTCAATTAAAAATCTACCTACAAAGAAAATCTTAAAATCTCATCACTGGTAAATTTTATCAAACATTTAGAGAACAAATAATATTAATCCTATAAAAACATTTTCAGAAAAAGAGAGGAAGGAATATTTCCCAACTTGTTAGGACTAGTGTGATACCAAAGTCAGACAAAGGTATCCCGAGAAAACTGCAAATTATTTATAATAAAAATAGATGCAGAAATCCTTAACAAAATATTAGTGTATTAAAACCAGTAACAGAAACAAAAGATTATATACCATGACCAAATAGTATTTATCCCTGAAATGCAAGAATTACTGTACATCTGAAAATCAATTAATCTAATACACCACATTAAGAAAATGAATGACAAAAGCTGTACAATTTTCTCAGTAGGCACAGAAAAACCTTTTGACTAAATATAATACCTATTTATGATTAAAAGCTCTCAACAAATTAGAAATAGAAATGAATTTTCTCTAGCTAATAAAGGGCATATATGAAAAACCTTAAATTAATATTGCTGTTAATTGTGAATGACAATTGTGAAAACTTTCCACTGAAATGGAGAATAAGCCAAAGATGTATATTCTCACTACTTCTATTAGACATTTTGCTGAATGTTCTAGCTAGTGTAACAAAGCAAGGAAAATAAATTAAAAATCTTTATGATTTTGAATGTAGTATATTCTAAGATTATATGTAGGTATGTACATGTTAGAGTTAATAAGTGATTTTAACAAAGCTGCAGGAGACAAAATCAATATGCAGCAATTAATTTTAATTTGTTATACTAGCAATGAACCATTTAAAAACAAATTTAAGAAAGTAGCTTCATTCACAAAAGCATCAGAAAAATTCTTATAAATACATACAACACCTGTACACTAAAATATTAGAAAACATTACTAAGAGAAATTACATACGATCTAAATTAATGGAAAGCTATATTATGTTCATGGATTATAATACTTGTTAAAATGGCAATTCTTCCCAAAATGATCTATAGATTAAATACAATCCCTATTAAAACCCCCGCAGACTTTTTCTTGTAGAATTTGAACAGTTAATTCTAATTTTTATATGAAAATACAAAGAATCAAAACAACTTTGAAAAAAAATGAAGTTGGAAGATATACACTAGCTTATTTCAAATTTACTATAAGACACCAGTCATCAAATATTGTGGTTTTGGAATTGAATAACACTGATCAATGGAAGAGACTGGAGAGCCTAGAAATAATCTGATGAATTGATTTTCATAAAAAGTGCAAACAGAACTCAATCAGAAAAAAAATAGTCTTCTCAACAAATTGTACTGGAACAATTAGTATCTGTATGAAAAGAGTCCTTAGATATTTATGTTACACTGTACATATAAAAAATTAATTGATATAAATGAATATGAAATTTCTAGAAGAAAACATAGCAAAACATTTTTGTGATATTAGATCTAATCTTAGATCAGACTGAAACAAATGACAAAACTAATAGATTTTATCAAAATTAAAATATTTTACTTTTTAAATTTATGGGGGTCCCTGATCCCTGAGCCATAGACTGATACCTGTCTGTGGTCTTTAGGACCTGGGTCACACAGCAGGAGGTGAGCAGCAGGTGAGCGAGTGAAGCTTCATCTGTATTTACAGTTGCTCCCCATATCTTGCGTTCCTGTCTGAGCATCATCTTCTGTCAGATGAGTGGTGGCATTAGATTATTATAGGATCACCAACCCTATTGTGAACTGCACATGTGAGGGAGCTAGGTTGCCCAGTCCATATGAGAATCTAATACCTGATAATCTGAGGTGGAGCTTAGGCAATGATACTAGTTCTGGGGAACACCTGAAAATAGATATTAACATCAGTGGTAAGGTTTGACTGCACATCCTCCACCCCCTGTTCGTGGAAAAATTGTCTTCCATGATTCCAGTCCCTGATGCCGAAAAGGTTGGGGACCACTTCTTTAAAAGATATCATTAATATGCTAGGAAAACTGACTGACCACATGGAAAAGAATGAAACAGAACCCCTACTTATCATCATACACAAAAATCAACTCAAAATGGATCAAATACCTAAACATAAAACCTCAAACTATAAGATTCTTAGAAGAAAATGCAGGAGATATCCTTCTGCACATTGGAATAGGCAACCAATTCTTGACCACAACCCCAAAAGCATATGCCATAAAAGATAAGATAGACAAGTGGGATCTCATCAAACTGAAAAGCTTCTGCAAAGCAAAAGAAATCACCAAAAGAGTGGGGAGACAATACACAGAATGGGGAAAAATATTTGCTAATTGTATATTTGACAAAGCCTAACTTCCAGGATCTGCAAGAAACTCAAACAAGTTGAAAGGGAAAAACAAAACAAAGCAACAACCATTAGAAAGTGGGCAAAAGACATGAATAGACACTTCTCAAAGGATGACATATCCACAGCCAACAGATACATGAAAAAATGCTCAGCCTCACTAATCATCAGAGAAATGCAAAACAAAACCGCACTGGTTTTGTTACCTACCACCTAACTCCAGTAAGAAGAGCCATCATTAATAAACAACAGATGCTGGCAAGAATATGGAGAAAAGAAAATGCTTCTACACTGTTGGTGGGAATGCAAACTAGTTCAACCTCTATGGAAAACAGTGTGGCAATTTTTTTTTTTTTTTTGAGTTGGAGTCTCACTCTGTCACCCAGACTGGAGTGCAGTGGCACGCTTCGGGCCACGGCAACCTCGACCTGCTGGGCTCCAGCGATCCTTCCATCTCAGCCTTCCAAGTGGCTGGAACTACAGGCACGCGCTACCACGCCCGGCTAATTTTTTGATTTATTGTAGAGATGAGGTCTCATCAAGTTGTCCAGGCAGGTCTCGAACCCACGGGCTCAGGAAATACACTCACCTCTGCCTTCCAAAGCGCGGGATTGCAGGCTGAGCCACCAAGCCCAGTCGGCAATTTTTAAAAGAACTAGAAATTGACCTTCCATATGACCCAGCAATTCCTATTCTGGGAATATACCCAGAAGAACTCAAATCATTCTACAAAAAAAAAAGTGCTCGCAAATATTTATTGCAGCACTACTCACAATAGCAAAAGCATGGAACCAAACTTGCTGCCCACTGAAAATGAACTGGATAAAAAAATTAAATGTGTACATATACACAATGGACACAGCCATAAAGGACAAAATTATGAACTTTTCAGAAACTTGGATGAATTTAGTCTATCATACTTAGTGGTCTGTCACAGAAACCAGGAACTGAATACCACATGTTCTCACTCATAAGTGGGTCCTGAACATTAATCACAATACTACAAGAGAGGAATCGGCAGCAGTAGGACATTGCCAGGGTAGGGAGGGGGAGTACATAGCATCACTAATGATACCTGATCCTAAACCAGGGGAAGTGAGGAGCTGTGGAAGGCCTAAATTTCATCTGCACATAAACCACTTATGCAGCTAACACGGACTCATATCCCGCATCTTTAAGATAAAAAAAATTTTTTTAAAAATTATTAATAAAATGAAAGTACAAGCCACAGATAAGGAGAAAATACTTTTAAGTTATGTATTGATAAAGAATAAATTCAGAATGTATAAATAACTCTTACAACTCAATAACAGAAAGACAAAAAACACAATTAAAAAATGGGCAGAGGCCGTAAGTAGGCATCTCATCAGAGAAGACTTGCAAGTGGTTAATACGCACATAAAAAGATAAAGACATTTCAGAAAGGCAAATTAAAACCACAATGAAATACCACTAGAGACCCTCTAGAATGGCAATTATCAAAGTCTGACAAAACTGTATGTTGGGCAAACTTAAATTCTTGTGCAATGCTCATGATAATATAAAATGTTACATCCACTTTGGAAAAACAGTAGGGTAGTTTCTTGACAAGTTATACACATACTGTAGTTGCCATACCTCCCAGCATTTCTACTTTTTAGTATCTGCTCAGGGAAATAAAGACACTAAGACTTGCTTGTGAGCAGTCATACAGCATTATTTCTAATGGCCCAAATTTGGTTATAATTCAAATGTTAATCAGCTAAGAAATGGGTAAACAAAATGTACTATATCTATACATTAAAATATTAGTCAGTAATACAAAGGAATGAAGTCTGGTACAGGCAACAACATGAACAAATCTCAAAAGCATAATAGCCATTAAGAAAGATACGAGACACAGAAGACTATATGCTGGATGACTGCATTTTTATAAAATTTCTAAAAAAGGAAAAATGATAGAGATGTGATTGCTTGGGACTAGAGGTGGGAGAAAGAGTTGAGTACAGACACATGAGAGAAAGTTTGGGGTAAGAGAGGTGTTTTGAAACAGCAATGTGGTGGTGGTTCTATTACTATATAAACTTATAAAAAATATTTGGACAATATATTTGCAATAGTTGAATTTTATGGTATATAAATCATACAATATGTTTTAAAAAGCAACATTAAAAAGGATGTATAATGTATAATTATATAAGAAGGAAGTGAAAAAATTGAATTTACCAAGGTAACCAAATATACTTTTTTTTTTTTGAGTAAATGTGTTGGTGATTCTCTTGGGGAAGTCAAACTTGAATTGCTAACTTCTATGGCCCATATCTGATATTAGCTTTAATTAGACTCTACCAGTCAAATCTCTGCGATTCACCATGTATCCCTAGCAATCAGCATAGGACACACAGTAGGTGTTTAATAAATTTTTTTTAATGATATGAAGTAAGGGTGTCTTGAAACACTATATTTGGTATGCAGTATGCAGCAAAACTCACATCTCTATTCTTTAGTAAAATGTAAATTTGCTTCACAATTTTATTCTTTTAACTTTTTTTCCAGTTTGATGTTGGGATATTATTGCCAGGGAAAACACATAGATAATTGAAATGATCCTAGCTATGAGCCACTAACAAGGCAAGTATTTAGACCCTTGTACACACCTGCCAGACTTCTCTTACCCTCTGTCAAGTTCTAGCAACCCAGGGATACCTCACATGAACTCAAGTGCAGTTTGTCTCTCTGATATCCTCGCTGATTTTCTGGGTAGAACAGTTTCCATGTTCACTTTTCCAGGTAGGGTAGATGGGGCATCTTTTCAACAGGCCCTGCGCTGCACTGTGAAAAGTGCCACACATCTGCTTCATCAAACAACTGGACCTGGCAGAGTGACAGCAAGGAGGTATTATGTTAGTCTGTGCTGTTTCACTTCTGGGTGTGGGACATACCAGACACTAGTGACCACATCAAGCTCTTAGCATGGAAAGCTTTGAGGTAGCTTACTGTAGAATTGGAGAAGATGTTTCCCTTCTTTAGGGTTGCATTGTGTTAGATGAGTCCAAAGGCAGTACTAAAGGGTTAGAGAGTTTAGAGAGATATTTTCTAAAGTGTTAGAGAATTTAGAGAGATATTTTCCAATTTTTTACTCATAACTTTCTTTCTCTTGATGATCCAGATCTGTATCTAGGGAACAGTGCTGGGAACAGATTTTCTCAGTCTCAACCATGCTGTTCTCAGAATCCTTATTTCCCTCTGACTTCAGAGGTCAGTTTTGTCATTCCTGTCTCCTTTCCTGCCATTAAGTACTTCAGACCCCCTTGAAAACAGACTTTTATCAGGCTTGCACTATCAATTTGACAAACACATCCAGACATGCCTGAAAATACAGCAATGGATTATGGCTCAATATTGATCTGTACTACATTGTTATTAAGAAGGCCCTGATATGGTCCCTTGGACAATGAACTTTTGAAAAACACTTGAACCTACTATTTTTTCTACCTTGTTAGAATTATCTTCATTTAGATACCAGTTTAAAATATAAAATCATCTTATAATATGAAAGTGAAGTGTTTCTTTACCTTTTCGGGATTGTGGCTGCTCAAGCAAGATGATGAATAGAACATAAGTTGGTAAGTGTCACAGTGGGAGGGATATTTTGCACAGCTCCTGTGACTCTGTCTAGCCTTCAGAAGTTGACCTGTGGTATATGTATACATTATGCTGTGCCACAAGCTGCTAATTGCTTCCTCAATTTTTTAAAAAATCTTTTTGTTTCTTAGTAACCAAATCTCCAAAATGGACCCAGTTGAAAACTGCATTTCCCAATTTTCCCTGAAGATTTGTATGGCCAATGAAATATAAGTGGACATGTTTGCAAGACTTTTCAGAAAACTCCTTAAAAGTGAGGGGAGGAGTAGTCTTTCTTCTCTTCCTTTTTCATGGAGATGTGACCACTTGAGTTAGTCAGTCATACTGGAACTGTGACTAAACCTTGTAAATGGAAACCCTGCTTTAGGAGGTTTATGAAAGATACAGTGAGTCTGGACCTCTGAAAACTTTGGGGAGTCTCTGTGGTGGCTCTGGTCTGTCCACGCAAGCCTTCTGTTTTAGATTTAAGGGAGAAATGAAGTTCTATTGTTTAAAACATTCTTTGTTTTTCTTCTTTAATATGTTGCCAAGTGATATTCTTCAAGAGTATACCTGCTAAGCAAGGAGGAAGATGATATGTCCCTATTTATCTATTGATTCAGGAATGGTTCTCATTATGAAATGACATTCAAAAGAGCAGATGTTACAGCATCCAGTTTATCTGAAGCATTTCAAATATTAGTTAAAAATAAATGTTTATGTTTATGAGTCACATAATCATAAATGGCTCCGAAATGAAGCCGAGCTAAATACCAGACTCTGAGATTGAAGTCAGAGAGGGCAATTCTGTTTCTCATGCTGTCTCCTGGGAGCTTGTTAAATACTCTGCTAAATAAACCCCAGTTCTAGTCCCATATTGGCGTATGTCAAGTATAATAATTGTCTTAATTCTTTAGCCTCTATAGGAGGGCTATTTATTAAAAGGTAACACATCTGTATAATAAAAAATTGAAGCAATGCAATAGGATAAGAAGGTATCCTCTAACCTACTAAACTTTCTGACCTATGAGCATGGAATTTTTTTCCATTGGTTTGTGTCATCTTTGATTTCTTTCAGTAGAATTTTGTGGTTTTCATTGTAGAAGTCCCTCACCTCTGGTTACATGTATTCTCAGGTATTTTTAAAGGGTTATTGTAAATAAAGTTGTGTTTCTAATCTAGTTCTCAGCACAAGTGGCATTGGTGTATAGATGGCAAGTGTTGATTTTGAGTGTTGATTTTGTATCCTGAGACTTTACCAAAGTTGCTTATGAGTGCTAGGGATATTTTGGTGTACTATTTAGGGGTCTCTAGATATGGAGCCATATCATCTGCAAAAGGAGATATTTTAAATTCCTTTTTACCTATTTGGATGTCTTTTATTTCTTTCTCTCATCTGATTGCTCTGACTACCATCTCCAGTGCTATATTGAATAGGAGTCCTTGTCTTGTTCTCATTCTCAAGAGGAATCCTTCTAGTTTCTGCCCATTAAATATGATGTTGGCTGTGATGTGGAATCAACCTAAATGCCCATGAACTGATCAGTTGATAAGGAAAATGTGGTGTGTGTGTGTGTGTGTGTGTGTGTGTGTGTGTGTGTGTGTGTGTGTGTGTGTGTGTGTGTGTGTGTGTGTGTGTGTGTGTGTATTACATGGAATACTATTCAGCTGTCAAAAAGAATGAAAGAACATCTTTTGCAGCAATTTGGATGGAATTGGATAACATCATCCTAAATAAACTAATGGGCAAAACCAAAAAGCCAAACGCTGTCTGTTCTCATTTATAAGTGGAAACTAAACTAAGGCCCTACAATGACATAAAGAATGGTATAATGGACATTGGAGATTCAGAAAGGAGAGGGTGGGAAGGCACAGAAGGATGAAAAGTCACCTATTGGGTACAATGTGCACAAGTGGGGGTGGTGGGTTAACTTAAAGCCTAGACTTCTTTGCTGCTATATAATGCATCCATACAACAAGATACTATTTGTATCCCTTAAAGTTATTAAAATAAATAAAGAAAAAAAGGTATGATGTTGGCTGTGGATTTTTCATAAATGATTCTGATTATTTTGAGGACCATTCCTTCAATACCTAGATGGTTGAGAGCTTTTATCATGAAGCGATGTTAGATTTTATTGAATGTTTTTTCTGCATCTATTGAGATAACCGTGTGGTTCTTGTTTTTACTTTTGTTTATATGGTGAATTACATTTATTGATTTGTATTTGTTTAACCAGACTTGAATCCTGGGAATAAATCTTACCTGATTGTGATGGATAATATTTTTGATAGCAAAAGAAACTATCAGCCAAGTTAATAAACAACCTACAGAATGGGAGAAATTATTTACAAATTATGCATCTGATAAAGGTCTAATATATAGAACCCACAAAGAACTCAAACAAATCAACAGGAAAAAAACTAATAACCCCATTAAAAAGTGGACAAAGGACATGAACAGATACTTCTCAAAGGAAAACATATAAGTGACCAACAAACATATGAAAAAATGTTCAACATCACTAATCATCAGAGAAATGCAAATCAAAACCACAATGAGATACCATCTCACACGAGTCAGGATGTCTTTTATTTAAAAGTCCAAAAACAACAGATATTGGCAAGGATGCAGAAAAAGGGAAGTCTCCTTCTCTGTTGGTGGGAAACCCCTGTGGAAAGCAGTTTGGAGATTTCTCAAGACCTAAAAATAGACTTACCACTTGACCTAACAATCCTATTACTGAATATACACTCAAAAGAGCACAAATAACTCTACCAAAAAGACATTTTCATGTGCGTGTTTATCACAACCCTATCCACTGTAGCAAAAATATGAAACTAACCTCGGTGCCCATCAATGATGGAGTGGATAAGGAAAATGTGGTACATATATACCACTGAATACTACATAGCCATAGAAAGGAACAAAATCAAGTCTTCTGCAGCAACATGGATGCCAGAGACAATTATCCTGAGCAAATTATCTCAGAATCAGAAAACTGAATACTATGTTCTCCCTAATAAGTGGAGCTAAACACTGTATACACATGAGTACAAGGAATGGGACAACATGTACTGGGCATTCCCTCCTAAAGGGGGAAGGGAGGAAGAGATTGGTAAGAGCTGAAAACTACTCACTGGGTGTCATGTTTACTACTTGGTGATGGACTCAGTAGAAGACCAAATCTTCATCACGCAATATTCCTATGTGACAAATCTGTGCACGAACCTCCTGAACTTAAATAGAATATAAATAAATAAATAAATAAATAAATAAATAAATAACTGCTAAAACTTCCATCCATCCTCTTCTAAAAAATGCTAACCAAGAGAGGGGTGTGTGTTTATGTGTGTGTGTGTGTGTGTGTGCGTGCGCACGCGTGCACACATGTGCATGTATCTAACAGAGTGCCTGGAGTATTTAATCTTACCTATTTATTTGCAACTTATTATTATGATAATAAGTATTATTCCAACTAGATTATTAAGTCCCAGAAGCTAGAAATGATGTCTTAAATTTATAGCCCAAGCCACTGGCCTATAGTAATCATAATCATAATATGTCAAAGATAAACTAAAATACATTTTAAAGTGGGTGCCCTTACTGTAGTATAACAGGACATATTGGAATCCAGATATTGTAGGGGTTGGAGTATTGAGTCTATTTATTTAGTCTGGGTGCTCTGGAACTGGGTGAGCTCTTCCCAGAAGGTCTCTTTTGCATCCTCATATTTACATAGGAATGGAGGATTCTCTTAGAAGAAAATCAGCCGATATCCTGGCCACTCCATTTTCCTACTGAGCCTCGGATATATAAAATCATGTCTGTCCTATGAGATGGCTCCAACTAAAGCTGATTACAGGAAAGGACAATGGGACACTTGAGAATAAATTTTCTACAATGCAGAAGCAAATCTGTGACAAAGAACTGGATTCAGCAGCTAGATATAAGTTATTACAGAGGAGCGATGGTCTGGTAAAGAGTGTGAGCTGACAGCATCTTTCATTCTTGCGAAGGATCTTAGTTTCTAGAGCTGCCATAACAAATTACCACAGACTTGTTGGCTTAAACAACAGAGATTTGTTCCCTCACAGTGCTAGAGCCCAGCAGTCAGAAACTAAGGTACTTCATTTTATTGAGTTTCACAGATACTGTATTTTTTACAAATTGAAAAAATTTGTAATTGTGGAAACTCTGCATCAAGCAAGTCTATTGGTGCTATTCTTCTAACAACACGTGTTCACTTTGTGTCTCTGAGTCACACTTTGATAAATCCTACAATATTTCAAATTTACTATGATGATCTGTGATCAGTGATTTTTGAGGTTACTTTTGTAATTGTTTTGAGCACCATGAACCACGCCCACAGAAGTGAACCTAATTGATAAATGCCGTGTGTGCTCGGATTGCTCCACCGGCCTGCCGTTCTCCTATCTCTTTACCTCTCCTTGGGATTCTATGTTGCCCGAGACACAACAATATTGAAATTAGGTGAATCAATAACCCTACAATGGCCTCTAAGCTTCAAGTGTAAGGAAGGGGTGCATGTCTCTTACTTTAAGTAAAAAAAAAAAAAACTGGAAATAATTAAGCTTAGTGTGAAAAGCATGCCAAATGGTTAGCAAGTCGTGAACGTAAAGAAAAAAATCATCGAGGGAGATAAAAATGCTACTCTATAAACATGCTACTTTTGATGAGAAAGTAAAACAATGGAAAAAGTTTTAGTGATCTAGACAGCAAATCAAACCAGCCAAAACACTACCTTAAGCCAAAGCCAAATCCAGAGCAAGGCCCTAACTCTAATTCCATGAAGTCCTTGAGGGAAGTGAGGAAACTGCAAAATAAAAGTTTGCCACAAGCAGAATTTGGTTCATGAGATTTTAAAAAGAAATCATCTCCATCACATAAAAGTGTAAGGTGAAGTGGCAGCAAGTAATCCAGAATCCAAAAAATTCCTGTGACTTGCTTCATTGTGATCTTTGCTCTATTGTGGCGGTCTGGAACTGAACCTGCAGTATCTCTGAGATATGCCTCTAATGCAGAGCTGCTCTCCTCCTGAAGGCTAAAGGGTAGACTCTCCCCTTGCCCCCTATAGCTTTTGGTGGCTTCTAGCATTACATGTGCATGACTCTAGACTCTGCCTTTATCTCACATAGTGTTTTGCCTTTTATCTCTGCATCTGTTTTTCTTTCTCTTCTCTTCTAAGAACTTGTCTTTGGATTTAGGGACCACTCTAATCCAGGATGATCTTGTCCAAAATTGTTAAGTACATTTGCAAAGACCCTTTTTCCACATAAAGTCACAATTATAGGTTCTAAATGAATGTGTCTTTTGGAAGACTAGTATTCAAATTATTACAATCTACCCTCTGACTCCACCAAATTCATGTTTCTCTTACATGCAAAATACATTCACCTCATCTCAACATTCCCCAAAGTCTCAATCCATTAAGTGTCAACTCTTAGTCTAAAATTGTATAATCTAAATGAGGAAAGTAAGACTCTGGGTGTGATCTACTCTGGGGCAAAATTCTTGTCAATATATGGACCTGTGAACCTAGACAACTAGTTGTTTGCTTTCAAAATGCAATGATGGAATGGGTATAATATAGAAATCTTTATTAAAAAGAAGAAAATTTGATAGAAATGAAGGAATCATCAGTACTGAGCAAATTTGAGATCTGGCAGGGCTCGTTTCCCTAAATTTCTATGCCTGAGAATCATCCTTTCTGCCTGTGGCTCTGTTTCCCTTGATGTTCTCAGACAACTTCATGTGCTTTGCGCTTTGGGTAGTGGCTTCATTACCTCCTGCCTCTGAACCAATAGAAGTTTTGCCCCCTGACTTCTTTTTCTTGACTAGCATATGTTTGCAGCTGAATAGCTCATAAACTCATTTCTGGCCTGTAGAATTTTTAGAGTCTGACCTTCTTTTATTTTGTTCAGACTTGGTCTCTTCCATTCCAAGCTCATTTCTGCTAGTGTAATATTGTCAAATGTCTTGTGAGCTTTCAGTATATGTCAAGAGGATCCATGCCATCAGACAAGAAGTCTCTTTATAGATCCTTCTTAGATCACCTAATCTCTATTCTTGGATTCTGCTGAGATGCTTGATGGACTCCATGAATCACAAGCCCAATTTCTTTAGCAAAAAGTTGTCCAGCTAGACCTTTTACCTTCTTTCCAGAATAGGCTTTTTATAATAATAATTTTTCTAATTATAGCATCTTTGAAGATGGACAGGCTTAGAAACTCCAAAATCATCAAGTGCTGGGTTGTTTTTGTTTAACTTTTTGTTTTCTCAATTTATCTCTTTCCTTTTGCATTTTACTATAAGCAACAAAAAAGAAACCAGGCAGAGCCTTCGACACTTTGTTTGGAGATGCTTTCAGCTAAATATTCTAGTTTATCTCTTACAAGTTCTACTTTTCCAAAGTAGAACACAGGTTAGCCAATTCTTGCCACTTTTTTTTTTTTGAGTTGGAGTCTCACTCTGTCGCCCAGACTGGAGTGCAGTGGCCGCTCCCGGCCACCGCAGCCTCGACCTGCTGGGCTCCGGCGATCCTTCTGCCTCAGCCTTCCAAGTAGCCGGAATTACAGGCATGCGCTACCATGCCCGGCTGATTTTTTTATTTGTTGTAGAGATGAGGTCTTACTGCCCAAGCGGGTCTCAAACCCGCGGGCTCAGGCAATCCACTCACCTCCCAAAGGCGCGGGATTACAGGCTGAGCCACCGAGCCCGGCTTTTTCTTGCCACTTTTAACAAGGTTCACCTTTCTTCCAGCTTCAGTAACATATTCCTCACCAGAAGCATGTTTAGCATCTATATTTCCACTAATCATCTTAAAATTTTTTTTTTTATTTTAAAGATGTGAGAAAATTCAGGGTTAGGTATGCAAAAATGTTCATTATGCAGGTATCCTTGTTTATGAGGTGTGCCCCTGCCCCTGGCAGTTTCCCACTGCTGCCAATCCCACCCCCCCCTTCCCTGGCAGTTTCCCGCTACTGACTATCCCTTTCTTACAGCATTATGATAATTGTTCAAGGTCTGCTTATGAGCGAGAACATGTGGTATCATGTTTCTATGATAGATCACGGAGTATGATAGACTCTAACTCCATGCAAGTTGCTGCAATGTCCATATGTATGTCCTTCTTTATGGCCACATAATATTCCATTGTGCATATGTACCACTTTTTTTTATTCAGTCCAGTTTTGATGGGTAGCATGGTTGGTTCCATGTTTTTGCTATTGTGAATAGTGCTGCAATAAACATGCAAGTGCGGGTATCTTTTTTGTAGAATGAGTCCCTCTGGGTATATTCCCAATAGGGGAATTGCTGGGTCATATGGAAGGTCAATTTCTAGATCTTTCAGAAATCACCAAACTGTTTCCCAAAGAGGTTGCACTAGTTTGCATTGCCACCAGAAGTGTAGAAGTGTTCCTTTTTCTCTGCATCCTTGCCAGCATCTGCTGTTGTTTGTTTGATTAATGATGGCCATTCTTACTGGGGTTGGGTGGTATCTCAATGTGGTTTGATTTGCATGTCTCTGATGTCTGCTAATCATTTTTGATAGGCAATCAAAGATAGGCAATCTAGGATTAAGTACCTCAAGATTCTTTTAGCCTCTACTTATAACCCAATTCCAAGGTCACTGCCTTATTTTTAGGTATTTATTACAGCAACTTTCCTCTTCCCAATTTCAAAATCAATATTAGTTAGGGTTCTACCAGAGAAACAACCGGTAAGAGATATAGCAATACTTTATCACCTGTCTGTCTCTGTCTGACTGTCTGTCACCTACCTACCTACCTACTTACCTACTTACCTACCTACCTACCTAAGAAAGTAGCCTATGTGATTGTAGGGGCAAGTTCTCAATCTACAGGACATATCAGCAGGTTGGAAACTCGCAAGAACAGAAGCTGCTGTCTCCAGGCATATTTTCTTCTTCCTCAGAGAATATCTCAGTTTTGCTCTTAAAAACAAATATGTAATTCACATGCCTTATAATATACCCACTTAAAGTGTATAATTTAATAGTTTTGATATATTCACAGATATGTACAATATCTGTCACTATAGTCACTTTTGGGATATTTTTATCATCACAAGTAGAAACTTCATATTCTTTAGCTGCCACTCTCGATCACCCCATTACCTGTGATCTTCCATTTGGCCCTCAAGAACCACCAGTCTGCTTTATGTCTCTACACGTTTTTCTATTTTGGGTGCCATGTCTCAGTGCATGGTACCACCAAACACCTAATCTCTTAATTTAGAACCTTCAGAGTCATTCTAGATTCCTTCTTTTCACTTAATTCCTTATTCAATTAGTATTAAGTCCTATAGAGTCTTTCCTCTCAGTTTCTCTTGGACTAACTACATCCTTTTTCATTTCCTCCATTACTGCTTTAAGTCAGTCTCCAAATGATATTTTTTCCTATGGTCAGGTTTACCTTCCAGTGAATAGTCCACACTGTTTCCAGGATGGTTTTCTAAATCCTAATCTCCAACTGCTCTGTTTAAAACTCGTCATTAGCTACCTGTTGCTTAGAGAAGTTTCAAACTTCTGAGTGTAATAAAGTCCCCCATAACCAGTATATCTGTAGCCCTATATGTAACTCTATTAGTCAGCTTCGTGTCTGCCCAGAAAGCATCACCACTTCAGCCACACCCAAATAGTTGCAATTCCCTAAACATTTAACATTGTTCCATATTCCTGTATTTTTGCTCTGGCTCCATCTTTTTGAATGCTCTCCCCTCCCCAATGGACTTCTCAGCCTCCATCCAGAGGAGGATACCTGGTTCTCTTTTAGGATTAAATACCTAAAGGAAATGGAGGAAAAGAAAAACCCACAAAAAAAGTTGAGAAAGAATTACACATGAGAAGATTTAAGAAAAAGTACCACGTGCTGAATAGTTTTAGAAAATGATGTGGTTACTGGTGAAAGATTGAAATTAAAAACATCAAAACAAAATAGTCTCTTGAGATACATAAACATTGTCAAATTTTATTTCCTTTTAGATTTGATCTTTGTATTAGGATATTCTCCTACCCAAAGATATACAGTATTGCATAAGGCCCTGCTATAGTTTTTAAAAGTTTAACAACTTGGGTTGTTGGTATGACAGAAGCAATATATGGATGTAGCATATAAATTCAGAAAAAATTTCTTTTAAAAAGTGATATGGATTTAATTCTTTAGTCATAGTTGTTCATTATTTTATTGTCTAAGACAGTCATTTGTGTATTTGTAATAAATGTGATTGTAATGAGGACCTGCAATGAATGTCTATTGTTATAGGTGCATAATATGTTTGTCCTGGAGTTTGACATGTTTACTTCTAGACTTCTGCATAGGCTGTTTCTATTGTAAGCCCAAACAAAGTTATTAAGCTTTAAGATGCACAAGGAGAGAAAATAATATAAACAAAGGCTGTATGAAGACTTTGCATATACTTATGTGTTTCTGTGTGCATGCACAATATGCATCTGTACATGTAATTATCTATGCATACACAATACATTTTTTCTTGTGTAATTTTAAGTCTATTTTATTTTACCCTGTCCTGAGTGGAATGAAGTTAAGCTTGTCATCATTGTTCTTAGACTAACCATTTATACTCTTGAATACTGTTACTAAGCCATCTCTTAGTCTATTCACCATGAAAGAATTATATAGTTCTTTTCATTTGTCTTCATTCTATTCCCCAAATGTAAAATCATTCAATTCCAAGAAATGCTGTTTAATTCACAGCAGGCTTCGCAGGCACCAAAGTGGGGTTCCCCTTCTCAGGAAATAGCACAGAAAGTTAGAATAGAGTAGGAGGATTATTTTTCCCCAAGGTTTTCTAGGAGATGCTTATATTTTTATAAATATTAAAACGATTATAGCAATAATAACATCATTTTTCATGTCAGATGTCTTTTGAGGAATTTTTAAACACTTAGGTTTTTTTGAACAGTGCAATGGGATCTGGTTTCTTTGCAGTTCAGAAAATTGCAAATCTAAAAATTCTTAAAATCTTGGCATTTTTTTTCTGAAGTGGAATATGGCCTCTGGCTTCAGCAGTGTAGAGGATGTGGCATTTGCTGATAAGCAAGCCAGAGTGAAGGACCCATTATCTTGGTAGATGACATTCCGGTTGCTGCTCGAGCACATTTTTGTTATACAAATGTACTTGTGTGATTCTATATCTTTGACTAGTTTTAATATTAGGAGTACTTTACCCAAAAGATTTTAGCTTCAGTAGTACTTTCCCAAAAAGAGTATATTCTAAATGACAAAAAGGTCCTGTTAAATCTGTGTTGAAATGAACAAATTGCAACTTCAGTTCTGCACAATTGCTGCATACCAGAAAGTAGAAAGAAGCATCAGATATACTAGTGTGACTTGTCAAGAATTGGCCCACGATTTATACATTTTAATTTTTCTCTGTGGATGTGCAACAAGGGCAAAGCAGTCTACAGGAGAAAGACTGAACTGTTACGTTGGCCACCTAGCCTGAATCCCAGACCCTCACAGGGGAGGTAGAGAAGGCATTGTCTTCCCTTACTTGTGCCCATCAGAAGACTGAGAAACCCCTGGATGTAGATTGAGGAGCAGAGGGAAGGAAGGGAGACAGGAACAATTGTGTGCTTGCACATTTCTACACATCAAAACAGCTTCGGGAGATACGGTAGCTATTTATCATTAAGTGACTTATTTTTCCGCATACATCTATAGCATGGAGACTTGGCTAGAGAAGGGCTGGATATAAAAGAGGCACGTAAGGATATATCTTTAATAAACAGCTGTAAGTACATCGTTGTATTCAGTTTCCTCCTAGAAAGAGTATGTGAGGAAGTTGACATACATGTTAGACAAGGGAAACTCCAAATCTAGTTTCTGTGACCACCAAACATCCTGCCCCCAATCTCCTTATGATTAAGTAACCTTTACCTTCCTGTCCCATCTGAATATTTTGTAAGCTTTTTCTTGGTTCAAAAGGATCATTATAACATATTTAGCAGCATAAAGCCGTTGAAGCTTCCTTTTGCTCTTAGAAAATGAGATTAAAATGAAAATGACCTCTATTCTGCCTCCACTTTTGTCCTGCCCACTCTTAACCAGTATCTTGCTGCTACTGCTGATGAGTTTCCTCTCAGTGTGCATTTATTTCATGCCTCAGAAGTGATTCCACGTATTGGAGGCTGGTAACAACCCATTTAAATTCTTAAATTATAACAGGGTTTTAAACCATGCCATTAGGCAATAGTGGTGTTCCTCCAGCCAAAATTTTTAAAAAATCCAATTAGTATTTTTTGAGGAATGTTTGCTTATAACTTAGAATTTTATTTATATTAAATCATAATGAATAGGGTTTTTTGGTAAACATAATATTTGCAGCAATCAATTAGGTCAAGGAATTTGCCTGATTTACCTTATTCTGTCTCCTTTGTCTTCCTTAAACCTAACGTGGTCTGATTGATGTAAGCAAGACGTAGAGAAATAAATCCAAGGGAAAAAAGTCTAGCCTGCCTCACAGCTTTCAGAACAAAACATCATTAAAAATCTTTATTTCTTCTGCCAAAGGGGGACATCAGATGTTAGAAAAGACTATTTTAGGGAAGTCAGCATTGAGTTTTATGTGTTTTTAATGTGAGAGTTCTTCTTAAAATTGTTATTAATTCCACTTCTCTACGGAATAGAGAGGAAACAATCCAGAGATACGTTTTCTAGGTAGGATGAATGTCTCCGAGGGCTAGGTTGAAGCACACAGAATCAGAGAACCATTCCTTTGACTAAAAGCAATTTATCTTTTCATCTGGAACTGACTGAAGCTCTGAGCACAGTTAGTCCTATGTACTTAGGGCTCTAATTAGGAATGCCAGTAGAGTTAATGAACTAGTAAGGCACTTCCATTATTAAGCAGGAGGAATCTGAAGCCCCCAGCTCAAAGTTGGAACAGATAACCCGGTCATCGTTTTTTGTACTTTTCTCAACAGAACATGGAGTACAGTGAGGACCTATTGTTTCTAGTGAGTTAAATAAAATAATGAACATTGTTGAACTCTTTTCTTTCTGGTGTTTTTCTTGGGAATTATATGGTTTTCTTACACCCAGGACCTTTTCTGAAGGTGGGAGGAGAAAAAAATGTATGAGAGGAACCTAGACGGGTGAACGAAGGAAGACCTTGAAGCTGGTGCATAAAAAAGTCCCTCTCCTTTGTTTTCTATGGGCATCTTAATGACTTTGGTGCTCAGAAGCTAGACGGCGAGAATGGAGGACAAAATTTTGCTGACATTGCACTTTTCTAAGGAGAAAGAGACACATGTGGCTCTGTCTGGCTCTTCCTTCAAAAACATTCTAAAAGTAAAATTAAGAAAAATAACTTTTACAAATCATTAACTAAGAACAGATTTTCTGTCAAACTCTTTTGGAATAATTGTTCTATACACTGTTCTATTACTAAATGTGATTTTTTTTGTTACTCAAACATGGTCTTCAAAATTTGAACATGAGTATCAATCCTAAATTTGTAGCCTTTTTGAACACCATGCTGAAACCTTCTAATTTAGTTTACAAGTTCAGAGCTGACCTTTTCACTGTTTTGTTCTAAGTTTCTGAAGTTAAATCAACAACTGAAATTATTAAATGTAGAAATAAAAAGAGACATATAAATCTCGTCAGTAGATTTGTAAAATGTGTTATGTGAATGAACATTTTTGATGGACTTGACTATACCCGGGGTACCCAAAAAATGTATACACATTTTAAGAGATGCTATCTATGTATTACTTTTCAAAGTTGAATTGAATTACAGTAGCAATGATGGTAACCACTTTGAGCACCTCTTGTAATTGCAGAAGTCAAATGTGACTTGTATTCATCTTTTGTTATTGGTATATATTAAGTATTATAATTTTAATACAGTTTTTTTCCTTTCTTAAAATGTGTACACATTTTTTTGGCACGCTCTGTATTTAAACTACAAAGTTTCAAAGTTTGGGATGTTACTAATGTATGAAGGTTTTATTTCTGTATACATTATTATTCAGGAATTATTAATGCTTAAATTATTAAGCATATGTACAGTATGTAATGACTGCAGAATACTTTATAATACTCTTTGTTAGTTATTGTTCACATCACACCCATGGAGTCAGTAGGAATTACTGGGAATATAGCATCCTCAAACCTGAAAGAATAATTTTTGAAAGTGACAAAAAGTAATGTTCAGGATCAAAACTCTAGTTCCAACACTCTAAATGCATATTTACTTCCTTTTAAATGAAAATATAACTTTCAGTTTCAAAAGTAGTTTGAATGTGACTTTAAATTACATCTTTATATAAAATTTGAGCCCCAAATCTCCATTTGGAAAGTAAAATAAGAGCTGAAGTTTAGACAAGATATTTTAGAAATTTTTGCTGCAACTTCTTAGAATTCTCAGGAAACAGGACGGAGGTGGGTCTTCTGTGGAGTAATGAAGAGGATTTCTTCTTCAACATAAATAAGGCAACAATCCCCACATGCAGTAGGGACAGTGGAATCCAGAGGGGGAGAGAGAGCAGGAACATTACTCTTCTGGGCAGCCATCTCTCCCTGCATTTCCATCTCATTCCGCTGTCTGCCACCTGACTTGTCAAAGTGAGTATGTGGAAAGAAAGGTAAAGTGACAAAGACAAAGAAAATCCTAAAAAAATATAAAAGGAGCCTTTATTAGGTATCTTTCTATGGCACATATTTAAGAATGAGTCATCTCAAAGATGACTTTGAATAACCCAAAATTTTAAGCACAAGAAGATTTATCATATTCTGTTCCAACCTGAATGGGATGGTTCTTTGCATACATTTTATTTAAGAAAAGGAATACTAACATGGAAAATCATCCGACTGGGAAAGAAAGAGGTTGAGTCTAGGAAGAGTTCTTGGAATACAATTTGAAGAGAGTTAAAGGAGTTTTGCTCTTCAGCGATTAACAGTATTTAAAAAAATTTACATGTGCAACTAGCAATACATTTTAGAGGACCAATTATTCAAGTACAAAGAGGTCAGCAAAATACTTATTTCGTGAATTGTTTTATATGTTTTTTATTTCTTCTGAGCTTAAACTGTGACCTAAAGAGCTATTGATTTTGTTTTGCCACTGTAGTTACTGTAATTTTTATATTATGCAATTCTGATATAATTCATGTCACCATGAGATAGATTTAATTTATTTATTAGCATTTATATATATTAAATGGACACAGCATTAAAAGCATTAAAGTCCAATATGTTGATAAGTACTAATCCACTAGTAAAAAACATTGCAGTTTATATAGCATTTTAAAACTGCCTTCCAAAAAATATAGAAATTGGATTAGATAATACAACTATTCACTCATTGCTTAACAACAAGGATATGTTCTGAGAAATGTGTTGTTAGGTGATTTTGTCATTGTATGAACATCATAGAGTGTACTTAAAAACCTAGATGGTACAACCTACTACATATCTGGGCTATATGCTATATCGCCTATTGCTTCTAGGCTACAAACCTGTATGACATGTTACTGTAGTGAATACCATAGGCAATTGTAACACAGTGGTATTTGTATCTAAACATATGCAAACATATAAAAGGTACAATAAAAATACAGCATTATAATCTTACAGGATCACCTCTATATATGCAGTCTACTGTATATTGGGTTCATTGTTGACTAAAATGTCATTGGGTGACGCATGACTGTATTCCTAAGGTGAAAGTACAGTGAAATTTGAGACTGAGTCATAAACTGTATTTCTATTTCTGCTTAGCCATGTAAGATCTATGTTATCAATCATAGGCCAACCCATGTGAGAAATGTGAATGATATAGTATAATTCACTATTGTAGAATCAGCAATCCAAGTCTTTATCCGCCCTTTGGTAGGATTTTGCAAATAGCAAACATCCTACATAAGTTGGTGCCATGCTTAGCACTTTAGGGTTAATTCTGTAAATAATGAGAGAGAGAGTTAAAGGATTTAAAAGTGGGGAATGTCATGATCCATGTATGTTCCTAAAAGATCCCCCTGGTGTATTGAATTATCTGGGAGGGGTTTGTTTAGCAGTCAGAACAATCAAGAGTCTATTCCTATTGTTAATCTTCAGAGTAAATAAAGGAATCCTGTAACAAAAATGATTTTTGGAAATTATTCTTTTACATTTGGTGTTGGAAACCATGAGAGCAGATGAGATCAGTTTGGAAATGAATTCCACAAAGGTGCCAGCATTGTTTCAATTAATCTCTTATTGCAATAGTCTTTCCTTAATGACGATGAAGCTTCAGAAAGCACAGAGAATTGCTCAAGATGTAGATGACCATTACTTTCAGAAAAAAGAGAAATAGTTAACATTGCCATAAGAACATGGCCCTCTCCTTAACAGCAGTCAATCGCTGTGCATTCTTATTTACTTCCATTTCTAGTGAGATCCTGGCCAGGATGCTTCTGGAATAACAGTGCGGCTTTAGGCTGCCAAGCAGTACCACATGTTATATGATCTCTACTCCATAGAAAACGACCACAGTAGTGTCTTTTTACATGATATCTACCAACTTTATAAACTATTAAGTTGTAGGCTAAAATGCTCTTTAAATGAAAAAATAATTAAAAGTACTAATATAGGAGAAAATATCTTTGAATCTTTATTAATTGCTTTTAGTTTAACTTTTTTTTCACATGAAATAGGTTAGTCAATCATTTTGTAAAAGTCAGGAGGTAAGATAAGACATAAAAGTGGGTGTTCTGCTTAACCAAATTCTGAGACTTGGTGTCAAGAGTTAATGTGCACTTTTTAAAAACCCCAGAACAATCTATAATGTGATGGTATGTTTCTTTACATCTTAATTAAGCCAATCTATCATTCCTCCTGCAATCATGTTAGTTAATTGTTCTCCCTCACCTTTCTTTCTCCATTAGATATTGACATTATTAGACAGTTGTTAAGTTTTTAGTTCTAACATTTATCATGCCATCAAATATTATTTCAAAGTACAGAAAACCCTCATTAATTTTGACCACCCTAAATGGAAATTTGTGATAATTTAGGCAAGATGTATTTCAGTTATCTGCATATTGCATCATACTGACTAGTTTTATCAGATCAGGCAAAGTCCCCCCCGATTCCTGGAGAGATTTCTCATGGGCAACAGAGAGATCCTGAAGACACCTTCTCCTATCTCCCTTACCTCTTGCCTCTCTCTTGCATCTCCACATGAACTGTCATTGTCAAAAATTTACCTTTGAATGTAGGGCTTTGTCATCAATTAAGACAAGATATCCCTAGGGAAGCTCATTTAACCAGAGGCCACAGCCTAGATATTGCCAAGAAGTTGTGTTTTGTTTGATCCATACAGCGTTTAATTGTGTGTGCATGCACCCACACAAACAAACACATCCCTGTCCCCATCAGAATTTGAAAGCCTAATGAGTGAATATATATTTTCAGCAACTTCATACATTTGAGTTCGCCATCTCTTTAACTGCTAAGATAGTCTCATAAAAAACTATTTCAAAACATTCCACTTTTTTCTTCGTTGATCTCTGGAATAGTATTTCCTATCAGAAGTACTCACTGCCATATATTTTCTGCTGCTCTGTTTATATTTATTAACATTTCATGGACACATTCTAGTTCCTTAATCCAGTTTAATTAACTCCTTGAAAGCAGGGATAGGTCTTTAATAATCCCATATCTTCTACAGTGTCTAGTAGAGTCTTTTGCCCAGGTGCTCCATGATTGTTAAGTGACTGGCTAATATGCAACTGAGGGTAAATAAACATCCTAACATCAGAAAGAATGATACTATTCATGTTGTGCTTTAAAATTTGCAAAGCATATGGATTATGTCATTTGATCTTTTCAATCCCTCTCCCTTCCCTCCACTGACAAGAGTGGAGCACAAACACTCTCGGTCTTGAGAAAAGAGATAGAAATTATGATAGAAAAGTCTACATATGCTTATCCGAATGCCTTACGAATTACTGCTTTCACTTTGATCTTGAGTTTTAAGACTCAAATGTCTAATTACTGGTATTTTATGAGAAGCAGCACGAGGATATAGATATCACTGCTGCTCCACAATACTTCTGGCTCTATTCTTTCTAGAGAGGGTTGCACTTCCCTGCCCCCAAGAAGCTAGGTTTGGCCATGGGACTACTTCTGATTGATGAACTGTGGGCAGGAGTAAGATGTTTCACTTTCAGGCCAAAACATTTAATTACCAGTTCAAGACATGTCATCTCTCTCCTTCCTTACTGCTGCTGTCTTGGTAGCACATATTGCTGTGAAACTGACATAAGATATAACACAGAATGTTTTGTCAACACATGGATAACTGTGTCTTGAAGGGTTTCTTGAATCTGTGGTGGATTTTAAGTGAGCAAGGAGTAATCTTTTGTTCGGTTAAGCTGCTGTGGTTTGGGGACTTTTTACTGAGTGTAACCTTGACTTTCCCGACTAACACAGCTATTGGTACTGGGGCCTGTCATGTCGGAAGAACCTTTACTGACTGATTCAATGGCGTAGCTGTCAAAAGTGTGATCTTTGAACCAGATTGCCTGTGTTCATATCCAAACACCATTGCTACCTGGGCAAGTTCCGTAAGTTTTCTGTTTTTTTTTTTTCAATTTCCTTATCAATAAAATAGGATAATAATAACACCTATTTTATGGTGTTGTGTGGATGGATGAATTAATTTATGTAAAGCACTAAGAATAGTGCCTTAGAACAGTGTTCAGTGAGAGACAGCTATTATTGTTACTACTACTAGTCAGAAAACTTCCCAAGATGGTAATAAACTTAGTGTAATACGTTTCTTATCACCAGACCTGCTCTTCCTGTGTCTTCTGTCTTAGTGTCTAAACACTTTGATTAAAAAATGTGGGACATTCTTATCGTGCTCCATCACCACACATATGCAGCCAGTTGCTATATCCTGGCAGTTTTACTTTGACAATATAAATAAATAAACACAATTATTTATAATCTCTCTAAAAATATATTCCCTCTTCTCTTTTCTTGTTGGCATTGATATCATTTATTACCACTTTCCTAGAGCAATGACCTCCTAATTTGTCTGCCTGCAACCAATATTCAGGAGGCAGAACGATGTTAGTAGAAAGAGCACATATTTTGACATGCAAACCAAACTTGAACTCTGACTCCATGTCTTACCAGCTGTGAGATTTTGGGAAAGTTACATAATCTCTCTGTGGTTTTTTTCTTTGTCTGTACAAGGAAATACTAGTATTTATTTTATGGGGTTATTGAGAGACTGTATGAGATCAAGAAAAAGCACTTAACACATACTAGCGAATCAATCATTCTTAGTTTGATTCCTTTTTGCTCCATTGAATTATCAAATTATTGCCAACATTATTTTCCAGAAGTTTAGGCCAAGTCAAAGTTCTTTCTTCTTCCAGAACTATAGGGTGCAAAATCAAAATCAGATTTCTTAGGGTAAAATTCAATAGCCTTCAGAACCTGCCCTAATACTCTTTCTGCATCATTCCATTTCTTGCTGTTACTTGAAAGTTACCTTTCCGTCCATGCTTTCACTTCAGCTATCCTATCAAAAGTCTACTCCTTTAAGTTCAGAACTAGTACTGCATCCTCTGAGATGCAAGATTTCCTTCATCTTTCTCTTTGTGTTAGCTAGTTCCATTAAATTGCTGCAAAGTTCATAATTTTGTCCTTTTTTATAGCTGTGTAATATTCCATCATGTATACGAGCAACATTTTTTAATCCAGTTCCACACATCTTTAAAAAAATTAAAAAAATTAAATTCTGAATTATTGAGGAACCAGATTTGAGAGATTTATCAGCTGCTTTGTGTGATATTAAACTCTTTGTTCATCGTAAAAAAACCAAATTGCTGCACAGTAGACCACTCTGAAACTCAGTGGTTTAAAACACCAGGTGTCTATTTTTACAGATCTATAGATTGTTTGGAAATTGCCTGATGTACACTGGGTCAGTTGGGTGACATGGCTTTGCTCTGCATGGCTCTTCTTTCCTCCTAGGATAAGCAGGCTAGTTTAAGCATGCTTTTCTCAGAACAGTGGCAGAGGTGTGAGAGCTCAAATAGAAAAACACAGATTTCTTGAGACCTGGATGTGGACTGTCGCTCCATCAATTCTGCCTCATTCTGTTGGTTAAATCAAGTCACACTGCCCAACCCTCAGTCAACGGATGTGAAAGTAGGCCCCTCCCATAATGGAAGGGCACTGCACAGTTGCATGACAAAGGGTGTGTTATATGACAAGATGAAGAATTGAAGTCAATAAAGCAAATTTCCTCACTCTAGCTGAAATAAATGCGTCTTACTTTGGAGGTCTTAGAATTTTACTTCTATCTTTAATATAGGTGTTAATAGCTCTGTATTTTATTGCTTTTTTGTTTACATATTGGCTTCTTTACTTCAGACTGTGTTTTGGTTTGAATATTTGTGTCCCCCTCAAATTCATTATCATGAAATCCTAACCCCCAAGGTGATGGTGTTAGGAGGGACCTTTGGCATGTGATAGGTGATAGGTCATGTGGGCAGAGACCTCACTAATGGAATTATTGCCCTTATAAAAGTGGCCTGAGGGAGACTGCTCCCTCCTACCATATGAGGGCACATAGAAGGTATTTTTTATGAACCAGAAAGAGGGTACTCACCAGACACTGAGTCTACTGGTATGTTGATCTTGAGCTTCCATTCTCCCAAACTGTGAGAAATAAATTTCTGTTGTTTATAAGCTACCTGGTTTATAGCTTTTTTTTTTTTTTTTTTTGAGTTGGAGTCTCACTCTGTCGCCCAGACTGGAGGGCAGTGGCCGCTCCCAGCCACCGCAGCCTCGACCCACTGGGCTCCGGTGATCCTTCCGCCTCAGGCTTCCAAGTAGCTGGAGCTACAGGCGCACGCTACCACACCCGGCTAATTTTTTGATTTATTGTAGAGGTGAGGTCTTACCAAGTTGCCCAGGAGGGTCTCGAACCCGCGGGCTCAGGCAATTCACACACCTCAGCCTCCCAAGGCGTGGGATTACAGGCTGAGCCACTGAGCCCGGCTTATAGCATTTTGTTATAGCAGCCAGACTGTACACTTCTGGAAGGCAAGGATATGTCTTACTTATTTCCATTTTTCTAACAATACGTAGCACTCTTTTTCATAAATAGTCAATGCTCAGTTGATGTTTCTTGATTTTGTATTTTTTAAATTCCGAGTAAACCAGTTAATTTATTTTGAGATGTGTTTCAACATTTTGTAAAAAGAAGATTGGGAAATGTTTTTGTTCGAAGAAAAAAATTCATAAATTGCTCCTAAATGGAGGCCAAAGGATTATTCTCTACAGAATCACTAAATTATATACGAATCAGTGCTCACAACCATCAACCATGGATAAATGAAAAATTTTGCAAAAAAGAAAGTTAGGAAGCGTTCATGAAATGTATTAGTAAATGTAAATGAATGATAGATATTTGCAAGATGTGAGTGCATATACATTTTAAAGTTTTAAGAAAGAGCATAATAATTTGACCTATGCCAAAGGTCATCATCAAAAAAGCATCTATTAGTCTTCATGAATGATCAATTATTGCGCTGGAGGTTGTAAAGTGGTGATTTTTATTTCTGTCATTCCTTTAGTATATACTAACTGGAATATTTGTAAAGAAGAGCTCTTCTTCCCTTCATCCACTACCCTTTGTCTATCTCTGTGGACTAATGATTTCTTTTATATTCAATGTGCTGCATAATAATTATCATTATTCTTTTTTATGCTATCATAGTCCCAAATTTGGCCAGTGAGAGACCTTTTGAGCTGGATCCTATGTCCTTTTGACATGTCCTTATTAGTCTTAAAGCACTTCCTTGCTTTGGGGCCAACCAAAGTGTTCTGGGCTCAACTGTCACTTCCCTGATGCAGCCCTGGAGTCTGCTACCTCTTCAAGGATCCCTGGTTGTGAAATGGCATTTAAAAACCAGAAAATGCCCAAAGTTTCAAAGTGTTATAAGAATGTCATTGATTTTTGGCTTTTTTAGTGGATAGAGCATATATATATATATATAAAATTTTCTAGCTCTGCTCATAATTACTGCACTAATACCACTATCAACAACAGACAAACTATCTGAAGTTTAAGATTTCATTTTAATACTTTTTATCCTTAAGTTATTAGGAAACAGGGGCATGATCTCAAATTATCACCCAAAATATTACTTATTAATGACATGAATTATTTTATAAGATAAATGATCCAGACTATTAAAAAATGTCAATGCCATGAAAGACAAAATAAGATGAAGGAACGAGTCTAGATTAGGGGAGACTAAAGAGATGAATATCCACATACATGAGAGATGATACTTATGGAATAATTGTAAACTCTGAACATTGATGTAAGCATAATTATGATAAATGTATATTGGAGGATATGGGAATAGAAGGAGTCAAGTGTAGGGTGTGTATGTTAGAGGTTTTTTTTTTGGTGAAAGAGAGGCAAACCCTTATCTTCCACAGTGGGATGCCAATTTGATAACGAATGGATCAAAAAATGAAGACATAACAATGTAACTGTTTTATTTTGAATAAATGCCCAAAATTTCAATGACAAAGACTGAAAGGGGCCTTTAAGTAGTGAGATATGATGGTGGAGAGGGGGCTAGGGGGTTGTTGTAAGTACTTAATTTTAAGATCTTTGCTTATGTAATTTGGAAAAAACCTAAAATCTAAATTTAAAAATAAAATAAATCTCAATTTGGCAACAAAATTATAAACAAATGCATTTTATGAAGAGATACAGAGGAGAGGGAAGTTGGGACTCGACAGTGAAGA
The DNA here is from genome assembly GCA_027257055.1 of Cephalopachus bancanus. NCBI lineage: Eukaryota > Metazoa > Chordata > Mammalia > Primates > Tarsiidae > Cephalopachus > Cephalopachus bancanus. Next base: position 1,248,291 of record JAPVLO010000382.1, on the reverse strand, counting down.
AATCAGCATGTCAAGGGAAAGTTGAACTAAATCCCATTATCAGGGAGCCTGTAGAGAAGTTCACATACGGTCATCATAACACAGCTATTATAGAGGCATACAAATCCTTCTTTAAATATTTACTAACCTCATTCTTCAGGTACTCTTACACACCATTCTTTCATTTATTCATTAAATGCTGTTGAGAATGTAGTAGTGAACAAAATAGGCCAGGTCCTTTCCCTCGTTCAGCTTACAGTACATACCTCTAAGGGTACAAGACCTGAGATAATTGTGTAGATTTGGGACATGAGAGAAATAATCCCCCACCCCTTGGGTAGGTACCTCAGATTCTCCAAAAGCAGTAGGCATGTGTGTGTGTGAGTGTGTGCGTGCGTACATGTGTGCATGTCTACCATAATTAAATCCATGCTAATTCACACAATTTCATATAAATTTCACATTTAATTTGTGAGACTCCTGTCTCCATACATGAATGTCACACATCCCTGTTACTCCATGTTCTCTCAATAGCCCGTCAGGGTCTCCCTGTGGGCTCTTCTTTCCCTTCAACTCGGGCAGGGGATCCCTAGGCTGCTTTGTCCTTATTTCTTTTAACTGGGCTCCATGTGAGTTCTCTTGGATGTCGATAAGAAAGGGTGCAGGTTTATGGGAGCAGGGAAGCCATATATCTTTTCCAGAAGTGGGCAGAAGTCACTACCAATAAAGGTTACTCTGGAAGGTCAAAGGACTCTCTGAAGAGGGTACAAAAAAGAGATGGTATCTCCTTGGAGGATAATGACAAGGACTGTTGCAGGAGTAAAGACCCACATGAAAGAAGACAGACATTAAGTGGAGAAAGAATATTAGGGCACTGATACATGGCTCACAAACAAAACCTTAAAAAATTTCAGGGAAAGGAAGTGATGAGTGAGAAGGGAATTAGTGAAAGAAGAGATATAAAATTTATCTTCATTTTACTTTCTCAATTACATCATCTTCCAACTGCCTCTGGTAATAAGGTGTTTCAAAATGCCGTGAAACAGAGATATGGAACCTCTCATCCATATTGTCTGTAGTAAGAGAAATTAGGGTACATTTCTCAAGAAACTTGAATAATCTGAAAGCAAAACACCAGTGGAATGTCTTCTTTACATAATAATTATGAGACTAGAGAAGTTCTTTTCCAAAGTGTTTTACAGAGGAAAAAAAAAATAGGAAAAAGACCTATTCAGGTAACTAAAATTAAGATTCTAAAGGATTTCTTTCAAAAACCCCAGCTGGGTCAGATTCAGTGTTGTCGTATCTTTGCTATGTTGAAGGGAAAAATACAATTAATAAGGCAGTGCCAACTCTAACTGTGCTTAATAGGGGGTTATTTTCATTCAGGGTGTGTTCCTGCAGGAGTTGAGTGATACTAGAAATAACACCATGTAAATTCTCCTTTTTCTCTAGTATAGAAAACATTTACTATCACATTGCATCTTATTTCTTCTTCTTTCTAGAGTCAATCACTCTTTTCTCTGAAACAGCTTTAGTTATTCCCTCCTTTCTCTCCTCCCTTTTTTGCCTCCTTGTATAATTAGAAAAGAAGAGGGCGTATTTACAGAAGTATTAAATAAATGCTTTCATGAGTACACAATATGTATGTCTAGAAGTGTATTGTTACAATGTATACAACAGACTTGATAAAATGCACTGGATAATGAACAATCTTTTCATTATTGGAGAACAGGCAGGTCTTCAGACAAGGGGATGAAGATTGTTTAACTCTCCCTTGAAAAAACAGTGCCTGAATTGAATAATTAATATTATGATGATAAGAACAAAATAGAGATTCTTTTAAAAGAGTAATGATGGTAGAGGCAGGATCTTAGTATGCTTGTATGAGTTATTAAAATTGAATGCTCTGCCTATGTCTCCTGTACACTCCAGGAATTGTAACCAAAAGAAGATGGATTGGACTTAACAGAAAGCATTAATGTGCATGCTGTCAACTAAGCCATTAACGAATTATTTTATTTTATTTTATTTTGAGTTGGAGTCTCACTCTGTCACCTAGACTGGAGTACAGTGGCCGCTCCCGGCCACTGCAGCCTTGACCTGCTGGGCTCCGGCGATCCTTCTGCCTCAGCCTTCCAGTAACTGGAACTACAGTCGTGCACTACCACGCCCAGCTAATTTTTTGATTTATTGTAGAGATGAGATCTTGCCAAGTTGCCCAGGCGGACTAATTATTTTTTAAAAGATAAAAATCATTCAAATATTTTTTCCAGAAACCAGGAAGCCTGTTTTGCATTAGGTAATAAAATGAGGCATATTGACTTTGAAACTAAGGCAGCTTTGGATTCATAGCCCCTCACTTGGGATCCCTTCTAAGGCTGTGGAAGAGGCCCTAATTTGTATGTCCAAACATTTTAGTAAGATTTGCAAAAGTAGCAGAATTTAATTGTTACCATTGAAAATTGCTGTCTTTCCCCTCCAACTTTTCCCTGGCAGATTTCCCCTCACACTGGGTGTTGTGGGAGTGGTGGTGAGCATTTTTGAGATGAAGTTAACAGGAAGTTGAATTGGGAATGCTTTAATTTGGGTTGAGTGAGCTATATCTATGAGGCTTGCAATCAGTTCTCTGCAGTTAAGTTATTGCGAGCTACCCCAACGAAGGAAAGGCTTCCATGTGTGACATAAAGGTGTCATAGGGCATGTGCTCTGTAGGTCATCCCATATTATAGTTGGAGAAGAATCTGCCTCTCCCTTACCGGAAATTGGTGGCCACTTCAGGATTTTGTAACTTTTTTTTTCAGATTGATCTCATATGTGTAGCATTTTAAACACACATGCCAAGTTATAGTTTTTTAAAAAGAACCTAAGTGGTTCGAGACTAACCTGGGCAACTTGGTGAGACCTTGTCTCTACAATAAACCACAAAACCAGCCGGGTGTGGTGGTGTGCCTCTGTAGTTCCAGCTACTTGGAAGGCTGAGGCGGAAGGATCGCCTAAGCTCAGCAGGTTGAGGTTGTGGTGGCCTTTAGTGTGCCACTGCACTCCAGCCTAGGCGACAAGAGTGGGACTCCAACTCAAAACAACAAACAGACAAACAACCTAAGTGGAATGTTTCCTATTAGAAAGCTGCTCTTGCCTTGTAACATTAATACATTTTCCTTAAGGGTCTTAATTTTTTTCATAGGCTGGGAGGAGAAACCCAAATACAGAGAGATGAAAAGCAAAAAAAGTTTATTTAAAGGGTTGATAAAGCTTGATTGTGCTACTCTAACTGTAATTTGGAAAGAAATTTTGGGACATTTTAATGAAACAAGTGAAAAATTATAGACTGCTGTTTGGGACATATTCAAGCAGTTCCTTCTTTTATTATCGACGTTTATTTGTTAAAGGACCAAAAGAAAACCCAGATAAAAATTAATGTAATAGGAAACAGAGGAGACAAAAATGAACACTGACATCAACAGAAATTAAGTCGACACCAAGGAGCAAATTGCCAACATTTTTTTTCCTGAATCATACCCCAACTGTTTTTGTTTAAGTAGAGAAGAGAAATTTTGAATAGATGTAATGAATAGGCTTCTAGAATGTTTGATAATCCAGTTAAGAAAGAAGAGTGAATCATATGAATACAGTGGGAAAAGATTTAAATTTTTGACTGGTTTGAGACAAAATACTGACATTGATGAAGATAATGTAAAACTTAGAATACATTACAAACTAGTTAATGAGTGTCATCAATTCAAGGGATAGTGAAGATTAGTCACTGTACAGGGAAACTTAAAGTCCTTAGAGCCTTACAGCTCATAATAAAGAGAAACTTGATAGATGTTTTTTCTAAATTTGACAATAATCCTAAAAAAAGTATGCTATACTTACTATCAATAAGTAGCACATTTCTCTAAATTTTCTATAATAAAAACCAATTCTCAAATAGCCATGTTGAAAATTCTTTTTTTGATTCTGTTATCTTTATAGAATATAATACTTTAAATTATAATGTGAAGTGCACAAAGAGTATGTAGTCAAAAACATACAAAAATAAATAATACAGAAGTATCAGGTAGTTAACTAATAAGATAATTATTTAAATTTTTATTATTGTGGTATTTGTAAGCATTAAAGAACTTTTAAATTGTTGTGATTTATCATCTCATTTTAAGTAAATATTCACTTCTGCATAATTTTTAAAAATTTTATTTCTCTTCAAAAAGGACTCCACATTGTATAAGCTTTGAAACTAGCGTTTCGTCTGAAAGATGTTGCCAGATAAACACTTTTTCCCCCACTCCCAGGCAAGGCTTTGCATCTGCTGATTGGACCATGGACAAGAGTGTTTGCATCTCCTGGGATCCCCTCTTTGGGTTAAGTGAGCTGGCAGAATACCTCCAACAGTGTCATTAGCAGCCTCAGGCAAGAGCTTTTCCTCAATAAACAATGCTGTGAAATATAATCCAACATTTTGTCTAGTTGAGAATGTTGCTTTCTGTGCTGCCTGACTAGGAGTTGGGAAATGTCTGCTTGCAATTGAGAAATGGTGTTTCACACTTCATAAATCTGGGTGGCTACCAAATAGTTTTTTTTAGAGCTTTCTGGTGGTTTATGGAGGCAAAAGTTGGCGAGAAGAGCAAGTGAATGACAGGGAGTCTGAGAAATCAGGAGAGTGGTCTTGGTTCCATTGAAGGGACAATGGACAATGAATAGACAAGGGGTATCACTTTCCACTTCACAATTGGCATGGTGCCTAGAATTAGCTATTCCAGAGTCAGAAAAACTGCTTGAGAAAATGATTTCAAATAGTCATCAAAAAACCAATATTTATTGAGCCCCTACTGCATGCCTGGAATTGAGCCAGGTACTGGGAATATGTAGATAACTAGATGATGGTCTGTCCCCCTAAGGAACTAAGCAACTAGTTGGAAAGATAGGAAATATACATAAGAATACAATTTTAAGTTTAACCTGGTCTCAAACCAGTCAAAAATTTTGCTATATGTCAATAATGGTGATTTCATATAATTGAATACAAATAGTTTTATATGGTTCAACATGAATAGTATGAAGGTATTTTTCCTGTTAGTGAGCCAGTTCTTATAGTGCAGGACCAATTGTTCCATTTGGTATGTTTATTTTCCCCGATTTCCAGATATTACATGCAAGAAAGTTAACCTAGGCATTGTGATACTTGATCAAGCAAACGCTTCTCATCCTTTCTGAATGCAATGAGAGTCTGAAAGGATGGTGGTGAGTTGCCATCTCTTATTTTAGAATCTTTTAAAATTTTTTTCCTTCAAAAGCAGGGTCTCATTCTGTCGCCCAGGGTGGAGTGCAGTGGCATGATCATAGCTTGCTGCAGCCTCGAACTCCTGGGCTCAAGTGATCGTCTTGCATCAGCTTCCCGAGTAGCTGGTACTACAGGCATGTGCCACCACACCCAGGTAATTAAAAAAATTTTTTTTTGTAGAGACAGAGGAGACTGAGTCTTGCTATATTGCCCTGGCTGGTCTTGTACTCTTGACCTCAAGGAACCCTCCTGTTCCCACCTCCCAAAGTGCTGGGATTATAAGCGTGACTGTGCCTGGCCAGAATCTTTTAAATTTTTACAGAGATCAGTTCAGGCTTGGTTGACTGAAAAATATCCCCAGAGAAGGTGGGACTTGAGTTGGAAACTGAAGGGGAAGGTGGACTTAATTAGGTTGAAGGAGTTAGAGAGTTCATTCTTGTCTTTACACTCGCAAAAGTGATTGGGATGGAATGGAATTGCTGGGTTTGGTAAGGAGCAAAAGAAAAGAAAACAACCAGAGCCCGCAGGTTCGAGACCCGCCTGGGCAACTTGGCAAGACCTCAACTCTACAATAAATCAAAAATTAGCCGGGCGTGGTAGCGTGCGCCTGTAGTTCCAGCTACTTGGAAGGCTGAGGCAGAAGGATTGCTGGAGCCCAGTAGGTTGAGGCTGTGGCCGGGAGCAGCCATTACACTCCAGTCTGGGCCATAGAACGAGACTCCAACTCAAAAAAAAAAAAAAAAAAAAAAAAAAGAAAGAAAGAAAGAAAGAAAAGAAAACAAAAAAGAATAGTATAATTTTGGTGAAAGAGAAGATAGGCTACGAAGTTTTTTTAAAAAAGAAGAAAACTATAAAAAGTAGATTAAAGGTCAATTCCTCAAGGTCCTTAAGAGCTTGGATATCATTACTCTGAAGGTAATGGCCATTCCTGGAAGGTTCAGGAAAGAGTGTTTCAGGAAAGCTCCTCTGGGCCCTTTCTGCATTCTCTGCTCCTCCAGGAATCCGTGTTCTATCAATGGGAAGCCTCTGTATAGAGGGGTTTGGGTTAGCTGTTGTATACCAAGGGGGTACAGCAACTCTGAGGTGCTTCTGCGGTTCTCCAAGGGGATGGAAGATCAGCTTGAACTCTAATCTCACGCCTTTGGGAGGCTGAGGTGAGTGGATTGCCTGACCCCACGGGTTCGAGACCCGCCTGGGCAGCGAGACCTCCTCTCTACAATAAATCAAAAATCAGCTGGGCGTGGTAGCGTATGCCTGTAGTTCCGGCTACTTGGAAGGCTGAGGCGGAAGGATCGCTGGCGCCCAGTAGGTCGAGGCTGCGGTGGCCGGGAGCGGCCACTGCACTCCAGTCTGGGCGACCGAGTGAGACTCCAGCTCAAAAAAAAAAAAAAAAAGAAAAACAACAATGCCGTTACGGTGTTTGTGTTTTCATGCAATGCTTATGTGTTTGTGTGTGTCTTAAATATCCAGATTTAAAGAGTAAGCCTAAGAAGAACCAGGAATCGTGAAAGAATTATTGTAGTTCAGAAGTAGTGTGAGTACTGCCTAGTCTAGAAGACAACAGAACACATCTGCTGTCTTCTACGCAGACTAAAGTTCCAAGTTAGGACTAGGTGGGTCCACTTCATGCAGCCTTGTCCCTTGTGTGCTTGAAGAGCTGCTTCTCAGGAATGCTGGTGAGAAGCTCACAATGTAACTGAGATGAAAATGCTCCACCACTGAAATAGTCTAGATCTTTGAACACACAATGAATGAGAATAAACATGATGCATATACAAGAATATTAACATTAAGATGAAATAATACTATAAATGGCGACAAGCTGTTAAGATTAAAAACAGTTTAAAATAAAATAAAAATATAAAACAGTTCGAGAGGGAGAGAAATGGATGGATGTTTGCCTTTTAAAAGAGGGTGAGTTTGAAAATGCTAGGAAATGCAGTTTCATCTAGGGATTATTCACTGGTCTCATCATTTTCTTCTTAAGGTCTTTAACAGGATCCACCTGAATAAAAAATTCCAAACTCCTCGAACCTTCACCAGCAGTCAGAAAAGCAAGCGTGTAGTCTATAGCGTACAATCTAGCCATTAGTTACATTTGGCTTCTTTGCTTTCTGTGTTTTACGCATCAGACTCGTGTGCTCGGAATAGATGTCAAGCTCCTTGAAGGCAAGAACCGGGCCTGACGCTGCGCCCAGCACACCCGGCGCGCGCGTGCGAAGCCAAGCCTGACGGACGGGCAATAAAGCCAGGGTCTCCTTTCAAACGAAGCTCCGCCTCTGAGATGCTTTCCGCAGCTGAGCGCGGCCGCCCACCGGGGGCACTGTCTCCCCCCACCCTCTGCCCCCTCCCTCGTTGCTGTTCCCCACCGGGGCCAGGAGGAGGCGCCACGGACTCGGGCTAAGCCTTTCCCCCTTCCTACCCCACTTCCCCCCCGCACATGACGTGGGAAGCTGCCTCCGCCGGAGTCTTAGCAATAGGAGTGAGGGGGTGAAGGGGTCTGGGGGTGGGGAGGGGTGGGGGGTGTGGAGAAAGAGGACACGCGCGCACACGCCCCCCCCCCCAGGAGCAGAAGCCTCTCCCCCAGCTTCGTGGGGGTCTCCTCCCTCCCGAGCCAGAGTGTGAGAGGTAGGGGTGTGTGTGTGTGTGTGTGTGTGTGTGTGTGTGTGTGTGTGTGTCACGTTTCTGAGTGTGAGACCCAAATCCAGACCAGGCAACCTGTGCTCTCCCCGCCCTTCCGCGTCCCCGGTGATTAATACCCATTTTTCTTACTCTCCCCTCCTCCCCTCCTGCTCGTCTTCTCCGCTGCCGCGCGGTTGAGTCGCACGGCCTGCCCCCGCCCGCTTCCCTTCCCCCGGCTCTGAGCATCACCAACTGGAATCTGGGCTCCTGCCTCTCCACCCCCCCCCACCTTTTTTTTTTTTTTTTTCCTTTTTGGAGAAAGGATGATCCCCCCACCCCCGTTCAAAAGCCACTTCCTTCGGCTTCTTCACCTCTAGGAAATCTCGGGGCTTCGCTCTGCCGAACGCGCTCGTCAGGGTGATCCTGGATCACCGCGGTCCAGAAGTGCGGGCGTCCGAGTGCATCTCCTTGTTCCCTGCGAAGAAGAGTCGTGAACTTCCAAACCCCCGAGACGGATCGTTAATCCTGCTTTGCAGGAAAGGAAAACCCTCAATCCCCCGCCACCGGCCGCCCCTCTCCGGAGTCTCTGCCATCGCGGAGGCGCTCGGAGCCGGTACGTAAATATTCGCTTTGGAGTCCCTTGTTTCAACTGGGGGGCTTGGGGAGGTCAGGCGGAGGAAGGGGTCGAGGCGAGGAAACCGTTCACCGACCTGGCATTCGGGAAAGCTCTGAAATCCAGCAGAACCTGGCACTTGCGAATTTGGACGTGGCTTTTTATTTTTTTTATTTTTTATTTTTTGGAGGGAGGGGCGAGAGGGGAGGGTTGTCTCTTTTTTTCGGGGGGGGGTCATCCCCTCACCTAGCCGAGGGGCTGGGCGGCGGTGCCCCGGGCCGGAGCCGCGCGCCGGGCCCCTCCGTCCGATCGACACGTTGCAGGTGAAGCCCGGGCGCCGCACATCAGCGCGGCGGCGGCGTGAGTGTGCGCGGGGGGTGAGTGTGCGCCGGGCGAGTGTGAGCGCGCGGGGCGCGTGCGCGGCGGGGGCGTGTGTGCGCTCGTGTCAGTGTGCCCCTTCCAAGAAATGCCCAGTGTGCTGCCCGTGCACAAGCAGAGCCCATTCAGCACGAGTGCGGGGTGGGAGGAGGCGCCGCGGCTGGAGGCGCTGGGGAGAGCGAGACAGACATGTCAGCAGCACTGCGGCTGGGGCTGGGGGCCGCACTCGCTGGCGAGTTAAGTGGGGCTGGTGCTTCTGCGTGTGTGTGAGTGTGTGTTGCCGTGTGGTGCTTCTCCTCCCTCCCTTCCTTCCTTCCCACTTCCCTCCTTCGCTCCCTCCCTCCCTCTCTCCTCTCCCATTCAGGTTGGCTTTCCCACCTCTCATCCATGCCTGTCCCAGGAATGGTATAGCCAGACCTTTTCTGAATTATTTATAGACCGGTACCAGCTGTTTTCAATTCCTCTCGTGTGCACTCTGTGGGAAATGCGGGGTTTCCTCCCCCACTTTCCTTCAAACGAATTGATATCTTTTTCGGAATGCATTTTTCTCACCCCCCGGGGAACACTCCAAACCAACCCTGACCGCCTCTTTCTCCCCCTTAGGAAGGGGACGCTTTGGGAATGACCATGCTCCACGGAGGGACGGATCCGGCCCCCAGCTTCTCCACACAGAGCCTCCTCCGCTAAAGCTCCCCAAACCGAAAACCATAATTGCCAGAAGAATCATTCAAAATCTATTCCAGCCACTAACCTCACATGCACACGGAATAATTACTCTGGATTCTGCATTGTGAGCTGCTCTCCGTACCCTGAATTACCTTTGAATGAAATCTTTTTTCTTTGAATTTGCATCTCTCCAAGACACAAGATTAAAACAAAATTTACGCTAAATTGGATTTTGAATGATCTTCGGTTCATTTATCCTTCGTCTTTCTTATGTGGATATGCAAGCGAGAAGAAGGGACTGGACATTCCCAACATGCTCACTCCCTTAATCTGTCCGTCTAGAGGTTTGGCTTCTACACACCAAGGTAGGGCAAATTCTATTTTATTTTTTCTTCACCTGGGGGAGGGATTCCTTGTTTCATCTATCTCTTCTAGTCCCTCAAATGAATCATTAGAAGAAAGCTCGCAAGATATTAAAATAATGCTGCTTTGGGGCGGGGGCGAAAGGTTTATTACCAAGAGGGGAAATCTCCCGTGTTATTTCTTTTCTCTCTCTCATCAAACAGGTTTTGGGTTTTGGGGTGCAATGGGGCGGGTGCACATAGACACGGAAGATGTTAGATGGCACGAAGGATAGATATATATGCAGACACAGCCAGCCAGGAGACCTGTATGATTTTTGAGTTAAATAGCATTTTATTCCTCCAGAGCTAAAGCTCTGATTTTTATGGGAATCTAGAAATCTTCCCCCCGCCCCAGGCTGGCTTTTCCCTCCTGTCACCTTCATGCCTCTCTGCCTGTTTTCTGTCTTTACCTTCCTAGGCATCCTTTCTATGCCCTTTAAAAAAAATCCAAATGATGATTGAGATTACTGTGGTTGTTGCCTTGAAATCCACTTGCTGTGTAAAGGGTTGACACTGGGCCCAGAGGTCCCGGGAGGCCTATTGCAGAGGGTGGGGAATCAAGCTGGTCTAAGAACACCTGGAATTGAAGGATACTGCACATTGAGGGGACTTAAATCTTAAGCTCAGAAAGACGGAATTCTGTCAATATTCTGCTTTTAATTTGTATTTTTTCCCTGTGCTATTATTTTTGAACTGTAAATTCCTCCTTCTGTCTACACATCTATTTATACCCACACATCCTCCAAGCAAACTGTTACTTCCACACTCTTGCAAAATGGCTATCTTGCAGAGTTCTAAAATGCTGTGCATGTGGAAGGGGTGCAGAATTCGACACGTGAGTCTTTGTGTTAAACAAAGAGATGTGCTGTTTGCATGTGTTAATCTTGTACCTTTAAAAATGGAATTCATACTTTAATTTTTTCCTTTTCATCAGTTTTTACAATATGTGAAATGTGGTCAGGCAGTATTTTAATGTACTTGAAAAGAGAAATAACAGGAGAAATGAATAAGACTTAGCTAATGACTCTTCAGCCAGTCACTCATGCAATCCAAGACAACTCCTGAGAAAATCAGATCATCCATGGGCTGGAGGGCCATGATGGTGAGTGGGCTGCCCCTCTCCTCGCTCCACTGAGCATACATCCCCGAACTCTGAAGGTGTGCAAATGCAGGAATCAGGCGGGGATAAAGATTTTCAAGAATATGTAGCAGAATCTTTAGCATCAATAGTCTTTCTAAAAGTAATCCCCCACCATTGTTTTCTGACTCTTAAAATAACAATTCTTTGGGATAATCCGAAATACTAAAGGGATATGGGGGAAGTGGTGGAGGGTCCTTGTGACAATGTGACAGTAGGACAGTTCTTCATTGTCTAGGAAGGATAGATGTCATCCAAATTCACTATCCTTCTCCCCCAAGGTTTCATTCTTTTGAGCTTTTATTGCTGAAATGCTAATCTGTAACCATGGTGTAATGGGAGTGCGAGGGTGGGGATTCCACTTTGAACCATGTTCTCACCATGTCTAATGTAGCTGAGGTGATCTGGTGTGTGCTCACCTTAGAGACATCTAAGCTGGTTCCTCATCTGTTTCTACTCCTTCAAGTAGGAGGATGGACCCTTAATTTTACTTCAAAATAGAACAGAGGTATAGGTGAGAAAGGCAGCTCCGTGTGCAGTGATTTCATATGTAAGATGGACAAGGACAGGAGGGAATTGATAAGGCACACGACCTTTTTGCATCCCTGGTGCCTACAACACCAGTGCTCTATACCTGCAGGTCCTTCAGAATGTTTGTTGTTGATGAGGCTGACAAAGAGGCCTTTTGACAATGTCTCAGCCACTTCATTCATCTTGATGCCAATGGGATTAAGCCAGGTTCCAGGCTGTCATTAGCTGATCCTAAGACTAGGCAAAGGAGGAGAGGTTAAAAGCGGAAAGCGTTGAAGCAGAGAAGGGAAAGTGAGTGGGGAAGCTATAAAGGAACAGGAATGGTAGTCCGAAGGAAAGGGCTTGTTAGCATTCAAAGAAGAGTTGCCACAGGTGGCTTGTACCTTTTGGACATCCAAAGAGACTCTGCTGAGAAGGCAGGTGTTCCCTATCCTCACCAGCAGTCTCCGTGAGGCTGTGACTCAGTGGTGTTCTGGGCCATCTCAAGGCCATTGTTCTCTCCCCCTTTTTCCCTCGCAGCGCAAAGAGCTGACTGGGTTCTATTTTGTCTTTTCTCCTTCTGCCAACCCCCCTCACAGTGTAGGTTACGTGGGAGAGAAATGTGGCTGCTGGTGGAAGAAAGAGCAAATTTCATTTCAATTGAGGAGTCTCCATGATGTGCAATTAAGAAAAAAATTTGAGAAATAAAGACTTCCCAGAAAAACATGGTTAAGGATGTCAGACTGGTGATTTCAAGGGAAGCAGAACTATATGGTATCTTCTGTGTCTGTGTTTCAGGTGTGGCAAATCATGGTGGATCTGTGAGCAGAGAACGATATGGCAGTCTAGAGATAGATGTTAACATCTGAGGAGAGAAGCAGGGGGTGCTACTGGATTGCCTCATCTTTCTCTCCCATTGGTTCCATCCCTAGGAATCCTGTTTGAAGAGCCTTGCTTTGCTACTGTATGTATGTACTTTTGTCAGAGGTGTATGTAGGCAGAAAGAATATATAAGGAGGCAAAAATGACAGGAAAGGAGGGGGAAGAGAAAAATCCCTCTGTTCACTACTTTGCACACCAAGTGCTTTTCTTTGAGGCTGATTGAGAAGAGCGACTTCCTCTGGAGAAGGAATAAACAGTAGGAACCTCGATTTTGTGTTTCTGCTTTACCTCCAGAAAGATGGCTTCAGACACTTGACCGTCTTCCTTGACCTTCACATACATGCACCCAGCCTTGAGTGGGGAGAATACAGTGGGCATCTGGGAGGTAGACACATGGCCTGAAATTGGCTGATGGAATGAGTGGTGTTTGATAGGAAGAAATAGAACTGATCTGATCCAGTCGTTGGCCACATGCTGCCTTGTAAAACGCTCTTCCAGTTCCTCCATGAATATAACAAACCCAAGGGGCAGGATTTTTCTTTTCTATTTCCTTGTTTGAGAATCTGAAAATGAAGGTAACATAGCCATTGCTATAAACAGGTTAAAGCACCAATTTCGATAATGTTTATGAACTTGAAACATAAAAGAAGGCAGGAGAAAAGACAAGTTGATCGTGAAGAAATCACAGTCAAAAATAAGTTTCTAGAAACCAGAGAAGAGAAAGAAACCAGGTTGAACTCATCATTCTAAAGGTGGGAAAACTATTGTTCTGAATAATAGCCTTCTCTCTTTAATAATGGAGACCTAGGCTGACAGAGCACTCATCTCGTTTATCTTGTTGGGGTCAGGAGCGGATGAGCTGGAAAAATTAAGCTCCTCCCTTTCCTCAGCACCATTCTACTCCATCCTTAGGAATGCTAGAAATTTCTTCCTTTCAGTATACTACATTTGCATTCTCTGCTACTGTGCATGTGATAGGATACTCATATTGTCTCTCTCTGTAAATAAATATAGATCAAAAGAGCTCCTGGTCTAATGAATAGTTCACATTTATTAAAGTGCATCTCCTCTTTGCAACCACAAGAAGAAATCTCCAGGGAGAGCAGATTAGCTGTGGAATTGATATTATCTTCCAGAAGACGGCCGAAGCTGGAAGAACAGAATGTAGTTAGGATGAGGAAGCAGACATAACTCAGACGATGTGAGTTTCTGAGGTTCACCTGTGACTGTTAATGGTATGTGTGTGGCCATTACATAAAATGCATCATGTGGTGAACATTATAGCATTGTGAACCCAGAGATATGTGCTCAGGAACCTTTGGTTGTTTTGTTGACGTTCTCCATCCACTTTATTTGTGACCTGCCATTTTCTAGCACTTTCAGTTGAAGTTGGCAGAGAAGGGACCTAGTGCGTATGTTGTCTTCTTGTTGAAGCTCTCCATGACTGCCCCCAGCAGTGTGATTGCTTTGCTTCCTGTGGTCTTAATATACTTTATCCTAATTTTGTTTAGATGTCCTGTTCCAGAGAAGTTTGTGAGGTCCTCAAGGGCAGGGAAAGATGTGTTATTCATCTTGGAATTGTGTATTAGCATAGTGACTGGCACATAATAGATACTCAAAAATATTAAAAGAATGAATGGAAAGAAGAAGGGAAATATTAATTAGGCAGTGATGCCATTTGTTGTTTGTTCTGGTGGATATAGGAAAGGTTGAAGTCATGCTGTTAGATGAGTTCAAGAATATCAGAACTCTGTGACACTTTAGAAAGCATCTACTCTGACCTTCCCATTAACAAAGATGAATAAACTGAGATCCAGGTATGTTAAGTGATTTGCCTAAGGTTGTATAGCTCTCTAGTGTCAATACTTTGTTCACCACACCACCAAGTAGCGTGATGTATAGAAGTTATCTGTGGATCCCTAATATCTACGCCAGTGTTTCTCAAACTTTATATCAGAATCATCTAGGGATCATGTTAAAGTGCATATTCTGATTCAATAGACCTGGGTTGGGGCCCAACATTCTGCATTTTTTCACAAGCTCCCAGGTGATGCCAAGTTGCCGAACCTCGCATCACAGGTCTACATTATCTGTACATCACTGGCCTACATCACAGGTCTACATGCACCTACTTATAGACCATGGTTAACACGGGCAGTTTTATACGTATTCTACTTTTGGACATTCCAGCACTTCTGCTTTTTTTTTTTTTTTTAAATCAGAAAGGAGCCTGGATATTTAAGTTCACCCATCTTCTCTCTTTTTCATTCTTCCACCCACGCACATCTTTCGCCTCTTCTCTTTTCTTCCTCTGTGCTGTCTTATGCTGGTCCTTCTCAGAATTGAGTCTTCTCTTTCTTATTTCTCTTTTGTTTGTCCTCATGCTTTTTAACTTATATCTTTATTTATGTCTCTTATCTTTCACACTAACCTCTTCTTCTAACTTCATTTATTTTTATGTCTTTTGCTCTGCTCAATTATTCAACAAACATTTGTTAAGAACCAATATTTGTCAAAAATTGTGTTATGAAAAGGAATTGACTCTGTACCTTCCAGTAGCTCACGATCTATTGGGGTAGACGTGTCAGGAGATAATCAGATACTTAGGTGAGATCTATAAGGCAGGGTAGACTGGGAAAGCGAGAAGGCTTTCATGGTGGGGTTGACATTTAAATTATGTCTTGATGAATAAACAGGAGTTTTGTAGAGAAAGAGAGAAAGGCCATTTTAGGGGAATAGCGTGCAGATGGAGAGGAAAGTTGGTGTGAAAGGGCAGGCCTCTTGCTCTTTCTTGCATCTCTGACTCAGGAAGAAGAGCAACACAGGAATGTGCTAGTTCTTTGATTAGGAGTTTCAGGTTTCAAGTGACAAGACCAGTGAATAAAACAAGGGTCTTCTTAAAACGAGAAGGAAGGGGCTTCAATTTCTGCCTTAGTGATTCTACAGATAATGAATGCTAGTCCTGATTATTAGACTCGCATCTAGAATGACACAGTTTTCATCTTAGACCACTGGACTGCAGCTAACTTTGTTGATGGCCATAACAAAAGAAGGGACAGCTGTTAGGTAGTTTGTGTCCAAGGAGAAAACTGTATCTTAGCCCATGCCAAGCTACTCAGAATGAAGGACAGCCCAGCCCGTGTGTTTCTAGAGTAGGGAGGTAGAAAGCTGCCATTCCCTTCAGACTCCAACTGCTTTCTGTAATGGCTGAGGTGAGTGATGGAGAAGAGAGCTTCAGTTATTCCCAGGGGATTCACAAAAATGTCTTTGAGAGCCTTTTTAGAGTGGCCTGATATTCTAGAAGTTTTTACTTCTGGGGATGCTCAGATGCAGAGGTGACAGGGAGACATCTTCAGACACCACGATTGAACTGTAGCACTGGTGCCTGAGGGAAGATGGGTTTGAAATGGACGTTTCCCTAAATTTTATTTGTATCTTTTTCTGCTCCCATCCTTCTATTCTTTAGCTACATTTTCATCACTGCTCCATACACCATGGTTTGTATTCATTTCCTTTAGCAAAAAGAACCTAAGCCCAGCCTGAAGACATTTCAAGATCCATTTTAAGAGATTCCTCTGGGTCTGAAGATATGTGACTGAATCAATGCCCACTACTGGGTGATGTAAGGGGCATGCATTCCAAGGTGACTTGAGGGCCAGGGCAGTGGAAACACAGTGATGAAGCTGTGCCCAAAAGCCCTAGGAGAGAGGAGAGGAGAAGAAGCAAAGCCAGCCCTCTGGGAATGGCAGACCTGGAAGGAGCTAGAAGACACAGGCTTTGACCCTTCTTAGAGCCCAGTGTGATGGGGAGGGAAAAGTCTTTAGTACAGCACTTCCTGGGTCACAATTTAAGGTTTTGATTAATTAACCCTCTAGCTTGCTCACTCAGCTCACAAAAGGCAAACCATGCCATCCGCAAGGCATCTTCTATTCGCTCACTGCCTCACTCGGACGGTGAATATCTTTCTTTAGAAGGAAATGTCAGGCTTAAAGTTCTCATTAATCTTTATATAGACCCTCTCAGGGCTTCAACTGGTAAGAATTTCTTAGGAAATCAGATCTTGTTTCTTTTTGAGAGGGGGAATTTACAAACAATGACTAAATAAAAGCACTACATTTTAGGGGAGAGGAGAAGTGGGTCTTAGAAGAAACCTGAAGCCTAGGTGACGCCTTTCATTCTTTCTCCCATAGCAAACTACTCCGTGAAAATGGCCAGACATTTTGAAGAAATCTCTTTCCTTCTGTGGGCTGTAGTCTGGTCACACAGATACCACAGCAGATTGTGTCTACGGATTAGAGTTGTGTATTCCACGTGCAGCCAAATACAAACACACACACCACATGCATCCCCACACACTAGACTTGTGTATGTATGGATATGTTTGCACTGTGACTTACTTAACAAATACAGTAGCCAAAATAATCTTAAATGCATTAAATGTATTTGTGTAAGTTAGGTACAATAATGCATGTGGTGTGTGTATAGTGTGGGATAACAGAGCAGTAATGCTGACAGTCACCTTGGATTACTTGTCCTCCTCCACCACCACCATTTTAAAACTGTGAAAATAGTCCTAAGGTTAGCCACATAGTCTAAAACCACAGAGCCACGTCCACTGAACCTCATTTTAGTGCTTTCCCCTCCACTGCACTGCCCTGCCCCACAAGACACCTTGAAAGGCACGTCCCTTAAGTTAGCCAGTGGAGTGCATTTGTTCATACACATATTTTCAGAGCCCAGAGCACTCCATTTATATATAATGGGTCTTGAAAAATGTTAGGCTTTTCCAGGCTATCCAGGAGCTGTCTCTGTGATAATGAAAGAAGTAGTGGTCCTAGGAGTCAGAAGCTTATATTTAGTTCTGCTTGAGCTACTTACTTTGCAACCATGTGCAAGTCATTGACTCTGGGATTCAATTTTGTCATTTCTATAACAGTGACAATAGTCTAAAGCAGTGATTCTTAACCTCACTTTAATGACAATCATTCACAGAGCTTAAGAAAAAACAAATACAAAAAAAAATGAAACAACAAGAAATCCAATGATTTCCATGTTCATGTCCTACCCCAAATAGTTAAATTAAAATCTCTCAGGGAGACATCCAGGCAGTGGTCATTTAAAACACTTCCCCAAGATAATCTAATGTGCAGCCATATTTGAGAACGACTGGGCAAGATGACTGACCAGGCACCTTAGCTCTAAACATTACCTTATTCTAGCATTTTAACATGTAGTGTAAGACCCTGTCACTATTCAAGTGTTGTCTGACTAGTAGAGAGTGCCTGGGCCAGAGGTTAAAACAAAAAAAAGGTGGTTGGGACATGAAAGCATTTACTTTACAGAGTGCCACAAGGGATGGAACTGGTGGTTGAATTAAGGGCAGCTCTCCCAACACTGACAGTGGCCTGGTGCTGAAAGTTAGAAAACTCAGGGAGAATGTTTCCTCTGACACCCTTGAAACAGGTGTGGCTGCAAAGTAGGACAAGTGGCCCTGGGTTCTGCAAACATCTTCTGTTCCACTTAGTCTTTATTGAGGGTGCCCCATTTCTTGTTTAGGAGAGAAAGCCTCATTTTACTCCTTTGTAACACTGTAAATGTAGGAAAACTATTAATAAATGGGGCTGGATAAGCAGACTCTGATTGACTGGTGAGGGGTGTGAGTAGTGCAATTATCTTAGTGCTGGTTGGAATTCACTAGCCCTGTTACCCTCCCTCTCAGTGCCCAAAGTAGGATATTAAAGGCACAAAGAGGAGGAAGAGAGTAGGAGGCATTAAGATGTCATTCTTCTTTGATTGTAACTTTAATCACTGACTATTAGACTGACTGGGTTAATAGTTTTCTCATGTCCTTTCTTTTTGGCTTTCTCCCTTCCCTGTTTTAAAATAAATGTGAACCTAAATGTACAGAGGCAAGAAAAATCCCCTGGATTTATGGATCTGTGTTTCTTTATAAAGACAAATTACAAAAGTGTAAGAACACTAGTTCTTTTTTTGGACAACTACTAATAGCCATTGATGATAAGAGAGAAAGGTTATGAGTGTGGTTTGGACTTTCAGTGGTGTTTGGTGGGCTATGCAGTAGTGTGAAGAGAAAACCAAGAAGTACACTCATTGATCTGAACTTCCGAAAATCTCTTGGTTGGCCCTATGTAGACAAAACATCCAAATCATGGAGATACTGCAGGCTTTTACCCTTGGACTTGTAACCACACAGATCAGTTTATCCATGAGTTCTGGGGAGCCACAGTTGATATCTTCAGGGTTTGTCATATCACTTTGTTAGAGACTCTAGGATTGTTTCTGAGCTTGAGGGGGCATGGAGAAAATTTCGGTTTTTATCTGATTTTTTTTTTTTTTACATCTGTATCGTGATTTTTCCTTCCACTCACATAGGAAGAAGGACTGCAGAAGAAATTCTACACTGCTCAGATATAGGCGTTCAGATTTGGAAGCTCTTTCTTAGGAAGGAGAACATTGACATTTTGGATTTTTAAAGAAAGAAATACTGGATTTTTTTTTTGAGCCTGCATATAGAATATAAATCACTTTTGTTTAAAAGAGCTTGACTTTGTTAAAAAAATAATTAAATCTGATTAATTTTTGTGTCCACATGAGGACAAGATTAGTGCTTTTTGTCATTTTATGTCCTCAGTGCTTAGCAGAGTGCTGTCTACACATGGTCAGTGTTCAGAAAATTCTGGTTTTGGGTTAAGATGATGATGAAAATGAATGTGCATTGAGGATAAAGTTGACATGTTTACATTTTTTATGTTTCTATTTCTTTGTCACCCAAGCTTTGGGTGAGATTTACTAGAGTTGAACAGATGAAAGTTTCCTTAGTGCCAGCTTAAGGCTGATGGAGTGAAAATATACTCATTCCTCAGTGCCTTACTTCTTTGTCTGAGCTTCCTTTCACATTTGTTCCATATTTCTTCAAAAAGCTCTCTCATCGCTAATTATGCTATTCCCCCTCCTTTCAAATTCCATGTAAATATGGTTCATTCCTTAAGGTTCATCTCAAGAGCATTCTCCACCATAAAGCCCTGCTTCATCTCTCCAACTGGAAACAGACTCTCCCAAGTTGTTTGTTCACACACTCCTTTTCTTGTCCATCTGTTTGTAGCACTCTTCTTATGCTGGCTTTGAGGACAAATCCCTGGAGTGCTCTTTCATCTAGTATCCTCTAGGCACTGTCACTTTGCTGGGCTTTCTGGAATAAATGGGATCATGATTGCTCACCTTTTCAACCTCTCCTTTTTGTTATGTACCCATTTACAAAGATGCTTTGATTTTGACATGAAAGTCAAGGTTGGCACCGAAACTCATAAATGATCTTTCAGTAACCATAGTAGGCAACCTACTTTGTTGATGAATCTGCATTTACACAACTGTGACAGAGATTAGAAAATGACTTAAAAGGTCTTAGAATTAGATAATCAGAATTTGTAGACCATTTTGATGATAAGTGGTAGAGTAAAATTGCTAAGAATTATTGCTGTCAGTCCAAATATAATAGTTATCTCACTGTTGAGTTGCTTGAGTTTCCTCACCTTTACTTGAGGAAACTTTCTGTTGAAATTGGGCTGAGTTGGCAATAGATATTTGTGGTGAGCCCATTATATTCTAGGCTATGTTAACATATGTTATCTCATTTAATCCTCACCACAAGGCTGACAGTATTATTTCTGTTTCTCAGATGAACAGAGTGAGGATTAGAGAGCTCAAGGTTACACAACTGTGAGCAGCAAGCCAGGATTCCAACTTACATCTTCTGATTCTGACCTCTGGGTCTTTGAATTATATACAGCTGCCTCCATGGAAAGAAAAATGATAAAGGTTATCTGGCATGTAGAGGAACTCATAAACATGTAATTTGAAACTTCAGCTAAAGTGACTTTTTTCTAGATCCCTTTTTCTTTGGGCTTTGCTCTTGGTAAAAGGCAAAATTGTTTTAAAATGAACAAATGGAGCCCTAAAAAATAGCCAATTTCTGGACTTAATTTAATTCAGTGAGGATGAAGAGTAAGGAAGGCAAATCACTGGCCATGAGCATCTCCTTGGTTTCACACATGGCTAAGACTTGGGTATCGTCTCCCTAGTCTACTCCCACTATTTCAGAAGGATATAGTCTTCCCAACTTGAAGACTCTTGCTTCTCTAAGAGAGAACAATCCACTTGTCACTGCTCATTTTGGACATTTTGAAGATTACCAATTTTCTCGTATCTTTGTAAACTACATCTTTGAATGGAGACTAATGTTTAGTGCAAGCGAATGCAAATCAAAGATAATGCTCAGTTGTTGGGTTTATTATTAATAGGAATGATCATTATTGTTAAAAAAGGGACATTCCAGAAAGAATATGAGGGAGCTAGTTTTATTTCAAATATCTCGTATCACCTATTGACTTAGAGGGAAATTTTATATAAAATAAACTTATAGTACAAAAGTTAAATTCCCTATGCTTTTATTTTTCAATTAAGAAAGAGGATTTCTGTTGGTGTCACATAGAGTTCTTGTACCTTAGCCTTACTGCATGCATATTTTAAAATGAGTTTTCAGTAATTTGGAGCCAGGTGGAATTGAGGAAGGAGCACTGGCGAGAGACCTGGCAACCAGGTCCTATCTCAGCCCCCTCGCTGGCCGGTGCTGTGTGACTGAGGCAAGTTATGCTACCTCACTGAGCCTGCTTCTTCATTCATAAGACAAGGTCTTTAGGGGAAACAGTTATTGTATTGTGGATCAAATGTGGACATATAAAGCATTCTCTCAAATCATAAGCTTCACATATAGGCCTGCAATATGCAGTAATAATTAATAACTCCATCCTGCTGCAAAGAACTGGTTTTCAATGTATTAGATGGCCTTCAGTGTGGTTACATTCACTCCCAGTGGACAGGAGAATAGAAAATATTTAGTGGAGAAGACAGGCAGTGAGTGAAATGAACGCAGAGTGGCACCGGAGCATTGTGACCTGTGGTTTTTAATCTTTGGTCTGTGTCTCCTTTCCAGGTTCTCTTTCCCAGCATTTATCGAGAAAACTAAATAAATACTTGTCAGAAAGGAGAGCAAGACTAATCTTTCAAGCTTTATGTTGGAACTTTTTTTCCAAGCGTAGCTTTTATCTTTACATGATCCAAGAAGAGTAGAGATGGAGATGGTGACACGAGCCGAGGAAAAGGATGCTGTGAAAAGCTTTTACACTCCAGCCCTTTGCTCATGCCTTTTGCTGTCTGCAGTGCCCTCCCCAACTTAGTTTGTGTCTAATCCGCCTCTAAAGTTTGTCTCAGGGATCTTCTGCTCCGGGTCTTCCTGGTCTTTAGAGGCAGGAACCACTGCCCCCTTCTCAGCTCATAGCCCCCACCATGGTGTGAAGGGACTGCTGTTATGTCTCTATCCTGTCCACCCTATGACGTGAATTTCTCAAGGGCAGAAACAGCATCCACTCTTGTGTCTCCATGTGTGCATAACCAAGTGCTGGTATGGTGTAGACATTTAATAAATGGTTGTTACCTTGTTGGGAGCACCCACTCTGTGCTTAGTGCTTTACATACATTAGCTAATTTAACCCGTCCATCCTCCCTAAAAAATATATACAATTATTTCACATTTGAGGTTACCAAGACAAAGACATTAAAAACTTGTTTAGCTTAAATGGCACAGGCAGGATTTGAACCCAGCATTTTGACTTGAGCTCACACTCTTAAGTTTTTTGTTTCACAGCTCTGTAGTAAATGTTCATGGTTGACTTGATGGTCAAAGACTTAGAAGAAACATATTGTGTGTCTGGTACCCTAATGAGGATAGTGGAGAAAGAGAAGAGGGTGTGTAGCAGAATCTGAAGGTTGGTTAGGACCTAGATTTGTAGGAACATTTGTGGACTTTGTCCTCCTGATGTGCTCATTAGCTATAGGACACACTCAGGGCAGTCTTCCAGAAATGCATAGGAATGTAATTAACGTAATTATTGTTGGGTTATGCGGAGGTGAAGTGGGTTGTATTTTCAGCACTTGTATTTCTCAACTGCTTGCTGTCGTCTTTGAGTTTCTTAAGTTTTCTGACTGCCACCTTCTCCATTCTGACTGCTGTATAACACGACGGCAGGTGCAGAAAACAGGGCTTAAGAGCAAGAACCTCAGGAGCCAGACCTCCAGGGGTTATGTTCTGACCCTTATTCGCTTATTGAGCAAGTGTCTCCATTTGTTCTTTACTGCCAGATTTCTTATTCATAAAATGAGGTATTAAAAATTCTGGTTTTTCTGAGAATTAAGTGAGTTATTTCACTTAGACTAGTACTTGTTACAGAGTAGCCATTCTGAAGTATTAATTACCCCTTGCCTCCAACTAATTGAGTTTCTAATCAGAACCAGTTTGGGTGGTGAGGTATAGTGCTTAGCTGTCCCATTTATGAACCCCGCTGTCATTTCTGAATTAAAACCTTCCAGATCAAGACTAGCATTGACTTCTTTGAGTATCTCATTAAATCATACCTGGCAAGATAAGAAATTTTGGAGAAGAGGTGACATTTCTAGAATATCAAGAGAACATGAATTCTTAGTACAAAAGATACAGGAGATATGTATAAAAACCAATTAATTGAAGATTCAAAGGTTGGAGTGAGCCTTGGGTAAAGTCACCATGAACTGACCAAACATTGGATAAAATAAAAAACTGTAAGGAAAAGTAAAACAAACAAAATTTGAGAAAGAAAAGGAAAGTGTTTAACAAAAGAAGGCAATGGAGGAAAAACAAATTAGATTGGATATAATAATAGCAGTCACACTTCTGGAGTGCTTTATAGTTTATCAAGGAATTTCACATATATTTTCTTCACTATACATTATTTGACCCAAGAATCCACCAGGAGGAATTCTGGGAATGAACTATTATCTGCATTTTAAAGTGAGGAAATTGAATTACAAAGTGCTCTAATGATTGCCCAGAATTATCTGGTCAAAGCTTAGAGGAAGCCTTTTTGGATAAACAAAGAGCATACTTTAAAAAGAAGGCCACTTCAGTGGACAGGTAGGCATATTCAGATACAGTAAAGGCCATGAAATCAGCAAAGGTATATTATGCAAATTACATGAAGGCTTAGGAGCAAGGAAATTATTATCATTTTATATCCCTGTCTTTTTCTTTACTTCCCCAAATTTCCACAATAAAGCATATCATTTTTATATTCAGAAAAGATGATTAGGAAATAAAAATAAAACTTTAATTATATCAGGAATTAAAGGTAAAGCAGTAAAGCCATCTCCATAAGAGAAAGATGAGTATCTTTAATTTCTTAGAAATATAATTGAAAACTGGTTACTAACTAACATACTTGTGTGTGTGTATGTGTGTGCATGTGCATAATCTGGATTATAGCATGAGTTAGGGAACACAAAACCAATTTAAAATAGGAGAGGATTTAAAAACATTAATTAAGGAGAATATGGTAAACAACCTTAGGTCTTAATGACAGATTTTAAAATGTCTTTAACAAGAATTGACCACTGCAGGGCCAGAGGCTGCATTTGGGAAAATCACAGAGGACTGGAAGGATCTCTGAGGGTCAGTTTATAACCTTTTTTTTTTTTTAAGAGTTGGTAGCTAAAAATTACAAACTCATAAGAACCGTTGAAAAAATATCAAATCTAACAGTCCGTTACCAACACCTTGAAGAGACCAGGGCCAGGAACTTTCAAAATGTCTTTTTAAAGAACAAATCCTGTTAGTTGTGGGGCTCTGTGAGAAATACAGGCTTGGCAGCCTGCAGGAAACTGATCTAAGTAATTAAGAAAAAGTAAGGAAAGTTTTAGATCTGGCTTATGCTGAGATTCTACCTTTTAAATAGGAAAAATGGGATGGATTAAATAGATTGTGCTCAAAATACGGCAATGGCAATGGCTGCCAGCCAGGGCAATGCCACAGAGTCTGCTGTAGTTCTCATCTGGGGGAACTTGGATCCAGCCTCTATTAACATTCTTCACAAGGGTGGGCACAGTGAAGTGCAATGCCTGCTTCTCACGTCTGAACAAAGATGCCTGAGCTCCTGCAGAGGGCTGAGGTGTTCAGCAAGTCGACTTTGCAGCTGTGGTGGTGGGAATAGCGGTTCACAGCCTGTGTGGGCCACACTGCCCACCTTGACCCCACAACCTACTTCATCTTTGCCACCTTCCCACTTCTACCCTGACCTCTAGTCCACACATACACATGATCAGAGATTCCCAAAATGTATTCTCTGGATCCTCTTCCAAGAATAATCCACTTTTGTACAAACTCCTCAAATTCCCAAAGTCTTAGGGGACTTACGATCCTCGAAGCCCATCCACGGATGCCAGGTTAAAAGCCTTTGCTCCAGACCATTCATGGAAGGCGGAGACTTTGGAGAGCCGTTTTTCCTTGACTTCTTTGTTCTTTCAGGATTCACCAGCCTCATGGATTTATTCATAGAATGTTTATGAAGGTTTGTGGCCAAGGGCAGGGCCCCTCTGCTGTGGAATAAGGCCTAATGCCTGTCCTCCAAGAGCCAACACAGACCAGGATCTGACACCTGGGCAAACATATCTGGAGAAGGAGGCAGAATGAAGGTGTCTTTAAGGTGGTATAAACCAGGTGATGTAGGAGCACCGGCCATCTGGGTTGCATATGTGTGAGCCCGTGTGGCCACCGGGGGTGGGGAGGCAGGTACTTTAGGAGAGATGAATATAATTCAGAATTAAAGAATACTAGCTTTATTTTTTCTCTACGATGTCAGCCACCTCCCAGTTCACCTTAACAGACTCTGATTCTTGTCTGAGGCCCTGAGAAAAACTTCGAGCCACAGCATGAGATGAATTCTCCACTGGGACCCTAGAGTGAGGATTTCTCATAAGATCCTCCTACTCTCTCAACAAAGTTGTTATTTGGTGAAGATTCTTTTCTGGATTCCCTCCTCATCCTTCTCCCAGTGGGAGATTTGTCTCTTTTTGCTGCTGGGTGCCCGGCAGTGCCCTTCTAGAACAGCTCAGTCCCAGTAGCCTCCAGATTCCTGGGCTGGTACTGCTGTAGCTTTGTCACCGAGGCAAGCCTGGATTTTGAGTACTTGAAGTCTGGAAGTAAAGACCAAAGCTCCATGACCACTCTGCAGAGAGAGGCGGCCCATGAAAGTCAAGAGCCAGCCAGGTCCTTGCCATTACAGGGACTTGAGTTCAGAATGCTGGAATTGCCTTTTACTCCCGAGTGACCTTGAGTAAGGCACTTTGCTTTTTGGCCATCAGCTTTTCCTCATTGGTAAAATGCAGGTTATTTGAAGGTTAGATGAGGTGAAGTATGTAAAGTGCCTGGAACCCAGCTCGCTACCTCTTGTCCACATCCTATGAGTAATAGTGCTGATTTCTCAGTAGGACAGGAAAAAGAAACAGGGGTGGTCCTTGCTGGCTGGCTTCATCTTCTCCTTCTCCTACATAAACGTCCCCCCACCTGCTCCTCAGCAATCCTCTGCTACAGCTTTCGTGCAGAGGAGAAGAAGTGCGGAGGCTGGGTATGTTCATTTCTGCTGATGAGATGGACAGAGTGAAGTGTAAGAAACCCGGTGCTTAGGGTGATTGTAGGAGATTGGGGGTGTTTTGGAATAAGTCCTGAAATTAGACATGTCTAGGGGAGTGATCCAGAGAGAACCGGGAGCCGGGAGCCTTGAGTTATTAGAGAGAATGGTAGGGGAAAGGAAAGAGGAAAATTAAAAAGAAAAAGAAAGAACGGGCTTTCTCAAAAGGAGAGAAAGGAAGAGTGCCGGATCTAGGACGTTAACTTCCATCAAGTTCTCTTCCTCCACTTTGTGTGTTAAGGAGGGAAAAAATAGGGAGGGGGGAGAAAGGAAGCGGAAAGGTGAGGAAAAAGGGTGGAGGAAAAGGTGGAGGATGTGAGCTTTAGGGAGGCCTGTGTTCTCAGCGAGGAGGAGACCGGTGCAGCAGTCCCCAGGGAGGGACCATGCCTATCGCCCCTTCCTCCTTAACTGCCTGGCTGACTACAGAGGCAGCAGCAGTTTTGGCACACTTCTGAGGGACAGTCAGAATGCGACAGCTGCTCTGCCCCCCTGGGAAGTTCTGTCTGGACTCCGGGGAGTTTTTGTGACCTCTTTGTGGAGGTCAGCCAGCCCGCTTGCCTGCCAGCTCCCTGGGCTTACTTGGGTGTTACAGTCACTACGATAATCCAGTCCTCTGCCTGGCGGAGAATTGTTCTATGTACATCTCTTTGTCTCACTCCTGCATGTAAGTGGTGGCAAATAGACATTTTGGGCAGGAGTTAAGCATCATGAGTTCACGGGGTGTCAAGCATTCAGGGGGCAAATATAAATTAATTCTGAATTTTTCCTGGTTCTAGGTTATTTGTGGCATGGTGCCTACTTACAGCGTAGGAAATTCAGGGTTAATTTTATACAAACCGAATGCAGGTTGCTAAAATCTGAATTGAATAACTGCAGTCTGGTGGAAATATTGGTCTTTGTGAAACCCTTCTGCTTGCCTGGGAGTAGGGATGGTATGTATTTAAGGCACTGGGTCTTGATCTCCCTTTGTATCAGAATCAGAAATGGGAATGGGGTGGGTGTGGAGGCAAGCAGAGCCTCCCTCTGCTCCCGCCTGGTTCCTCGGTGCCGTTGGGCTCAAGCCCAGATGCAGCTGGCGGACGAAGCTGTTGCCAAGTGAGGCCGTGCTCCCTGCCGCTTGCCGTTGTAGAACAGCCAGCTCCGTGCACGTGTGTGCATGTGTGCGTGTGTGTGTGAGTGGTGTGTGTGAGACAGAGAGAGGGAATCTGAGAATTTGAATGAGAAACCATTTCTTTCCAGGGTACAAGGAACTTTAGGGCATGTTCATAAGGACACCGATTCTGATTTCCTACTTGGACATTTCTGTTTGGAATGCCTCCCAGGTGGTTCTCATGTAAAGCTAAGTTGGGGAATTGCTCTTCCAGACCCTTCTGCCACCTCCCCAACACCCGCTCCTTTGTCTCTTCTGTGCCTGAGCCATGCTGGCTGCAGCCTCCCCTCTGAAGGAGGAAGGCAACCTCTGACTTCATGGAACTCCTGGCCATTCTTGTCTGCCATTGCATGGGACTTGATTCTAGAGGACGGGGTAGGTTGATTAAATAAATGCTCTTAACCCTCTAATTTTTAGTGCACAGCTCCTCACGCTGTGGAAATAACTGTTCTTAGATTTTTCATTGTAAGTGGATTTACCCAGATTGCCCAGAGGGAAGGAACTTGGTCTAATTTTAATAAAACAAGTGCTTATTTAGTTGAAATGGTCAACATTTTTGCTTTGTTCCATTTTCCCCATATATCTCAAACTGTACATGAAAGACACTTTTTAATATGTTGGCTTCATGGATTCTTTTACATTTCCATTCCACATCCACCACTTGCTGCAGAATCGCGCCCTCTGTTTCATCCACTTTGCACCCCCATCCAGATGTCCAGCCACATTCCTTTCCTATAGAGTCTCTCTCACTCCTTGCCCTAAGACCTGGATTCTTCCCTCCTTGTGACTTCAGACTTTGCTTCCTCCACTGCACTTACGTTGCTGATCTTTGTCTCATCAGTGTGGAATCCTTTAATTACTTCCTTCCCCAAAATGTGGAATCCCTGTTGCTTCCCTCCCACCCCTGCCGCTTTCTTTCCTCACACTCTAATTCTACTTCTCCATTACTGACCCACCAACTTGCAGTCACATCTGCTTTTTCTGTTCTGTCTCTCATGCTACCAAGGGCAGATTAAGGAAGTCCTAGAAGTGAACTCCCCTAGCCTGCTCCGTCCTTCCTGTAGGAGCCTGTCATTGCTGAATGATGGGGTGACCAGACTTTACTCGTGAGCCCCCAACTCTTACAACACATTTCTCCGAGCTTCCTCTCCTCCATGGTCCTAGTTTCAGTTGATGATCTTGTCACACTTTGCTGAGAAATCAGTACTCTCTGATATAAATGCCCGTAATTATTATCTTTCCAACATAAACACTCATGTCTATCTTTTGTTTGCTGGACACTTCAGAGGGGGCCATTGTTTTGTTCTTTACAGCTGCAACAACTTTTGTCCTGACCCGATCCATCTCTTCATTAGGGACTTTGCTGTCACACTCAATGCTTCCTGCCGTTCCTGACATCAGGAAGTTCTGTCTTCCCTGCTTCTTCACTGCTGTTTTCAGTGTGTTCACCCTAAAACCTTTATGGATCCAAAACTAAATTCATTTTCTTCCTCCAGCCCCTCTTTCTGAGGTCCCTGTTTCTCAGTTAGTACCAGCATTTTCCCAGTACCTCAAACCTGATGCTTTCGGGGTTTCATGTATCCTTCCAGCGCCCTCTCCCTATTCCCCAACAGGGTCTATGGAATCTGTCTTCAAAGTGCATTCACATAGGATTCCCCTGTCTGTGCAAAGGCAGTCAAGCCCTTTGGTAAAAAACATGGGGCCTTGGCGCCAAACTGCCTGAAGTTGCCGGTTTCTAGTGGTGAGAACTTTGAAAAATTATATGGCCTCTGAGTCTTGGTTTCCTTGCTTGGGAATAATGGGGAGTAATAGTACAGTGCTTCAAAACGGTGTTTTGAGAATTAAATAAATTAATACCAATAACGGGCTTAGAACAGTGCCTGACACATTGTAATTGTCTAACAAATAAGTGTTATTATTATTACCTCTAATCCATGGCTCTCGATTGGGGGCCATTTTACCTCTCAGGGGACATTTGGCAATATCTGGAGACAGATTTCTTTTTTTTGTTGTTGTTGTTTTTGTTTTTTGAGTTGGAGTCTCACTCTGTCACCCAGACTGGAGTGCAGTGGCCGCTCTCGGCCACCGCAGCCTCGACCTGCTGGACTCTGGAGATCCTTCCGCCTCAGCCTTCCAAGTAGCTGGAATTACAGGCATGCACTACCACGCCCGGCTGATTTTTTGATTTATTGTTGAGATGTGGTCTCGCTGCCCAGGCGGGTCTGGAACCCGTGGGCTCAGGCAATCCACTCACCTCAGCCTCCCAAAGGTGTGGGATTACTTTTCATTGTCATGAGGAGGGAGTAGGGGAACTACTGTCATCTAGTGGGTAGAGGCCAGGAATGCTGCTAAACATTCTGTGATGCACAGGACAGTCCCTGAAAACAAAGAGTGATCCAGCCAGCCCAAAATGTTTGTGGTGCTGAGACTGGGAAGCTCTGTTCCACTTCCTGTTCCCACACGGTGCCGTTTTCTCAAGGCATAATCCAGTGCCCATTCTGTTTTTTCTCAGTCCTCCCTTTATTTTCTCACATGGTTTCAGTTACAAACTGATTTTGATGGTTCTGAAATCTACAGTTCCAGCATCCTGATTGTGTCTCCAGTGGTTGATAGGAAAATCTCCCCTGCACATTCTCCCAATATTTGCAAATGTTGAAGGCAACAAAGAGAGACCCAGAGAGAGACTCAGTGTTCCTCTTCCTTCTCAGTTCATCCAAGTAGCCATCCTTCTCCAGTATTCCTACTGTTGCCCAGGGGCACACGGTCCTGGCACCAGTTGCCACTGGCTCGCCCCATCCCAAAGCCCCCACTTCCGGTCCACACCAATTTCTGCCGCTCTTCCTCAGCATGGTTTCCTTGGCTCCTCCTTTCCATTTCCATGGCTACAGCTCAGTGCAGGACTCTAGCTGGCTTCCCCCGCCCTGGACCTCGCCTCCTCTCCTCCATCCTCCATACAGCTGCTGGAATTGTCTTCATTAAACACTGTTTTCCTTTGCTCAGGAATCTATAGTGGCTCTCTATTACGGCTTATTAGCAAAAGGAAATTCCCCAGAAAGCCCTAATGGCCTGACCTCCCTCCCCCTTTGGGCTCACCCCGTGGCCGCCTGCCTTTGTGTTACTCCCTCTGTGGTCGCTGGGCATCCACCTGTCTGAACTCCTCTTCTCCCTGTCTCTCTCTACACCTTGGAGTGTTATAATTTCCCTTCCTGGAAAGCCTTTTTCTCTCTTTTTGCCAAACCATGTCTGTCACCTCTTTTAAAATCTGGCTCAGTCTTGAACTCCCCTAGGAAACCTTCCTGAATAACCCACAGATTCTCCTTGTCCTATTACTTAGTATCTCATTTTGGTCTCAAAGTGAGATATTTTTATTTATTAAATTTGATCTGCATTAATTTACACTTGTTGGTGTGTATGAAGAATTCATTAGTGTTTTTAAAGCTTCTCCAAATGTGTAGTTTGGTTTTCCCGCCCTCTTTTATTTGCTAGGGTTTTTTTTTTTTTAAGCGAATTCCCATGGCCTAAATAAAATGCTCTGGATATAGTGAGGCTTCAATAAATGATGTCTCTGTAACCGTCTTTTTCTCCCCCTCAAAGACAAGGAAGAACTTCAAGGGCATATTTTATAGGTGACTTTAAAATAACCTTCTCTTTTCTTTGTGGCTGTGTTGGTAGTAGGTGAGAAGAAAAGGCAGATGAGAAGAAGGAAGGGGAGGATGAGAAGTAGGAAAAAAATCTGGGTTTGCCAAACACAGGCAACAAAAACATTCTGCTAGAGGTTGCTGGCAAGAGTAGAGATGTGGTATAAGAAAAACACACCAGTGCCCTGTCCCGGCATTTGCTAGTGGAAAACTTCCTAGGGATAAAGGGAGATTAAAATACTGCGTATCAAACCGGGCTCTGTGGCTCAGCCTGTAATCCCGCGCTTTGGGAGGCCGAGGTGAGTGAATTGCCTGAGCCCGCGGGTTTGAGACCCGCCTGGAAACTTGGCGAGACCTCATCTCTACAATAAATCAAAAAAAAAATTAGCCGGGCGTGGTAGTGTGCATTTGTAGTTCCAGCTACTTGGAAGGCTGAGACGGAAGGATCGCCGGAGCCCAGCAGGTCGAGGCTGCGGTGGCCAGGAGCGGCCACTGCACTCTAGTCTGGGCGAAGGAGTGAGACTCCAACTCAAAATAAATAAATAAATAAATACTGTGTATCCCGAGTGTTATAACAGTAACACCTAGCCTTTGTTTAGCGTTTGGCAGCAAACAGGACAACTTCATATATATTTTAAATATATGACCTCATCTGACATGTGAGATGGATGATATTACTCCATTACACAGCTGAGGAAATGAAGGCCAGGAGGGAACAGGTGACTGACCCTTGGGCCTTGGGCATTGGGCCTGTGCTGATGTTTGGACTCAGTTCTTGTGAATTCAGGGCTCTGACTCCCCCTGTTGAGCCCTGTTGCCTTATCTTATTCTGTAAGATAAGGCTTTTGGGATCACCTGTTTAGTTCAATGCTCTTATTTTATAGATTGTGCTGCCATTATTAGGCCATTATTAGTAAAACTGGACCTAGAATTAATCCTAATTAGTGCTCTTTTCTCTTGATCACAAACACTACATTTCATTTTTAAAAAAATTTTTAATTTTAAATATGTGGGGTACAATTCAGGGTTAGGTATACAGATGTTCATTATGTAGGTACCCTTAACTATATTTCATTTCTAATCCAAGGTGCAAATAGGCCTCTTTCCAAGTTGCTTGAAACCAGCTCTGACCAATAAAATTTTCTACCATGATGGAAATGTTCTATATTTTTGTTGTCCAATGCCAATGAGATAGCCACTACCTACATGTACCTAGTGAGACTGGAGAATTGGTGGCTCAGCCTATAATCCCGCTCTTTGGGAGGCCGAGGTGAGTGGATTGCCTGAGCCCGCGGGTTCGAGACCCGCCTAGGTAACTTGGTGAGACCTCATCTCTACAATAAACCAAAAATTAGCCGGCGTGGTCGCACGCGCCTGTATTTCCAGCAACTTGGAAGGCTGAGGCGGAAGGATCGCCGGAGCCCAGCAGGTCACCGGGAGCTGCCACTGCACTCCAGTCTGGGTGACAGAGTGAGACTCCAACTCCAAAAAAAAAAAAAAAAAAAGAGAATTTAAGTGTAAATGGTCACATGCAGCTGGTGATTTCATACTGGACATGGCTGTTCCAGATTCAGTATATTCTTTTACTTGTCAGAGTTAGTAATTTGACTATCTGGGTTTCCACATCTCCTTCCCTTTTCACCATCTGGGAGGTTACAGTGAACCATGAAGATCCAGAATGAGGGAGCTCGCTGAAGACAGGCATTCACAGAGCCTGGATCATCATCAAGAGAGATGAGAGGGCTAATTCCTGGCCTTGGTGGAGGCATGGTGTAGGGGGGACTTGTGCAGGAAAAATCGCCAACTCCAGGGTGGGTCTCTTTCCTCCTAGCAGCACTCATTCCTGTGGGGGTCTCGAGCTTCTTCCCACAGGAGATGAGCTGGAGGAGGGAGCTGAACTCCCAGAGGCTGGTGTGGAGGGCCTCCCGTGTGTTGCTGTAGCCTGAGCCTTTGGCACATGGCCCAGTGGAAGGTTATCCGTGAGCGGTAGATGAGTTCATTTGGTGCCGCCCTCTTTAATTTACATGGAGAGACATCTCAGTAGTACTTTGTGGTTGAAGCATCTCTCTCTCTCTCTCTCTCTCTCTCTCTCTCTCTCTCTCTGTGTGTGTGTGTGTGTGTGTGTGTGTGTGTGTGTGTGTGTGTATGCCTGTTTGTGTACCTATACACACATATACGATATGCATGCCAAATGCCTGGGATTCCTTTTTTCTCGTATTCTGCATTACATAAAAAATACGAGCT
The DNA here is from genome assembly GCA_027257055.1 of Cephalopachus bancanus. NCBI lineage: Eukaryota > Metazoa > Chordata > Mammalia > Primates > Tarsiidae > Cephalopachus > Cephalopachus bancanus. Next base: position 1,215,212 of record JAPVLO010000382.1, on the reverse strand, counting down.
ACTGCATTTACTGGGACTTGGCCCCCCAAGAGGGACTTATGGCAGACTTGTTGTGACCGAGTCCCATGGAAGGCTCAGATCCCCAAGAGAACAGGTAATGGAAGCAATAGACTAATGGGATGGCAAGGTGTGGCCTGATCCTGTCTTTGCTGGTTTCTTTTTCTCTCCTTGTTCACAGAAGTTAAGGGTAGATGAAGAAAGGACTTTCCTTAGAAATGCAGTCTTTAATTACAGAACTGGAGAGAGGATTCTGAACTCTGATTCTCTGAGTCTAGAGAAATTGTGGAAGAAGATAACCTCAAAATTGACTCTCTAAGGGACATAGATGCTATTCATCCATGTTTGCTCTTCATTGCCAGGTATGTTTACAGGGAAACAGAAGTTTGGTTCTGAAGTTCATTGGCTTACGGTTGAGCCCCCAGGAGACCCTCCAGGCTTGCCCATGACGTCATGGCTCGTTGTTGGGCAAATAGATGCGATACCACACAGGGTACCCAGAGTCCATATGGAATGAGCTGCTGGAGCAACTTGGAGAATAAGGCACTTCTTTTCACATTGAGGCTTTTAAAACAGAACCAGGGTAGGGAGTGTCCAGAGCAGCTGCGATGGAGGCAAAGAGTTATAGCCCTGATAAGAGATTTTTGTAAAATTTTCTCTGTGGAATATGAATTTTAAGAACATAACTCACACTGCCCAAGTTGTCTTTTAAATCAGAGATCTAATCACATCTGCCTCCTCAGAAGCCTTTAACGGCTCATTACTGTGTGCAGGATGAAGTCCTTGTTTCTCTCCCGGCCTGCCTAGTTTGGCCCTGTCTGACTCTCACAGCCATTGCAGCCTCTTGCCTGCTGCACGGCTTCCCGGTTTCCTCCTTTCTCGGCTCTGGCTCATCTTCGTACTCAGTGCATGCCCTTGGCACATTGCCTTGGCTTTGCTCAGGCTGACCCTTCCTTGGGACAATATGTACCCCCATCCCCATCCTAGCTTTGTCACCGTCTACAAGTCAGTTCTTCAAGGTCTTATTAGAATCCCACTTCCTCTAAGAAGTCTTCCCATATCCTTCAGACAGGGGACACATTTCCCTCTCCCACCTTCTTATGTATCATTCTGTTTTCCCTGTTGCCCTTGTCACCTTGGTCTTATTCCTAAGTTATTAATATATGTGTCTGATTCCTCCTACAAAACTGTGGGCTCTTGGAGGGTCAGGCTATGTCTTGTTCATCTTCCCATTCTGCATGGAATCTGGAAAAGTACGTTGCATACAATAGGCACATTAAATGGGATTGTTCTTTGTTTCTTAACTGAGACCGTTGACTGCTTACTTTGATGTCTTCATTTGCCTTTTATGCCTGTTTCCTATTTTCAAAGTGTTGTATATTATGTAGAGGCCCCAATGTGAAATTTAACTGAAGAAACTTGCTCTGGTGTACATGGTGAATTCTGCTTACTTCATCTCAAAATTATTCAGAGGCATAACTAATTTTAGCTAAGTAGAATAAGTATATTTTGCTTCCGTTAGAATTGGTTCAGCTTGTCTCTTGCTCTTTCAAACCATCAAAGTAAAGTTTTGAGTCTGAATGCCTCACAAGTTCCACTTTGTTCAAAAAGAGCCAATGTAGCTGGGCTCGGTGGCTCAGCCTGTAATCCCGCGCCTTTGGGAGGCTGAGGTGAGTGGATTGCCTGAGCCCGCGGGTTCGAGACCCGCCTGGGTAGTGAGACCTCATCTCTACAATAAATCAAAAAATCAGCTGGGTGTGGTAGCGCATGCCTGTAATTCCGGCTACTTGGAAGGCTGAGGCGGAAGGATCACCGGAGCCCAGCAAGTCGAGGCTGTGGTGGCCGGGAGCGGCCACTGCACTCCAGTCTGGGCGACAGAGTGAGACTCCAACTCAAAAAAAAAAAAAAAAAAAAAAAAGAGCCAATGTAATGATTTAGGAAAGATTCTGTGTCTGTTGCAGACATGTAGTGAGACACTGGTCCTTTTCGTTAACCTTTCAGGATCTTTGATGCTACTTGGAGGTACTGATTTTAATTAGCATTTTCCTAGCTCATGTTTCTGAATAGTACTTAGGTTTAATGACAGGTCATATTTTTTTTTTTAATTTTTTTATTTTTTTTGAGTTGGAGTCTCAGTCTGTCACTCAGACTGGAGGGCAGTGGCCGCTCCCGGCCACCGCAGCCTCGACCTGCTGGGCTCTGGCAATCCTTCCACCTCAGCCTTCCAAGTAGCCGGAATTACAAACATGCGCTACCACGCCCCGCTGATTTTTTGATTTATTGTAGAGATGAGGTCTCGCTGCCCAGGCGGGTCTCGAACCCGCGGGCTCAGGCAATCCACTCACCTCAGCCTCCCAAAACAGGTCCTATCTTGCTACAAGAAGTTTAGCTTGGAAATTTCTCTACTACCAAAGAATATTAGATCCAAACATGTCATCCATTTGTCTTGAAGAACATTCAAACAAATATAATTTTTGGACTTAAAAGTATATGGTCAAATTACTTTTTGTTTGCTGTAATATTTTACTTCCTTCAAATGTCTTAAAAATGTTTTGTTAAATCCATGATTGATTTTGTTAAATTGTCTTCTCCTAGAATAGGAAAGAGACAAAGGAATGGGCATGTTGAGTGAAGAATCATTTATATGCACTGGGACGAAGAAAAGGCACCCACATGAATGTGTCCTTTCTATCAGCGCCACATGAAGGCATTTTTCTAAAGTGGAAGCTATCCCCTGTGATGGTGTAATTGGCAGACTGAGTTGCACAATTTTTCTTCCTTTTTGCAATAAATTATGCTCCTTTTACTCCATAAGATTTTTTTTGTTGTTGTTCAAAGAAGAAAAAGCTTTTTTTTCATATGATTGTGAATGTCCACCAACGGTTGTCCTGAACTTGGATGGGGCTCAGTCTGCAGATGACCAGACTTATTTGAAAGGGTCCAATTACAAACCCCGTCCTGCTTTTATCTAGACCTGAGGAGGCAGAACTGCTCTGAGCACGGTAAATGGAGCTCTCACACTAATCCAATGTGTCTGCCCATCCTCCCTGTGTCAACCTCAGGTGAACCATTGGGGCCAGCCATTGCTGTGGAGTTGGCTGCAGTACTCTCCAGCCTGGCCAGTACCCTTTGTTGAATCATGTATCAAATTATGTTTGTGCTGAGGTGATTTTTGAATGCTGAGATGAGATGTTCAGAATCAATGTCAGTGTGGGTCAGGCCTGGACCTAGTGGGCAGATGATTATATCTGAAAGGTAGAATCGTAGAATGTCAGTGCCGAAAAGGACCACTCATTGTGTGGCCGAGAACACTAAGGCCTATGAGTTAAGTGAATGTCAAATTATATAGCTAGCTTATGGTTTAGGGCCAGAACTCAGGCATCCTGACTCCCATTCCAAGTCTTTTAAAACTTTATCAATGACAAGGGAGGCTTTTAGAATCCCACATTTTGGTCAGTAAAACATTTGATGATTGATCCTCAATCTATGTATATTTATAATTGTCAAAACAACAACAACAGCAATAACAAAATAATACATACTAGATAGTTCAAAAGGGAGAATTTAATATTGAGCATTAGTTACAAAGGGGTCAGAAGAACTGAAAAGTGAAACATGGCATGACCAACTCCACATGCAATCCCAGATCAGCAAAGCAGGAAGGCAGTGTGAATCTTTGTGTCACAGGGAATAAGGCAGAAGGTGTCCTTTGGAAAATGGCTTCCTAACAGAGTGGAAACCATGGAGGAGATTCAGCCATTGAGAAGATGCTGACCACAGTGGAGAGAAAGTGGGAGATATATCCCAGTTTCTTCTGTCTTCAGCACCCTCCTCAATCTCTTGGCAGTATCTTCAATGTTTAATCCTAGTTAGAATTTATTTTGTAAGGGAAGCTGGAAAATGTGGTCTGCAAGGGTTTGCTCCCAGAGAAAGGGTGGGGAACAGATCTCAGAGCAAACAGGCAAGTTGGGGCAGGTTATTTTCTGAGGGTGACTGCAACAATATCTCCCATCCCATGTTCTCTTCTGCGATGTATTCTGACCACTGTGTGTTGTGGAATAGAGGGACTAGCCCCTTCCCTTTGTATAACTTCTTTGGCCAGCTAAGTATGGTAAAGGAAAAGCTAGGTGACTTCTGAGCTAGGTCAGAAAAGGTCATGCAGCTTCTACTGGGTTCCTTTGGTTGACTTGCCCTCTGGGTGTCCCAACTGCCATGCTGTGAGAAGCCACATGGAGAGGTCATATGTAGGTGCTTTGGTTGATGGTCCCAGCTGAGCTCAGATACCAGCCATATAAGATGGCTAGATGATTCTAGCACCCAGCCTTTGGAATCAGTTTCCAGGCATTTGAATCTTCCCGACTGAGGCTTCAAAAGTTGTGAAACTGAATCAAGTAGTACTGGTTGTGCCCCATCCTAACTCCTAACCTTCAAAATCTGTGAGCAGAATAAACTTGTTATTTTATTGTTATTTTGGGGTGATTTGTTATGCAGCCCCACAGAACTGGAATGTCAATGATAGGGATGTTTATTTAGTACAAAATTATATGTGTATACTGTCTAATATGTTGTGTCCATTACAAAGCATACACAAAGCCAGAAATTTAAAACAAGTGAGATAAAATTAAATGTAAATAGCAGTTCTAACATTTTCTTTCCATACCCAGCTCCTGGGGTATTGGAGACCACACACTGTTTTTTTAAAATATAATTTTAACAATTTTATTTTAGTGTTGTGGAGTAAAAATGAGGATTCACTACATAAGTAGGCTGCATGCAGGTGAAATTTGGGTTATAGGTAGCCCTCACTCTACCTGGTAGTGGATTGGGTATCCATCTTATAAATGAGAACCTGCAGTATTCAGTTCCTAGTTTCTGTGATAGTTCTCTTAGTATGATTGTCTCTAACTGAATCCAAGTTGCTGCAAAGGCCATGATTTTGTTCTTCTTTGTGGCTGTGTAATGTTCCATCATGTCTGTGTCTATGTATGATATGCTCCTGTAACAAGTGATCAGGGCCTGCTTACAAGTGAGAACATGCAGTATTCAGTTCTTTGTTTCTGTGATAGTTCACTAGTATGGTGGTCTCCAACTGCATCCATATTCTTCTTTATGGCTATGTAATATTCCATAATGTATTTTGTGGTCTTTTAAATAGTCAATGAATATTTCAACAATCTATGAAAAAGAAAGTTGGGAGGGAGCAGTAATAAGGGAGGACAGATGGGGAAATGCCCAGAGTAGGAATGTGGTAAGGAGAGAGACAGCTAAAAGTCAGTGAAGGCGAGGTGCTGTGAGATGGAATGCAGGGCTCTAAGACAGGATGGAGGTTTTCCTGAAGCAGTGTTAGGCTTTGAGGCCATTTCAGTTATATTTCTGTGATGCCAGTCATGAGGACCATGGAATATCACTATGTCTCAATTGTAGATTCCTGTAGACAATGTATAAAGGTAAGTGGATAGGGTAAGTTACAATTTCATTAGCACAACAGGGACTGTTATTGAGAGCTGATTCTAGAATTGACTGCCTCAGAGATCTGCATATTTTTAGGAAGCGGTTGGGTTGAGTCTTTTTTTTCTAATATCTCTCACTTCTTTTAGGGAAACTCTATTGTATTCCGTGTGGGCACCTGACAAGCACAAACAGACACATTCTTAAGGTCCTTATACTCATTTTTATTTTTATCTAATCATAGAACATGCAGATCTCTTTTTTCACACCCTTCCATAAAACCCCAAAATACAAAACCCAGCAAAGATAGTTGATGTTTTTCTTTCTTACTGCTATATATATATATATATATATATACACACACAGCTCTACTGTTGATATAAAGTATGCTCATGTATAAAACCTGTATAGATAAATGTATCCCTTATATTTGCTTTTATTTTGATGTTATCATAGAACATGTAGATCTCTTTCTTTACACCCTTCCATAAAACCCAAAAAAACAAAACTCAGTGAAGATCTTTGATGTTTTTCTTTCTTAACTACTACATATACAAAGTTCTACTGTTGATATAAAGTATGCTTATGTATAAAACCTGTACAGATAAATGTGTCTAATCTATTGAGAGGAATGTATAAGAATGGGTGTCTTTCTCTCTGTCCCTTTTTTCTCTTTTCTGACTTATTCCCAGGAAAGTCTATTTAGCACCTTCTTACTATGAATTCCCTTTTGGAAGCCACACAGGTTAACCACTAGCATTGTGTGGCAGTCAGACACTGTTAGGGCTGTGGTTTCACAGATAAATTGGATTCGTCTCTGCTCTTGAGAAGCTCATGGTCTAGAGAGAGATGGACAAATACATTGGTAATTATATTTTGTGTGGTGAGGGTTATGATGGAAGTAGGTCTAGTGTGCTTGGGCGTATGTGGTATGGACGCTTAGTTTCCATGAAGTCTTCCTCGAGTTTTGACAAATGGGGGCAATTATATAGCTCTATCAACCATGAATTGCATGTGCTTGACTTTTGGATGCAGTAAGCCTTCTACAAACAGACTGGATTATTTGACTTGAATATCCTGTTAACAAGACAAGCTAATTTGCCCAAGGGGACTTCTTCACCCCTTATGTCTAGACTAAATGGTTTTTACATTGGATTTTCTTATTCAGGCTGCAGGGTTCCCATCTTTCCCTGGAATGAATGCTCTCTAGCCTGTCAACCGGGCAGAGACTGTTCAGGGATCCTGCTTTGTTTTCAATATTTCTAGTTCATTTCTGGCTTCAGTCTGCGTACGGGAGGTTTCCTGTACCATATCTAGGGTTGTCAAATTTAACAAATTAAAATGCTTAGCTAAATTTGAATTTCAAATAAACAACAATGACTTTTTAGTAGAAGTATGCTCCAAATATGGTAATATTTGCATACTTATTCTAAAAATATTTGTTATTTATCATTGCAATTCAAATTCAACTGGGTGTCCTGTATTTTATCTTGCAAGTCATATCACTGCTCTCTTGGCCTTGCTTTTCCTGGAATGTTCACAAGGGAGTGGGAAGTGTTTTAAATGTTTATCTCTAGAAGCACCACTTCTGGAGTGGAGATTTTGTCCTTCATTTTTCTTTTCCCTGGTCAAGCTTAACTTTTTCCTATGTTGCACGTGGCTAGGCCTGTCAATCAAAGCAAACGTGTTAAATTTATTTCTGAGATGGATTCCGGTGATAATAAAATTTTGGCTTTTGGTTGAACAGCTTCTAACAAAGTGATGTACCTAAAACTTATTTTGCTCCATCAACTTGAAGTCGAAACTCTTTATTAGGAATTGTACCTAAAGCATGAGTCAGAGGCATGAGTGTAGACTCAGGGAACAAAGGGCATTTGCTGTCGTGTAGGGATCTGAGGCATCTCAGCAGTCATTTTTTGTTTATTTCTTCACTGTTGACTGAGATCTGGTAAACTAGATCCCTAGGCAAGTGATTTCTAGATAGGCAAGGAGTACAATGTAGATGCTTTTACACTCAAGTTCTCACTTGATTCTCACAATAGTTTAATGAGTTAAGTATTCTTATCACCTTCATTTGCCAAATGAGAAAACAAACTTAAAGAGATTAAATAACTTGCCCAAGGTTGTTTAGCTCATAAATGGCCAAGCTGGGATTTGAAAGCAGGCAAATCTGACTATGGGGTTCCCACTTTCAACTACAATGCTATATTGCATTCGGCTGGGGCTTGGCTGCAGTTACAGTAAAGACTCTTGACTTGATTTATCTACTCAGTTTTAATGATTTCTAAGAAGAAGGGATACTTTACAACTTCTTTAATAACTTTTTCTAGTGTGTGATGCTCTGTTTTGACCAGCTACTCTTCCGTATGTTAATATAATGTTTTCCCTCTACAGCATAAAACTACTCCTTAGCTTCAGTGGAAATAGCAAATTGATCAATATCTTCCATTTAAAATGGTAACTTTCCTTTTCCCTCCAGCCATCTCTTAATTTTTCCTCTTAGATTCTGTAATCAACATCATGATCAAAGATAATTCAAGTGCCCATTTTCTAATGTTTAGTACTTTTTGTTGCTCTCTTTTGAATTCCTCCTTAATTAATGTAATATATATTGGAGAATCATAGTGCCTTACATGTAGTACATTCATAATAAATCTAAAGTTGATTGGTTTGGTTCTTGCAGGCTTCTGTATTGCATGCACAGCATAGCATGGTACATATCTAAAAGTAGGTCTTCTTCTGCTGATTGTCTTCAAGCTGTATCCATCTCTTATTTGTCTCATTGCCTATCAGTATGCACCGTATTGAATGCAACTTCTTGGCATTGTGGTTTGTGACCTTACTCTGCAATACCAGAACATGCACATGAATAAAATGGTGTGTTAATCATCCTGTGCCCACTATGGAATGCCTCACACTCTACTATAGAAGCCAATAGCAGTGTAGATATTATATACACGTAAGGGAATGCAAAAAAGACAAGAATTCTTTTTTGGAGAGCAGGTCCCTTGTAGAACAGGCTTCTCCTACTAGGTAAGTGCTCTAGGCATCAGTGTACCAGCTAACGTTGTTGTGAGAGGCTGCATTCTGCTTCAGTGAAATTTTTTTTGGAGATTTCCTCATGAAATGGCATTTGCCCATTTCATGATGGATGATTTATGAGCATACCTGCCCACATTGTGCTGAGTGTTCAGCAGTTTTTGACCAAAACTAGCATGATCCTCATGTCCCACTCTTCCTATTCACCTGATCTTGCTCTGAGCAATGTTTTTTTTTTTTGTTTCTCTGGATGGAAAAAGTTCTCAAAGGGAAAAGGTTTTGCTGATGCGAAAAAGGTGAAAGAAAAAAATGGCAGAAGCACTAAAAGGCATCAGAATCGACAAGTTTAAAAACTGTTTTGAGTAGTGGAAAAGTGTCTTGATATGTGAACTGCATCAAACAGAGAGTACTTTGAAGGTGACTGAAGTTTAAACATGGAAGAATAAATGCACAGATTTTTATAAATAAATTCCAGTTTTTCTGGGTCCTCTCTCATAGATCGTAATACCACAGAGCCCCTCACAACTGAAGCATCCAATGTCAGAGGCTTTGAGCTGATTGCAGAATGCCCCTGCAGGTTTCACACTTAAGGGACTTCAGGAGGCTCTGTTGTTCCTCTGGGTGAGTGTTTAGATTGAGGGTCTTAAAAACCTGTAGCAGACCTGGAAAAAAAAAAAGATGGGAAAAAGGAGAAGGAAGTGTCTGCCATTGATCTCAAAGAGTCTGGAGGATGTGGGAAAACCTAGGAGCTGGAATGAGTGGGAACTCTGAGATTTCTTCATAGCAGCCAGCAGTTTCTGAGATGTCTCTGATAGCTCTTTTACTTACTCTTGAGCTTTGCTTGCTGTTCAGGTTGAAATGCAAACCAGCATCTCCCTTCTTCCCTGATTCTGTTTTTATATATTTGTTGACTTGTATATCCAGTAGTGGATTCAGCCCTGATTTGTATCCCTGAGGACTCTTAGGGTTGAAGCAAGGACCCTCCAAAATCCAGCAACCACATAGATATTTCTGCCATCACCTGCTGTAGGACTAATGGCCTACCTCTGCTAGGGCGTTAAGCTATAGGGAAAGTAGTAGAATTTCTGGGCGCACCCTCTAAAGAATGATCCAGCCAAACTCTCATTTGCCAAGCACTTAGTTCTTTAAAGAAGAGGTGGTCTGCAGTAGACTGGCGAATCTGTGGTCTCTGGGTTTCCTAAGTGGCTGCCCATCAATTTAGAGGGACCAAAGTGACAGTGACTCTAAACGGCTCATCTGTCCACAGAATTCACATGAGTCCAATTGCCTTCCCTACATTCTGAATGCCTGACTGAGCATCACAACTTTTGAGTCTTTATTCCAAAGAAAATCAAGACATGCCATCCTTGGTATGCTGATAGAATTAATGTAACCTACATTTAGGGGAATTTCAGAAATTTTGTAATTAGAGGTACTGTTGCTCCTTACAGAATCCAGGCCTCTTCCCTTCGGAAATGTAGCTTTTGAATGAACAGCCTCTGTCAAGTCACCAGTATTGGCTCTGCCACCACCGACTGTGTTGAAATCTTTGGCATCAGAGCAGAACCGGATGACTCTGGCAAAATGAATTTGAGAGGAGATATATATATATATATACACACATATATATATATACATATATATATATATATATATATATATATATATATATATATATATATCTCCATCCTGTAAGACTCAAATATGTAGCACTGTGCTTTGTCTGGGAGCAAAGAAAAATAGGACTTCCTTGCTATTTACGGTACTCTCAGCAAGGCACACATTTAAGCATCTTTAGTCCCCCCAGAGGGCTAACAAAGATTTGTTGTTCTTTCATCACAGCCCATTTTTGATTTTAGCATTTAAACATATGGGGCAGGGTTGGATTGATCCTTATGAAAAGAAAGCATTTACCCCAAGGATCCCCTCTGGCAAAGACTTTCTTTAGACCTTTTCTGTGAGGCAATGTGGCTATATTTGCCCCAGAACCTTCTTTTATTTTTTTGTCTCTATTCAACAACAATTTGACGTTTTGTGTCAAATGTATACATGTGCTAGTTTTAGACATCATCTTCTCCTCCCTCATAGCACTTTTTCGTTATTAACCAAAACATAGTTGACTTTGGAATGAATAAATATCATACCCTCAGGATGTAGGTGGCACTGTGGTCACCTCTCCCATAGTTTTTCTTTTGTGTTTTTGGAGAGGTCCTGAGGAGAGTGGAAGAACAATTTCAGTTTTTAAAATGTGTTGCTTTCGTGGTTCTAGGACAGGCCAGTAAGCCTAGAGGGTGATAGATGACAAGAATTTAACATTATGGAAGCGATTTGGAGACGAATGCATGCTTCATCCTCAGCTTTGCACTGTATGTCAATGATGGTTGCTGTGGTAATATTTTGGATGTCATCCAAATCCACAGAAGATTTGAGCTGCAGATGGGAAAGGAGCCACAGCCAAAGGTGGGGTCCTATTGAATCAATGGCCACTTTTGATGCTCAGGTTTCAAGTTGAAAAGGAGAAGATAGCATGGATTATTGAAAATATAAGATATAGGATGGAGAATGTCCATGGGGATGTTGAAACATTACACTGCAGAATGTGGGCTGGATAGCTGCTGGGTGTGTAGGAAAACAATGTGTGTGGGGGTTATCTTTGTTTTCTTCACGGGCCACATTCCTCCAGTGAGGTGAAGCATGATTGTCTGAGCTGTGTTACAACCCTGGCAGAGGCTAGTTCGTGGGTTTTGCTGCTTGCTGGGCCAAGCAGTTGACTCTCCCCTGCTGGGAGATAATGAGGAGAAGAAACCAATACGCAACCTAGATTGGTATAACCACGGGACAATTCATAAAATGACCCTGAGCATTTTCCTATCAATGGTAATGTAGCCAGTGAGGGGATATGTACATGCAACTTCATGGTTTATTAGCTGCAATGCCTAGACCACGGTCAGTGGGAAAAGCAACAGGTCTATAGTGTTATAGGAGTTCTCCAACACCCCAACAAATTGGACAACAGATACCTTTGTGAGTTCACGAAGACTTTCAAAGGAGTATGAGGGCATGGATAATTTTAAGAAGCTTAATTTGTAGATCTTCAGTTTCCAGTGCATTCTTTCCTAAAATTATCTGTTAGAGAAAGCATTACCTACCCTCTCCCTACTTCATGGTTGCCCTTTTCTCTCTTAAGAAAAGCATACCTCTCATTTACCCAGAATTTTACTATATGCATTACCCTAAGGCAAAAGCAATTCTAGGGGGCATATGAAGGGACTCCCTCAAAAACCAGAATTATCTTTTTGGATAATTTGGGTATAATTTGGGTAAACCCCCTGTTGTAACAGGCTTCCCCAATTAGGTAAGGAACACACCAGCATCAGAGTACCAGCTAGCATTGTTGTGAGAGGCTGAGTTCAGGTTCAGTGAATTTGTTTTTGGAGATTCTTTCAACGTGCTTGCCCATTTCATGATGGGTGATTTATGAGTGCACCTGTCCACATCGTGCAGCGTGTTCAGCAGTTTTTGGCCAAAAATGGTATGACTTCCAGGCCCCACCCTCACTATTCACCTGATCTCACTCCAAGCAATTCTAATTTTGTTTCCTCGGATGGAAAAAAAAATCCCAAAGGGTTTGCCTATAAGGAAGAGATGAAACAAAAAACGGCAGAAGGACTACAAGGCATCGAAATTGGCAAGTTCAAACATTGTTTTGGGCAGTGGAAAAAGCACCCTGACAGGTGAATTTTATCAAATAAAGACTACTTTGAAGGTGACTGAAGTTTAAACATGTAACAAAAAATGCACAATTTTTAAATAAATAAATTATGTTTTGTGGGGGATAATTAGAAATCTTAGTGTTAGAGCAAGCATTCTTTCATTAAGACACCATAAACTATTCCTGTATCCAGCTTATTAGAGATATATTTCTAATAATATTTCTATATTTTTTAACTGGCAAAATACATATAATGTAATAAGATTTTACTAATTATGTTTAATACTCATCTGTCAAAATTTGTATGTATTTGCTATTTTTACCAAATGTTTACAAATAATAATTGTAATACTATCTTAATCCAGAAAAGAACATGTAAACACTTATAGTCTTATGATTACAGAAATAAAAAATAATCATAAACTTCAATTTATAGAAATAACTTGATTACAAAGAAGTATAATAGTGGCCAGTAAAATTCTTTCAAGAATCATATATATCAGATAATGTACAAATTACATTACAGTAAAATTTTGTGGGAGAAGATGGAAGTGAAATATAATGTCAAGGAAAAGAAGGAATGATATCAAATTTATGATTTATAAAAGAGCTTCATCTTATATTTAAAAAATGGATGATTGTGAATATCAAGTTACTGTGTGGTCTTTATAGTCCATTAAATAGTTTGAAAGAATGGTGAAACAAATTTATTTTGAAATGTTCATATTTACTCTATACCAGAAATTATATCCTTTGTAGCCATTTAGATTGTGATGAAAAAAATTTAGATGCCACCTTAATAAAACAAGTTTTTAAGAATTCTTTTAGTGGGTAACTGAGCAATAAAGGTTGAAGACTTTATTTAACCCTCCCCTACCACAGGATTTATGAATTCGTAATAACTTCAATATCTGACTTTCCTGTTTTCTCTTTTGACCCACCAGTATTTTTACTCAATATCTCCATAGAGTGGTTCACATGCTTCTCTGGAATGTACCTCAGAGCTGCTCCCTCCATTTTCAAATTAGGCTTGTTCATTCACCTCCTTGTGTTGCTGTTTTGATGTATACACACAGTGGTCTGGCATCATAGTCTGCCCTGTTTGGCATCTGTTAGTCACTCCTTGGAATTAAATGTAGTGATAGATGGTTTACTTCCAAGTATGACTGCATCAGACTATGCGTCTGACATCAATCAGGTGAAGAATTAGTTGTTTATGTTCCTGTATCTCAGAGACTTCAGCCTGGCTTGGAGTGACCTGTTTTTGTCACTACCTTTTTAATGTTGCTTGTGAAGCTGTGAGATCACCTCATACAGCCCATCTCACTGTGGCACATGCGCACAGGTAGGTCTTGGTGCTGCCTATTGTGCTTTATTAGGGAAAAGAGGGAGGAGTCTATCAAAAATCTGCTGCCATTGTATTTGTAGGAAATAATCACTGTTCTACCAGGTAAGACACAGCTTTTGGTGTTAGCAGCTGTAGTTACTAAAGGAGCTTTCTGCAGGATGGCCCAGGCAGAGTCCAGATTCAAGCATTCAAGCAGTGACACCCAGCAATGTAACAGGAATCTGTAGTGATACAGAAAACACAGCCTTCTGAAGGAGATGTAGGTTAGTTAAAACATTGTAACACCTCTTAAAAATGCTTACCATCCTGATGCTTCTCACTCTTTCTAATGTCATAACAATGATACATTCAATGGATTCAGGAGCTGGAACAAGTGCTTATTTGCATTTTGCTTTGGGAGCCTGTAGGCTTGTTTTTATTTTATTTTATTATTTTATTTTATTTCTTTGACCTGCCCCAATTTGTTTCAAACCATGGACCTTTACCCCCTACTTATTATTAGTGTAAACTTAGGAACGTGTATTGAACCACTCTATACTTAAAAAGCACATCATATAGAAAAGCAGTTTATTTTCCCAGCTGTAGCCATCTGACACGTGAAGTGATTTATAATAACTTACGGTTTACAGGAATCATACAAATGAACTTAACCAGTAGTCCAGAACTTCAAAAAATTAAAGCAGTGAGCATGTAAGAAAATAGATGACAGAACCAATGGCCTACAGCTTTCCCTCTTGGCTGGGATCATCTACATTTCTTTTGTATTCTAGATGACCTGTCATGTCTGAGACATATAATCAATTCATGAAAAATACTTGATTAATTGGGTGAAAGCCTTTATATTTATCTCTTAAAGCTATAAGACATGTTTCCTCTTTGAACTCAAATCAGATGTGGATTCATATAATTGCCCCTAACTAACTTTGAAACCTTGGGCAAGTTATTTAACTTTTCTGATACTCACTTTTGTTATTTGTAAAAAAAAAAAAAAAAAAAAAAAGGAGTATAAAGCATACCTTGCAAATTTGGGAGGACTAGAGAAAGTGGATATAAGATGTAAAGTAGGTGCTTATTAACTGGAGCTATTGTAACCATTTTCCCCAAAGGCATTTCAGTTAGTGTTTTTCTGTGCATGGAGCTATGCTAGAACCTGGCTACAGAGCAAGAGGTGAATGGTAGACCAACCAGCTACGAGAAGATTCCCAGGTGACTTACACAGCTCTGCTTCTGTTGGGAAGTTCTCGTGGGAAGGGAGCATGGATTCTACCTGTAGCAGCACATAGGAGTTATTTGATTATTTAGGTAGTGAAATGTTGGGTTGTGTGATTGAGTTAGTGGCCTTGAAATAGTCTCCTCGGCCATAATGTGGTTAGAAAAGGGTTTTAGGAAATAATGAAAGGTTCTTATAGGAAAGGGGTGTATGGCAGTTCTGGACATGGCAATTTGGGTTTGGCAAATGATATATGATCTAGATGGAAATGGAGAAAATTAGATAAGTTGGATAATGAATAGGCCCATCTATATCCATTTGAGGCTGTCTTTTCTAGATTTGTTTTGCAAATTAAAATTAAAGTAGGCAAATCTGGATATTTTGATGAAGGGCTTTGTGCTCATTCACTTATTAGTTAATTCAACAGGTATTTATTGAATGCCATGAACTGTTATGGTATCAGGAACACAGCAGTGAGCATATGAGGGCAAGCCCCTGCCCCCCCGAAGCTGTCATGATAACGAGAGAGACAATAAACAAACAGATATTAATACAACGGTGTGAGAGAGTGACAAGTACTGTGAATAAAATTGAAGACAAGGGAGGGGACAGACAGTGATGGACATCTCTATGTTAAATAGACTGGCTTGGAAAGGTCTTGTGGATAAGGTGACATTGAGCAGAGGCATTCATGAGGTGGGTAGGTGAGTCTTTTAGACAGCTGGGTGGAACACATCTCAGGTTGAACAACAAATACAAAGACCCTAAAGTAGAAACGTGCATTTTTTGTTAAAGAAAAACAAAGAGGCTGTGACTAAGAGGGTATTGAATGGAGCAGAATTATGGGAGAGAAGGTCATGGCAAGAACTTGGGTATTATACCAAATTCAACTGGGAACCAGTAAAGAACTTGGAGTAGGAGTGTGACACCATCTGACTTCACAATCCTTTACACAAACAAATGATTGCCCAGACGGTGGCTTCTTAGAAGCTGTCAGTTGATTTGCATAGCAAGCCTGATGGGCTGGTTCCATCTCAGACATGCAGGTGATAGTGGTATAGCAGTTATGATTCTGACAGACTTACATTTCAATCTTGACTCTATTTCTTAAGGACTTGAAACTTTGGGCAAAATGCTTACATTTTGTACACCTCTTTCTCATCCTCATAAGGGTGGAGTAGTAATAAGATGTACCCACAGGGCTGTTTTGGGGATTAAATGAAACAATGTTCCTGAGGTGCTGGTGCACTGGCTAGCATGTCCTTGGAGAGGCGCTCAGGGCCACTCTCTTCTTATCAGAGAGGAGAAGTGTCTGCTCTAAGTTCAGAAGTCGGGTCTTCTCGTTCCCTGTGGCACCTCTTGCTCTTCCTCCACCCCATACCACCTGCCACTGAGATGTTTTTTTCCATGAACCATGATGAGGAGGGCCTCTGTGGGGACCAGACAGGTCAGGGACATGATCAAAGTGCCAGCCAAGCAAGATGACTCCAACAGAGGCTTTTCAGGATTTTCTGTGATTTATCCTTGCAGGGAGACATGATAACGAGATTGTGCTCTGTCGCCCAGTATAGTGCTGTGTACGCAGCAGGCCCTGGGTAAATATTTGTTGAAAATGAGAATCCTTTAAAGTGATTATCATCTCTATTGAAAGATACTGTATTCTAAATTCCCATTAATTTGGATTTCTTTAATTTATATAAATTTGGACTTGTTCTTTGTATTTTGCATGAAATGAAGAATTGAAGATAAATAAATTACTTGGGAACTTTATAAAAAATAGATGATTGCCTAACTTAGGCTTATCAGGTCATTGTTAATTAATTTGCCTCATTTTATTTTACTTATTATTCTTATGTATCTTCTTTGAAAATGTTATTTGTTCAGCATCTAAAAGTCATAAAGTCATTATTTCCAAAAGGTTTGAGTTCTCATTAATTTTGAGAAGACATTCTAGCCCTGAAAATTAGAAATGAATTAGATTTAGTTACATTATTCAGCTGTACGGATTTGGTTCCAAAACAGTAAGTGCCTGGGCCCAAGACTGAAGAGTGGACATAGTCGGTGGTGGGGTGAACAATGGAAGATGAATTTTTCTCCAACCCAGAAGTGTCCAGAACAATTTCAAGGCAATAGGCAGTGAAAGGGGTTGCTGCTTAAAAGGTGGATCAGTAGGACGTTCTGAAGTTCCGAGCTGTCTTCCCGATTCCCATCATATCAGCTCAGAGTCCAGTGGACAATTCTAATCCCTTCCCTGCCATCACCTGTGGCCCACTGGCATAGTCTGTGATCTCAGAAACTCGTGGTTCCAGTGGAAGAGGTAAAATGGTGGTGGCCATGGAGAGAGGTTCGCATGAGGACCCTTTTTCAAAGGCTTGTGAAATAGTGAATTCGAGATTGACTGCCATGGGACACACAAACCTGAACAAATTATAACTCACTCATTTGTACCGACTGTGACCTTTTGCCCAGGAGAGGGCAGTAACATGCTAACATTTCAGCTTTCCCGGTTGTCCTTAACAGGCACTGTGTTGCACGAGCCAGTATAGAATAAGGCAGAGTTGGGCTTCATTTTCATTCTCATCTGATCTGGTGTTGAGCTGTTTTCAGCCCTCAGCTACCATAAGCTGCACACACCTAGGTCTAGAGGTGACAGTTTTTATCCACCCTTAGGATGTAATAGACTGGAAATCTGCAATGATGCTTCCCAGAGTTTGAGCCTTGAATGCAGCATGCCTTGCTCATTACTTCCCAGAGGGCCAAGTTTAAGGGTACTTTATGCCGATTTATCTCAGCCACTGAGAAAGGATTAATGTAACTGGAGCCCCACAGGCCCTGTAAGGTACATGGGGAATCACCTAGTTCCAACATCCACCACTGACTATGTCCACTCTTCAGGCTTGGGCCCAGGCACTTACTGTTTTGGAACCAAATCCATACAGCTGAATAATGTAACTAAATCTAATTCATTTCTAATTTTCAGGGCTAGAATGCCGTCTCAAAATTAATGAGAACTCAAACCTTTTGGAAATAATGACTTTCAGATGCTGTGCAAATAACATGTTCAAAGAAGATACGTATGAATAATATGTAAATAAGTCCGAGGTAAACCTTATCACAATAGATCTGAGTGACTGTATCACTTTCCCAACTTTTCTAGGCTAGCAAATCATGCTCCCCAGAGTTTATATCCTCCATCCTACCTTAGAGCTTTATACTTTAGAGTTAGAAACAAAAGGTCATACTTGATCCCATGCCTTACACAGGGTTTGAAATGAGAGTAGCACCCTTTTTTCTTGTCCCTTTGTCCATCTTCACAGCAGCAAGACTAGGCAGCCTGCCCCAGCCTTATCATGCATATGACTGGGGTTGTCAGCTTTCATTTTGGGAGAACTTTTTGGCCACAAGGTTTATTAGGAGTTGTGGGCTAGTTATAGGCACTTTTAGCTTTTGACCAGGCTTGATATAGAAACATAATGGAGTCTCAGAGTACCCAAAATAGATAAGTTCATCCTCAATATCCAGCAGTACTGTTTTGGTCATTCTTATGGTCATTCTTAGTAATTAGCTTAGCTTTATCCAAGAACCACAAAGAGTGTGGCTCCCTTGCCTGCTCACCCTCTCTCCTGCCTACCAAAGTGTGTGTGTGTGTGTGTGTGTGTGTGTGTGTGTGTGTGTGTGTTTGTCTGTCTGCTTTCTCTGAGGCCAGTGCTACTCATAGAGGGACACCAACATAAATACGGTGATTAATGGAAGAAAATGGGGGAGATGAAGAGAAATCGTGAGAAAGAGAGGGTGGACAGGATGGGTGGTGAGAGGTGACGAGGTTGATGAAGTGGTGGATGGTTAGGAGAGAAAGGATTAATGTAACTGGAGCCCCAAAGGCCCTGGAAGGTACATGGGGAATCACCTAGTTCCAGTTATCATGCTGGAAGGTATGTAAAGAGTATGGATGTTTGTGAGGTGTGTGTGTGTGTGTGTGTGTGTGTGTGTGTGTGTGTGTGTGAGAGAGAGAGATATGGAGAGAGAGAGAGAGTGAGAGAGAGAATGAATACAGAAATGCAACACTCACTCTTCACAGTGGACTTATTTAGCAAGGTGGTTCTGGATTTGAGTGAAATGTAAATTTCACCTCTGCTTCCTTCTTTCCTCCTAACCAGGCCACAGCCTGTTATTTCCCATTGTTGAGTGTTTAATGATTTCCAGCTACAGGGCGTCCTGGCTTCTCCTGGGAGCTTGCTTCACACTCTGTTGAGTGGAAATATTTCTTGATACTCAGGCTACACTTCCCTTTGCTCAATTTCACCCCATTACCTCCTAGTTATACCCCTTGTGTCACCCTCATAAATCAATCTCTTCTCCCACTTCATCATTTTGGTAGTTTGGAACCTTATCTGTTTCCGTGTGTGTGTGTGTGTGTGTGTGTGTGTGTGTGTGTGTGTAGCAAGGGGATGAGTTGGAGGACAAATGGAAAGGTAAGAAATAAAAACCACTGGGGCTGAGCTACATGGAATTCTTTAAATGTGAGTCAGCTTCCTTATTCTGTTCTTCCATAAATCATAAAGCAGTCCGAGGTAAATCTTATCACAATAGATCTGAGTGACTATATCACTTTCCCAGATGCAGTGAGTGCAAGTGGCATCAGAGAGCTGAGAGGTGACAGCGTGGAACAAATCCAAAAGGCAGGCTCTACTGCCAAATATTTGAGTCTGGTTTCACTTACAATGGTGAAACTGTGAATATCTCAGGGGACTAGTAAAGTTAAGTAATAGAATCTGTGGATTTCAAACTCTTTTCTCCACGAATGTATAAGCTTGCAGTGAAAATTCTACTGGACCACAGACTGGGCTCACAGGTCTCCAGGTCACTGAAGTTGCTTCCTAGTTCCTGCCTGGAGGCTGTCCCTAACACAAAGGCATACTCAGCCCTTTCTAGTTTTGTATTTTGTGTACTTTTGTGGGGTGGAAATATTACGAACTGGACTTTTCCATTTTATATTGCTATAAAGGTATGGCAGAGCCTGGAATTTATAGGAAAAAAAAGAAATTCATTTTGATCGTGGTTCTATAGGTCATACAAGAAGCATGGCAGCAGCATCTGCTTCTGGTGAGAGTCTCAGGAAGTTTCCACTCATGGCAGAAGGGGAAGGGGAGGAGGCATGTCACATGGTGACAAAAGGAGCAAGAGAGAGGCAAGGGTGTCATGCTCTTTTTTTTTTTTTAATTCAGGATTTATTGAGAGGACAGAAAAGCTCCCACAGTGGGAGCAGATCTGAAGGAGTTGCCCGTCATGCTCTTTTAAACAACCAGAGCTCACATGAACTAATAGAGCAAGAACTCACACATTACCACATTACTTCAGGAAAGGTATTAAGCCATTTATGCGAGACCCACCCCCATGACCCTAACACCTCTCACTAGGGCCCATCTCCAACATTGAGAATGAACTATATCAAGAACATATTTTTTGCTTTGGAACCTCCCTGGATCCACAGGATAATTTTAGAAGCTAGAATTTTAGACAACTTTACTCTACTGTAGATCAGTAAAGTTCATTAGTGATAATAATAATGATATTGGATGATAATTTAGAGACTGCATTCATAATAGACAAAGGATAGGGGACAGTTAAATTCTTTTGAGATGGGCTTCTTTTTTATTCTAACCCTCTACTTTTCTCTTCTTTCCTGAGTGAGTGTGAGTTGGTCCGGTTTAATGGTGATGACAAAAACCAGAAACATATATTTAATTGCCTTTAAAAAAATCACATAAACTTTATTGAAGTAAAGTTTTCACAAAATAAAATTTGCATGTTTTAAGTATATAGGTCAATGACTTTTGACAAATACATGTAACCATGTAACCACCACTCTAATAAAGAAACAGAATATTTCCTTCACCTCAGAAAGTTCCCTTGTGCCCCTTTGCCGACAGTTTATTTCCATCCCCTCAGTCTGATCTGTATCCCTACGGATTAGTTTTGTCTGTTCTAGAATTTCATGTCAATGGAATTATGCATAATGTAATCTTTTGAATCTAGCTTTTTGTTTAGCTAAATGTCTGTAAGATTTATCCATGTTGTTGCACATATCAGTAGTTTGTTCCATTTTATTGAGTATTATATTTACAAATATACCACAATGTATTCACTCACTCATTTATGAACATATGGATTGTTTCCCGTTCTGGAGTATTATGAATAAATCTTTGAAGAACATTCACATCCAAATATTTTTATGGACTTATGTGGAAGAGTAGAATTGCTGGGTTATGTAGCTGTAGGTATAATTTTTTCCATTCTTTTACTTTCCTTTTATACATTCCTTTATATTTAAAATGCTTTCCTTATAAATAGCATGTAGTTTGGTCTTGCTTTATTTTCAGTTTGACAATCTCTGTTCTTTAATTGGAGTGTTGATACATTTATATCTAATGTAATTATTGATGTGGCTGAGTTCATGTCTGTGTCTTGCTATTAGGATTTTATTTGTCTCATCTAATTTTCATTGTTTCTCTTTTGCTTCATTTCTGCCTTCTTTTTTTTTTTAAGTTTTAAAACAAAGTTTATTGGAGAAAAAAGAGAGAAAATAGGAAATAAAAGATAGATGAAAGTTTTGTGTCAGAAAGGTCTGGCATGGACAAGTCTCTAAAAGGAAGGACTGCTTCCTGTCTTCTTTTAGGTTAATAAAATATTGTTTAGTATTTTCTACTTATTTTCTCTGTTGTTTTATTTATATCCTTGCTTATTATTATTTTTAGTGGCTGCTCTGGGGCTAACAATATGCATCCTTAATTATGGTAATCTATTTTAGAGTCAATATTTTAACTCTTTGCACTTCACATATGACATTGCATGCTTCCTGTTTTCCACTCTCCACTTCCTACTTGTCACTTCCTGTTTTCAGTTCCTATTTCCTGATTTCCATTTTTCTACTTTCTACTCATTTATTTCCCAATTTTCACTTCCATTTTTTTGATTTCCACTTCCTATTTCACAAGCATAATAACATTACAGTAGCATAATTTCATTTAACTGCCTACCCTGCCCTAAGTTTGATTGTTGTCCTTTTACTTCTATGCATACTATAAATCTTGCCTTACACTGCAATCATTTTTGCTTTAATAAACAGTGTTAATTTATACAGATTATGAGAAGAGTGACAACATAATATTTTATATTTACTCATTTATGTTTTCCTTCCAGTGCTTCATATTTCTTCCTGTAGATCTGGGTTTTTATCTGATATTATTTCCCTTCAGCCTGAAGGCCATACTTTCACTCAGCTTTTATTTATCTTAAAATGTCTTCAATAACTGTCATTCTTGAGGATAGAGTTCTGGGCTGACAGTTTTTTCTCTCTTTCTTATAGCACCTTCGAAATATTTTTCCACTGTCTTCTGATCAGCACTTATTTTTATTTTTGTTTCCCTGTAACTGATGTAATTTTTTCTTGTCCTCTGCTTTCAAAATACTCTCTTTAGCTGAATCTTCAAAAGTTTGAGGGGTCACTAGATGTGATTCCCTTTATATCAATTGTTAGGGCTTGCTTACCTTCTTAGACCTGTAAGTCAATATTTTTCATTGGTTTTTAGAACTTTTTTAGTTGTTATTTCTTTACATGTTTTTTCTGCTTCATTCTCACTCTTTCTATCTTTTGAGACTCCAGTTACATGTATGTTAAGTCATTTGATATTGTTCCAAATATTAATAAGCAGCTCTTTCATTTTTCTTTTTCTTCAATTTCCCCTCATTCCCCTAACCCCATTTCTTTATTTCTGTGCTGTGTTTGAACTCCAGCTCCTTTTACTGTAGTCAGGAAATTGTCTCTAGGCAGAGAGCCAGAGTGAAAAAAGAAAGAATAAGAATAGATCAATGATATCATTAATCTGTCTTCAGGTTCACCATCTCTCTGCCGTCTCCAATTTGCTGTTAAGATCATATACTGATTTTTTAAATTTTTGGTTTTTGTACTTTGTAGTTCTATAACTTTAATTTTCTTTTCTTTCTTTCCTTTTTTTTTTTTGGTAATTTGTTTTTCCACTGAGATTGTCTATCTGTTCACTCATTAAGACTATATTTTCTTTTAATTATTTAAACATATTTTCCTTTACTTTAGCATACTTATAATAGCTATTTTAAAGTTTTCACATGCCAAGTCCAAGATCTGGTTCACATTTTTCATTTTCTTTGTATGTGTTACTGATTTTTTAAAAAATCATATACTGGGCATTTTGGATATGTTGTAGAGACTCTGGATTCTGGGTTTTCCTTGTAAAAATATTAATTCTTGGCCGGGCTCGGTGGCTCAGCCTGTAATCCTGCGCCTTTGGGAGGCTGAGGTGAGTGGATTGCCTGAGCCCGCGGGTTCAAGACCCCCTGGGCAACTTGGTGAGACCTCATCTCGACAATAAATCAAAAAATCAGCCGGACGTGGTAGCGCATGCCTGTAATTCCGGTTACTTGGAAGGCTGAGGCGGAAGGATCGCCGGAGCCCAGCAGGTCGAGGCTGTGGTGTGCGAGAGTGGCCACTGCACTCCAGTCTGGGCGACAGAGTGAGACTCCAACTCAAAAAAAAAAATTAATTCTTGTTTATCTTGTGGTTTAAATACTAACTGATCACCTTGAACTTGGTTTTATGCTTTGTTATTACATATTTGTGGAAAACCCATGGCATTTTCCAATTCCCTTTAACTTGGTGGGACTCAATCTCTAAACTGTCTCCTTGTGGATCTTATTATAGCTTGAATGTAATCATTATTAGGGTGAGACTAGAGTAGGTCTTATTTTAGGGCATAGTTCTTATTCCTAAAGGGTGGTATTTCTGGACTCTCAGATTGATGTCAGGGATGTTAATAAGATTTAAAGAAGATTGCTACATTCTGGCAGGGTGGAATCTCCAACAAACTCCAGCACGACTCTTTTTCCACTAGTGTTCAACTTATAGTATCTGTGTTTCATTTTCAATTCTTTAATGGCTGCTATCTATGACATTTTAGGTGCCTTACCCTGGACGTGTACACCTCAGCCCCTTGGCCATGGATTTATAGGGAACCCTGGACTCATGGGGCCCCTCTTTACACATGTCTCTCTGATACTCCATACTGCAGATTCTAGCCTCTTTAGCTGCCTTGAACTCTGATCTCTACCACCTCAGTATAGTGTGACCACCGTATTGTGCTTGGACTCTAAGTCTCTGTACTCCTGTTAGAAAATCATCTCCAGGTAAAGAGCCAGGATAATCACTGGCTCATTCCATGAGTTTCCATTTCTCAGGAATCAAAATCTTAAGCTGCTTGTTGTCCTCTACCCAGAAATAGTCATCCCATATATTTTGTCTCGTTTTATGGTTGTTTATAGTAGGAGGACTAGTCTGAAACCACCTTTTCTATCATGGCAAAAAGCAGAAGCCCTCAACTTACCTTTATCTTTGGTAATAGCTAGCACTTATGAAATATTTACCTTGTGCAAGGTATCTTTTAATTTATAAGTATTATTTATTTTAATGCTCACAATAATGCCATGACATAGGTACTATTGTTATCACAGTTTTAATAAGTGAGGAAACTGAAATGCAGGCAGCTAAGTAACTCATAGCAAGAAATCCCACTAGCAAGTGTCAGAGTCTGAATTCAAACCGAGGCAGTCTGACTCAAGACTTCATGCTTTTAGATTGTGTACTCCTTGACTCGACAATAACCAGTGCTCTGGGAACATCCTTCAGTGTTACCGTTACCATGAAGAAAATGCTATCTTCCTCTAAGGATGAGATGAAGTGCTTTATACTGCAAGGATGATTATTGGCAGGGGCACCTCAAAGAAGGTGTGGTCATGTGTGAGATTAGTATGAAGCTAACTAGTTTAGTGAATCCTGTTTTAGCATAACATTTATTAACTATTGCTTATATTCAAGATTTGTAGGATATAGAGGGCTTACAGTTTCTTACTGGTCACACACACTAGACTTTTGAATAGCTGTGGCAGAGCCAAACTCACTCAGTTGTGGCTCTTTAAAACTCCAAACTTAATCTTATGTTTCCATATGCTTTTCTCAGCTATGTACCACCTGTTCCTTATGTCATCTCCATCGTAAAGTCCCAGGTGTCCATTTCTCGACACCTTGGGTTTTCCTTTAGAGGGCATATGGGAACAAGCATTCATCCATTCAGGTGAGGCAAAGACAGGAGAAATAAGATATTAGCTTGCTGCGTGTGGTTGGGTATTTTACCTGGAGACTTAGGAGAATATCAGAGCAGACATTGTTCTCTGGATGCTGTTCATAGCTCCTTGACAGGTGATCAAGGGATGAGGATGTGTGAGTATGCAAGGCTTTGGTTTCATCAGAACTGAGAGCCATGCTTTCTATAGAAAGTGCTGGTGGGCATTACCCCTGAGGAAGCCAAGAGTCAGGACTCAGCATATGTATAGGGATCTTGGCTCCCCACCAGTGGTGAAGTTGTGAATTATGGCCAGATGCCCTGTTGCATCTCCCCATCATGTCATACCCATTTGCTAGTCTATGTGGGGGAGAAGGTGTCAACTAAGGGTGAGGGGAAAGATGTGCTAATAGAGAAGCAGTGTGGAGTAGCCTGTGTTCTAATCTGAATTAAAGTCACTTATGAGCCCTACGGTCTTGGGTGAATTAACTTATACCTTTTCGAATCTTGATTTCATTACTTATTTATTTATTTTGAGACAGGGTCTCACTTGTCACCCAGGCTGGAATGCTGTGGGACTATCATGGCTCACTGTAGCCTTGAACTCCTGAGCTCAAGCAATCCTCCTGCCTCAGCCTTCTTAGTATCTTGGACTCCAGGCGTGGGCCACCACATCTGGCTAATTGTTTATTTTTGAAAATTGTTTTTAAAGACCACTACACCCAGATATTTATTTATTTATTTATTTATTTATTTATTTATTTCTAGAAATGAGGTGTTGCTATGTTTCCCAGGCTGATCTCAAACTTCTGGGCTCAAGTGATTCTCCTGCCTCACCTTCCGCATAGCTGGGATTACAGGTGTGAGCCACCGCCCTTTGCCCACCTTATGGATTTTTGTGAGAAAATAAAATAATGTATATTAACACTATATTATCTAACCCCACTTCCAAATTGTTTACAGAGAATAAGAGAATCCATGGCATGCAACTTCTGGAGTAGTAGTTACTGAGTAATTTCTGATTTTTGAAAATATAAAATAAATCGAAACAGTTGGCTGGGGAGATTTAGACATAGAGGAAGAGCATGGGCAGGCATGGATGGTCAAGGAGTGAAATGATTTGAGTCTGTGAGAATAACTAAAACATCAGCGGCCAAGGTGAGCTAGTGAATTAATAAACCGTTACTGAGGTCCCCCTGGTACTTAGCACCATGCTAAGTGCTATGGAGAACATAGCAGAGAAAGAAGGCAGAGTTCTTGCCTCTTTGGGTGTATAGTCTTGTAAGAAGTAAGGCTGGATGATGGTAACAGATGTTTCAGGAGAATCAGCAATTTGAGTAGACTGGTGTGCAGGAGACAGTGAGGGGTAAGAGGAAGTTTTGAGGAAGAGGCAAATATCGGCTCTTGGTGCTCCCAGCTCTGCTCACCTTCAGGCAGGGCAAACCTCATTCTGTCATCCTAGAGCTCCCTTCCTCCTTAGCCAGGCTTTACACAAGTGACTTGGCCCCTTCCATCCTGGGAGTCTGGCAAATTGAATAGACTTGGGCCATGCACCTGTAGCCATCCCTTCAGTTCTTACGGTGCAGTTCCACCATGGGCCTCAACTTTCCTTTCTTGATTTTCTTTCGTATTCCTTTGTAAGGTGCTCATCTTTGTGCATTATCTTCTTTGGCTTGTACTCGATACCTTTCGGCAGAGGTACTAGCAATATTAGAGTGGTGCCTGGGAATGGATTGTGGTTGCATTTGGGAAGGCAGGGTAAGTGGAGAATAAAGTTAGGATAGAATTTTAAGCGTAAGGATATTCAGATGGGGCTGTGTCAAGGAGATGTCTGGGGAAATGGTAATTCAATGGTTAATTAGCTAGAATCAAAACCAGATTGTTGCTAAATTAATTTTCTAGCCTTGGAGTTCAGATAGTGACCAATAAAGGAGATATATGACATTCATATTAAATTGATTGGATAGAAAGAGCTACCCCAGGGAAGCACACCATCTTTCCCATTTTATTTAGGGTCCTGGCAGGAACACAATGGTATACTCAAAGAGTTTAATACAAGATAGTTTGATAAAGGGACTATTTACAGAGATATGGCAAGAAGTAAAAGACTGAATATGAGCCTATGACTAACAGGCCAGGGACTAGCAACAGCTGGAAGCTGTTACTACCTGAACTGAAGAGACAAGGATAAGGAAGCATGTCTCAGGAACCTTGTGAGAGTTGTAGCTATCAGAGAGGAGCTGCCCAGCAGGACCTGTGGGTACACACAATCACACACACTCACACACATATGCACGCCCACACACATTCACACATCAAGCACACACACAGATTCACCCACACATTCATACACACATACATACACTCTCACAGATACACACAACTCACCCACACATTCACACACACATAAATACACACACACTCTCAGACACACCTCACACACACACAACAAAGCCCTTTTGAGTGCAAACAACACTACTATTATCTTGGAGTATCTACAAACAAAGATCAATAATTTTAAATGCAGTCTTTCTACTTTCTTTACCCAGAAAATGATAGCACAGAAACTAGGCTTTCATAGTCTTGGATTGACTGTTTCCCATTTTATCCTGATTTCTGCAAAGTCTAAAACCAAAGTTCTCTAGCCTTTTGGTTCTTGACTCAGCATGTCTTTGGATCCTCCCCAGTTCTGGAAATCTCCCTGAGGTGGTCTTCCTCCTACTGGTAGAAGCTTGGAATAGGTGTTCTAAAAAGGCTTCTTTGCCGTTCC
Source organism: Cephalopachus bancanus (assembly GCA_027257055.1). NCBI lineage: Eukaryota > Metazoa > Chordata > Mammalia > Primates > Tarsiidae > Cephalopachus > Cephalopachus bancanus. Next base: position 1,187,537 of record JAPVLO010000382.1, on the reverse strand, counting down.
TTCCTCAGGACCTCTCTCCCATATTCTTATCCATTTTTTGATGCACAATAAAATGGGGACTTCCATGAAAACAAAACAAAACAAAAAACATACAAGACCTTTGCACAAAATCCTGGCTGGAACTTTCCATTTCTTTCCTAGTTCAGCACATGCCTTCCTTAGAAATCTTGGTCTCAGAGTCCAGGTATCTCTGGGCCCATTCTGCTGCTGGGGTCACCAGTGCTCAGCCATGTGAGCCCACACTCTATCTTTACACCCTCATGCTGTCTTCTCTCACCAGTTTCTTCCCTTCTGTTGCTTTCAAACATGCTTAAATCTCTTTCTGAAAACTTCCTTGAAACCTAACCTTGCCCTTTGCACTGTTGTCTTTATTCTTTACCTTCTTTCTTCTTATTTTAATTAAGAAAAGTTTATTAACGGGAAGATATATTGTGAAGGGCACAATAGGCAGGACAACAAGGGGAGTGTCTGCTGTCTGCCTCTTCTCTACCTTCTTTCACCAACAAATATCGATTTTAGCTTCACATATTTTCTCAGTGCCCACTCACCTGTTAATCACTTACTGTCCAGCTACTACTCCCATGTTTATTGAAACTGAACTCCCTGACACTGGTGTACTCTTCTTCTTTGAATTTCAACGACATCGTTTTAGTTTTTATTCTCTTCCCCTGTCTATATTCTACAGAGAATTAAGGAACATCTACTTAGATTAGACATCATCTAGTCTTGCCTTCCTTCTGATGCAAGAACCCTTTGTATACACCTCTCACAGCAGAGGTGGTCATTCAGCTTACACTTGAATACTTCCAGAGATAGAAAGGCCACTACTTGATGAAGTAGTAGTAATTGTTTGAACAGTTTTCCTTATATGGAGCCCAAATATGCCTCCTTTCAATGTCTGTATTCATTAATTCTCGTTCTGCTCTTTCTCTCTACCCTGAATAATTTGTTTATTCAGTGCAATACAGTTGACTTTAACAAACATTGAGTGCCTTCTGTATGTAAGAAGTTATATGCTAGAATAAGCATAAACATTAAGATTCAAAAAAGAACTTTTTGAACGGTAAGAAAGAAGACAAGTAAGGAAGCAATTGACTTAAAGTTTGGATAAGATAATAGGAAGTTATCACATGAATCACACATACACTCACACACATTTGGCCCTTGAATCTGGGAGCTAGTCTGATTCCTCTTTTGTAGGGCAACACTTCATTAAATAGACATTGATTACTACCTACTTGAACCTAGTAGGCATTGTTCTGGGTACTGGGAATACCTAGCCCTGTTGTATAGAACTGACTTGCTAGTGGAGGACATAGATATTAATAATGTAAAAATACAGTATAATTTTAGATAATTAAATTTCTCAAATGTAATAAAGAGGCTTTAGGGCACTTTTGGAGAATGTAGCCAGGGAAGACCTAGCAGAGGAGGGAACATTTGTGTAGATACCTGATAGATCAAAGAAGAGTGATCCATGAAAGAACCAACAACTAGGACAAATGCCCTAAGACAGGAAGAAGTGTAACATATTTGAGTAGTAGCAAGAAGGCTAATGTGATTGGAATGTAATGAGCATAAGAATATTGAAAGAAGAAATTGGAGAGAGATATAAGGTCTAAATCATGTGGGATGTTTTAGGCTATGGTAAGAGGCATCGATTTTTGTTCTAAATGTGATGGAAAGAGCATTGGAGGATATTGTCTTTTTATATTTTAATTTAACTGGAGTGTAAATAGTCTGTGAGGGGCAAAAGACACAGGTGGCTGTCTCCTTCTTTAGGTGAGAAGTGATGAGAATTAAGGTCGCTGTTGTAGGCAGTGGTGGATTCTAGATGTATGTTTATTGTAGAGCTGACTTAATTTGCAGACAATTGCATATGAAGAGAGTGAAGGAAAGGAATTATAGATGACTATGCCATTGGTAAATGTTGGTGCTATTAACTGGGAATTCTTGAGGAGGGGTGAATTTGGTGTAAAAAATTATGAAGTGTTTTTTTGTCGGAATTAATTTGAGATATTTCTGATTTAGAAATCTATTTAAATCTTGAGGTTCAAAGAGGTCAGAACTGGAGGTATCCATTTGGGAGTCGTTAGCTTAGAAATGCTATTTAAAGCCATGGATTTAAATGCGATCACTTAGAGAGTGAACCTAGGAAGCTGGAAAAAAATGTCAGGTAGTGAGCCCTGGAGCATTTCACTTTTAGAAGGTGTGAAGGGGAGGAGAGACAGAAGGGAGACGGAAAAGATGGATTCCTGAAGTAGAAAGAAATCAGGATACTACAATATGCTTGAAGCTAGTGAATAACCCGTTTGACAAATAAGGGGATAGTCAACATTGTTGAATGCAGGTGACTGGGAAAGAAGAGATAGTAAGTTGGCCATTGCATTTAGCCAATGGGGACCATTATAGGGTGACCTCTTTATAAATAGTGTCAGCAGAGGGTTCAAGAGAGTATGGAGTAAAGTAGTGTTCTGCAGGTATTAGGAGATGAATGCCACAGTCCTCATTTTCTTTGTATGTACTGTAAGTACTGTCTTTTTCACCTGTTCCTAACATGGCATAGTTTAAAATTTTTAGCTTAATTTTTTTTTCTGGACAAACCATCTCTATATAATCACAAGTGTTTCTAGGCAATGCCCAGAACTGAACACAGTATTCCATGTGTGATCTGTCCCTTTGTAAGCTATATAAGAAAAAGGATTTCTTTCATTCTAAATATTTATGTCTATTATTGTAGTCTAAGATAGACTGCAATTTTTTTGAGAACCACATTGAACTTTTGATTGATATTAAGATACCATCTAAGAGCTTTAAATCTTTAACATACATGCTACTTCAAAGTGACTTCTTCATCCTGTTATTGTATAGATGTGTTTTGTTGTTGTTGTTTGGACCCAAGTTCTGGACCTGGTGGTTATCACTGTTGTACTTCATGTTGCTTGATTTGGCTTGCCAAGGTCTATTTTGGGTCCACAGTCTGTCACTCAGGGATTGATGTTATCCTCTTATAAGCAGGTCCCTCTGCCTTTATCCAAATCATTAATAAACATGCTAGCTGCTTTACATATTTTGTGAAAGTGGCTGAATATAAATTATAAATTACAGATGTAGACAATACAAATGTAGACAAACCAAAGACTGTTTTTAAACACAAGTCAGCAGTAGGAAGGCTCCACAGAGTCAGAGGGTCTGATTCTTATTGGCTCCAGACCAGGGGTAGGTGGATGCTGCTGTTGCCTCGTTGTGTTTGGACCAGTTCCCCAAAATCTTCCTCTTAGCTACATTCCTCTCATCCAGCTGTGAGCTTCTTCGATTCTTCCATTATTCTGCCCACCACTCTCTGTCATAGTCTCAAAGATCTCATGGAAAATTTGTCTAAATGCCCCATTGAAATAAAGATCCCATGTATTTACAACATTTCTCTGAATCTCCAGTGTACTAATCCTAACAGCAAGGGTGATTATAAGATTCTGGGGACACCTAAAGAGGGGAGCAAGGCGGGGGCAGACTTTGAAAAACTATGGGGTACTGTATTCACCATTTGGATGATGGGTTCAGTAGAAGCCAAACTTCACCATCACACAGTATACCCATGTAACAAACCTGCACATGTATCCTCTGAACCTAAAATAAGATTTTAAGAAAGATTAATAATAACTTGTAATAATTTATACTTGTTTAGCATATTGTGGTGTTGAGAATGCTTTAGTATGTGTTTTCTCACTTAATGATCACAACAGACTATTACAACAACCCAGCGTTATCTAGGGTATTTTTAATTTGCAGATGAAGAAATTGATCATCAAAGAAGTTAAGTAGTTTTCTCTAGGTTTCATGACTGCTTATAAATGGCCACACTCAGATTCAAACCACTGATGTGGACTTTGGAAATGGGACCCAGGCAGGCTGTTGAGGCAACCAGTTGTTCACAGGTGACAGGATGTAGAGCTTGCAGTTCCACTGGACATTTAGGACTTTGTTCAGGCCAAGATAGTAACACTAGGAATATGATAGAAGACTGTTTCCCATCGTGAGAATGCTTCCTGTACATAACATGGGACTTGGCTTTCTTAGACTCAAGGTTAGAACTGGACTGAGACTATGTTGTTGAGACACTATTATTATTGGCAGTTGGGCAATGGTGGGACAGAAATGGACCAATGGTAAATGTATTCTGATTCCTGGTCACCTCTTGGTATTTTTTTTTAAAAGCAACCACTCCATTCGTTTAATAATCTTGTTTTAGAGATGTTCTGTGAATCTGTGCAAGTTAGAACTGGTCATATTTTGTGAACTTCACCATTTTTTGTTTGTTTTTAAAATGACCACATATGCCAGTCTCCCATTTCAGGCACCTTTTTATTCTGCATGATTTTCTAAGGATTACTGATAGTGATTCTTGGAAAACATTTACAGGCTATTTAATCATCTTTAAAAGCAAGACATGTGCTAGATAGACTTGAGTTTAAGACCTAGCTCTATACTTACAAATTGGGAGCTTGGACAGGTTTCTTAGTCTTTTAGTTGCTCAGCCATAAAATGGGAAAATAAAGAAAATACATACTGTTGTTGTGGGTACTAAATAGTTAATGCATATTAAGTGTTTAGTACATATCTGGCACATCTGAAGAACTCAATAAACGTTGTTCGCGCTTGTTGTTAAGTTATTGTCATTGTCCTGAGACAGTACCTGATGTACTTCTTTAAGTGACTGACCATTCCTTTACTATTTCTCTTCCCATATAGGGTTTCAGTTTCATTTTACCCGTGTTTGCCTTCCTCTTTTTAGTTTGAAGATCACTCTCCTTTGTGAAAGAGATGAAAAGCAAGATCAAAGTTGAGTACCTCTGCCTTCTCTCTGTCTTCTTTTAAATTTCCATCTTCACACAAAACTGTTTCTATCACTTCCTGGATCATTTTCTTTTGAACATAGCTTTGAGAAGTCTTTTACTGTTTTTTTCCCCCTATGCTTTAGCCACTTTTTTTTACAAGTTTATCCTTATATTTTTATAACTGTCCTGTTTTTATGTATTATGAATACATCTTTATCATGTATGTATTTTGTTATATAATTTTATTTCATCACAGAATTTTCTGGATAACCATATTATCTTCTTTAAACATCTTCTGCATTAGAATGTTAGCTATTATACAGCCAGGATGAAATCATTTACAGCAGTGCATTCCTTTTAAATCACACTGCCTTTTTAGATAAATCCAGAGACTCAAAATTCATTATTTCCAACTTTTTATTTTCTTCCAGAAGTTATTTTACTAAATTACACGTCTTACTCTCCACAGAATCCCCATTCTTAGCTAGTATAAGCACTAGTAGGATATGGTCATTTTTTCACTGGAATATCATTAATTCCATATAACTGTCTAGGGCAGGAGTTTGGAAACTACAGCATGCAGGCCAAATCTGGTCTGTGATTTGTCTTTATAAATAAAGTTTTATTGGAACACATCCATTTGTTTATGTACTATCTCTATGGCTGCTTTTGCACTACAAGGACAAAGTTGAATAGCTGTGACAGAGGCAGAGAGACCATAGGGCCCACAAAGTGTAAAATATTTACTATCTGTCACTTTACAGAAAAACACATTTCTAACCCTTTACTGGGGCTTCCTTGAGGTGGAAAATTAAACCCCTGACAGCAGCTCTTCCCAAAGATTTCTTAACCTCCTGGGAAATGCTGCTGTTAGAAGGAAAAATCAGATGCCCTGTTTATAAAGAATTAAACTTCTAGCATGTCTAAATAATGGAAATCTTGTATCACTCACATATCTTGACCTGCCAGTTTTATGATTTCTTTCAGGAAACATTTTCAATATTCTCCGTCAGGATGCTTGGTGGTCTCTACTCTTAAGGAGATGTCATTATTTGTCTTATTTTATCTTTCACCCAAATGCTCAAAGCCATGTATCCTGGTCTCTGAATTTCCATACATATTTACATCTCCTTAAATGCCTTCTATACAAGTTTGTCTTTTTAAAAATTCAGGCAGACCCAGGCAGGCGGTAAAGTCCTTGACTTTGCTCATTTGTAGACTCTCTCTGCTCCTTCTTCTGTCTTGAGTGGACATCCTTCCCAACTCCCATCCAGGTTCCACCCACGGGGCAGGATGGTGCTGAGGGGAGGAGTTGGAGCAGGAGGATCAATGTACAAGGTGGTCTCTGAGTATATGATGCCAACTGGAGAAGACAAAACAAGCTGGAGGAGTAACTGCTTCTGCTCTGGGGAGGAAAGAAATGCATATTGGTTAGGTGTGTATGGCAGCTTATGGGTGTGCAACTGGCAAGGTCAGTCAGTAACTTGGATTCAGCAAGGTACAGAAAAAGAGAGATGAACCTGAAAGTGACATGTGCAAACCGAGATTGGATATTGCTTTTTGCAATTGTGCTGAGGCTGCTTTTTAAAGATGCTGGTTACTGGTAATTCCTGGCCTGGTCATTTTATCCATCTCCACCGCCTTCTCATTTTTGCCTTCTAAATTTGCGCCTCTCCTCTTCCCTCTCTTTGGTCTGAGTATGCCCCTGCTGAATTTATTTTTCTCTCTAAACCAACCACTGCTTCATACAAACAGTACTTGGCCTTTAACTCAGAATCTTGCTTATTCCTGCCTCTCGTTTTGCCTCTTCTGATTGTCAGTTGCTAAAATGTATTCTTTTTGTTTACTTCAGTTTTCTTTATCTATAAACTCTTCAAATTGAAAGGAAGAAAATATTTTAGTCTGGAAAAAATTATGAGAAAAGAAGAGCTAATGGATTAATGTAAAAGGCAGTCATTTTGTATTTTAACAATAGGTCATTCACAGTACTTATTGCAAGAACCATTAAAATCATCAACAGGTCATTAGTGCTGACTTTGAACTAGCTCATCAAAATTGCACTATTAATAGCTTCAATAGCTTTGAAAACTGTTTCAGAAAGCTTGAATTTTAACAGTCAGGAATTAAATGTGGAGATAGATGCCTTTGGGCTTGATTGGTTTTAAGGTCTTTAGGGACATGCACAATATTTGGCAGGGGAGGGATGGGATGGGGTGGAAGGACTCCTTCCTTAGTTGTGGGGCTAATGTGGAAGATGGTGGCAAATTGAATTCCCTCATAAAACATCTCTTCCTGCCACGGTCTGACAGAGATAAAGTGTCAGAAATACTGGTCTGACCTGCTGAGCCACACACATGCTTCTTTTCAAAATGGTGGGCATCAGAAAAAGAAGCTGTGCTTTGAAGATTCTGTCAGCAAACATCTTGAAAATGACAGCTGTCCTACTTCCTTTTGCAGTCCTTTTATGACATAACAGCTCTCGTTTTGTTAGAGCCTCTCCTAAACACCATATTTCTAAATTACTCCTTAATTTCTTTCTGTTATTCCTGCTCTGTCATGCTCTATTTAATAGGTTGCAGAAACCAGACGCCTAGGTCAAGTTTCTATAGGAGGCTTTGCATTTCCTCTGTTGTCAAAGACTAGGAGCTGCTGAGAGCTGTTTGCAAGGTGGAGCCATGCAAAGTGGAGGTCATTGCTATAGTCACAGGCAAAGCTGCTGTTTCAGTCATTGTTTTAATGTCTTCTTAGTGTAGGGATGGTTTTTGTTTCAGGTGTGCTTTAAATGATACCTCACCAGGTGTGATGTCTCATGCCTGTAATTCCAGCACTTCGGGAGGCCAAAGTGGGAGAATTGCTTGAAGGCAGGAGTTCAAGTCTAGCCTGGGCAACACAGCAAGACCTAGTCGCTACCAAAAAAAAAAAAAAAAAATTAAGGGAAATGCAGATTAACGTTTAGAGAGGGTGAGAAGACCTCACACAGAAGTGGAAGGGTTAAAAAAAATTACATACTTTGGAGGAATGCGTGGAAAGTTGCCATGGTGTAAGTGAAATAGATATCAGTAAAGACATGGAGATAGATATTCCTCTCTGCCCCTTCAGATCCTCTTTCCATTCTTCTCACTCCGCTTTGACCACTATGAGGCTGAACCCTGTAGACTAGATCAGTTGGGACTAGCCAGTGGAGGCATGTCTGAGAGGACAGTCAGGAGGGTGAGGTTGGGTGACCATTCCCCCAGTTCCCTTCATCCCTGCTGTTCTGTGGGTTTAGAATGACTTCCTTCCTCTCCTAAAGGCCATGGTTTCTCTGGGGTGGCCCTTTCTCAGGTCTAGCTGCTACTGGGTTTCATTATCAGCTCCCTCACCTTTCATCTTTGGGAGCCAGGGGTGGTAACAACTCTCATAGTTGTCATACCTAGGGTGTTTCACCACTCCTTATTGGTTTTCCTTGACTCTGCCCACACCATTATACATAGTACCCTCATTAAACTCTCCTCAATGTCTTTATTTGGCATTGACATCTGTTTTCTGTTGGGATTCTGATACTATATTAGATATCTTATTCATGTGCAATATACCTATTATTGTACACCCCTCTTATTTGCTGCGTGCAGTGTATGCCTTGGGTCTTTTTAAAACACCAACCAGAATGTGGCACTGACTAGTTCCCCCAGAGGTCTTGCTTATAGATTCTGGAAAGAAAGAACAATAGGAGTGAGTCCCTATTCTTTGTAAACTAGAAAATGGATCTTAATTCTCTCCAATCCCTCCTTCCTTTCCAACTTTTCCCTATAAGAGAGTGGCCTTATTAGGTGTTGGCAAAGCAGCTTTCTTCTCCTGGTTCAAAAGTATTGCAGGCGAGTTGTTACGGAGACAATGTAGGGTGTTTGTTGAGTGACAGAAACATCTATATAGGCTGAGAGTAGGCTGGTCTCACCCTTTGTCTTCACCTCCTCTTTTGGACCTAGATGATTAAATTTCCTGTAATCAGCAAATACGGCCCTTAAGTATAAAGCTGCTCTTAGCCTCAAACCAAGATGGAACCTTCCTTCCCTGCTTCCCACCCAAGAGAATATGGCTGTTGGAAGACACAGCTAGTGTATCTTGAACATTCATCCCTTTACCTGGATAACCTGATCTTTTTATTACACTTCTCTAAACTCCCTTGGATTTATTCTTTGCCTACTCTTTCTCTTTAAAGAAAATATGTGCCTAATAACTCAGACAATGTACCATAGAGGTCATTTACCATGATTGTGCTTTGCTAATGTCTCATGTGTTGCACTTTATGCAATATAGAGCTTTAATGGCATTTAAAAGTGCCTCATCTCATTGCAGTCTCATGTCTGATTCTCTGCTTTCCCCTTAGTTCTAAGGTTAGGTGATTTGTTCTATTGCGTGACTATTTTTTCCAGAAAAAATGTCAACTTGAATTTTTTCAAGTTAAATCTAAACACTGTGATTTTTAAATAGCTTGCTTTATCTGTAGTGGTGTTTCATACGCTACTGTCTGAAAAGTATTTTGAGAATTGCTGAAGGATCAGATAAACAGAATGCAACAGAATGCATACTCTAGATTTAGTAGAAGTTGCATGTCTATTATTTGGATTTTTTTTTTTTCAACTCACATGAAATAAGATTACTTAATCAGAAAAAAAATATATTAGATTTAAAGGGAAAGGAAAGGAAAAAACAAAGCCAGATTGCTTCCAAGGACCTAAGTAGCAAGAATTAATGGATCTTTTTTCTTTTTCCCAGAAGCATGCTACTGGAATACATGATGCTTGATGGTTCAATGTTTTTGTATCAAAAAAGTCTTTGTGATACTGTGCTTAAGATTAGAATTCCAGGGAGAGAGCATGTTTTTGGCCCAGCATGACTCACTTGCCCATCCATTGCAAGGGAGGTTGGAGCACCTTGTTTGACATCTCCATGGAGATTTTGTCCACTGGGGGAGGGGTTGTTTCCCAGAGCACAACTGGGTGTTGTTACCACCAGTAGGAGATCGGGTTCCCAGCAGGCAAAGCCTACAGATATCCACTTCGGCATCTCTCTTTAGTTTTGTTTATCTCTCTTCCAGATCATTAACTAAGATGTTAAATAAAACTGGACTTACCACGGGTGCCACAGGCTCCCCACCAGGCGTTCCTCTGCCCATGTACATTATCATTGATAATTGTTCATTTGCCTTTAGTCAGGTTTTAGCCTCTGTGATGAGCTTCACACTCCTGCCAGTTTGAATTTCATGTAAGGAGTAAAATTTCATGAGCTACTGTATCAGTTTCTTTTTTAGAGTCAAAATGTATTATTTCATTGACTGTGTGCTCCTCTCTACTAATCTTGTAATCCTAACCCAAATAACAATTCCTTTTGGAAGACTGCCATGTGGCCAAAAGATCAGCTAGTCTTTCCTAGCGAGATTTCTTGTGGAAGCGAGGGCCAGGGCTAGGACAACCAGGGCATCCTGCTGTCTGCCATTCTGGCTAATGAACTGCTGACACCATGTCTCAGATGACCTGCAGGAACACTTTGGTGCTCTCTGAACCATTGAGGAAAGATTGAATTAGACTCAGTATAGTTATGCAAAGCATATTTCAGGTTACTCCAATCCAGTGAAAGTTGGTAATGATAATAGCTAATATTTATTGGGGTGCTTACTATGTGCCAGACACCTTGGTAGGTGACTTGCCTGTACCATCTCTCTTAAACCTTCACCCCAACCCTAACAACCCTAAGAAATAGCTACAATTATTATCCTCATTTTCCTGATGCAGAACCTAAGACTTAGAGGCAAAATAACTTGGTCTGTGTTACTTATTCAATAATATATATTTCACATATTTTCACCTCTATGTTGACACTTATACTTAGTAAATACCTATCCTTCTGCCCACTGATTCTTGAATTCAGTGAATAAGATAGGCATTGAGTACTCTGTGGGCCTATGTGGAGACACACAGTGCTGAGTGCATAACTGATTAGACATGGTGTCTTCCCTGCCATGAAGGATCTGGTATGGTAGTAGGTAAGATAAGATGTATATGAAAACTCTCACTTACTTGAACCCTGACTTGCTGTTAATAGAAAATATACAGACTTTTGAGCTGCCTGATACTGCTGTACCATCTAAGATTCCTTCAGAAACAGGAATGCAGGAGAAACTTAGACAGACAGACAGATGTGCAGTGTGTCTCTAACTCTTCCATCAAGATACTTGAAATTGCAGAGAAGAGTAGAGGTACATCTTTCAGGTCGAGAGTGCAATGTAAACTCTTGTCTCCTGCAAGAGTTATTTCTCTTTAAGTTTTTTTTGTCCTAAAACTTTATTTATTTATTTGAGAAAGCAGGATTTATTAAGAGGACAGAAAGGCTCCCACAGTGGGAGAGGACCTGAGGGGGTTGTCCCTAAAACTTTATTTTAAAATGCCTTTTCTCCATAATATTTCAGTGATTATTTAAATATAAAAATAAATTCCTGAAATTAACTACTATCAAGTAAATTCGTTCAAGAATATGTACCATACTTCCTTATGGTTTTACATGTCCTGGTACCCTCAAGGATTGATATATGCACCCCAATTTGAGAAGTATGGAACAGACTGACGTATAAGTCAGGATTCACAGAAGCCACCTTGGGTATTTTGAATAGGAAGTGATTTAACACAGGGAATTAGAGGCTTCTAAAATCTTTGGAAGGCTGGGGAAATGAAGGACAGGAAAACTTCCTTCAGGAAAAGTGTTGGTGACTACAGTGAAGCAAGTGGGCGATTCTCAGGAGATGCCTGATGTCACTGGCAATGGGCCAATGTCCAGGTACAGTCCTCCATGTATATCTTGAGCACAGTAGCTTCTCTTTCTCTTCTTCCTTCCCTGTCTCACTCTAGTGCCTCTCACTGCTGGAATCTAGTCAGCAACTTGCTAGTAAGGGCATCTAGGAAAGATAGTTTTTAGACTTCATAAACGTGGCATGCAAGAGAGAGCTTAGAGAGGTGAGAATGGTGTTGAAGATCAACAAACAATATCCTGTACAACTACAAAATGACATTTTGGCCTATGATAAAGCAATATTATCCCATTTATTTTTCCTTACCTCAATTCTGTTTACATTTTCTCCTTGAGAAACTAAAGTACCAATGAATATTTCTGTGAGAAACATAACAGAACTGGAAAATTTAGTATTGTTGGCTCTCCTTTTTCACCTTACCTTCTTTCTTTCTACTTCTTGGTTCTTCCAGTCAACCTCAATCCCCCGTCTACACTTTTTTTTCTCTTGAAATGGGGTCTTGCTATGTTACCCAGGCTAGTCTTGAACTCTGGCCTCAAGCAATCCTCTCACCTCAACCTCAACCAACAAGTCCAGCTCTTATCCTTTTTTTCCTCAGGAGGATAAGGGTTGTCCGTCCCAGGATTGTGATTCAATTCCCCTGAGGGCTTTTTACCATGCCGGACCTCTTCAGAGGTAAGCTTTTTAGGGAAGACACAAGGAAGAAAATCTGAATTGATTGAAAGGATTGGTGGTGTATTCCTCTGTGGGACCATGATCTTCCTCCTGCGGAAAAGGAAGTGAGATGCTCCAGCCAGTTAGTTCATCTATACAATCACTGCTCTTTTTCAAGGTGATTCTAATATTCCCCTAAGAAGAGGAATTGTTGTTTTAGTCTCCGAGGCCTTATCAGTCCTCAGAATGGGGAGCCATGAACACTTTCCGAGAAGACCATCCCCTCATCAGATCCCAATTTTCAAGTAAGATCTTGGCCAACAGCTTTGTAGGGTTCATGCCCGTGCCTCTCTACCTTCTCATAAATGGATACTAACATTTTTCACTCGTACTCGTAAACCAAAGAAATTTATTTAAGTTGATGACTGTTTTAAAGGGCTGCATCACATGGGACTTGTTATCTTTAGAAATGTCATTAAGCCTTTGGGAGGGGGGTGGAAAGCCAAACAGCCTCTACCTGGAAACTGTCACATTAGTCAGGGCCATTATTTCCAAAATGTTGAGGTCATTTCAGAATTGTGTATTATGGAATTTTAGTTATGAAGCGAGTTTGAATTTTAAAAAAATATAAGAGAAACAAGTGATTCAACTTATATGAGTGCTTCATTGAAAAAATTATAATAGAATATTTGAAGAATAAGATTTTTTAATCTCTAACTTGGCTTTGTTTGATTTCTCTATGGATCATATATTGGGACTTGTAGAGCTATAATGTCTACGATAGATTCGGAAGGTCACGAAAAACCAAACTTTGAACACAGACACTCTAGCTCAGAAGACAAAAGGTAAGGAAGGCCAGGTTGATATGTATATTTATGAGAAGGTTCAGTTACATGTGTGCTAATTATTAAAACCAGGCAGATAAATGTAAAGCTTTTGAGATCTGTGTGTAAAGGAAAATAAACTTAGGCTTATTGTGGGAATTTCCCAGAATGAAGATTTGGAAGCATGTGCATCTCCATCCTTAGCAGGATTAGAAGTCCTTATTTTTTATGAGAACAAGATCACTATGAAATAAATGAGATAAATAAAAATAAGTTAAGTGGACTGCTAATAGTTCTGGGTGTGTAGAAAGATTGAGAAAGATCCTGGAGAAAGAATGCTGACTTTCAAGTTAATTGTTCCACAAAGAGATTGTGGAAGAGAGTGACAAAGAAGTTCTTTTCCAGCTTTATGTTGAGAAAGTCATTCATTTTGGAACTACAAGTTCTGTATAAAAAGGAGACCTCAACTTTATAATGGGTAGCTTATGAATTAATCATTCACAGGATTTTAAGGGAGGAAGCAAATAACCATCCCTTCAATATATTTTCTTTTTCCCTAACCAATGTCTCCTTGCCGAGTGTGAATCACATGGAAAATGAAAAGGAATTGAGTTTGATCAGTGCTGTTTGTGACTGATAATTTGGCAAGGGATCAGAAACCAGGATTTTTAATTGCTCTGTGGATATTTTACTTAACAGGTCCAGATTTCAGAACATCAAACTCCTGTTAATGAATGAGTGTTGGTGTTTGGTTATCAAAGTCAGTTGAACTAAGGCTTATTATCTACCGTCTTCCACATGCTTTCACTTACACCATTATATTAATCTTTGCAGAAATCTTGTGAGACATTACTAGTCCCCTTTTACAGAATAGAGAACTAAGGTCAGGAGGAGTTAAAGGAGTTGTCTTTTTAAATGCACGCAAAGAGAAAAGGGTGGAACTGGTGTTAAAAGCTAAATCTGGTGAATGTCTGACAGCAAGTCCAGTGCTTTATTCACGGGGCTGCCCTACTTGGTTCCAGTTTCTGGGGACCTGAATTCTATCATTGATATTGCCAGCTGACCACTGTGATGTCTTTATTTAGGAAAATCCACCCAGCATGTCCAAAAAGCCTGGTGAGGTGACCTAATTTATCAGAGGGTAGGAAAAAAAAAAAAAACTACCAAAAATTTGATATTTTTTCTTGCATGTAGAATAATAAGAAAGAAGAAAAGAACACTTTTGCATATTCTAAAATTGCCACTTGACATGAGATTCTCTCACAATAGTGGAACAAATTTTTTTTACCCAAAAATTATAGGCTGAGTTTGAATATACACCATCAATAATATTGTATCGTTTCCTGTGAATGCTCTAGCTTTTTCCTGTCTTTGGGGTAAGTGTACCCTTCTTAAAACTTGATCTTCTAAGCATGACTTGGAAGATCAATCTTCAGAATCTAATGGCATGCCAGAACAATTTCCAACTAGTCCACATTTACTTTGGTCATTGTTGTCCCCATTTTCTTCCTCTGCTTCACACTATTGTACTGTCCTTTACAGCTGCTTTTAGCCTCCTGACATTTCTCTCATTAAATTAACTGTCATTTAGTGTCTCTTCTCTTATTTAAGTTACTGCAGCACTTCACAATACAGCCAGCCCACCCTGAGGGACTCCAGTTCCCTCTGAAACCTTTGTATCACCCTCGTATGGATAGCCAGCTACCTGCAGCTGCAGTGTATGGTCTTTTGCAGGAATAGTAAACACAGTTCATGTGTTTGGTGGTTTGCTGTGGCTGTTGTAAAAAGAAGAAGCAGTTTTGATTAGTAGAATCATGAGTTTTTGTTAGTAGGACTCCATTTGGAGCTTTTGTATAATAGCATGCAACGCAGAGAAACATGATGTGCTTGGATTGGTTGTATGAATTTGGAAGAGGCCTGAGAAAACCAGAAAGGACTGGCAGGACTGAGAAGCCCCAAAATGAAGATGGACCAGTGTTAGGACTTGGCCCCTAGTGTGGGATACTTATTCCTTCCTCTGTGCTTTGCTTTTCCTCCCATCTTCCTTTCCTGAAGTGTGTAGCTTTCTCTTTCCCGTCTTTGTCTGGTGTATTCCTACTTGTTCTTCAAGTCACAGCTCAAAGGATATCTCTTGGTGCAGCCCTCCTTGGCTTTTTTCTGTGTCCTGTATTGCTCTACTCTCTATGTTCCCAGACATCTTCGTTGTACCATGTACCATGTTTGTGATGATTATTTATTATGGATTTGTCCCTAACTGAACTCTGGGTCCCATTGTCATCTGTGCCATCCTGACACATAGTGAAAATTTCATAGCTATTTATCAAATCAGTAGATGAGTCTTCTCTTTTTTCTTACTTAAGCCAAGGTTTTTGTTCTGCTTTGTTTTTGCCTAGAGAACAATCTGCACACCACATTTAACACCCTGGGCTGAAGGTCATGAAACTACGCAAGTCTTACGCCTTCCAAATGAGTGGATGAATCCTCCCTCTCTCAGAGCCGACCTCAGTTTGGAAAA
Source organism: Cephalopachus bancanus (assembly GCA_027257055.1). Lineage (NCBI taxonomy): Eukaryota > Metazoa > Chordata > Mammalia > Primates > Tarsiidae > Cephalopachus > Cephalopachus bancanus. The sequence continues at coordinate 1,171,928 of JAPVLO010000382.1, read as the reverse complement.
GATGATAATTTGTTTATGATCTCAAATCTAACAAACTTCCTGATTTGAAATGAAAGCTAACTTAATATTCTTTATTGCTTCTTGGAATCTGATCTTGGCAAGATTAAGGTAAAAAATATTGTGAAGTAAGATATTCTTATGGACTTATTGACTGAGTGAAATGGAAATGCCAAGAATCTTATTTTCAAAAAGGCCCCCCAGCCTCTAGTGCCTCATCTTCAGTCAGTGCACAGGCTTTTATTTACTGTCCCCAGAGCTGAGTCACCCTCACAACCCTTCAGAATAATCCGCTGCAGAGGGACCCCTCGGGAACCGTTAAAAGGATAGGTCCAGTGTAAGTACATTCCCCAAATACAATGAACAAAGGGGAAAAAATGTTGATTTTTACCTGCATTTTAAAAACAAGCCTTCTAGTTGCCTAGTGATTGACAGGGCATTAGAAAGAGTGACTGAGTGATCTCACTTTCCTGCTTCACCAAGCCAGCCTTGATGGAAGTAGCAAGGTCAAATTAGAGATGCCAACCAGGTGGTGGGAGGGTTCAGATGCCTTGCTCAGAAGAGTGGCTGGAGTTGGACTTTGGCCACAGCTGCAGGTGGTGCTAAGGCCGTGCTGTCCAATGCAACAGCCACTGGTCATATATGGTTCTTTATATTTAAATTAACTCCAATGAAATGAAATAAACATTCAGTTTGTGAGTTGCTGAGCCACATTTCAAGTGCACAGTAGTCACATGTGATTGCTGAATTGGACACTGCAGATATAAATTTCCATCATAGCAGAAAGTTCTGTTTGGACTGTGCTGTTTAAGGTGCTAGAAGCCTGTAACATCACATCTTCTGCAAGAGGCCTGACTTTTCCAGAATGGCCAGGAGCAGTCCCAGGAGGCACAGCTTAAAATAGAGGGAGGTCAGCAAATGGTTTTGGTCTGCCTATGGGCAGGGGTTGTGTGATGCCCATGGGTACAATGACAAGTTTGAAACTAGCTAGTGTGGAGGAAGAAAATGGGGTGGTTTAGACTCAGTTTGGAATCTAAGTACTGTGTGACTAACATATGCTAGGAACTTTGTTGTTTGCCTTTCCTTTGTTACCTTATTTTAGCCTCTAAGGATAAGATAGTGGCTAGCTTTTAAAAAGGTTGATACATAATAAATGTATATATATATATTGGGGGTACATTTAATCCATTCATATAATGTGTAATGATCAAATCAGGGTAATTAGGATATTCATCACCTCAAATACTTTTCTTTATGTGGAGAACATTTGAATTCTTCTCTTCTAGTTATTTTGAAATATTACAATAGAGTATTTTCAACTGGAGTCACCCTACTGAATTATAAAACAGTAGGTATTCTTCTTTTATTCTAACTGTATTTTTGTACCCATTAATAAAGCTCTTTTTATCCCCTCCTCTCCTCTACCTTTCCCAGCCTCTGGTAACCATCAATCTATTCTCTTTCATCATGAGATCCACTTTTTTTCTCCCATAAATGACTGAGAACATGTGATATTTGTTTTTCTGTGTCTGGATTATTTCACTTATCACAGTGACCTCCAGTTCTATTGTGTTGCTGCAAATGACAGGATTTCATTCTTTTTGAAGGCTAAATAATATTCCATTGTATATTTATACCCACTTTTTTATCCATTCATCCCTTGATGGGCACTTAGGTTGATTCCATATCTTGGCTATTATGAATGGTGCTACTAATAAACATGGAAGTTCAGGTATCTTTTGGATTTGTTGATTTTCTTTCTTTTGAATATATATCCAGTAATGGGGTTGTTGAATCATATGGTAGTTCTATTTTTAGTTTCTTGAAGAACATCCATATTGTTCTCCATAGTGACTGGACTAATTTACATCCCCAGCACTGTGCACGAGGGTTCTCCTTTCTCCACACCTCACCAGCATTTGTTATTCTCTGTCTTTTTGATAAAACCCATTTTAATTTTGGTGAGTTGATATTTCATTGTGGTGTGGACTGCTTTTTTTATGGAAGAGAAAGCTGAGGCTCACGGGCATTAACTAGCATGTAAAAGGTCACACAGTGGCAGGATCCAAGTTGGAACCCGGTGTTTCTAAATCTTAAGTTCAGTACTTGCCTGACTCTAGGGGCAGGAAGCAGGTGGATAAAGGACCAGTGGTTAAAAAGGGAGGTATTGATTTGAAGAAATCCACCTGGTTGCTCCATTCATTGGTTCTGTAGAGTCGAGTTAGTGCTCGACCACTCGCTCTGGGTCTGTTGTCAAGAGCTGATACTGATGTGGACTTTTCTTCCATGGTAAGCGTAATGAATGTGAATGCACATCTGCAGACTCTAGAGTCAAATGTGAAAACATAATAATAATAACAACAATAATAATAACTTAGCAGGTGTTGTTCTCTGTGCCAGGTGCTGTCCTAGGCATTTTGTAGAAGTTAACTCATATACTCCTCATAACTACCCTGTGAGGCAGATACTGTTATTTCCTCTATTTTATAGATAAGAGCTGGAGAGGTAACTTGTCTACAATCACACAGCAGGAAGTGGCCCCCTGAGAAGCCATTCTCTCCACTGTGGCCAGCTCAGGTAACCTCAGGCAAGATAGGCGATGTAAATGTTAGAAGTCCCCAGTGTCAGGTCATAGGGAACAGTGAAGAGTTGGAGTGTGTGCCCCGTCTAGTGTTTCATATTTATATTAAACAATAACAGCAACACCTCCGTGAGGCTCAGACAAAACTCACCAGTAGGTGACATATTGCAGACCAGCAGAGAGTTTGTAACTATTCAATTTTCAGAGGTTGAACCAGAGACCTAAAGGGACACAGTGACTCACTCAGTGTCTCACAGACAGCAGCGCCAGCAGTCCAGCGCCCCTTAGGATTCCTTCCCTGCCTCCAGCACCACAGTTTTAACCCCTTCTTGGGATAGCTGTGTGTCACAGGGGATACTGTTTGAAAGTTTCCAGAAGTGCTCTTGTGTGAGTCAGTGTATAAAAACTCTCTTTTGTCATCCGTTTCATGTTGTCCGTTCCATGTGTGTCTTGGTTTATTATGAGTAGGGTTGATGTAGGAAGGGCATCAGGGATGTTGAATAGGAGATTTAAGCCTTTAAGATCATGTTTTAATGCTGATTTCTTCCTGTGCTTTCATGAGACTTTTGTTTCAGAAGAAGAAAAGTGATACACGTGGTTCCAATGGCACTAAAGACTATGTGGGATCTTCTACCCAGGCCACATGCTGGGTATTGAGTTTGTGTCCTTTTTTACATGGAATCATAGTTATCCATTGTCTCTGTTTCTCTTGACTCAGGCAAAAGGCTGAGGCATGTGTGGTGGGCTCAGGCATTTCTTTCTGACAGGAGGATTGAGGAGAGAGGTGAGTTGTATGAACCCAACTGAGAAGTAGAGCTGCTATTCTAGCCAGACCGGGAGGCTGTTCTTCTCCTCCTCTTCCTCTTCCTCTTTCTCCTTCTTTCTCCTTCTTTTTAAATTGAGATGGTCTCTTCCTATGTTGCACAGACTGGACATGAACTTCTGGGCTCAAGTAATCCTCCCACCTCTGCCTCCCAAAGTGCTGGGATTACAGGTGTGAGCCTCCGCAGCTGTCCCTGCCTACCTCCTCTTCTAAGCAGAGACCCGAGGAGATGCCCCAGGGATTTGTAATGTGCATCCTGACTCCTGCAACTCTTCTGCCTCTTGTTTTCCCCTGTTAGGAAGCACAAGAACTAACACGTTGCACTTTACAAAATGCCCGTGCATTCTCTCCTCCCAAACAAATCAGTGGAGGATACTAAACTCATCCCCATTTTACAGATGAGGATACCAAGACTCTTAGAGGCCAAGTCATACTGAAAAAAGCAATTTGAACCCAACATCTCCAAATCCTTCCACAGTGGCCTTGACTCTTGCAGAGGGCAGTTCAGATTCAGACAAATCGAGGCCACGTCCTTACCCTGTGCCCTCAAGTACAGAACTCTGAGCAGAAACTCAGGTGAGCTTGTTGCTCCCTGAGACCTGATACATGCTCTGAAACCTTAACAGGAATTTCCTGCCAGTCATGTTAAATATGTATCTTCAGTAGGAGTATTAATTCCTTTCAGTGTTGTTCACGCATCATTCCCTCTACATACTAAACACTGGGAGCATAATTCACTTTCCTCTCTCTATGTTCACCCATTTCCCGCTTTCTTCTTTTTTAACCTCCTCTTGTTCCCTCTCTTCTTTGCCTTCCTCTTTCTCTTGCTCTCGGTGAGTGGCAAGAGACCCCGGTTGGTTATTATTCACTGCATACAGTGGTTAAATTGTACCCGGAGTGAATGTCAGCCTGTGATGGAGGAGCTGCGGCATCAGCTCCATCTTAATGAGCACCCCATGCTTCCCAGGGTGGGCAGCGCTAAGGAGACCCCCACAGCAGAGTGCCCTTTTGGGGCAGCAGCCCTTCCCGGTGTAAGGAGCCATCGCTGATGGGAGAGAGAGGGGAGCAGCATATTCCGAGAGACTTAGTGGATTCCTCCTCGCTAGTCGCTCACTCCCGGCCCCAGGTGTGGATGCTGCCTTCATTGCTGCCTCCCCACATAGTACGGTATCGCAGACCTTCGCTGCACTGATGGCATGGGCAGTCAAGCCTGCCGATTCCCAGCTAAAAGCTTTCTTCATGGAAGAAATAGTGTGAAGGGATGGAAAAACCAGAGAAGGCAGAGAAAGAAAGAGCCTGAAGTGAACAGGTACCTTCCTCTGTGTATCTGAGTCTCATCTACCTCCTGCCAGGGCCAGACCACAGTGTCCCGTGCGGAATCTTTCACCTCCACCCTGTCATTTTGAGGGTCACTGTGTGCATATTAGGGTGATGGGAAAGCCTGAGGTCTAGATTAGGATTCATGACACAGAGAGGGAGAAGAAATCATTTTCCTTCAAAGCCATGGAAGACAAAGGACCCACCAGAAAGACAGAAGATATGATTTTGATTTATTGCTGGGGTGAGCAGGTAGCCAAGGAGAACTGTCTGAAGAATAATAAATGTTGACACAAACTGTACACAGGTTGGAGGCTGGTTCCTGTTTCTCAAGTGGTGAGGTCAGAGCAGACTTCTGAAATTTGCTCGCTGTCCTTGGCCGAGGCCTTCTTGTAGTTTACTTCTCCAGGCTTCCCTATCTTCACCCCCAACTTCTGTCAAGACATTGATGTCTGGGCTCTGACATCTGATCCTTTTGTACGATCCCCTCAGGCTGAACCACCTATGTGATCATTCATTTATTTATTTATTAAAAAATATCATCTTATTCTGCTATAGGATCATTTCTTATAAATTCTGTGCTAAGTCTTAGAGATACAAAAGTGAATAGGAATCAGTCATTTTCCAAAGGAGATCGTGTCTAGTTGAGGAAACAGACAAGACTCAAGATAGTACTAAGTGTCACAGTGGAAGTTATCTAAGCAGGGGGAACTGGGACTGCGACAGGTGAGCAAGTGAAGCTTCATCTATATTAACAGTTGCTCCCCATAACCCGCATGTATTATTACCTCTTGTCAGAGCAGCGGCACCATTAGATTATCATGGGAATGCGAACCCTATTATGAACCGAGCATGTGAGGCATCTAGATTGCACGCTCCTTATGATACTCTAATGCCTGATGAACCGAGGTGGAGCTCAGGCAGTGATGCTTGTGGTGAGGAGTGTCTGCAAATATAGATTAACATTAGCAGTGAGGTTTGACTCCACAGAGACAATAATACACCATCTGCTTGCAGACTCATATCAAAACCCTATCACTGAGTGGCAAGTGAGTTGATGTTCTTCAATTGTACAGTTGCAACTGGTGTCAGGTTTTAAGTCAGAATACGGCACTTATTTTAGTCTGTGCATGGACTGCCCATTATTTTATTTACCACATCCATCCAAGCCTCTTTTTTTAAATGATGAGTTATAGAATTGTTTCATTGTATATAACAATGCAATAATAATATCAATAAAGTGCACAATAGATGTTATTCTCTGGAATCATCCCCAAATCATCCCCTTGCCCCTGGGTCCATGGAAAAAATTGTCTTCCACAAAACTAGTCCCTGGTGCCAAAAAAGTTGAGTACTGCTGATCCAAAGGGTCTCATAGGAGAACACAAATCGGCCTGGAAGAGGGACAGTGCAGGAGGTGCAGGAGGGGATGGGAAATGCCTTTTTAAGTGAAGGCGACTCTTAAAGGGATCTGATGGCTAAATGAGAGAAGGGAAGGGCATCCCAGGCAGCCTTCAGCAAGAGAGTGAGGGCCTGGAGATGCTAACAAACACAGCACGTTTGGAAACCTTCAAGTAAAGGCCAATTGGTTTGGTGTAAATGGATTCCTGAGGGATGCCATGAGATGAAAATAAAAAATCGATGCAAGATGCAAACCACAAAGATCACTTTATGTCATGTTGAAGGATTAATTTGAGTTATATCCTCAGAGTTTCAGGAATCTACTGAGGAATCTTTAAACAGAGGAGTGACACAGGGAGATTTACATTTTATTTGAAAAAATTTCCTTGGGAAATGATGTGCAGGAGGGTTGCTCAGATTGTGTGAATCCGTGGCAGAGCTCATTTAGAGGCCTTCCCAATCATCCCGGCCAGATGACGAAGGCCTGAACTGGAGCAGGGGCAGAGGGAGGAGAAGGGAGGACTTGGGTCAGGGATTAGCTATGAACAGGAGAGGGCTACACTTTCTCTGGAACCAGAGAGAAAGGGACAAAAAGGCTGCTTATTTGTAGCATAATCCTGTCCACATGTCATCAAACAAGTCCTGGCCAGTTTTTATCTCAGCATTATAAAGCTATCAATACTTGAAAAGACTCTGGAAGAAATTTGAGGGTGTTGTGCACGTGTCCTTTCAGTTTTATAAGACTCTAAGCTCTTCAAGGGAGGGCACATAACAGATTCATCCATCTATAATGTACAGCATTCGGCACACCAGGGATACTTAATAAGTATTTAATAGTAATAAGATCTGAACCCCAGGAACATTATTATATTTGTCAGTAATGAAATAACCAGGTTTGGAAGTAGTTTGGCTAAGATTAAATTTATAAGAAAATCTGTTATTTGAACTTGTGAATACAGTCAAGCCCATTCTTGAAATATAACAAGTGGCTTCTGCTCTTGGTTTTTCTAGGTAAGTATTTTAGTTGGCTTAATTGGAGATTATTTCTAAAAATATAGGAGATGGTATTTCTTTGTTGTTCGGTAATCATTGATGATCCCTCAATATGTCTTTAGAAATGAGAACTTATTACAATGATGATTGATATTTTCTAATTCAAGTCCCTTTCCTCTTTTCTGATGTTTATATAAATCAGAATAGCCACCACCAGTTTGTCTCTTCTTTGTGGCATCCTTTCCTCTCTCCTGTTTACTTCCTTGTCACATATATCTTTGTTACTCCCTAGGTATTCCCCTACACCTTAAGCTCCTTTTTTCTTTTTCTTTTTGAGTCTTTCCAGTCTCCATCCCAATTTAAGAACAAGTAAAGTGTCAGCCATCAGGCTGCTGAATGCAATCTGGTTTCACAGTGCATTCACTCTGGGCACTAAACCATGCAATGACCATGTCTATGACGATACACCCAGTTAATATCTTCCCCAAGACTTAGATTAGCAAACCTGATCAGAAAGTTGTACTGGACTTAAGAACAAAGCTCATTATATCTGGCCCTTCCCCTACATTTCTGCTTCACATCACTAGGACACACGGCACATATCCAATGGCACCAACCTGAGCGTGCTGTTATTACTAACCATTTAAGCATGAACAATAGACTTTTGATCTCCCTGTGTGAAATCCAGGAAGTCCTTATCAAAGACAAAGTCTCATGAATGGTAGTATTTATTTACTTTGGTTGTTCTCACAGTCAGTAGTGGGTTCTCATAGGGACTTCTACACACGTAAGAAGTAGTAAGCCAACTTTAAACGAAGCGTTCTGTAACGTGGCCTACCTGGGTTACGGAATTTAGAGTTCTAAACTTTTGCCCTCTTTGCTGCCCAAAGATCACTGACTTTGATGAGCTCGAGAAAGGCCGAAAACGAGAAGGAAGTATATGTCATTTTTTTAGAGCCTGCCTTTGTTACAGAGTAGGAGCCAGCAGCCATTTACACTAAGCGTGTTGCACACCCAATCTCCGGGCTGCTTCTTCTGGTCACTTCCACTCCTTGCCAAGCATTTCTCAATTCTATTCAAGTGGCTCATCTCCTCTGCAGCAATGTAACAGTGTGCTTTGTGTTGTGCATGTATCTCACCACTCTGGAGTATACTTTCTTCAGTTCCAGGCAGTCACTGAATACACTGGTGTGTGTTTTGTGAGAAGTCACAAGCGGGGGAGGATGACTTGAAACAAGTCCTAGGGAAAAAAAAAATAATAACACTTATGTACCTAACCCTGAATTGTACCCCACATCTTTATAAACAAACAAACAAACAAACAAACAAACAAAAACTGTTGAAGAAAGTTGTGCTATTTCCTTCGTAGTAGAGAAATTCAAGGCAGATAGTAACAGTTGTCTTCAACTATTTAAAATGTTGTAATAGGGAAGGGGATTATATTGTTCCATGTTTCCTCAATGATCAGAACTAGGTACAAGGTAGAGGGAGACAGAGTTTGATTCATTTTAAAGAATAACTTTAGAGTGTGATAGTTAAGCATCTTTTTCTTTGAGATCAAGCTTTTTGAGTTTAAATCCACCATCTGTTAGTTACAAGCCATGTCAACTTGAGTACTTTTTATTTTTAAAACTCTTATGACCTGTAGAGCTTTCTCAGTTGTAAAATGGGGATGATATTAGTATCTACCTCATGAATCGTTATGGTTATCTGACAGCATGAAACATGCTGTGTGCTTTTTAGCATGATGCACAATGATAATGCTGGCAATTACTAGCAGTTTGAACTGTCTCAAGATAGTATATGCATTTAACAGCAATTTCCTATGATAACTAAGCACTATGCTTTTTTGTTTGTTTGTTTGTTTCCCCAAATATGGAGTTCTTTGGAATATTTATTTGTGGTTTTCTCATTTTTTGTTACTTGGATAAGGGAGGTTGGTGGAGAACTAGAATGCTTATCTTCCAGAATAATTTAAATGGCATAGATATTTCCATGATGTTTAGGAAAAGTTATACAGTTCAAAATAACCAGAACATGGGGTGGAATGGGTGAGGATGCCATTCTGACCTAGCAAAAAGTTAAATTAGGATTGTTTTAAAATAAAAAATGCAGTTTTAGGATTTTTAAATATCGTACACATTTTCACCTAAGACTTTTAGGGACAGTAATATGTAAAATGCCATTCATGTACACACTTTTTAAGAAAAGAATAAATTGTTTTATCCTATAGCTTTCAATTCCTTGAGTTCTTGTTCATATACTTAAACAAAATAAGGTATAACACACACACAGCAAAGTGCACACATCTCAAATGTACAACTCAATGAATTTCTACATATACATATATCCACATGACCCCATACAGATAAAAATATGAAACATTTCCAAAAAGTCAAAGAATTCCTTCATGCCTCTTTCCAGTCAATACCACTCCCTATTATGAAGTAATCACTATTCAGACTTCTATAAACCTTTGATAAGTTTTGCATGTTCTTGAACTTCATACAGCCAGAATCAGGCAGTAGTACTCTTGTGTCTGGAGGCTTCTGCTTAGCATCCTGATTGTTAGAGTCTTTTGTATTGTTGCATGTAACTAGTTTATGCAAAAAGCTTCTTATTTCTAAATGGTTTTTTATTTAAAATGAATGGTTTTATTACAGATAAGTCCCTAGAAGAAATGTGAGGCTGGGAGCAATCTTACACAGCTTCATGTCGATGTCATTTAATTTACAAATGAAGCATCTGACACCAGAAGATATTAAGTCACTTGCATAACAAATGACCAAGTAACATATAACTAAGTATGCTATATCTTTACAGAGCTATGCCAACACTATTCTCAGTAAGAACCATGCACCTAGTGTCTAAATTATGCATAGAAATTTTGAATTATTTAAAATTACAAATGACCATAATACAAATTAATCTTATTCACTCATTATTCGGCAGGCTTCTTATGTTGCATGCACATTTTGGCAATGACATTTTTAGAACAGTTCATTCTGATTACACACACACACACACACACACACACACACACACACACACACACACACATACACTGCTTCAAACCATGTGCAAACGACACATTTCCTAGGCTATAACTCTTCATCTCTATATTCTCTCTTGACAACCTTATTGTTTCTGAATCTAAAAAGTTGTTTTTGATACAAGCAGCCAACAGATACATGAAAAAATGCTCAGCCTCACTAATCATCAGAAAAAATGCATATCAAAACTACAATGAGATACCACCTAACTCCAGTAAGAATGGCCATCATCAATAAATCAAAAAACCCACAGATGCTGGCATGGGTGCAAAGGGACTGCTTCTACACTGCTGGTGGAAAACAGTGTGGCAATTCCCAAAAGAATTAAAAATTGACCTTCTGTACGATCCAGCAATCCCTATCCTGGGAATATATTTGGAGGAACATAAATCGTTCTACAAAAAAGACACCTGCACATGCAGGTTTGTTGCCGCACTATTCACAAAAACATGGAACCAACCCTACTGTCCATTGAAAGTGGACTGGATAAATAAAATGTGGTGCATATACACAAGGGAATATTATGCAGCCATAAAGAAAATCAAAATCATGGAATCTGCAGCAAATTGGATGGAGTTGGAGACTCCATCATATTTAATGATCTACCACAGCCGCAAAGAACTGAATACCACATGGTCTCACTCATAAGTGGGACCTGAACATTAATCAGTTTAGCACAAAGGAAGGATCGGCAGCCTGGACACTGCTGGGGAGGGGGGGAAGTAGGGAGGGGCACGTAATGACACAAAGAGTACTTGATTATGTACCAGGGGCGTGAGGGTCAGTTGGAGGCCCAAACTACACCTGCATGCAGTTTCCTTGTGTAGGTAATTCTTACTTGTACGCCACATCTCTGTAGTAAAATAAAATTTAATTTAAAAAAAAGTTGTTCTTGGAATTGAATGAATACAGTAAAACTGTAAAATAAGGAGATGAGAGGAGATAGAAGAGTGATACAATAATTGCCCTTCAGTGGCCAGTGCACTTTCAGCTTTGGTATGGAAGGAAAGGAAGTGAGGCCCTGACTGCCTGTGGATGTGTGGATTTGTTTGTAGTTAAGAAGCCAGGTACAAGATGGAATATGTTAAGTGACAGAAGTCTAAAGAAAGACCATTTCATTTATGGAAATATGGCAGTGTGGCTATTCAGCCCACTCTGCAAAATACAAATTAAAATGCTGGATAAAAAGGATGTTGTTACCAGGCATGGTGGCTTACCCCTGTAATTCCAGCACTTTAAGAGGCTGAGGCAGGAGGATTACTTGAGTTCAGGAGTTCAAGACTAGCCTGGGCAACAGAGTGAGACCTTGTCTCTGCAAAATAATAAAAAAACTAGCCAGGTTTGGTGTCGCTTGCCTGTAGTCCCAGATAGTCAGGAGGCTGAGGTGAGAGAATTGTCTGAGTCCAAGATGTCAAGGCAGCAGTGAGATGTGATTGTGCCACTGCACTCCAGCTTGGGCAACAGAGTAGGGAAAGGAGAGAGGAGAGAGGAGACAGAAAGGGAAAAACAAAGGATATTGTCTAAAGGCATCAAATTGTTATAAGAAAATGAGGAATCAGGAATCACAGGAATCATAGAGCAGAACTCTAAGAAAGACATGGGTTGTTTCATTTACCCAGTGGTATTTGCTGCTACTAGAAATTGAACTGCAGTTTTGGTGGCTTGGCAGAAGAGCGCAGAAGCAAGGCTTGGCACTTATCACATTTAAAGAAATAAAAGGGAAGCTTTAAAATATCCCCAGGAACCAGGTAAGAATAAAAAGTATTTTAAAAGACGTGTAAAAGAACCAACTAGAAATCTAGGAACAAAAATTAAAATACTGTAGCTGAAAGTGAAAGCTTATATGATCGTTTTAGCAGTTGATCTGTATACAGCTGAAGAAAGAATTAGTAGACTGGAAGATACGTCTGAAAAATTAACAGAAGGCAGCAGGGAAAGACCTTCTTCACTATCTTCTGTGCATACAATCAGAGTTTTAAAAATGGTGGAAAAAAATGGGCAGAAACAATATATTTGAAGAAATAATGCCTAGAATCTTTTATGATCACAACCTAATAATAAGTTTAATTTACCTGAAATATGTAATGATTTTGAATTTGTGTATACTTAAAAAAGCCTCAAAATAGCCATATTTATATTTATATACTTATAAATGAACAGATCTATAAGAAGAAAAACTCAAATCCATAGATTCAAAAGGCCTAATGAATACTAAGAAACATAAATAAATGTATTTTAAATTTATATCTCAAAATGTTTTCTGCCCCAAATGATGTAATAGTATTACAGCAGAAAATCAGCTATATAGAGAATACCTTAAAAGAAATTATAGAATAATGAGAGATTATTATGAAGAAGTGACAGGCAGACTAAACCCTGACTTTTCAATAGCAACAACAGTAGCCAGAAAATAATAGAAACTTTATGTGCTGAAAGAAAATAACTGATAATTTAGAATTCTACACCAGTGAAAATATCTTTTAAGAATTAAGTAAGACTGGGCATGGTGGCTTATACCTGTAATCCCAGCACTTTGGGAGGCTGAGAGGGGAGGATAGCTTGAAGCCAGAAGTTTGAGACCAGCCTGAGAAACAAAGTGAGACTCTGTCTTTACAAAAGTAGAAAAATTGGCCAGGCTTGGTGGGAGGCTGAGGCAGCAGGATTGCTTGAGTCCAGGAATTCAAGTCTGTGATGAGCCATGATAGTGCCACTGCACTCCAGCCTGGGTGACAGAGTGAAACCCTGTTTCCAAAAGAAAAAAAAGGAATTAAGTAAAAGTTTTAAAAATAAAGGAAAAGAATAATTAGAATTTTCATCAAGCGATGTTTCAGTAAAGGATATTTTAATGGCTATACTTTTTATTTTATTAAGATGTGGGGTACAATTCAGGGTTAGGTATGCAAATGTTCATTATGCGGGTATCCTTGTTGATGAGGTGTGCTCCTCCTTCCCCTGGTAGTTTCCCTTAACTGCCAATCCCACCCCCATCCCCTGGCAGTTTCCCACTACTGCCAATCCCTTTCTTATTGTATTATGATAATTGTTCAAGGTCCACTTATGAGTCAGAACACATGATACTCTGTTCTTTGTTTCTGTGATAGGTAATTGAGTATGATAAACTCTAAATCCATCCAAGTTGCCGCAAAGTCCATATGTTTGTCCTTCTTTATTGCCGCATAATACTCCATTGTGTATATGTACCACATTTTAGAAATCTAGTCCAGCATGGTTGGTTCAATGTTTTTGCTATTGTGAATAGAGCTACAGCAGACATGTGTGTGCAGGTATCTTTCTGGTAGAATAACTTGAGTTTTTCTGGATATATTCTATTCCTACTAGGGAGATTGCTGGGTCATATGGAAGGTCAACTTCTAGTTCTTTCAGAAATCGCCACACTGTCTTCTTCTTCTTTTTTTTTTTTTTGAGTTGGAGTCTCACTCTGTCGCCCAGACTGGAGTGCAGTTTTCACTCCCGGCCACCGCAGCCTCGACCTGCTGGGCTCCGGCGATCCTTCCGCCTCAGCCTTCCGATTATTCCGGAATTACAGGCGCGCGCTACCACCCCGGCTGATTTTTTGATTTATTGTAGAGATGAGCCACACTGCTATAAGAGGCCGAACTAGTTTGCATTCCCACGAGCAGTGTAGAAATGTTTCTATTTCTCCGTATCCTCGCCAGCATCTGTTGCTGTTTTTTTAATTAATTAATTAATTTATTTATTTATTTTTGAGTTGGTGTCTCACTTCGTCGCCCAGAGTGGAGTGCAGTGGCCGCTCCCGGCCACCGGCGATCCTTCCGCCTCAGCCTTCCGAGTAGCCAGAATTACAGGTGCGCTCTACCACACCCGGCTAATTTTTTTATTTGTTGTAGAGATGAGGTCTCGCTGCCCAGGCGGGTCTCGAACCCGCGGGCTCAGGCAATCCACTCACCTCAGCCTCCCAAAGGCGCGGGATTACAGGCTGAGCCACTGAGCCCAGCTAGCTGTTTGTTTTATTAATGATGGCCATTCTTACTGGGGGATTAGGTGGTATCTCAGTGTGGTTTTGATTTGCATTTCTCTGATGGTTAGAGAGGCTGAGCACTTTTTCATGTGTCTGTTGGCTGCCCATATATCTTCTTCTGAGAAGTGTTTATTCATGTCTTTTGCACTTTTTAGTGGGTCTGTTTTCTTTTTCCTTTCAGCGCGTTTGAGTTCTTTGTAGATCCTAGATGTTAGGCCATTGTCAGATATACAATTGGCAAATATTTTTTCCCATTCTGTGGGCTGTCTCCCCACTTTCTTGATGGTTTCTTTTGTTTTGCAAAAGCTTGTCAGCTGATGAGGTCCCACTTGTCTATCTTATCTCTTATGGTATGGGCACTTGGGGTTTTGATCAGGAATTGGTTGCCAGTTCCAATGTCCATAAGGGTGTCTTCTGCATTTTCTAGGATTCTTATAGTTTGAGGTTTTACATTTAGGTCATTGATCCATTTAGAGTTAATTTTTGTGTATGTTGATAGCTAGGGGTTCTGCTTCAATCATCTGCATGAGATCAGTTAGTTTTCCCAGCACCGTTACTGAATAGGTTTTCCTCTCCCAGTGGTTGTTGGTGGAAGCTTTGTCAAAGATGAGTTGGTTGAGAAATTGAGGCTTTGCTTCCGGAATCTCTATCCTGTTTCATTGGTCTGTATGCCTGTTCTTGTACTAATACCAGGCTGTTTTGATTATTGTAACCTTATAGTAAAGTTGAAAGTCTGGAAGTGTGATATAATGATTATACTTTATGCAGAATGAGCATGAGCCTAAGATGAAATGTCTGAGATTCAAAATGGAATGAGGAGCAAGTGAAATAGTGAATATGTGAACCTAAATGATTGCTAACCATTTACAACAATAAAAATTACTAATAGTGATAAAATTAAAAATGGGAAAGTACATGACAACAAAAATGTATGTGTAAACCAGGCAGGGACGTTAAAGTGTCCCAAGATACTTAAATTTTCTGAGAGAAGGATAATATTAATTAACTTTAAGCATTGATAAATTAGGATAGTTACTAAAACAACAGAAACCAAGTGCATAATTGACAACTAGCAGGTGGGAAATAAAAGTAATAAAAATATTCAAACATTCAAAAGAAGGCAAAGAAAGAGAGAGAAAAAAGAAACAGAGGAAAGGTGGAAAAAATTAGAAAACACAAAATATGGTGATACATTTAAGTCCAGTATCTAAACATGCTCCAATTAACAAAGTAATTATCAGATTGGATTAAAAACATCTAATAATAAACTGTTTGTAAGTGACATATTAAAACATAAGGATATTGACAGAGTAAATATAAAAAGTTGGAAAAATGTATACCATGCAAACATTAACCAAAGTAATACTGATGTAGCAACATTAATATCAGACACAACAGACTAAACAGATAGAGCATCCAATTGATTAAGGTTTTAGATTATTAGGAGTATGTAAACATTTAAAATTGCATGAACCTAGTAACAAACTTCAAATTATATAATATCAAAATTAGCAGTTGCCTAAGGAGAAATAGAAATAGTCACAATTTGACGGAAGGTCTTAAAAATACTTCTCTCAGTCACTGACAGAACAGGCTGACAAAACATCAGTATAGAAATAGAAAATTTAACTGATTGATTAACAAACTTGACATAACAGATATACACAGAACACTGGTAAAAAAGCTACCAAATACAATCTTTTCCCCAAATATATATGGAACATTTAAGAAACTGACCATTTATCAGAACTTAAATCACATCTCAGTGAATTTCAGGGAACTGAAATCAAGGTTAGAAAGATCTTCTTTCTGAACACAGTGCATTTTAGCTAGAAGAAAAAAACAAAAGGACAATTGGCAAATGTCATACATTTGGGAAAAATAATTCATGTGTTAAAGAAGAAATCATAATAGAAGTTTAGAAACTATTTTAAATTGAACAATAGCTAAAATGCTGCATATCACTATATGTAGAATGTAAATAAAATAGTCCTTAGTGGGAAATTTATGGTCTTTATAGCCTATATTTAAAACAAGAAAAACTGAAAAATAATAAACTAGACAATGACTCATGAAGTTAGAAGGGGAATAAAATAATCGAAGAGTACCAAAGGTAGAAAATAATCAAGGAAAGAATAGAAATAAAAGAAATTGATGACAAACATATAAAATATTCACAAAGTCTAAAGATTAAAAAAAACTTTAAAAAATTCAAAAAAGAAAAAACTTACACACTTATAAACCTCTTGCAAAACTGGTTAACAAAAAAAATGATATAAGATACAAATGATTTAAGGAATAAAAATGGGGACATTACTCAAAATGCTACATGAAGTAAAAAGATAAGAAACTATTATAAAAATTTTATGTTTATTAACTTGAAAATTCAGTTGAAACAGAAAACTCACTAGAAAATACAACTCACCAATATTGGTCACAAATACATAGAAAATCAATAAAAAGGAACACTTCTACACTGCTGTTGGGAATGCAAACTAGTGCAACCTCTTTGGAAGACAGTGTGGTGATTTCTGAAAGAACTAGAAATTGACTTTCCATATGACCCAGCAATTCCCTTATTGGGAATATACCTATAGAAACTCGAATCAGTCTACAAAAAGATACCTGTACATGCATGTTTGTTGCAGCTCTATTCACAATAGCAAAAACATGGAACCAACCACGCTGCCCATGGAAGCTGGACTGGATTTTAAAAATGTGGTACATGAGCCGGGCTCGGTGGCTCAGCCTGTAATCCCGCGCCTTTGGGAGGCCGAGGTGAGTGAATTGCCTGAGCCTGCGGGTTCGAGACCTGTCTGGGCAGCGAGACCTCATCTCTACAATAAATCAAAAATTAGACGGGTGTGGTAGCGCGCATCTGTAATTCCGGCTACTCGGAAAGCTGAGGCGGAAGGATCGCCAGAGCCCAGCAGGTTGAGGCTGCGGTGGCCGGGAGCGGCCACTGCACTCCAGTCTGGGCGAAAGAGTGAGACTCCAACTCAACAACAACAACAACAACAACAACAACAAAAATGTGGTACATGTACACAATGGAGTATTATGCAGCCATAAAGAAGGACAAACATGTGGACTTTGCAGAAACTTGGATGGATGGATTTAGTGTCTATCATACTCAGTGATCTATCACAGAAACAAAGAACAGAGTATCATATATTCTCACTCATAAGCAGACTTTGAACAATTATCATACTACTTTAAGAAAGGAATTGACAGTAATAGGAAAGGGGATGGGGGTGGGATTGGCAGTTGAGGGAAACTTCCAGGGGAGGGAGGGACATACCTCATCAACAAGGGTACCTGCATAATGAACATTTGTATACCTAACCCTGAATTGTACCCCACATCTTAAAAAAAAGAAAACCCAATGATTAAGATCATTAACACACTTGTTATTAAAAGAAATATTCTTTTAAAAAATGTACCATACTTGGCCTCATTGGTAGGTCTTGTCAACTATTAAAGGAAGAAAAGTGTTACTCTTATGTAAACTCTTTCAAAGACTAAAAAAGAGATAATCCCTTATTTTTTAAAATGTATCTGCAAAGACCACATAGTATAATATGAAACACTATAAACTAAATAGAGGGAGAGAAATGTTGTACTTACCTATTGGAAGATTGCATTTTCAAGCTATTAACTCATTCACAAATAATGTAATACTAAATTTAATTCAAATAAAAGTACAACAGATTTTTTACTCTTGGAGAATTTAACAAATAGATTCTGAAATTAACTTAAAATTGCAAACAGCTAAGGATAGTTGAGACTCTCTTGAAGAGAAAGATCAAGATGAGATAAACTTCTCTACTAGATATCAATGCTTATTTTATTTATATGTATTTATTTATTTATTTTGAGTCTCACTCTATCGCCCAGACTAGAGTGCAGTGGCGTGCTCCCGGCCACTGCAGCCTCAACCTACTGGACTCTGGCGATCCTTCCGCCTCAGCCTTCCAAGTAGCCAGAACTACAAGCGTGCTACCACACCTTTGATTTATTGTAGAGAGAGGTCTCGTCAAGTTGCCCAGGTGGGTCTTGAACCCTCGAGCTCTGGCAATCCACTCGCCTCGAAAGTGCTGGTATTACATGCTGAGCCACCAAGCCTGGCCTGTCAATGTCTATTTTAAAGCTTAATGGTATATTTTTGCAAAAATATACAAATATATCAATGAAATGGAATAAAGTTTCTGAAACAGAGCCCCACTTTTATAGATACTTGATAAATGATAGAAATGCATGGCAGATTGGTGGGAGAAAAGATAGATTTTTAACAAAGCCATTGCTTTGTTAAACTCTGGTTCATCTATGAGGCTCTTTGAGTTATGGCCATCATGTTTCCTAGCTTTGGCCCCCTCCCCTGCCTTGAGGAGGTGAATCTCCTCTATCACTCTCTATCCCCAATTTACTTTTTAAATAAACTATACTTAAAAAATAATTAGTAAAAATTGAGTGTCTATATAAAAACAAGAAGTACATTTCTCACTTCACGGCATATGCAAAAATCATTACAGGTGGATTTAAAATGTAAATATGAAAAGTAAAACACTCTAGAGGCTAGAAGAATAGCTCATGAACTTAAGAGTAGGAAAGTATTTTTTATATAAAGCGAATACTTCTAACAGTAAAGGACAAGTATGATACATTCAGCAATATTAAATTTGTAGCATTTGTTTATCAAATAAGACCATCAAGATAATGAAAAGACGGATCACAGGATGGGAAAATATATTTATAAGATATAAAGCTGACAAAAGACTCATATTTAGTATTGTAGCGTCCAATATGGTAGTCAATAGCTACTTGTGGCTATTTAAATTTAAATAAACAACTTAAAAAGCTGTTCTTTGCTCTCACTAGCCACATTTCAAATGCTCAGTAGCCTCATGTGGCTACTGGATACCATAATGGACTGGAACACACTGATTTAGATTTTATAAAGAAATGTATATCCAAAATATATGCAGGACTGTCTCTAACATATCTGTTTGTATCTAAAGTATCCATAATATATAAAGAAATGAATATTCTTGTGCAAATAGACATAAATAAGGGAGATAACTCAGCAGTAAAATGGGCACACAGTCCCTTCTCAGAAGAGGATACCCAGATGACAAATAAACACATGAAAATATGTTCAACCTTATCAGGAAGCAAAGGAATACAAATTAAAACCACTTTAAGTTGCCACTATATACTCAACAGATTGATTACAAAATTTTTTAAACTTGACAGTATTGAATGTTAGTGAGAATATAGAATAAGGGGAATACTGTTACACTGCTTGTGGAAGTGTAATTGGGCCAATTTGGAAAAATGGTTTGGTGTTGTCTATTAAATTTGAATCTTAGAGAACTTCATGCATTGTTGTACCAGAGTTCTTAGACAAGAATTTGGGGCAGGATAGTCCCAAGTTGGAGTCAACCTACAGGTCTTACCTACATTCTAATGTAAATAAGGAAATTGAAGTATAATCACAGAATAGGACAGTCTATCCAATTAAGGTACATGAACCATAGCTGCACCCAGAAACATGGCCACCATCAGAAATATGATATAGAGTAACAGAAGCAAGAGGGGAAATAATCCATTTGTATTGTTCTGTTCATGTAAGGTTATAAAAAAAACAACTAAACATACTATTTAGGGATGTGCCATTATGTGAAAATGATAAGGAAAAGGAGATTATGATTATTACAATATGCAGTAAGCTGGTGGTTTCCCTTATTGGTGAAGGAAAAGGTTACAAGGGAAGGGCACAGAGGAGCATTTTGGGGGCAGCTATAATATGCTTTTTAAAAAAAATCTGGGTGTTAGCAATAGTATTTGATTTAGAATTATTTGGAGCAATGTACATAAATGTTTTATTAACTTTTGATATGTATATCCCATCATAATAAAGAAAGGGAACTCTAAGATGCTTATATTTTCTTCAGCATATTTGAAAAGGAGTTATAAAGGAAAGATAGTTACAAGTGTTCTTGACATATGAACAGATTCAACAAATAAAGAAAGGGAAATAACATCTTAGCATGGGAACATCATGAAAACATCACAGGAGTGATGAAGTATGCCTGTTTGGATCCTATAAATAATGTGCAGGTGTCCTTTAGGGTAGTTGATGAGAAATAAGGCTGTTACATGATTTGGGGATGCATCGTGTGAGATCTTCACAGACTCCAAGACTTGTGAAATTATTCTTCAATTAAAAAATGTTTGTACATACATTGTCTTTTGTAAAGCACATCTGTGGATTTCTTGAACAAAAGCAGGGCCATAGTTATGTCTTCACAGGTTTTATATCAGACAAAAAAGGAAAAAATTTCAACATCCTAACATATTCCTCTTTGTTTATGCTACCTAACAGGAAGTGGATAGTTGACAGTTTCCCCTTTTGACTTATTTAATTACAAATGAATCATTTGATTCAACTTATCATTTTGATAGAGAAAATCATCAAATCGAATATTTATAGATTCTTTAATGTGTGTCTGGTGCTTTTAACCACTATGCTGTGTGCCTAGCAAAAATGCGTGGGGCAAAAGGAGACAACACCCCTCTGGACATTCCTGCCTATTTTTATTTTCATTCAGATTGAACGTGGCTTATATAAGGCACCTCCCCGGTTGCCTTGTGTCTAAACACTCTTCAACTTGGCACTGACCTACTTACTTTTGCCAGATCGTAGTGTCTTATCTTATTTCTATTGAACATTATCTGGTCTTTTTTTTTTAAGACATGTTTTTCTAATTTAAAGAAGCTACTTTTTGTTTGGGCTTTGAAAGAGTAGGAGGTTCTGCACAAGTTAGTCTCATATGTTAGTTTAATTGGTGAGGTCTTAATTATTAATGTGATCTTGATTATTAGTGTGGTCTTATTGTCTTTTCTGAATTTTAAGTTTTCTCATCTGTAAAATGGGAAAAAATACTTATTTAAAGTGAGCACAGTATCTGAGAAAATATAATTCTCTGTAAATGGTAGTAGTGGTAATAGTAGTAGTTGTTATTATTTGCACTAGGGAATGTGCCAGGAAATGTGACAGGCAGACAGGGAAGAAACACATTTGTGCTCTGCCTCTGGCATTCTCCTAAGGCAGCAGGCAGAATTATCTGGCCACATAGTAACCATACAGTAGCAACCAGGAGAAGTGCTTCTTCCTCCTAAGGTTAAAAGCATCAACCTGGGAGTCAGGCAAGTCTGGGTTCCAGTTCTTATTTTGCCATATGTTTGTGTGGTCTTTGGCTAGTAACGTAACCAATCTCTAACAAGCTTTTATTATTAAACACGATTATGTGTATAAATGGCACAGCATAGTGACTGGCACATAACTAAGTATTCAATAAATGGCATTATTATTTTCCGTAGGTCTATTAATCAAGAATATAAAAAACTAGATAGAAATAACCACCTGGAAAATCCTTCCATGTCAGTATCAGGCTCTAATGGTTCCCATTTGCAGACTGTGGATTTGGTTAGTTCAGAAAGGAAAGAAGGAGAGCAACACATTCAACCCTGTAGATATTCGTTGTTGGTCATTGTTTCTTTGCCATCTCTCTTTTTCTCTTTATTAATAACAAGCCTTGTTGATAGAGCTAAAGCTTGCTTAAGGTATCCCTTTTTTATTATGAAGATGGCAGTGTGAGGGGGCAGGTGGGATGGTGGAAAATAAGGACCAGACTATGAAGATAATCTGGGCCTAGGACATAATTCCCCAGAAGAACTGAATTACTGAGCCATACTCAATTACTGTGACTTTCCCAATAAAAATATACTTTCAGCTGGGCCTGGTGGTTCATACCTGTAATCCCAGCACTTTGGGAGGCAGAGACAAGAGAATTGCTTGAGTTCAGGGGTTCGAGACCAGCCTGGGCAACTTGGTGAGACCTAGTCTGTACTATAAATCAAAAAAATTAGCCAGGCATGGTGGCACATGCCTGTGGTTCCAGCTACTTGGAAGGCTGAGGCGGAAGGATCACCTGAGCCCAGCAGGTCAAGGCTGTGGTGACCTGCTGGGCTGGTCACCATTGCACTCCAGCCTGGGCAACAGAGTGAGACTTTTACTCAAAACAAAACAAAACAACTCCATACTTTCATTATCTATCTATCATCTATTTATCATTATCTGAATTATTTATCATCTGTCATTCACCCATTTCTTTTTGCTTTATTTATTAATTATAAGTAATATATAAGCACTTATAGACTATTATTTTCAGAAGGGAGCTTTAAGATTAATTGATACAACATCTTTATTTTCTAGAAGGGGAATGCAAGGCCCAGAGGGATAATTGTCCTGCCTAAAACCTCATAGTTATATTCAAGAGTCTAAGGACTCTGGACTTGGTGGGGGAACTCACATTTTCTATAGACTGAATGCAGAGTTAGAATACAGACGGCTCCAGGAGACCTTTCTGGGACATGTTAGCTAAGGAGGTTATCTATATTCTTATCAAATATGAAAGATTTGGGTGTGTCTCTCAGCTGATGCTCTTCTGTGCTCCTTATTGTACAGTAAGGTTTCTCTCCTCTGTGTCTGCTGATTGGTATGTTTTGGCTTTCCTGGTGCAGTGGTGCACGGCTGGGGAGGCTTTATCTATAGTATGCTAATGACGTAGGTAATGGAGAGATTTGGACAAGTCCTGTAGTGAGGTTCGAGTCAGATAGGGGCTATGGTCTCTCTGCATGTGAGAGGCACAAGGGATGCTGACTGTCAGATTCCAAGGAAATATGCTTAGTTGGTGAGAAACTTTTCTAACACATCAGGCTTTTCCCTAGTTCTTGTCCATTTCACAGAGACTTGAGAGGAGGAAGGGAGATGGTGGAATGATTCTTCCTTTTAGGGCAATTGAAAAGGGTGAGGGAAGGAGAAATTTACATGTTTGCAATATTTTAAGAAACATCCTCATCATCATAATCATTATCATAACTAGTATCCGTTATGGGGGCAGATGTTCCAGGAATCTTTCTGGGTACTTTACATACATTATCTCATTTAATTCTCACAAAAATTCTGCAAGGTAGGTATTATTATCTCCATTTTACAGACGAGAAAACTGTGGCTTAGAAAGTTTAAACAGCTTACTCATGGTCACCCAGCCATGCTAGCTCTGCCTATAGTCCTTGCTAGATGATGAACTATGTAGTATATAATTAATTTGCTCACAACATGATAATTATCTTTATGTTTAGATATCCAAAACCCCTCCCAGCCTCCCAACGTTTTGTATTTTGGACTTTTCTTTCTTTCTTTTTTTTTTTTTTTGAGTTGGAGTCTCACTCTGTCGCCCAGACTGGAGTGCAGTGGCTGCTCCCGGCCACCGCGGCCTCGACCTGCTGGGCGCTGGCGATCCTTCCGCCTCAGCCTTCCGAGTAACCGGAATTACAGGCACGCGCTACCACGCCCAGCTAATTTTTTGATTTATTGTAGAGATGAGGTCTCGCCTGCCCAGGCGGGTCTCGAACCCACGGGCTCAGGCAATCCACTCACCTCGGCCTCCCAAAGGCGCGGCATTACAGGCTGAGCCACCTAGCCTGGCTTGGACTTTTCTTTTTTTTTTTTTGAGCTGGAGTCTCACTCTGTCGCCCAGATTGGAGTGCAGTGGCCGCTCCCGGCCACCGCAGCCTCGACCTGCTGGGCTCCGGCGATCCTTCCGCCTCAGCCTTCCGAGTAGCCGGAATTACAGGCATGCGCTACCGCCTGCCTGATTTTTTGGCTAATTGTAGAGATGAGGTCTCGCTGCCCAGGCGGGTCTCGAACCCACGGGCTCAGGCAATCCACTCACCTCAGCCTCCCAAAGGTGCAGGATTACAGGCTGAGCCACCGAGCCCGGCTTGGACTTTTCTTTTTTAAGGACTTTATTTACCCATAGAAACGTGAGCTCTCTATGTGAGTATAAAGAAATAATGGAATGGAGTTTTTTAGTATGACTTAAGGAGATCACTGCCATGTAGTTGGACATTATATTCATATTGGGGAACATGTTTCAAATTTTACAAACACTGCTGTGGCTCTAATGATCATTTTTCTGAAATTGTCAATATTTTCATCACTTTGGATTCTTGGTGTTCCCTTGCTGGCAATGGTGATACCGCACAGACCTTCTGAAGGGGTAACCCCATTGCTTCGCTCTTTCCACTGGACACCCAATCCTCTTCTTGAGTCTACTCCAAATATCTGTCTTGATCTTTAATTGCAGTTCTCCGTGGACTCATCCTGTGCATTCGCTTTGTCAGCTCTGCACCTCTGTCTCCGTCTTCCTCACCATCTCACCATTACTCATTTCCCTTGGCATGATCCTGCTGTTCTCAGATCAGATTTTATTGCCAGTTAAAGGAGCCTCTTCTGTTAAATTTCATCTTTCCTCTGAAATCACACTGTGATCCTCGGTTTGCATACTTGGTTTTCTATTTTATTATCAACATTGAGTTTCTATTTGTAGAAAATATTTGCATAGTAAATTTGCCTAAATAGTATATAGATTTAATAAAAATAATATGCAATATACTATAAGGGACACCCATACACTTGGTAAAAGCCCATTGGATATAAAGGGAGCTTAGGTAGTCTGCAAAGTCATTTAAGCCATGACTTAGTCAACTTCTGCTACATACAATAGTACCCTAATTAATAGGCGCAAGGACTCTTAAGCCAACAGACATGTCCTTAGACCTCAAAGTTAGAGGAACTGACATAGGATAAAAGATCTAAAGATCTATATTCAAAAACTTTTTCTGAAACCCTCAGATAATAAGCTTAATAAGTCACCTTGAAAAACTTTTCATATGCTTATCACAGCAAGCAAGAATCACAAAGCAGGGATAGCTAGCCCAATGTAGTATAAGAACAGTGAAATATTTATTATCTGGAGAGTTCGGTTTACATTATTAACCCACTTTTATTTCATTACACAAGAACTTCTAAAATTCTTGGCCTTTCAATCTTTGAAAAGAGCTGTTTTGATCTTAGAACATCAACAAAAGAGACATGCTTTAACCTCTATCTTCAGTTTATTCTGCTCAATGAGACATTAGTGACCACCAAGGACAGTTATACACATATCTAAGGGCTCACCAACAGCTCTGCAAATTTCTTTAATGAAGAATGGGTGTTATCCAACTTTATCTCAACTTTCCAATTTCTTACAGTCATAGCACTGGGGTGTAAACATCATGATATAAATTTGGGGAAACCCTCCAAACTGGCTTTGCTGCTGGCCAGCCAAGTGATTCTGAGTGCATTTTTAAGCCTCATAAATTATTTGGGTCTCAGTTTCTCCACCTAGTGAGGAAGGGGTTTCAACTGAATCAAACCATACAACTCATAGTTGTTCTAATGTTCTTGAGTGTGTGTTTATACAATGTGCACACTTTGACAAAAATTACCTAAAGTACATGTGCTTTTATATACACACAAAAGAGAGTACAGAACTTTAAATAAATAAACTTGATAAGTCAAAATTAGATCATGACTCTTACTTTACATATATGATTCATTATGTGATTCCTTTACGTCAAGACTAGGCAATTGTGATCCTAGACAGATTTATGCACTTAATTTTAACCAGCTAATGGGGTAAATATTGCATATGCTTGTAATTGCTAAATCACAGCATGGCTTTAAAAAGTTTAGTGGCATTATGTAGAAGGAGACAGGAAGAGGCTCATACTCCATTAATCTGTTTCTCTGCCTCATTTCAGTTTTATTCTTTCTCCTTTTGCTGTCAGCTGGCATAAATACTTAAAATTAATAATTTTTTTCTGATCATGAAGTAGCACATGCTTGTTGTGAAATATCTGGGAAAGAATGGAAACGTTGACAGAAAAAAAATTACTTGGATTCCAACAAAGACAATTGCTGTTAACATTTAACAAAGCAGAGACAATTGCTATTATTTCCTTCCAGCATTTTTGAAAGATGGAATCATACTATATATATATATTTTTTTTCTTTTTTAAAAAAACAACATCACAGTGTAGGGATTTTTCTGTTATTGAAAACTCTTGGTAAACATAATTTTTAAGGCTATTTAACATTCTGTCATAAAGCTATAGCATAATTTACTTAACCACCTTCTTACTGTCAGCCATTTAATTACTTTCAATTTTTCACTATTATAAATGATGCTGCAGTGAACATTTTGGTGTACAAAGCTTTTCTGTCTGTATTTTACATTACTTCTTTAGGAAAGATTCCCAGAAATTGAATTACAGGGTCAAAGGTATGCACATTTTTAAGGCTGTTGATCCATAATGCCAAATGGATTTTCCAAAATGGTCCGTATCAATTTACATTCCCTACAGCAGTATGCAAGTGTGCCATATTTTACCATGTCCTTGTCTACTCCCATCTAAAAACTAAATAAAAAATCATCATAATTTGGTAGGTAAAAATTATACTCCATTGCTGTGTTAGTTTTTATTTCTGTAATTCTAAGTGATAATTTGTTTATTGTTTGTAGTTCCCGTTTTATAAATTTTCTTCTTATATCTATAGCATATTTTAAATTTGTTATATTTATGAACATAATTCTGTGTTCATAACTTTATAAATCTGATAAATGCAAGCCCCTTCTTTTAAAAAAAAACATATTAAAGTGGGGCATGATGGCTCATGCCTGTAATCCCAGCACATTGGGAGGCTGAGGTGAGTGGATTGCCTGAGCCTGTGGGTTCGAGACCAGCCGGAGCAACTTGGCGAGACTTCATCTCTACAATACATCAAAAATTAGCCAGGCATGGTAACGCATGCCTATAGTTCCAGCTACTTGGAAGGCTGAGGTGGAAGGATCGCTGGAGCCCAGCAGGTCAATGCTGGGGTGGCTGTGAGTATGCCACTGCACTCCAGCCTGGGCGACAATGGGATTTCAACTCAAAAAAAAAAAAAAAAAAAATTAGAAAAATAGCTTGGTATGTTGGCATGAACCCTGTAATCCCAGCTACTTACAAGTCACTGGAGCCTAGAAATTCAAGGTTACTGTGAGCTGTGATTGTGCCACTGCACTCCAGCCTGAGTGACAGAGGGAGATCCTATCTCTAAAAAAAGAAAAACAGTTATATTAAGTTGCCTTAGTTGTTGTTGCTGCATAATTTTTTTCTATACTTTATTAGTGCCTCAAAGTCATCGTTTAAAATAGTAATATATGTGTTTTTAAGTAGATGGTTTTCAAATATCTGTGAAATACATTTAAAGGATTGAGTTTTATATGTAGATTTTCAGGCGCATATTTATTAAATTATGTGAGATATACTCATGCCTATCTTTTCATAGATTTTCATTTTGCTGATATAGTGGGGTCTTTAATCTTCTTAAGTTTTTGTAGGTTGGCATTAGTTAATGGTAATTAAACAAAGATTTTAATGAAGGGTTATCATTCAATATTTTGGTATCTTCCAAAATTCAAGTGAATTAGAGTTTGGAGCAAGACTTGAGATTCATTTCAGCAATATTGCATCTTCCAGGGGGGCTAAGTAGATAACCTCCACTCTCCCAAAGTCCTTAAGAGAACTGCACGACTTATGTGGGCCAC
Organism: Cephalopachus bancanus; assembly: GCA_027257055.1. NCBI lineage: Eukaryota > Metazoa > Chordata > Mammalia > Primates > Tarsiidae > Cephalopachus > Cephalopachus bancanus. The sequence goes on along the minus strand of JAPVLO010000382.1, from coordinate 1,144,219 downwards.
AGTTGACCCTTGGAACATTTGTTGGAAGTTTAGGCCCCCACCATATTCTCATATAACACAAGGCTTTGGAGAGTGTTTTGTATTTCTTTTGGTATCTTCCTATCTTTTGTTTTATGGATTATTTTATTTGGAATCACAATTTTTATTTTTTTAAAAGATATGGAGTACAATTCAGTTAGGTATACAAATGGTCATTATGCAGGAACCCTTGTTGATGAGTTGTGCCCCCCATCCCCTGGCAGTTTCCCTCAACTGTCAATCCCTCCCCCATCCCCAGCAGTTTCCCACTACTGCCAATCCCTTTCTTATAGTATTGTGATAATTGTTCAAGATCCGCTTATGATTGAGAACATATGGTACTCTGTTATTTGTTTCTGTGATAGATCACTGAGTGTGATAGACTAAATCCATCCAAGTTGCTGTGAAGTCCATATGTTTGTCCTTCTTTATGGTTACATAATATTCCATTGTGTATATGTACCACATTTTTAAAGTCTAATCCAGTTTCGATGGGCATCACAGTTGCCTCCATGTTTTTGCAATAAACAAGCGTGTGCAGGTATCTTTTTTTCTTTTTTTTAAAGCAGGATTTATTGAGAGAACAGAAAAGCTTCCATAGTGGGAGAGGACCCGAAGGAGTTGCCAAGGTATTTTTTTTGTAGAATGATTTGAGTTCCTCAGGGTATATCCCCAATAGGGGGGTTGTTGGGTCATATGGAAGGTCAATTTCTAGTTCTTTCAGAAACCACCACACTGTTTTCCAAAGAGGTTGCTCTAGTTTGCATTCCCACTAGCAGTGTAGAAGCGTTCTTTTTTCAACGCATTCTCGCCAGTGTCTGTTGTTGTTTGTTTTATTAATGATGACCATTCTTACTGGGGTTAGGTGGTATCTCAATGTGGTTTTGATTTGCATTTCTCTGATGATGAGTGAGACTGAACACTTTATCATGTGTCTGTTGGCTGCCCGTATGTCTTCTTTTGGGATCACAATTTTTCATGTTGCTCTTTTCGTATGACATCAAAATTTAAGGACTTTTCTATGTTATTAAAAACTTTTTTTGGAAATATCATTTGTTAATGGTTTCTTCTACCCTCTCTCATCCACCATCTGTCTTCTGCATCATTCTTCATCAGCACAGGAAAAAACAGAAACACATGCTTCTTTAGTAGTTGGCCATATGATTAGAAATCAATATGTGTTCAGCCTCTATGAATATTTTATTGATAACAGTGGTGGAATAGAGTGTGTTTGCTATTGTAAAATATGGCTGTTTAGATGTAATTCAAAAGCTGTTCAAAACAATTTAATCAAATTTATTTGTATAAAAGCACTCAAATATGGGCCAAGTGCTAGTCATTGATCAATGTTAAGCAAGTAAATTTGAATACTGAACAAAATCTAGAACTAATGGAATGATTCTCAAGGGATTCGGAGATGGTTTTGATTAGGCCATAACTCAGCTCTGACTTCAGGTTCTCATCCTGATGACTGGTACTCTGAGCTTTGAATCCACTGATTCCATAAAGGAGAATGTTTTTTCAGGGAGTCAGGTGAATCAGAGTTTAGAGCAAGCCATGGGATTCATTTCAGCAGTATTGCATTTTCCTGGTGGAGGAGGGGGGGTAAGTAGATAACTTCCACTCTCCCAAAGTCCTCAAGAGAACTGTGTGAATTACGTGGGCCACAGCTGGTGCTCGGAACATTTGTTGGGAGCTTAGGCCCCCACCATATTCTCATATACCACAAGGCTTTGGAGAGTGTTTTGTATTTACAGGCAGAAGTGTCTTCATCAAAAATGGCTATCTCTACCTTGCCTCTACCACTTCTGCAAGGCTAAGAGAAATAAGTACACTCATTGTTGGTGACTAGAAAGAATGAGAGTTTTTCACTTCTTTCTGGCCTGTGCATTGTGTCTGCTTACAGTACTCAGGAACCTTGGGTGCTCACTGGCTTCTTGGATCACTTAGAGAATCTCATTTATCCCATTCCCAACACAGTGAGGATAAATCTAGCCTGTGTAATATTTCATTATGAGAATTTTAAATGTTTTTAAAAATAATGTTTGCTTAATAAAGGGCTAGGACTAGAAAACCGTGAGGACATTGTATTTTATTTGAAGTATAAGCATAAAATACAAATTAGAGCTGGGCTGTTGGGAGCTGGAACTTCTGATTTCTTTCTTCCCCTCTGCCATTATAGCCTTGAATGAAAACCTTCTCTAAGAGTTGATTTAAGGATCTCACCTTGGTTCTTTGGGACAGTTGCGTTTTACCCTATAAAATGTCAATTTATTTCACTTCAATAATTATTTATTCAGGAGTCACTAGGATAGTTTCTTTGAACATAGCCTTCATCCTTTATTAACTGTAAGATCTTGGGCAAGTATGGTCGTAATGAGGTCAAACAACACGCCCCGGGTTGAGTGCTGAGCCTGTTGCCTGGTGTATAATAAGGGCTAAGTGAATATTAGCTATTGACATTATTTTTTCGATTGTGTGCTTCTAAAAGGCAAGACTAGTCTTACGCTTATATTTATGACATCTTAGAAGTGTGCCGTGTTCGCAGTAGGTAAAAAACTTGTTGAGTTATATAGTTTCTTCAGTAGCTTGGGTCTGAGCACCTCTCGGACTACTTGTCGCTTTGGTAGTGGTGACGGTGATGATGATGGTGGTGGTGCAGGCACAACAAAAGGACCCATGTAACTCACTCTTCTGAGACTAAATAGAGAAATCAATTTTCCTTTGCCAGTCTGACACCTTTTACCCATGTCACTGTAAATTTTGCCTTGAAAAGCTTTGTAAACGGCATTTATTTTCTTTAGACATGTTGTGTGACCACATCTGTACAGTCGGTAGGAACATTTAAATTTAGAATTACTGAGGAGACTTACCATGAGGTTAAGAATAAAATTCCAAATTGGCAGTGAAGTAGTGTGAACCTCATTGCATCAGTAACATACCTACCAAAAGGCACTACACAGTGTCTCAGACTGACCATTATAGGTTTAAATGTAATTCAGTGGTGCCTGTAATTTTCTCAGGGCTTTGAAGCTTAGTGAAGTTCTAAGCTGGTCAAGACCTTGAGTGGGGAGAGCGTTGATGCAGGGGAATGCAAGGAAGATGCTCTTCCTTCTTGAACAGGAATCACACAGTCCCATTAAAAGAAAAATGCCAGAGTCTTGGCAGAAAGCACAGATTTGCATATTATTCACGTGCATTTGCATATTGAGTTCAAGAGGCTCTATCTTCAAGTATGTAAAATAAATAGTGTAATCTGCTGCAATTGTGTTCCAATCCAGTATCCAGGGCATTGCTCAAATGAAATACATAACATATTTAAAAATCACATTCCAGAAGATGAAAGATGGCAATCAGCTGAGGGTGGCTGTGCATCAGTAATACTGATAGGGAGCAGAGATTGTCTGACTCGGCTAGGGTATTAGATCGGAAACGCCACTACCTCAAGTGTCCTCACCTACAGAGGAAGCCTGCTTAAACGGATCCTGGGCCCACAGAAGTTTGCAGCTTCAGAGTCATGATGCCCAGGATCCCTACCTCTCTCCCCAGGTGGAAAGTCTGCCTGGTGCTCTGAAATATTAACTGGACTGGGCAGGAGTCACACTGTTTGCATTTCCGAGGCTCTTCCATGTTTGATCCTAGAGACCTAAATACCTAATGATGTAGGGAAAACATAATCTCATAATACTGACGAGCCTTCATAAAACACCCCTTCTCCTCAATGAACATATATACTAAGTAAAAGAATTTTGGCGCCAGTAATGACTCCACACCCGGCCAGGACCAAGAGATTTATTAAAGGGGACTGTTACAGAGAGGATCTATAACGGGAAAAAAGAAAAAAAGAGAGAGAGAGAGAGTTGTGGGGAGAGGGCTGTATTTATCAGCCTGACAGGGGCCGGAAGGGGCCGTGCTATGCTCCTATTGGAGGAGCTGCATGGGAGTAGGGTGGGGCCAACGCCGTGTTATGGTCCTATTGGACGCATAACAAAGCTGGCTAAGGATTGGAGGTTTGCAGGTTTGAAATTTGAGCAAGGTTTGAAATTCGCGCGCGTGGGGAATTGTGCTCATAGAAGCAGGGACCTAGGACCTGGTGTGTCCTCACCGTGCCATTTTGGGAGCCCCCCCTCTGGTCGCTTACTGCACCCTTCACTAAATAAAAATAGTGTTTGCTATGTAAATGCTACTTTATAACAAGTCCCCTGGCTTCCTCCTGTAACCAGATTGCTGCCCCTGAATCTCTCCTAAATAGAAACTCTAGGGCTGCCCCTGGGCATGTGGGGTAGTGGTGGTAGCAACTCTCCTGTCAGCAGCAGATTGTCAGATTTCCAGACCCAGTGTAGGCTCTGCAGTTTACAAATCTCCAACGTGGCTTCAGAAGCTATAGAACAGTCAGTATGAGATTCAGAATACAGGAGTCCTGGATGCGGTTTGCTTTTTAAAGGCTTCACGGTATGTTAAAAACAAAAGGAAAAGACAGATGGAGCAAGAGAAAATCACTGGAGAGGGCAGTGATGTTGGAAGGAGTGGCAAAACATCCAGGAAAAAAGGACACCCATTATTCATCTGTGCTGACGCAATGTCCTGAATGTTTGAAGTCCATAGACCATGAAGTGAGGCAAGCCCACTGTATAGCCAGGATCCACACAGCAGGGACTGGAGGGAAGCCTGCCTTCTTGAGGGCATCAGGGTCCCAGGTCCTCTCAGCACAGAGAGGACAGAATTAGAGTAGAAGACCATTTCAGTCCCTACTAATGGAATTGAATAGCCATCAGCCTATTTGCCTTGCTTTGCTTAGTAGCCTAGGGAAGATCAGGTCTTCTGAACAACAAGGCTGCAGAATGGCAGTGACTGAGGGGGAACATTGTTCCCCTAATTGTACATCTCCACACCTGTTACCACTGGATATTTTAGCTTCCTGGGTTCAGATCTATTGGTGGGAAATGTACTGCTTTTTGTCATTTTAATGAAAGACAAGTGTATGCCAATTTTACCAGTGTAAAAAAATCCATCCTTGGTGACATTCCATAAGAGCTAGAAGGTTGAAAACACAACAATTTGGGGAAAAAATGGGTTTGGCATGGTCTTAGGAAACAGAAATACTTTCTGCTGTTCACATTCTGGTTTCACATGCCAGCCTCTCTCTTCGTTTTTAGGTAAGTCACTTAACCTCTTGCTCTTGGTTTATCCATTAGAACATGGGTGTTTAATACATGCATACCTTGTAGAGGTTTTGTGAAAATTAATTAGGTAAAGGTTATAAAGGAGTTGGAAGATGAACGTTATTAAGTTGGGTAATTATACTCTGCTCACCTAAAATTCCCTTAACAGACTTAGATATTAAAGCATTTTTTATGCCCTATATCAAGCTTAATAGGTAGATGGCAAAATTGTTTTCTGTGCCTACAATATGTGTCATGTGCCACTATCATGTGCCACCACAAAATGACATTTCAATTAAAAACAGACCATATATATGATGGTGGTCCCATACAATTATAATAGAGTTATAAAATTTTTATCACCTAGTGATGTCTTGATGATTAAGACCCTGTGTAGAACTAGGCTAATGTGTGCTTTTGTGTCTTCGTTTTTAGCAAAAAATACTAAAAAAGCAAAGGAAAAAATAATTGAAAAAAGCTTATAGAATAAGAATATAAAGAAGGAAAATAACTTTGGCTATATTATAAAAAGTCAAAAACTCAGACATTTAAAAAGTTTATAGAGTAAAAAGTTGCAGTAAGTTAAGGTTAATTTAGTATTGAAGAAATAAAAATTTTTGAACATCCAATGTAATACTATAAGAAAATGACTGACGGTACTGGGAAACTATGGGGGGGAGGGGGATGGGAGTAACAGTAGCAAATATCTGTCTGGGGATAGGAAAACACCTCTTATCAACAGGGTGCCTGAATGAAACGTAATTGTACACCTAACCCTTAACTGTACCCCACAAAACCATAATAAAAAATATCGATTAATTAAAAAAAAGAAATAAAAATTTTAAATTAAATGTAGTGTAACCTAAGTATACAGTGTTTATAAAGTCTATAGTAGTGTGCAGTTATGTCCCAGGTCTTCACATTCACTCCTCACTGACACATCCAGAGCAATTTTCAGTCCTACAAACTTCATTCATGGTAAGTGCCCTAGACAGGTGTAATTTTTTAAATCTTTTATAGCATCTTTTTACTGTACCTTTTTACATTTAGATATATTTGGATACACAAATACTTGCCATGTGCTACAATTGCCCACAGTATTCCGTTCAATAACATGGTGTATTTGTAGCATAGGAGCAATAGGCTATCCCATACAGTCTAGGTGTGTAGCAGGCTGTGCCATCTAGGTTTGTATAAATACACTGTATGACGTTCAAGCAAAGTGATGAAATTGCCTAAGGATACATTTCTCAGGACATATCCCTGTCCGTAAACAATGCATGACTATATATTAATTTTGGGGTTGAACACACTGTTTATTTGTCCCTTTTAGCATGCATTCCATCTATTTCACTCATTTTCTTTTTCTCTCTCATTTCTCTGCCTTCTTGTTCCAATGTCAATCGAACTATTTCATTGTTTGCTCATTTGATTTGAAATTGAGTAAAAGGAGCCAATGGCCTATAGAAGCAGTTGAAAATGAACTGTGCACTGCGTCAGTCCTGGGCTAAGCCCACCGCCACTATGACAGAGCCATGGCCACCATACATTTGAGGACATGACACAGGTTTCTTCACATTTCGGAGGGAAGATGCTATATAAATGTAATCGTTGGCAGCCAATTATGCTTTGGAAGTAAATACCTAAGAGCTACTGGCCCTTAGGCGTATTTGTTGGCCCTCTCTTCCTCTCAAGATAGTGCCAAAGAAATAAAATATATGAGATCCAGAGACCTGCAGTCTCCATTATTCACTTTCCATAATTATGACTTGTCCTGATGAGTGGGTAAGTGTAAGTAAGACTGAGATAAATCCCCAAAGTGTTCTGAAAGCAGGTCACTTTGGCTACGAACTGATTCATTCTTTTAGGAGTTGGCATTTCTTTTTATTAATTATTTTTCTATTTCTGTTCACACTGTCTTTTTGCAGATATTTTTATGAGTCCTGTTGAATTCTGTGTCTTGTCCTCTCATCCCTTCATATGAGTTTTTTAGGATTTATTTTAGTTGCCAGGATAGAGATAACATTTCTTTTTTCTCTGACGATTTTCTGTACTTAATTATGAAGGCATTAAAAAACACAAGTGGTAGATTTTTAGAATAAAAATTCATTGGGATTCATGCACATTGATAATGTGTGTACTTGTCTGTGTAAATACTAATAGATTAAGAAAAATTTTTCTAAAAGTAACTGATATTTTCTAGATTTTTGTGGGTTTTTTTTTTTGAGTTGGAGTCTCACTCTGTCACCCAGACTGGAGTGCAGTAGCCGCTCCCGGCCACCGCAGCCTCGACCTGCTGGGCTCCGACGATCCTTCCGCCTCAGCCTTCCGAGTATCCGGAATTACAGGCATACGCTACCACGCCCGGCTGATTTTTTGATTTATTGTAGAGATGAGGTCTCACTGCCCAGGCGGGTCTCGAACCCACGGGCTCAGGCATTCCACTCACCTCAGCCTCCCAAAGGCGCGGGATTACAGGCTGAGCCACCGAGCCCGGTTGTGGGTTTTTTAATTTGTTTTTTTGTTGTTGTTTCTTTGGTATTGAAATTTTTTTTTCTGAAAAAAAAGAAAGCCTTTTATAAAGCATTTTAGCTTATTTTTGTAACTATTTTCCAGTTTAAAATATAATCTGTTTTCCTATTCTGGTATTTGAGAAACTACATGGAGGAGTGATTAAGAGCATGAATACTAGAGATAACTGCCTGCATTTGTATCCCAGCTCCTCCATTTATTAGCCATGCAACCTTGGGATACTTAACTTTTCTGTACTTCACTGTACTAGTCTGTTAAATGGGGTTAATCATAGCATCTAACCCATAGAGTTGTGTGAAAATTAAGCCAATTACTGTATATGAAGCACTTGGAGCATGCACAGCACATAATGAGTACTGTATAAATGTTTATGGGTAAGCATTTATTCTGTGACCATCTATTAGGGAACTATCATACTCTAAACATGTGGTGAAGAAACACTGAAGCCCCTGGAGCTGGCTGGGTTGGAAGTTTATTACAGAGTAAGGAGTATGGCCCTCAAGAAGGACCTGGGTGGAGATAGTGGGTAGTATTGGACAGCTGGCAGGAACCAGTCAGCTGCTGTCCTTGCCTCTTTTCTCCACTGGCTACGAGAACTCTCTATGCCTTGTCTCTGTTTCTAAGACTGTGCCCATCTCTGTTTCTCTCTGTCACCTGGTCCTTCCTGCTTGCTCATCAACACTCCTTTGCTTAAAAACTGTCATCCCAAATGATAGCTGCATCCTGGCAGTCTATTCAGCCTTGGAAGTTCATTGCCACAGCTAACTTATTTAACTTCTGCACATTCACATTTTAGTTTTCCTAGTTGACTGAGCTTGGTCAAACACCCAGCCCTAATCCAAAGCCAGAGCAAGTGGGATGATGTGGAGCTGTGGGAACAGATGATCTTTAGGGTTCTGCTGAGGCAGCCTCTTTATGAACTATAGGAACCATGACTTTTCTTTTTTTAAAACATATTTTGTATTTTAAAATTGTGGGGTTAGGTATACAAATATGCATTGTGTAGGTACCCTTTTGATGAGGTGTGCCCCCCCGTCCCCAGACAGATATCGACTACCGTTAATCCCACCTCCCTACCCCTCCCTGCCCCCTCACAGTTTCCTGCCACTGTCAGTCCTTTTCTTATAGTATTATGATAGTTGTTCAAGGACCACTTATGAGTGAGAACATGTGATACTCAGATCTTTGTTTCTGTGAGAGATCACTCAGTATTATAAATTCCAGTTCCATCCAGGTTGCTGCGAAATTCATGATTTTGTTCTCTTTTATGGCTGCGTAGTATTCCATTGTGTATATGTACCACATTTTTTTAATCCAGTCCTCTTTTGATGGATAGCATGGTTGGTTCCAGGTCCTTGCTATTGTGAACAATGCTGCGATAAACATACGTGTGCAGGTATGGAATCATGGCTTTTCAAAAAGTTTCAATTAAGACATACATTAAGAAATGCATTTACCATCAAACCATCACATATGCCTGTCAACATAAAACTGAAAACAACCTTTACCCTTCCAGTATGACATGAACTGATCTATTCTATTCCATTCCATTAAAAAAACAGTGCTAGTTGTGGCCTTGGTTTGAAAAACACTGCTCTGAGACTTGTGTGTACTGGTAGATCAAACTGGGAAACAATTGAATTTTCTGTACTCTTCTAATCGGGGCTTCTCTATTTTTAATCCACAACAGTATAACCTGGGCACTTGTGAAAAATTCAGATTGTCAAATTTCGTCTCCAGAGATTCTGCATCACCTGGTGGTCTGGGCCAGGCCTGGATAGTGGCCTATTTTGCAAAGTGTTCAGGTGTTTCTGATGCTGGTTATCTAGAGATCTTATTTTGAGAAACACTGCATTAGATATGTGTTCTCTACTAAGCTATATACCTCTCCTTCCTTCTTTTCCCTTCCTGCATGAATACTCTGTTTTATGAACGAGTTGTATTCCAAAAGTCAGTTTCTGAGACTCTTTATTAAAATGTCAGAAAAACACTTATTTTAGGCAGGTTGGCAGATCCCTAAACCAACACACAGAATTGGTTAGTTAAGCTTTCCTGTAGATCTTGGTACTAGTGCATCTCAGATTCCGTTGCTAGCAGCAGCACTGGGTTGATTAAAGTGGGTCAGGACATGGATTGTGAGGTCAGGAAGCGAGGCCTACCACCGGGGAGAGCATTCATATCAAGGGTGCAGTGGATATGAAGGAAGAAAGAGCAAAAATTTTCACATTAATGGGGAGAAAAGCTTAGTTTTAGGGGGTTTTTTAACCACACCCAGCTAGACAGGAAGATCTCTTAGGAATACATACTTGTGCTCTCAATTTAGAAGTAGTTTTCTTTCATGTACCATTTTCATCTAGTTGACAGTTGAGTCCGTGTTTTGGCCCTGACTGCTCTTTTTCTGTGGTTTGATATTTATTTTTCATTGTCTACAGGATTTCCTACAATTTTATGTGTGCTGCTACCGAAATTGATATCAAACACATAGAACTTACTTCCTAAATTGTTTCCTGTCACTGACTTCTCCCTCTCCAAATTTTGGTGTAGGAAACAATATTGATACAATTTTAGTCTCCTACTTTCTTCACATCTTATACTGTGTTTTACTCCTCATCAATTTCACGTCTTTTTTTTCTCCTCTGTAGCAATTTTTTAAATGACCTGATACTCTTCAACATGAATAGCTATAACCTCCTTCGGGGGGCTTTTTAGTTTCTGTGATTCTTCAGTCAATTTCACAAATGCTAACCAAAATAACCACTACTCATGCTAATTTAAATGCACCACTCCCTTCTTAAATCTGTACTTTCTGAGCAACCAAGTTCATAGAAGGAATTTTGAAGCAGAGTGGAAAAATATTTTATGTAAAGGAAACAGACTACACACACATGCACACACACACACACAATTTTAAAAATTTAATCCAACTAGAAATAGAAAGGAACTTCCTCAACCTAAGGTATAAAAATCCTACAGGTAGTATCCTACTTAATGCTGAAAGACTGAATACTCTACCCCTATGATAAGGAAGAAGATGGGTATGTTTCCTGTAACTAGCTCTATAAAAAATTTTATTGGAGGTCCTAGCCAGTGATATTACGCTAGAAAAAGAAGTAAAAGGTAAAAAGAATACACTGTCTATATTCACAAGCAACATGATTATCTATGTAGAAAGTACCAAATAATATACCTCCCCCCAAAAAACTAAACCCTACTAAAAGGTATAATAGTTTTGTAAGGTCACAGCATATGAGGTTAATACAAAATTAATTGTATTTATGTTTACTATGAAGAAACAATTAGAAATCGAAATTTAAGAAATAAATTTGTAATAATACAAAATGATATGCTTAGGAATAAATTTTATACATCTCAATATTGTTAAAATATTCATGTTTTTCAAATTTTTGTACAGATTCAACACAAACTATCAAAATCCCAGTAGGATTTTTTTTGTAGAAATTGACAACTGATTCTAAAATTTATGTGGAAAAGCCAATAAACGAAAACAATTCTGGAATAAAAAAAAGTTGCAGGACATACACTGACTAATTAGAGGTCTATGAAACAATAGTAATCAAGACAGTGTGATCACGGCATAAAAGAGCCCACAAGTAGACCCACATACATATGACCAATTTTTGATAAGGATACTAAGGTAGCAGAGGAAGGATAATCTTTTCAACAAATGATGCTGAAATAATTGTACATTCATATGCAAAATACACACACGAACCTTAACTCACACCTTGTGCCATATTAAAAAATTAACTTATTAACTAAAGTATATCATAGAGCTTTAACTATAAAACTCTGAAACAAAAAAACTTTTAGAAGGAAACAAGAGAAGATTTTTATAAACTACATTTAGGCAAAGATTTTCTAGATACACAAAAAGCATGAACCATATAAAAAAATAGTTGATAGGTTAGATTTTATAAAAATATTTTTTTGGCCGGGCTCAGTGGCTCAGCCTGTAATTCCAGCACCTTGGGAGGCCAAGGTGAGTGGATTGCCTGAGCCTGCGGGTTTGAGACCAGCCTGGGCAACTTGGCGAGACCCCGTTTCTACAATAAATAAAAAAGTAGCTGGGCATGGTAGCATGCGCCTGTAGTTCTGGTTACTTGGAAGCCGGGAGTCCAACAGGTCAATGCTGGGGTGGCTGTGAGCGTGCCACTGCACTCCAGCCTGGGCGACAGAGTAAGACTCCAACTCAAATATATGTGTGTGTGTGTGTGTGTGTGTGTGTGTGTGTGTGTGTGTGTGTGTGTATGTATACATAGATATACACAAATGTTCTCCCCAAAGGCACTGTTACGAAAATGGTAAGATAAGCTACACAATGGGAGAAAATATTTATAAAATACATACAAATACATAAAGGACTAATGTCTAGAATAGATGAAGACCTTCAGATCAATAAGATAGACAACCCAATTAAAAAGTGAACATGAATAGACATTTAACTAGAGATAGGATGGTAAATAAGCACATGAAAATATCTCCCGCATCATTAACGTCAGAAAACTCAAAACCATCAAAACCTGACCGAGATACCACTAAACACCCAGAAAAATGTGTAATTTTTTTTTTTTTTTAAGGAAGAAAGGAAGGCATGTAAGAAGGAAAGAAGAAAAGAAAACTTATCCAGCCTTGGAAAGAATAGGTTGGTAAGAGTGTTGATAAGAATGTGGAAAAACTGCTGGCAGGCATGCAAAATTGTATAGCCACTTTGGAAAAGTTTGACAAATTCATATACATTTAAAAATATCCTAACCAATAACCTAGGAATTCCACTGCCAGATAACTACTTAAGAAAAATGAGAATGTCTATCCACACTAAGAATCATATGCCAATGTTATAGCAACTTTATTCATATCATCAAAAGTGGAAAACCCTAAATGTCCATTAAAGTAATTGGTAAACATATGTGATAGATCCATACAAAGAAGTATTACTCGGCAATAAAAAGGAGGAAGTTCTGATAAATACAACAATATTGAGGTATATCAAACACTGTTATGTCAGATGAAGAAAATGAGACACAAAAGACTGTATATGGTATTATTTCATTTACAGAATGTTCTAGAAAAAGCAAATTATGGGGACAGAAATCAGATTAATGATTATCAGGCAAAAGGTTAAGGGATTGATTACAAAAAAGCACAGGGACTTTTTGTGTGATGGAAATATTCTATATCTTGATTATGGTGGTGGTTATATACTGTATACATTTGTCTCACATCCTGTGAAATGACATGACTGCTTCCATTTTGGAGATGAACCACTTCTCTGAGGTTCAGTGAGGCTAAGAGATGTACTTAAGGTCACATAGTAAATCTTTTTCAAATCCAGAAATTTTCCACTATGTCTCATGCGTCTCTAAAATATAGATCATATTTGCCAATTTTTTAAAAAAAATTTTATTTTTTGTTATGTTGTACTTGGCTTCTCTTTCATCTCCTTGATTGGCTGGGAATTCCTGCTTTGGTGCCTTACATTGATTCTCTGATTCTCTGGTCCAGACCTATTCCAGAGAGTTTCCTGGTACTCCACTCAGTCCTCTTCCAGAGCCCTTCCATTTTCTCCAAAGCATAGATCTCCTGGAGAAACTTTCTTAATAAACCCAGAATCACCTACTCCTTAAGAGCTTGCCAGGACAGACAATGTGTTCTTCCTCTTGACAAATGAGACACAGTATGTGTCTTATGTCACTAGTTACCCTCTATGTTATCTCTTCATCTGTCATTGGAGATTTGTGTAAGAAACAGCCATATTGACTCTGGAATGAGAAGACAGATGCCAGTTGGGAGAATTAGCATAGGAATGGACAAATACACAGAATGATAGAAGAATGAGTGAATATCAAAGCATGAATGGTCAATTCGATGCAAAGGTTAAGGCTTAGCAGCCTCTTTCAATAAACTCTGTGGAGCTCGTGAATCAGGTATGTTCTTGTCAAGCTACATCACTACATCTCTACGGAGATTCTTAAGGGAAGAGGAGAATAGGAGAGATGTCAGGTAATAAAGAAAGAAAAATGTATATCGCAGGAGAGGGGTAGAACATGATTCTGATTGAGGTATTTTGATGTGTAATGAGAGAAGAAACCAGAGGAAATACAGTTGTTGGAAAACATTAGGCCGTTATATCAGGTGTTGAAGAATGTGGTGCTAGAGAAAGTAGCAGGGTTTGCCTTAGACCTGAATATAAATTAGACAAAGGAAAATGACAAGGGCACATGAAGAGCTTGTGAAAACATTTCAGATGTGTTAACCTTGAAGTGAGGCCAGGAAACTAGACAGATGGATAAAAGTGTCAAACCAGGCCTTTCTTGGAGGTTAATGAAGAGTAAGGCTTGAGTCACTAGCTCAGTTGGGGGCAGTGGAGGAAGGATCATGGCTACACTCTGAGTAGAAATGAACCCCCCAGAGAGACAAGATGAAGAACAAAAAAGAGTGGTGACGAGAAGGTAAGAGTAGAAGAGGAGGTGCCGCAAAAGACCTCCAGGTGCAAGTGGAGTAAGGACATGCACACAGGGTAAGCAATGAGCGAGACAGCATAATGGAGAAGAAACAGATGATATCTTGTCATGCACAGTCAGAGAAAATTAGGACGGCAGGAAAAAAGAGGCAACTGGAGTTGTTCACGAACATCCTGTCAGTGACTTGTGTCAAGGTGTTTTTGGTAAAATGAAGTGGATGAAAGTGTGAAGACACAAAGAATGCTAGAAGAGGACATTTTAAGATATAGAAAAGATAGATTGCAAAGTGAGGAAAAGAACGAAGAGGCAGGAGGAGAGAGGTAAAATGAATGGAAACCTTATATCCCTTCATCAGCCAAAATGAGGCAAGATAGAATTTGAGAACGGAGACAAGGCTGCCTCCAGATGAAGGGTCTCAGAGATGATAAGGAACAACATTTGTAGGAGCAAGTGAAAGCAAACAGGAAGGCAAGCACCAGAGGGGCAGACCTAGGAGAGAGACATTTCAGCCAATAGCCTGGGGTTAGTGTACTTAGGATTGTGTTACCACAGGGAAATGTTCATATTGAGAAGAAAACTGTTTTCAGTGAATGTTATTTTGTAAGCGCTTTGGTTTCTTAATCATTATAAAACTGGGTTCTTAACTTTTCAACAGAGACGACATATTTGCTAATATTGGGAGGCAGAGGAGGAATTTCTATGTAGTAATAAACCAGCCCAGTTTATTTCTCAAACAGCTCTTAAAGGCAGCTGCAGTTTTATTCACCTCAAAGACGATAGTAAACTGGATTTAGTGATCGGAGATCTCCTTCCCCTGACATTCTTCTATCATTTCTTGTCACGTCTCCAGCACTAAGTCTAAGCACCTTAGCTAAGCACCTTATTCTTCTGCATGTCTTTTTGGCTTTATCTCTTGACTACTCCTTCCCTGAGCTCTTGCTCCTGGC
The DNA here is from genome assembly GCA_027257055.1 of Cephalopachus bancanus. Lineage (NCBI taxonomy): Eukaryota > Metazoa > Chordata > Mammalia > Primates > Tarsiidae > Cephalopachus > Cephalopachus bancanus. Next base: position 1,129,078 of record JAPVLO010000382.1, on the reverse strand, counting down.
AGGCTGCACTGTTCCCCATCCCTGATGTCCTGTGCGCTGCCTCACCTTTGTGCCTTTGCTCCTTCCCTTAGATACCTTTGGTACTCTTTAGTTCAACTCAAATGCTGCTTCCTGATAAAAATGTCCCCTGAGCATCCAGAGCAGTCTCCCCGCACTTGTCTTTCTATTCCCTTAGCCTTTTCTCTTATTCTGACATTCCTGTGTTGGAGAGTGTGTGTGTGGTCTCCTGCGTGGAGGGTGTGTATGGGGGGGTGTCTGGTCCTTGTGGACAAGGGCTGAGTCCTGACTCCCTCGCACACTTCATAGTGACTCACAAGTTGGGCACACAGCAAGAACTTGTTGATTTGTTGAACTTTTGAGGACAAAAGGATAGGAGCTGACGTGTAAAGTTGTAAGTCTGGTTTTCAGCTTTCAAAATTGAAGAGAAAGTTGCAGACACCCTGATTGTGCTCCCTGTACCCGATTTTGGAGATTTCTGCCCATGAACTCTGGGTCTGGCACGTCAGGGAGGAACTTCATTTGTCCTCAGTGGGGCATGCACAAGGAGGCACAGGCCGTGCCAGCTTGTCCCCCTTGTCATCTCTAAGGTGACGGTAGACATGGTAATTCAGGCCTGATGTACACGCTGTTCTAACGGTGTCAAAATGCTGTACTCAGAGACAGCAGCTCCTTGCTTTTTAAAAACAATATAAGTCTGGGGATGGGGAAACACCTCTTATCAACAGGGTGCCTGAATGAAATGTAATTGTACACCTAACCCTTAACTGTACCCCACAAAACCATATTAAAAAATATTGATAAAAAATAAAAAAATAAAAACAATATAAAATGTGAAGGGTAACTAAATTGCAACTATATTATTACTATTACAGAAAAAGATTCACAAACACTTCTCATTTTTTTCACTAATCCAAATTTCCTTTTCACATAGTAAAAATCACAAAGTTAACTGTCATATAGTTCCTTGAAATATCACCTTTTTATTTTCTTGTGTTGCTCTACAGTCATGCACCCAATAATGATATTTGCACAATGATGAACCGCGTATATAACAGTGGTCCCATGAGATTATAATAGTGTATTGTTATTGTACCTCTTCTGTGTTCAGATGCACAAATGCTTGCCATTGTATTACAATTGCCTGCAGTATTTGGTATAGTAACATACTGTAGAGGTTTGTAGCCTAGGAGCAATAGGCTATACCATCTAGCCCAGGTTTGCATATGTACACTCTATGATGTTCACACAATGATGGAATTTCCCAATGATGTATTTCTCAGGATGTATCCCCATCGTTAGGCCATGCATGACTGTTTCTTTCTTTATACTTAGGCTTCTAATTTGTATAGTCAGTAAAAATGGGTTCTCAAATTCAATGTTTCTCATGAAGCAAATTCCAACCAAATCAAAGAGAAGAATAATAAGTTGGGGCTTTGTTCACCAGTTTGTTTCTTCAGTAATGTGAAGTCCCATTTAATGGCCACATCCTGCTTGGTGAAAATGCTCTGCCTTTCTCTAAATTTTATTTTGTAATAGTTCTTATAATTGCTTGGTGTATTTTCCTGACTCTCAATGCGTTTGCATTTCTCATTCTCAAAATGTGGGTGCCCAAAGGTTGTTCTCTTGAAATATTCTACAGATGTTTATCCATTCTCTGTAGAGGGCCAGGCACCTGGACACCATTGCGGCTTATAGTGTTGCTAATTGGGGCCTGAGGAAAAGCAGGGAGCAGTGTCAGGAGAGGCCATACCCTGTTGAATGGTGGAGGTGGTGGTGGAATTCAGGTCTTGCTCTTGCCGCTTTGAACTGAAGAGAGGCTCACCGGCATTTCTGTGCCACTCAGGAGGAATCTGTATCACTTGTAGTTAGAGCAGGAAGCAGATGGCCTACCCATTGTGCTTAATTTGAAGAGAGTGCAATAAAATGACTCTTTATCAAAGTGTGGAAAGTATGCGGAAACTATAAGAAGTGGCCCAGCATCCTGGAGCTGGCAGCAACTTGTTGTAGCTACCACCACCTGTGGAAGTAGAAACAATGTCTGAATCTGGAGAGGAGCTATGTGGAGAGAGCTGTGGGGAGCCGTCACTTAGGGGAGACTGTGACCCTTAGTCAAGCGATGCATCCAGCCCACGGCGAACCCCAGCAAGGGAAGCGGAGGTGGGGAGAAGGTGAGTGGACTGGTCTTAGTCTCCTCGTTTCCACTCATCTCCTGCTTGTGCCAGCTATTGGTCAAACCCAACCAGAAGCTGGAGGACTAGGAAGCTCACTGATACAGTCTAAATACATCTGCCTCCCAGGGCTCAGAGCAGAGAGTAGAATAGAGAGCAGACCTTGGGTAGAGTGGAAGACTGGAATTCACAGAACTTTAAAGCTGGAAGAGACTACAAGAACCAGTTCATTTCTCTTATTTCATAGATAAGGAAATAGAGCCACAGCTTATTTTTTTATATTATTTTATTTTATTATAAAGATGTGGGATACAAGTCAGGATTAGGTACATAAGTAGGCTATATGCAGGTGAAGTTTGGGCGCCCCCACTGGTCCTCGCTTCCCATGGTTTAGGACCAGGTACCCTTAGTGATGTTACATGCCACTGCCCCCCTTCCGCTGGCAGTGTTCCACTACTGCCGATTCCGTTCTTGTAGTACGAGCCACAGTTTATTTGTGGCAGAATTGTAACAGGGCCTAACATTTCCTGATCCTCAGTTCTGTGTTCTTCTACCCCACTATTCTGCTCATGTAGTAATTGAGAGGAAGTAGAGAGAGGAGGAAGGGTAAATGCAAATTAGAAACTTAAGATTCAATTTACAATTAATGCGTTTAGTAGATGTTCAATTTCACATGAGATGTTAGAGGAACTTAAGCAAGTTTAGAATTTAGTTATGCTTACTTGTGTGGTTAACAAATATGGGTATTAGTGGGAATAATAAAGACCTCATTTTATATTAGGGAATGTATGATTGAACCAATAGCTGACATGATAATCAGTCAACTGAAATAGCAGCTTCTATTCTCTATGGAATCCAGCCTAGCTATGGGGCTCCCTTTGAGGTCTGGTCTCAGAGACTGGTTTTAAACCTATGCTCTGAGGTGAAGGCTGAGCCATGTTTGGGTGCCATGTTTCATCAGCAGAAACATCTTAGAACTCAGAGACCAAATATGTACATCATTCATATAGACTTTCATTTACACATACATTTACACACACAAATAAGCACCCAAACACATAGGCAATTGCCATTTAACAGTGTTGACCTAGGAATGATCCTGATGTAATATCGAGACATTGCAGGTGGTGCTGGTGTTTATAGCATTGCCCTTTATGTTATAATAACTCTGAGGAAATGAAGAACCAAGAACTAATGTCTTCATTTATGATCAGTGAAGTTGGAAAGTGGGGACTCATGACTGGTCTAGTTCATTAATTAGTGCTATTAGCAAACATTTATTGTGCACCTATCATATGCTAGACTCTTTGCTAAGCACTGGAGATAGATAAAGGAAACATAGTCTCTGTCTCACTTCATCAGGGTTTGCAGGAAAAGCCGTTTTACTAGCAAAAGTGGTGAGAGTGGTTCCCACCTTTCCTGTACTCCCGTCTTCCTTTCCAATGCTATTAGTGATTAGAGATACAGATTCCAGCTATAATCGATGACTATTTCAATGTAATTGAAGCTGTCATATTACTTTGTGTAAAATTTGGTGGCTATTTGGTGTCTGTCAGGGGTGGGGGTGGGGATAGGTACTGGCTGACCATAGTACTAAAATTTATTTTAAATATTGTTTACATTAGATATCAGGTTGTCACTTATAGACTTTTAAAAACAACCTACTTCTAAGGTCAGTAGAAATTGTCTAAAGCTGGGAGGAAGGTGGGAGGAAGCGAGCTCTTTGACTCCTTTCTAAGTAATTGGAGTCAAAAGAAGCTCCTTATCTGCCTCTGAACAGAATATTATTCACATTCAACGAATAAATATCAGGTGCCTGCGTTTTGCTATATGCTTTCAAGTAAATTGTTTAGTATTCACAACAACTCTGTGAGGTGAGGATAATAATCCCGTCTTATGAAGAAGAAAATGAAGTCCAGGTAATTTAAGTTATTCTCTCCCTTTCCCCTAAGATAAGCGTCAAAGCCAAGTTTCAATTCCAGCTCTTTAGACTTCAGGTCTTTTCTTTCTTTATGGTATCATAAGGCCCTACTAAGTAATATTTTGTTCTTTGTAATTTAATCTATCATTTTCAGTATTATTTCTTACTGATCGCTTAGTCCTTAGCTTGTTACAATCCTGGTCTTCCAGGTGGCACTCAGCATGCTCTATTACAGTTCCTGTCATGATACTGCACATTCCATTTTTTTTTTTTTGTGCCTATCTTGGCCGTTAATCTAAAGACTCCTTGTAGATTGGATCCCATTCAGTGTTGCATCCCATCTCTTAGCACATTCCCTGGCATGTGGAAAATGTTCAGTAAACATTTGTCATATGAATCAGTCTTCATAGTGATCCTTTGAAAGCAGTTATTATCTCACATTTTACAGATGAGGGAGAGCTGAGGGTCAGAGAGGTAGAGAAATGCATTCAAGATTGCACAGCAAGTTAATAGAACGTGTTGAACAAGAGTCCATGAACCCAAAAGCTTTGCTTTTCCTATTGTAACACAACATTACTCTGGCTGTTTGGACCTGGAGTTTGCAGAAAAGACTTTGTTGGTGGTTGTGGTGGCTTGGGATATACTTAGGCTGTAGAGCAAACCATTGTGTCAAGGGGGTGCGTTTGGAAGTAATCTTCTTCAGCATCTAGCACAGGCTGGTTATCTGCAGCTCAGAACACCATCGTTTTCTGGGTAGATGCCTGCAGGTTTGGTGGTCCATCCCCCATTTCCTGCTCTCTGTAATCCTTTCAGTATCTCCCTTTGACCTCCTTCCCAGTTGAGATTTTTCTGCTTCCCTGCTCTTGTGCTTCCCCTGTTATCATTCCATCTATTTCCACTGCCCATCCCCCCCTTAATAGTCAGTGACAAGCCAATACTTTTTATTAACACTAGAAAATGTTATTTTGCTGTTAAACCAATACACACAATTGCCCTAACCTGCTGCCAAATGGTAATAATCAAACTCAGGTTTCAAAAGGTTTGAATTTCAGCAGGGCTGCCCACGCTGTCCTTGAAGGCATATAAATTAATTATAATTAAGAACCGTGTGCAGATGTTAGAAGAGAAACTTTGAACAATTTTGATCTCTGTTCTTGCAGATTATTAAGGAAAAAGAAAAACCTATTGCTGTTCAGATAATCATCTATGTTAGGATTACACATTTCTGTTAAAATGCACACATGTAAAGTGATTTATCATCTTTTATTAGTTATCTATATAAACCTTGTGTCAAGCATTTGGGTGACAGTATAAGTGTCTGCTTTGTGCATACAGGAAGGAACTGCTCAGACGGAAAGCCTGAGTTTAGACACCAGAAGTGTTGTAGAACAAGAAAGGCGCTTAGGTGGCAGGTCTGGTTGGGCCTAATAAGAACAAGAGGGCTCTTACTCCTAGGTGTCGTAGGAAAGACTTGACAGAAATATCACTGCCAGTCAATCCAGTACGATTGCCTTTGCCCTTGGCAATGATGGGGCTGTTTTCTCTTAGAGATTCTGTGGAAGTTGGTGTTCTCTGGAAGGGCATCCTCTTTTGCATTATGTAGGAGGACTCACTAGTATTTCTGTTGGTTCAAGGGTTTGGGTTTTTGCCTGTGTCCTTCCCTTATCTCCCATCTGTCCTGCTCTTCTTTGGTCACTTTCCCAGATGCGACTTTTAACCAAGGCTTTGCTTTTCTATTTATGTTACTTGTTGTGGCTGTGATATATTGAAGTGCATTTGGGTTTAGTTTTCCACAGGACTGTATTTAGGTAAGTAAATACTCCAACCCAAGGACTCAGGAGCCCTGTTTATTGCCATATAGGCTCACTAAATTAGAAATGTTTGTAGCATGTTCAGTTAGCCATTTCTTTCTTTGCTAGTTTCACAGGGGCACAGTATCAGCACCTGCCCACAAGCCCCAGACCATCAAAATTTCTTACCCTGTAACTTTCCGAAGAAAAAGCAGGGAGGGAGCTCAAAAGCTATAAAGGATTAATGGACTATAGTAATAACATGAGAAGAAAAATAGAATGCAGAAGTATTATGTACTAAGTCAACTGAAATCACAGGTTGGTGCACTTTGTATGTAATTTCTACAGATTTTGATGATGTTCAGTGGTTTAGTAGACCTTAGTGCATTTAGAGATTTGAAATTGGGTTTCCAAATGCCCTGAATATATAGATGCCATTGTATTTCATTTGATAGAAATAGACATTGGTCTTGAATTTCATAATAATATTAGAAAGTGAACGTTTGTGACATCTGTGACATATCTCCTGCTTCAGATGGTTGGTGAATTCATTTATTGTGTAAGTTAAGCATTCTGACTCAAGAGTATCTCTTTGGTTCAACATTTGCCTGGTTCCCTATGAATTTGAATTTAGAAACTATAACTTAAAATCCCAAATTGACTTGGGATTAACATATTTTAAAACTATGTTAATTAGAAAATTACTTTCTATCTGTTCTACAGAGTCGAGTTCATCATACTTCTCTAGTTCATGGCACAATTTCATTATTGATTCAGATAAGGACATTGTGTTTAGCTAGTTATTTATGGACCTTTATTCTTTCATATACATTTTAGAATGTTTATAATATTTATTTTAAAATTGTACTGTTATTCTGATAAGAATTACCTTGAAATTATAGATATATAATTCCTTAAAATATTATATTATCACATTCATGAACATGGCATATGGTTACATTGCTTGGGTCTTCTTTCAAATCCTTTAATGGAGATTTCAACTTTTTTCTGCAGAGTACTTATTAAGACTTTTGTTAATTCCTAATCAGTTTAGAGTTGCTTTTTGCTATTATGACTATTATATTTTCTAGTTGGTTAGAAGAAAAATATTGCTGTTTTCTAAGAGGATCATTTATCTAGCAACTTTGCTGTACTTATATTAATTTGAATAGTTTTTAAATTCTGTTGGGTTTTCTATATAAGTGGCCATATTGTCTTTATATAATTCCAGCTTTTTCTCTTCTCCTCTATCCCTAAAACTTTTGCTATTTTAAACTTTGTTTATCAGAATTTCCAGGATCACTGATAGCATTCACCTTACCTTTTTTTCATTGTTAAAGGGAATGGGATTAAAAAATTTTGGGCATGTTCCCTTACCAGGCAAAGGCTGATGATCTTCTTTATTTCCTGTTATCAAAGAGTTACTTTTTGATGGTTTGTTTAATCATAATTTAATATATCTAAAACATGTAGATGTTTCCCTTAGTCAAATGTGCTATCTTTATTTTTTGAAATATTTATGTATTTTCTTTAGTCATTTAATGTGATTATTTTGATATATATTGTGAAGGTAAACCATCCTTGCATTCCTGGCATAAATAACACTTGATCATGATGATGATGATTTTTTTTTTTTGAGTTGGAGTCTCACTCTGTCGCCCAGACTGGAGTGCAGTGGCCGCTCCCGGCCATCGCAGCCTCGACCTGCTGGGCTCCAGTGATCCTTCCGCCTCAGCCTTCCAATAGCTGGAATTACAGGCATGCACTACCACGCCCGGCTGATTTTTTGATTTATTGTAGAGATGAGGTTTCACTGCCCGGGTGGGTCTCGAACCCATGGGCTCAGGCAATCCACTCACCTCAGCCTCCCAAAGGCGCGGGATTATAGGCTGAGCCACCGAGCCCAGCGATGATGATTGTTATTTTAAAAATATATAGCCCAAGTGCAGTGGCTCATGCCTATAATCCCAGCACTTTAGGAGGCTGAGGTGGAGGATTGCTTGAGCCCAAGAGTTCAAGACCAGCTGGGTAACATAGTGAGAGCTTGCCTTCCCACCCCCCCCCCCAAAAAAAAATAAGAAAAAAAAAGAAACTGGACATAGTGGTGCATACCTGTAGTCCCAGCTACTCAGGAGGCTGAGACAGAAGGATGGTCTGAGCCCAGGAGGTTGAGGCTGCAGTGAGCCATGATCACACCACTGTACTCCAGCTTGGGTGACAGAGTGAGGCTCTGACTGAAAAAAAGGTGTTTTTGTTAGCTAATATTTTGTTTAGTTCTTTTTGCCTTTATGTTCATAAGTGAAAGGGACCTATAATAATCTTTTCTTGTATAATACTTATCTGAATTTAGAATAAAGTTTTCCTTCTTTTTCTACTTTGTATGAACAGAGCTTGTTTCTTAATCTGTATTGGTATACTTAATCTATAAAATAATCTGTACCTGTTTTACTTCCTTTTATTTTGGCACAGGTGGGGTGGGGTGGGTGGTTTGGCAGTTGGGGAGAGAGTAGAGGAGTTGTGGAGGGGGTAGTTTTGGTTAATTAGGGTTGGGGTTCTGATAATCATTTTGCTTCCTTTAATGTTTATTATTATATTAAAATTTTCCACGTTCTATTGTGTCTTTTTCCCTATTTGCTATTTGCATTGGATATTATACATTAAACTTAAAAGCAACTTTTTTCATAATTTCAGAATTTCTATTGTGTAGGTTAATATTTCTTCTTGTTAAATATGAAGTTCATTTGCATTTTCTTAATTTTTTCCTTGATTTGACTTGCTAGAACTTTATGTCTCTTAATTAAGGATCAATTTTGATTTTATTCTTTTTTTGTTTGTTTTATGCTTCATTCATTTATTTTTCTTCTCTAGTATAAGTGGCGATATAATTTCTTAATTATTTACTTATTTCTTAGGGTTGACTCTGTTAGGTGTTCAATTCAATAGGTAAAAATTTAATTGCAATTAATCATATTTATTTTCTGTGTTTCTTATGAATTTATTTAAAGGTGTATTTTTCTCTCTCTAAACTGCTTTATTTGTGCTCTAGAAATTTTGACACTTAGCATTTACTTTTTCTTTCTTTCTTTTTTTCTTAAGAGACAGAGTCTTGCTCTGTCACCCAGACTGGAGTGCAATGGTGTGATCATAGCTCACTGCAACTTGAGCTCCTGGGATCCTCCTCAGTAGCTTGGACTACAGGTGTATGTGCCACCACACCCAGCTAATATTTCTACTATTTTTTATATTTTATTGTGTTGCCCAGGCTGGTTTAGAATTCCTGGTCTCAAGTAATCCTCCTGCCTGGGCCTTCCAAAGTCCTGGAATTATAGGTATGAGCCACCATACCCAGCCTTACATTCAGTATTTTCATTGTTATTCTGTTTAGAGGAACTTTTAGTTTCTCTTATAATTCCCTCTTTATCTTTAATATCATTTAATCATAGGTTTTAAAAAAAAAGTTTTGGATATGTGGTATTTTTAAAATATTTACTTTTAATTTAAACATATTATAGAAAATGACAGTTACTTCATATTGATCCTTTAAAATTTATTGCTCCATTGCTGTAGATTTAATATTTTTTATGTAAGTTCTTAAAAAGAATGTGTCTTTTCTATTCTGTATTCATTTCTAGGTATCTGAACTATTTCAGGCTTATGGCTCATGCTTTTGTTGTTGTTGTTTAATCTTTCATGGTTTAGTTAATAAGATCTTTTGTCTGTTAGATTTCTCTGTTTTTACCCATGGAAATTCTAGTTGCTGCCCTATACACATCAAACCTGTATTACTAGCCTCATGAATGTTCATAATGATTGTACATTGGTACCAGTATGTGATATCTTTCATTGTCCCTTTTGATATTTTTGCCTTTGAATTTCATTTTGTCTTGATATTAAAATTTTGATAGATATTACCATCTTGACCTCCACAAAGGTTATATTGATTTATAATTCACTTGACACACACTGTATAAGACTACTTGTTTCTCCATACGCTCTACACTTTTTAAGGTCTAGGTATCCTAATTTTCTGTCTTTACTGGTAGCTTGGGAAACTGGACCCGATGCGTAGCCTTTTAAATCTTAATTTTACTCCCTGCCTATCATATTCTGATCACAGCTTCCTTAATTGAGTCACTCCAGACAACATCCTGACTGTATTTAAAGATGGTGCTTGGAAAATTCGACTTAATTATCAATTATACCACATTTTATCCTTCCTGTTGGGGTTGCCCCAGGACTCAGTTTTCTGAGGACAGAGTTGGCCCAGCTTCTCAGCCACATGTGTCTCCCTTGGAGTCTGCTGTGAGCAAAGTGTGATCTGTTTCCTGCTGTGGTTGCCCTGCACCAGCTCTAGGTATGAAGAGAGACTACTATGGCCTTCTGCTTCCTCTATATCTGGGGATTACTCAGCCTACGCTTCAGGGAGACAGAGGGTCAAACAGGCAAACAGTCAACCCTCTAATCCTGCCTCTGTTTTGGTTCTACTTGTGCATCCTTGTGCCTAAGTTCATGGCATGATTTGGGTATGTTGAGCTCCACTGAGTCCCAGTACTGGTCCTGGCCTGAATGTCTCTTGAATTCTGCTACCTGACCGGTAAGATGTCAGTGGAGTTTGCTGCAACCTGAGGCCATTATGTGACATCCTTTTCAGAAAGTTATATCACTCAGGGACCTAATATCTCTTGCTCCCTGTGAGGTTCCTCTTAACATGCCTCTCAGCCTCTGTCTGCCATTCTCTCACCCTCACCTCCCACATACTTTGTGCTTTCATAAATAGCTAGACTCCTTGAACAGCCTCTATAGAAGCTTAAACGTAACATCCTTTGCATCTGTAGGGTATTTTATATTCTTCAAAGCACTTCCATATACATATTTTCATTTGATCTTTACAAAACCCTTTCAGGAATGTAGGTTAGGTATATTATCCTGATTTCACCGATGGTGGAATAGAGATAGTAATTAGGTGACTTGCCTGTCCTCAGGCACTTTGCTAATGTGGAGCTGGTATTAAAACCCCAGTTGGTTTTGGTTGGTGATTTCATTCATTCATTCATTCATTCATTCAACTACTCATATTATACTGAGAAGCCCCAGAACGGAAAGAGCAAGGGCTTTGGAGCCAGACAAACGTGGGTTTGAAAATTGATGTCATCCTTTGTCAGCTGTGTGATCTTGGCCATGTATCCCCCAGAAGATCAGTTTTCTCATTCGTAATGAAGGGAAAATATGACGTACAATGCTTTTAGGAGGCTCTTGTATTGCATGAAAATTACCTGGCAATAGTAGTGTCTGGCACACAGTAGTTTGAACTATTGTAGGTCAAAAACAGTCCTATATTGACAATCATATAGGGTTCAACCTCATGGTAGAAACTCACTATCAGCTACCATTTACGGAGTCCTTCACTGTTGTCTGTGAGGCACTGTTTGACTCCAATAATGCAAATACAATGAGACAACATACTCTATGTGTCTGTATTTTCTGCTGGATCATGGTTCTGAAGGATTGAGCCTGTGTCTATATCATCCTCAGTACCAAAATTTTTTAAAAAGTGTCTGCTATGTCGTAGGTGCTCAAAAAATGCTTACTGAATTGCAAAGGTCCCTGCGCACAAAAAAAAGGTTACCAGCTAGTTAAGGTAGGCAGGCCAATAATTATATAATTATAATAAACTGTTACATGAGTTTAAATAGACACACACAGGTTATGGTGAGAGCCCAAAGGAAGCGATGCCCCGTTCTACTGGGGAAGGTTGAAGTGCAGTAGACAGGAGGGGACAAAACTTCATAGAGCAGGTGTGTCAAAACTAATTGTGGTCTCTTTGAGGAAGGGAGCACAGCCACTTTGCTTATTTTGAACTACATGCTTTCTCTCAACCAACCCCTTTTTAATGTTTGGAATTGAGTTTGTATTCAAAGCAGCCTCTTTATTTGTCTCACAGTCCCTCTGTTACTGGTATCTCTCACAATGTATTGCTTTGTAAAGTGCTTTCTTCTATCCTGGGTATAAAAGAGATGCTCGGTAAAACCAGATGCTATTCTTTGCTTGTCACAACTAGCTATTGCATAACAAAGTGCAATATATTGTGTGAGACGAAATAGAGGAACACAAGAGATATTTTAAAGGGAGCAAATAAAACATCAATGTGGGAGAGTGCAGAGCGCATTAAAGTTAATAAACTGTCGTGGCAGAGTGGACCCCTTTTACATGCGAAGGAAACTAATTTAGTGACTTGTAACTGTAGGATTAGAATCCCACTGCAGTGAAGTTGGCTGCTAGTTTTGCCACATTCCGAATCATTCCGTTCTTAAGAATCAGTCCTTGGAGTTGAGGAGAATATATATATAATTTTTTTTTATGTCCACAGCTCTTTGTGGTGCTTAAGCCATCTGTCTTCCTCTGAATATTCAGTGCTGCTCAACTCTCTGTACAGTATTGCCTTTCTTTAAGCTCTGGGAAGAAGAATTCAGGCCCTGGTTTACCTACTGGATTAGATATAGCCCATCAACATAGGTTTCCAGAAAAAATGAGTAGCTGTTTCCTGTTTTCACAGAGATACTGAGACCAGAAAGCTGTCAGGTGTAAACTTTGCTCAGGCATGAACCACTGAGCTACTCTTCTTATTCGCAAGAGAGAGACAAGGCAATCAATACAGGTCTCCTTTTTGGCAGTGTTGAAGGATGACTACAACAGTAAGAGTTCCAAAATGCTTTCTGCCAAGAACTGGATTGGATTTTGTGTTTCTTCAGCCACAAAATGTCCCAGCATCTTACTCCCAAATCATTAATGTCCTTTGCAGTCAAGACTGACGACTCTGCCTGCATACTACCTTATCTTTGTTTATTTAACACCCTCTTTATTATTATTTTTTCTTTTATTTAGCTAAACTCTCAAAGTATTTAGGTTTCTAATGTCTCACCTTTTCTTTCTTTCTTTTTCTTTTTTAACAAGCAAGAGATCTTAAGCAGCATTTTCATCCTTGAATGCCTGCCCTCTCTGTAGAAGAATTAGAAACTTTGGTTTTGGTTCAGAGTGCAGTTCATAGACTATTTCCTGGGAGCATAAAATGCTGCGTTTATGTATTAGTATGCTGGTGTTATAATACCATTGACCTGTGCAATTACTTAACTGTTTTGGTCTTTAGTTTTTCTATTTGAGAAATGGGAATAAAATGTCTAAGTTATAGGGTTTTCATGAGGACCAAAGAGATCACATATGAAGAAATGCCTAACATTGTGCACATAACAGATGTACAGTAAATGATTATTTATGACAAATCAAAGTAACATAAGCAAAACCAACTCTATTAAGATAAGAAGAACTCTAGGATAATAATGAGAAACATAAAGCGATATGACCAACGCTTATATTTTATAGAGTGTTGTGTCCTTAGTCTGGTGCATAGTGTAAGATTTAGGGGCATATTTGGAAGTAAAAAGGCAAGAGTTATATGTAGGTAAAAAGCGGTGAATTGTATACAAATTTGGTGTTGATCATTTCAGGGAAGCCACTGCTGTAGGGTGCTATCAGAGAAAAAAAGGAAAATATTTCAAGGGTAACTCTAACATTACTTCAGTTATTATTAGTATTTGTTTAAGTTTCTACATTTTGATGCATAAACAGATCAGAATGATACTGTATATTATAATAATTGCTAATGTAATAGTCAGTGTGATATAATACAATGGAACACAAATTGGAACATGAAAGTCAGAAGATCTGGGTTCAAGTTTGTTAATTTATAATTGATTCACGGTATTGGACAGAACTCTTAGTTTTTTTGAACTTTGGCTTCAACATCTATAAAATGGGGATAATCATATTTTTCTTAATATCCCGCTGGGCTATAGGAAGGATCAATTGAGATAATCTTTTCAAAAATTCTGCTCATGTATTAGTTATTTTTGTGATTTAAAATTAAGAGCCAGACAACAAAAGTGTCGCTGAAGAGTTTTCTGGCTGTTGTCAAGAATAACAAGAATGTGGAGCTTATGTTTCTGTAGCTTTCTATATCCTGCTTATCCAGGCCTGCTCTGCTGCTGCCTCTGCTGAGCCCATTTTGCTGCTCAGTTTGACCTCTGCTGTCCCTTGACTCAAAAGCAGTTCAAGGTTGGGTTGTAATAAGAGTGCCGGGGGTAACAGCAGTTACAGCAGGCCTCCTCCTGGAGATGCCTGCCTGTGCATGTGCCCTTGGTGTGGCTACCTGGACCACTTACATCTCTTTTCTTCTTTTGACTCCATCTGCAGCTGCTAATGGCTATAACAATTGCATCTGTTACTGTCTTGTTCAAGGGTTTCTGAGGCGTTCTAAAATTTTTTTCTCTTATTCTGCTGAGCAAACACCAGAGATAAAAAACCAGGTTAGTAGATAGAAGTTGGGTTTGGTGATCAGTAAGAGGAGATATGGTCCTTGACTTGAGGTATCCAGCCCCTTCAAAGTCAGGTTGTGGTGGAGTCCTTTTTAACCAGCCTCTCTTTTTGTGTTTTCAGGGAGTCGACGAGTTGAAGATGAAGCCCAGAGCAGAGTGCTGTTCTCCCAAGTTCTGGTTGGTGTTGGCTGTCCTGGCTGTGTCAGGCAGCAGAGCTCGTTCTCAGAAGAGCCCCCCCAGCATTGGCATTGCTGTCATCCTCGTGGGCACTTCAGACGAGGTGGCCATCAAGGATGCTCACGAGAAAGATGATTTCCACCATCTCTCCGTGGTGCCCCGGGTGGAGCTGGTAGCCATGAATGAGACCGACCCAAAGAGCATCATCACCCGCATCTGTGATCTCATGTCTGACCGGAAGATCCAGGGGGTGGTGTTTGCTGATGACACAGACCAGGAAGCCATTGCCCAGATTCTGGATTTCATTTCAGCCCAGACTCTCACTCCCATCCTGGGCATCCACGGAGGCTCCTCTATGATAATGGCAGATAAGGTAAAGAGGGACGGCAGCAAGAAAAGCACGGGGGGTTGGTATTGAGGACTAACCAATGCATTTGTGTGACTGCAAATTTTGGTTGTTAATAATGAAAGGTAATCAGAATGCATTGAGAAAATGGGTAGACCAGGAATTAGTCTAACTGTTTGAAGATGAAAGTGAGGGAAAGATACTGGTGTCTAGAAGCCTCTTTAGTTTTGGTCAGGTTTATATGTCCATTTGTTTGTGAATGGACTCACTGAAATGACCAAGAGATGCTAATGCTTGTAGCTCTGTGATACATTTTCTTCAAATAGGTATATGAATAGCTCCTTCAAAACTTTAAAATAGGGCATGCTTTATTATTTCTTGGTAATACATATTCTCCCCCATACTGTTTTCAAGAATATAAAAAGAAAAATCACTTGAGGCAGGTGATTTCTTTCCTTGAAGATCCAAATGTGATAGGGAAGTCATTCTTGCTGAGATATTCATACTAGCCACACACACTGATCTGTATATTCAAATGGATTTTAATACATGGAACCAGTAGCAGCCCTGTTTCCCCCCATGGTTAGATTTGAAGGCAATGGTTCCTAATCTTGCTGGCACATCGGAATAACCTGAAGAGCTTTCAACACGACTGATGGCTGGATCTCAGAGCTTCTGATAATTGGCCTGGGTTTCAGGATTCTTAAAAAGCTCCCCAGGTGATTCTTGTGTACGCTTAAGATTGACAACCACTGCTTTAAAGCCTCAAATAAATCCTAGCCTATCCTGGATTAATGTTAGATTGTCATGGAACTAATCATCATCTGACATTGGTGCTTATTCTCTAACTGCAGAAAGAGTGTTTTACTTTTGGTGTGTTTTGTTTTTCAGGTTTTCAGTCACTCAGTTATTTTCCTTGCTTTATTGATCATTGTTTATTGCTTACATACAGCCTTTCTCCCATAGGCACTGTCCTTTGTAGCCATTCATATCTTAGAATGATTCGTTTCACCACAAGTGCAACATTTATCATTTTTCTTCCCTTTGGGTTTTAAAAATTGTCATTGTTATAGTATATTTCTCATCACCACTTTAAAAACTATCTTTAGTTTTGTACTTAAAACACAAGCTGTGGGATTAATGATGTTTGTAAACACCTTAAAACCTAGCACAGACACCACAAACATGCTACCTGACCAGGTGAGCAACTCCCCAGTGCCCCGCTTGCAGAGACTGAGACTGAAATAACCTGGCATGACCACCATCGCCATCTGTTGGTGGCAGGCAGAGATGACTCGTTTTTGCTTCGGAGCTTCCCTTGACGCAGTCTAGGAAAAGTCAAGTAGAAAGTGTTAAGTGGAGAAATTTCAGTATCATAACAGAAAATTGTTCTTCATTTACATGAGCACAGGTATATATGTGAGAAAACAAGTGCTGACATGAGTAGCCTATGCTAAGGGACGTGGGAGAAACTTAAGCAAAAAGGACTATGTAGAGTGACTGTTGAGTTTTGCTTCAGGTAGATTTTTTTTTTAAAACATCACTTCCGTTAGCAAATTCTATTTTATTTTAACAGTAGTGTTTTGAAGGCACAATATTTCTTTGAAAGAATGCCAATATGGAAAAGAGCCAGATTTTAAAATCATGAGTAAGTGCATACTTGTTTTGAGAGCATAGCAGTTAAAATGAATTTGTTTTTGCTTTTGTTTTTTGCTCATGTGGGCTATTGTGCAGCCTATATCAGTTCCTCCCAGTAGAAAAGGCCATGCCTAAAGTGGTTGGTTGCCTCTCTCTGGTGTCTCTTACAAATCCACAACATCCATATAAAAATATGAGGTAAGATGCAGACCATGTGGAGAGACTAAACTCTTTTTGTTCACTGGTGTATCCTAAGTGCTTTGAGTGTGTTTACTATATGCTAGGCAGTTAGTGCTTTGCGCACATTATCTTATTTAATACTCTTAGCTACTCAGTGAGCTAAGTGGGGTTTAATTTCTATCTTACAGATGGGGAAACCGAGGCTCGGAATAAATAGCATATCCAAAGCGTGGTAGCGTGTAAGTGGCAGCCAGGACTTGAACAATGGTTGCTGGCTCCAAAAGCTGTGTGTTCTATTGCCTCTCAGGGGAATTATGAGGCTGGTTAAGGTCTCATATATCTTCCTACCCTTCACTTTCTCCTCTGTGGTATAGCATTGTGGGGATATCATCCTGCTGGAAGGAATCCATCACTCGATTCATGTTCAGGCAATACTGGGGTCTAATTACAAGAGAGCATTAACGAGGATATGAAATGGTGAGGTGCTTTGATGTAGCACAATTCCAGAGAGGACCCATTGGCTATCGTCTTCTAGGGGTAAAAGGGAGAATTCAAGCCAGTAAGGTGGACTCTTGCAGGTCACTGTCATGAGATCCCCTCTGGTCACTTTCCCCATCCGTCTCCTCCCACTGCTGCCACATCCAAATATTTCGTATTGTCTTGTCCTCTTTCCACTAAGTATAGGAAGCAGACAATGATTTTTAGACAATTTTCTAAAATAGCCTAAATAACAAACTGACTTTTGACTTGAAGAGTTTATAAAAAGGTAGACTGCAAGAAGAAGAGGAAGAAAGAAAGAGGTCCTAGTAATGGAAATTTGGAGGATCTATCAGTCACAGGGGCTCCATGCTGAATGGGTGGTGGCAGAAGAGGAGACAGAGGGAGTCACATGGCCTGAGAGGGTAGTGGCGCCAAGATTCCCAGGAACTGTGGAGGAGTGTTTTCAGGCTTAAAGGATTTACTTATGAATGCAAGTAAAAATCCCCCAGATCTCAGAGAAATAAGCCTTGGGGACAAATTTCAAAAATAAAACACCTCACAACTAAGGTCAGGTGTACTCCCCCCCCTTAATAGAAGTTTATTTTTACATGCCATGACCATATTCTCCTAACATAGAAAGGAGATACATAGTTGGATAACTATGAATTGACAATAGGCAATAGGACAAAATATTTTAAAGTGGAACTGAGGCAGAAAATCTAAGACATAGAGCTTGACCATATTCAAAGCTTATAGTTATCATCTGAAGGATGACACATAAGCCTTCCATTTTGCTTCTTCCTTCTAGGTGATAGATACTTGCTGTTTTAACTTAGATGATTGTTGTTGCTATTGTTATTTTATTTAGAATAAAATCTGCTTATGAAGTTCTCTTGTGGAAGATTGCCTTACGGGGTAAAGTCTCTGTGGTCAACAAGTTTTTGATACAGCAAAGACAGCACTGTTCTAAAGACTTTTTTTTTTGAGTTGGAGTTTCACTCCATTGTCCAGGCTAGAGTGCAGTGGCACTCTCATGGCCACTGGAGACTCTACCTGCTGGGCTTTGGCGATTCTTCTGCCTCAGCCTGGAGGCACAAGGAACTACAGACACACGCCACTACGCCCAGCTAATTTTTATGATTTATTGTAGAAACAAAGTCTCATCAAGTTGCCCAGGCTGATCTCGAACCCCTGGCCTCAGGCAGTCCTCTTGCCTCGGCCTCCCAAAGTGCTGGGATTACAGGCTGAGCCACCACGCCCGGTCTCTAAAGACTTTTGACGACAGCAGAGACACGGTTCAGCAGTTCAACATCTGGCCAGATGACATGTGCTCACTTTTTGGCATATGCTAACTAATCAGTAAAAACATTAATTAGTGCTGTCCTCTTCCAAAGAGAAAATACACTTTATGCTATGGTGGAAAGAAGCATGGGAGCTAATACAGTAGAGCTGTTAGAAGCTTGAGATTTAGAGTCCAAGCTGGTTTCAGATATCACTTTCTAGATGTGGGACTTGGGATGAGTCACCAACCCCCGACTCTCGCCTTGGCTTCCTTGCTTGTATAAGGGGATCATAATATACCCATTACAGGGTTCTTGAGGATTCGATGAGGTGACATGTAGCATGTGCTTCACTAAGTGTCCAGCACAGCATTCAGCAGGTTAAGCTGAAAGTCATGTGGAAATGTTTGAAGAAAGTGAGAGAGTTTCCTAATGCAGGAAAAGAATGGGAATGGAAAAGCCTCACAGGGTTGGAGAGACAATTCCAAATTCAAGACCTACAAAGAAAGGAGCTCGGGTAAGAATCTGGGGAAGGGCTCTGTAGTGCAGAGTGGGAGTCTCAGTCTCGCACCACTGGGGAAGCTGAGACTCATGAATGTTGTGGAAGCTGCCATAGGCAAAAAGGGCATGCCCAGTTAAAGAAAGATTCTAACCAGGAAAGAACTGCTAGGTGCTTATGACAGAAGACTGTTTAGAATAGTAATGGAGGATGCTTAAAAATGTATGAGGTGCTTTTTGGCAGTTCCCCACCTGAGTATAAAGAGCCTATTTTATTTTGCCTTGTTATAATTGCTTTTATTCTCCCTGAGATCCTGGATTTAAGATTGCCTATCTGAATCCAAATAATGAACTAAAGCTAGGTGTATTTCCATTTCCTTCTAGGAGGCTTTTCTACTGATCGTCTGAAATCTTTCCTGGGTTTTCAGATTTTAGCTTAGAAAGGTTAAGTAACTAATCCAGGATATCACAGCTCACAATTAGCAATGGGACTAGGATTCAAATCCCAGGAATACCTATTTTCGGAGCCCATGCTTTCTGTTATACAATTCTGCTTCACAAAACACTGCACTAAGAATTATATATCCTGCATTACAGTCTCCATTCTGATGAGCTTTGGAAATTTGGGCAAACAAATTACTTGAACTACATGAAACTCAGTTTATAATTCATAAATTATAAATGTGTTTTCTGCCCTATCTGCTTTACAACATTTTGAAGACAAAATGTAATAAAATCATTGTAAAATTTTGGAAGAGTACTGTGCAAACAGATACTTTCAGGTGAGAGAAATAAGGAGTGGTGATAGGGAATGGCAGAGTCAATGACACCTGCTTTGTCACTGGCGTTAGGATTAACGAAAAAGGCTTGGCAAAAGCAGGAAGGAAAACAGAAAGGTGGACGTTACAGTAGGATCGGGCAAGAGTATTCAAGATTCAGTCTCTAATGCTGCAAGACTGGGAGAGAAAAGGGTGCACTGACAAAAGGATTAGAATCTGGAAAGAGATGGATTGATCAGGGTGAGATATAGTAGCTGAAACTGGCATCACACTTTGTATCTTATTTCTCGTTAGAGGACATGGGACAATATTCTTACTGTGGAGTCTGTTGCTATGATTCTTTCCTTTCTATTAATAAATAGCTTATTTGTGAATTGGTGTTTTGAATAGCACTCTCATTTTCTGTGCCTAAAGTCCCATTTTTAAATCTCACTGAGGCTGGAAAAGATGGCCCTACTCTTCTTTGGCTTCATCTTCTCCCCCTCTTCTCCTATCCCCTACACTACCCCCCGTGCCTAATGGCGATCCATTTGGAGACCGTAGATGAGCCGGCACTGGTGTGTGACACTGTTAATAGGTGACTGCCTCTCCTTTGCTCATGTGAATTCCATATCCAACACCATCCTGAAACCAAGATGGCTGTATGTTACTCATACCTTACCCTGTGCTTCTTCCATAATTTCTTGTGTCTCTTAGTTACTTTGTTTTTAGTTGTTTGTGGTATGATATTTCTTGGGATAGAATACCTCAGGAGCAAATTGTGGTGTTAAAACATTTCTTGAATAAAGAGAGTTAAGACATAGAGGTGGGAAATGTGAGAGGGAAGAGGTAATATAGTATGCTGACTTTGAACCAGGCATGATGTTAATGAGTATTTAAATTCTTATGCAGCCTTTAAATAAAGGAGTGTTATTTCCTCTCTGTTGGTGAAATCGCAGAGTCTACTTACATTGGCCAAAGTCACACAACTAGAATGTTAGTACGACTGGTGTCTGAATCCGGATATGCTTTACTTCAAAACTTTTCCCTGGTCCATAGACTGAAGAAGTAAGGAAAAAAGCTAGGATCAAACTTCCTGCTGGGAGTTCAATTTCTCCTCTCCAATTTTTTCTACTTCCTTGAACTCTTCTATGGATGAAGATGGGTAGACAGTTCTAAGACATTGAAAACTTTGCAGTAATGGAGCCCTTAGAGTGTCTGGATTTTGGGTCTTTCCCAACTGCTTTTGTGGAATGTGTTTTTCATTGGCCAGTCTATCCTCTCTTTTAAGATTGGAGCTAGGGATTTTCTTTAAAGATACTGGCCACTTGAAGACCAGATGCCGTGTTAATGCTTGTAAAAGTTGAAAGCCCAGAAATTGCTTAGGCATGTAGAAATACAGGTGCTTGGTGCTGGAAAGTAAAACGTGAGCCATCATTTCTCATAAAGCTTCCAGGAACGTGATGGTGTGTCTACAAGAAGGCAGCGGCACAAGGACAGAATGCAGGGTTGGGCCAGTAGACTTGCGCATTACTCATTCTCAGCATGTGACCTTAGTTGCACTCTTCAAATTCTTTATGAGGCTCAAAAACTACATTTGTAAAATGGAGACAAAAATGACATCTAGCGCATAGTGAATAGTGAGCCTTATGAAGTAATATGTCCAGGGATTGATAGACAGCTCATATATACTATTTTGGTGTTCATATAACAGACCTTACCTAAATCATTTGAGGAAAATGGGATTCTAATTTTTCCTATTAACTGAAATAGAAGAGCTCGGGATGTTGGTACACTTCATTTAGACCTGGTGGGTAAGTAGCAGCTAGTGGGTTCCGCCCCTATAGTGATGCAACTGCCAACTGTGACTTGGTCAGAACTTACCAAGATTTTCAAAACAGAGGCGTATGGTGATTTCAACAAATTGAATCACATAGGACATAAGCATTGAAGACAAGTCAAGAACATTTAGAAATAGCAGAATAAAATAGTGTTTGAATCTAGGTTCACTCATAGATTTGAAAGTGTTGATATATCAAAAAGGTAAATTATTAGATGAGAGAAATATTAAAGGTACTAGGTAAGAAGTAGTAATAATTATAGATAACAGGAGTACAGTAAATTTACTAAATGTCACCAGCCACATTTTTATTTTTATTTTTTAATTTTTTTTTTTTTTTGAGTTGGAGTCTTACTCTGTCGCCCAGACTGGAGTGCAGTGGCCACTCCCAGCTACCGCAGCCTCGACCTCCTGGGCTCCGGCGATCCTTCCGCCCCAACCTTCCAGGTAGCTGGAACTACAGGCGTGTGCTACCACACCCGGCTCATTTTGATTTATTGTAGAGATGAGGTCTCGCTGCCCAGGCGGGTCTCGAACCCCGCGGGCTCAGGCAATCCACTCACCTCAGCCTCCCAAAGGCGCGGGATTACAGGCTGAGCCACCGAGCCCGGGTCACCAGTCACATTTTTAATAGATTACACCAATCTTGCTGAAAAAAATTCTTAGATTATTATTTCTACACCATTTATTCCCTTTCATGAGACTTCTGTGATCTGTCTTTTTGCCTCTTAGATGTTAAATATACATTTTATTTAAAATTGTATTTTGATTCTGTAGTTTAAAGGTCCGGCATGCAGGAAAGTAACATTAAAGGTTATTTTCAGTCCCCCTTCCTGAGTACAAAAAAAAATATTTGCTCTAATTCTATTTGACATGAACAAAGAAGACCTAATTGTCCTAAGTTGTTATGATGTTATGATGAGAAAGACTAACATTGATTGATCATTTATTTTTGTTGGGTTCTGAGCTAGTCACCTTATATATGTTATCTCATTTAATTTTTTTTCATTTAATGTTTTCATTGGATTTATGAGATATGTTTTGTCTCCATTTTATAGGCAAGGACACTGTAGGTCCGAGAGGTTAACTATGTTGCCCATGACCTTGAGGTAGTGATTTGCTCATGGTAGCATAAACAAATAAGTGTTTGTAGGCATCTCGGAACAAGGCATCTGGACACATGGCCTGCTGGGGATGGTTCAGGGGCTCAGCGATGTCAGGCTCACATCTAGGCTTCTCTTGGCATGTTTGTTGTGGTTGGGAGGTGGCTTCCCAACTCTAGGCATTATGCCCATCCTCAAAGAAGACAAAAGGGGTGGGTGATTATTAGACCAGGAAAAGTCTTCCCCACATCCTTGATCTCATGAGTTCAAACAATGTCACATGGCAACCCTTGGAGGTTGTGAGTCTTTTTGGTGGAGGTGGCAAGGGGACAAAGAATAGGAGTAACTTTGAGGTTAGTCAACAGACAGCACGTCTCAAAGGAAGTAAATGATAACCTAGGAATTAAATCAGTGCCCACGCGACTCAAAAGCCCAAACATCTTGAATTTTTTCTGCCACTCACCGAAGTCTGCTTGTGTGTCTTTGTGCTAATCTTCTCAGTGTGTCCTCCAGTATTAAGATCTTCATCAATCTTTTCTTTTCTTTCCTTAATGATCAACTTATTCCTCCCTACTGACATCATACCTCTTACAGATTCTTAGGAGATGTTTGGAAATGTATGGAGTGTTTTCTTGGATGTCACGACGACTGGTGTGTGTGTGTGTGTGTGTGTGTGTGTGTGTGTGTGTCTGTGCGCGCGCGCGCGCGTGCACGCACTCACTCTAGAACCTAGAGGACAGGCACGTTAAGTGTCTGCAACGTATGTTTCAGTGCTCCACTGTCAGAAACAGTCTTACCCAAAATACCAATTGTGTCTTCACTGACAAACATTGCTGTGGTCCATAAAGTGTTCAAATCACTCTCATGTTATTAAACAAACATAAAAGCTTTCCATAATTCTCATTCTTCTTCCTCCTCTTTTTACAGTTCAGCTCCTGAAAAGTTAGTCTGAGATTGCCTTTTGCACTGACTCATCTCTTACTTTCCCCAGAGTGCCAAATCCAGTGGACCTTTCAAGTTGTTTCTGACTTTCTTGCAGCACTGGACACTGCTGACACTTTCAGAGCTAGCCACAGAATTTACAATGAAAAGAGTAATTAAGTTTGTCACAGATGTAGTGACAGTGGGAATGAGTATAAGTGGAATTTAGAGCATAGATGGGTCATATAAGTGGAAATGTCTAGTAAGTTACTCAATTCGGGGCCGGAGTTAAATAGAATGGTTTGGGCTGAACGTATAACTATGAGCTTTATTTGCAAGGGTGGGGTGGGGTGGGGGGAAGTGGATATTGAAGCCATGAGGGTGGGTGAGATAGCTTAGAGTGTACAGTGGAATGAGTAGAAAAGTGGGTCAGGGGCAGAACTTTGGGGTGTGCCACCATGTGAAGGATAGCCAGGGGTGCTAGGTGCAGATGATAAAGGTGCCAATATTGATTTACTAGAGGAGAAAGAAGAGAACGAGAAGAACAAGGAAACAGAAGCTTTATAAAAACCAAGGGAGAGTTCTAAGAAGGGGGAAGTTTCCCAGTCTGGGAATCACTTCCTTCTCCTCAGTCATGGAGGAGTTCTTGTTCTACCTTCTTAGGACCGCTCTGGTCGGGTCCCCCTACTCCAAGCACGCTGCAATGACTGAAGGGCTGGCACTCATTCTCTTCTGTCTGCACTGCTACATGGAAGCTCACCTGTGATTCTTTAGAAACTCAAATCTGATTGTTACATTTCCTCTTAAAACTCTGCACTGGCTTCCTCCAGCTTGGAATGCGGTGTCCTCTTTGATCTGGTCCCAGGCTACCTCTCCAGGATTTCTCTTAACCTCCCTGCCCTTGAGCAGTAATGTCAAGTCACACTAAATTATTTACAGCTCCCCAAATGTTCCTGGCGGTTTAACACTCTGTGCTTTTGTTTGTGTCACCTCTTTTCCTTAGAATGTTCCTTTCCTTGCCCACCTGAAGCACCTCTTCACTTTTCTTTTCTTTTTTTTTTTTTTTTTTTTGAGTTGGAGTCTCACTCTGTCGCCCAGACTGGCGTGCAGTGGCCGCTCCTGGCCACAGCAGCCTCGACCTGCTGGGCTCCAGCGATCCTTCCGCCTCAGCCTTCCAAGTAGCTGGAATTACAGGCATGCACTACCATGCCCGGCTGATTTTTTGATTTATTGTAGAGATGAGGTCTCGCCAAGTTGCCCAGGCGGGTCTCGAACTCGTGGGCTCAGGCAATCCACTCACCTCAGCCTCCCAAAGCACGGGATTACAGGCTGAGCCACTGAGCCCGGCTACCTCTTCATTTTTCAAGAGAAGTCGTGACATTTCTTCTGTGCACTCTTTTCTGACTCCCACCTTCACCGAATTTACCATTTCTTCTTTTCTTCTTTTTTTTTTTGCACTTCACTTGTGCCCTGTTTATGTTTTTATTATAAGTTGTCTTGCTTTTATATATCCGTCCACTATGCTATTCAAAGGGCTCATTGTGGACTAGGGTGAGGCTTTACTAATTTGTATCCTCCTAGTACATATTGTAGTGTTAATTAGCAGTCATTAAACTGTGCACTTTACATACACCATAGTGGGTTGCATAGTGATTCCCCCCAAATATGTGTCCATGTCCTCACCCCTGGAGACTGTACATGTGACCTTATTTGGAAAAAGGGTCTTTGCAGATGTAATTAATTTAGGGATCTCATGATGAGATCATCCTGAATTATTCGAGTGGGCCCTAAATTCAGGGACAGATGTCCTTATGAGAGACAGAAGAGGAGAAGACTCAGACACAGAAGAGAAGGCTGTTTAAAGGGAGGTAAAGGTGGGAGTTATCAAGCCACAAGCCAGGAAAGCCACCAGAAGCTGGAAGAAGCAAGGAAGGAATCTCCCCTAGAGCCTTCAGAGAGAGTATGACTGCAGACAGCTTGGTTTCAGGTTTTTGGCCTTCAGAACTGGGAGACAATACATTTTTGTTGTTT
Source organism: Cephalopachus bancanus (assembly GCA_027257055.1). NCBI lineage: Eukaryota > Metazoa > Chordata > Mammalia > Primates > Tarsiidae > Cephalopachus > Cephalopachus bancanus. The sequence continues at coordinate 1,103,578 of JAPVLO010000382.1, read as the reverse complement.
CAAAGCATTTTTGTTGTTCTGAAACCCTCGGAGACTGATATATACACACCATTGTTAAGAGGGGGAACTCTGAAAATCTCACTGCCTAGGTTGTTTCCTGACTCTACTCACCATTTACTGTGTGACCTTTGGCAAATTACTTCTTTTAGTTTCCTCACCTATAAAATAGTGAAGCAAATAGACTCTGTTTCTTACAGTTATTCAGTACGCCTGTTAAAAGTGCTCAGGAAAGGCCTAGCAAATACTAGGAATATGTAAGTGTGGTTCGCTGAGAGGTATTCGGTAAGTCTCCACTGAATGAATGAATGAGGGAAACTTGACCTCACCTAGCTCTGTGGGAATTGGGCATGCACTTTGGGTGCTCTATCCAAAGGTGTCAGCCCTGGAACAATGATGAAAAGGTAATGTGCCAGTGTTCTCTTCAGCTGTTCTACTACTAAAGTCCTTGGTGGAACTGGGGCACATGAGGTTTATCTTTTAGCCCTAGCACCACTTCCTTCCTGTGTCTCTGTTCTGTATGCATGCATTGTGTGTTTTGTGTGTGTGTGTGTGTGTGTGTTCAAATGCAGTTGCTGATACCTTTATACTTTCCAGGATCCAGATAGTATATCCTACCTCGAGCTGCCCTCCTGACCCAAGGTTCCCATGCCTTCAGATTTTTTCTTCTCTACCCTCAAATCAAAACTCCTGTTCCTTTCCCTTCGTTTTCTTTCATTCTATATGTTTTATAGCCCATGTCACAACTATCAGTATCCTAGTAGTTTTTTAAATTAGATCTCAGTCATGCTAGACTACAAGTTTTACAAGGCCAGGGCCTGTGTCTTTTTCATTTTTGTATCTCCAGAATTAACATATAGCTTGGCACATAGTAAGCCCTTAATACACATTTGACAAATGTGTAGATGAATTAATTATTTTGGGGCAGTAGATGTCAGTTGTAATTAAGATAAAAGTATTTTAAACCCAAATGAAAATGGTTGATAGATTAATCTCTCTGGGTACTGGCAAACACGTTTCTTACGTCTCTCGGGGCTGCTGTTTCCATCACCCTTCCCACAGATAGAAGGACCAGATTCCAGCAATCAACAACCTGGCACTTCTATCCAGAGTTATCACATTCATGTCCACTTCATTTCTAGCAGACAGACATAGCAAAAGCCCTGCCTCAGGCTAGGATTGCAGTCTGAGATAGCACAGTAAATCTTTTATCATGTAAAAACATTTAGGTGCCAGTGATAATGTTAGTGTTCTTTCAGAATAGGAAGCAGAAAGGAATAAATATTTTTAAAAGTTTTGAAAATTAAACATACACAATTCATATGACATGCTAATCAGCAAGGTATCACCCAGCTGTATTTAATCAATGCAATTAAGCTTCCAAAGGCAGTAGCAAGAGATTTTGAAACTTCCTTTAGCAAACAATATCCTCTCTCATTTACCTATTTATGCATTCAAAAAATACCCCTTATCTGCTGGGTATCAGGACTTGTTCAAGGTCCTGGATGTGTAGCCAATAAGAGAGACATGTCCTCATGGAGCATTGACTGACAATCAACAGACACGTTAATTAAGCAATATTATTTTAGATGGTGGTAAATGCTTTAATGAAATTAGCAGGAAGAGGTATTGTGAGCTATTTTAGTTAGGGTTGTCAGGGAAGGTCTCAGAGGAGGTAGTAAGTTGAGGTTTGAATGATGTGATGCATCAAGACACATGAAGAACTGAGGGGCAGCGTTTTGGCAGAGCAAACAGCAGGTGTAAAGGCCTTGAAATGGGAATGTGTTTTTGTTGCTGTTGTGTTTTGATGAGAAGTTGGAGGGTCAGGATAGCTGAGGTTGAAGAGGTGCTCTGGGGCCAGGTCATATAGAGCCTGAGTGTCTTGGCCTAGAGTTGGATGTTTTTCGATTCATCTTGGGTGTAAAAAGGGAGTGATGTCACCTGACTTAACTTTTTTTCAGATGGGGGCAGCAGAGTATAGTGGATGGAGCATAGTATGACATGAAGCCATTTTGAGTTTTGGTTCCACCTTTTAGAAACTGGTGACCTCTTGCCATCAGTGACTTCTGTGACCTGTTTTTCTCCTCTCTATGAAGTAGTTAATACTCATCAATCTCAAAAAGTTATTGTGAGGGTTAAATAAAATAACCTTTAAATCACTCATCACTCTGCCAGGTACACACCTGGTTTTTAATAAATGGCTGCTATTGTTATTTCTACGAGTATTGAACTACTAGGAAGCAGACATCCTCTTCTTTTGATAGATCTATGGGCTCTGCAGGTTTTGTTTTATCTTGCTGATTTTACAAAATTTGTTTACAGGCTTGCAAACTAATTATCAAAGTTATGTAGAAAGTTGGAAGCATTTTGATTGACTTTCCTCTAACTAAAGAACTGTCTCTCCTTTTGAGTTCTTGGAGTTTCTGTGCACCAGAATTCCGTGGTTACTCCTGGATTTGGGTCTACATAGGTGCAGCCAGTTATTACTTCCTCTCTTCCAAATGAAGGTGATAGTACTGAGAAGAGCACCATAGGGAATGGAGCAGTCAGGTGAGATTTTGAGGTGAGAGTTGAGAGGGGGAAGGTAATACAATGGCACAGCCAGCCAGGATAGCCTGCCTTGAACTGAGGATTCCTGGCATGCCCCCAAGTCCTAGTGGACTGCCACCCCGTGTCTTGGATGCATTTTCTGTTGCCTTGGCAACATGTTGTCCAGCGTTGGAGGGAGCAGCAGCCTTTAACCTTTCAGCATCACGTTGCTAGGACAACAGGTTTCCTGGGAAGCCAGGCTGCACTGTAGTTTCTGCATGCTGCTGCCACCCACCCAGCCCTCCTCCTCCTCTGCCTACTCTTGTTTCTGCTGCCTGCCATCTGCATGATTCCACTTCTTTTGCCTTCTTAGATCTACAGTCTGCATACTCTTCCCAGCTCCCTCCAACCCCTTTGCCTTTTATTCTCTTATCATTCCTATGTTCTCATTGCTTGTAAAAAGCCAATACTGTAAATTCTCAAAAACTAAAACAGCATGACAATTGAGAGTACGGTGGAAATGAAGGAGTTAAACAAAACCGCAAGAAAGAGGGAAAGGAGCTTGGTAGAACTGATGGTTTATTTTAGTGTGTGGTCATGGTTATTGAACTAACTGGACTTTAGAATCAACAGAGAAGTTTTAAATTTTATCATCATTATTATTATTTTAATGCAGATTCTCTGGCCCCATACCCAAGGATTCTGATCTGATAGGTCCGGGGCCAAGCCTCTCTAATTACTGTTTTTCTTTATAAACATCTCCCAAGGAATCCTGGGATGCAGCCAAGTTTGGGAAACACTGGTGAGTAGAAAATGTCTTGTTGTTTAGGTTATAAAGTTTTTGATGGGTCAGGCTCCATTTGTTGAGCTTTCTTTTCTGTTTCCAGTGTAATGTATTTGTGTGACTTCTTAATGAAGATAAAGGAGGAAGAAAAGTTGGAGAAAAGTGGAAAGAAAATTAAGAAGGTGAGGAAAAGAGAAAAGGAAAACAGGAGGGAGCACTATGAAATAAATGACAAGGAGAGGCAGTGAAACTGGAGATGATGAAGTTCAGCCTTCAGACATGAGTTCAACAACTCTCTAAGTCTCTGATTTTCAGTTGGAGTGCCGGCTGTTAAGAGGCTTGATCTAGAATTGATTAATCTGCTTTTTTTGGATGTGTTTTGAATCCTGGATTTGCCTCTGGTTTGTAGGAGACTGGGATGAGCCAGATCTGGAGTTTCAGAAGAGATCAGTTTCATTCTCCCCTTTAAAAAAGCAAAGTGCCCACTACATGTCAGATGCTGCTCTTTATATGAGAAGGCACTTTGCCTGCATTGAGGCACTTTAACCCTCAAAGGAGACCTAGGATTAGGCAGTAGTTTTATTTTCCTTCTTTTACAGATAAGAAACAGATTCAGAAAGGAAAGTAACTGGACCACACTAGTAGTGGCAGTGTAGAAACTGGATGCTTATCTGAATGACAATGAAGCTCATGAATTTCACATGTGCTGCACTTTCTCTTGAATGCTTTTATTTATTCAGTCTTCTTGGGACATCCAGAATATAGCCCTAGAGTAGGATATCCCCAGTTGCCCAAATGGGAGCCAATGGGGGGGAAGCCTGGCAACGTTGATGCCTCCCTTTCCCAGTCAATCTTGATTAAGACCTAAACATTCAGAACAAGAGAAAAGAAAGTGGGATGAGAGGCAAGAAGTAGAAAGGGAAAGAGAATTAGAGGAGGATGGATGTTGGAGTGGGCAAAACTGTTGTATCTACCTCCAGTCTGACAGACCTGGATGCAACTGCACGGGCGCTCCAATTTCCTCCAAACTCTGGATTCCTGTCAAGAATGGACAGGCCCAGAACTCTTTCAAGAAGATGCCCTGGGATTTGACTCCTGGATCAGAGCAAATTCTTCACTGACCCTTCTGGAATTGGGGGATTGTGTCAGGAGAAAACGACATCAGATGAACATCAGTCTAAGGTCTAGGAGTCCATCTTAGTGGATGAGAAACTGACCGAAAAAGAATAGTGTCTTAGCCTCACTGTCCTGGGTAGCCATAGGTCTTGAAGCATCCTTTTTCTTCCTACTTTCTGAATAATCTTACAGAATCATCAGCTGCAACTGCTGTTACCTTGGACCAAAATCCTTACCAGTCACTAGAGGTGGTACCCAAAGGCTACCTCCACTGGTCCCTCCTGAGTACCCCCCACTGTGCCTCTCTCATTGCCGGGCCCTCAGCACCTACTCTCCCTGTCACTTTCCCATGATGATCAGAGTACTGTTTATGAGCAAGAGTAGTATTCAGGTGTGTGAAAGATATCTGTCACGGGGTAGTGGGACAGATATCAAGATGGGCTCAGGCAGTGCCCATGAGAGGTGAATTGATCACACAGCGTGCAAGCCCTTCCCAGAGGAAGAGAGCCCCTTCCTTTCCTCCTCTCGTGATCAGGACAACACAGAGTGCATGGGATGCACTCAGTGCATATTTGCCGGTAATGATAGATCATTTGAAATCAGATGGGAACGGACCATATGCTCTTGGAAAAGGGCCTACATTACAAGGTGGGATGGATGAGTGAGATGTGTTTTTGCAAGTTCTTTTTATCTCTAACATCTGCGATCCTGTGAATAATACTCTTCCCCTTGGCCCTGGCTGGCTGCTTGTCTGGAGTCTCTGCCAGAGCTTTCCCCCACTACCCCTCAGAATGGAGACCACAAAGGGTCTCCTACTCTGGATGGATGGCTCTGGAAGCCAGAGTTGATACTGAAAGCAGAAATGAAGTTCTGAATCCCGAAGCCAGAGCCCAGGGATAGAAGAATTTGGGCAGGAATTGCGAGTATAATAATTCCCAGAACCAGGTGAAAGGGGACTGTGGGGACCTGACGGCTCAGACCAATGTCATCTGAACTTGTCCAGCAACAGCGACAGCAGTACATCCAGTTGCACTCATGCAGGCCACAGAAGCTTTTCTCAGGCTAAATGGGGGCACTGACTGAGCAGCGGGACCCAAGACAGGGCTAGAGAGGAGGCTGGGGTAGAGAGAGGAGGCTGCAGCCAGAATCCTGGTTCTTGTCCCGCTTCCCTGCCTGGCTGCCATGTCATTTTCCCAGACATCTCGCCTATCTGTATCAGAAGAAGTTAAGAGACTGGAATACTTGTCTGGTGAACGCCCTGGTCTCTGATCACAGTTGTTCTCTGAGACTAAATTAGTGGCTAATTTTACTGAAGAAAGTAATATGGCCGTCGGGATCCTCAAAGCTCTCTTGTTTGGCCCTGCAGTTTCTGTGCCCAAGGGGAGGTCTCATTGGTCAATGAAACAGAGGACTTGATAACCCTGTGAGTAGCTACTGGTGTGGTTTCAGTTCTTCCTGAAGGGAGACTGGTTTGGTGATTGTTAAGAAGACTAATCATAAAGCAGAGAGAGCATAAGCACACAGTTTAGCACCCTAAATGCTCTGTCAGAAGGGTGCTTTCTCTCTCTTTGGTGTATTCTACTCCTGTGTTCTCTTTGATTCAAGAGAGAGGCTACCTAGTCATGATGGTGGCATCTTCTGATGCTGCTAAGAGTTACAAGTGTCTGAAGCTGGAGCTGGTTTTTTTGTCTGTGGGAGGTAGAATTAGGGCTTGAACAGTAATCTTTTTTTGTGTTTCTGAAGTTTTCAAGTAGCAATCATGGCCATCTCTTTCATCCTGTTTCTGATGGTCAGCCCTGGGAAAAGTTATGCAACTGGAAAATAATATACTCTTAATTTTTTTACTCCCTTTTCCCATGATCCTTTTTCCCCGCTGACAACTTCTACCTTGTTTAGTCGTCCAGGACCCCTTTTCTGTCTGGAGGACTCCCTCCCCCATACCCCTCTCCCTGCATTACCCACTACTGAGACTTCTCCAAGAAATGCTGTTCGACTTAGTCCTGGGTCTGTCCTCCAGTACTTCCTCCTTACAGTCTATAAAGTAAAATCCCTGCCAGGGATTGCCAAATTGACAAGAGCAACTAATGTGTTTTCCTTTCGATGGGCATTTATATTTTAACTTGGTGGAAGAAACTTGTAAGAGTTGGACTTCAGAGGCCATGAGGGAAATATGTTTTTCCAACAGAAGGCACCTTCCTGACTACCACAAATCACACCACTCACGGGCAGCCTTGCCAGTCCTAGCACAAGGCTCCACTGGGAACTTTGCTGCAAACAGAAATCCTGAAGGGTAGCTTCTTGAGAAGGGTGTCAGTTGTCCTTGGCTGAGCAGTGGACAACCCAGAACCTGCTCTGGAGCCTTGAAGAGCATCTCATCTATTAGCAGAAGGACTTCAGGACCTCCTTCTGGGAAGTAGAAGAGAATCAGGTAGAAGATGGAAGCTCACCTGAACCAGTGAACTCTGAAGATTGCTAGACTGCTTTAATTGTCTACTCCACAGGGGGGCTTAAACCCTGCACTAAGAACCCATACCTGCCTTTTCCTGCCCCCATAGACTAAACTCTTAGCCTGTCTATGCATGGCTCCGTCTTTGTTTCTTCCTCCCACTCTTGGCTTCTCTGTTTTCTGCTTCTCTCTGTCTTCTCCTTCCTTGCTCTGCTCCCGGCTCCCTGTCATCTCATTTTGCTGCCCTTCTCCCACCTGTCCTCTCCCCTGACTCCCGTGACCCACTCTTCCCCATGACCTACACTTTATGTGGAGCGCCAGTCGTTGTCATGCTTCATCCTGTCAGTGCTGAGTCCCCTCCATGGCCTCCCTTTGGACCTGGCACAGTTAAAAGTTCCCAGGTGGTCCGCTCTTGACTTTGGGAGCTGTCATACATTAGCTTTATCATCTGTGGCCAGTTGGTTCAGTTGGGTACAACTAGCATTTAATAAGGCCACCCAAGGACATGTGCCCTGTCTCTGTAGGATCCTGTTAGTGCTCTTGCACCCCATGGCAGAGATACCTTCAAGTGGCCACCTTCCCCGTTCACACCCATGGTCACAGTGGAGTCCGGGTGAGGAGCTGGGGCTGGATCAATGCTACTTTATGAATAAGGGATACCAGGAATAATAGTATAACATTTTAAAATTAAATTTTTAATTTTGAGATCATTAGAGATTTGCATTTTGTAATTTTACAGGTCTAAAAAGAGTTTTAGCTTAATATAATAGCTAGATTTCAGGCCCAGGCAGACCTAGACTCAGATTCTGGCTTTCTTTTTTATTAGTTTTGTGACCTTAGCCTACTTTACTCTTCTGTGCCTCAGTTTCCTTAGATGTACTCTACGGAAAATAATAGCAAGTGCTTGGCCTCTTTCTGCCTCCATCTGCCTGCCTGCCTTTCTCTTCCTCTCTTGATCCTGAATCTCTTTTGTTACACTGTTTTACATCTTCATTGTCCTTTTATTTTTTACCAGTGTTTCTTGGAATTCCCCCACCTTTTCTCTTCTCCCAGTTTTGTGCTTCTCTTCCCATTTTCCTGACTCTTAGCTGGTTCTCCATTTTCAGCTTCTTGCTTTCTCCTGCATCACCCCCAAATGAATTTTCACTGTCTTTACAAAAATGTTTCCTGATCCATTTCTCTCTGTCATTCACTGTTTTGGGGTCCTTCGTGGCTTCCGGGAGAATGTGCAACTCTTAATTATTTATAAGCACAAGAGAATAATTACAGAAATGATTTAATTGCTTTTTTTTTTTTTTAACATAGATCCTAACAGTATCTGCTGAACTAGAGGATGGTGGAGTTAGAGCATTATCAGCAGGCACATTCAAGATGAGAAAAAGATTGGTTTGGGTGAGCTTGAGGTGAGAATGCAGCTATACAGAGTACATAGAAGTTTCAATCTCATTTGTCAAAGCATCTGAAAAAAAAAAAAGATAGGCAATTATTCACAGCTAGGAATACATAGAATGGAAAGTAAATGTCACCAATATTTGAATTGGAGGGAAAGAGAGTAGAGCTAATTATTACTTTTTAGAAATAATTTGGGTGCTCTGGGCAATGTACCAGATGAAATGCTGCCACTCACTTTTATGGACTTTATTCTCCTTTGGGCTACTCCATAGGGTTGAATGGAAATATTCACTTAATGAAGTAGGTGTTAGAATGGGAAGAGCCTAAATTGAACAGCCAAGTCAGGAAGCCTGGTTCTATCTTTGCTTTACAATCAGTATAGCTATTTGACTCTGGGTAAGTCCTTTAATCTCTCTTGACTGCCTTTTCTTCATCTGAAAAGGACGGGGTTGGGTTTGTAATCCACTTGAGAAGTTTCAGATATGATGTCTTTGAGAAGAGGGTGCTGAATAAAGGAAAGCTGACCAACTAAATAGGATGGAAGCCACCAAAAATGTACAGGGGTCAGGGTGAGTAGATTAAAAGTGAACAAAGAAAATGAGGAATGGTGGCAAAATATGAAGATGTGTGGTCAAGTATGAGCTTTTCAGCCTCATCCTTACGGATACGTTTTAAGATTCGTTATGTAGAGGGTGGCAAAGAGAAGGTGGAGCTCTTCACATGGAGTGGGTAAGAAAAGGGAACATCCTGAGGACGCATGCCCTATTTTTATCCCCACTCCATTCTAGTCCTCACCCCTCCACAGAAATCCAGATGAACGTGTTATCTTGCTGTGATGTGCCAAAGACCGTTCAGTCTGGAAGGACTCTTAGATACTATTCCAATGCCCTTATTTTCAGTAGAAGACATTGAGGCCAAAAAAGATGAAGTGGCTTGCCTGAGGCCATACCTCAGTTCTCTCCTGGAGTTGGCCTACTTTTTTCAGATTATCAGGTCAGCCTCTAGTAGGTCTTTAACCTCAACAAAATACCAATCACAGTAGTTCACAGTCTACAGATAATGTGATATAATGCATTGCTGTCTCTCCTTTCTCCTGATTAGAGGTGAGGGCGAGGGCAAATTGAAATTGAACTGGGGTGTGGGAAGGATATGACATTTTAATATGATTTGAGATAATTGATAAAAAGTATATTAATAAATGTGTCAAATATTGATGAAAGAATATAATTTAATAAGTTTTGACTATATGTGGTAGAAAACCTATGTATCAGGAGTTGTATGCACTTATGATAATCATAGGCAGACAGACGGAAAGCAAATTTGGATAAAGTAAATTCTGTCTAGGTTAGACTCCTCAATAATCAAAGAAAATTTCAGTAACTGGTGTGTCCCAACCACTTACAAGCTAGATAGCTCTTGCCTGTTCTCCAAAAATGGTACCCCGAGGTTACCCCTTTTACTTCTCTGCTTGAAGCATTCTCCTAACTGAGATACTTAGTAAAGAAGATTCAGGTATGCAGGAAAATTTGTGTGCAGCAGAGTATTTTATCCCGGAAGAACATGGAGGCTTACAGAAAGAAAGGAGAGGGAAATCAGAGATATCAGGAAAAATCTCCACAGTATATGGCTGGAGGTGGGAGATACAAATAACCAAATCTTACATTTCATAATGCTTTACAATTTTCAAAGTAAATTTGTATACTTTGTCTTAATTTGATACTTATAGCAAGTATGCCAGATGGGAAACTTAGTCTCCTATTGTCTCTCTGAAAAGGGAAGATAACTATTATCACTAACTCCATTATCCCCACAAGTCTCTGAGAAGTTATACATCAAAGTTGGAGAAATTATAAGTGTCAGAGCTAGGGCTGGAATGCAGGTCTTCTGGCTCCTGATTTAGTGCCCACAAGAGAAGAGAACCATGTAAGTCACACTGAGGTGTGTTAAAAAGGCCATGAGTGATAGGTGGTGTCAAGTCAGCACAGAGAAGTCAAACATTATGTAGAGGGTTTGGCCCCAGAATTATTTGTAGACCTTGACTGATGACCTTTACATTAAATGAAGAGCTTAGCTGAGACTAGAGATGATTGAGAAGCTACTTATAGGAAAGAAAAAGAGGCTATGGGTATCTTAAGTATGCAAGCTAGGTTGGGGAATTCATGGGCAAAGGCCTATTCATGGAATTTTAAAATTAGGACAATGAGGATCAAACCTCAGTTAGTGAACAAAAAGCAAAACCATTCAAGCAAAAGATGACAAACTCAGTTCTACAACCTCTCACCTTATCTGTGTAGGAAAAAAGGAACCACTATTGAAACTTTTTACCAGGGCACACTTAGCCTGTCCTGAACAAAGCCCAAAATGGGCTGGGGCATTTTCCCTTCATTAACACTTCATTAAGCATTGTCAGATATGAGCCTTCTAGCCAGATCCTGGCAAGGGACTCTTACTGAGGTGATAATGAGGAGAAAATGTACTAGGTTTTTGGCCTACTCCAGAGTTGTTGAATGTAGGCTAAAATATATTTTGATAACATTGGCTTTAAAATGGGTATCAAATATTACTTTATACTGTGCAGAGTAAATAGAATACATAGGCACAAACAGAAAGAGACATGCACGCCAGTATAACATGACACATTTTGGAGCGATGTGGTGATTCGTTGTAAACAAATTGTAAAAATCTGAGTTTTGTTAGACTTCACAGATGATGGATCTTGATAGATTTGCAACTTGTACCTCTTATTTAAAAAAATACCTCTTTCAAAAACAGACATAACAATCTTGTATGACTGTTAGGATGTTAGTGCTTCTAGCCCTAATCAATGTCTTCAGGATGTTTAATATTTATCAGCAACCAAGTGTTTTTAGAATTAAATAGTGCTCACTTTCTAGTATTTACTAGCTTGCCTAAGTTTCTTAAGAGTGCTGTCACCCTGATTTAATATCCTGTGAAAGCCTGAAGGTACAACATTTTAAGAAAAAAAATGATATTTAATCTTAACTTTGAATAAACTTTTGATTTGATCATCCACAACAATTGCAAAAATATTAAAATATGAATCAAACGTGAATGCCCCTAGGATCATTTGATGTGGACACAGTTGTCTGGAAGATCATACTCATAGGAATCAGCAATCTGATGTCAACCAAAATTTTGGAAGTATGTGTGAATGTGTGTGTGTCTGTATGGGGATTCTGGAGGACCCAACAAATGGCAGAACAGTGTTTTCTTTTTTTTTCAGTTGGAGTCTCACTCTGTCACCCAGACTGGAGTGCAGTGGCCGCTCCCGGCCACCGCAGCCTCGACCTGCTGGGCTCCGGCGATCCTTCCACCTCAGCCTTCCAAGTAGCCGGAATTACAGGCATGCACCACCAAGGCCGGCTGATTTTTTGATTTATTGTAGAGATGAGGTCTCGCTGCCCAGGCGGGTCTCGAACCCGCGGGCTCAGGCAATCCACTCACCTCAGCCTCCCAAAGGCACGGGATTACAGGCTGAGCCACCGAGCCCGGCAAAACAGTGTTTTCAGGGGTATTTTCCTGGGCCTTGTTTTGATATTATAGTTTTTTTAAAAGCATATTTTGACAACAATCAAGAAGATTTAAAAAGAAAGAGAAACGAATAACTCCAGCATTCCAATAAGCAAATTGTCAAAAGTGGAGTTGGAAGGGGATTATCATGTATGGATCCCTGCTATGTTTAAGAGCTTCATATGAGCCATCTTATTATAATTCTCTTAATTAATTTTGATGGTGAAAACCCATCACTTCCCTAGACCTCACTTTCACCTTATTCCCACAGTGAATTGTTATTGTAGAAGTTAGTCTTCATTTCATGTTCATTTTCGCAAAAAAGTCAACATTTTGATAATTTCATCAATGTATCCTGGGATTAGCTCCTTGGAAAGTGGTATAGGGTTGATTTTCTCTTTCATAACATCTATCATGTATTAGACTTGGTGCAGACCATTGAGGTACAGTGGTGAAGTTGGAGAAATAGAGAGACATGCATAGGTTTTAATCAGTAGCAACTTGCAGAATGCTTCACTAAAGGAGAAAATGGCACAGAATCGATAAAGTAGATTGAACTGGAGCAACCAAGATCTGGGAAGCCATCATGAAAAGTCTGCAACAGTGAGCTACAAAAGCCAGGCATGGTAACCCTTGGACATTTCAAAGGCTTATCTCACAGGGCTAGGAAAAATAATGCATGTTAAAACTGCTGGTGATGTTGATACTTAGTAGGTGGTTACTCACCAATGTTAATTTGATGTAAAAAATGGAAGCAAAGAAATTAAAACAAAAATCTCAACTATCACATAATGAAAACCTCATGTGGCAATTCAGAAGTCCCCTGAGTGGGAAGTGTCATGCTGGAGTATGGTTTTATGAAGCTCCCCGAAGTCCCTTGACCACTGGCAGTGACAGTCCCATCCCTGAGTCTCCTCTTCTGCTGGGTGGGCTCCAGTCTCAATGGGGACTTTGGTGCTTCCAGGCACAAGACCTCTGTTGCCAATTGCTTAGAGGAGAGGTTTCCTAATTATTCTATAATGATGGTGGCATGATATCACATAGTGAATCTTTATTTTCCCAATTAGAGTTTTTTAAAATAACCCTATACCATATATTTTTTTGGAAACTACAAACAATAAAACCAAGAAATACATGATCTCCGAAGAAAGGACAGTCCTTTAAATTGAATACATTTAGCTGTACCAACAACTCACTACATTGTTCTTATTTTTCTCATTTCTCTGTGGGCCAGTGATAACTTTATCATGGGTTGTCATTGATCCATGGACTAGTGTTTGGGAAGCACTGGTGTAGATATTATTGCCAGAGGCAGCGTTTCCAAGGAAATTACTTCTAAGAGCCATAGGTCCAGATGCACTCCTTGAACTGTTAGGCTGAATCCTGACAGGTGGCAGGGTTGGGGGAAGAGGGGTTGCTCTACCCTGTTTCTCTTACAAAAATTATGGCACAAGGAAGAGTGTGGCACTGAGGTTCTATGGGATATCATAATCTCCATCAGTGACAGATTGATGAGGCTCATCGGGGATTGAGGGGGAAGTGATCGATGTACTCTGTCTTGACTTTAGCAAGCCTTTTATTTCTATCTTGTGTGACATATTCATCAATAATCTGAGAAAATAGAATCTAGACACAACTTTCTGGTTGGAAGGTTATTTCAAATCTGCTGTACAGAGGCGAGAGGACTCTTATGAGAGTTAGAAATGCAGGGTGAGTTTGGACTTTGGCCTGACTTTCTGTGTGATCTTGAACAAATTCACTGAATTCATTTGGTCTCAGTTCCTCATCCATGAGATGAGAATTTCATCCCCTGGGGCTCATCAAGTTATCTTCAGTGTTAAAACAATAAATAATAAGAAATAGTAACTACGTAGGCTAAAAAAGAGATCTGATTCTTTGTTTTGAGTTGATATTATATCAGCTCATTGATGTACAGTAATCTCATGCTGCTCCAGTATCTATGTGTAAAGAGAAAAACTATGATTACTTAGTAAACTCATGGATACAGGCATTATTCATACCCATAGTGGGGAATAATTTTTCTTGTTTCTGGTTCCTGGAGACTCAAGCTGATGGAGTTCTTCATATTTTTACTTTTTAGAAATGTATAAAAAAATGATAGTACAAACAATTCAAGGTTCAGAGAGGGAAAACCCCCCAGAAAATATAGCATGTCAAAAATAAAAATCAGCTATGTAGTATTATTTTTTAAATAAATCAATAAAGGAACATCCAGTGATTTTTAGACACATAAAAGATAGAAAGTAATCTAACTTGAACTAAGTGTGGTGGCTCACACCTGTAATCTCAGCACTTTGGCAGACTGAGGCAGGAGGATTGCCTGAGCCCAGGAGTTTGAGGCCTGCCTAAGCAACATAGTGAGACCTCATCTCTAACAAACAGAAAGAAAGAAAGAAAAGAAAAGAAAAGAAAGAAAAAGTAATCTAACTTGAATTGAACAGGTATTTTGCTGTATGCTTTGTATTTTATTTTATTCCACTGATTATGTTATTTAATTGCATTATATTAACATATTACATTAATGGTATTGCTTTGATTTTCCTTTTACCCTGTGTGGTAAAAATTATGACTCCCACTTTATATAGGAGGAAATTGGGGCCCAGAGATTTTGAGTCGGTGTCAAGATTGCCTATCAGGTAAGGAGTGCAGCCAGGATCGGCTCTAACCCAGGTATCTACAAATCACAAGATTTCCCTTGCACGCTACGTTCTTCCACTACCACCTGGCTGTGCAGAGTAAACATCCAAGGCGCTTGGATGCAGCCTGGATTTTTTACCTATCTTATTCTGCTATTTTTCCTTTCCAACAAGATGACCTTGAATTCCTTTCCAGCTGTATGTTTCTAGAGTGCTTGAATTCCTACTGAATGAATAGATTCCAAGGATAGTGAAGCTGACCCTAGTGATACGGAGGGATGGTAGGCCAGAACAGAGAAGCATAGGATGAAATGGAGCAGCACGTCATGCACTGTAGTAACAAGCATAAATATCCTCTTAGAAATGGAGTGAATCACGCCTTTGAGTTACAAGTAGTTTGGTCCTCCATTTGAGGGTAAACTCACTTATTCTTCCTCTAGCTGGGTGGAAGGAAACATTTTATTCTGAAAGATTCAAGTATAAAAATATCACATGGTTTCTCTCTATAATATAGATACATACACATATGCAGATTTTCTATTGTGGAGATTTTTTTTTAATGGTCATTGAGTAGGCTCTATGGTTCCATTCAATAAAGTCAAAGCTTTGAGCTGGCTATGACTCACTAAAGAAGGTAAATTTTTAATAGCCAGTTGATACTGTCGGATGACTTTTAATATGCACATTTTTCTTAGTTCTTTGGGCTTTTCTTGTGCCTGTCTTTGTTTCTCTGAGAACAGTGGACCACAGTGGCATAAATCTGAGGCATGTAGTCACAAGACCTTGGTGTGACATCCAGATCTTCCATTTGGCTCTGCCTCTTTGCCAGCTGCATGACCTTGGGCAGATCACTGAACCTCTCTGAGCCAAAGCTTATTTGCCCATAAAATGGTAACAGATGATGTAATGATTGAAATGAGATACATGAGAGTGCTTGTTAAGCTATAAGCACCGTCCAAGCATTAAAAGTTATTCATATTCTGGTCAGAAAGAATTTTAAAAAAACTCAGATTTTCACCAGGATGATTGTATGCATGGTTAATATTTCACTGATTGAACCACTTTCAAATTTGCTTCATCGGGAAAACATTCTAGTCCAAACACCTCCTCTGTGTAAATGAAACATGACAAAGCTGCGTCTCGGTCCCATTGCCCTCATTCTTAAGACCTCTTAGCTCTTATCCAACCTGTCTCTCTTGTTCTGTGGATGTCTGTACACATTATGCCATATAATTAATTTTAGATGATAGGCAATCAGCCTGCCAGGCTGCTATAGTGACTGTGATACTTGTAGTTTCTCTTGTAGTTTTACTCACCTTTCTGCACAGGCTTGCTTCATAGTACCAGGGTTGACTTTACCCTAGAGTGTGACCAGTAGGTGTTATAAACTGAAGGGTCTGCACTGGCATCTCCTTTGCCATGTGGTGGCAGAGCGAATGGGTGAAAGGGCTGGTAAAAAGTGGCTCAGGCATTGGGGTACTTGTTGAATGGCTGCTGATTCGACGAGTCCCTCAGCGGAGTGCTTCCATGAGGGGCAGGTTGTCAGTGAAGGTGAGTATGTGAATGCCCTGGAATAACATTGAAGAGGGAAAGAGGCAGGTGTATGCCACCTTGCATCAGCAGGGCATCAGGAGCAAGCTGGCAGCTTTCTGTGCACAACCGCCCCGACATACACTCATGTCTTGAGCAAGACATCTGGCTCCTCCACCCACTCCCCCTCCTTGCTCCTTCCTATTAGATTGCATCCAGGCCATGGTAGACATTCTCCTGGACCACACCTGGGCATCAGTCACTACTGGCAGAATGAGTATTTTGACCCTGTTAACCCTTGTTGAGGTGACAGGAGAGAGAATAGACATGATCAAGGACAGAAGAGACGGACAGGAAGAGACAGGCATTACAGGAGGTGGAGGCTAGGAGGTTGGAGCTGTAATCGGAAGAGGGTATTGAAGTAATGTGATGAAACAATGCGTGGATAATTCAATTATTTTTAAAATGCAGGTTATTCAACTGAGGAATGGAGAGAGAACTAGGAAGCTTAGACAGACTGTACTGAGGGACTGGGGTGCTCCACCTATGGATGTTTGTTTTTTCACGATCAGATGGACTTAGACTAGGAGTTTTTCCTCAGAGAATGAACATCCAAGGGACTCACAGAGGCTTGAAGGGTGGAAAATGGACCACACAGGTGCTTTGGACCACGTCTGACTATGCTCCAGGCTTTGTCTTGAGGAGAATTTTAAGCAGTGAGTCTGTTAAACATTTCTTGTTTTCCTCGCTCCTTTTTCCCATTTGCCATTTACCTCTTATTCTTTCCTATTCTCACCCCTCTTAAATGTAGGCTTTTGCTCATTTAATAGTGGTAAAAGTGAATGGTTTCACATTTCCTCTTGTAGCTCTCCTAAGTCATTAAATCCCTTGGCAATTTGTAGGGATGCAGCTAGAGAAAAAGTAGAATTGCAATCAAGGAAAGCATGATATGATATTTTCTATTAAACAAATATTTATTTGCATTTCATAGAAAGGCAGTGTGCCCATGGCAGCTCCCAGAGATGCGAAGGGGGGATGCAGGGTGCTAGGAGCCTCTAGCTGTTCACAGATTTCCATCAGTTATACCCCTCTTCCTCTCCCCCACCCCCCAACAGGAGCCATCACAAATAAATATACATGCTGAATGCAGACGTTGCGTTTGCTACGCAGTGCAGCCTCAGCACAACTGCAGAAGCCCTGCTTTCCAAACAGATCGCCAACCTCAAACCCTCTATGTGGAAATGATGGACCACCACTGAGGGGGGGAGGGGCATGGTTAAGGGCAGTGAATTTGAGAATCAAAATTCATTTTTCTGGCTCTTACCTGTTTGGATTTAGGCAATAACTTATCCTTTTAGAACTGCAGGCTCCTCCTCATTGTTAAATCAGAGAAATAATACCAACCTTGTGAGATTAGTGGAGAAGGAAATGCCTTACCTCGCTAAGTATAGCGCTAGGCTGGGAAGGAAGCCCTTCTCATGGTGAGCCTGCGGAAGTGCAAAGCACTATGTCTTGTCCCTCCACAGATATTCCATGTGGTCCTCCCAACAATCCTGTGAGGTGGGGATTATCGTACAAGTGAGAAATCCAGGACTCGGGGGGGGGATTATGGTTTGATCCAGGCCACGCATGTGTGAAGTGGTGGAGGAGAACGTGTCTCAGAGAAAGATTTGCTCGGGTTGGAGGAGACAGGGCTGAAAGAGAGTGTTCATGGTGGGAGATGCATGCTTTCCTTTAGCCTGGGATCTGATGATGTCTCCCAGGGGCCGTGAGGCCTCTGCCTGGAAGCAGGGCCATATGAGATGATATAAGATGAGCCTATTCTGGGCTGTGGGGTGTTTATGGAATGGAAACTTTCAGAGATACCACAGCAAAGAAAGTGGAAATTTCAGTTTCGTGTGCTAAGAATAAATCTATAGAGAAATGATTTGATGTAAGCTGATGAACAGAAAAAAGAGAGAGAGAGAGAGAGAGTGTGTGTGTGCGCCTGGGGACAGCAGTGTACCCATCTGCTTCTATTATTATTGTTGTTGTTAAGCTAAGAAGAGGATGCTTTCTTCATCCTCCATTCTCCTTTTAGGAGCTCTTCAGGTTGCCTAGACACCTGTGACACACACCGCTTCCCACTGTGGCATCTGAATATGCCACGAGGCGCAGAGCTATTCACTTCTTCTCAGTTTCTGGCTTGACTCTTACCTGGAGCTGCTCCACCACTGGAAGCTGTCAGGAGATCTTGTGGCCCTAACACGGGAGAATTAGGGAAAGACAGAGTAGGCAAATAGGCCAGAGGGACAAGGAGAGAGGTTTCCAGAAGGAAGAGGAGATAAAGAAATGTGGAGGGCAATATTTCTCTCAGAACGAGTTGCAAGGTAAAATGAATGCTGAACATTAAGTGCATAATTTGAGTAATTAACGTTCCAGATGGGAGAACAGTTTTATATTCTTATTCATATTTTCCAAAGGTTCAGAACCACTCAGTAAACTGTTTCCTGAATTGCTGTCATCACTGGCTTGATCCCAAAGGACCACACATGGCACAACTTCATTTGAGTTTCCAGGTGTCTTTTACATTTTTTAAATAAATGAAATGTTTTGTCTCTTAGGCCAGAATTCCCAACCAGTGTGCCATGAATGGGTTACAGCTATGCTTAAATTATTGTTCTGCTCAGCCCTTTGGCACAGACTACAATCCCTCCAGGGCTCCTGGGAAAAGGTCTGAACACCCAGCGTGGGTTTGCTGCTGGCCTGACGGCCCTGAGAAAGGTTCTGGTGAAAAAGGTTGAGGAGTACTGGGTTAGCATCTGTGTGTCTTTGGGAGAATCTTTCTTCAGACGCAGGTTAACTACATACAAATGCAGTCCCCAGCCAATCCATATCAGAGAAAAAAGATCCAGTTCAGAACTTGCAGCTTCACTGTGTGAAATTTCTCTTGAAGAATGGCCGGGCCTTGGGCAATATCTCCCTTGGGCTCACAGCAGGCTTCAGGGCTCCTCTTTCTCCCTCAAACTCCTTTACACTCTTTTCTTTATTCTTCTTCATAGTTGAACTATTTAACATGATGTTTAAAGGCATGCCTGACTGCCTTGTGGAGATTCAGAGTTGCCATGGCAATGTGGCCTGTTTCTCCAAATTAGGACATATTCCCGCTGCCTTTTTTTTTTAATGTGCTATGTTTTCTCTCCCATACAATTTCTTTGCTTCTTTACATCCTTCCCTGCCTTTCTCCCCCAGAATGCTAATTTAAGTACCTGTTCCCAGAACGGGAGAGGTCTGCAGGCTAGGGAGCCCCTTCCTGATGTTCTGCCCAACCTCACCTTCCATCACACCGTAGAGGGATCTGTGTCCCAGGGGCTGCCATTTCAGTAGCCTCCAAAGAGTTCTTTCTGCTAGGTTTGCTCCTGAAGTCCTTTTTTTTCCTGGATTGGGCTGATAGCAACTGAATTTCTGTTTTACATGAAAACCTTTTGTGAATGGAAATAGGTAAGGAAAAGATAGCTGTGGCTTGGATTTTAAAGATTACGTACCAGAAACTTTTCCCCAGGTACCGGCTCCCTCTAGGGGGCGCTCACGTGGTAATCGAGGGTGTGTGCACCTCAGTTTTTTCTATGCAACTCATTTTAGGATACCAGGAAAATGTAAACTTCAGATCAGTAAAGTTGTGTAACCTAAGGGTAAGGACAGAAGCTGGTTAAGGTATTTTAAAAAAGAAAAAGAAACGCTGTGGGATGAAAGTGTTTCTTTCCTTCAAGATTATTTCTGCTCCATAGACTGTAGATAACTCTTCAAGCCTCTTGAATTACTGACTGTGATAAAAAAATGGGGAAAGAAAGAGAATGAGAAAAGCAAGGCAGATTTAACTCTCCTTTCGCTCATTTTCATTGCTGGTGCTCGGTCCTTGGCACCTGGAAGCCGATTAGAAGAGGTTCCTTGGGCCCATGCTTAGAGCAGAGACACACAAACTTGAGTGCACTTTGAAATTACCTGGGGAGTTTTTAAAAAATATAGATGTCTGGCCTTCCCACAAAGAGTCTGATGTCATTGTGTGGGGTGCAACTTGGGCACCGTCATTTTTTTTTAATGCTCTTCAGTTTATTCTAATGTACAGCAGAAGTTGAG
This sequence comes from Cephalopachus bancanus, assembly GCA_027257055.1. NCBI lineage: Eukaryota > Metazoa > Chordata > Mammalia > Primates > Tarsiidae > Cephalopachus > Cephalopachus bancanus. The sequence goes on along the minus strand of JAPVLO010000382.1, from coordinate 1,083,480 downwards.
ATTTACTGGCTTAGACGGCAACTGTTTTGGGAAGGTTGAAATAATGGCTTCCATATGTTTCGCCGTAAGTGGTCATCTCTGAAATCCTTGGAAAAAAGGCACATAATTCTCAGATTTTGTGAATTCAAACCTTCTCTTCCCTGCTTATCACTTTTAGAAACTGCGAGCTCCCTGCCTGGACCTCATGAACATGACTGTTTTTTGACCTGTGAAAGGGGTGAAGGGAGAACACCAACACAATTAGCCAGGTAAACAAGACGGAAGCTGACCCAGGGCCAAGCCTCACCGCAGGCAGGCGATGACAAGGTTGGAACCCAGGCAGTGTCAGGGCTGCCAGTGCGAGGGCCAGGAGTGGGAAATCATGCTGTAGCAGTCACAGTTAGGTCGGAATATGACACTCGGTCGTGTGACTGAAAGAAACGTGACAGAGCACTTTGATTTGCTTCTGGAGCTTGACCGAGAGCCGCTGATGGAGCTTCCCGTGGAGGGCCTCTTCTAGTGCCAGAAGTTAGCAAATTGACAACTGTGTTTTCACCTTGTTCCTTTTCCTTGCATTTGCCTGTAGGCAGGGTGTATTAAGTACAGCAAGAGGTAGCAAGCTTTCAAATTACAGATTTTTGACCATTCAGAAAACATCACTAGAATGATCAACTATTATTTTTTTTCCTATGATTTCCATCAGGGAGGAATCCTGGGTGGTAGGAAAGATTTTTGATTCCTGTTTTGCCACTCATTTTAGGATACCAGGAAAATGTAAACTTCAGATCAGTAAAGTTGTGTAACCTAAGGGTAAGGACAGAAGCTGGTTAAGGTATTTTAAAAAAGAAAAAGAAACGCTGTGGGATGAAAGTGTTTCTTTCCTTCAAGATTATTTCTGCTCCATAGACTGTAGATAACTCTTCAAGCCTCTTGAATTACTGTGGCAACCTCTTGAATTACTGTAGCAACCTGTGGCACAATGCAGAAGTTCCTTATCCTCTTGAACCTCATTTCTACCTCTGTAAAATGGGGTGGAAATGGGCAGGGGACAGGGATTGCCAAGGCCTCTTAGGTTGTAAGGATTTTGTTTGTTTCTTTCAGTCTCGTGTCTGCACCAGCTACTTACTAACGGTTACCTGTCAGGTGACGATATGATGGCAGCCTTGTCTTAGACCAGGTTGGGAATTAAGCCAGATTATAGGAATTCCAGAGTGGAGTATCTTGGATTCATTCAGGGAAATCAATCATTACACACATGATTTGTAGCAGAATGCATTCTCAGCTTGGAAAACCAAACTTGGATCTCAGGGAAAAGCTAAGGAGTAGTCAGAAGAAGAAAAAGGCCAAGATTCTGTTGAGATGGAGAAGAAGTTTCCAAAGCACACTGTGCCTGTCCTAAGGCATGCTCTAGGGCATTTATCTTCTCGTGAGGACCAGGCCGGGACCACGGACCCTAGCACTTCTCCTACTTGAGTACTTATAGCTCTCTGGGTAGACAGATTGAAATTGTCAGATTTCTTAGTAGTCAGGCATCTTCCAAATCCAAGAGTTAATTCAGCTCTACATCCTCTTCAGTTCAAGGGACCATCACACCATAAGCCAAGCACTGTACCAGGTACTGATCTCAAGAAGCTTACAATCCCAGTAATAACTACAACTCTAGCAACAGCCATTTGTATACCATACAGTATACAAAGCTATTTTTACATTATCCTCTTTGTTCCCCATACTATTTATTCATGATATATTTTATCCATCAGAGTGACAATTTAAAAAAAATTAAAATGCTCAGTGTTGGTGAGAGTATGGGGAAATAGACACTTTCATAAATTCATGGTAAAAATACAAATTGGAATGACCTTTGTGGAAGACAGTTTGGCGATAGAAGCCTCAAAAATATGTATGCCCATTACAGCTTATTCAACTTATAAAAATTGATCCTATGACAATGTAAAAATGTTTATTTGAAAAATGGTCGTCATAGCATTATGTATCATTGTGAGCAATTTGAAACATTTTACATGTTCGGTGATGAAGGGCTAGTTAAAATAAATTATGGTGTGGATGATAAGCAACCATTAAAAATCACATTATGTAAGAAAATATTTAATGAAAGGGGAAAATGTCATTTCTATAAATACAGGAAAAAAAACAGGTTGGAATAATAGTCATCAAATATTTATTGAGTGCTTACTGTGTTTGGGACACTGTACTAGACACTGAGAATAGAGTGATTGATCAGACTCACAGACCCTATTTTCTAGAAGGTTATATCTTGTGGGGATGGGAAGTCTATACTCTGGGAAATTTAATCTGGTAGTGGTGTGAGGTGGGGAGTGTACACTCTGGAAAGCTATGCTCAGTGTGGTGTTTGTATTTCAGAGGGTGGGAGTAAGATTAGGAGGAATACATGTTTGTAAATATAAATATGCTATAAAGATAGGAGAATTTAAAACAGATTGACAGATAGACAATAAAATAACATTATTTCTGAATGAAAGTAGCACAGATGATTTAAATGTTCTGTATTTTTTAAATTTTAAAAAATTTTTAGTTTTTAAATTTTTTTGTGGAGCTGGGGATCTCACTATGTTATCCGGGCTGAACTTGAATTCTTGGCCTTGAACAATCTTGCTAGAATTATAAGCATGAGCCACCACTATGGCTTTGTATGTTTTCTGTAATTCTTACATTTTTCATAATTAGTATACTTTATAAAATATGCTCTTATAATAAGAATACATATGTATAAAAAGAAACATAGTTCTTAAGAAAGTTGCTAAATTTTCATGGATCCCATTTTCATTTGTGAACACTACCTTTCTTAAAATTTAATCCTCTATTTCTCCTGGCTAGCACCAATAAATAAAAATAAACTAACAAAAACATACTCCCTCTCCCCCACTGCCTTCTATCACCATGGGTGGAAAAAAGCCTTTGCATATAGAAGAATGTATTTTGAAACAGAAACATGAAAGCTTCTCTTGTAAAGGCACAATATGAAAACTGCACAATCTGAAAATCTTTTTAACCCTGAAAAGGTTAAAGAACACTAATGAAAAGCAGGGTAATGCTTATTGTATGTTTGGAGGGGATCTGCCGATTGTTTCTCTTAAGCGCAGTCAGATTGGTTTTTGCTTCTGGATGTCAGCATACAGTCTTTATAAGGGACTAAAAACATTTCACCAAGGAGGCAACCTGGCCTTGCCTGCTGCAGCAGACAAGGGACCTATGATATTAATCCAGAGGGAATTGTGGGTGGCAGTCACTGGTTCTCTCACATGAGCCTCTTTTTTGCTTTCTCCTGTCCTTCCCTGTTCTTAGTGTGTTTTCTTTTTCTTTCTCTTAGTGTGTTTTCTTTTCCTACTCAATTTCAATCCCTTTCAATCCATCGCATTTATGGAGCGTTGCTATGCATTGACATTATGTTGGTCCCACTCTCCATAGCCTTCGGTTTTAGTAACCTCTTCGGTGCTGACATGCCTCTTGGGCCTGAGCTAGCATCGCCAGTGGTCAGAAAGGGTGTTGTTGGCTCCTGACCTAGAAGAGAGGATCACCGGCAACTAGTAAACATTGAGAATTCTGCTGGCTTTGTCATTGTCATTTGGGTCAACTTAGAATTCACTTGTACTGGTTCTATAGAGAATCAGAAAACAAACTTATTGTCTTAGTCCGTTTTGTGCTGCTATAAAGAAATATCTAAGGCTGGGTAATTTATAAAGAAAAGAGTTTTATTTGGCTCAGCTCTGCAGACAAGAAGCATGGCACCAGCATCTGCTTCTAGTGAGGGCCTCAGGCCGTTACCGCTCAGGGAGGGAGGCAAAGGGGACCTGGTATGAGCAGAGGTCAGGTGGAGAGAGAGCAGAAGCAAGAGAGATACCAACCAGCTCTGAGGAGGGGGAAATGCTCATGAGAACTAATAATGAGCAAAACCTCACTCATTACCAGAAGGAAGGCGCCACGCAATTCATGAAGATTTCACCTCCATGACTGAACGCCTCCCATTAGGCTTCACCTCCAACGTTGGGGTTTCAACATAAAGTTTGGAGGGTCAAATAGCCAAACTATAGCACCTTCATTTTACAATATATGGCTATGATGGGTGGGTGGCGATGACCATGATGTTACGTGCATTGGGACTCCCCTGCTAGGCCTCATTTTCTCTCCTGTTGAGGAAAAATGATTATTTAAGAAGCGACATTCAGGTAGAAATGTTGCCTGTGATTTAAGCCTGCTTTGGTCGCAAACAAATCATGGGTATGCCTGATACTGTCCTTTGGCTTTTTTAGATTGCTCTGTGTGTGTGTGTGTGTGTGTGTGTGTGTGTGTGTGTGTGTGTGTGTGTGTGTGCGATATGTAATATGTATATATATATAAATTGTATGGTCTTCTTGCTCTGATAAGGTGTTTTAAAGATAAGCTAATACTTGTGTAAGATAAACTAATGCTTGTGTTTGCTTCAGAGAAGATTAGGGTATGTTTTCTTCTGCTATATTCTCTGTAGTTTCTCTATGCCTCCCATTTTTATTAAGAAATGAAAGAAGCGGGCTTGGTGGCTCAGCCTGTAATCCCGCGCCCTTGGCAGGCTGAGGTGAGTGGATTGCCTGAGCCCGCGGGTTCGAGACCCATCTGGGCAACTTGGTGAGCCCTCATCTCTACAATAAATAAAAAATCAGCCGGGTGTGGTAGTGCGCGCCTGTAGTTCCAGCTACTTGGAAGGCTGAGGTGGAAGGATCGCCGGAGCCCAGCAGGTCGAGGCTACGGTGGCTGGGAGTGGCCACTGCACTCCAGTCTGGGTGACAGAGTGAGACTCCAACTCAAAAAAAAAAAAAAAGAAAGAAAAGTTGTCTCTGGGTGTTTGTGCAGGGTCATAAAGTCAGAAGTCATATGTCAAAACCCCTTATTCCTCAAAGTACCAGCATGAATAAGTTAACCTTATTTTTTTTCAGTTTTTGCAATTCCTATACGAATAAGATAGTTTTCTTAGCTGGGTGCTAATGAGTTATAACGCAAGTCACCAAAATAGTATTCATTCAGTAATATAAAAAGTATAAGTTTATTATCTTTATCCTGCTTTTGTTTTGGACTGCTCCCTAGTTATAAACCCTGACCTTAAATACCTCTCTCTGTAAAGTCCCCTGCTTTTATCATGTATCTTGTATGTGGGAGTCTAAAAGGATTCAGCTGGTTGACAGAACTCAAACGTTTTCTGATGACACAGTGACAGACTTGCCATCTCTGCCTGCCAGATAGTTGGTCTCAGGTGCTTTAAAGAGTGGATTAGAACTGCCACACAGGCTCTTGTCTCGTCTCCCACCTGCTCTCCCACAGCTCACTGCATCACTTCACTTCTTCACCTTCTTGCAACATATTGGGAAGAGGGGGGAGAGGACACTTTCTTTGCAGTGGCTCCTTTCTTCAGTGCAGATAGCTGTCACAGGTACTTCATAGTGTGAGCATTGAGCAACTGTTTTAGTAAAGGTAATCTTCCTGTCCTTTCCTCTGAATTCAGAAATGTCCTTATCGGAAAAAGAAAGAGAAAGGTTTTCTGAAATGTGAACAGGTGAGCTTACCTGTTCTCTTATTCCCATACCTCCCTCTTAGAAATGCACATCGCAGAGAATTCTATCTTAATTTGGATAAAGATAAATCCCAAATATTCCACCAAGACTTAGTAAATATGCATTATCCCTGGATCTTCTCAAACTTAGCTGTTAAGCCAGGACTGCAGATAATAAAGCAGGAGTTAGAGCAAAGAAATAATTATAAAGAGGGGGCAGTAGCAAACTTTAGGGACAGTTTTCTCACCATCTTTTCTCATCAGTTGAGACCACAGTTCTATTAATATCTCTGTGATCTGAATTTGTATTTAAAATGAACAGTATTTAATTCAGCAGATATTAATTGAGTATGTAGTATATGCAGGGACTCTTTAGGTGGTGGTTATTCTGGGATAAATAGACATGTCTCAGGTCTAGGGAAATTTACATTTCCTACTCTGGGGATGGTCAGATAATACACACATTAATAAACAATAATTTCAGATGGTGGTGATTTCTATTAAGAAAATTAAATGGGATCTCTTAGTAAATGGTGAAGTATCTACTTAGTAAATGGAGAAGTATCTGCTTTATAGTGTGTGTTCAGTGAAGCTATTACTGAGATGGTAAAGTTTGAAATGAAGTTAAATGACAAGAAGAGGCCATCTATGTGATGACTTCTTTATGGTAGAAGCATCCTAAGAGGAATTAACCTCAAGGGAAAGTGTTGTAGTGTGGAATTGTAGAGCAGAAAAAGACAGATGTGACTAGACTACAGTGAGCAAGGAATAATTGGTAAGAATCAAGGTCAGAAAAAAAGAAAGTCACCAGATCCTTACATCTTTATAGGCCATGGTAAAGATTTTGACATTAATTCCACATATAATATGAAACTATTATTGAATGTTTATAAGCAGGGGCTATATTATCTGATTTGAATATTAAAGACAAAATTATGATATTTTCATTTCCAGCCAAGAGGAAGTAAGTCAATCTGGAATTATTTTCCCACCATAAATAACTAGAAAATTGGAAGGGGAAAGAAAGAAGTGGCTACTTTTAGACATTGGACAATGGGCAGCACAGGACTATTATTCCTGAGTAAAGAGAAATAAGGTTTTTCTAAGGTGTTTACCTGGAGACAATCCCAGGACTGTGTACAAAGTGGGATAACCTAAGCAGATTTCAGCAATTTCACTGAGTTGAAACAGAGATCAGAGTTATGGAGGCTAAGACAGCAAAATTTTTGTGGAGCAGAATTTCTAAAATGAGATAGAGCTCCAGAAATATGCGTAGGGTTCCTCTTGAGTCTTTGCCCAAATCTGTGCATATTTTAGCTGAAACTCCATGGTTGATCAAGAATACTTTCTGGGGAAAATAACAATGATCAAGGAGCCATAAGAAGAATAATTTTCATAATTTCTACAGGGCCATGACCATTCTAGTTCCCTTAAACCAGAGTAAAAAGCACTCATTGACCACATGGGGCATTCAATAGGGATCTCAAAAGAGCTATATCTTAGAGGCATGGATAAATTAGTGCTAAAATAAAGGTTTTTTGAGAATGCCATAAAAGGAAACAGACTAATCTGTGAGCAACTCCCTGTCAAAAAGAGTCTCATGTTTTTAGAAGGAATTTGAAAAATTTTTATACTCATGCACATATGCACATGCACACACACATACACAGCAGTAAATGTGACCCATAAACAGGAAAAAACCAGTAGAAACAAATGCAGAAATAACAAAGATTTTTATAATATTAATAAAGGATTTTAAAACAGCTATTATAAATATGTTCGAGGATGAAAAGTAAGCCATGAACATGATGATTAAGAAAATGGAAGACATATTTTAAAGACCCAGTGGAACTTGAAAAAGGATTATATAGATACATTTGAATTAAAGAATAAACTATATGGGATTAATGGTAGACTAGACATTGTAACAAAATATGAAGGAACTAGAAGACAGCAATAGAAAATATTCAAAATGAAACAGAGAGAGAAAAAGATATAACAATAGGAAAAGTTTCAGAGACTCATAGGATAATATCAATCAGTGCAAGTTGTATGTAACTGGAGACCTGAAAGGAGGAAGCAGAGATAAAATGTTGGAAAAATTAATGCAAGAGATATAACTTCACATTTGATTAAAACTGTATCAAACTATTTGGTGAAAGCAATTTATGAAAACTGCTTTATTTATGATAAATCCACAAATTAAAGAAGTTCAGTAAATCCCAAACAAAAAATATGAAGACAATTACAGTTAGGCTCATTATAATAAAATTGCTGAAAACTAGTGATAAAGAGCAAAATCTTAAAAATAGCCAGAGGAAAAACGAGACACACTATATTTAGATTAGCAAAGGTAAGAATAGTAGCAGATTTCTTATCAGAAAGTATGCAAGTCAGAGGAAATAGACCACTGTCTTTAAAACAGGGAAAAAACACATCTCTCAGTTAAGAAATTTACACCAAGCAAAAATATATTTTAAATATGAAGGCAAAATAAAGATTTTCAGAAGAATAAAGACAGAGGTAATTAGTGGTACATTTGTACTTAAAATTTTTTTTTAATTTCAGGCAAAAGAAAAATACTATCAGGGTAAATTTGAATCTAGATGATGGAGTGAATAAAATCAGATATAGTAAATTGATGGGAATTTATAAAGATTGTTAAATGTCTTCAAAAAATAATTGGATGTCTGGAGCAAAAATAACAATATATTGTTGGGTTTATAACATATGTTGAAGTAAAACATATGATAACAACAGCCCTAAGAATGAGGGAAGGGTGAAATTTATTGTTGTAAGTTTCTTATACTATCTGTGTAATATTATTTTAAGAAAGAGTGCAATAATATTAAGATTATTGTAAGTCCTAGAGAAACCATCAGAACAATGACAGGGAAGATAGTTAATCATGGTTGAAATAACACCAAACTATAAAAAGTAGTCAATCCAAGAAAAGTCAGGAAACAGAAAAAGAAACAAGAAGTATATGTAACTTAAAAAATAAAAATAAAAAAAATAACAAAATAGTACATTTGGAGCCAAACATATTAATCATAATAGTAAATATAAATGGTTTAAATATTCCATTGAAAGGCACATATTGTCAGATTACAGCCGGGCTCGGTGGCTCAGCCTGTAATCCCGTGCCTTTGGGAGGCTGAGGTGAGTGGATTGCCTGAGCCCGCGGGTTCGAGACCCACCTGGGCAGCGAGACCTCATCTCTACAATAAATCAAAAAATCAGCCGGGCGTGGTTGCGCATGCCTGTAATTCCAGCTACTTGGAAGGCTGAGGCGGAAGGATCGCCGGAGCCCAGCAGGTCGAGGCTGCGGTGGCCGGGAGCGGCCACTGCACTCCAGTCTGGGCGACAGAGTGAGACTCCAACTCAAAAAAACCCAAAAAAACAAAAAAAACATATTGTCAGATTACATAAAAACCAAGACCCAACTGTATGCTAGCTATGAGAATCTCACTTTAAATATAAAGACACAGTTAGGTTAAAAGTAAAGAGATTAACTTTAAATATAAAGACATAGACAGGTTAAAAGTAAAGAGATTGGCCAGGCTTGGTGGTTCAGCCTGTAATCCCAGTGCTTTGGGGGACAGAGGTGAATGGATTGCCTGAGCCTGTGGGTTCAAGACTACCGGGGCAACTTGGTGAGACTTTGTCTCTACAATAAATCAAAAATCAGCGGGACTGCGTGGTAGTGCTCGCCTGTAGGTCCGGCAATTGGAAGACTGAGGCAGAAGGATCGCTGGAGCCCAGCAGGTCGAGGATGCGGTGACCGGGAGCGTGCCATGGCACCCCAGTCTGGGCAGCAGAGTGAGACTTCAACTCAAAAAGAAGAAGAAGAAAAAAAAAAAGTAGAGAGATTAATCAACATATGCCATACAAATGTTAATCAAAAGAAATCTGCTATCTTAATGTTAGACAAAAGAGACTTCAGGAAAAGGAATGCTACAAGGCATGAAGAAGAATATTTTATTATAAAAAGTGGACCATAGGGGAATTTATATCTCTATGAGCACACATCAAGAAAATGGAAGACAAAAAAAAAAGAAAAAAAAAAGTGGGCCATTTATTCAAGAATGTGAAACAATCCTAAATGTTTGTTTACTTAAATACAAATATTTCAAGCAAATACTGATAGAAAAAATAATAGAACACATAAAAAAGAGAAATAAACAAAACCACATTTATAGTTGGAGATATCAATGCTTCTCTTTCAGTAATTTATAGAACAAGTATCCAGAGCATAATAAGGATAGAGATGACTTGAAGAACATTATCCACCAACTTCTAGTTTGTATGTTATATTTACCAAGATATTCTGGGCCATAAAATAAGAGATGAAATTTAAGTTGGTTAAAATCATATAAAACGGGTTCTGTGACCACATCAGATTAAACATAGCTATGTATGAAAAATACCCAAATTTTGGAGATTAAACAATTAACTTGTAAGTAACTCATGAGTCAAAAAAAGAAATCACAAGAGTCTTCAGAAAGTATTTTAGACTGAATTAAAATAAAAGGTCACATTTTAAAATTATACCTAATGCAGTATTTAGTGAGATACTTATAAAATTAAAAGGTAGTATTAGTAAAGAAGAAAGATCTACAAATTAGTGATCTAAGTTTCCATCTTATGAATATAGAAAAAGAAGAGCAAGTAAAACCAGAATAAACAGAAGAAAAAAACAAAGTTAAGAAGAGAAATAATGAAATAGGATACAGACAAATGAAAGAGAAAACCAATGAACCTCAAAGCTGGGTGTGAAAAGATCGATATAATTGATAGGCCTCTAGTAAGACTGACTAAAAATTAGATATAAAACATAAATTATCAGTATTGGGCATGAAAGAAAGACACCACTATAGATTATACCGAAATTTAAAAGCTAAAAAAAGGATAATATAACTATAACTACATTTATGCCAATAAATTTGTCAACTTAGGTAAATGGACAAATTCCTTAAGAGTCACAAAATTACTAAAACTCACTCAAGAAGAAAAAAATAGCATAAATCATTCTTTATCTATCAAAGAAAGTGAATTCCTAGGTAAAATCTTTCTTACAATGATAATGCAAGGCCCACATTGTTTCTCTGGTAGCTAATGTATGAAGAAAGAGTAATACAAATTCTACACAATCTCTTCCAGGATAAGAGGAGGAAATATTTTCTAACTCTTAATCAATATTCTCTTGGTACCTGTAAATGACAACATATTACAAAAAACTATATACCAATATTCCTCATGAACACAGAAGCAAACGTCTTCAACAAAATATTAGTGAGTAGAAATCTAGCAAGATATAAAAAGGAAAATCAAGCATGTCCAAAGGTGTTTATTTCTGTATTGCTATGTTGGTTTTAACATTTGAAAGTCAATCAGTGTAATTCACCATTATTAATAGAAAAAAAAGAGAGAAAATCATATGATCACTTCAATAGATGCATGAAAACAATTTTTAAAAATCCAACACTTATTTGTGGTAAAAATGCTCTCAATGAACTAAAGATAGATGGGGGCTTCTTAACCTGATAAAGATATTTATGAAAAATCTACAAGTGACATCATACTTAATTATGAAAGACTGAACACTTTTCCTCTAAGATTGAGAACAAGACTCAGATGTCTGCCTTTATTGCTTCTACTCAGCATTATATTAGGGGGTTGTAGCATATGGAATAAGGTATTCAAAAGATAACTATCTTCTTTCACATATGCCATAAGCTTCTATGTAAAAAATTCTAAAGAATTTACATAAAATCACTAGAACTTATGGGAATTCAGGAGAGTCACAGGATACAAAGTCAAAATTTAAAAATCAATTGCATTTTTATGTACTAGCAGAGAATAATTATAAATTTTAAAACACTTAAAATACTATTTACAGTAGCATCAAAACCATGAAATATTTAGGGACAAATATAACAAAATATATTCAAGACCTCTGCATTGAAAACTATAAAACATTGGTGAGAAAAATGAAAGACTTAAGTAAATGGAAAGATATACTATGCTCATGGATCAAAAGAATTAGTATTTAAAGATTTTAGTTCTTTTGACCTTCATCTTTAGATTCATCTTAATCCCAGTAAAACTTCTAGCGAGTTTTAGGGGAAGAGAAGAGTAGAAATTGATATCATAAAATGTTTATGAAAATGCAAAGGACCTAGAATAGTCACTACAGTTTTGAAAAATAGCAAAAATCAAGGGTCTTAGACCACTTTATTTACAACTTACTATAAAGCTACAGTAACAAAGACAATGTGGTATTGGCCTGAAGATAAACATGCAGATCAATGGAACAGAATGGGGCTAAGAGAGAGACTTATACTTAGGTGTTCAATTGCTTTTCAATAAAGATGACAGAGAATTCAATGGAGAAAAAAGACTTCGTTAAACTATATTGAAACATTTCAATATCAGCATAGAAAATAGAAAATGATCCTCAACCCTTAGAAATATGAATATGTTTAAGAAATTGAAACTAAGAATTGTAGATCATATACTTTGGAAGTCATTTATATAAGAAAGATTAGAACTGCAGTCATCAAATCAATAATCAAAGAAAAGGCTTTGTCCCAACTTTTATCTGATTCTATCTTAATTACTTGTCTTCATGGGCACACTTCATCTTACCGAATAGATTACAGGTGTATGGACTGTGTTTTGTACTTATTTCTAACCCAGACACCCATATTCTAGTGCCTGATACATTTATATCTTTGACTACTGCTTAACTGAGAAAGTAGGACTACTTTATAGATAGCTTTCAGAATCTCTTGTTCAGCTTCTCTTGACCAAATATATTAAAAGAGTGTACCATTATTTTTAACCAAATATGTCACAAATGTGATTCCATAATTTCTACAGAGTAGCCGGGCTCGGTGGCTCAGCCTGTAATCCCGCGCCTTTGGGAGGCTGAGGTGAGTGGTTTGCCTTAACCCTGTGGGTTCGAGACCCACCTGGGCAGCGAGATCTCATCTCTACAATAAATAAAAAAAAAATCAGCCGGGCGTGGTAGCGCCAGCCTGTAATTCCGGCTACTCGGAAGGCTGAGGCGGAAGGATTGCTGGAGCCCGGCGTGTCGAGGCTGCGGTGACCGGGAGCGGCCACTGCACTCCAGTCCGGGCGACAGAGTGAGACTCCAACTCAAAAAAAAAAAAAAATTTCTACAGAGTTAACACCTTCTTTTGCACATCCAAATTTCTCTTGAAGCTCTTGTGTTAAAAATTTCATAAAGCTTTAAGCCCGGTCATTTAAGAAATAATTATAGTATAGAGGCAGAATAGAAAAGCAAAGGAAATTAAATTATTTTGAATTTCACCTGATTTTTATTGGACTTGTTACCTTATATATATTAGAATTAGGATATATTTCATGGCTTGGATTGAGAATATTTATGGCATGCTCCTTACTACTTCATTGCCTCCCATATTTATTCTATGTAGTGAGAAAGTAATGTTTAGAAGTCTGAAAACCTCCAGGAAATATACAGAAGATGCCAATATATATATATATGTGTGTGTGTATATATATACACATGCACACACATTTTAAGAAAGGAAAAAACTGTATTAAAATTTTGTAATACTCAATATATACTGATAACAAAAGATGACTACAAGTCACATTTGACTTCTGCAATTACAGGAGGTGCCCAAAGTGTTTACTTCCAGTTCTCAGAAACTTCTGATTATAGCCAACTACTGCAGGAGTTGTTGCTGTGAGAGGCCTCTCAGATCTTCCCTTGTGCACATCACACACAGTATCATGTCTCAAACTTATCACTAATGCATGCAATTGTTAGGTATATTGGAGGTCGTTGTACTTCCACTATTGTTCTCGAATTTCAAATACCACTTCAAAATGGTCTTGCACTCCCTGAACCAGTCCTTCTGCCATTTTCTTTGACTATCCTGCCTGCTGCATGGTGGCGCTAGCATTCATTTAATTAAAGTCATCTTTTGAGCAAACATCGTACTACACATTGCTACTGTAATTCAATTCAACTTCGAAAAGTGATACATAGATAACATCACTTAAAATGTGTATACATTTTTCTTGGCCCCCCCATATTTTCTTCATTTTAAGATTGGTTCGTAAATAAATAATAATAATAATAATAACAACAACAACAACAACAAATCTGACCCTGGATAGAATGGCAGGCTTGAAATTCTTGTGAATTTAGTAGTTCACTAGATAGTTACCTGTTTGGCTGTATCGTATATCCCATGTATGACACCAAGAGAACATTTCACAGTGCCTGCTACTAAATTTTCCTAAATGACCAAAAGGTTACTACACAGGGCTAGATTGATCCCAGGTCAGTGGTAAAATAAGGAACATTTGTTTTATGTTGCTTCCTATATCTTTTTATGTGGCAACTTCCTTCCTTTCTGTCTTCTGCCTTCTTCTTCCCTTTTTTTTTAAATTGGAGTCTCACTCAGTCGCCCAGACTGGAATGCAGTGGCTGCTCCCAGCCACCGCAGCCTCGACCTGCTGGGCTCCAGCGATCCTTCCACCTCAGCCTTCCAAGTAGCTGGAACTATAGGCACACGCTACCACGCCCGGCTAATTTTTTTGATTTATTGTAGAGATGTGGTCTCGCCAAGTTGCCCAGGCGGGTCTCGAACCCGCGGGCTCAGGCAATCCACTCACCTTGGCCTCCCAAAGCACGGGATTACAGGCTGAGCCACCGATCCCGGCCTCTTCTTCCCTTTCTATTCCTCAGCTAGCCATTAACTAATCCCTATTAACAAGAAACTGGTCATTAGGTTAGCCTTTGCTTATGTTATATCTTTCAAATATCTGCATTTTAACAACAGCCACTTAAAGGCAAGGCGATGCATTTCAGAGGTCCATTTGGGGTCCCGGAGTTTCCTTCTCCAAAAATATGGTGTGTGTAAGTATATGTGAGGATTGAATAGAGCCCTCCATCCTGGGACCCACCTTTACTCCATTGCTTGATTTCAGAGGATGAGAATGACTTTGCCTGAGGAGTTGGAGAATCTCTATGTAAAAAATGACATTTGAGCTGGGACCTGAACAATCAATGAGATTTTCTAGTTGGGAGGTGATTTAGAGCAGGGGACAGAGGGAATAAACAGGAGCAGTGAGAAAGCATTAGAAAAAAAATGAAACAATAGCATGGACAGAGGTACAGGAGTGGAAAAGCAGGGGGTATTTTAGGGACATCAAGTAGTTCTGGGTAAATGGGGCAAACATTGCATGGTAGAAAGTGGAAAGAAAAATATGAAAGAAGACAAGTTGGGGCAGATTGTGAAGGGCCATGTATGTTATTCAAAGGAATTTGATCCTCATCCTGTAGACAGTGGAATTTAAAAGGGGAAGAACCAAATTCCTATTATAGAAAGCTCTTCTTGGTAGTAGTGTGGAGGGTGGATTTCTGTGGGCAGGGAGACTAGTTACCAGGTGGTTACAGCAATCCAGCCAAGAGATAGCACAGGCACAGCTGCGGCAATAAAGAGGGATTGACTTTTAGAGAGTTAAAAGAGAGCAAGGATAGTATTTAGTGACCAAGTTCTCCCTCATCCCAGTCGATTTATTCATTAATTCAATCAACATTGATCTGGTTCCCTAATGTAGGCCAAATTGTGTGAAATTCTTGAAAAATAAATAGGACATTGCAAAAAATTCTTGAAAACTAAATGGGACATGGCTCCTTCTTATAACAACATCAAAGTTTAAAAGGAAATTGGCATTTAACAATTTAAATGCAATGCAATGTGTACAATGATAAGTGGTAAGCAATGTGTGCCATCAGAATATATTTTAAAAATGTTTCTAAGAAGTTCCATGAGAGTAGATTCAGTCTTTTACTCACTGCTGTATCTCTAGCATTTAGTTGACTTGGGGGAACTACTAGATGCTTAATAAATAATTATTGAATAAATATATGACCTTGGGTGTGTGGATATATGGGTAGGGAAATGACACTTTCTTCCCCACTTTATTGTAGGCCAGGGAAGGACCTTGTCTCTTGGTTTTGAAAATGAAAAGGTCAAAATACGTAAGGTGGTGTAGAGGTTAGGATGGTACAAGGTATTTGGCTATAGATCTAGTTTCTTTTCTTTTGGGGACTTATGTGGTCTATACTGGAGGCTGTAAGCCTCTGAGAACTAGGTAGCAAGAGGAGGTTTGGAATAGCTGTTTGTTTCCTCTTTGGTATCCCTTGGAATTCGGTAAAGTCTTTTGAAAAATCCTAGCTTAGCCGGGCTCGGTGGCTCAGCCTGTAATCCCGTGCCTTGGGAGGCTGAGGTGAGTGGATTACCTGGACCCGTGGGTTCGTGACCCGCCTAGGCAACTTGGCGAGACCTCATCTCTATAATAAATCAAAAAATTAGCAGGGTGTGGTAATGCATGCCTGTAGTTCCAGCTACTTGGAAGGCTGAGGCAGAAGGATAGCTGGAGCCCAGCAGGTCGAGGTTGCAGTGGCCGGGAGTGGCCACTGCACTCCAGTCTGAGCGACAGAGTGAGACTCCAACTCAAAAAAAGAAAAAAAAAAAAAAAGAAAAATCCTAGCTTAATATATCAGAGATAAGGGAAACTCAGGGAGAGGCTTAGTCCAAACTTGGTCAGAGATCAAGGACAGTAGTATCCATCCAGAGTCAGAAATCAAGTGGGAGAATCCTGTGAAGAAGGCAAAACCTCAGTTTAGGAAATTTAGGCTGGTTATTGGTTGTTCCTATTCACCTGAAGAGTCTCCATTTAAGTGTCGACCCTGGAAGTTCTAGATTTCATTTTATTATTGAAGGCTGACCAAGTCCACAGTCTTTGAATTGCAACTCTGAAATCCAATAAATTCTGAAAACTAAGGCATTTTTTGTAGTTTACTGAATGCTAAAACCTGATCTAATATGAATTCATTTGGCAGAAAAATCTGATGTAAAGTATGCAAAGCTATTTATAATCTTAGTTTAATCTCAAAAGTGCTCATATTTTTATGTTTTGTGGGAGAAATATTTATGTGTTTGATTACAGGGTCTTGCTGCAGACACCCCTAGGATAGTGCTAGATAATATTTGGTAAATACATCCTATTGCAGTTTTCAAATCTCAAAATTTTTGAATTATAAAACATATCCTGTGCTTTGGATCTTAAAGAATGGTGAATTTATATTTTCTTTTAGGGATTAGTAAGGGTTTTTGGACAAAGTGTGAGTTGACTCTTAAACATGAATAGAACCTTGTTTTGGTTCTCAATTGGAGGTGGTATTTGTCCGTTTATTAGTTTTCTAGGGCTGTTATAATAAAATACTACAGACTGGGTGACTTAAGCAATAGAAATATATTTTCTCCAAGTTTGGGAGGCCAGTAGTCTAAGGTCAAGCTGCTAGCAGATATGATTTCTCCTGAAGCCTCTCTCCTTGACTTGAAGATGGCCACCTTCTCACTGAGTCCTCACCTGGTCTTTCTTCTATGTGCATATGTCCTGGTGCCTCTTTGTGTGTCCAGGTTTCTTCTTCTTATAGACATCAGTCAGATTAGATTAAGTCTCATTCTAATGGCCTCACTTTAACTTAATCACCTTGCTAAGGGTCCTGGCTCCAAATACAGTCATATTCTGAGGGCCTCTGGGTTTAGGACTTCAACATGGGAATTTGGAGGGATGCATTTCAGCCTGTAAAGTTTCCATGGGGTGTTTGGAAATGTGTGAATGTTTTCTTTAGAGATAACATGATTCTGGAGCATTATTCCCACTTACTTGGCAGGACCAGGACTACTACACAGCCAGTAGTGTGAAAACTCTACATGATAAAGAATTGTCTGCTCAAAAGGCCACCAACTCTTCTGGTGTGAAACATGGAGGGAAGATTCAAAGAAAGGCTTAGACCAGACCCTGGGATAGGGCCATCATGATGAGTCTGTCTTTGGTGGAAAGTTGAGGGCTGACAATCTTAAGGTCGTAAATGTTCTTTTCTTAAAACTGCTTTCTGTTCTCTCCTCTTTACTCACCTTTTAGTTGGTTCCCTCAAGCAGCATTCCCAGACTTTGTGAAGCAGGTGAAATGAACAAATGGATTTAACTATATGAAACTTGAATTGGAGTTTTGGCTCCCCAATCTCGAAGAATCATGAGAAATTTGTACTTTCTCCATTTCCCCACCTCACCTGTGAGACTCTTGGACTGAAATAACACCGCTTTTTAAAAATAAATCCTGCCTTGCCTCTAGGCTTGCTGTGGTATGAAATAGAATTGCATTCAGAGGTGCTCAAACAACCAGGGTATGAATTAGTACCCAGAAATGTGCCTCTGGCATGTGTGGGCTCTAACTTCTTCCTGGAATGGCCTTTGGTTCTAGCATGTCCCCTTTTCTTTCCCACTGGGCCCCTGACTCCTTCCTTCCCTGTGGTAAAAACGAAGCAAGAGCGACAATTCAGTCCTTTTCACGTTTAGAACATTGAAATGCCTTGCAAATATAATATGTATTAGAGCTGGAATAGGTTGTTAATTAAATTATAAATAAATGTATTATATAAATGCTAAGACTATCAACAAAATGAGCCTATTTCATAGGCATTCACTGTCCAGACAGTACTCCATTTATGATTTCTTGAGTCATGCTGAATTATTCAGTCCTCTTTTTACAATTTCAACATCTAGGAGAAACAAAAAACTGTAACAATTGCCACTACATAAATAAAAATGAATAATTCAGAACTCCCATCTTATTATACTCCCCCTTGTCTAACTCTAACTGATCTTGACTTTGCTTTTCATTTCATAGCACTCAGTAAGGTGGGCAGAGGAGAATTTTCAGGTATAGAAATAAAGCAGAGAGCATTTTAGTCATTTGCCCCAGAAGTACCATTCCTGAGCTGCTGAAAACCTGTGACCTGACTTCAATCCCCTTTGCATATATATGTGGGCTCTCTCTACTCTCTATTCATCATTGGATTATTCTCAAGAGGTTAAAAAAAATTGCAACTTTGTTCCAGTTAGCAGTTTTTAAAACTTTCCTCAATTGTGTTTCCTCTCAACAATTTTACCAGCAACTATCGCTTCAGGTTCTTCTCAGGTGTGATGCTTTTAGGCATCTGTGCATTACGTATGTGCAGGATCAATGTCCCAAGTTCATTTTTTCAGGTAGGGGAAGAGCTGAAAACAGGAATGGAATTCTAAGGGTCCCAGTTGCAATTCCTTGGCTGGTGTGTGGGCTGTGCTGCTGGGCCAGGAACCTTTCTGATACGTCCTGTCAAGTTCTCGAGCATCTGCTGACTAACAGGCTTCCTGACCTTTGATTTGCTCCCGGTCAGTGGGCATTGCTCCAGCATGGCTGGAGCACATGGTGTAGAGCCAGATTCCGGACCAGTGCACCTCTGGCTGACTGTCACTCACCCCTTTGGAACCATCAGAGAAAGAGACCTGAGGGATACAAAGCTAGGTAGAGAGCCCATACTCCCTTCTGTTGGAATTTTCTACCAGATTCTGGAAGAACATTTCCCAACCTTTATTCCACTTTCAAAATCACGACCAAGGGATAGAAATTGGGGAAAAAAAATATTCCTACCAAGCCCTCAACTGGCCACCAATTGCAAAGATTAGTGGGGAGTCTCTCCAAGGCCCTAGCAGTTAATGAAATCCTTCATAGTTGTGTGCTGGCATTACAGGCAGACAAAAGAAAATAAAGGAACCTAATTCGTGGGATTAGTAAACCCAGACCATTAATATACTAGTTGGCAAGATTTATACTTTTGCAGGTTCAAGTGCAAGGTTTTGGGCCTTTAGGTTTTTATTTTTCTCTTCTTTACCACCATCTCTATACCCTCAATAAAGGAGGAAGAAACATTGGAATCCTTTCCTCCTTTTTCGCGGACATTAATGTATATTAAGATGGCCAGGTAAATGTCTGCCCACTTTTCAACACACTCTTTAATCATTTGTGAGGGGGTTGGGGGCATGTGATATGGAGGTGGGTGTTGGAGCGATGCTTCAGTTTCAGAAGGCCTGGAGGCACAGAGTCACAGAGAGTTGTTTCCATGGCAGTGCTATGGAAACCAGGTTCTGCCGCTCACTCCTTCCCAGAGTAGAATTTCCATGCTTCATATAGCTTGGGCTCCAAAAAAGCCTGCTGGCATCTTCTCCAAACTGTGACTTTATCATTGTAACCTTATTGTAACCTATTGTTCTGGCCACTTATAAGTGGTGGTGGGGGGGGAATGGAAAACCATAGGCGGAATCGAGTCCAAAACACTGTGCATTTTCCAGAAGGATGGAGAGAATAGTTCGTTTCATTGTACATCAACTGTCATTTCCATAAGTGCGCACTTTTCTCTGTCCCATTTTATAGCATTATTAAATCCTGTAGTATTGTAGGTGTCAGTTTCTTGCACCTATTTTTTTTTTTTCTTAATCCGTTGAACTAGAAGTGCAGTATCTGTTCCTTTAGAAACTTGTCATCTCTTATATCTAGTCACACATGAAGGGTCTCACCCTTCGTATGACTTGTCTATGGTGCTGTTTTTCACACACGGGGACCAGATGAAAGGTCATGGATGAATCACTGTAAGTTTTTTGTCATTCTGCAAATATCTCTCAAGTATACAACCTCTGTCAGTAGGTTTGTGGCATCATTTCATACATGAGAAACTGCAGATGTGTGTGTGTATGTGTGTGTGTGTGTGTGTGTGTGTGTGTGTGCACATGTGCACGAGTGTTGATTCTTGTGACGTGGGAATGTTGACTTACACTTGCAGTTAGCATCTACTTGTGCTCTTTTAATGGAAAGATTGTTGTGTAAGGAATGACGTCAAATGAAGCCCATGAATATAAGAACCAAAAGAAAAAATGCTAAAGTCTACAGGCACATTTTTAGAATGGGAGAAATAAAATACATGAGCATTTTAACCCCACCTTTTCACTTCAAAGATAGGCATAATGGACTTTCCTGAAATCAGGCAATGTTTTTGCAGTAAAAGCTTATTTTGTTATACTTTAAAAACTGGCAATCTTTTTTCAACTTTTCTGGTTCTTGTATTACACAGAAACATTCCCAAAGGCCCTTTATTTGAATGTGAATATATCTTTTCTATATTCTCTTCAAATTTCTCTAGTACATATCCTCAAACCTCCCTTCTCTAATGATTCTATTTCCCTCCTCAATAAACAACCCACCTTTTATTATTTTGTAATCATTTTCTGCTCAAGGAATTTGTGAATCCCTGGATACTCAGTGATTGTTTTATTGTTATGCTGTCAGAAGTCCTTATATTTTTTTTAATGGTCTGTTCTGAATTGCTAAATTCAAAGCTAAAACAAATTCCTATCCTGTGTTTTTCTTTTGAGAGGTTTTTGCCTCATGGCTTAATCTCAATACCAGTATACTAACTTGATCTGAGGAAATGCACTTTGAGTACTGCTTAAACATTTGCTGCCTACCTGAATTTGTCAGTCATTTGTACATCTAATAAAAATTTAGTCATCTATTCTTTCATTCATTCAACCCCGGATAGTTTCTATGTACATAGCACCATGCTATGTATAAGTCATAACCAAAAAGCTTATGATACATTATATAAAAATTGAACCATATGAGATTGCTGCTATTGTACTGTTTTTTTACCTATAAAATGGCAATTACACATGTTTTAACCTAAGATAAAGGTACAATGTAAACAAAATCTAGAAACACAAGATTGACATTTAAAGATAGATTTTAAAAATCCAAGAGAGAAACGGAAGAGTTGAAAATAACCATCACAGACGGGAGCAGCTAGAAAATAAAAACTTAGGCCCTTTTGCTAGTACTGTAAAATTTCCATGGTGACCAATACAATAGCCACTAGACACGTGGCTATTCAATTTTCAACTTAAATGAGCTCAAATTAAATAAAATTAAAAATTAAATTTACAGTATTATGGGCTGCGTTTCAAATGCTGAAAAGCCATGTGTGACTATTGACTGTTATAGTGGACTGCACCCGGATAAAATATTTTTATCATTGCTGGAAGTTCTGTTGGACAGCATGAGGAACTTGATCATGAAAGAAAAAATAGGTTAAGAGAGCTTAAACTTCTATGAAAATCTGTAATGGTACAGAAAAGGTTTAGTTACCTGGGGGCAGCTCTGCATTCACTGAAATGCACTGGTTTTCTTTGGTACTGAGCCTTGTGGCTGTTTTGTAACATTAGTGAGTGCCTCAGTGAAATTTGCCACAAAGCTCATAACATACAAAATAAGCAGTACCCTAAAAAAAAAGCAACAATAAACAAACCAACATTTGCCTTGTGGCGATCCTCTCCTTTGCTGGCCATCTAGCCAATGCTAATGGCTAAATGTAACATTTGAGATCTGACCCGGCTTTCTTCACTCTTTATGGCCCCTCTAGCTGAGAGTTAGTGCACACTGAGGAATACAAGAAAAGCTATCATTTGTCTGCCTTCACATCTTTTGAAAGAGTTTTATACATTACGCATTAAGTTCCTAAATCCAAACATTTTCCAGGTTCCCTGGAAATCTGAACATTTAATACCAACTCTAAACCTCTGCTTTTCTTCCTTTTGACTTTTTGCCTATGGTAACTTTCCCATTTCCCTCAAAAGGAATCCTTTTGGGGAATCCTCAGTGGTGACACATTAATCATTTTCACCTCTGAGTGAAACCCTATGTTGATCTGAAGACTCAGCTGGTGGTGCGTGAAAACAGATGTGCACAGAGGCAGACACACTGTTAGTCCTGCGATTTTCAGATTTCTCCGAAGTGAGCCTGTTTATCCTAACTAAAGCCAGGCCAAGAAATAAAGAAAACACCTCGAGATGAGTAATTTTTGTCATCTGTTTTGTGAGATTGGACACACCTTTATTGCTGTGATTGGACTCTAAAAAGGAATGAGTTCTAAATTGTTCATTATTTGGAGTCTATATTTTATTGAATGAATTAGCACTTTGGAATGAGGCAGGCTTGGGTCTCAATACTGTATAAATGACCTTTGGCCTCTGACTTTCTGACCTTCAGAACCTTGAGGAATGATCATTTGGAGGAAATGAGAATATATGGAAAGCCCTGGCACATAGTAGGTGCTCATTCATGTTAGCTGTTATAATTTCTGTTATTTTGCTGCGGCTGGTCTTCTTGTTATTGCTGCCACTAAATATTTTATCCTCATCCTGTTTCTAATTCTTGGTACCCAGAGTCCCAGAAATGTAGTAATGTTTAAGATTTACAATATTCTCATGTGCTTCCTTTGCCATCTGTTTTCCATTTTTGCATCACTCTTATGCTGCCCTTATATCGTAATTCTGATACTCAGCCTTCAAACTAATGACTCTAGATGGCTTTATTCCTTGGTCTTTACTTTTTAAACAAAATTTTCAGTTTTACATAAAGTTTCCCCAAACTCCCCAAATACTTTTACAATTATTATTGTAAGTAATAATAATGCCTGGATACCAGTTTGCCATACTGATTGAAATCTTTTTACTGATATCTACAATTGTCACTTTAAGGGCAAGTTCATTATCTTTCCATTTCCAATGCAAATGGTTTTCATGGTTTTAAATATCTTGTGTCTATAATAGACGTCTTGATCAACATGTTTGATCTTACCATTCATTTTAAAATTTCTTTTTCTTGCTTTCATTTCTTTCAGATATTGTGATGTAATCTCATGCATCTTCCTCAGATTTAACAGAGTAAAAACTCTGGTTCTTTTTTATTCATTTGCAGTGTTTATTTGTTGGATGGTATATTATTCTTCCTTTATTCAATGCAAGGAACTATAGCAGAATTTTGCTCATGGAAAATGCTCAAAGTTGAAATAGATTAGGAAGAATGAAAATATGTATATACACAGATGAAAATAGAGGTTAAGGTGAATAAGTAGTGGGAAATGCTAATACAATAGGCAAATAAAATTCAGTTCAAATGCTTGGTCCCAGAAGTTATTTCAGTCAACACTTTGATACAAATTTTTCCCCCCACATAGATGAAAAGCATCAATTTTTTGTAGTTTCTACATTTTCTTGCAGCGTCTACTGTATTTTCTTGCAATTTCTTCTATTGGGCATATAGGTAGAAGTTGTGCCGCACAGTGTTTTGTATATAGTTTGGGGCTTAGACGTATTAGTTCAATCCATTTTTATAGACATTGGAGTGATTGATTAACTGGAAGCTTTAATTCTGTGTATGAATATCAGTATATTTTAAGAGTCACAGAATATATGCACTTTTTTCCTTTGAGACTTCTGTAAGACTGTGGCCATGAGTCATGGAGTCCTTTGAAAAATCTAACAAAAGCTATAGACCCCTCCTTTTCAGAAAAGTATCCACTTACCAAATTCTGCATGTAGTTTCAGGGAAATCGTGGATCCCTTGAGACCCATTCATAAAGCCCAAGCTTAGTATGTCTATTCCACATTCATATATTTCCCTTATGTCACCTCCATTTCTGATCTCCATTAAAAGATGACCTCTGTGTCCAATTCCAAACCAGAAGCTTTAGTGTCATTCTCCACTCTCTGCTCTTTAATCAGGCCAGTGTTTTAGTTGCCAGATCCTGCAGCTTCATATATTAAGCACAGAGTATTCTACTTTATGAAGGAAAATGCCTGTTGTAGCCCCCAGGTAAGTAATAGTGTATAGAATGTCATTGTACTGGCATAGGGAAGACCCTTCTTAATGTTTCTGTGGTGATCATGACCATATTTTTTTACAAGACTAGGTCATCTGTAAATAGGTCCTGTCCTATGCAGGATGGGAATAGGGAAACAGAGAGAGTTTGATCGTCATACTGCTAAGTCTATTTTGGCATCTTCCTTATTATCCCCTTCCTACTACTTCTTCATGTATAATGTCCATTTCGCTCAAGTAAGGCCTCTGTTTCTGGCTAGGTATCATAGGTGGCATTGGCTAATGGTCAGACAACTGAATCTCACTGCTGTACCCAATAAATCCTCCTCAATGAGACATGTAGCTAATGTTTTATTACTTATTGATACCTTAATTCAATTCGTAGAGTCAGACTTTCAGACCAGGTGGTAAGCTGTTGTTTGTGAAGATGTATTCGGAGAATTGGAGGAAGGAGAAGACGGGTTTTCTGTAACCCTCTTCTGATGCAACATAAGCTACTGCTCCAGGATTTGGATATGTTGACAGTGGCAAAGAGTGAATATTATTTCTCCTTTCTCCAATCCATCTGACAGTTAAGAGAAATCAACATTTTTGCCAGATACTGTATAGGCAAAAGTGAAAAACTGTTAAGAAGAAAGATACAGAATCTGCCTTCAGGTTCAGTTCAGAGTAGGATATAGACATTCAAACTGATTGTTCATTCAGTAGTAATGGGGATTATTCTACTTCTTATGGGCCTGACTGCTGGAAAAATATACAAGCTCCACTCATCAAAATAAAACCCTTTAGAATGACCATGCATTTAGTCAACTACATTTATTCAACAAATATTTGCTGAGTGCCATTATAGGCTAGACCTTGGGGCTACTGGGTGGACGAGATAGAATCCCTGCTTTTATGAAACTTTTGAGTGGGGGAGACAGATGGGCAACAGAACACACAAAAAAATATGATTTGAGACAGAATTAAGTACTATGAAGAAAGTAAGTAGGGTAAGAGAATTAAGAATAATGAAGGTCGAGAGCAGTTCATTTAAGCAGGAGGGGAAGGGAAGGTCTCTCAGAAGCCGTGGCATTTGCACAAAGGCCTGAAGGGCAGGAAGGAATGAGGAGCTTTCTAGGTTCAGAGAACAGCAAGCAGAGAAGCCCTGAAGCAGTAATGAGTTTGGCAGTTGAAGAAAGAGCGAGAAGGTCTTCTGACTGGAGCTGAGGACTAGGGGGAAGGGCAGGAGATGAGATCAGGGAGGCAGGCTGGGCTCCGTAGATCAGGCTAAGACATTGGGGTCATGTTCTAAGTGTGCAGAAAAGGCATGGGAGGTCTTTATGTTTGCAGAAGAGTACTCTGAGAGCTGGCTGAAGATTGGGTGGAGGATAGGGGGGAAAAAGTGGAACAAGAGGCCAATTTAGGTAGCTTTATTCATATATTCAGCATTCATTTAGTACTACCTGCCTTTGAGGAATTCATTTTCTAGTGGGCTTTGCATATTTCTTTCTTTTTTCCCCTCCTTAAACCCTTTTAAAACAAAATTTCATGGTGACCACCTCTGGAACTAATACTTTACGAGTTCTTTCTCTATCTTTGTCAAGTGGTTCCCTGTCTTAGACTTGGATTTTACTATTTTTAGTATAACAACTACCATTGTTTTTTTAAAAAAATATCTCCTATGTAAACAGATGCCAGGCATATATGATTACCTTTTTTAATCCCCCTAAGAATCCCTGCAATGAGGTTGTTATTATTCTTATTTCACAAATCAAGACATGGACATTTCAAGAGATTAAGTGCCTCAGTCATGGCTACATGCTTAGTGCAAAGTGACTGGGACTTGACCACAGTCCTCTTGGCCTCTACAACTTATGGTCTTCCCACCACACCATGCTGTCTCTTAAAGAACTGAAGGGCATGGTGAGCTTATTTGGGAAGTTAGAAAATTGGCTTTTCTGACACTGGTATTTTCAAGAGCAGTGGTTCTCAATGATGGGGGTGACTTTGCACCCAGGAGACATTTGGCAATTTGTGGTGGGGGTGATACCAGCATCTATAGGGTAGAGGCCAGGGACGCTGCTACCAATCTTACAATGCACAGGGCAGGCCCCTACATCAAAGAATTATCTTGCCCAAAGTATCACTGTTGCCAAAGTTGAGGAATCCTACTTCAGAAATATTTTTCTGCATTCCTGATCTGTCCATAGCCTCAGTTGGTATATATCTTCTATGTACTCTAGATTATCACCCTGATTATATTTCTTTGCATTTATCCTAAGGAGAAGTTAGGGTCCAACTAAAGAAGACAGACTCTGTTGTCAAGCTATTTTTGTTTTGTTTTTGTCAATGACTGCTTTTCTCCTAATGTTATTTTTTCTATTGATGGTACCCTGAGCTCTGAATTCTGATGCTCAGGAGACCCTCGGGCATCCCGAACCATTCTAGTTAAGTGCTAAGGCTCCTGCACTGGATTGCTCCATGACTCCATTCTGGGTTTCCTCTGGAGTGGTTTAGGCCAGGCTATTAGTACTGGAAAAGCCCTTTTTCCAGAAAGTTGTGTGAATTTGGAACAGGTCAGATCTAACTCTCACGACCAAACTCAAAGTGTCCCAAAGCTCTGAGGTTTAGAATATTGGTTAAGAAGCAAATTTCCCTCTACCAGATAGCACCCCTTCAAATTTAAAAATGTCAATGCACACTATTGGGAGAGAGAGAATACCCCCTTCACTCCTCCTCAGAAGCACTCATACAATCTTTATTATGGCTTTCTAAATGTTGATATTAACTAATTCAGAGCTGCTGGAATATATGGCCCTATAAATGTAGCTGGTTCTCCACTCATTTGCATTTAATTTTACAGTGTGTAATGTCAACCATAGTCATTATTTGTCTCTAGGTCAAGGGTTTCATTCCATGACTAAAAGGATAACAGATTATAGATTATTTGCTTCTTAAACTTCCCATCAGAAGGCCATTCACAGCTGGGTGGGTTGGTTGAGGTCCTGAGTCCATGACAGTCCTTCTCTGGGAGACATGGACTTGGAAGCAGGCTGATAGTCCTTGACTTGGTACCCTTTTTTCAGAAGCCTCTTGCCACCTTTACTTTCCCTCTGACTTGCCTGACTACAAAAAAAAAAAAAAAAAGCCTTCTACTTAATAAACGTCTGCTTGTAATATTCTGAAACAAGGAGGCTAATCAAAGGCCCTGTTCTGCAGAACAGGGACGCTAAATGACAAGATTAATTTCCGTAATCAAGCAGCTTAATTTGGACATTTTCCCCCTCTCTGTTGCTGATTGAAATTGAGGCAAATTTTGCTATGGTGAGATTCTGTCCTCGCCTAGGAAAGCTTACTTATTGGTACTAGAAGAGGGGAGGCAAGGTGAAAGTGGTCAGAGAGATGAAGGGAGGTGAGAGGGAGAAGAGCGTCATGTGAAGTGAAATGTGTTCAAGAGAGCTAATGCAGAAAGTCATGGGAATTTTTCTAGGGCCTCTTATATGAAGTGGTGTGAAGGACTTTATGCAATTGTTCACATGGCAAAGACTCACCGTCCTGAAATGTCTAATCAGAGAAATTACAGCACAGTAGTCACTTATATTCATACAGCTATAGCATGTTTGGGCAGGAGAGCACCTTAGAATTCTAACTACCTTCTTTTATTAAATAACTTAGAAACATTAAGGAATTTGTACCTTTTCATTAATATCAAGCAAAATTCAAGACAGAAAGTCAAGAAGGCTATACCTCTAATGACACTAGAAAGAAAATAAATTATTACATTGTGATGGATCTTACATTTGTATAAAGTGTTATAATTTAAAAGGCACTTTCAGTACTTTTAAGTGGCAGGCTGTATTGCTCAAATTAGAATTTGAACGGAATATTTTTAACCCTCACCTTACCCCACGTACAAAAATCAAATCAAATGGATTAAAAACTTAAACCTAAAACCAGAAGCTGTAAAGCTACTAGAAGAAAACATAGGGGAGGAGCTTTATACCATTGGTTTGGGCAAAGATGCTTTTAATATTTCCCCAAGGCACAGGTAACACAAGTAAAAACAGACAAATGGGGTTCCATCAAACTAGAAAGCTTCTGCACAGCAAAGGAAACAATCAACAGAGTAAAGAGACAACCCTATGGAATGGGAGGAAATATTTGCAAACCAGACATATGATAAGGAGTTACTATCCAAAATGTATAAAGAACGCAAACAACTCAATAAGCAAAAAACAAACAAATAACCTGATTCTTAAAAATGAGCAAAGGACTTGAAAAGACATTTCTCAAAAGAAGACATGCAAATGGCCAACAGGTATATGGAAAAATACACAATATTGCGGCATCAAGAAAATGCAAATTAAAAGCACAGTGAGATATCACCCCATACCTGTCAGAAGGGCTATTCTCAAAAAAGACAAGAGATAAGTGTTGGTGAGGAGTTGGGGGAAAAGGGAACCCTTGCACACTGTGGGTGAGAATGCAAATTATTACAGCCATTATGGAAAACAGTATGGAATTTCCTCAAAAAAAAAAGAGAATTACCACATGACCCAGGATTCTCACTTCTGGGCATATATCCAAAGGAAATGTAACCAGTATATTGAGGAGACACCTGCAGTCCCATAATCATTCAGCATTATCCACAGTAGCCAAGATATAGTCAACTTAAGTGTCCATCAGCAGATGAATGGGTAAAGAAAACATGCTATATATACTTACTGTCATACTATTCAGGCTTAACAAAAAAGGAAATCTTGGCATTTGCAACAACCTGGATGAATTTGGAGGACATGATGCTAAGTAAAATAAGTCAGGCTCAGAAAGACAAACATGTCATGGTCTCACTTATATGAGAAATCTAAAAATAGTTGAACTCATAAAAGCAGAGAGTTACCGGAGTCTGGGGATGGGAGGAATTAGGAAATGTTGGTCAAAGGATACAAAATTTCAGTTAGACTAGGGGAATAAGTTCAGTAGACTATTGTACAACATGGTGAATATAGTTAATAACAATGTAATGCATACTTGAAAATTTCTGGGAGTATATTTTAAACGTTTTCATCTTACACACACGTAAGTATGTGAAGTAAGGTATATGTCAACTAGCTTGATTTAGACATTTCACACTTTAAACATATATCAAAACATCATTTTGTACACCATAAATATATACCATTTTTGTCAATTAAAAAAATAAAAGAATTAGAATGTTTAGATTTTTAGTAACATAAATGATAATAGCTTGCAGCCTTATTGTTTCTTAGAAAAATAAACACCTGACCAGTCTCGGTGGCTCAGCCTGTAATCCCAGCACTTTGGGATGCTGAGGGGAGTGGATTGCCTGAGCCCGCGGGTTCGAGACCAGCCTGGGCAACTTGGCGAGATCTCATCTCTACAATAAAATTTTAAAAAGTAGCCGGGTGTGGTAACACATGCCTGTAGTTTCGGCTACTTGGAAGGCTGAGGCCAATAGGTTGCCTGAGCCCAGCAGGTTGACACTGGAGTGACCATGAATGTGCCTGAGTGACAGAGTGAAACGCCAACTCAAAAAAGAAAAAAAGAAACACCTCACCATGGGGATTCAATCTTCTTTTTCTTGTGCTGTAGTTAGCACTGAAGAACAGTACTTTCAAGGAAAAAAAATATACCACTCTTGTAGTTTTGGATAAGTATTTGAAATGTAGACCTTCAGGTTTTCTGGATCCAACTTATTTTAGGTTATCTTATGCTGATCCACAAACCCTGGCTTTCTCATTGGAAATATTTGACCTGGGTTAATCTGAGGGTGCAAAGATGAGTAGCTGAAGGTTTTAATATTGGCCTTATCTTTAATCCTCAGTGAGTCATTGAACATTTTTGGGCTTCAGTTTCTTCATTGTAAAATAGGTCCAACAATACTCATCTGTCTCACAGAAGAATATCTAATCAATGATTGAAAAGTTCTTTCCAAGTAAAGTACTAAATAATACAAGATGAAATAAATTGACTCCTAAATAAAATGTATGTAGAGAAAAATTACATCAGGACCAGACTAGACCGAAATTAACAGTAAAGCAGCAAGGCTTTCTGTGTGTCTGTGTGTGTGCTGGGATTATGACAGTGGCAACTTAATGACCAGTAAATCCATGAACCCTGAGTTAGCACAGTGATGTACACATGGATTGAGGTGTTACCTAGCCCTACAGAAACCAGGTTGGTCCATTTGCTCATCCATTTTAAAAAAATATTCATTATGGGCAAGGCATTATTGCTACAAGATATTCTCCTAGACCTCATGGAGTTCAGAATTTATTGAAGTAGACAAGACATACCCAGTGTATATAATATAAATATCTATAAGAAACACCACAGGAACTGTAGAACTAAGTGTTATATATGAATTCAGAGGGAAGTTTTAATTAGTATAACCAGAGAAAGCACACTGGAGGAGAAGGTATTTCTACTTCATGGATTTCATGGCAAAGAGAAGGATAGTCTAGGTGGAGAAACCAGCATGATCAAATATGAAAATGTTATAATTTTTAAGAATGAAGAATTCAGATGTCTTGCTATTGGACTTGTGTTGAAAAGTTATAGGAAACAGGACTAAAAAATACGGTGGAGTTCTGATTTTAGTGAACCCTAAATAATTGTGGAGAACCGAAAAGGCATAAGAATATGAAGGGGGACCCCCCAAAAGACAGAATTTATTTATTAAAAATTGAGTATTTATCCCTACATATTTAAGCTTCAGTCACCTTCAAAGTACTCTACATTTGATGCAATACACGTATCAAAATGCTTTTTCCCACTGCTCAAAACAGTTTTTGAACTTGTCAATTTTGATCCCTTTCAGAGCTTCTGCCATTTTTTGTTTCACCTCTTATACATTGGCAAAACATTTCCCTTTGAGGGCATTTTTTCATTGGGAAAACAAAAAAAGTCGCTGGGGAAGATCAGGTGAATAGGGAGGGTAGGGCATGGGTATCTTACCATATTTGGTCAAAAATTGCTGAATATTCAGTGCAGTGTGGGCAGATGCACTCATAAATCACCCATCATAAAATGGGCAAACAAGTTGAAAAGCTCTCAAAAAAAAAAAACAAAGGAAAGAAAAAAGAAAAACAAAAACTTCACTGACGTTGGACGCAGCCTCTCATAACAGTGTAGCTGGTACACTGACATCTATGAATTCCTAGAACATTTACCTAGAGGAGGAAGCCTGTTCTACAAAGGGCCTGTCTGCCAAAAGATACTTTTGGTTTGTTTTGGTCCCCTCTTGTATATGAATGGAAAAATTTTAGGAATAACAATCTAACACGCGAACAAAGCAGTGTTCTTTCTGGAATGTGAGAATAGCATAGAGTAAAAATCAATGTAATAAAAGGTAAGTGATGTAATGTAGGGTGAAAAAAAAAAAAACAGGCCACGGAGGATTAAAGCAGTATTTAAAAGATTTATCTAAAAATAATATCTCATTAACAAAAAGAAAAGAGATCTGCAGAAACCCCAAGACAGTGAGATCAAAAAGAGAGGCAAAAGTTGGCAGGTTTATACTTGACCACCCAGGAATGCATAGTCTTGTGAAAAGATATAATTTGATAAGTTTAGAGAAAGATGAAAATGGGTAAATAATGACTAAAGCACTTAGTGAAGTGACAATTCATACTGAGCACAGAATAATTCCTAGTACTCTACTTTAAATAGAAACAGAGGGGCATAAAATGGCTGGTTGGGACAGACATATCTGCAGGTTCACAGGCAAAAAGGTAAATGCCCATCTGGGTTGGCTTTCTCATCAGTTTATACTTGGCTGTGGGTAACACGTGTGAATTGTTTCCACATGAGTGTGTCTTCATTCATGGCTCTCCATTGTCCCTACTACCTCCCCTCTCACCACAGGGTTTAGGATATTTTGCTGTGTGCTGAGATTTAACGTGAAAGAAGCCTTTTTAAAAAGTATTTTGTGCCTATTCACAATCTCCTGAAATTTTAAAATAGTTTTAACATTGGTTTAAAAAGGGTTTTGGTTTGGTTTATATGAAACACTTTTTTTAAAACATCATAGTGAAATATATTTTAAAAAATCTAATGATGTGGAACAAGTATTATGAACTTTCCAGATGGGTAGGGGAACAAGAGATTTGAAACATGGCTTCTAATATCCTCTCTGCTAGTTACTAGTAATATGGACTAGATGAGTCCCCTCATCCCAGAAATCATGTGAGGAGTAGAAATCTTGTATGCAAAGAGCTCAGCCCAGTGCCTGGCATGTGACAGGCACTTTAGTTTTTTGTAAAGTTAAGTACCTTTGAAGAATGTGTGGTTTAGGAGCCCTGACCTATATAGTCACCACATTTAACTTTTTTATTTTTTTGAGTTGGAGTCTCAGTCTGTCGCCCAGGCTGGAGGGCAGTGGCCGCTCCCGGCCACCGCAGCCTCGACCCGCTGGGCTCCGGCGATCCTTCCGCCTCAGCCTTCCAAGTAGCTGGAACTACAGGCGAGCGCTACCACGCCCGGGTGATTTTTTGATTTATTGTAGAGACGCGGTCTCGCCAAGTTGCCCAGGCGGGTCTCGAACCCGCGGGCTCAGGCAATTCACTCACCTCGGCCTCCCAAAGCGTGGGATTACAGGCTGAGCCACTGAGCCCGGCCCACATATAACTTTTGACTCCCCAAAAGCATAACAACTAATAGCCTACAGTTGTCCAGAAGCCTTATCCATAACATAGTCTATTAACACATGCATTGTGTTATATGTATTACATATTGTATTCTTACAATAAAATAAACTAAACAAAAGAAAATGTTATTAAGAGAATTGCAAGGAAGAAAAAATACATTTACTAGTCATGAAGTGGAAGTGAATCATCACAAAAGTCTTATCCTTGTCATCCTCAAGTTAAGTAGACTGAGGGGGGAGAGAAGGGAGGGGTTGGTGTTGCTCTGTTAGGGGTGGCAAAGACTGAAGAAAAACCACATGTGAGTGGACCTGCACAGTTCAAACCTGTGTGTTCAAGGGCCAACTGTTTCCTTTAATAATTTTTCTTTTTATATAAGCAATACATGCACATTGGAGAAAAACTAGAAGACAAAGACAAAATTAACCCAGACATCATCTCGCTAGATAGTAGTTAGCACTCTGAGTATCTCTCATATGTGTTATATAAAATAAAAATGAAGTCATAGTGCACATATTGTTTTGTATTCATTTTTCTATTTATATGGAAATATAATTTTTTGTATGTATTCATATACAATGAGTATACTTTCCCATCAAAAAATCTTTCTGAATTATTCCTAATGGCTACAGAGAGTACTCCAACTTAACCAATTTCCTGTTGTTCAGTATTTTATATTATTTTTAAATTGGGAGATTTTACTAATGATATAATGATATAATGATGGATATCCTTGTAGATAAATCTTTATTGACTATGTTAAATTATTTCTTCAGTATAAATTAGCAGAACTGGACTTGCTTGGTCAAATAGTAGCATTTTGTGACTTTAGATATTTATTATCAAATAGTACTCCAGAAATTTTTAACTAGTATGTGTGTTATTAATAGCATATGCAAGTATCTACTTCCCCTACCTTCTCAGTAATGAAAAAAAACTTGGTGCATTTAAGAAAGTAAAATGTTATTGTTTACATTTCTATTTGGTTGATTTATTAGTGAATTGAGCTTTTAACATGTACTTGGCCAGGCATGGTGGCTCACATCTGCAATCCCAGCACTTTGGAAGGCCAAGGCAGGAGATAGTTTGAGGCCAGGAGTTCAAGACCAGACTAGGCAACATAGTGAAACCTCATCTCTACAAAAAAATTTAAAAAGTTAGCCAGTGTGGTGGTGCACAGCAGTAGTCTCAGCTACTCGGGAGGTTGAGATGGGAGGATGGCTTGAGCCTAGGAGGTTGAGACTGCAGTGAGCTATTATGGCACCACAACTCTCTAGCCTGTGACTGAAAAAGATTTCTTTCTCTCTCTCACATTAGCCAATTGAATTTTATTTTGCTTTTGTAAATTGCTGTTGCTTTTGGGTACTTTCAAATGGAAGCTATATTTTTTCCTGTGTCTATCTTCATTATTTCATTTAGTACAAGTATCATTCTTTATGTTTACTTGTTTCTTTGCCTAGACTTCAGACTCCTTCAGGACAGATCATATCTTACTCTTTTTTGTATCCTGAGCACCCAGTACAAAAGGAAGGACTCAGTAAGCACCTCCTGGGTGAATGGGATGGGGGTACTGAACAAATAGAAGGATGAGTGAACCAAGATGAGCAAACAGGAAAGCATAGGTGACAAGTCTTGCCTAAGTCATGTGCTCAAGCAGATCCCAGGCACCAGACTGAAATGATTAGTCTAACAAAAGGTGGAAGACATGTAAGACAGTGAGTAAAGGAAGCCAAGAATTCTGGTAATGAGCTGAGTGGTCAGCAAAAGTTCATGTAGAGGCTGAATGAGGGATAGCTTGCTGCATTTCTTTTGTTTTGTCAAGACTTTTTTTGTGTGGGGGGCTTTTTTTTTTCTTCCCTGTCTGACACCTTGGAATTGTTATGTCTGATTTCCTCATTGATCACCTCACCTAAAAGGGAATTCTTTGGAATATATAGAGTCCTTGCTGTATTTCTTATTGAGAAGGTCAATTTCGTTTGGCCAAGACTATTGTTCTCATATTGCATGATTAAGCCATTACTACAGGCCTGACTGTCACAACTGATGTCACAAGTTTCTCTGTTCCTTCAATCATTTGGTAGGCTGGGCCTGGTGGTGTAGCATATTCTGGAGGTACTTTTTTGACTTCTTCTCTCTCTCTTTGGAAGTCTTGCTTTTTTGAGCTTCTAATATTTACAGAGAAATATATAAGAATGAAAAGAAGGAAGGACATTGACACAGGATAATATATCATTTGTCAGTTTTTGATATGGGGTCACAGATAGTGATCTAAACATGTGGCAGAGTGTACAGTCAATGTATGTTGGTTATAGTTGCACATTATATTCCACATAATGTGCTTAATGAACATTTATCATTCTCACTATATAGAACTTAATTCTAAATCAATGTTTGCAATCAATAAGTATATGTTTATATGACAGGTTTTAGTTTATTACAAATTGTATGTATTGTTTTCCAACTGTTCCTTTGGAAGAAACACTTTTATAACTCTCCCACTTATTAGGCATTCAACCAGAAACAAAAGAAAAAGAAGATAAAACACCTTGAGGAATTTATTCTTAATTTGTGTAAACTGTTAACACTCATCTTCTAGAATATTCTTTTTGAGGTAAGTAGCATATATAGACCTTGCATCTTACATAATTTATATCCTTTACATATTTATATCAGAATATGGCACTACATTTAAGATACATATATGTGATAGAAAGTACACTTTTGACATTTATTTGGTGTATCATTTTGGATATCCAAGCCTTTGTTTAATTTTTTTTTAATTTTGAAGATGTGGGGTACAATTCAGGGTTAAGTATGCAAATGTTCATTGTGCAGATACCCTTGTTGTTGAGGCATGCCTCCCTCCCCCAGGCAGATTCCCACTACTGACAATTCTGCCTCCCCCCACCCTTGGCAGTTTCCCACTACTGCCAATCCTTTTCTTATAGTATATTCTTATAGCATATTCTTATAGATAATTGTTCACTTATGAGGGAGAACATGTGATACTCAGTTCTTTGTTTCTGTGATAGAAACACAGAGCTAGTATTAGAGAGTCTAAGTCCATCCAAGTCGGTGCGAAGTTTATAATTTTGTCCTTCTTTATGGGTGTGTAATATTCCATCATGTATATGTACCACATTTTTTATGCAGTCCTCTTTTGATGGGCAGCACAATTGGTTCCATGTTTTTGCTGTTGTGAACAATGCTGCAATAAACATACATGTGCAGGTATCATTTTCTTTTTTTTTTTTTTGTTTTTTGTTTTTTGTTTTTTTGTTTTTTGGGTTTTTTTATGAGTTGAAGTCTCACTCTGTTGTCCAGACTGGAGTGCAGTGGCCGCTCTCGGCCACTGCAGCCTCGACCTGCTGGGCTCCGGCGATCCTTCCACCTCAGCCTTCCAAGTGGCTGGAATTACAGGCATGCGCTACCACGTCCGGCTGATTTTTTGATTTATTGTAGAGATGAGGTCTCGCTGCCCAGGCGGGTCTCAAACCCGCGGGCTCAGGCAATCCACTCACCTCAGCCTCCCAAAGGCACGGGATTACAGGCTGAGCCACCGAGCCCGGCTCTCTTTTTTTTTTTTTTTTTTTTAGCAGAAAGATACATTTCTTTTTTTAAAAAATCATATATATTTTTAATTTTAAAAGTGTGGGCTGCATTTTCATAGAGTTTTGAGTTCCTCCAGGTATATTCCCAGTAGGGGATTTCAGGATCGTGTGGAAGGCCGATTTTTAGATCTTTTAGGAATCGCCAAACTGTTTTCCACAGAGGTTGTATTAGTTTACACTCCCACCAACAGTGTAGAAGTGTTCTGTTTCCCTGCATCCTCTCCAGCATCTGCTGTTTTTTGAGTTATTGATGATGGCCATCCTGACTGGAGTTAGGTGGTATCACAGTGTGGTTTTAATTTTCATTTCTTTAATGACTAGTGAGGCTGAGCATTTTTTCATGTATCTGTTGGCTGCTCATATGTCTTCTTTTGAGAAGTGTCTATTCATATCTTTTGCCCACTTTGTAGTGGGGCTGTTTGTTTTTTTCTTTTTGGCACGTTTGAGTTCCTGTGGATCCTAGATGTTAGGCTTTTGTCAGACATACAGTTGGCAAATATTTTTTTCCCAGTCTGTGGGCTGTCTCCTTCCTCTCTTAATGGTTTCTTTGACTTTGCAGAAGCTTGTCAGTTTGATGAGGTCCCACTTGTCTATCTTGTGCCTTATGGGGTTTTGATCAGGAATTGGTTGCAATTACAATTTCCATAAAGATGTCTCCTGCATTTTCTAAGGTTCTTATAGTTTGAGGTTTAAGTTTAGGTCTTTGATCCATGGTTTTGTGTATGGTGGTAGGTAGGGGTCTTGTTTTCATCTTCTGCATGTGGTCAGCCAATTTTCCCAGCACCATTTACTGAATAAATTCTACTCTCCCCAGTAGTTGGTGGTGGAGGTTTTGTTGAAGATTAATTGGTTGAGAAATTGAAGTTTGGCTTCTGGCATCTCTATCCTGTTCCCTTGGTCTATATTCCTGTTCTTGTACCAATACCAGGCTGTTTTGATTATTGTAGCTTTATAATAAAGTTTAAAGTCTGAGCATGTGATACCTCCTGCTTTTTTTTTTTTTTTTTGCTTTTTTTTTCCTTAGGATTGTTTTGGTTATTCATAGTTGTTTATGTTTCCATATGAATTCCTGTATTGTCATTTCCAGGTCTGAGAAGAATGCTACCGATAATTTAATGGGTATTACATTAAATCTGTAGGTTGCCTTGGGTAGAATGGACATCTTAACAACGTTGATTCTTCCAATCCATGAGCATGGAATATTTTTCCATTTGTTTGTGTCATCTTTGATTTCTTTGATAGTGTTTTGTAGTTTTCCTTGTAAAGGTCTTTTGCACCTCTGGTTAGGAAGATGCCAAGGTATTTCTTTTTGTGTGTGTGGCTATTGTGATTGGAATTGTGCTTTTTATTTGGGTTTCTGTTTGCTTATTGTTGGTGTATGGGAATGCAACTGTTTTTGCACATTTATTTTATACCCTGAGACTTTGCCAAAGTCCTTTATCAGTGCAAAGAGGTTTTTGACAGATTCTCTTGGGTTTTTGAGATATAGAATGATATCATCTGCAAAGAGGGATAACTTGACTTCCTCTTCTCCTATTTGGATACCCCTGATCTCCTTCTCTTGTCTGACCGCTCTAGCTAGGATTTGCAAAACTATGTTGAAAAGGAGAGGTGAGAGTGGGTATCCTTGTCTTGTTCCGGTTTTCAGGGAAAATGGTTCCAACTTCTGTTTGTTTAAACAACAGTATGCTGGCTGTGGGTTTTTCGTAGATGGCTCTTACTATTTTGAGGTATGTTCCATCTGTGCCTAGATGTTCAAGGGTTTGTATCAAGAAGGGGCGCTGGATTTTATCAAAAGCTTTTTCCATGTCTGATGATATAATCATGTGGTTTTAGTTTTTACAATCTGTTGATGTATTTAATCATGTTTATGGTCTTGCGGATGTTGAACCAGCCCTGCATCCTGGGGATAAAGCCTACTTGGTTGTGGTGGATGATTTTTGAGATGTGTTGATGGATTCGGTTTGCTATGATCTTGTTGAGAATTTTAGCATCTATGTTCATCAAGGATATCCAAGTCTTATGAATTACATCATGGCAAATGAGCTAACCTTTGACATCCAGTTTGATCATCCATATAAACAAAATTAATCAGGTAATGAATAACTGCTATTTCTGTTTTAACAGAATGCTGCCCAGGGATGCCATGGTTGTTTGATAAATTTGTGCTTTTGAGTTTAGAGTTGTTAATACTATATGGAAGCCCCAAGGGGTGACAGTTTTGACAGTAAATGAAAATTTGAATAGTGGTTATTAACTAAATCTAAGTAAACTTGTATATGAAAAAAATAGAAACATTAATAACTTTAGCAAAGAGAAACAACAACAATCAGGAGTTGGATAATGTCAAACTAAGGTTAACAATATTATCAACAAAGAAGAAGAAACTGGGAGATAAAAATGAATATGATTGCACTCTATAGCTGAGTGAACTTTCTACGTATACCACAGTGCCCACAGAACTTTGATAGGGGAAGGCTGCCCGGTGGCCATCTTCCCTTCACATGCAAAATGAGGCTATGGAGAAAATCCAGTGAGTCTAACTGATGACTCAGAGACTAGGGTGGGGGCCTAAAGCTAGAGGGTCTGGTCCTCAAGTTTATGTCCAAACCTAGGGAAGGCAGGTTTGGGGTGGGTCTTCAGGCTCAAAATTTAGCCCAGCTGTAGGTATGTCATCTGGTTAAGGCTGTTGCAGTAGAGAATGTCCTTTAAGGGAACATAATGTAGACTGCCGACTGGGTGAATTGTTGGATGCTGAATCAAGGAGGAAAATGGCATTCATCAGTTGGGTTTGAGGGAGCTGCTTTGTATCCCTGTTATCAGAGCTCTTTATTTTCTGGTGCTGAACTTTCATCAACGCTGAAGGGATGGCTAGTGTTGTGTGGTAGAATCCCCTGGGAGAAATAGAGTAATATGTAGCTGTGACATCTTCCAGGCAGGCTGCAAGGTTTTAATTCTGGCAGATCTTCTTATTAGGATCCTACGTTTCCTCCCTCACCCTGCTTAATACATTCTCCCGATGCATCCTCTCTCCCTTGCTCTCACCCCAGGTGGTATCTTTAACTTGTCTGTACCCCCTGCTGTCTTTTGACAGTCCATTTTTCACAGAAACAATCCCTGATGCTCCTGACCACCTCCCCTCCTCCTTCCCCTCTCCTCCCTTTCCTCCCTCCTTCCTGCTGATTTGTTATTATGTACTGCAGCTGCCCGGAGGATTTTTAAATAGACCCATAATGGCACAGCAGCGCCTCTTGGAAGTTTAAATATAACCTTCTTGTTAATCTTGTCTGTGGCAGCAGCAGGAACAGCACCTGAAGAAGAAGGCAATGGGCAAGAGATGCCCTGGGGTTCTACCCTGAGATCACGGTTTAGCAATCTTTCAGGTGTCCTATGATCTGAAAGCATTTGGATTCAGCCTCATGGGTGGCTGTGCCTCAGCCTGAGTGGATTTGGTATGGATTGATAGCCCCTAGAAATGTAAGCACAGTGGAATACCAGAGCAAAAGAGACATGGGAACTACTGTGAAAGCTCGAAATTCCTCCTCTTCTTCCGCCCAAACATGCCATTCACCCTCTGTCCCCTCAGAGGTGGAATGTGTTTGGTCTTATTTAGCCTTTGGCCCTGTGTGGGGGCCTGGAGTGGGAAGGGCTAATTAGTGTCAATTACATCAGTGGCCACGATTCTTAAGGAACAGGTGTACAAAGCACATGTGCTTCTAAGTCATGGTATAAAGGTCTCAGAACAACTTCTAGGGGATGTTATGGGTGGTTGCCTGACCTCAGGCAATGAAATTGTTCATGAAAGAAAAAAAGGCTACAGATTCTAGTTCCAGTTTCCAAACTTGTCAGTATTTTATTGGATTTAACAAATGTCAACCCCTAATATTATTGAATTCATTCAATGAATATGTATTGAGCACCAGTGATTGCAGGAAATGTTCTGAGATCAATGGAAGAAAGGGGCCACTGGGAAATGATGTACCTTGTACACTTTTTGAGTTTTTTTGGACTGAAAAATATATTTAGAAAGTAAATGAGAGAGAGAGAGAGAGAGAGAGAGGAGAAGATTCACCTCCCCAAGGTAGGGGAGAGGGACAAAGCTAGGAAACATGGCAGACATTGCTCAAAGAACCACATAGACACCCCAGAGTTTTAAAAAGCAATGGCAGATGGAGAGAGATTGAGAGAGAGAGAGAGAGAGAGAGAAGAGATTCACCTCCCCAAGGTAGGGAGGGAGCCAAAGCTTAAGAAAACATGGCCTGGACATAGCTCAAAGGACACATGGCCAGACCATAGCTTAGCAAGACAATGGCCACCTTGTAAAATTTAAGGAGGCCTTTATCTCTGGAATGATAGACCATTCAGAACAAAGATTTCCAGAAGGATGTATTCTAATATCCATCTGTTTCCCCTCCACCCCCTCCAAGTGGAAATGTTCTAGAATGTACTGTTTATCCAAGGAGATGAATAGAAGAGATTAGAGAGTTAATAAAAATCATTTAAACTCTGTAAAGTGAAAGGGACTATCCTTAGATTTTGTGGAAGGGATACAGGTGATATTATTTGTTATCTTAAGGCAAGTGACAATATAAGAGAGGGACCCGAACAGATAAAAATTATAATTGTGTATGATATTAAGCATATCAAACATTTTACAGTGTATTTTAAAGTAAGTTGTGAGTTTACAAATATAGTTCTATTTTATACTCACACTACCAATGAGCTGAACATTGTTCTTCTCATTTTACAAAAGTGAATACAAACCAAATAGACGGTTTTCCCAAAGGCCAATGAACTGGTGAGCTGTAGGACCAAGACATCTAATTCCAAATAGATTGTGTATTATTCATCTATGTAACCCTAGGGGCTGGTACACTGACATTTTTTAAGTGAGTGAATGAATGACGCTGTTTGCTCTTTTTCATAACACTATAATCATATATTCATTTTAAAACAAACACACAAAAGCCATTTTAAACATTTAGTATTTTAGTAAAGAGGTTACTGAGGAAGGGGAATGAGTCAAGACTGGTTCTGATGGATGGGTATAGTTGATCATGGGATGCGTTCTAGAGTTTTGCTATTCAAAATATGGTCTGAGGACCAGCAGTATCAATGACATCTGGGACCTTGTTAGAAATACAAGATCTTGGGCTACACCCCAGACCTTCTGAATCACATTTGTGATTTAAAGGGTTGACTTTGATTTGAGTAGGAGAAAGACTTCTTACAAACTTGAATCTGAAAGTGATTAGAAGGTGATGCAATGATGGTAAAGAATTAAGTATTGCTAGGATACTGTAATAAAATAGCAGAAAGTAAGAAAGGACAGAAAGGACCAAAGGGAGGCATCTATCTTGCTTGTATCTTTATGCATGAGAATAATTGAGCCATTCAAGGCAGACGGAATTATTTTATAAGATTCCTAAGGATAAAGATCATGTACAGTCTTCTACAGGTTATAGAGTTTTAATACTATTAAATATGAACATTACCTCTATCTTATAGATCATGAAACTCTTGCTGCATTTTGTTTATTTAATAGCTTTTAATCCTATGTGGAAATGGAGACCAAATGGTTGTTACTTAACTCAAAATAGTATATTGTTTTCTACTTACTTGCATGAAACTAGGCCTATTTGAAAATGCTTAGACGGGTCCTACCCATATTCTGAGAATCATTAGGGATTTTTCAAAATTATAAGCTCAATTTTATCTAATGTGAGTGAAACAGAAAACTAATCCCTGCCTAAATGGGAGCTGATTTCTCTACATTCTACTATCATTTTAGTAAAAGTACAATTGGTATTATTTACTATGGTGTGAATGTTTGTGTCTCCCCAAAATTCGTATGTTGAAATCCTAACCTCCAAACTGATAATATATGAGGAGGTGGGGCCTCTGGGAGGAGATTAGGTCAGGCCAAGTCCTCAGAAGAGGATCCTTATAAAACAGGACCAAGAGAGACCTCTTGACCCTTCCATCATGAGTGGAAGGCACCATCTGTAAACCAGGAAATGGACCCTCGCCAGAGACTGAATCTGCCAGTACCTTGATTTTGGACTCCCCAGTCTCCAGAACCATGAGAAATACATTTCTGTTGTTTGTAAGCTGCTTAGTTCATGGTATTTTGTTATAATAGCCTGAATAGACTAAAATAGTATTTTTAGTCTATTTTCATCTTTTTATTGCTGTGAGTGAGAAATACAAAAGCTGAATGCTTTATCTTCCTTTAGGGAGCCCACAGTCTAAATAGATTGAAGTGGAAGAATTATACTTCTTGTCATAATAAAATATTTGAGGTGAAAATGAACAAGGCAGGCCTGAAAAGTAGTTATGAAAACCAAGATCTTGTACTA
Organism: Cephalopachus bancanus; assembly: GCA_027257055.1. Classification (NCBI taxonomy): domain Eukaryota; kingdom Metazoa; phylum Chordata; class Mammalia; order Primates; family Tarsiidae; genus Cephalopachus; species Cephalopachus bancanus. The sequence continues at coordinate 1,040,717 of JAPVLO010000382.1, read as the reverse complement.
GTTTTGCCACTAAATTTGTGTTTTTGGAAAACACCTTAATTGCTTTAGGTCTCAATTCTCCATGTGCTAAAATGAAAAGTTTGAGGCCCACTGTGATGGCTCACGCCTATAATCCCAGTACTTTGGGAGGCCAAGGTGAGAGGACTGCCTGAGCCCAGGGGTTTGAGACCAGCCTGGACAACTTGGTGAGACGTCATCTCTACAATAAATTAAGAAAAGTTAGCTGAGCATGATGGTACCTGTCTGTTGTTCCAGCTACTTGGAAGCCTAAAGCAGAAAGATCACCTGAGCCTAGCAGATTGAGGCTATGGTGGTTGTGAGCTTGCCACTACACTCCAGCCTGGGTGACAGAGTGAGACTCTGACTCAAAAAAAAAAAAAAAAAAAAAAGAGAAGAGAAGTTTGGATTGGATGGACTTTAAGTTCTTTTGGTTCATGTTTCCAAGCCTGCAGGGAAATGGTGAATCAAGTGGTGGAGAGATGGATGGGAAGTTTTGACTGGCCAGGTAAAAGAGACTAGTTGTGCTGCACAAAGTCTATCTCACACAGTTTTTTGCTTTTTTTCCTTAATGAGATGATCTTTTTCTATTTCCTTTATTAGGTGACTTAATACTAACTGCCTGCTTTCAAGGTTAGTGGACATTTCAATTTCAAATGGTCCTAAAAGCTTTTCTGAATCGGGGAAGGTCTTGTCTGGTGGTTTGTAATCCAGCCACAGTTGATAATGCCTGTGCCGTGATCATGCCATTATACTGCCCAGCCACAGTTGATCATGCCATTGTGCTGTCCTATGGCCATTTTCCCTTCACTCACTATGTGAGGTTATGGAGAAAGATAACGTAAGGAGTCTAACTGATGACCTAGACTGAGCCTCAAAGACTAGGGTGGGAGTCCAAAATAGGAGGGTGTTCTCAGCTTTAAGGGTCTGTGTTTGGCCAAATTTTCAGGAGAGAACATATCGTACAACATTTAAAGTATGTATTGTTCTCCAGGAAACTTCTGCATTTCCATTCATTTTTCTGTGGCAATATCAGAAATAGACATTTCATTCATAGCCACCATGCATTGAACTCTTACCGCTTGCCATGCTCTGGAAAACTCACTGAATTCTTACAACATGTACAACAGTGCAATTATATACTATTAATATGCCCATCTTACAGGTGAGAAAACAGAATTCCAGAAGGTTTAATGCTAAGTAGCATAGTAGAAGAACAGCAACGTCAAATCTAGTTTTTCCAAGTATAATACCTATTAATTTTTTTTTCTTTTTCTGCACCAACTTGACTTTCTTCTCTAGAAAAGAGCTAATTCATATGTATATAATATATATTATATCTTATATAAGTAATAATATATTATATATGTATACATATAATATACATATAGAGAGAGTGCAGTGGCATGATCATGGCTTACTGCAGCCTCAACCTCCTGAGCTCAGTCAATCCTTTCACCTCAGCCTCCTGAATGGCTGGGACTACAGGTGTGTACCACCATGTCTGGCTAATTTTTAAATTTTTTGTGATATGAGGTCTTGCTATGTTGCCCAGGCTGGTCTCCAACTCCTGGGCTCAAGTCGTCCTCCAGCCTTGGTCTTCCAAAATGCTGGGATTACAGGCATGAGCCACCGTGCCTGGATGAACACATATTTTAGTAATGAAAACAACCTTTTTATATCTCCCTTGCCCTTTGAAATTTAGATATCCTGATATAACTTTTTTCTATCTTGTTATTAGACTAATTCAGTTAACTTATTGTCCACTAAGTGTTGTTAGGTTATTTAATTTTACTCAGTATAGATGGTTGCAGCTTCTTTTTACTAGGCTTATATAAACTTTTTTAGTTTGGTTCTGCTCATGCCACAATTATGCACTGCAGTCATTCTGAATTCTGATGAGTGAGCAGAGCTGGGCTCTAATTGTTCCTTTAAGCCGTGAAACATCAGAATGGCCCAAGAATTCCTATGGCTCTGGCCTAACCCAGTCATCCCAGGAGTGGCTCTAGGTGTGTATGTGGCAGCTTCTCTCATGGTGAGGCTGCTGGCAATAGAAAAATGAAGCTGAATGTCAGCACACACCTGCAGTGCAGTCTGGTTTCGATGCCCAGGACGACAAGGTAGCTTGATGTCCATCTGGACACAGTGATCACCTCCTGGGAGGACAAAACCTGAATTAGATTGTTATGACCGAACAGAAAGGGACGTTGTGCATTCTGAGACTTGGCGAGTGGAGAAGCACTTGCCAGTGTTTTGCTGAGTTATATTTTCCCACTCCATGGCTGACATTTATTTTTAGCCTCATTTCTTTTGATTACTCAATTGTCTTGAACAACTTCATGACAAAAGTGATATCGCTATCAGACAACTATAGAGGAATTTCTTGCTGGAGATGTATTGATATAAAAATATATTATTTTTCTGGATGCCACCAAATCTTTGTGACCTCTTGGGTTTTGTTTTTTTTTTTAATGGGGATGGGAGGTCACAATAATGGAATTAACTGAGGGGTGATAGTGTGTTCTGGTGATAGCACATTCTAGCTGAACATTTAATTTAGTTGAGAGTTACCTTTGCAAAAGTGCCAAATGGATCTGCTGTTGTAGACACATTTACTGGCCTGTTGCCATAGAAATGAAGGTGGTTCTCACTCAGGAACATAGACGTATGTCAACTACTGTCCTCTCCCTTACCTTATCTTTTTTCTACTTTCATGAAGAAGCTGAAGACATAGACCGCAAAGGAATTAAAAACCTGCCTCCTCCTAGTTCTTCCTCCCTAAAAGCCTGATTTGTGAAGAGAGAACTTATTGATTGTGCTCAGATGCTAAGAGTCTGTGAAGAATCTTCATTGAAACACACCATTCAGATAAGGGCCAAGCCATAGAGAAAGCAGCTAGAAAAGCAATGGCAGAAAGGGCTTTTCTAACCTGTGGCTCTCAGCGGGAGAAGTGCTGAGGCTGGGTTCCCAGAACCCTTTGGGAACCGATGAAGAGCGACTTCAAATGAGGAAACAGAGGCCAAAGAAGAGTGTGAGTAAAACAGAACCACCTTTGGCTCAGCTATTAGTGCTCACTTCATTCTGTTCAGAATGGAGGGCAGGTGCTGGACGCATTTTTGGTTGAGGATTAAGTACATTCTGAAATTTTCTTGAGGACTAAAGATTTGTGAGTTGCAGAAGTTTATTCAGCATATTCAGATCTTCTTTGGGATTAGTCTGAATTATAGACGTCACAAATGCAGTTAGGAATATTACGTGTGACACTGATTTCCCCAGGCTTCATTGCTTTGTGAATGCATGATATCAGTTATAGTTCAAATCTCATGGATTCCTGCATCTTCCTGCTCACAGAGTCATCATTCCATGAAGTGCTTTGAGCAGTTCTTAGAAGGGTCTATTGCAGATTTACAGACTGTTCTGGTGCAGTATCTGCTGAGAATGGCTGCCAGTTTCTGTGGGTTGCCTGGTTTTTCCTTGGTACCACTGCCATTTTCTGTTGTTTTAATTGTACTAGGCACCACTATCTGTGTTTGGCACGGCTGCTGCTTCTATGGAGTGCTGTGGCATCTGTCTTGCGCCATGGCCCCTTGAGGACCTTATTGTCTTCCTCCACTGAGACCACAGGCTCCCTTTGGAGATTCTAGTTTCCCACTAATCACCTTCCTCAAGTGCACTGGAGTCTTCATGATGCCAAAGCTTTAACGTGGTCTGTGGTGAAGTGTCTGGGAGAAAGATTCTTATCCCTAATTATGTTATATACCATTATCGTAGCTGGATGCCCATGGCGTAGTATCTAACGTTTTTAATGAAAAAACGTCTTCAGTTTTTACTTACATCTCCTCCTGCATGTCAGATTGGGGAGTTGTTCAAGTGACAGCCATCATGGTGGTATCTAAACTGCTCCTCTCATCCTATGACAGTAGCTCTGTTAATTGATTGAAGTTTGATTCTTTCCTTAAGCTCTAGAGAACTCCTCCATTTCTCATGGAAACAGACTTCTGCAAAGCCCACCTCTCTAGTTTCCAAGACACACTCAAACATTATAAACACCTGCACTGGTTCATGCTAGGGCAGGGCTTTCATGAGTTCAAGGCCAATGGCTGCCTTTAAGGAAGTGAGAGATAGTGCTGTCAGTTGTGGTGGGCAGCAGAGGTTTATTGAAACGAGCGTCAGATGCGGAGTCAGAATACACAGATCAATCTCGACTCTGATATTCACTAGCTCTATAGCTTTGGACAAGTCCCTTAGTGTCTCCAAGCTTCTGTTTTCTCATCTTTACATTTTAGTTAAAAAATTCCTACCTTGTTATTATGTTAGATGAAATAAGTCAAATGCAGAAAGACAAGTATCACATGCTGTCACTCATTTGTGGAAGTTAAAAACATGGATCTCAAGATAGAGAGTAGATCGGCAGTTACCAGAGGCCGGGAAGTTTGGAAAGGGGACGGTGAGGAGAGGTTGATTAATGAGTACAAATATACCCTTAGACAGAAAAAATAAGACCTGATATTTGATAGATCAGTAGGGTGACTAGAATTAACATTAATCGATTGTACATTTCAGAATAGCTACAAGAGAATAATTTGAATGTTCCTAGCATAAAGAAGAGATAAACATTTAAGGTGATAGCTATCTCAATTATCCAAATTTGATCATAGGAATGTATCAAATTATTACACATACCCTGAAAATGTGTACATCTAATATGTATCAATACAAAATTAATGAATGAATGAAAAAAATTTCTACCTCAAAAGAAAATGAAAAAAGTAACAGAAGGTGCTATTCTTGTGACTTATTTAGAAATATTATAAGAAAATTGTAGGTACCCCAATAAGAAATGGAGTGCCACATACTGTTCATGGTGTGTGTTCATACTGTTCAATTTGTCTCTTTCTGTCATTAAAAAATCTGTGAGCTTTTCACAAGAGTTGGAATGTTAACCTTGTTTTCATGAGCAGATTCCATTTAAGCCCCTTGATTTTCTCTGCTCTGTCATTTTAAATTCTTTATAGCTATTTTATTGTGACGTGCACTGAATCAAGTAAAGGCCACCCTGAGGGCTCCCTGAACCACCTTCTCTTCTCCCTCATGCTGGGCACGGGCTCTGACTCCTGTGTCCTCCTGGACTCGACGCTCTGTCTGCAGGGCAGGGCTGCAGCCTTTTGGTCCTGCTGGAACATTGGTCCCTGGCCTTGCTCTGCCTCTCACTCCTGGCCCTACTTTCTGGGTCCTTATTCCAACCTAATCTTACCTGGGCAAAATTGCCTACCTTGAGTCCTGCTTTCGGGCCTGGCTTGGGTCCGGATAATGGTCCTAATTAGCAGATTTAGGAACAAGAGCCAGCATCATCTCTAGGTCTGAAGTTCCTACTATATACTTTATGAAATCACTGCTCAGCACCAGTGGGCAGTGAATGCATCATCTAAAAAAAAAATGGAAAGAAATGATTCTCCACAGAGCGTTCATGGAGATGATTGTTATAAAATGTAATTGACCCATAGTTATGGAAAATGTAATGAGGAACCTCTATAAGCCTCTTGGTGTCATCTTTAACTTCATATATCTACTTGGGTCTCTCAAAAAGGGAAACAAAAACATTTTCATCTGGGTCAGATAGATTTATGATTGGGGAACAGTGTTTAAAAAAATTAAGGCTTTTTGCTTGTTTGTCCTTATTAAATGTGTCTACATAATCAAGGAAAGCAGAGGTAATGAGCTCAGAGGGAGATGACTCAGATTGGAAGGGCTTGGGGATGAGGTGGACTGAGGAGCCAGGACAGGAGGGGATAAGAGGATACAGAAGGAGCCGGGCTCGGTGGCTCAGCCTGTAATCCCGCGCCTTTGGGAGGCTGAGGTGAGTGGACTGCCTGAGCCCGCGGGTTCGAGACCCGCCTGGGCAGCGAGACCTCATCTCTACAATAAATCAAAAAATCAGCTGGGCATGGTAGCGCATGCCTGTAATTCCAGCTACTTGGAAGACTGAGGCGGAAGGATCGCCGGAGCCCAGCAGGTCGAGGTTGCGGTGGCCGGAAGCGGCCACTGCACTCCAGTCTGGGCGACAGAGTGAGACTCCAACTCAAAAAAAAAAAAAGAGGATACAGAAGGGTGGAAGGTCCCTGCAGAAAGATGGGGGTGCTGTGAAGGAGGCAGGTCCTTACAGGGATATTGTTAGAGGAACCGCAGGTCCCTATGGGGATATTGTGAGAAGAACCAGAGGCCCTGCAGTCCAAGCGTTAGAGAGATTTACTACAGAGGGGCTGTGTCTCTGACGGACAGGCAGGTGGAGGCCAGGACAGAAGAGAATACATTCAGGCCTATAATACTTTGCATCCAATGGTTCCACAGGAGGTCAGAACTGAGAAAGCTGGGCAAATGTCTCAAAGGAGAGCCTTCAGCTGATATATCTAGTATTAGGAGCTAGGTAAGGAGAGCGATGATGGTGTGTGTTCAGGTTTTAAACTCATACCAGCTTAAGTAACATGAAACTGCTTTTGATTCACCTCATCTTTATGGACATGCATGTTCTGGGGCCCTTGTGCAGTTTAGTAAAGATTAGTGGTGCACATAAACTCATTACATCAAAAATTCTGTGACCTGAAGAGAAAAGGGGGATGCAGGAGGAGCAAAAGATTGCTTCTCCCTTTTATAGTCCCCCCAACCACGATCACTTCCCTCCCCACTTTACTTCTGGGTGATAGTAACAGCAAGTTAATTTCAGTTGATACCACTGGTGATGGGGAATTCTGCAAGACTTCCTATATAATATTTTTTTTAAAAAATGATAGCAGCTAACACATATTGAGCACTTGCTTGTGCTCATTGCTTTGCCCAATTCTAATGCGTAGCCCTGAATCAATCAATTCTTCCAGCAATCAAGGACACAATTGTACAAGGGCACAATTATTATCACCAGTTTATAATTGAAGAAACCAAGGCTAATAGTGGTAAGGCTATGTCTCCAAATAGTCACATTAACTAAAAAAACTAATCTTGGACTGACACTCAGGTCTTACACTAAAATATTTACCACCAAAATCTTCTTCCTTTGGGGTCTCTTGCTGTTTGAGGAGGCCAAGACCAGGTGACCCAAGGAAACAGGGTATCCTAAACTATAGCATTCCCTCCCCTCTTTCAGCTACTTTAAGCTTCGGCTATCCTCTGAAACCCTTTTGCTGGAATGTGGAAGGCACATACACTTAGTTTAATGGTAACATTCTTTTGTAGTTATTGCCACTTAAGATCTTGATTGGTAATGGGATGCTATTACTGCACCGCTGCCAGTAGTTTTTTATTTCACTCTGGTTCTCTGGCATGGGTCCTACAGAGGCTGTTGTTGAATATAAGAGTTTACAGTCTCCGACACGCAAGACTATGGATAAAACACGATTTGACTGTTTTAAAAACTTTCTCTCGTGTTTAATGAGGTTTTTAGGTGTGTATAGAAAAAAAGGGACTCTTTAAGAAGGCTTTGGCAAGAAGCTTCAGAGGTTTTGCTGGGGCTGACTTGAATTGTGGAGTTCAGCCATTCATCAGACAGTCAGCAAATTGAGTGAGTTCGACAATTGCAGGAGTTTTATTGCTCTATTGCCAGTTTCATCTTGCTTGGAGTTGGCCAGTGCTGAGGGAGTGTCCGAAGTTCAGAGCCAAGAATGGGCTGCCTTGGAGAAAAAGGGAGATAGTCTCTTCTGGTAGCAAAGATAGTTCTAGCAGAGTCTTCAGTGTTCAAAGGGAGATGCTTGGGCTGAAACTATTAATACCTTCCTTCAGAAAAACAACCATTCTGGCTGCTAGCAGGGTTTAACTCTCGCGTGAAACATCAGCACAGACAAATTAAGTATTCTTTGAAGAAAGAAAACCAAAGTTTATATGAGGCACGTGAAATAGCTTTCCCACAGAGCACTAGGTGCTTTCTGAGCCTAAGTAATTGGAAATAACTTCATTTTTCCTTCCCTTGGTGACCTTATTTTTATTTTTATTTATTTATTTATTTTTTTGAGTTGGAGTCTCACTCTGTCACCCAGACTGGAGTGCAGTGGCTGTTCCCGGCCACCGCAGCCTCGACCTGCTGGGCTCTGGCGATCCTTTCGCCTCAGCCTTCCGAGTAGACAGAATTACAGGCATGCGCTACCACGCCCGGCTGATTTTTTGATTTATTGTAGAGATGAGGTCTCGCTGCCCAGGCGGGTCTCGAACCCGCGGGCTCAGACAATCCACTCACCTCAGCCTCCCAAAGGCACGGGATTACAGGCTGAGCCACCGAGCCTGGCTGACCTTATTTTTAAATGAAGGTGTTGGGTAGCCAACTTCCAAGGCTCCCTTAAGTGCAACAGTCTACGGTTCTAACAAATGCTTGATAAGAGTTGAATAAATAGATAAGGTCTTTATGCCTAGATCTTTAGAATTTTTCTATGATTAGTATAAGAATTATAATGGTTATAATCAGCAGATATGAGATAAATGTGTTGTCATTTTAATGGTTATGTTTGTTGGAAACTTAGCCCATTCTGTTGAGCACAATAGTGGCCTTGCTAATATTCTAAGAGTCCAGTTCTGTCCCCTAAACTCAACAGCTTTTCTTAGGAATTAAATGGAACGCTTCATCACACACCAGCTCCCTTCCTCTGAATTCTAACTTCTGAAGGAATATTACATCTTTTCACCTCTCCCGCTTAAGGCCTCCCTTCTTCTGACACAGAAACTACACAGCTGGAGCCTGATGTTTTTTCTTCTCTTTTCCACCCTTGGCTCTGCGATGTCAGGATATTAGTTCCAAAGCCACTTAAGATTCAAATTTTCCCAACAGGCACCAGGTAATGTCTGTGTCTAAGTAACTGAAAGCCACTTAGTTTTTCCTTCCCTTAATTTCCCCGCCAGTTTATGGCCTAGAGAGGTCTGGGGCTACTAGGAAGACTCTTTCTGGTATCACTGAGATAAGTTGGTATTTGCCAGCTAGCCTGAGATTGCAATCACCATTTATTACATTGGATCAATGGAAGAATGCTTTTAGATTTTGAAGTGACTAATGTCCAAATTAATTTTTGAAATATGATACATTTATAGATTGGAGACTGATCAACCTAATCAGTGAGCTAAAGACATTGAGATCTTTATTCTTAGAAACATGGGTTCCATGAAAGATTGTTTCCAATAGCCTAAATTGTATCTTCAAACTTGTTGATGGCTTTGTTATATATGTTGGACCCTTGGTTACAGGCTGAAATGAGGAAAATAGGATATATGAAATCTTTAGAAAATTTGCAGATCTATGTACACTCATATTTCTTGCTCTTTTTCTCATATCTTTTTCTAGCTAAATTGGTTATTGTTTGTGTTTCATTTTCTTGGTACTGTCTGCACTTTGACAGAAGTACTAATAGGAGGAGGGGACTGAGAGAGTTAAGTCACCTGAAATAATCAGATGTTTCTGGCAGGTAGATGTAGAGCCCTAGGATGTGAACACTTCTTTCTCTATTGAACAGTATTTGTAGCAGCAGACTCATCATACCTGACATTTCCTTTCTCCGAGATCGTATGAAATAGATTCTTCTCCTTTTCTAATGATACTGTGACATAAGCAATGAATGGCTGAAGTGTTCAGGAATTTCAGCAAAGTTCATCTTCTTTTATTGCAGGGGATTCTCATCAACTTAAGAAAGTTTTCAAATAATATTCATCTGAGACTTCTCCTGGCCTAGGTTAGGCCTGCCCCTGCATTTCATCCAGTTAAACTGTTAGTCCTGTTTTAATGGGTGCTAAGAGGAAAAAAAATACTTCTTAGGCGAGTTGGAGTTTTGGTAGAAGCTGAACATAAAGCAGCAGGTAAGAGCTGTCTATCAAAGGTCCCTTGGAGGAGGTGGATCACACTACACATTTTTCCCCTCTCCTTTGAAGTCTGCATTTGTTATCCCTCTTTTGTGGAGAGTCTCACACTGGGAGGACTAAGCACTCTTGAATAGGCGCTTTCTCCCGCTCCCTTCCAGCCCCTGCTGCTCTCGCTGGCTGCCCTCTCCCACAGCGAAGCCTGCGAGGACAAAGAAAGGGAATGGACAACAGGCACAGCGGCAAAACAAGCTGTGTCAGTTTCCCTTTCTTTCCCCTTGAGCTGGTAAAAGAGCTATTTCCAAGATTACATGGTTCACCTGGGTTTCTATTCAACCAGGGATTTTTTTTCCCTCTCCTTTTTTTCTTTCTCCAGCCCTGATGCTTACAGGCAAAATGTGGTCCATTCCCAATTCGCCAGGCCTTCCTTTGCCCCTAACCTCTGAAGGCCAATCACCATGGCCAATTGTAGGTCTGCCTTCTTAAGTGTGTGTGTCTACCAGGACTAGGGACTACTCTGGTTGACATTCGATGTAATTAAAAGGAAGTGCAGTTCTTGAAATACAGGTTCAACTCTGCTGCACTCTTTGAGAGACCAGTACGTAAAGTAGGATACAAAAAATTAGCGTGTCTAAGGCATCAACTGGGAGCAGAGTTGAATACAGTTGGGTGTATGGGACATTTAGTTCGGTTGTATATTAACAGGGCTACTGGGTGGAATTTTTCTGACATTTGAATCAAATTAAGCCTCAAATTATTTTAATTAGATTTTAGATTTAATTTCTCCCTCTAGCCTTGGAACCCTGTCTGAATAGCTATGGACAATTATAGCAGTAGGAGAAAATGAAATTTACCTGCTTAGTTTATTTGAGGCATTCTTTATAAAAAATGGGCAAAGGCAAAAACTTACAAGCTCTGCTGGAAAGACCAGTCAGCAATTATGTTTTCCTGGGCAGCAGAAAATTAACTTAAGGTTGGGAGAATCCAAATATTTTGATTCATGATCTAGTACTGCTGATGACTCTGTGACCTTGGGCAAGTCATCTAACTATTTTGAATCTTAGTATGAAAAGTTTAAAGGAAAATGCAATGTAGCATACTAGATTTGTTCCTGGATCCTGGATTCAAATTTTAGCTCTACCACTTAGAATATATTTGACATTGGCCTGGTTAACCTTTTGGGTCTCCGTTTACTCGTCTGTAACCTGTGGAATTTGGTAATAGTAACTATGTCACAAGATTGATGTGATGATTAAAAAATAATTCACACAGCATGCTTAACACAGCACTAGTTCATGGTACATGCTTAATAAATATTGGTGGTGGTGGTATTATTATAGTCTTTTTTATTACATAAAGATACAGTGGAGGATTAGAATAGCTTCTTAGAGTAGGAGGCTTTGAATGGAATTTTGATGGGTGGGAGATTGCAAGTTGTACATGAAGCAAGTTGAACAAAAATATGAAGGTGGGGGAACGGAAGGCATGTTTGGTAAGTGGTGGAGGCAAACTGGTATGGCTGGGACAGAAGGCATGTGGGAGTTGTGGTGTGAGACCAGCCTGAGAAGGGGTGTTTTGGGCAAAAATGTCAGCAATGGGATTGGCCACATGAGTAGTTCACACTTTATTCTGTACATGATGTGAAAAGTCTGTGCTTTTTGAGGAGGGGAGTGACATGATCACTCGTATGTGTTTTTGATAACCCTTACATGTTATGGAGATGGGGTTAAAACAAAGTATGGGCTGATTTTAACAGAAAAATTGAGAAATAAATGAGGGACAGGTACTTTTCTAAGTAGTGCCAAGTAGAGGGAAAAAAGAAAGGACACATGTAGACATAAATTGTTATTAAAATAATGAAAAGTACTATTTTTCTTTTTTTGAATTAAATTGTTAGAAACTAAAATAGATCATAAACATTTAAATACAAGGTCAGTAATAAAAAACATAAAAGTGACATTTAAGCTGGGCTTGGCGGCTCAGCCTATAATCCTGCGTCTTTGGGAGGCTGAGGTGAGTGAATTGCCTGAGCCTGCGGGTTCGAGACCCACCTGGGCAACTTGGCGAGACCTCATCTCTACAATAAATCAAAAATTTATCTGGGCGTGGTAGCGCGCGCCTGTGGTTCCAGCTACTTGGAAGGCTGAGGCGGAAGGATTGCCAGACCCCAGCAGGTCGAGGCTGCGGTGGCCGGGAGTGGCCACTGCACTCCAGTCTGGGCGACAGAGTGAGACTCCAACTCAAAAAAAAAAAAAAAAAGTGACATTTAATGGGGTGTATTAGTTTGCTATTGTTATATAATAAACTATCCAAAACTTGGTAGCTTAAGATAATAACCACGTCTTATGTTTTATAAAGCTAGAAGTCAGCTGGATAGTTCCAGTCTCCGCTGGGCTCACTTATGCATCTGTGGGGAGCTTGGGGTCGGTAGACTTCTCTGCTCATTTTGATTGGATTCTCTCGTGCTTGAGTGTTGGCTGGTTATAGGCTGATCCAAGATAATCTCAGCTGAGATGCTTGTAGCCATGCGGTCTCTCATCCTTCAGCAGGCTAGCCAGGCTTATTGTCATATCAAGGTAGGTTTCCAAGGGAGAAAGCAGAAGTGTGCACATCTCTTAAGGCCTATGCTTGAAACTAGAACAGTGACACTTCCACCACATCACATTGACAAAATGAGTCATAGAACAGCTCATTTCAAGATGGGGAGAAAATAGAATATACCTTTTAATGGGAAGAACTGCAAAGTCACATTATAAAGGGTGAATACAGGGAGATCATCCTTAGTACATTTAGTCTATCACATAGGGACAGCTCACATTGCATTCACATACAAACATTTATTGAGCACTTGCTATATGTTAGTCACTACTCCAGGCCTCTCCTGCTTCAGGAAGATTCTAGTTTAGCAGGGAGACACACACCTACCTAGTTAGCTATGACAACAAAGGGATATGTTCTATATTAGATATATAATCACTCCTGTTTTTCCCTGTCCTGCTAATGTGCAAATTCGGAAATCATTGAACCTTAGCCTCTTCTAGTTTCTGAGCTAATCTACACCAAATTGGGCTAGCAGGTAGACTCTAGAGTTTTGCTGCTTGGAGTGGGCCTCTTTGTTTATTTAAAACATAATTCACACAGCATGCTAAACACAGCACTAGTTCATGGTATATGCTTAATAAATATTGGTGGTGGTGTTATTATTATAGTCTTTTTTATTACATAAAGATACAGTGGAGGATTAGAATAGCTTTTTAGAGTAGGAGGCTTTGAATGGAATTTTGATAGGTGGGAGATTGCAAGTTGTACATCTCACTCTTTTTCTCTAATCATTTGCTTCATTATAATAAAATGTACTTTTTTGTTTCATGGAATTGCCCAGAGAACTTCCTCAATTTCTGGGTATTCACAGACCTCAGTCGGCTACCTTTGTCCATGTTTCCCAGATTCTTATGCCAAGATCATGGTGTCTTATTACTGTGGTTTTGGTTTTTGAAATATTTCTCTGTTAACATCCACCTAACTCTGCCTATTACTAGGAACAAGGCTGCATTTCACCCCACTGTCTATCTGTGGTTTTCTAGAAATTTATTCTTGCTAGTAATCCTTTTGTCTTTTATTTTGGAGATCAATTGATTGTCACTCATCATGTAGAGAATTCCATTGCCTATAAGCAGAAAGTAGGTGTTGTACATAGAATCACTAACTTACTCTTTTCTTTATTCCTAGTGTATGAGTTTTTTGGTCTTTTCAGCATCCTGTCCCTTAATGCCTGGAATGGAGAGAGGCGAATTAATATGGAAGAGACATAAATGAATTTTCAGTAAAGGCGTTGAGTAAAGGGCAGTTTTTGCTATTTTTTGGTAGCATGTCATAACACTGTTTGATCTTTATATTATTTAAATTTGACATTGAGTATGCACGGTATAGTTTTTAATACTAATAGTATTTTTTTTCCCAGTCAGTCTTTGGAAAGTCTGGTTTTCGCGGGGAAGAACAGTGACTTTAAGACAAATCACTGGCATTCTGTAAATTTGAGAGCGCTCTAGGTACTCACACAGTGTATACTCATTCTCATGAAGACCGGACACATCCACTTACCCTGTCTGCATAGACTAGAAGGTGGACTCCTTCCATATCTCTGCTTTCAGCATTTTTGGCCCACTGCTGAACTGTAGCTTTGACCTTTAGTGCAGAGGCAAGGTGAGAAGTATGATGGGGAGATAAAAATATGTGGGTGACCTAGGTCTAGAGCAAAGAGCCTACCAAAGTTTGATTTTTCCAAAGGGAAAGACAGCTCAAGAATAATGTACATAGCAAAACTATAAAGTAGTGAGTGTTCTTTTCTCAAATCTACAAGAAACAAGTCTCATTACATTATTGTCAGAAAGGGAACCATGTTGAATCATCGATCTTAAAACAAGAAGAGCCAAGAGATCATCTAGAATTCTTTCTGAATTTTATTGTAGCTTCAACCCAAAGACAAAAATAATATCTTATAATTAGAGAAATGTGTCCCTTGAGAGGAACAAAAGTATAATACTGGTTTTAGCCTTTATGGCAAAGATCATCTGAATGTAAAAAGGAATGTTTGCTCACAAGCTGCTTCAAAATGTCGACAGTCACAGTAGCCTGGTCTCTGACTGTCACCAGGAGTGAGTGAGTGAGTGTGTATGTGTGTCCTGAGCAGACCCATCCTCTCCTTTTCCCTGTGTGGCTCCATAGGCAGGAACTGAAAACTATTTTTCTCTGTAGCCTACCTGCTGACTGACGTATGCTTTCTAATTATGGAAAAAGTGAAACATATTTTATCAACTCGAATAACTCTGACCCTGTTTTACATTCAACCTCACTAGCTCGAAGTCTAGCACATGACTCTGTTGACATAATTGATCTACAGACACAGAAGAGCTAAGGTTTATCTCTAGTAATAACACAGATAACTCTGTGAGGGGGCTGTGCATATGTAATTACCTCACATTTATGTCATAGTGTCAGTCAGAACTGACTGAATTTGTTTATATTTTTATTACATAAATACTATATTAATAGAGTCTTAGCAGGAGCTTTAAAGGTCATTTAGTTCAACATCTCACTCAGTGAAGCACTCCCTGACAAATGACCCCATGACTTTTTCTTAGAATATTTCTTGTGGCAGGGAACTTACTTGGATGATAAGGCGAATCCATTCCATTCAGATTGTGAGAGGTTTTCCTTATATTGAGACAAAAGTCTACTGTGACATAATTGGCATTTTGGGGGTCAGAGTCTACTCTCTGGAGTTATTTTTAACCATTTTTTTTCATGTGATTGCCTCCAGGTACATTATAACTCTCATGCAACCTCTGAGTTGTTTTTTTTCCCTTCAAACTAAGCAGCCTAAATATCTTCAGCTGGTTCTTAAGTTAAATGGTTTTCAGATATTTCATGCTGAAATTTGATCAAGGTACAAATGATCAGTTTATCAGTGTGTACTATTTACAGTCTAGTTCCATGGAATTATCATCTCCTTTGTTTGGTATGCTATCTTTTTATTAATGTAGTTTAAGATTGCATTAGTGATTTTGACAGCCTGGTTTCCCAAAGTTACAACTGCCTAAGATGCAAAGTAAGCAAAGTCTTCCCATGTGCTCTTATGGAGTCGATTTTAAATTTAACCCAATTGAAGATCATTTGGTTAGGTTGGTCTCATCTTTTTAGCCTGCCCATATATTGTTGAAGTTTGTGTCTGCCGTCTGACATTATTCTTCCCAGCATCTTGTCATGTTCATAATTTGTAAATTAGTCAGAATATTATTCCCCAAGTTGTTGATTAAAATGCTGAATAAAATAGGACTCAGTAAGGATCTTTCCGTTGTCCACCAGGGATCTTCTTCTACAATATTCCTTGGTCTTTTCTACTAGAAGTTTCCTGCTGAAATATTAGGCCACATCTGTGATCAGAAAATTCTTAAGAAAAATAAAATGTCGATTCATGCCATGTATGCAAAATTGCCTTCATGGGCTTTTTTTGGTTTTTTCCTTCTTGTTTGCAGATTTCATAAACCATGCTATTTGCCTATGCATGTCTCTTATATTTCTTGGCAAAAGCTGCCCTTTAACACCTTTTCTGAGCCCTGAAGAGAATCCATTTTTCTCTACACACAACATAGTTCTGTAAACATTTTTTGTTCTTATATTATTTCTGACTCTTGACTTTTGACTTTCTTCTCTATAAATTCTCCTGTTAACAGTTTGACCCTTGTTAAAACTGGTTTCTTCACATTTTCTTCCCACCATTCTCTCTCTACCCCTTAACTCCCAACTCTGCAGTCATTAATGCTCCTAGCTCTCCTGGCATCTACAAGATTGTTTTTAAAGGAATTTTGGGAAATGTGGTTCATCTGCTGTATCTTGTGGTTGAAATGAAGCCATGGCTGGGGATGGATACAACACCTGCTTAAAGACCACATAAATAACATTCTGTAATATTTGGGAGGGTAAATCGTGGTGAATACTTTTCTCTGGCTTAACCTTCATGAAATACTGGTTAGAATTCAGGCACAGAGTTAGAGGCTGCTTACATAAATGAGTCTGTTTTTATTTTTTTCAAAAAAAAAACCTCTATGGTAAATAAGGATGCAGACAATAGATAAAAGTTTATGTACTTAGCTAAATTTACTTGTGCGTTACTTTTGGTCTTTCTAGGCCAGGGCAAGTTACGTACATTTAGGGCAGGATTACGTAAAATTATGGGTTTCAGGTGATTTTACAGCAGGGTGGACTGGGGAAAAATGAAGCAATTTCAACCAAATAAAATCTGGTGAGATCATTCCTGATGGATTCGACACAACTGACGTTTAGCTGGTAAGCACTCCTAGTTGTGCAGTCGTTAAGATAAGGATTTACTTCTATACCAGTCAGTGGATGGCAGCTACTCTGAAGCCTGTGAGTGGCCCCGTTTGTGCCCCCAGGATTTCTAATGAGTCAGCACTTAAAGAGCTAATGCCTGATAGAGTAGGGGCCACAAAACCCTGTTCTATTCATAAGGCTAGCTTCAGTTCTGGTTGGCCACTGAAGGCGCCATGGCAGTTATTAAATATTTTGAATATAACCCATGCTTATGGGGGGCTATAGCCTGTGATTGCTCTAATTTTATGTAATTTACACCCTCACGTAATATGATCAAAGAAAGTTGTATTCTCTAGAATGCCTTTCAGGGAGAATACTACATTCTTCAGAAGAAATGCCTTTCAGAAGAAATAACTTTAAAAAATCTACCTCAGGTAGAAGCTGAGAGTTTGAGGGGATTCAGAGTGGGAGAAAGTACTCTTCTTGATATGAAGGATAATTATGTGAATAAGATAAAAATAATTCCCATATCTAATCTCCTAGAACAGGAGAGCAAATAAGGAGGAGGAGGGATCAGGGGAGTACAGGTGTAGAACAATCCCAGAGATGGTGAAAGTTCACTCTGCCAACAGTGGGATCCTTCCATGGGTCTACCCAAGTCTGCAAAATCACTAAGCTCACAGAATGGATGAAACAGGAGGATTTTCCCTTTTCCTCTGTGGAAATCAGTTAAGGTTTGACTTTGAATTTCACTTGTTCTGGGTAGAACCATAGCAGACAATCAAGGCAGACTGAGGAATTCAGAAAGACTGAGGAATTCAGAAAGAGACTGAGGAATTCAGAAAGAGAAAGTAATGCACAGGAGTTGTAAAACAAACAAACAAACAAACAACCAAAAAAGTAAAGATTTTTGACTGTACCAGCCTCAGAAATGATATTTAGACTAAAACAATAAGATAACCCAAGAACAGGGGTCCCCATCTGACATGTGAGCTACAAGCAAATACTTGCACATTAAATATCTGATACATATCTTCTGAATATCAGTGCTCTTTAAGAAAGGGGAGCAAAGAAAGGCGAAGGGATCCTGAGACTTGGGAGGACAAATTGCCCATATTCCCCAGGTGCCAGTGATGGAAAGGCACCAAGTCATAAGGCACCTTTTCTTGTTGAGGAGCCTTCCATGGCCACCCTTGTGGGCCTTGCAGCCACTGCTGTGTGCACCCCTCCCCCAGGTTCTTGGGCTGCAGTTGGCCATCATGGAATAATCAGTGCGTGTGGATAGAGATTTCCTTTAGCTCTCTCTTCTGCCTTTTTTCCTTTTGCTACCCTGACTTGCCATTCCTGTAGATTCCTGGCACAGGTTAGGTGAACGGAAACTAACATGGGAAAAAAGAGATGCAGAGGAAGCTGGAAACTGTTGAGTGGTCAGGGTGTAGCTGAGAGTTGACCCACGCGATTACTTTTCAGCAAAGGAGTTCTTAAGGAAGTCACTGAAAGGAAGGAGCTCTTGGTGCCAGTTCACTCCTATTCTTGGCTCCATTTTAAACTCCATTTTCTGTGTTGCCCTTCTCTCATTAGACCCAAACAGGGGCATTCTAAAGGTGAGTGGGCCGGAACATCTATATTCAGAAGCTATTCCTTCTTAGTGTCTTCTTTTTTGCCTCCAGATCAGGAGAGGAGAGTCACTAGGTTAATGGAATAGGGTTAGAGTTTCTCTTGGCTTTGAGGACAATACACCTTGGGATTCCTGTGAGTGTCCCCTTGCCATCTCTTCTTTATTATTATCTGCCTCCTGTCCACATCATTGTACGTTGTGTGGCACAAGCAGCATAGATAAAGTCATATTTTTTTAACCACAGAGGTGAGTGGGAGGGTGAAAGAATATAAAAGTAAACTATAAATATGTTAATTTTAAGAAGTGTTGGGGACTTGTGTCTCCTCTTCTCCCTTTCCTTGCTTCTTTTTAGCAGTTACACTGTTCTGTCTTTTCTTTATTTTGTTCCCTGTATTTACCCTTTTATCTTCTACATTTCTGTGTATTCTCTTGTCTCCGATCTAATCCGTATTAGTTCCTGCTCCAAAACCCCCACAGACCTTTATTAGCATTAATCTGGTTTATTTCTGTTCTTTCCCTAGAAGATGATAAGAGATGAACTACTGCATGTGTACTGTCGTACAAGATTATATTATTTTGTTCTCCTGTTCAGTAATTTTCAAGGACTCTGCTTTTTCTGACCCTTTAAATACAAACTCTACAAATTTCCCAAATTGCCCAAATTCAGAATTTCCCAGTCTGTAAAGTGAGAATCCCATTTTATGTGAAGAAAAATATGTGACTAATGAACATAAAAAATACTTAGCCATATTGTAATCAAAGATGTAGAAATTAATACAATAACATTATTTTTCCCACTAAATTAACACAAATTTTAAAGAATATATTAACTATATATAGTGCATGGTGAGATCAATACTTTCATATGCTGCTTATAAGAGTGGGAAATACTACATATTTGGAAAACAATGTGTAAAACTGTACTAATGACTTTTGAAAAAATATCCTTGGTTGATTCTTCTTAAATTCCATTTTTAAGCAACTGTCTTCTTCATGACATCAGATACGCACACAGAGAGGTAGAAACAAATATATGCCTCACTGCACTATTTACTGAACATTTACTTGGTGCTTGGCGTTGTGCTAAGTGCTTCCTGGGCACCGTCTTATTTACTCTGTCAGGTATGTCTGTTACTAACCCATTTCACAGACAAAGAAACCAAGACAAGAAAGGCTAGGCAACTTATACACAGTGATAAATAGCCTGTGATGTTTAGAGTCTGGTTCCAACCTAGACAATCTGGGACGATCACAAGGCTCTTAAGTCCCACCCTTTAATACAGTATATTACTTACTATATGTTAGTTTCTACTGTAGTACTTGCTATATATTATTTTCTCCTCTACTAGACCATGAAAGCTCAGGAAGGAAGCTCCTCTCTCCATTCTTAGCCTCTAGCTCAATGTCTGATACCTATTCCATACTCAATAAATATCCACTGAAGGGACAGCCTAACTGTCTTAGAACAAATTGCTTCCACTACAGATTTTTCTGATTTATGATCATGTGTGATTCCTTCCTTTTCTAATCCTCATATAATTTGTTTTCATTTGTTTTGTGATAATTCCATTTTATTTTGCATTGTCACTTGTATTTTTAGGTGCAAAGCTGTAAACTGTTTTGGAGCAAGGATAATTTCCCATTATTTCTTGTGTCCTCCCTTGTGCCTCGGATGGGACCTTTTCTATAGCATGTGCTCAAGAAAGATTGAACACATGTTGTGGCTAGAAGTAAATATATAAGGTTGAGCTATTTACAAAATGTGACAACTCTTGATAAAATGACTTTACCAAAGCATTGAACTTTTATGGAACCATTTTAAAATATGATAATTGCTCTTACTCTGTACATATGACTTGCAAGATTAGTAACCAAGTGGGTGTTAATCCCTTCTGCTCTTCTCCTGTACCCCAAATAAGGCCTGTAAGATCAGATTAAATGTCTGTTCTAGTCTCAACCATTCACTATTCCCATTTATATTTTTCCTAGTTTCTATCTATTTTAGACAATGTAAAAATGGATTTGAGAAAAAGAAAGGAAAATCTGGGCCTCTAAAAATGAGAAACTGTTGTTTCTTTCATAAAGCCCCACAGTTTCTTTATGGTTGGATGGAAAGGAATTTACCATCCTTTACATTCATGTGTGTCCATGAGGCATTAGGTGGACACATGGAAACCCTGGTCACTTAAATAGTTCTAATGTTCCCTCCAACCCATCACCCCCTTTGGACTGGGATTGCTCAAGAGTTTCTACTATGCTAGTGTTGGAGTGTGAAATTCACCCATGACTATAATCTATGATAGCACTGGGGCCTCGCAGAATATGAGCATAGATTATTTATTTCACCCTTGTGGGTATAGGTAAGAATAGTTTGATACTTTGCTAAATGGGAATACATTTTTATAGAGCTAGGAACTGGGGTGGCTTTGATCATGAGGAATAGCAATGGAAAGTGTGATTATTTTATACACCTGTCCTGTGAAAATACCTAGAAATTAGTTGATGTGTAAAAGAAAAAAAAATTTACAAAGTTGCTATGTTGCTCATGATAGAATTGTCTTAAATGATTCAGATGTTTAGAATTTAAAATTTTATTTCTGCCTTATCTCCTCTTGCTCTTAGTTCAGGTATGTTCTCTATGCAGGCATAATTTAAATGTACCTTCTTCATCAGTAGAAATTAATTTAATGTTGTAAAATTTTGTTTAGCTGATGTTAGGTGGATCTGTCAATGAGCACACCCTATCTGGTGCATCATCCAGGAGAATCAAGGGAAGTGGGTTAGAGCTTGTGGTCTGAGCAGGAGCATGAACCAGACTGACAGGTGGGTGGTTTTAGCCTTTCTCCGTGGTCAGAGCAAATCAGTCTGCAGATGAGCCAAAAACCAGTGGTGTTCCTCAGATTAGGGGACAAGCTCAGATTGGGACAAGCCCAGAGGAAATCCATAACTTTCACATGGGAAGAAAAAGGTCATTTTCCTTAAGATAGCGAAGAAGTATATTCTAGCAAAGTAAGGTATAGTCTGGATGATAAGGCACCATCAAAATGGCACCTATGAATCTATCCAATGGAAAACTAGTCCACTTGATACCAGATGGAGCTGAGGACAGTAGCTGAAGAAGATAACTTTTATGAAACAGTAGAACTAGTATCGTTGATGGGTTTCTGAACGTGTGTCAGCCATCTGACTAGATGATAAGAAGCAAGAAAGAGGCAGGAGTATTTCTCCTGGGCCAGAAATCATAGCAATCATCCAGCTGAGTGAATGAACTAAAGTCATGGGAAGAATTGGTGAAACCATGGCAGACCCTGAGAAGGAAGTGTTCTCACATATTCATAAGGGAATGACTCAGGAGCCCATGCTCTTCTGAGTTACACTGAAGGCCAGTCAGACTTGAAAGCTGTTCGATTAGACATGACTGATGCTTAGACAATAGGATAATAAAACCGACGATGAATTTAGCAACGTAATCAGTTTGAAAACCTGTATGAAATAAAACTAATCCTTGTTTATATGTTTGGTCATATGTGATCAGTAGATTCACACTTAGTGAACCGGAGAACTTGCTGTGTGCCAGGCACTGCATTGAACACTTTCTTATGCATTGTCTCATTTAATCCTCTTTCAATTCTATAAATTAAGAATTCGCATGTTTATTTTCCAGAGGAGAATGAGACTAGGATACATTAAATAACTTGTCTAACATCACACAACTAAGAAGTATTTGGATTTGAATGCAAATTTCTGATTCCAAATCCAGTTATTTTTCCTTAGCAGCAGTATGTTTCTCTCTTTCCTTCACCTTCTCAATCTCTCTCTCTCTCTCTCTCTCTCTCTCTTTCTCCATCCCTCCCTCCCTCTCAATAGCTATTGCTTTGTTACCTTAGCTTATTAGTAAATCTTTTTCAGGAAAATGATGTAGACTAATAAAGAAAAAATGTAAATTTTAGATTTTTACTTAGGAACCGTTGTGAAGTGCTGACTATGAGAACCAGTTATCAAAATCAGCAAGAGGATTGAGGCACCTGGGAATGGAATACAGTGAGTCAAAGTTTGTAGGGATTTCTGGAGGTCAGTGCTCCTTGTTCTTGTCTGACAGAATCCATTACAGAGTATCCTTAGACCTCTATTCTCTGGATAAATAGCATATGTGTCCCTTTCTGTGTTTGCAGCTTGTGTTAAGATGCTAGTCCCAAAGGTTCAATTGGTGTTTGACTTTTAAATGTCCATGCTAACAAATAACTATAACCTCCTGCCACACACCAAATTTTGGTGAAATCTGTTAAATATTTCAAAAGCTAGTCTTTTTGACAACCGCTTAGCCACCACCATTTTATTGAGGGTAAGCTTAATATTTTACCTTATTATATTCTGACATACCAAATGGTCAATGTCAATGAACACTGAGTTCTTTTGAAGTGATCATAGGCTCTTCGTAGTTCAGTGTAAAATGCCCAGTGATTCAGAAGAAACAAAGCTCCAACTCAGATGGTCAGAGCCAGTTCTTTCATCTTAAGTTCATCAGGACTCAGGGAATGACATGATTTGAACAGAGTGCAGACCAGCTTTATGTGCAATGAGGAAAAATTTGAGATGTGAATTTGGTCTCTTCAGAGGCTATTGATAAGGTACTTAAGTAGGCAGTATAAGCTGGGAGTAATTTCACTTCTTGCAGCTGTGGAGAACTGAATGTAGTTAAAAATTTTAGAAGCCAAGATGATACACAGATTATCAGAAATTCAAATAAAATAGAAGTTCGGAGAAAATAAATAGCTCATTTTCTGAATTGCTTAACATCTGCCTAATATTGCGTGAACAACCTTCCTCAAGGTCTGATGGAGGTTTGTGTGGGTCCCAGTGGCTTCAGACAACGTGGACGGGCCATGTCATACCAGGGTGGCTGTGCTCCTCTTCTTTTTATCATCCTTGTATGAACTAGGGTCCCCACCGCCATCCACTTGCTTTTCTTTTATGTTAAGGGCACATTTGTAAGCAACTTCTGATTAACCCATGGCATGCCTGTGAATGTAGATGTGGTTTTGTTAGCACCTGTTACTTGTCTTGCTGATGCAAATAGTCTTAATCCCCAAGTAAAGTGCACATCTTCACTTTACATCTCCCCAAGTAAATTGTACATTTGCTATGCCCAGCTCTTTGTTAACCATGACCTGCATGCTGATTAAACATCAGTGGCTGGATAGATACAAGAACAGGTGGAGGAATGCTGTTAGAGTATACTCTTACCCCTTCAGGGACATGCCTGAGAACTTCGGCACAAAGCTCTGGGTATGAAGGCAGCAAGCAAGCATACCATCCATCTTGAGAACTGTGTGACAAGAAAGTCACACTTGAATGAATCTTACAACCAGCCAGTGGTTGAAAACAGAGTGAGGAATAAGAAAAAGGCCTTGAGGGGAGGTGGGAGGGCTCTCTTCTGAATGGCCTTGTAATACTGAACCTGCCTACCTCTCCTTTCTGATTCAACTGTCCCAGGCTGGGGGGACTAAGCCTGGCTCTCACTGTAGCCCTCCCTGTTGCATTCTGAGCAAAGTGAACAGTAAAAGTCATCGAGGCAAATGTTTGCCCCTTGAAAAAGAGAAGCTATAAAATAAATTCTAAGGATGGTATGACTATAAAGTAAGAAAATAGTGTAGCTAGTGGTAGCCTTTTTACCTTTTTATTTTTAGTTGGGTCTTGAACCCCTGGACTCAAGCAGTCCTCTTGCCTGTGTCTCCCAGTGTTGAGATTACAGGCATGAACCACCACGTCCAGTTGAAGGTTGGGTTCTTTAATTAGCAAGAGCAAAAGCCAACTAAACTGTCGCAAAAAAACAACAAACCGAATAAAAACAAAATACATACTAGGTTATTTATTGTGAGGATATATGTAGAGAGTGCTGGAAAGTTGTGAAGAAGTACAACCACTCCTGGGATGGCTGCCTCCTGGGTCTCTCTCAAGGATATAGGGTCTGCATTTTAAGTGTCTCTGCTTTTCATGTGTGTCTGATCCACTTCTCTTTCTGCTTCAGGCTCCCCTGCTATTCCATGGCTTCTGCTGCCTCTCAATTTCACAGGGCCCATGACTTTACTTGTTATGGCCTATACTATCTTTCATGTTATAGGTGAAAGACCTGCCATTCCTTCCGGGTTTTTTGGTTGAGATTCCTGAGGGAGACGGAGGGTCTGTTGGTCTTGGCTCATTTTTCTAGCCAGATCCAGACTGCAGGCTCTGGACAGGTTAAAGACAGACTCCTTGGGTTAAGCCCCTGCCTCTGATCAAACAGGACCTACGCTGTCTGAGGAATGGCCATGGCTGTGAGCCACGATGGATGTGACTACTTGACACATCAAAGAAGGTGGCTTAACTCATTCTGATTCAAGAAGTCATTCACTGAGCAATGTGGAAAACCCTCTTTTAGTTCATATCTGATAAATAAGGCCAACCAGGCATTTGAAGAGTTTTACTGTGACCAAAGCAGGAGATTCTTTGCCTTTATGTGAAGGAACAGACAAGGGAATCTGGGAGTTACTGTACTTTGCAGTAGGAAAGGAGGAAGAAGTTGGGAGAATTGAGAGATGAATTTACCCTTTATCATCAAGATTTCAATATTAAGAGCTGACTGTAACTAGGTTCCCAATACAATGGAGTTTCTTGCTTTTATTATTGACTCCATAAAATTAAATGAATATATAGTAGCAATGGTATGCATGTGTATTCAAGTATAAACAGCAACACACTTTCTCACCTTTTGCCAAAACCAGGACACAATCTGAACTAGAGTTTCTTCCAGGTGTGAGTGGTACTTGGCACAGGTCTTTTGGGGACTCTTGTCTAGATAATTTTGGTAATCTTTGCACCATTGTGGAACTCAGAAATTTGAATAAAAGGTGATGTTTTCCTATGAGCCCAGATACCCCTTCCTCTTTGTTTGAAGTATAACTTGCAAACTGAACCTATGATTTCTGGTATCCCTGTTATATCTCTAACCAAAAGAACCTTCAACTTAGAAAGACATTGTGCCCAGCCCCACTCACACCTGGAAGAACCTCTAGTTCAGATTGTATACTGTTTTTGGCAAAAGGTGAGAAACTGTGTTGCAATTTATACTTGAATACATATGCATACCATTGCTACTATATATTCATTTAATTTTATGGGGTCAAGAACAAAAGCAGTTCTTAAAATATACTCTTGATTTATCAGTAAGAAAATAAGAAAAAAATTGCTTCTTTAATAGACATGGAGGCAGTTTTGAGAACTGATAGCAATTAGGTAACCATCTATGTATTTTTAAATGAATGAAGCACAGGGGCTAATAAATTGAACCAGAGAAGAAAAATTTGACATCAGGCTACTTTTGTGAGTTGCTTGGATTTAAATTTGAAAGCCCAGGTCATCTCTTTGTAAGGGATTGATAATTGATTGATCTGCTGACCAGTGTGTGTAATTATTGAAAACTATTTGAGGCCTAGAGGAAAAAGACCAGTGTAAAGAAATCAAATACACTAAGGGAAGATAAGAGACTAGGAATTATCATTCCCTTAGGTTTTCCAAAGGAATAAAAATCTTAACAAAATCAATTTGCAATCATTTGAAGAGAAGAAGGTTTTTTAACTGGGCAGCCTGACTTCATAAAGGACAAGTCCTGTCATACGAATCTAATCTTCTGAGATGAAAATGAAAGGCTGGGAAGATCATGGGAAAAGATTTATATATAATTTATTTAGACGGTGGATATGATTTGAATATGATACCATGTGGTGTGCCCATCTACCCCTACCTTGCTGTCTGAAAAAGTAGTTATCAGAGGCTACTTGTCCAATGGAGGACAGATATAAGCTGCATTCAAGGCTCAGTGTTGCTTATGTTTCTATGTTTCTATTCACAGTCTGGTGTTTCGATTGAAATGCACATGGGTCTTAGTTAGCTCACTGCACACAATGGACAAAAACAGGATAACTAGAAAGAAGCTTAAAAATATAGTTGCCCAGACATACTGCCCTCTCTTATCATTCCTGCAGCGTGTATATTCCCAAACTCATGCTATCATTTACATTATATGTCATTCGTTACTTTGTATATTTTGATCCTCCAAAGAGCTCACCCGAGAATGAGGATGAGGATGAGGATGATGACTTACACACTTCATTTCCCCTTCCCACAGCGCCTCACAGGCTTTTAATAAAACATGGTTAATTAGCAAACAATGAGATCATAAAGAACTAGTTGTATGCATGTCCAATCCCAGCATACTGAAGGGTGATAACATGTAGTAAATCACCACTAGTTCCCTGTGCCAGTGGATGAGTGCCTAGAATCAAAGTTCAAGGAAGAAATGAAAATGACCTCTGTACTACACTAGACAGGGACCAGACTTTTACTAGATGACTGTGGTCATTCTGTGCTTCACAATTAAATAAGGATGTGTGAACAGTTCAGGTGGCAGCTACAGAGATTAATAAAGAAAACCTGAGGACGTGTGCTGCAGTGGTTGGTGTATGTACTCTGAGTCAAACCTGTCTAGGGTCTCTTACCAGCAGTTACCTTGGGCAAATCCCTTCACTTCTCTGAAGCTCATTTTCTCTATCACTAAAACAGAGAAAGTCACAGGGCTTACTTCAATGGGATTTGAGAATTAATTTACATAATGCATACATAGCACCGAGCACACTGTAAGCAATTTTATGAATGTTGTCTTAAGAACTATAAGACATGACAAAGAAAGAAGCAGGTTGTTTAGGCTGAGGAAGAGAAGGCTGAGAGTGGCTTTAATACTAATCTGTTCACACCGGCTAATGACCAATCATCATCATCCATCTTGACATCAGTTTTGCTCATAATGATGCAATTTATGAGGGCCTATTATGTGCCTTTCACCAAGGACAGCATGAGAGCCAAAGGGCTTAATCTGCAGCATGATGGAATTGAGATAGACACAGGGATACATATCTGAAAGTCAAGATTGCTGGACTCACTGGTTTACATAACTGAAGAAAATTGCAGAATTTTCTTTGAAGACTTGGAGAATAATCTAGTTTCACCTCACATTCTCTTTCACTGGTTTAATAGTGGCCCTACTCTGAGCTGGTCTAGGTCTTCTCAAGCTACTCTGGTTAATAATGTCTGTTCTTTGAGCTCTTCAGCTGGCATTGTTTCCCAGAGCGTTTCAGCCATGCTTAAAAGATGAACATATCGGCAGCTTTCAGCAGTACTGAATTAATACTAAAATGTCATTGTGGAGCCATAAGGATGCCCCCATTTTGTTTTGTTAGCATAGATCAGAATTCACAGCCCACTAATGTGAGCCTGATAGCTTCAGGTGAGTTGCTTTACTGCCAGTTCTAAAGATAATGAGACGGCATGTAGCACTCTCACTTGTCTGGGATGACTCATCTGTAGGCAGAGGCCCCATTGTGAAGGATCCAGATTAGCAATTAATAAATGCTAGTATCTGATTGTAACAATGGTTCTGTGCTCCAGAGTCAGACGAGGATGAGTGGGAGAATAAGTCCTCAGTTTCTTTCTGTTTGAAATAGCAATTGGCATATTCTTTTGAAGACTTATTTCTCTGCTTGCATACTTCTGTCAGAGGGAAAGTATCCAGGTGGGAATGTTATAAATGATGGAAATATTGGAGACCAATGAATGTGGTTTAAAAACAAACAAGTAAACAAATTTCAAAATAAAAATGGGTAAATGGGCTATCCTTTTACATGTTAAGTTTTGAAAGATTTATTTTTATTTCTGCCAGCTTTGGTACATCTCTTGAGTGATGACTGCTGCACATCCCTGCTTGGTCTATCACCCAGAGTCAAGTTGAGATATTGACAGCATTTTAGCTACTCAAGGGCCTAATGGGGAGAAGAGAAACACTGACTGGGCTTAGGGTATAGACCAGTTAGGACATTCCAATGGGGTCTTTATCTGTGGAATTGGGACTGTGGGAAAAGGAAGGCAAAGAAGGAAGAGGTCTCAGCCTGGGCCACAGTGCTATGACAGCAGGGAAAGAGGGGTTTAAGGTTAGGTCTGGAAGGTCAAAGGGGCCAGGCTGGGCCAGAGAGAACTACTCTTGACTGTGTTGGAAGCAGGATCTATAACATTCTGTACCTTCTAAACCAAGTATTCCTTCTTTATATAGATAGAGAAGTGGATCGGCTGGGTTTTTTTGGACTACGGACAAGATTGTATGGTTAGGAAAATAGTTTTCATGTGATTCTCCTTGCTTCAGATTAGGAACTGGGCATCCATTCTGGTAAATCATGTTGAACTTCAATGTGACTTCATATGTCTATTCCCACCAAGCTCGAGGGAAAGAAAATGAAGGTTAAGTAATTAGAAACTCTGAACTCTTAAAGACTCACTCTTAGTGCTAATAACCAGCAGCCATACAGAGTCATAGCAAAAGTAAGAGTGGACTAATTCTGGAAAAGAGGAGCAATGTTCAGTATAAAACAGACAAAGACAATCCCATATAAACTTGAATGGAGCCAGCAAATACTGGACACGCTTTCACTTTATAGCAGACCAGGCAAACTAGGATCTGAATCATGGGTCTAGGGAGGATCAGAAAGCTGGGGAAGACTGGACATAACCCTCCTGTGGGGTTGCCTACCACAGGGTGGAGGCCAGCAAGCTCTGGTTATACTATCAAATAACACTCTTGGTGTGATTCAGACTGGCGTAGGTATGCAGGAGTTTGGTATAGTAGTGAAAAAGGCAACACGAATGTGTTGGCACTAATAGTGCACTAATAACCTCGCTGTGTAGGACAGGAAAGGGACATGGTGTCCGACCTCAGCTGGCATCTGCAGATATAGGGCACAGGGCCCAGCATCCAGGCTTTAGGCAGTTTCTCGGGGACTGCACAAAGTACTTGGAGGGTCTGTGTAGGGCTTCTCATGAAATAGAGACTGCAATAAAAATCAAGACATGGGGAAGCTATTTAGTCCTTTGGATTGTGTGCATGGGAGGTTCATGAAAAGCAAGGTTTCATGAGGGTGGCTATGTCTGCACCTGGCTAGGCTCCCATTCAATGTACCAAGTATTGGGCTTAGAGCGGCCTAGCCAGCTTTAGAAGATGATGTTGGTGAAGACAGTACTTGGTCAGTCCTTGTTTAAAGATGAGAAGGCAGTGCCTTGTGGCTGAAGTTCAAAGCCCTACAACTGAATGAGGCTGCAACAGGCAGGTGCTGACAAGTTAGCGCAGGCTTTTTTTTTTTTTTTTTAATCTGCCTCTATGCAATTTTATTTTCATTGCTGGAGCCCTTCAAAATGCATTGCCTCTTTTAGATGGAGGACCAAATTGGTTTTGGAGATGTGAATAAATTCAAAGCCGCTTTGATTGTGAGCAGCCGCACTTTGCTGTATATGAGGAAGTAGCGATCAGTTTTCCAATCTTGAGACCAAGAAAAACACATCACTGGATTTGTGGTGGCAAAAAAACTTCCTCAGAAAACTTCTTTCTGATTTTAGCCATTGGAGACAATGGCTTGTTAATCTGTTGCCAAATGAGCGTGACTGATCCACATTTTAAACTCAGCCACGCTTGGTCTCTCTCTCTCCATATGGAGCTGGGACAGAAGGCCAGAGAGTTCTGTTTCCCAGGGATCCCTTGAAGAGACCCATGTGTATCAACGTAATCACTGTATCTAGAACCAGGGCATGTGTTATTTTCGGAAAGATATGATGCACTAGCCCTTGTTGTTTAATCAAATACAAAGATTGTTTTCCACCCTTCCACTCTTGGGGACATCTCCCTACTTCTCTACTCTCCTTGGTATATGAACGTGATGTTCTGATCAAATGTGTTTGAAGAGACTGGAATACTAATTTATTTGAGACAAATGTCAATGTCTCTACTCTGAAAAATGCCGCTAGTACGTCAAGTACCACATCAGGCTTGCACTTAACCCTGCTCTTTAATAATAATCACAATTATTTTGTAGATGCTACCCTTTTGGTTTGAGTTAAATTCAATGATTTTGATGGCATAAAGAAATTTTGGATTTAGTATTTCATACCTAATAAGAAATGATCTGTTTTCCCTCTGGTTATTAGGTTTACTTTTATGATGCTTTTCTTTTTAGTCTATAAATACCCAGATCTATATTGGTGTTGAACATGCTTGATTTTATAAATTTGTCTAAATAAATTTAGTCTGAAATTGATAGCTCTACTACCTAATTAATACTGTTAGTTTAATATTTACATGATTTTTCCCCTTATTCATTTCCTTTCTTTCAACCTTTCTTACCCCCCGTCTTCTTCCCTTGTGTTTACTTAAAAGTACATTTATTCAGTCACAGAACTTGATTGTTGCTGAACTTGTCAGCTTGCTCCTTTATAGAAAAGAACCTCCTAATAAAAATACAAGTCAATCCATCTGAGACTTATTTTGATTTGCATAATGGAGCAGGCCATAGAAAGGAATTTTGATTTAAGATGAAATGAAGAAGGCTTGTTAAGATTTTGGCAGCCTTGATACCTTACAGAGGAGCACAAACACATTCTAAAAGTGCTCTTAGTTTTGCCAGACCCTTTGCTCCCTTACTCTAATTCTATAATTTGTTTGGGTATGTTAGTGATAGGGAATCTGCCTTTTCATTCCTTCCCTCTTATTACCCTGGTTGTTGCTTATAAGTTTTCTTCTTGCAATATAATTGTCTCGGAGACCTAGAATATCAAGAACCTTGTAGACATTTTCAAAATGAATACCCTTACTGTAGTTTGTTTCTCAGCTGTGGCTTAAATTTGGTGATTAAAACACATCCAAAAGACCTAGGGAGGAAAATGGGGCCAAATTTAAGGAGGAAGCACAATTACCTCCTGAAAGAACAAATAAGAAAAATAATGCTAGCTTTAGCGGGAGTGGTTTAGTTATCCAGAGTGGCTCTTAAACTAGCCCGATCTGCTTGAATTTCTGTTCATGGGTTTTTTGAAAACCCAGAATGTTCTCCTTTGTGTGCAAGAGTTTAAAGAAAAGAGTAGGTCTGACATTTAACGGGTAGGAAAGATCATGATTCCCTATCAGTATGCTTCCATTGTGTGTTTCAGTCATGATATTTCTGATTAATTGTGAGACTGGAGAACATCAGAAATTTTCTCTATCTTGTAAGGCATTGCTTACAAAACGCTGACACTATTCAATACCATCCTATGGAGCTAACTCCAGCTTTAGTCACCTGGAAAAATTATGGTGTGGTATCAGAATTTCTAGTCATCAAAGAACATGATTTCTTGGGGTTGGATGATTATAGAAAAATCTTTTCCCTTGTTTTGGAATAAGAAAGAAACTTTGTCTCTCATAATCTGGGTCTACTCTGGGCTGAATGTGGAAGGAGTAGAGAAGGAATACCCAGGACTTCTTAGGGCAGCCAGGTAACCCTGCCCTCTTACCCCATCATTTCTACACTTACCTTCCAAATCTGATGATAGAAGAGAAAGTCTCCAGTGGAAACTTACCCGTACTAGTCTTTTATCAGACACAAATCCTCTTCAAAAACTGAATTTAGAAGAACAGAAGGATTTTTCTTATTCATATAATAAAAAAGGAACTAGGAAGAAAATCAGATTTATTTAATCTGAAATTACCCTAATGTCTTAATGAGATCATAATCCCTATGATGCTATGAAGTACTAAGAGTTGAATAATATGAAAGACTTTAAGATAAAATGCTAGAAAAATAAAATTACAATTGGATAGACAACAAAAATAAACTAGATTTGAGAATTATCTGGTTGTAGCATCAATTACTCCAATTTTAAAAATTGAAAAATATTTACTGAGAGCCTGCTATGATCCAAGCCCATGCTGGATTACAGCAGTGAACAAACACCTGTCTCCCTGGTGTTCACATTTAGTTGCAAAGAGGTAGTAAGTTCATAATAAATATATCAGATAAGTAATCATGTGGTCTATCAGATAGTGATAAATGCTATGACAAAAAGAAGTGGAGCCAGAGAAGGGCATTGGTGGTGCCTGTGACAAGGGAGGATAGGCTTCATCATTCCATTACACGGTAGGCATGGAGAAGGCTTTATTGAGTAGGTGAGATTTTTAGCAATGACTTGGAAGTATGCTAACCCTATGGATACCTGACTAGCTGGAGGGAGACGGTTTCAGGCCAAGGACATAGAGCAAGTTCTGGAGCAGGCATGTGCAAGTGTGTTCAAGAAAGACAAGAGTGCATGGAGTAGAGTAAGGACCCGAGGTCTGAGGGCCAGTGTGTGTGTGTGTGTGTGTGTGTGTGTGTGTGTGTGTGAAGCCACTGAGGATTTATTTGAGCAGAGAATAACATCTTATGGTTTAAATTGCAAAAGGATCATTTTGCTTCTTTGTAGAGTATAGACTGGAGGATTGAGGCAGAAGCAGGGGACCATGGAGCAGGCTCTTACAGTGACTGAGTGAAGGACATCAAATGCTGTGGGTCAGTAAGGATAACTGCAAGTCAGCATTGGAGTTGGTAATGTCAAGGTCACCACTGCCTTTTACAAGATGGGTTTCAGTTTCAGTGTAGTGGTGGGGTCGAAAGTCTGCAGTCAGTTTATAAGAACAGGAGAGGAGGAATAATTGGAAGAAGTGAGTATAGAGAATGCTTTCAAGGAGTCTGCTACGAAGGGGAGTAAATTAGTAGCATTTTCTGCCACTCTTGCTGACCACAACAGAGGTCTCTCACATTTTATCAAACTGCGGTATATGTGCAAGTTTCCAGGCATACCTTGATCCATGTGATAGATATGTATCATTAGCATAGAAATTTGGAACTAGTTAATTTCCCACCCAGTAAAGGAAACTTTTTTTGTAATATTAGTACAATGAATAATGTTCATGTGCCACTTAGGGATCTAGAAATTAACAAGATACAGTTTCTGCTCTTGAGAAGCACACAGTTTTAGTGGGAGGAGGCAAGCATGTATGTTTACTACGTGATAAGTATTATGATAGAGGCATGTATAAAATGTAAAAGATAGGGAGCTAGAACGAACTTGACTAGGAAAAGTTAGAACAGATGGCATACCAAGAGATCTGACATTTGAACTGGATTTTTTTTTTTTTTTTTTTTTAGTTGGAGTCTCACTCCGTCGCTCAGACTGGCCACCGCAGCCTCGACCTCCTGGGCTCCGGTGATCCTTCCGCCTCAGCCTTCCAAGTAGCTGGAACTACAGGTGCACGGTACCATGCCCAGCTAATTTTTTATTTTATTGTAGAGATGAGGTCTTGCCAAGTTGCCCGGTCAGGTCTCGAACCCATGGGCTAAGGCAATCCACTCACCTCGGCCTCCCAAAGTGCTGGGATTACAGGCTGAGCCACCGAGCCCGGCTTGAACTGGATTTTAAAGATGAGCATGAAGTTTTCCAGACCATGTACTGAGGAGAAACCCTTTATCAAATAAGAATCCAGCTCCTATTTGAAAGCTTATAGCAACAGAGGCTCACTTCCTTATGAGGCCTATTCTATTTTAAAAAGCTATGCTTTTTGCAAATGCACTTCTTATATTGAGTCAAACAATGACCTTTAATATTTCTACTCATTGTTCCCAGTTCTCTCCTCTGGTTCAAGTGGGCTAAGACTTATCTTTCTAACGAATAAGTAATTGCAATATTTGAAAATAAATATTATGTTCTCTTTTAAGCCACCTGTTTTCCATGTTGAGAAAGGGGAAATGGGTAGAGTGTAGAGTCAGCTTTCCTGGGAAGCAGACTCAGAGCTTGCAGTTAGTGTGCAGGAGGTTTATTACAAAGTGCTCTTGAGATCAACACCATGAATCGGAAGAGAAGATTGGGCAGGACTAGGCAGAAGGACAAGTGCAGGTGTGATGCAGTTTCTTTTCTTCTTTCTTTTTTTCTTTTTTTTGAGTTGGAGTCTCACTCTGTCACCCAGACTGGAGTGCAGTAGCTGCTCCCGGCCACTGCAGCCTTGACCTGCTGGGCTCCGGCAATCCTTCCGCCTCAGCCTTCCAAGTAGCTGGAACTACAGGTGTGTGCTACCACACCCGGCTAATTTTTTGATTTATTGTAGAGATGTAGAGATTTGATTTATTGGCGAGATTTGTAGGTCTCGCCAAATTGCCCAGGTGGGTCTCGAACCGCGGGCTCAGGCAATTCACTCACCTCAGCCTCCCAAAGCGCGGGATTACAGGCTGAGCCACGGCATGATGCAGTTTCAATGGAAGCTCCAGCCAACCCTGTGGGGGAGTTCTGAAAATAAACTAACCCTTCAGAATTGTCCAGAGTAAGGTCAAGAAGGCTAGGTTTGTGTGTGGGGTGTGTGTGTGTGTGTGTGTGTGTGTGTGTGTGTGTGTGTGTGTGTGTGTGTGTTTTGGAGAGATGGGGTCTTACTATGTTGCCCAGGCTGGTCTCAAACTCCTAGCCTCAAATGATCCTCCTGCCTCAACCTGGGGTTATGGTGGTTCCAGGAATGAACCACCTAGCCTCTAAACTAGATCTTTATACCCTTGACAGCCACTCATTTGGTGCCATTTACCCCACAAGGGGCCATGGCTTTAGACCCTTTTTAGCAGAGGCAATCTCCAAAGGAAGACTGGGAGGAGGCTTATTACCAGGGGTACTATCAGTAGCTGGGGCATTCAATACCTTATATCTAAAGTGGATCAGCAGGGGATCTGGATGATACAGGAAGGGAGTCTCACGAACTGCTAATTCTTCAGGCAGTTATTTTCTGAGGCAGATAATAAGATGAAAAACATTTCTTTTTGTTTCTTCTTATTAGCAAATAAACACCATGAACATCAAAGTGATGGGAGTGCCCCAAAAAGATTTTAGACTGTGGGGAGTCTAATGTACAAATCTACCTTCTCTGTGCTAATTGCTTTTCTCAGTTAAGATGGCTCTTTATACAGGACTGCATTAAAATGCTGTCAAGCCAAGTTGAAGAAGTATATTCATGCAATACATTTGATTGGGAATCTTCCCTAAGAGGAGTTGCTCCAAGGACCCTCTGCATGTCAACATTTTATAATGACATTAGGAGATAAAACTGTAAGTGGAGAAACATAGCAAGCAGCCAGCAGAATTATATCTGTGTCCTTCATCCTCGATGACTTGTGGTAATCACAGTGCATGCTGGGTGTCTGCAAAGATGAATGTGTGGCCACCAGTCCTTTCCACTCCATGCACACGTGAAGATTGCCCTTTGATTTGTGGCTATGACCATCATTTGCAAAGCTTGTCACTGTTTGCAACATATCGTTAGCCCAAAGCTTTGTTGAAGAAGAGCTGTCCCATTCCGATCACTCTACACCAGATGGACATGTCAACTAAATTAATAATACTGGACTACTTATTCTACCGGGAAACAGTGGCCCCAGCTTACTCTGTTTCTTGACTTCTGTTTGGCTTTCTTAGCCTCCTTTGGGTGTCAGATAAAATGATTATATAAAGCATCCTGATTTATTGAAGGATTGGCAAAATAAAATGGTGGAGCTGGGCATTGGAGGTGGGCAGAGGAGTCAGAAAAAATAGATTGTAGAGGACAACAGACTTAGAAAGCAAGATAAGGATGTGGTGGGAGATGATGGTGCCATATTAATTTTTCTGTTTTCTTCTTCTCACCATATATTGGTTTCTTTCACATAGTAGCTAGCAGTGTTTGTACAAGTCATTTAAAATTGTGTCAGAGTATTAAGAGAAGCCTAAGAGAGGGGAAGTCAAGTTGGTATTTAATAGATTGGTCTTCTCTTAAATTCAATTTTATTAGCATGAGTTCATTTACTATGGACGTCTTGCCATGATTGCACTGTATGAACAGGGACCCAGAAAATCCTGGAATTATTTTTTGGAGGGCAGGCCTCTTGTAGTACAGGCTTTCCTGCTAGATGAAAGTGTTCTAGGAACACATCAGCATCAGTATATCAGCTAGTGTTGTTGTGAGAGGCTGCATTCTGCTTCAGTGAATTTTGGGGAGGAAATTCAACACGTTTGCCCATTTCATGATGGGTGATGTACATGAAAAATCTACTCATACTGCTCTGAGTGTTCAGCAATTTTTGACCAAAAACAGAATGACCCCCATGCCCCACCCTTCCTATGCACCTGATCTTTTTTTTTGTTTCCCCGGATGAAAAAAGTCCTCAAAGGGAAATGTTTTGTTGATGTGGAAGAGGTAAAACAAAAACAGCAGAAGCACTAAAGGCATCAAAACTGACTAATTCAAATACTATTTTGAGCAGTGGAAAAAGTGTCTCAATCGGTGTATTACATCAAACAGAGAGTACTTTTAAAATTATTTTTATTTTTTATTTTTATTTTTTGAGTTGGAGTCTCACTCTGTCGCTCGGACTGAAGTGCAGTGGCTGCTCCCAGCCACTGCAGCCTTGACCTGCTGGGCTCCGGTGATCCTTCCGCCTCAGCCTTCCGAGTAGCTGGAAATGCAGGTGCGCGCTACCACACCTGGCTAATTTTTTTGATTTACTGTAGAGATGAGGTCTCACCAAGTTGCCCAGGCGGGTCTCAAACCCGCGGGCTCAGAATCCACTCACCTCAGCCTCCCAAAGCGTGGGATTACAGGCTGAGCCACCGAGCTCGGCTGAGAGTACTTTTAAGGTGACTAAAGTTTATACATGTAATAATAGATACACAATTTTTTATAAATAAATTCCAGGGGTTTTTTGGGAGGTCACTCCTTGTGTATGAACCTTGCATGCATTCAAGAACTTTCTTAGATAAGATCTGTCACAGAATATGTAGACTTACTTTGTTGCAATTGAGATTCCTTCCATGCCTGGATATCTTTTTTTTTTTTTTTTAAGTCAGAGTCTCACTCTGTTGCCCAGGTTGGAGTGCAGTGGCACGCTCACAATCACCCCAGCATCGACCTGCTGGGTTCAGGTGATCCTTCCATCTTAGCCTTCCAAGTAGCCAGAACTACAGGCATGCGCTACCACACCCAGCTAATTTTTTGGTATTTTGTAGAGACAAGGTCTCGCCAAGTTGCCCGGGCTGGTCTCGAACCCCTGGGCTCAAGCAATCCTCTAGCCTCGGCTTTTCAAGGTTCTGGGATTATAGACTTGAGCCACCGTGCCCAGCCTGCCTGGGCATCTTAAGGTATATTTGAAAGGTTTTTTACTTGCTATAACCCCTTGGGTTGTAGAAGCTCATGTGATAATATTTCTCATCAGAAAATCCTCAGAATTCCCTTTAGCTGTAAGTACAAGAAAAACAAATGAATATATTTTTAAAAGTGACTCAATCTAGGTGATTTGCTTGACCACTGACCCTTCTTTCCTGTTGTGGTTCTCTGGAGGCCCCTGACAAGTCATGGACTTGTCTTAGTCCTTTTAGGCTGCTATATCATAATACTTAAACTGGGTGGCTTATGAGCAACAGACCTGGAGGCTAAGAAATTTCAGATGAAGGTATCAGTAGAATTGGTGTCTTGTGAGGGCTCATTCATGGGTCATAGATAGCACCTTCCTGCTATGTCCTCATGTGGTGGAAGGGGCAAGGTGAGGGAACGAATATCATTCATGAGCGCTCCACCCTCATGGTCTAATCGCCTTCCTAGAGGCCTCATCTCCTGACACTGTCACCTTAAGGGTTAGGATCTTAACATATGAATTTTGGGGGAACCCAAACATTTAGACCATAGCACCACTTCATCTTATAACCTAAAGACAAGGTCACCTGTGCCTGAAGAGTGGTACTTGTGTTGTAGGAAGTGGCCAGGAACAGATACTGACCAGGGTTTGAAATGGACACACACGATTGAATCATCCTATTCTGATTTAATTCCCTTTTTCCTACCTAGCCATCCTGGGTGCCCCACTCTCCCTACTTTTCAGAATTCCATGGTTCCATGAGGCTCCTCTTCAATGGTATGCTTAAGCCCAGAGAAGCGAATTATGGTAGGCACCATTTCACCCTTAACAGGAAGAATCACTCCCAAACAACCAAGCACCCACTGTTTCATTCTGGATAGCCTGTGGAAAATGTGAAAAGTTCAAGCCACAAGAAGCAAACATCTCTGGCAGAGTTGAGGGCTGGCAGCTCTTGTTGCCGAATCAGGATTTTTGGACACCAGCTGGATATTTCCCAGCCTGTATTCTTTTTGATAGTGGGTGCCCAAAAAACACTCAGCAATTTCTCAGCTGTACAACAATATGTTCCTGAACTAAGAAATCACTATATAATTTTGTTTAAAAGCCCAGGTCTCTTGTAACTGTACTTTAAAGCTCTCGTCAGGGGATAAAAAGGAACTGCCCCCTGGAGAAAGACACAATTTTGTTAGCCTGGGTTGTTATAAAATGAAGATGAACCATGGGATAGAAGATAGGGGGGCACAGAGCAGGAAAAGAGATACCATTACCCAGGAGGAAATCAGGGAAAATGGACTGAGAGAGAAAGACGGGGCTGAGAGGGTGTTCATTTTGTGGTTTCAGATTTTTCTAGCTTTAAGGTAAAGATAAAATGCAGGGCTTGACATCTCTGAACAGCAGGTGAAACACAGCTTAAAATGGGAGAAATTTAAAATGGTTCCTCCCTGGAAAGGAAGGAGACATCAGAATATGCTCAGAATTGACAGAGGGGTGTGTGTGATACACAAGTCAGAACGAGATCTGTGGTGTTGTGTAGGCAGAGAAAGAATACTCTTCTAAATGCTGCTCTAAAATAAAGCCTAATCATATAGGAGCTTGAATAACAGTAATTTTAACTTGTAGCTTAGGTATACTGTTTGGACCTTACTCAAACTTGATTATTATCAGAACAGCAGTTAGAGAGCAAACTAAATGTGCTATTAATTTAATATTATGTGGCTCACACTGTAATCTCAGCACTTTGGAAGACCGAAGTGGGAGGATCACTTGAACCCAGGATTTCAAGACCAACCTAGGCAACATAGCGAGGCCCCATCTCTTAAAAAAAGTCAAAGAAATAAATACCAGTTATATGTTTACATAATATAAATGGTTCCAATCTTGTACTCCAAGTGCTTCTCCCTGATATCTGTACCTGAGCACCATCTACCTTCTGGGTCAGTGAGTCTACACTGCCTCCTTAGATAGGTTTAAATATAAATTGGTGACATTTTGGATTATTCACTCTGTAACTGACTAATACACTTCCACAATCAAGAAACTCAAAAGCCACAAGAAATAGAAAGTATTTGTGTATGTTTATATGCCTGTGTGAGCATGCACGTATGTGTTTGTACAACTCATTTGACAGCAAAACCCGACCTGAACTGAAATGAGGCTGTTTTGAGTCTTTATTCCATATTGTGTGACTCTTCCTATGTTTTGCATCATAATTCTGGTAAGCTAGCCTGGGCTGTAGCAGTGGCCCCTAGTATTTCAGACAAGAAGAGTATAGACCTATGTTGATTTTCTGTAAAGTCTAGGAGATAACTTTAGGAAGAAAAGTATAACAAATGTCTATGATTCAAATATTTAAAACTATTTTATTGAAAATTTAAAGGCACATATGATAAAGTAAATAGCAAACACAAACCTTGGTGCCCAATTGTTTCAAAATCTCCATTACCATCTTTGATTTGATTTTCTCTCTCTCTTTTTTTTTTTTTTTTTCACTTTTACTATTCTAGGATGACTCCTCCATGTTCTTCCAGTTTGGCCCATCAATTGAACAGCAAGCTTCTGTAATGCTCAACATCATGGAAGAATATGACTGGTACATCTTTTCTATTGTGACTACCTATTTTCCTGGCTACCAGGACTTTGTGAACAAGATCCGCAGCACCATTGAGAATAGCTTCGTGGGCTGGGAACTGGAGGAAGTCCTCCTGCTGGACATGTCCCTGGATGATGGAGATTCCAAGATCCAGAATCAGCTCAAGAAACTCCAAAGCCCCATCATTCTTCTTTACTGTACTAAGGAAGAAGCCACCTACATCTTTGAAGTGGCTAACTCAGTAGGGCTGACCGGCTATGGCTACACATGGATTGTGCCCAGTCTGGTGGCAGGGGATACTGACACAGTGCCCTCAGAGTTCCCTACTGGGCTTATCTCTGTGTCATACGATGAGTGGGACTATGGCCTCCCTGCCAGAGTGAGAGATGGAATTGCCATAATCACCACTGCTGCTTCCGACATGCTATCTGAGCACAGCTTCATCCCTGAGCCCAAAAGCAGTTGTTACAACACCCATGAGAAGAGAATCTACCAGTCCAATATGCTAAATAGGTGAGTGTGGATGGTGGAGCTCAGGGGAGTGGTTTGAAGACTGGGGCTGAAGGTTCAGAAACTGTGGGAAAAGCAGTTCAAGATGGGAGCAGGTTGGCGGTGGGGATGGTGGTTGGTCATGATGGGGGAATGTTTTGGATCCCAACCTTGATGTGCTATGTTCTCGTTCTAAGAAATACAAAACAACTCTCACTTATTGAACACTTACTATGTGCTAAATGTTACTCTCAGTGTTTTGCATGTTTGACTTGCTTTGGTTCTCACATCAACTCTATTTGGTTTTAAAAATTGTTCCCATTTTACAATACAAGAGAATGGACTTGAAGGTATACATTGTCCACAATCATGCTGCAAGCGGGTGGTCAGTTTGGAGTTGAGCCCAA
This sequence comes from Cephalopachus bancanus, assembly GCA_027257055.1. Classification (NCBI taxonomy): domain Eukaryota; kingdom Metazoa; phylum Chordata; class Mammalia; order Primates; family Tarsiidae; genus Cephalopachus; species Cephalopachus bancanus. Next base: position 999,908 of record JAPVLO010000382.1, on the reverse strand, counting down.
GCCTCACTGATCCCTAAGTATTACTTGATCACTAGGAAAGAGGCAGTAGACCTAGAAATAAGGGGGAACCAGCCAACTTACCTTTGGAATATTGCTGGGTTACAGAGAGAATGAAGAATGGGTTATGGACCTGTAGGCATACAAAGGGCATTCTTCCCTTAAAGAAATAAGCTTTTTATCTCCTCTGCTTCTTTCTGCCTTTAAGAGTGAGGATGCTGCCACAGCGGCAGCTTTTATGGTTGCTCTTAGTCTGTTTGTTTAGCAAGACCTCACCTTGTGTAACCCAGCCATGGCTGCAGTCCATTCTCCTAGAGGTATTAAATAACTATGTGGGGTAGAAGATTCTATGTAACCAGAGATAATCATTATGGAAGTAATTAGTGAACATCCTTCTAGACCTCTCTATACATGCATACCTATACAGATATAAATCTACAGTTCTACATATATGGAAATATATCTATATTTGCTGTTCCATAACCTGACTTATTTCACTCGGCAGTGTTTTGGATACCCATTTTAAATTCATTTTGAATTATATTGAACATCCAGAAAAGTATTCAGAAAATCTTAATGCATATTCAAGTACCCACAATTCAGCTTAAAAATTAAAATATTAGAAAGTGTACTTTGGGAATGTTAAAATACATTTAGTGGAGGTTGAGTGGGTAACTTCTGGAAGGGAGTTGGACTGCAGCCTGTAGACTAAGCTCCCAGGGTTGAAATTCAAACCAGCTTTAAGATAGCTGTATTTTTGATCCAGTCCTAACATTCTCCCACCTTCAACTCTCCATCATCTCTAGCTATGACTCCTCGTTTGGTGGATTGTCTTGGTTTTCCTTCTGCTTCTCTGGTAGTTCATCTTGGCCCCCTTAGCACACTCCTGTTTCTTTATGCATTCCTTGAATATAGTGCCTTTCAGGCTCTGTCCTAGATATTCTTCTCACCCATTGCCCAGGATACAATGAGTGTCTGTATATTCTCCAACTTGACACCTCTGGCCAGGACCTTTCCCGTGGGCCTCAGGTTTGTATTTTTAACTGTGACTAGATATGTTCCTTTGGATGCCACAACCCTTAGAACTCACTGAATGCAAAGCTGAACTACTGTCTTCCTCCCAGTACCCTCCTACCTTCTAGCCAAATCTGCACTGGAATGTACCTGTAAAAGATACATTCTTTTACCAAGTTGCCTAAGTTAAAAATGTCCAGGATATCCTTGATTCCATGTCCCTGACCCCTCCTAGTCAATCCCACTGTTTTCCCTGGATTTTAGTCCTCCTAATACCTCTGGAGTGCTTGTTTTCATTTCCCCAACTGTGTCCTGGGCCATCTCTTCTTACCTGCACTACTGCAGGGCCTCTTACATGATGCTGGTTCTCCTAGTGCTGTGTATTTTCCATCTACATTGCTGCCAGAGTGATCCAAAGTGAAATATGACTTCATCATTCTCCTGTTGAATACCTTTCAGTGGCTCTTCATTGTTCCTATAATAAGGTCCAATTTCTTTAATATAGTTTATAACGTCTTCCACAGCATGGGTCCCGCCTGACTTACCAAAATTGTCTTGTGCTGTTCTCTGCCTTTTACACTACCTTCCTGCAACACTGAACTTTACTTCTTCGAAGACGCCATGTTCTCTCTCATATCCAGCGCTTTCCTCTCCCTGCCTTGAACAAACTCTTCAGCCTACCCCTCCCTCCAAGCACACCTGCTGATGCTCCACACCTGCCTCATGCTCTCCAATCCTCAGGTTTCAGTCTTGGCATCACTTCCGCTGGGAAGTCTTTCCCGAGTCTCAGACTAACATCACTACATTGCGTGCCTTCACTACATCTTGTGCTTTTCCGATAAAGTCACTCTTCAGACTGTGGTAATGACATGCTGAATTATCTTCCTTTCCTATGAGCTCTCAGAGCATAGTGAACTTCCCATTGCACTCATTTCTCTGTCCCCATTCCCTGCACAGCGTGTGGCACAGGGATGTGAATGGTTGTCACTCTTGAAGACTCTACACACACCTGCTTCGGAGAAGCTTTTCTATTCTGCTTCTCCTGCAAGATGATCAAGATTCCCTTGAAAAATGTATTGTTGATTCAGTTCTGTAGATTTGCTTTTTTTCTTTCACTGTTTTTGTGTTAAATTTAAATCTTATCCAGATTATTTTCCCAAATGTTTGCTAATTAAAACCAAAACTAACAATGAAGGAATATTGAGACTAACATATCTGTCCAACAGCACAAAGAAACCAAGCAAATATTAACTTCAAGTTATATGGTTCAGGAATACCTGCTTTTAACTTAAAACATCCTCTGGGTAAACAGTGATTCTGCAGATATTATTTCCGGCTTGGCTTGTGTTACATTACAATGTAAATGCTATCTCTGAAGCCTGCTTTCTAACCACGTGTCTCTGAGACCACGATTGGTTTTAACCTTTGTTGACATCTCTCTGAAGCCTGAGACACTCTCCTGTGGCCACACAGGAAGATACCTCTCCTAAATCCTCCAATCTCCTTCCTTAAGAGGTTATTTTCAAGATGGCCAGATAGGCTCACTTCCATCTTCTCAAGTGTAGCAGTCCTAAAGGGATCAAGGATTGCACAGTGCAGATTCTTCATTAATTCCTCAGACATCAAGGTAGAGCAGAGAGATTGAGAGTCCAGCTTCACTTGACTCCCCAAGTGTACTTCAGACCTACCTACCTACTTCTCCACTAAGAGACTTCCTCTGTGAACTCTCTCTCCTGCTCCCATTCCCTGACGGGTCTTGGGGTCTATGTTTACTTGCCCGCTGGATATGTTCTCTTGGATGTCTCTCCTGACCATATACCTGCATCCTTCACTCATCTTCATTGTCCTTTCCTTTTTCTCCTCCCAAATGTAACAGCTTCAGGTTCTTGACTCTGGTCCCTGCCTTCCTTGAGAATATTTTAATGTGTTTTTTTTTCTGTCAAGATTCAGAAAGGATTGGGTCAACTGATGGGGATTGTAAGAGTTAGTCCTGAGAGTCTGAGGTGTTATCACCAGGCACTCTCAAAAACAGTAGTGGAGGGCAACCCCATCAGGCCCCTTCCTACTGTGGGAGCTTTGCTTTTCTGTCCTCTCAATAAATCCTGCTTTCTAAAAACAAAAACAAACAAAAACCCAGTAGTGGCATTCAATTAGGCATATTCCAACAAGCTCCTCCTATTTATTACCTGGTCTGAAATCAGACTCTTCCCTCCTCTCCCCTCCTTCAGACCTCTGGTCTCACTAGGGTCACTCTTTTAAATAACAAACCAAGCAGCCACACCATTTAGCCACAGCAGGAAATCTTTGCAGATAAAATTGCTGCAAATGGCTATGTTGTTTTTTTTTTTTTTTTTATGAGGATGACTTTTTCTTTGGCCTGCTGTTCACTTCTCAGCAAGTGTCAGGGAGGAAGGGTCCTTGGGAGACTTCCGGGAGCAATGAGACCCCAGGTTAACACCAGGGAGGTAGAGTTAGGAAAGTAACTTCATTAAGCCACTGAAAACTCAGTAGTATTAACTGGCCTGGTTCCTCCCTGAGAAGCATTGTAGAGGGAGTGAAGCTCTCATGTATACCTGCCCAGATTGTAACTTTCTTTCTGAGGCAGGCTAGCTAGTACAGGTTAGGTATAGATAGATACATTTCTTGTAGGTAGGTTTTAGAAAGTTTCCAGAAACCCTGTCAGCAGGCTGAATGCAGGGTGGAATGTGAATTTAGTGCAGACGAAGTCAGGCTTCTCTTACCCATGTCAGCCCTCACATGTCTCTCTGTCATTCCCCTCTTCTTTCTCTAATAAACTTTGTTCTAAAACTTTAAAAAAAATAGAAAAAGAAAAGATTATGCTGGGTGGGGAGCAGCGCAAAACTCATGGATTCTTTGGCTCAGCCCTAAGACAAACTTTAAAGTAGACAGTAAAATTTTAAAGCAAAATTTATTAGAGAAAAAAAGGGGAAAGACAGAGAGACATGCCAGAGCGGGCATGAGCTAGAGAAATTGCACTTTTTGCTTTTTACAATAGGCCTGATATACCTTCACAATTATCAATATGCTAAGAAGTGTGGAGCCCAGGTAGCCATCCAGAAGAGACTGACATCTCTTTGCCTCTGATGGGTGGAGGGGTGGTCTTATTATCATTTCTGTGATCTTTTGATTCCCAGGTCAGGGAACTTGATGGAGTTTTTCTTTGGTGAAGTGAGGGGATGGGGTGCATTCGAGTCCACACTGAATTTACATTCCAGCCTGCAGGGCCATTCAGCCTGCAGATGAAATACCTGAATGCTTTCTAACACCTGCCTACAAAAAATTCATCTTTCTATGCCTAATCTGTACTATCTTCCCCACCTCATTTCCATGTGGGGGGAGTTCATAAGTCTAGATTTAGGGAACGAAGAGAGGTAATAGGATGTTCCTGAATCCCAAAGAGAGAAACATATTTGAAGTGATTCACTTGCTAGTTACCAAAGGAAGATTTTGTTTTTTAATGACATAAGGCTTCTCAGAGATGGTCCTTCAAATGCACTATTTCAGTTCACTATCAAATGAACGTTATTTATCAGGTGTTAATCCAAATTCCTCACTGATGACTTCTTAACTCCTTGAAGCTTGACTTATTATAGAATTGGTGATTATTTCAGATAGGCCCTGGGTTGTCTAGAGAAGAGAACTTACCAGGAACGCAAGAAAAATAATAGTTAATTTGAATTTCAGATAAATGATGAATAATTTTTTAGTGTAGGTTCATATTGCATGGGGCATAATTATACCAAAATGATATTTATTATTTACCTGAAATTCGAATTTCATAGAGCTCTTGTATTCTTATTTGCTAAATCTGACAACCCTACTTTGTACACTAGTAAAAATTAATTTTCTGTTGGAACTTTGTAACATTTATTTTTGCCTTATTAGCAAATATAGTACAATGCTCTAAACCATAGCCCAAGACATGCTGAGAGAGTTTTATTCCAACTGGGAACTTTATTCAATTGAAAGAGCTGGAGAATTTCTTATGCCATATATTTTCTAAGGGAACGATTTTCTTAGTTACCAAGAAAAGTCTGAAAACCATTTGGTTCCAGATGATCTGAAAATGTTTAGAAAGTGATTAGGTCCATTATCCAAACCCATTTTTATCCCCCTAAGCTAAGGAGGAATTGTTAGCTGTTAGTAGGCACATATCTGTACTTTTCATTGATCGCTTCACCAAGGAGCAGCTAGTGGTCATTTTTCTTCTCCATGTGATGTCTGTCACTTTGATGATCTGTTTCTGTCACTCACGTGATGGTACACCTGCCACGCACGTACCTCTGCACTCTCTTTCTGTCCCGAGAACTCAGTGCTTCTTCTCTTCATGCAGAGCTACTTTTGGAACTTGTAGAAAGAGCAGATGCTATTTAAGAAAGATAGATCTTAATATAGCAAACCTCTTATGAATCTTGCCTAATTATTTTTCTCCCAGTGTCCTCAGTTTTTCTGCTCAACATTTGTTTCCTCCTCCCCCAGATTCTTCCTTCCCAGTGAAAATTGCCATCTCAGAAGGGCTGGATCCCCCTGGCCCAGCCTTTGAGAGGTGGGGAATAGTGGCTTTGAATAACTGATATGAAGAAAGGTGCTTTGTGAGGTTCTTAATGAAAAAGCTGTGATGAACGTGGTCTTCCTACAACCTTGAGGCAGATTCCCCATTTTTGGAACCATTGTGTGAGCTGGATTGTTCCCGTGGGATGCCCACTTGACTCTCTTGGCCTGGAAAGTGCTGAGAGGTTAAGAAATAAATGAGGAATTGAGTCAATTAATTTTTAGATATTATGGGCAAGGGCTGTTTGGTCATTACCATTCCTCAGTTGTTATTAAATGTTCATTGAGTGCCAAATATGGGCAGATTTATGATAAAGGAAATATGTATTATAGGTTCACTTAATTTAATTTACATGCAAACCAGTCAAAAAGTCACATGAATTCATAGTCATAAGTGAGATAGCTAGCATAGTGACTCTTTATCTTGTTACAGAAATGCACCGGAATCTAAGGAAAGCTACTTTTTTTTTTGTTTGAGTTGGAGTCTCACTCTGTCACCCAGACTGGAGTGCAGTGGCTGCTCCCAGCCACTGCAGCCTCGACCTGCTGGGCTCCAGCGATCCTTCCATCTCAGCCTTCCAAGTAGCTGGAACTACAGGAGCACACTACCACGCCCAGCTAATTTTTGACTTATTGTAGAGATGAGGTCTCGCCAAGTTGCCCAGGCGGGTCTCGAACCCGCGGGCTCAGGCAGTCCACTCACCTCAGCCTCCCAAAGTGCTGGGATTACAGGCTGAGCCACCGAACCCGGCTGAAAGCTACATTTTTATATAAAATATTTAGTAAATTGAGACACACTTGTGTATAGACAGAGAGAGAGGCTTTATCTGCTCAGTGGTGTAGAAGAACATATAAATTGGGGAAAATGACTGAAGAACCTAATAACTATCTTAAAACATACAGCCATGCTTATTGTAATTCAAACACAACAGAGCAGGCTTTAGCTGTTTATGAAACAATCACTGAATGTGAGGATTATTCAAACTTTTGTTTTCCTCTAGTCTTGCCCACTACTCATATAAGACACATAGATAGTCATTTCAGTAAGTGATCTTTGCCCCTTTCTTTTAAACTCAAACTTGCGAAAGGCATTCTTAAATATTTAGCGCTGAGACCCCTACATAATTCTCTTTAATCACCATTTAATTCTGTGGCATACCAGTAAAATTTAAAATTACCCGTGACATATGTGATGTTTTTTTGCTTCTTACTTCTCTTCTTTGTTTCTACTCCTCCTCTTTTTCCTTCCTCTTTTGTCTTCCCCTTTTCCTTCCTCTTCCTTTAAGAAACTAGTTATGATTTGGAAGAGAGGGCAGGGGACCAAGAGGGAGAGTGAGTAGGGAAAGAGTGACATTTCACTGAGGACAATTGGGAGGTGGGGGTGGAGAAAGACATCCGTGCTGGGAAAGAGGATATAGGTGGAGCATTGTCAGTGGGAAGTAATAAGATGGTCTCAAAGAGGAAAGAAGCAGAACAAGAGAAGGGGAATGGCTTTTGGTGGAGACAGCAGACAAGCCTCATTCTGAAAACAGATCTGCCTCAGAAAGGACGTGGGCTGGTGACAACGGCACGGGTTGAAAAAGAGGGTCATAGGTATATATTTAAATCAGCCCTAGTTGTCAGGCAGGCTGTGAAAGTTATTAACTCCAGCGGTAGTTGCCTTTCTGAGTACTTACTGCATGCCCAGCTTTGTGCCGTTACCTAATCTGATCCTTGCAAAAATCTTGATGCAAACATCCTCAAGACATTCCCTGATCACCCTGCTTAAAAGGTTGACTTGTATTCCCCTCCCTCCTAAGCACTATCTGTCCCTTTCTCCTTTTTTATTTTATTCCGTGGCACTTGTCTGACATGCTGCATATATTAAATTTTAAAATATTTTGTTGCCTTCCTCTTTCCCATCTGCATTCAAGTCCCATGAGAGCAAGGTTTTTTTTAACTTTTTATTTCCAGCACTGTGCTCAATAAGTAGGCATTTAATAAATATTTATTGGATGAAAAGGAATGAGTGAGAAGACAGGAATCATTATTCTTATTTTATATGTTTTTAAGGAACCCAAGGCCCAGGGACCCCCAGCTCAGGCTGTGTGACCAGGGTCTGGCCTGGATCTGCCTTGAGGACCTGGATTTCAGTCCCTCACTATGCAGCACATTAAGAAAACTTAAAGGAAGCTCAGCTTCCCTTAGAACCAGAGTGTTAGAACCACAAGACTCTTTAGGGTTCATCTATTCCAAGTCTTTCAGTGCATGACTTTTTCGTGAATAGATGGTAGAATGGATTTTGCAAACATGAAGACACAATCTCGGAGTGTTCACTCCTCTGGTAGGGGCCAGGCAGGCACAAAACCCAGGTATCCTAATGACAGGAACAGAGCCTTACACTGGAACACACTAACCCTCAACTGCTCAACTGCATCCTTAGAAGGGCCGACCGGCAGCCAGGACTTCGCTGTTAACCTTTGCCTGGCTATGGCAACGTCCCCACGACTATTGCTCCTTCAGTTCTTACCCAGACAAGGGTGCAAATTCACAGTTAATGGGGATTGAAAACTGGTATTATTTAGGAATCGAGTGGGAGTCATTTCTCCATCTGCTCTCTCTTCCCACCAGAGGATAAAGGCTGGCTGGGCGGGGGTAAGGATGGGGCGAGTTGCCAGAAAGCTGGAGTGCTGTCATTTCTGGTTACAGACAGGGGCTGGGAAGCCTGTGTGAGGGCTGAGCCACAGCTGGCCAAGGTCAGCTTACCTTACATGAGCTTCCTGAGAGCAGATATGGCAGTGTGGCTTTTGCATCTACATACAATCTTGCATATTTTGAATAGATAATGGTTTGAGTCTTTCTCCTTGTTTCCTCTCTGATGGCTAGTGCTGTCAGGGATGCATAGGTGGTTGTGTCCTGAAAAACAATTCTCCAGGACCTGATGTTGCCAAAGCGGGGCTTTCAGGATGGCTGCTGAGGGATTTGAAGCAGTGCTGCAGATAGGGCTCAGGAGATGCCAAGAAAGGCATGGGGCAGGAGTTAGGAAGAGAACCTTCCCTCAGTTTTCAGAATTTTTTTAGTGGCGCATCCTCTTCTGGGAGGGCCTGGTGGGGTTAGCTTGCCCAGACTGGCACCGGTCCCCAAGCTAGCCCGGCTGGTCACACATGAAGGAACTGCTGCTGACAGATTAGAACTCCCTGCTGCTGAAATCTGTTCCCTCTTGTCCAGCTTCCAGCAGCAGCAGCCTACACTCTCTCTTGCGGCTCAGGCTTCTCCTTCCTCATTCATTGCTGCTCTACACCGTGCTCTCTTTCTTCTTTTATTCTTTTCCATCTCCTTTTCTGTAGGGTGTTTTGCTCATTGATCGTTTGCCTTTAGCCAGCTTTCATTTAAAGCCTTTCTTGTCCTCAGCTTTCTATGTTCATAAATGACCATCTGTGGGATTCTCGCAAACATACATGCATTCGTGTGTACTCATATCATACATCCCCACAGCGTCTACTTATGTATGTATATTTACATGTCTCACGTGAAGTCGAGCATTATTAAGATAACTGGATAAAACACATTTACATGTTACATTTCCCTAATTCGTCCAGCCCCTGAGACTATTTAGGGAATTACATAAGCAGGGTTGAGTATAAAATAGAAGTTGGGAGGAGTTCTTAAAAAATAGCTTGCCTGAACCTGGAAACAACCATGCTGCCCATCAAAAGAGGACTGGATTAAAAAAATGTGGTACATATACACGATGGAATACTACGCAGCCATAAAAAAAGAACAAAATCATGAATTTCGCAGCAACCTGGATGGAACTAGAGTCTATAATACTGAGTGACCTCTCACAGAAACAAAGATCCGAATATCACATGTTCTCACTCATATAATGGACCTTGAACATCCAATGTAATACTATAAGAAAATGACTGACGGTACTGGAAAACTATGGAGGGGGAGGGGGATGGGATTAACAGTAGCAAATATCTGTCGGGGGATGGGAAAACACCTCTTATCAACAGGGTGCCTGAATGAAACGTAATTGTACACCTAACCCTTAACTGTACCCCACAAAACCATAATAAAAAATACTGATTAATTAAAAAAAAAATAGCTTGCCTGGAATTAGTCCTGATGAATATCAAAAAGGTATTTCCTTCCAATCTGATTCTATTTTTAAAGTTTTGATGGTTGTAAGGATGGTTGCTAAATAACACTAGCACATTTACTGTTTAGGCAAAGGGGGTGTACTTAGTAGTCAAGTGGTTCTATAATTTTTTGATGGATCTAAAGAAAAGTTGATCCCTAACAAAGCAACCGAAATAGCATGGAAGCCACCCCCTGACAATATCGTATTCACTTTCACAATTCCCCAAAAGAGATATATGGCATCCAGATGGAAATATGTGTAGAAATACATTTAGTGTTGGACAGAAAACCTGATGATCAAAACCTTTAAGTTGTTCATTATTGTGGCTAATAATGATGATAATAGAGGTGAGCATTTTCATACAGATAATCTTTACGTATATTATCTCACTAGATCATTACAACAAACCTGTGAGGGCTTCTTTTATTCACTGCGTGGATTGACTGTGGACATCAATGGAGAGATCGCACACACTTGCCTCCCTTTCATTTTCCCAGTGGCCTTTTCAGACACTCCCACCCACTTTTGTTTTTTCCTGCTTGAACAGAAATCTGCCAGGAACAGCACAATAGAATGTTGTTATATTATAGCTCATTATTATACAGATTTTAATAATGTGTCAAGTTTCTCTCATTACTGACTATGTAGAGAAAAAGATTTGTGATTGTGTGTGTGTGTGTGTGTGTGTGTGTGTGTGTGTGTATATAAAGAGACTATGACTTAAAATGGTGAGTGATTCCACAGGTAATGCAGGTTCATTGTCTTCACTCCCATCACGTTTTCACATGGAAACTTAGCTCTTTTGCCCAAAGGAGAGGTCACATATTCAACAACTTGATGTATCTAGTACATAACCAACACTCATGAGGAATGCAGAAAAGGACCCGGAGCTAAAATCCCTGACGTGAGATTTTCACCCTAGAATAAGTATGGTCTCACATGGTCTCATTTTCCCAAATTTTACATACTCCCAAGTAAGGTTAAATTAGCTATGATGTAGAGTCCTAGTAACCCATTTTAAACAAGAAACATAAGCTTATTTAGGTGGTCAGTCTTTCTAGAGTTGGTTTGGTAACTTCATGGTCGTCAAGACCCAGATTCCTGCTAGCTTTCTATTCTTTTTGTTCACTCTGGGCTTCATCCCTGCCTGAAGACAGCCATTCGAACTCCAGTTTCAAGCACGAAGTTGAAGTTAGAAAGGAAAAAGGCAAGTCCTTTCTCTTTTAAGAAAATTACCCGGAAGTCCCACACTTTGCTTGTAGTCCACTGCTTGGGAATCAGTTAATGGCCACAACTAGCAGCAAGGAAAACTAGGAAATTTTTTTTTAGTTTTTAACTTGGACAGCAATATGCCCAGCTAAAAATCAAAGTTTTGTTAAGTAGAGAAAGGGCTATATCTTTGGTAGACAGCTAGTAGTCTTTGAGCTACTTGCTTATCTGATTTCCTAGATAACAACAGGTTAGAATTAACAGACATGATGATGGGGATTGAGTAGGCAGGATGAGAGCATGAATGAATAACAGACAGCCTGGAAAAGTGTGGAAGATATTAGAAAAACTCAACAGAAGACTTTGAAAAGCCCAGTTGTCTAAGACACTTTGGGGAAAACTGTCATATACTCCTCAAAAGGCATATACCCCTCCCCAAAGGATCCCTGCATAGCAAAATAGCATAGTCATTGTTAAGTTATCAATAAGAGTTTAAATTATATTGATTATCCTTGGTTTAAAAAGTCAGAGAGCTCTATAATACCTCTGTGAAAATTTCAATTACGATGCTTCCTATAATCAAGAAAAAGCTATACTAAGCTTCAACCATTTAGAAAATTTACTTTAAAAAGATTGTTGAGTGAATACTATGTGCCAAGTGCTTTATATAGTGTCATTTAATCTTAAAAGTACTGCACAGGAGTGTTCTTACCTTCATTTTTCAAACAAAGAATCTGAGATCCAGTGAGATTAAGTCACTTGCCTAATTTCAAACCCAAATTTTTATGAATTCCAGGTGCAGTTTGTCCCGTGCTGTCCAGCCATCTGAGGACGGTCTGTCTCCTTTGCTAAAGAGGCTGAGTCAATTAGGCATGACTCTGATGTATATGAACATACCATTAACCTGCAGGACAGAGTGGTTTTATAATAAAGAGCTTCTTTTCTTGGATTCTCTGCTGGATTCTTGCCCTAAAAACTAGACCATGATAAATCCAGAATCATCCTCAGAGCAGCATCCAGTACACACGTGGTCAGGATGTCCCACACCAAATCTATTCATTTCACTCTCCATCCTGAAGTGTGTCCATCTCTATTTGCTGGCCTAACTCTGACCTGGCTGATACCTTCCTTTTCAGTGATTATTTTTTTCTTATCCTATTCATGCATATTCCAAAGTCCTTTACCAAACAGCTTGTAGTTTTTCCTGCCTGAAAATCCTTGGAACTGAAGTAGGTGCAGACTTGGTGTTCTAAAACCTGACAATACTCAGGGAGGTTACAGGAACATTGAAAATACTGTCAAGAGCCGGGCTCGGTGGCTCAGCCTGTAATCCCGCGCCTTTGGGAGGCTGAGGTGAGTGGATTGCCTGAGCCCGTGGGGTTGAGACCCGCCTGGGCAGCGAGACCTCATCTCTACAATAAATCAAAAAATCAGCCGGGCGTGGTAGTGCAGGCCTGTAATTCTGGCTACTTGGAAGGCTGAGGCGGAAGGATCGCCGGAGCCCAGCAGGTCGAGGCTGCGGTGGCCGGGAGCGACCACTGCACTCCAGTCTGGGCGACAGAGTGAGGCTCCAACTCAAAAAAAAAAAAAAAAAAAAATACTGTCAGGGACATATAATAAAACAAAACAAGACCTTGACCTCTGCCGTGATTTACAAATGTCCTACAGGGCCACTGTTCACTTCTGACAGGTCAGATAAGTTTGGGTTTGTTTAAGGCGTATACTCAGCCAGAGATTGGAGAAAAGTAAAAAAAAAAATGCTAATGGGAATGAAAGAAATGGGGCATATAGGGGCCACTTTTATGCGCCTCACAAAATTACGTTTACTCAGTTCACTGAGTGACGTTCAGTAGGCATTTGGATTCTGTATCAGCACTGACCCTGTGTTAGATATTGAGATAACACATCATACACAGCATCCATTTGATTGAATGGAGCGTCCACAGAAGAATTCTTTAAATTTGCCATTTGGACTTATTTTCTTGAAACGCAAAGTGAATGACCTAAGAGGCTAACAGAATGAGCTTATGGGACATATGTTGGCTAAAACCAGCAACAATTGAACAACAACAAAAAAGGAATTTCCTGGTACCTCTGACACAAGGCCATGAAGGATCCTTTCTGATAGAGACCAAGATAGTGGAGTTAAGGAGGAGAACAGAACCATTCCAATATAGCTGATTCTAGTTTAATTCTTTGACCTCATCATCACAGATTATTGGCCATCTGCAATCTTAAACTTCTTGAAAGAGTATTCCTTTGAAATATATCAGAATCCCCTCTCTGCCATTGCATACACCCTCAATTTGTGTGCTCACTCACCAACAAGTTTAAAAATAGGAACCATGGTGTTGCCATGACTCCCTGTGCTACTCAGCAGCCCTCCTTTCCCTTTGATGTAATTTCATTTCAGAACACGATTCTGCGAGAGTCTGGCTCAGAGCGGCCTCTAGCGGCTCAATCCTTAGGGAAGTGCTTCTTTCCCTGAACATTCAGCCCAGTTCCAGAATTAACCACCTTTGCCAAGTTGAACACTAGTGTATTCCGAACCATTCTCCATGTGAAAAGCCTTTTGCAAAATCTGTCTTAATCATCAGCCAAGAGTATCACACTGGTTGGTGCCTACTGTGTGCTCAGATCTCTGGGGAACAGCCCAGGTGTTCATTACCTGACTGGCCAGAAGAGACTTGCATCTTCCAAACATCTGGAGAAGAGAGCAGTGACAGGGATGCTGAGTGGTAGTGGTAGTGATGGCCAATGAAGTAATCCAATAAAATAGGTTTGTTAGGATCATCAGACATTAACATTTTTCTTTTTTCAGGTACAAGTCTTCTGAAATTTATCACCTGATGCTGATTCAACAGCCTTGGGGAAGTGTTGATGTGCCAGTTTCACCTGGTGCTATCTTCCCATGTTTTCAGTTCTCTGTGGTTTGAGTCCCTTGTGCCAGGGCTTCTCGGTCTTGACTACATGTTAGAATTTCAGGAATTATATACAGATCCCAAGGCCCCACCCAGCAAAAATTCTAATCTAGTTGGACTGGAAAGGGTTACGTAAGAGCCTGGGAACTGATGTTTATTAAAAGTGCCCAGGTTGATTCTTAAGGACAGCCTGGGGTTTTGAATCATTTTTCTCAACTCTACTGTCATTTTCTTGGCCCCAATAACCAAAATAGGGTCAAAGGTAATGGTAGTATTCACAGAAATTTGAACTTGGTGCTCATGAAAGAATTCCTTCCTTTGATTCTCTCCACCTCTGTTAGTGCTGTGAAATTCACAATCTGGAAAGGGTACAGGATGTGAACATTTCATCAGTGGTAATCCTCTTGCAGGTGTCCATGGTTTCCTAATTGGGTTTCTGCTCCTATTGCTGATGTCCCATGAGTCTATTTTGTGCGAAGAGATGAGTTTCCATCAGCAAAACTGGTAACATGAGCCTCAAAACAAATTTGACTTTAAATGGCATTTCAACTCCCCGTCCATAGATTATAGACCCAAAAGAAACAACTTTAAAGTTTCAAATTGGATGTGTCTGCTGGCCATGATGAGAAATTGATGCTTTGCTAAATTTTAGAGTGCAAAGTGGTCTTAAAATGAAAGTTATTAGCACTAGAAAATGATATTCTTTATATTACCATACTGTTATTATGTTTAATAGAACTGCTGTCTGAAGTGCTGCAGAATAAAAGGAAAAACAGTGTTTAGGATGAGAAAGACACAGGGTGAGGGGAAGGTAAGAAAAGAAATGGGGGCTGTCTTTATCTTACAGTTTTTCCCGTGGAGGCTGGGAGATCCTCCTGTAGGAGGACCAGTTGAGTTAGGCTCTGGCAGGGGTTTGTAGGTGGATTCATAATATGTGGCCTTTTTTTGTGGTTCTGACTGGGCCCGATCTTGGCAACATCTGCTGTGGACAAGCAAGGCCAAGGTATAGCTTTGGAACTGTATTAAAGAAAGACAATTTTTCAGGGTAATGCCATCCATCTGATTAAAGACATAGGAAATTTTATGTTTTTCCAAAGAAATAAGAAGAAGAGAAAGACATGCTACATTATTATTGCTAAAGCTCTTTGTTACTGTAGGAAAGAACCATGGCAGAACTTCCAGGCACACTTACTACACAGGTGATTATTAGGTCATTTTTATCACTGGTTTCAACCTCTGTCTTCCACTTGTGCAGCCGTCTCTCAAACATTTATCAAAAAGATGCCTGGTCAAACAGAGATCATTTTGTATCATGTCCTTAAGGCTATCATATTTGTGTTTTGTGGAATGAGCAAGAAGGAATGCATCAAGAATACTTGTTGTTCTTCAGACTTCAGAATTCACATCTATGCTATTATTTGAGTATCCTGGAGTCTCTTTCTCATAAGTATAACGTCAAAAGAGAACTGATAACAATTAAGTAGCACTTATTAATGGTGACAGAATGCGCATCCCTCTTTTGGGCTCAACAAAGCATTTATTATATGGCATGTTCTAATACTGAGCTGGACTTCTTGAGGTTTAACTAAAAATATCTTACATAGACAGTCAGGTCCTTATTTTTCATATGACCAATGACTGTGCAGTAAGTAGGTTGTGTGTTTAACTGTTTGTAAGGATATAGAGGTTTTTTGAATTTTATGACAGGAACACACAAAGCAATATTGAGTTCTGCATTTGAGGTTAAGGATGGGTGAAAGGAGTGCAGCCACTACACTGCATCCTCAAACAATTTAGGACTTGTGAATTTTAGTGGTCAAAAGCCTGTGGCCATTATTAATGTTTCTTGCATTTTACTGGGTTTCCTTTCCCTTACAATCATTGTTTCCATCTTGCCTGAAGTAATGTCAACCTCATTTCATCCTGGCTATTTGGTGTTGTCTTAAGAACCAAGCAGGGAGGAGGAGAAGCACACCAGCTAATCTGCCCAGAGCACCTTGCCGCATTGGCTGCCATACTTACATGTGGAATCAAAGGGGTGACCTAGAAATGCCATATGCTATCCTGGAGGAGAAGAGGGTACATCTAAGAGTTGAGTGGTCATGTAGTATTTCTTTTTTCCCCTTTTCTATGGGAGATCATAGTTCATGTGTCTCTGTGATAAGAAAATTAAGAAATATTTCTTTTTCTATTTCTATTGAAAAGGGAAAATTGAGAAGTGGGGAAAGAAAGCAAGTACAGCATTAGATTCAACCTTGGAAATCTTCTGGGTCCCATGTAAAGGACACACATGTTATGTCTGTCAGCTCTGGCAGTGATACATGCTTCAGATGAGGTTCACCCCCCTGCCACCACACACACACACACACACACAAAACAACAACACAAAATATCCTTTGTCTTCTATTTCTTCTAAGCCCTGGGAAAGGATCCTACTTCTCCGTACATGGTAGTACCAGCTGTCAAATCAGTCATTCTGGTTATTAGTAAGCAGCAGGAAAATATGTCTGTAAAAAAGGAATTGACAGAAGACATAAAGGAATGGAACATATCTGAGGAGAAGGAGACATTTTGGAAATAAATAAGATTAGGGCATAATTTGTAGTGCCTAGGTGCTGAGCCCCTGTACCAGAGCCACTGGTCCAGGCTGCACTGCATTGGCCCATTTGGATACAATTAAGATTCTGCTGTAGGAGAAGCAACAGCATGACAGGAGCGCTGCCTGCCTTCACACAGCAGCATTATGCCATGATAAAATGAAAACTCTGCTTTTATTCATTTAATTCAGGGGTTAGGTGATTGTCTCCTTGCAGGGTTGTATGCTCAAAATTCCTCAAATATATTCGTATTTCCTTTACAGAGAAATAAGACTCAGAGTCTGATCAGATATTAATTCCAAATCATGATAAAGCCCCCAACAAGCGTCGTCCAGAAAGCTGATGCCTAGCTGGTGCATAGGATGATCAAAAAGCCATCACCTTGACATTTGTACTCTTTTAGATGGAGACATTGTCATTGAAGACCTCAAAGTGTCTAAAGCAGTCTTTCTCAAATCAAGTTGGGGATGAGAAGGAAGTTGTAACCCATGCTTTATTGGATCAAATAAGATTTCAGTGTGCTGCAAATAATGAAGAATTGGATATCTAGAGCAGAAATCTAATTTTCCCACAAATCTCTCATGGTTTCTTTTATTCACTGGATGTGGTCCACATTTCTTAGCAAGTTAGAAAATACTCTGGAATATCTGGGTCTAACTATCATAATTGGACTTATCTTATTTAACAGCCCTCTTTTCCAACTCCAGGCCTTACCCCGACATACATACACTGCTTGTGATCTTGCAAAATCAAAAAACATGACTTATCGTTCCCGAAATATGGCAATCTTTTACCAGTCTGTGCGTTTGCATAGGCTGCTCTCTGATGCTCTTTTAATCCCCCGGAAGGACATGGGTGTCCTTTAAGATCTAACTCAATCGTCTTCTCTACAAAGCTTTCTCTGAAAATTCTAGACAGAATTAGTCATTCTTCTTTTCGTGCTCCCATAGCTTCTTGTTCATACCCCTGTTATAGCACTTGGATGTGAAAATATTTCAAATTAAAAATATATCTGGGAATTTCTAAGGCTTGGTATGTTACATTCATTTTAGTAGCATCCTGGGATTCATTGCACAGTAGACACAGACATTTTTTAGTGAATGAAGATGTGAATGAATCAATAAAGAAAAGTGAGGTGCTTTGGAGTAAAAACCTGATTACTCCTTCTAAAGATTAAATATGCTATCCTTCATGTGTGACAATGACTTTTTGGATTCATTGGCAGAAAAAAATGTAGGCTTTGAACCAGTTTTCAGCATTTGCTTTGTGTGCACAGAGTGTCCCGTGGTCTTAGGCTTTATAGTCAGTGACGTACACTTGGAAGAGATTCCTCACTCCCCTTCATTCCTTTTATATATATAGCCAGTCATTCTCCCATAATTCTTATGCATAGTCCCTAAGTTAAGTCATTTTCTCACCACTTTTATAGTCTCTACCCTGATTAGCTTGTGTCTGTATTTCTATAACAAGCTGCTGTTTCTCCTGTCTTTAATATCATAAAAATTATTTGACTCACTATCACATTTATATTTTTCAAGTATCATTAAGATAATTTTACTCATGTGATTAAGCACCTATGGAGGCTCCTTTTTGCAGATTGAAACTTAGCATAGTAGTCATCTTCCCTAGATATCATCAACCTGATCTCAAATTACTTCCCAAAAGGGACTCTTTTCTAGGCACATCTCATTTTTACCATCCAGACCATGTGGTACAGTGGAAAGAGGCAGGAGAGCATGGTTCTATTCTCAAATTTGTTACTAATTAGCTGTATTATCTTTTTACCTTTTCAGACTTTTTTTTTCATCTGTATAATAATGTCTTAGGAGAGATACTTACTTGGCAAAAAAGAATTTGGAAGAGGCGAGCTCTATGTTCCTTCTGATTCTAAAGTTTTTTAAAATATTTTTTATTATATGGAGGATTAGCTTCTATGTTCCATTCCAATCCTATGATCAACAAAGAGAATTGAACAGGTTTGAATCCAGAACCTTGGCCTCATTTATATCACACTATTATAAAGCAGCTGATGACGTATCAGAAGAGAAATGAAGATTAAAAGCCTCTGTGTAAGCCTGCATCTTGCATGGATATATACAACACCAGAAGCAATCCTTTTTTAGGTTAGTTTTAGTTTTTCATTTAGCCAAGCTTTTGATTCACTTGATAAAGAAAAATAAATAGGCCAGATTTGATTTTCTTTGATTGAAAAGATTTATTTTATATTCTCCCTGCCTCGGTGAATGCTAACCTGCAGTTATTCACAGTCTAGTTACCCAATGCTGGGCTGTCTGGGTCTTTGATTCTGCTTTCCCTTCTCAAGACTTTTTGGTGGATCTTCTACTCTTTAAGAAATACCTCCTGAAGATGAACAGGGTAAAGGTCAGGAAATGAACCTCAAACCATTTTAGGTCAACTTCTTTCATGTGACAGGATTCTACAATGGACTTGTTCTGGGTACCCACATTTGGATTTTCATGGTTTACCCCTACAACCCTTGTCCTCCACTACTTTTCTCCATCTCAGGGGAATGGCATGGTTATCTTTTCCATTGTACATGCCAGAGATTGTCTCCCTCACTCACTTCATTTTTAATCCATTTTCTGATATTACTGGTTCTATAGCTAAGTAGATCTCAAATTTGTCCACTTTTTCCATTTTCCCTACAGTGCTGGTTAAATGTTATATGTGCATGTTTTCCCCTGACTAGACTATTAGCTCCTTGTTGGCAGAGATATGTCAGTTTCATTCACCATTGCATTTTCATACTTAGTACTTTAATTGGCTCAGAGCAGGCACTCATTATATATTTGTTGAATGAGTTAATTAACTTAAGCTAATTGTGAGATTAAGCTTTGAATTATCTATGGACCTGATTTCCTCAGGGCTTTGGATTATCTATTTAAGACTTTGTTTTAGGTTCTATTCTTGGATCCTTTATAAAGGACATAAACATATAAAGATATTTTCAACTAACAGTACAGCACCTGCTCCGTGCACAGAGCTGTACTCAGTGTGAAGGATAGCACAGTATAAAAGATATGATCCAATTCACTTCTGAAGTTGGGTTCAAGAAGTAAAGCCTTCATATATTGAATAAAATCGAAAGACAGAATATGATTAAGTGCACAAATGTTATATGCTATAGTAGAGGGGTATTGTCTATGTAGGTTGAAATTATAGCTGTGAAACATCTTTGGAGGTAGTGGCACTTGACATAAACTTAGAAGAATGTAGAGCATAGAGGTTTGAGGTAAGGCAAGATTTCTCCTAGTGCAAATAATAGCATGAACAGAGATTTGCACTTGACACTTGGCACTGAATTTTCATGTGAAGGTCACATTGGAATCAACTTTACCTGAATGGAACTGTAGACAAGCAATGGGAAATAAGTGTGGAGTTTATAGTGGGGCAGAGTTGTTCTTTTGAGGCAAACATGCCATTGTTGGAAAACTATCATAATGAAAGTTGACATCCAATTGTGTAACCTTGATCAAATCATTAATTTTCTCCAGATATCAGTTTTCTCATCCCCCCAAAATAGTGCAGTAATGA
Source organism: Cephalopachus bancanus (assembly GCA_027257055.1). Lineage (NCBI taxonomy): Eukaryota > Metazoa > Chordata > Mammalia > Primates > Tarsiidae > Cephalopachus > Cephalopachus bancanus. The sequence continues at coordinate 979,917 of JAPVLO010000382.1, read as the reverse complement.
GCATGTATTAATAAAGAATTGGATCACATCAACTTTTAGCTATGATGTGCCATGATTTTGTAAAGAAATTGAAATAAATGCCATTAATGTATTTTTCTGCCTTAAAATCTTCACTTTTTGAAAGATTTTAAGTTATTGAATCCATGGTTTGGGCTAAATGAGTGTCACTATTAACCAATAGGTCATGGAGAACTCTGAAGACTAGATTAATGTCATTTTACTTTATTCTGGAAGGCAATCATAGGAAAGGCTTGATGAAATGGTTATGATGAAATGGATATTTTGACATTAATCTTGTTACTACTATAAGAGAGAATGGGGGAAGAGTGAACCAAGGTGGGGAGATAAATCAGGCCTCTTTAAAAATACTCCAAATGGGAAGTGACAAAATAGTAATAATAATAATGTTGTGTATAGAGATAATATGAAGATACAATGCTGGCTTTTAGATTTTGTGTGTGTGTGTGTTGGAGTCTCACTCCATTGCCAGGGCTGGAGTGCAGTGGCATGCTCATGGCCACCCCAGTGTCAACATGCTGGGTTCCAGTGATTCTACTGCTTCAGCCTTCCAAGTAACTGGAACTACAGGTGCGTGCTATCTTGCCTGGCAAATTTTTTGATTTATTGTAGAGATGAGATCTCGCCAAGTTGCCAAGGCTATTCTCAAACCTGTGGGCTCAGGCAATCCTCTCACCTCGGCCTCCCAAAGTTCTGGGATTACAGGCTTGAGCCATCGCACCTGGCCAGGCTTTTAGATTTTTTTAAGATTGCAGGGATGGTGTTGAGTCCATGGAAACTGAGAAGCTGAAGCAGGAAGCTGTTTTTCACAGAAGATGCATCAAATTCTTAGCTGAAAGCTGGACATGTTGGTGAGGATGTCTTGCCGTGTCTGCACCTATATAGTCTGAAACATGGAATAGCAGATTTGAAATTCAGCAGTGTGGAGTTGATGCAACTTCCAGTGGCTCAGTTGAAAAATAGATGCCTTCTTTCAAAAGAAGAGTATGTAGAGAAAAGTGTGGTTTGAACTGAACCTTGAATATCTACTACAGTGGGAAGGCAGGAGGAGGCACTGTATTCAGCAAAGTTTGCAGGCCTGATGGAGACAGGGAGAGACGGTTGTTATGGTCAACTGTGTAGGGGCACATGTTACTGAAACTGAAATAAACAACTATTTTAATAAAGGAAAAGGGGTCAGTAGTGTCAAATGTGGTAGAGGGCAAACATTCGTAGGCCATGCATATCTTTTATTTCCTCTTTTGTGCAGTTAACTATCACTAATCAGAGATTAGTTATTTAATTTTTAAAAAATATTCAGGTCAGTTGCCTAATATTTGAATATTTTATTATTTTTGAAATAGCATAAGGAAGAAATCAAGGGAAGAGAAGGGTTCAAACTATTTCTCCCATTGGAAAAAAATTAGTGGTATGGAAAAAAATTAGTGAGGAAGGAGCTTAACATTAACTTTTGGCAAAATTGAGATTTGGGGCCCTTTACACATGATTAGAAGGAAGAAGAGTCTCTCAACATCATGGTCCTATACTTGTTAGCTGAGTGGCCATGGCAGTTTCCTAATCTCTCTGAGCTTGCTTCCTCACCTGTAAAAGCATAAGTAACACTAAAGTACGGTTTTTGTGCTGGCTATATGAGAAATATGAGAAGTGCTTAGCAGAGTGCCTGATACAATGACAGTGCTAAGAAACACAGTCATTTTGGTTATTATTATCTAGTTTGACTCATTTTATTGGACTGTCCCTACTCATATTGACAATAATCACTGAGAATTGGATGGAAAATTGTATTTAGAAAGTGTAGTCATTAAAGATTGTCTTTTTTTCCCCAAGACAGATGGATTTCTTTCATTGTAGTTTTGTAAGACATAAATCTGTATGAAATCTAGGCAATTACTTGTTCCTGAATTTTCCCTGCCCTGGAACCCGGTTTGGGGAATAGCACACATTTATGAGGAACACTGAGAAAAGGACCTAGGGATGCCACATGATGTGAGGAAAGATATTATCTGAGTTTCTCAGTTTGAAGTGTTTTACTGATGTTGGAATGGGGAATCATCCTGAAGGAAAGAAAAAAAAAGGTGTATATTTCTCAGAGCAACGATGCATGTGCTGACAATTTAGATTTTTGCCCAGAGATGCTGGCATTTTGTTTCTGGGGGCGGTTCTTATGTTTCCAACAGTGTTCCCACTGCATACCGTGTTCTCTCCTCCTCGCCCTTCTCCTCCCACCCCCCTCCCCATATGGCTTCCTCTTTGTCTCGCCCACCCTACTCCTGGTTTCTTTCTGTCTCTCTCTCCTCTTGTAGTTATTTCTCTTCAGCAGCAAAATCAATCCTGTCACAGAATAGAGGATGACTTTCCTCAAACCCATTTCCATCTCTTCAGCTATTTCTTTTCTGGAAGTTCTTGAATGAGCAAGAGATGTGGGAAATCATCCTTTCCACGATATTCTCTTGCACTTCTCAGTTTCTCTTTCCTCAGGAGTGATTCATTGGGCACTGTTCTCTCCATCTATCTTCCCCAAATGGATCTTCCTCCCTAATGGCTCTTCCTTCCGTCTTGCTCCAAGACTGTCTCTCCATGAATAGGTTACTCCTAGCCCAAGAATTAGCTGGCCTTGGAAATCTTTACCATATAAAAGCTAGGACAGATAGAGCAACACAAAAATGGGAGGGACAAAAGAAAGACTCTAATAGGTTTGAACATGGCTAAAGATAACCTGAGCAGCTGGATGCAGCTGAGGGGAGTAACAGTGAATTATTTGGGAAAAAAACTATTGTGATAGCTAGCATGACACACAAGGACATGTCAACATTAGCCTCCTCCCACCCTAATCAAGGGAAGAATATTAGTTTATCATTAAAATGTTTTGGTTTCTTTATTTAAAGTACAGGATAGCTGGTGCAAAGTACAAAAACAGAAGAAAAAAAAAATCTGCCTTAGACTTTGACTCTGACTTAACCTCTTACTCAGCTGGAGACACAATGGCCTGAATGAGAATACCACTATATTATGTCTGTGATTTGTGTGAAAGAGATTTGTGCATGTAGAGGGTTTTACTGTTGAGTGCTAAGGGAGGGAGGCATGTCTTTTGAATGATTTAATGAAGAATAGAAAATAAGTGAACTTATTTGTGCAAAGAAAAATCCAGAGAGGGAATTAATGAGTAAGAAAGTGAATCTCAATTGGGTAGGTTATTTGGGCATTCTGTCCAGGGTCACACAAGTTTATAGGTGATTGTCAATAATGCTGGCAATAGCAAATGGAATTCTGTCTGTCCATCCATCCATCTCATCTTTATGGAGTATGGGCTGTGTTCCTAGCTAGTGCTAGGTACTGTGGGAGATGTGCCTTATTTATGCTTGATCTCTGCCATTTAGGAATTCTCCACATTGAAGCACATACAAAGAAGGTGTGAATTGGCATCTCCCCCTTTGAGCCTTTTCTGGATAATTCCTCTCTTCCAGGCTTGAGAGTCATTTCTGAAGCCCCAAACTACAGCTCTCTGAGTTTCTTTTTTAGGTATTAAAGTGACTACAAGACAAAATGCTAGCTTGGGATTTCTAAAACTTTAACGTAGTTTCTATTTTTTAATATGTATAAGGAAGATATTCTGATGTGTAGGGAATTATGAACATCAGTTGGTGGTTGGGTGATGAAAGATTAAAAAACCACTAAACAGTCGTTCTCAAAGACTAGTTGGAAAACATTTCTAGTCTTCAATATCCCTTTCCATTCTTCCTGAAAATGTTTGATTTCTACAACCCAATATTTGTCCTACCCAACATTCAATCCTGCGGGACTACTCAGTTCATTTTTCTTAGGGGACAACTTGAGTCATGGATGCTGAAATGATTGCCATTCAAGGAGATCACAAATTCATTCATTCATTCATTATCCAACCACCATTTTTCTGCATGCCCACCTTGTTACTGGCTTTGTAAATATAGAAATAAAAGACATGGTTTCCTGCCATTGAGGGGCTCACAATTTTCAACAACGGAGTTGGTTGTGAAAACAACCAAAATACCAAATGTGATCAGTTTTACATAAGGTTTGCTCATGATGCTACAGTTAGAGCTGATGTGAAAGGGTCAGTGAAGGCATGCAACTCATACCCAGCCGAAAGGAAGCATGCAGAGACACATTTCTATGACCTCCAATTCTTCATTATGGAGAGCTTTATATTTTGTTCCACAGAAACTTTAACCAGAGCTGTTAATAAGTAGGAACATGGTTTGCATCTTCTAGCCTCTACTCACAGCCTTCCCTATCCTCAGCAGTGATCACAGTACCAGGTCTTCCCACCTTGAGAAACAATGACCATCTGAGTCTCTCTCCTTGTCACTATTTCATAAACTCTGCAAAAATAATGGGTAGAACTTTGTGCTTTTAACAGGACTAATCATCATTGTTGTAATCACAGGATTCATGTACTTCTTACAGTTTGCAAGTCACCTTCAAATATAATGACTAGCCTTCCCAGAGAGTTAAAGCAACTTGCTCTGGTCTCATAGCTAATAAGAGAAGAGCTAGAATCTGGATCACCCAGTGCTGAAGCCCCACAGGACCAGTGTAAATCCTTACAATCGCAAATGCTTTTTCTAAACAATCTTAATAAAGTGAAGATCTACTATGAAATTGTAAATTTACAGATCCATTGAAGAACTCATGGGGAATCACCATTGAAACATACAAGGGGGACCCAAAAAAACATGGAATTTATTGATAAAAATTGTATATTTATTCTTACATGTTTAAACTTCAGTCACCTTCAAAGTACTCTCCATTTGATACAATACACATATTGAGACGCTTTTTCCTACTGCTCAAAACAGTTTTTGAATTCATCAGTTTTAGGGCTTTTAGGGCTTCTTCTGTTTTTTGTTTTACCTCTTCCACATCGGCAAAATGTTTCCCTTTGAGGACTTTCTTTTAACTGGAGAAACAAAAAAAAAGTCACTCGGGGTGAGATAGAGTGAATAAAAAGGGTGGGGCACAGGAATCATGCTGTTTTGGGTCAAAAACTGCTGAACACTCAGTGTGGTGTGGGCAGCTGTGCTTGTAAGTTATCCATCTTAAAATGGGAGAACATGTTCAAAGAATCTCCAAAAAAAATTCACTGAAGCCCAACCCTGCCTCTCACAACAATGCTAGCTGGTACACTGATGCCAATAGGTTCCTAGAACACCTATCTCGTGGGGGAAGCCTATACTACAAGGGGCCTGCCCTCTAAAAGATAATTCCAGCTTTTTGGGAGTCCCTTCTCATGGACCTAGAAGTGAGGATTGTTGTATAGAGCCAAGGCCATGTTGTATAGCAGCAAAAACTTTGAGCCAGAAATCAGAAAACATGCATACACTTGTTCACACTCTACCTTGTCCTTACATCTGCCATTTGGCTTCTTTGTGTCTTACTTTATCTGTAAAGCGAAGGGAATGGGTTAGACAATTCCTAAGGTTAGGGGCACATACTTTGGAGCGAGATTGCCTGCATTCAAATCCTGGGTCTGCCTCTTTCCGGTTGCTCTACTTCTTTCTACTTTCCATACAACTGGAGTAAACTACTAGTTATTTGATCTCTTTGAGCCTCAGTTTTTTCATCTGAAAAATGGAGATAATAACTTTACCTACCTTATAGGATTGTTCTAAGAATTAAATAAAATAAGCAAATAGGTATGTAACTTGAGTGAATGCTATATCATTGTTTTAAATTTTTTTTTTTTTTTAATTGGCCCCTTCACCTCTAGGGTGTTTTATAAGTCTTTGAAACTTCATTATTACTGGAATTGGAGAAAAAGTGTAAAATTACAAAGGAACTGGCTTAAAAGAATAATGCTGAAATGGCAAAGAGATGTGACAACTTCAGCAGGAAACCTGAGAAGGGCTATAGTATAATAAGAAATTAGCAATTTCATGGGTATAGGTGGAATTTTATGGGCAAAAATCTTAGTAGGGAAGCAGAGGGAGGTGATGTAATGCTCTGGACCTTCCAGAAACAAAGCCGGGTAACTAAAGACTGTCTGGTCTGGTGTAATTCCTGGGGGAGTCATTGTTAAATTCATTTTGTAGTTAACTCAGCAGGCTCGCTCTTCTGCCTGTTCCCATTGCCTGTCCTGGTTTCTGGGCTTCCTCATCCTGGGAGTGTCAGACGTAGGGTTCAGTGAAGTTGGTACTTCCTCTCACAAAACTTTGGGCCCTTTTCCCTGGAAACTGCCGCATATATACACGTCTATTTGCCATTATTTGCTAAGCAGAGGGCAAATAAAAATATTATGGTTGTCCGCATTCCCATTCTGTGACGTTTCTCCATCAGATGGTGTAAACAAATGAATCCAAGTTATCAAGGAGGCAGAAGCCTAAAGAGGTCTGTGTATCTGACCTGCTGGGTTTTCCATGTTCTTGATCAAGTCCTGTGTCTTACTTATGCAGTGGCCCAGTCTGTAACTCTTAGCTGCTTGTTTAGCTGAAGAATCAGTTGTTTAAAATAGGGAGCATAAGCCTTGGCTCCCCCATCTGTATGACTAGGAGGACACCTGGCAAATGCATTGTGATGCTTACATAAAATAAAATGTGTGAACTCATCAAATACAGCCCTGCCATTCTACTGCCTGACTCTTCCTCTTGCCTCTCACCTGCAGGTCCTCCTCCACCCCTCCCTTCCTCCTCCTTTCCTCTCATTCTTCCTTTCCTCCTTGTATTCAAAATGACACAATCTGGTGACGCATGCCTGATCTGCTCTTTGATTTCCCCAGAAGAAGACCTGATTCCTCGGGGGGACACTGTTATCCTGAGGCTAGATAGTGACAGTGGAGGAAAACAGCAGGCACTGGGAAGCGAGGAGCAGAGGCTTGCCCCAGGAAGAGTGGGTCCAGGAGGGGCTTTGGGAAGGCACAGAGCAAGAGTGTGCAACTGCTGCACTTGCACTATTGTTTCGGCTCAAGGAGCTGTTTGCTCTTCACTGCCATCTGAGTTGACTGATTCAGATAAAGGGGGAAGAAGAGAGGAGAAAATGATCGTCTCTTGAGGACTCACTATGTCCTAGCCCTGTAGTAGAATATGTTGGGCAGTAATTTTTGGAGTGAGTGGTAGGGCCGGGAGCCGTCTCAGGATTCTTCAGTTTGCCTGTTGTTTCTTCTTCTCAGAAGCAGCCTGTCTTAGCCCTTGTGCGAGGAGTTTATATGGGAAATAATCTTAGGGAGCAGAAATTAGATAATAGGAGCACAAGACTGGGAAGGGGGAAAAGTCAGTGACAGGGACTTTATCAAGCCCTGTAGGTGACAGGTGCTTGATCCCAGCAGGACTTTCCAGGAGAGCCTTATGAAGGTCAATCAATTCTATCTCATACAATACTTCCATTCTAACATTCCCATCTCCCTAATCTTCTCACCCCCTGTGCGATGTTTTGCCAAAGTCATTCCATCATGTATCACCTTATTCACTAGGTCATCAACCCAGGGCATACATATATTGATACCAATTATCTTACCTGCCTCTATGAGTCTTTGTAAGGAACTTGAATCTCAATTAACAAGAAAGTGCTCCCATGCCAATAGATCCTATATCCCACTCTACCTCCAGTCTAACTCCCTTAGAGTCCACTCCTACATGTGTTCCCTGATTTCTGCGGACCTGTGAATAGCCAGGTTTTTCCGTTGCAATTCCTTCATCATGTAAGCTATTTCCTTTCAGTTATTTGTTTCCTTCCAGGAACTATATTTTCTGGCTGTAGTCATGCCATGACCTGACTGTAGATATTAGTCTGGAGGGACTGAAGGGAGACAGGGGTACATACTGAGGAGGACAGGAGTCAGATCCAGGGGCACCTGCCTCACATGTATTCTTTGCAATGTCTTTAAGTAAGAGCAGGTTTCTTTCTTCTAGCAAGGAGGTTTATTTTTGCCTTCTAGGAGGTTTCAGGAAAATTCTCTCTCTGTCCACATAGATGTCCCTATGCAGGTTTTAGGGTCCCATTGTCTTCTTTTCAGAATTTTCACAAAGGAGACATGCCAAGGTTGTGCATTTAGTTTCTTTGTCACTGTCACAGTTTGTTCCTGGGTCTGATTTTCAGCAGTCTTCCCTGAGTTGACCTTGTTTGACCTCACCCTTCCAGTTTATTTTTTCAAGACTTGCAAATATATTGACAAAGACAGTCAACTGGCCACATATTATTCAAATACCAGAGCCACTAGATGACTCAATACATCACCCTCTACCGCTACCTCATCCCAGTCAGCCATAAATGAGAGTCTTAGTATTTGCAAAGCTAGTACATTCCTGGAGTTACTATGGTCATGATCCTACTCACCACTTGCAGGGGATCTTCGTTGAATTCTACAATCCCGTCTTGAAGGGCTTATTTCTACAGCCACACCTGATACCAATTATCTTACCTGTGTTCCCTGGAAGGTAGAGAGTAAGGCAACAGCTAATATGTAAGTCGTTCTGTGTGTGTGTGTGTGTGTGTGTGTGTGTGTGTGTGTGTGTGTGTGTGTGTAATTCTAGGGAGCAGGAGTTAGGGACCAGTACAGTGAGATAGGGAAGGAGAGAAAATTGATACAAAAATACGCTATCTTGTTGGGAGCACTGAGGGTAAGTAGTCATTCATCCTGCCAGAATACTCTAAGGGGTCTTAAGAAATTTGTGTCAGAACTGCATATTGAAAGACAAAAGGCACTCGCATGCATTCGTGGGCTCCCACATGTATCTCTGGGTTACATAGGTGCACATGTCCAGTAGTTCCTTTGCTGATGTCCGACACCCTGGTGGCAGAGAAGCCACAGCTGGACAGTATATGCATGAGATGAGGTGCTATATGAAGGTGGTTGAAGGCTGAGCAGAAGTGGTTACCAGGTGCATCCCAGGAAGAGATGGTATGATAAGAGGATTTGAAATAGTGCGCAGTGGTGCCTGAAGCACAGCCCCAGTTAAAAGAACTGCCACTTTCATACCGGTTTCAAAGCAAATGAGCAACTCCATGATGATGAAGCCATGGATCTAAAATTGTCACGTGGTCCCTCCTAGCACTCCTGCTACGTGTCCTACTATGTTAACGTTCTCCCACTCCAAAATAACTTTGCACTCTTTCTTGTCACTCTGAACCTATTTCATCTCCTCTCTCTCTCTAACCAGCACTCTCTGCTGGTAAACCTACCTCATCCTTCATTGAGAAAATGGAGTTATTCTGCCAGGAACTTTCTCATTTTCATACTAGCAAGTCTACCAGCCTACCTGCATCAGTGCTAATGATTCTGCCTTCACACCAGGTTCTCTGGATTAAGAATCCTGCTTCTATTGGAAACTAATTCTTACAAATAGCAAAGTTCTTGAGAACGCAAGAGATCTTGTATTCAGCTCTTCTGAACTCATATTTTGATTCTCAACTTTTTCCTTTTCAAGAACTATTTCTCCCTCTCCACTACACTCTTTCTAGCAGCCACAAATATGTTCTAGTACCTCCTATGTTAAAAACAAAACAAACACAAAAATCCTTGACCACACATCTGCCTTTGCCGACCTCCTCACTTTTGTTCCCTTTAGTAGTAAAAGTTTTTGAAAGAGTTGTCCGTAATGGCTTTCTCTACTTCTTCACCTCTCTCGCTCTCCCCAATCCATTCCATTTGGATTTCCATTCATACTGCATTAATAGAATGACTCTTGTGGCTCTTGCCAAAGTCAGCAGTGATCACCGTGTTGCCAAATCCAATAATCAGCCCGTTGTCATCTTACTCTCTCTGAAGCATTTGATGCAATTGACAGCTTCCTCATTGTAATACTTTCTTTTCTTGGTTTTCATAAAGCTACACTCTTACGATTTTTCTCCCATCTTATTGGCCAATTTATTTCAATCTTCTTTGCTAGCTCCATCTGTTCTCTCCACTTCTACTTGATGGCTGCTCAATGGGCTTTGCATTGGGCTCCTTATTTATTTCATTTTGATACATTGTCTAGGCAAGTTCATCTAGTTCATGGTATTACCTATCCTTTATATACAATGATTCTCAAATCTGCATCTCTAATTCAGACTACTCTGCTGGACACTGCACTAGTCCAGACTATTTAGATACCTTCTAGATATTTCCACACAGTGTCTGCTGGCCACCTAAAATGTAGCATGGTCAAAATAATAGCTTTTCTCCCTTTTTCAAATTGCTACTTTTTCAGTCTTCCCCACTCTGTAAAGGACAAACCAAAGTCACCATGCTGCTCAGGTTTTCCTTAAGTTACCTCTTTTTCTCACTCCTATATGCAAAACATAAGCCAGTGCTATTGAGCATGTCCTTTCATTATATCATCTACTCTCCTTTCCACCCATCACCCTAATCCAAGGTACCAGCATCCTTCTCTAGGACTCCTGAAAGTCTCCTAGTTGCCCTCTCCACACAGAAACCAGAAATAATTTTATTTTAAAGGAAGTCAGATGATATCACTTCAAAATCTTCCAGTGGCCTCTTGTCACACTTAGCATAAGATCTTGGAATAAGATTCCCTGCCTTACTTTTCTATTACCCTCTTTCCTTGACTGTGGCGTTTTAGATGAAAGGCTTCCTTTCTTTCTCCTCAAATGTGCCAAGCTTCTTCCTGCCTCAGGATTCTTGAATGCTCTGTCCACACTTCCTGACATGTTCTTCATATAGCCAGCTCACTCTTCCATTTAGATCTCAGTTTAACTATTGTTTGCTCAGAATAGCCTTTCCTGCTTACCTAATACTAAGTAGCTGCTTGGTCACTACCTACTAAATGGCTTAGATTAATTCTGTGAATACCTGGTACCGTTAGTTAATATTTGTATATTGTCTCAATTTTGTGGTTATGTTTATTATTTATCTCTCCCTTTAGACTTGAATGTCATTATTTCAATGTCTGTGTTATTTTGCTCGTATCAGTTTCTGAAGGCCTCATTCCAGTATATAGTAGGCAATAGATTTAGATTTTAAAGGAACAAGTCAGTAAACATTATGCATTTACTGTGCAAAGGCAGCTTCAAGACAGTCCCTTGAGTCTTTCTCCTTACGACAGATTTCTGCCTCCTATTTCCACCTAAGGCTCTTCCTATATGGAAATTCTGAAAGTCCCTTCTATGAATAAGGTGCTTGTTCAGTACTTTACTAAACTTCAGGGAAGAGCAATGATAGAATTGCCATAAGATTGAGGCTTTTTTAGCCTTTTAGAAATCTGCTGATAGAACGAAGCCAATCAGAGACTTTAGTTCAGATTTTTCCAATAGACTGGACTTTGCTTTCTGACAACAGTGTGAACCTTAGCTTAATGCACTGTTGGTGAACAATCACAAGGGCATATATCTGCCACTGAATTAAATGCTTTTCTGAAAAAACCTTTAAGATGACTTTTGACCCTAGCCTGTTTTATTTCTCAAGTATGTTAGTGCGGTGGCTCTCCATTACAGTAAGTCCTATTTTCTGTTATAGACAGTCTGACACAGAACTAGAAAGGGCATGCCATTTTTCTATTGGGGATGTAAGAAAAGAAAGACTGCTTGGTTGAATATGCCAGAGCTGAGAAGCCAGATACCCAGTGACAGATGCCAGGCCACAGGTGCCTGGGAAATGACACAAGTCAGGGGATTATCGACATGAGAAGCTTATTTTTTAATTAGACAAAAACAGGCTGACTCAACATTATCTATGTCTCCATTAATCCAGGGGGCTGAGATTCAGATTCGTCTTTTGTCTTTGTCAGTGCTTCCCCATACTGTACGTACAACACACCATCTCTGAGGCCAGCTCTTTTCCAGACTCACACAGGAACTTGTGGTTTAGGTTAATTGTCTCTTCTATCTATTTAAATATATACAAGGTAGTTGAACTGGGTGTCTTCCACAATTATGCAGTAGTGTTGTGATTAGCCAGTTTTGATACTTACAGGCAAAGGCTCCAGAATCTTAATGGACAGGAGCACCAATTAATGACAATGATTGCCCTAGAAAATTGCCTTGCATTTCTCTGAAATTTAAAAAAAAAAAAAATTGCCTCTTGGTCCTGTGGCCCTAAGACAGCGATATTTCAAAATGGACAAGTTAGCATAGGAATGGATTTCTAAAACAGATATAATGTAAGGATAAAAAAAAGCAGCTGTGTAAATTTGTTATGTATTTTGGGCTTATCGTAAATTTTATGCATAGAAAAGAGGTTATCAGTCAATGGACAAAAATGTTAACAAAGGGCAGGAGTGGTGGCTCAATCCTGTAATTCCAGAATTTTGGAAGACTGACGTGAGAGGATTGCCTGAGCCCATGGCTTCGAAACCAGCCTGGGCAAATTGGTAAGACTTCGTCTCTACAATGGATAAAAAAATTAGTCAGACGTGATAGCATGTGCCTGTAGTTCCAGTCACTTGGAAGACTGAGGCAGAAGGATCATCTGAGCCCAGTGGGTTGACGCTGGGGTGGCTGTGGGTGTACCACTGCACTCCAGCCTGTGCAACAGAGTGAGACTCTGACTCAAAAGAAAAAAATATATTGACTTGGCTTTGCTAGAATGCCTACACATTGTACTGTGATGATCTCCTATTCTAGTTCCACTGTGTAGCTTCTTGTGGTGATGTGGTGGTAGTTGGTGTTACCACCATTTTGGTTATTAGGAAGGGTTTCTCTTGGTTGGAGTTTCACACCAAAACAAAAGTTTGTTAAAATTTAGTAAAGTCTTTAGACAGTTTTTTTGGAAAAGGAAGTATATTCATGCTTTGGAATTTACAACCGAGTACAAGTGGTAATGTATGAATACCTATATGGTTAATATGATTGAGTGAACTGAGGAATAGTTTTACACTTGAGTGTTAATTCATCTGGGAAAAAGCCAACAAGAGTGAGTGCCAAAGGCACTGTGGTACATGTATTCATGGAGAGAATTGATTCAGAAAGCGAGTGGGTCAGTGTGATAGAAGGAGAGTGGCAGTGCTGGGCTGTATGTGGAAGCGACAGTCGACTGTGGGGGTTACTAGATATAGGTCAGCTCTTGGCCCCTGGAAATGGAAGAGAGTAAGTGGTGATGGGCCAAAGTGAGTATGTGGAATTCCAGGGTAGGAAGGGTTGTAGAGGAGAATTCCTGTGAGAGTAGATGTGTAGGTTAGTGGATGGTGGCCTCTGACCCACACTGTGAGTGACTGAGACTCAGCACGTGGTTGAGCCAAGTAGGTGGATCAGAGTTTCTGTAGATTTTAGTAGGGTAGTGTGAATATGCAAGGGCATCTTTAGTCCTTATGTGTGTGACTGAAACGGAGAGAGGTGCTTATTGACGCAGCTCTTCTCTGTTATTTCCACTTATGACATGAAAGGAACCAGCGATTAAACCCTTTTTAAACTAAAATACCAAAGCCACATAACCAGTGATAGCCCATGGTGCATTAACTTTGTCACCTCTACTAAGCTCAACCTCATGTGACAGAGTTTGCCTACCAGGGATGTCATGTGATTGACTAGAGGGACTTCAGATCCTCTTTAGAAGCTTCTGTGCAAGACAGCATTATAGTTTCTCTTATTTACATTTTTATCATCTCCAGTCCCACAGGAGTTTCCTAGAGAAGCTTTCCAACATCATAAAATGCTGTAGGGCAAAGCAAGCAATTTACACTTGGGTATAAGCCAGCAACAACTCCAGCTTTTCCCCCTCACCCCACCCCTTCGTCTGTGGAACTGCCTCTGTCCGGGTCTTGGCTCTTTTTTTTTCCCCTTGGTACTTTTTCCTCACTTGAAAGTGTGTGTGGACTTTCATAGCTGTGATTCTCTCCATAAACACTCTTAGTTAAGTTTTTTGAATGATCAACCTGACAGGCTTTGTCTCCTCACCCTAAAAGAGAAAAAAGGGGGAAGCATCACATCGTGTTTGGGGCATACAGGCAACTGAGGTGCTGTTCTTGGAGCTGAGACTCTTATATGCTCTTCTGGAGAACTATACAGGAGCTGTACCAGCTGAAGCCCTGTGAGGTTAGAGAGAAGTGGGTGTGTGTGGCACAAGTGGGGGATGTCCCAGAATAGGCGCCTGGGATCATCAGGTCGAGCATAATGGTCGTTCATGAGAGGCAAAGACTTTCCTTCCATAAGGAGAAGCAGGGAATGAATCATCATTATAGATTCAAGAGACAAAGGAGGTCATAGGGGAGAGAGAAGAGGAAAGATGTTAAAGAGAAAAATGAGAGAAAGTGCCCGAAGGAGCACCCTTCCTGGGTGAGGGCTGCGCCTCAGCACCTGACCTCAAGCCCCTGTGTTCCCTTTGGGATCTGTTTTCCTGTGCTTCTTCTAAGGGTGGCCATAAGGGAAGCTACCTCAGGAGACAAAGAGGAGAGACTGATGTGCAGCAAAAGAATGAATCCAGTTTTCATTTTAGATGCCCCCTCTCCCAGGCTGTGCTTCCACCCCCAGTCCCAGTGCTTTTGTGTTTTTCACTTTTGATTTATGGCAATGAAGGCATAGGTGGTGTGGTCTCTGGGGGTGGTGGAGGCATAGGAAATCCTTAAAAATAAGATGGCCATCTGTTATGGTTTTGAAACAAAACGTGGTTCTGTGGGTTCTCTCACTTCTACTGAGTTATCATTCAACAAATATTTACCAAATGCCTACTGGGTACAGATTATGTGCCAGGAGGCCTACTATACCAGCTACAGAGTTAGGCATATTCACAAAGATGGTCACATCTAGTTCATATTACTATATTGTCTGACAGTTCTTACCATGCCATTTTACAGAGGAAGAAATTGAGGCGAATGGAGAGTAATTTGTTCAATCAAAGGTTGGTGATCGATATAGTTTCCAACCTTTGATTCCAAGGGGGACTGAGTTTAATTCTAGTGATCTTTTCATTATTCTGCATTACCTTGCTTTCATTTCAATTCAGAATTTTTTTACTACCTGGAATTGCCTGTTTTCTGAGCTGCAGTATATTTTAGAGTCAGCCAGACCTGGTTATGAGTTCCAAGTCTACTGGGAGCCATAACCATTTACTAGCTAGTTAACTTGTATAAAAGCATCCATACCTCAGCTGTACCGGTTGTAAAAAGGACATATTAATTTATAAATGTAAGAGTTTCTGTGATGATTGATTAAATATGTATACATATGCGCACACACATGTATAAAAAATGCAAATATACTTATGACATAGGAACGGCTAGTGTCTTTTCCTTCATTCCCCCTTGTGATGAGAACTCACCCTTCTTATTTCTATAGTTGCACAAAATTTAGTAGTTTTCCATAGTTCTTACATAAGTTCGAAGAACCAAGCCCTTGCATATTTAGTCACATTAGGGTCAGCACAGTATGCAGAGGTGATGAATGAGAAGAACTTTCTCAGTCACAAAGACCCAAAATTGTAGAACTAACAATACCATGTGCAGATAGGGAAGGAATAGACTGGTAGGGATGCTTGGCAGTTCAAACCCCTTCTATTTTGTGTTTTTCTGAAGAATATCATATGACAGTTACTCCCAGAGGACATATTAATCATTCAACTGGAAATGCGAGAAAGGAGAATTTCCTTTCATTGAAAACACTTCTTTCCATCTTTCTTTTTTACTGTCATCTCATATCCCTGTCTTTTATCCTTCTTGAATATTTAGCATCAATTTCATATTTTACCTGCTGTGGTCCACTATGACAATGAAATGCATGGCCCATGTAGCCAGGGCCTTTCTCAAAGAGTAAAAGATTACAAGCCAAAAAACCCTTGTATAAGTTCCCACTGTGAGATCGCTATGCAGTCTGAGAGCTTAGTGGTTTTCCACTTCAGGTGCTTAGATTAGTACTGGCTCATAGCACAACCATTTATTTTGATATATTATTTAAGTCTCTCATCCTCCGTGAAGTCTATTCTTGCTTCACCTCCCTACACTGTGCTCTCTTGTCTCTAAACTTGCATAGTATTTATTTCCTATTGCATCACCCAAATCCAGTCCTGCATTTAATCAATGGACATTTATTAAGAGGCTGCTTTATACAGAGCTTTGTATTAAGTTTGCTGTAGATATAGGGGTAAATAAGATATATTCTTATCCCCAAATTTCAACCTAGTGGTGTTTTAGGTCACCAGCCTAGTGCATTGATACTAGTTGGAAGCTTTAAAAATTCTGCAGAGAGGATTTTGTGGCTGTTAGCTCAGTGATTTTGGACTCAGATCATTAGAGGCAGGGTAATGATTTGTAAAGGATATTGTGGGAGAAGTATGCAAGTGTTGTAAAATGCATACCTCCATTACCACATTGCATAGGAATAAAATTCTTTTGCTTTCACAGAACAGGTCTTCTGATTAAAATTCTTTGGAAATCGACAGGAAAACTGTAATGGCTGGAAGAGAACCTGCTTTTATGACATAATCATGACCAGTTTATTATGTTTTATCATCAGGGGGTCATACTTCACAATATGCCTCTAGAGCTTACGTACAGTAATCTTAAATTGCTCATTTGAAAGATCAGAGTTCAGGTTCCCTGAGATCATTCTTTCAGAGAAGCCTCAGATTTCTTATGATATGATTTTTATCTGCATAATCAGTAGCTATTCTAATAAGCAAAGAAATGTAGTTCAAGAAGTCATTCACCCACTTACTCTTTCATGTATTTATTCATTTATATAATCATGCATTCATTCCTTCAAAACATTTACTAAGTGCCAATTGCATTTTACTTGTCTTAAGTGTTAGGAGCAAAGATAATTGTTAAACCTTCTGTGCACGACTATTCCTGAAAAGCCTTATATTATTAAGAACTTCAGTAGTTGTTATTTTATTAACTTCTACCAGAAAGAAAAATATTTCTCAGTCTCATTGTGCAATAAGTTTAACTTGAATGTTTATAGCCAGACTCCTGGAATTCACTTTCCGCCATGTCTACCCTATTCTAGACGTGAGTGTGACATGGAGGATCATAACTGGGGGGCTTCAGAAGAGTGAATATATACATAATAATTATTCCCAGAATAATTCACCCTGTGAGGTCATTTTTTGAAAAATTTGGCTTCTTCTTGTCAATGAATATCATTGTCTTCATTACTTCATCATCGTAACTACCATAACCACCATCAGCTATCAGTTTTTAGCACTCATAATACTCTAGCAATGCACCAGATACTATGAGCAGGAATCTTTTGTTGAAAGGATTGGACCACTGCCTTCAGTAGCTTGGCCCCTATTTGATCTTAATAATGTGGAAACAGTGCATAAAATATATATCCCTTAGAGTTCTGAAATTTCTTGAGAAAGTTTATACTTTGGTGGATGGTGAGAAATTAGTTAATGGAGACTTTGCTCATTATTTGGGTGATAGATATCCTAAAAGACATGACTTGACCACTGTGCAATCTATGCATGTGTCAAAATTGCACAGGTTCCTTCAATGTGTACAAATCTTAAAAAAAAATAGAATTATATGCTTTGTGTTATAAAATATGCTCTCAGAATATTTGATCTTTCCAGTTTTTATCCTTTTTGAGATCAGTGGAAGTCTACCTAACTTTCCAGAGTTTCCCCTTTGGGCTTGAGATTAAGAGGCAGTGTCAATATTATTCATCAGAGTTCAGAACCCACAGAATGCTTAGGACTCAGCAAGACTCTGTGGGACGGGGGCACTTTATAGAGGAGATATGACCTCCTTTTCAAAGAGCTTGCAGTCTAGGTCAGCTTTAAATCATAAGCATAGAAATACAATATTTCTTAGAATCCCCAAATCCGTAGGGAAACTATTTCTCTTCAGTTTCTCTAAAGAAAGAACTGTTCTTTGTCTAAAAACCTCTTCCATATCAAGCCTCTGTCATGGACTATTTTTTCCCCACCATATCAGAGGAAGTGTCTTACTGAATAGATCTGCTTTCCTCCTGTTTGCTGAGACTTATTAAAAGAGCTGACTGCAAACAGATTTTTACTGCCTCAGTGTGGACTTACATCAGGTAGCACCCAATAAGACTTGACAAGCTGACATCTCCAATCCATCAGCAGTGGTGGGTGGGGGAGGAAGGACAGGATGGAGAGAATCTTATTCCCGCCCACTTCCTGAGAGACAGACTTTGGTTGAGTGACATAGAGTCCATTTTTAGAAATCTATTTAATTTGGGGGTTAGAGTTTTAGGAATTTTGCTTTTGGAATATAGAGCTAGAAACAATACCCACCTTGCCAGTGTTAAACAGAAACTGAAAATTACACACCCTTAAGGTCATAAAGAAACAATAGAATGAGTCCTTAGGAGGAAGAAAAAAAATTCTTACAAAACACTGGTGACAGGGTGTCTTTAACATGCTGCATTGTTCTTCAGCCAGGCAGCCTAACAGCTCTATGTGATTGGTAATAATGGCAAGCTTTTGTTCAGAAGAAGGAAAGATCTTGTAAACTCAGATTTCCAAGCATGTTAACTCTATCATCCCAACTTTTGCCAACTTTTGCCATCCTCTTCCTACTTTTCTTTAAGTATTGGTGACACTAATAAATAGTGGGGGGAAAGCAAAAGATACAACCAGATTTGAGTTGCTACAATTTGAGCTGTTCACTTATAGATTTTTTTGTTTACACATGGAATAAAGTATTGATGCATATGACTTCTTGCTCTATTTTTTTCTTTAAAAAATTTTTTTATTTTAAAGATGTTGGGTACAATTCAGGGTTAGGTATACAAATGTTCATTATGCAGGTACCCTTGTGGATGAGGTGTGCCCCCCTCCCCCTGGCAGATCCCTACTGCTGCCAATCTCCTCCACTCCCCTCCCCGGCAGTTTATCATTACTCCCGGTCCTTTTCTTATAGTATTATGATAATTGTTCAAGGTCCGCTTATGAGTGAGAACATGTGATACTCAATTCTTTGTTTCTGTTATAGATAACTCTATTCTAGACTCCATCCAAGTTGTTATGAAGTCCATAATTTTGTCCTTCTTTATGACTGTGTAATAGTCCATTGTGTATATGTACCACATTTTAAAAATCCAATCCTTTTTCAATGGGCAGCATGGTTGGTTCCATGTTTTTGCTATTGTGAACAATGCTGCAATAAACATACATGTGCAGGCATCATGTTTCATAGAATGATTTGAGTTCCTCCAGGTATATTCCCAGTAGGGGGATTGCAGGGTCCTATAAAAGGTCAACTTTTAGATCTTTTAGGAATCACCAAACTGTTTTCCACAGAGATTGTACTAGTTTACACTCTCACCAACAGTGTAGAGGTGTTCCCTTTTAGCTGCATCATCTCCAGGATCTGTTATTTTTAGAGTTATTGATGATGGCCATCCTGACTAGAGTTAGATGGTATCTCAGTGTGGTTTTAATTTGCATTTCTTTGATGACTAGTGAGGCTGAGTGTTTTTTCATGTATCTGTTGGTTGCTCGTGTGTCTTCTTTTGAGAAGTGTCTTTTCATATCTTTTGCCCACTTTGGAATGGGGCTGTTTATTTTTTTTCTTTTCGGCATGTTTAAGTTCCTTGTAGATCCTAGATGTTAGGCCTTTGTCAGACATACAGTTGGCTGATATTTTTTTTCCCAGTCTGTGGGCTGTCTCCCTCCTCTCTTGATGGTTTCTTTGGCTTTGCAGAAGCTTTTTCAGTTTAATGAGGTCCCCTTGTCTATCACCTCTTTTGGCATGGGCACTTAGGGTTTTGATCAGGAATTGATTGCCAGTTCCAATTTCCATACGAATGTCTCCTGCATTTTCTAAGGTTCTTATAATCTGAGATTTTATGTTTAGGTTTTTGACCCATTTAGAGTTGGTTTTGCGTATGGTGATAGGTAGGGGTATTGTTTTAATCTTCTGCATGTGGTCACCCAGTTTTCCCATGACCATTTACTGAATAGGTTCTCCTCTACCCAGTATTTGGTAGAAGATGAGTTAGTTGAGAAATTGAGATTTTGCTTCTGGAATCTCTATCCTGTTTTATTGGTCTGTATACCTGTTCTTATACCAATTCCAGGCTATTTTGATTATTGTAGCTTTATAAAATAGTTTAAAATCTGGGAGTGTGATATCTCCCTCTTTGTTTTTGCTTTTTCATTTGTATGTTTGTTTGCTGAGGATTGTTTTAGTTATTCGTGGTTGTTTCTGTTTCCATATGAATTCCTGTGTTGTCGTTTCCAGATCTGAGAAGAATGCTGCTGGTAATTTAATGGGTTGTGTTAAATCTGTAGATTGCCTAGGGTAGGATGGACATCTTAACAATGTTGATTCTTCCAATCCATGAGCATGGAATATTTTTCCATTTGTTTGTGTCATCTTTGATTTCTTTGAGCAGTGTTTTGTAGTTTTCATTGTAAAGGTCTTTTTCACATCTCTGGTTAGGAGGATGCCAAGGAATTTCACTTTTGTGTGTGGCTATTGTGAATGGGATTGTGCTTTTTATTTGGGTTTATGGTTGTTTATTGTTGGTGTATAGAAATGTGACTATCTTTTGCACATTTATTATATACCATGAGACTTTGTCAAAGTACTTTATCAGTACAAGGTGTCTTTTGATGGATTCTCTTGAGTTTTCAAGGTATAGAATCATGTCATCTGCAAAGAGGGATAACTTGACTTCCTTTTTTCCTATTTGGATACACCTATCTCCTACTCTTGTCTGATTGCTCTAGCTAGGACTTCCAAAACTATGTTGATAAGGAGGGGTGGGGTGAGAGTGGGTATCCTTGTCCTGATTTTCAAGGAGAATGGTTCCAATTTCTGTCTGTTTAGCAGTATGCTGTCTGTGGGTTTCTCGTAGATGGCTCTTACTATTTTGAGGTATATTCCATCTATGCCTAGATATTTGAGGGTTTTTATCAAGAAAGGGTGATGAGTTTTCTGCATCTAATGATATAATCATGTAGGTTTTGTTTTTACATCTGTTGATGTATTTAATTACATTTATGGTCTTGCAAATGCTGAACCAGCCCTGTATCCCAGGGATGAAACCTACTTGGTCATCATGGTGGATGATTTTTGAGATGTGTTGTTGGATTCAGTTTGCTAGAATCTTGTTGAGAATTTTAACATCTATGTTCATCAAGGATATTGGCCTTAGTTCTCTTCCTATTTTGAATCTTTACCTGGTTTGGGTATAAATGTGATGCTAGCTTCACAAAATTATTTGGGGAGAGTTCTATCTTACTCAATTGCCTGGACTACTTCCAATAGGATTGGTATCCATTCCTCCTTGTATGTTTTGTAGAATTCTGCTGGAAAGCCATCTGGTCCAGGGTTTTTTTTTTATAGGTAGTTTTCTTAGGACA
This sequence comes from Cephalopachus bancanus, assembly GCA_027257055.1. NCBI lineage: Eukaryota > Metazoa > Chordata > Mammalia > Primates > Tarsiidae > Cephalopachus > Cephalopachus bancanus. The sequence continues at coordinate 958,715 of JAPVLO010000382.1, read as the reverse complement.
TACTCAATTTCCTGGATTATTATTGGTCTATTTAGGGTCTCGATATCTTCTTGTTTTAACCCGAGGAGGTTGTGTGATGTCTGAAAGTCCTCTATTTCCATTAGGTTTTCAAGTTTTTGTCCATACAAGTGTACATAGAAGTCTCTGATAATCTTTTGTGTTTCTTCAGGGTCAGTTGTGACTTGAGCTTTTGCACTTTTGATTGTGTTTATTTGGGCTTTTTCTCTTTTTTTCTTGTTCAGTCTAGCTAAGAGTCCATCAATCTTGTTTATCCTTTCACAGAACCAGTTTTTTGTTTCATTGATTTTTAGTATTATATTTGTGTCTTCTATGTCCCGAATTTGGACTTTTATTTTGGTGATCTGGATTCTTCTGCTGAAGTTAGGGTTTTGATAGTCTTGCTTTTCCAGCTTCCTTAGGTGATTTGTTAGGCTGTTAACTTGTGATCTTTCCATTTTTTTCATGTGTGTTCACAGAGATATGAATTCCCCTCTTAGTACTGTTTTCATGGCATCCTAGAGGTTTTGGTAAGATGTTTCTTCATTTTGCATTTGTTTCCAGGTATCTTTTAATCTCTGTTTTGATTTCCATGTTGACCCAAGAGATGTTTAGCATCATGCTATTTAGTGTCCATGTCTTTGTGGGTTTGGGGGGAACTTTTTTGGTGTTGATATATATTTTTATTTCACTGTAGTCTGGGAAAGTACATGGCAGTATTTCAGTCTTATGGAATTTGTTTATGCTTGATTTATGGTCAAGGATGTGGTCAATTTTAGAGTACATTCCATGCGGTGATGAGTAGAATGTATATTCCATGGTTGTTGGGTGGAGTGTTCTGTTGGTATCAATTAAGTCCATTTGGTCAAGCGTCACGTTGAAGTTTCAGATCTCCTTGTTTATTTTTTGTCTTGATGATTTGTCTAGGGTTGTGAGTGGGGTATTTAAGTCCTCAGCTATGGTAGTGTTAGAGTCAATACCTTGTTTAAATTTACCTAGAAGCTGCTTTATGAAAGTTGGTGCTCCTATGTTGGGTACATATATGTTTAGGATGGATATTTCTTATTGATGCATTGAAGCTTTTATTATTATGTAGTGACCTTCCATATATTTTTAATTTTTGTTAGCTTAAAGGGTATTTTGTCTGTTGTTAAGATCATGACGCCTGCTTTCTTTTGTGTTCTATTCACCTGAAATTTTGTTTCCCATCTTCTTACTTTGAGTCTGTGAGTGTCCTTTCTGGTGAGATGAATCTCTTGGAGATAATATATTGTTGCTTCATGATATTTTATCCATTTTGCCATTATATGTCTTTCCATTGGTGCATTTAGTCCATTCACATTCAGGTTAATTATTGAAATGTGAGAGTTTATCCCTGTCATGAGGTTCTTATAGAGTTTGTTGTTGCTGTTTGTTTATTTGTTTGTTGTCTTTCTATTGATTTGGGAGTTGATTCATGTGTGTTTTCAATCTTTTTTCCTGCATTCTTGTGAAGGGCATTGTCGTTTCTTTTTTCCTTTCTTCTTTGTTTAATACTTTCTTTCTTTTTTTTTTTTTTGAGTTCGAGTCTCACTCTGTCACCCAGGCTGGAGTGCGGTGGCACACTCATGCCACCCCAGCATCGACCTGTTGGTCTCAGGCGATATCTCTGCTTCAGCCTTTCAAGTAGTCGGAACTACAGGCATGTGCTACCATACCCTGCTAATTTTTTATTTATTGTAGATTCGAGATCTTGCCAAGTTGCTGGGCTGGTCTTGAACCCACAGGCTCAGGAAATTCACTTGCCTAAGTCTCCCAAAGTGCTGAAATTACAGGCTGAGCCACCAAGCCAGGCCTGTACTTTCTTAAGTGTTTCTTGTAGAGCTGGTCTGGAGGCAGCATAAACTCTTAGGGATTGAATGTCTGGGAAAGATTTTAATTCTCCATCACTGATGAAGCTAAGCTTAGCTGGGTAGGTAATTCTTAGTTGAAATTGTTTATCTTTGAGAACTTTGAAGATTGGGCTCCAAGCTCTCCTAGCCTGAAGTGTTTCTGTAAATAAGTCTGCTGTTATTCTAATTGAGCTTCCCCTGTAGGTAGTCTGAACCTTTCTCTCTTACTGCTTTTAGGATTTTTTCTTTTGTACCTACTTTGTGTAGGTGAATTACTATGTGTCTAGGAGTTGGTCTTCTCATTTGTTGTCTTGAAGAGGCTCTCTGAATCTCTTGTGTTTGAATGATCATGTCACTGAGAGATGAGGGAAATTTTCTTGGGTATTTTCATGGAATGTTTGCTCTAGGGTGGTCTCTGTCACTCTATCTGCCTCAGGGATTCCAATTAATCTTAGGTTCAGCCTCTTGAAGTAATCACTCATCTCTTGGAGGTTTTATTCTGTCTTTTAAAACTTCTTTTCTGTTTTTAACAGTTTGGGTTAGTTCTGTATTTTGGTCCTCAAGCTCTGAGATTCTTTCTTCTGCTTGGTTAATTTTGTTTTCATGCTTATTAGTTTGTTATTTATTTCATTCACTGTATCTTTATTACTGTTATCTCAGTTATCAACTCCTTTGTTCTTTCCTCTTGTCTCTCCTCATTCATATTTATTATCTCTATTAATATCTTGATATCTAGGTTTGTGATTTGAGGCCAATCATTCTGGGGGCTCTTCATTGTTTGTTTTCCAAAGTCTGTATTCTCAGTTTTGAGATTTAATTGAGGGGGTAGCTGTGATTCAGAAACTATGCAGATCCCAGTATCTGCTGACAGGTATGTGGGCCTCCTGGAACCCACTTCCTACTGCCTTACAATCTGTCCATGCAGTGAGAGTATAGGTTTGCTCCCTGAAAGCAAAATGAGGTAAGAAAAGGAAAGGAATGGAAAAAGGTAGAAGGAAGATGAGCAGAAGGTAGAGAAAGAGAAGAAGAAGAGAGAAAATAGATAGATATACCCACTAACAAATAAAAAGAGATACAAAGATAGAAATGATTAAAAAAAAACAAAACAAAACATACAATCATACAAGCACACAAACCAACAAACCTCCCTCCCCCATTTATGTTCTCTCCCTCAAAAGTACCCATACGCACCCAGGAAGTCTTTAAAAAAACAGCATTAAAATAGCAGAAACCAAGTAAGTACAAAAACATAATCAAAATCAGAGAAAAAGAGAGAAGAGAAAAAAAACTAAAACAAACAAATAAAAAACAAAACAAAAAACAAGCAAACAAACAAACAAACAAAAACTCACTCTGAGGTCATTCCTGTAACTTCAACTTCCTTTCAGATCTTGTCTCCAGTCCCTCCCCTCTGCTCTCAGTGAAGGCTAATAGAGTTTCTCTCAGTATGGGTCAGATGCTCCATGGACTACTGGGAGAGGAGGGTACATCAGATCTGAACTCACCCAGCTTGCTGCCACTGCTATCAAGTCTCCCACTCAGATCTGAGGTGTCTGTACCTGTTCCAGTGTGGGGGAGGGGCATCTGTCTCTCTGAGTTTGATGAGGAGATAACCTCTGTGTCCCAGGTTGGAGGCTGGACAGGGCTGAGTGAGCAATGAAGGTCTCTGGCACGTCCTTAGACAGAGAAAATGGTACCAGTCAGCATTTTCTCACTGGTGATGGGGCTCCTTTTCAGCTTTCCCCTGCCCTCTCCATGGAATCTGGGGATTGTACCACTCTGCTGTCACAGGTGATGGTGTGGGCTGGGCGCTAGGTTTCGAGGATCAGTGGCTTTCCGCAGCTTCTTCTCAGGAGAGCCCTGAAAACAGCAGACGATCCTGCATGCCTGGGACTCCAGTCTCAGGGTGGTGGGGAAGTTGCAGTCACCTCTAGCGGAGAGCCCCAGGTGCATGAACCCGAGTCTCCCCTCAGATGAACTTTCACTCACCCACTGGCACACACCCACTCATGCAGAGAGTCTTTATGGACACTCACTTTTGCAGAGACTCTCACAGTCTGACCTGTTCCATCACCATCTTGCCAGAAATCGACTTTTTGCCCTATGAAGAATATCTTACAAATGCTGGTGGCTCACTCCTAGGGAAGAAATGTTTCATGACTGCACTTTCATTGAATGATATAGATACTGATTTCTGCTTAGATAATTTTCAGGATAATTAGATTCTATTATTCTTTTGCAGAAGAAGGTGGTGCCTCTTTAGAGGGAGTCATACTGCCTGTCTTGTATAATACGGGGGGACTTCTTGGTTATGAGAGGTTTAGGCCACTAAGGCCAATGTTCCTTCATAGTCACTTGCTAAAATTATTAGGAATATTAGGAATATATGCTTAGTGGAATAAAATTATAAATGTTTACTAATTATGTTTGCTAAGAGTGTAAAAGTAGCACATCAAATGGACTGGTAATGGAATAAAAAAAAGTCATGTTATTAACTTCAAATGGATTTAACCCATGTTAAAATAAAATTTCTTAAATAAAATAAAATTTCTTAAATTTATTGTAAATGTCTCACATCCTGTTGACTCTGTATCATACTCTTTAAAATTACTTATATTCTGCCTATGTTTTGTATAATATCTCATTTTATATTCAATGGCATGCACATTGAAGGGAGTGGTGATATGCTATCTATCTTAGATTTTTTGTATTACTTAACATCTTCCTTGTACATAGTTATGTTCAGTAATATTTATTGAAGAAAAATAAATTTAAATGAAATACTTTTACTACATTCGGAATATAAACTAAACACCAGAAGAAGCTCTCTCAAGAAACTGTTTGAAGATGTGGTAATGACTGAAAACTTGGTGGATATTGACCATATTAACTTAGTGTTTAAAATTTTAAAGTAAGAAAACATATGCCCTATGCTTTATAGCAATATATTTCAAAAGTTGATAGAAAATATTGGCCTTCCCTGATAGTCAGAGTCTCTAAAATAAAGATAAAATTCTAATGAAAACAAAGCACACTTGGTGTTTCAGCCTATATCTTTGGAACCCGTTCAGTGAGTTTTGCAAATGTCTTCATGAGTGTAACCCACAGCTCTATCAAAATATGGAATATTTTCATCACTAAATATGTCTCATGCCCCTTTCCAGTCTATCCTTACCCCTGCCTCCAACCCACACAAATACACAAAGACAACCACTTTTCTGATTTCTTTCACCATAGATTAATTTTGCTTATTATACTTCATATAAATATAGTTATAAAATATATAGTTTTTGTGTCTGGCTTCCTTTGCTCAACATAATGTTTTAAGATTCATCTATGCTGTTGCATTTTCAATAGTATGTTCCTTTTTAAAGCTGAGTAACATACAATTATATAAATATACCACAATTTATTATTTTCTGTTGATGGACATTTGAGTTGTTTTCAGCTGTTCATTTTTATAAATAAAAATGTTTGGCCAGACTCGGTGGCTCAGCCTGTAATCCCAGCAACTTGGGAGGCTGAGGTGAGTGTATTGCCTGAGCCCATGGGTTCAAGACCAGCCCGGGCAACTTGGTGAGACCTCGCCTCTACAATAAATAAAAAATCAGCCAGGCGTGATAGTGCATGCCTGTAGTTCCAGCTACTTGGAAAGCTGAGGTGGAAGGCTCACTTAAGCCCAGCAAGTCAATAGTGGGGTGGCTGTGAGCCTGCCACTGTACTCCAGCCTGAGCGATGGAGTGAGATTCCAACTCAAAAAAAAAAAATGTTCTGCACATTTTTGTTAATATACTTTTGTGGACATGTTTTCATTTATCTTGGGTAAATACCTAGGAATAGAATAATTGCTTATAAGATAGATATATGTTGATTCTTATTAGCTATGACCAAACCTTTTTTAAAGTGGTGTTATCATTTTACATTCCCACCAGAAATGTATGAATGTTTTGTCAAGAAGGAATATAATATAGGAAACTGGACAGCTGAAAGAATGAAAAGGGAATACTGAGAAATAGTACCTGCAGAAATAGCTATTATTTCTAGAGCTGGGGTTGTGGTTATCAGAACTTAGAAGCTCAGAGGTGTACCATGAATCTAGTACAGTACTCAGAACTCCAAGAGAGGGCTACTGCTCAACTACACTTGCTACCTTTATTGACTTATCATCAGCATCATCAACATTCTGGCCACTAAGTTCGTCTAGTAGGTATTTTTTATTCTAGCGATTATTTTTTTATTTCTAAAATTTCTCTTTTGTTCCTCCTTGTGTCAACAGTTATTTTAACTGTTGTTTCAACCATGTTAATGATTGCTTGTTTGATTTTATGTATAATAGGTGCTTCAACATCTTTTTCAGATAATTCTAACATTTATGCCATCACATCATTAGTGTCTGTTGATTGTCTTTCCCCATACAAGTTGAGATTTTCATGGTTCTTTGTATGCTAAGTAATGTTAGATTATATTCTGAATATTTTAAATATAATGTTATAAAATTCTGAGCCGTGTTTAAAACCACTTAGATTGGTGATATTTTTAATTCTGGTGTTGCTCTCAATTTGCCTGCTGATATTTGATTTTTAGAGACCTTAAATAGCTGTATTATGAATTTTGTCAAGGCTTTATAGTTTTGTGTTAAGTGGGAGAGAAAAGTTGGCATCTGTCTACTCCATCTTATCTGGGACTAGAACCAGTAAGTTTGTATTTTGAAAACACACATTTACAAGATGAAAGAAAACCCACTAATTCATTTGTGTACCTAAGATTATAATTTATCATCTGGTTACCATCATTAGGATGTAAGCTTCACAAGGATAAGAATCTTTGTTCTATGTATCTCATATGCTCAGAACAGAGTCTGGAACTAAATAAATCTCAGAAGCATTCAATAAATATTTTTGAATAAATGAAAAATAAGGTGGTGAACAAGGAATACACTAGTATACATTGAACAGTACTGTTAGAAGATAATTAGAATGACCAATATGTGTGATCTTTGAGAAGGTGATTAACCTTTCTGTGTCTGTAAAAGTTTTTTGATTTTATGTAATGAGAAAATTATATTTATTTTACAGGAAGAAATAAAATATGTAAAGTATTTAGCACATAGTAAGTGCTCAAAAATCACAACTTCAATATTTTCTCTCCACTTCAGATGAAAAAATAATAAAGATGACTTTTAAAATGTGAATCAAAAAAAAAGGATAGGCTTGTTTCATGGGGTGGTTGGTTTTATAGAAACATATGACAAATAAAAGCAGAAATAGTTCACTCTTTTAAAAATTCCATCTTCTCTATTAAGGAAAATGATCTTCAAATTGAAAAGGGAGATGATCATAGACTTTGAAGTTAGATTGACTTCATAGTTGGCTTTTTTTTTTTTCTCACTCTTGCCCAGGCTGGAGTGCAGTGGCATGCTCACGGCCACCCCAGTGTCGACCTGCTCGGGTGATCCTTCCACCTCAGCCTTCCAAGTAGCCGGAACTACAGGCACGGGCTACCGTGCCTGGCTAATTTTTTTCTATAATGTAGAGATGAGGTCTCACCAAGTTGCCAAGGCTCGTCTCGAACCCCTGGGCTCAGGAAATCCTCATGCCTTGGCCTCCCAAAGTGCTGGGATTACAAGTTTGAGACACCACACCAAGCCCATAGCTGGCTTTTCTTAATTGCTCATGTTAAATCCAATTCTCTCTGTAAAATGGAAAGAATAATGCCTACCCCCATAAAGTTGTTTTAAGTATAGCAGAATAAAAACTATGGGAGTTGTGGGGAAGGAGAGGATATAGACTTTGCTTATTCCCTAGCCTGTCATTATAATTGCCAGCTCAGTTCCAAAACCAATTCTAATGGGCACTGGTAAATTGGCAACCTTATTAATTTTGCTATTGTTGACCTTTTGGTCTAGTATAGCTGGGCTAAGTTGGATACAACTCTGTGCTGCTGAGTCACAGCCTACTCTGCCTTACTGCTTATGATTCCCTTGGTCCCTAAAAACCCAAACACTACATTCTTCAGTCTTTTAGCCTTGTTTGGAACTTCAGATTGGGTCCACACCATTTTTCTTACCTTCTGTTGCCCAATAATCTTGCTGAATATTTTACAAATTCTCAGCCAAAGAACCTTTTCTCTTTCATTTCTCCTTTTTGGACGTTGAATAATAATATCCCAATAGCATTTTCAAAAATTTAAATTGGTTAAATTTGTTCAATCTTGTTGCCTTACAACCATGCTTTATACATCCTCATATTCTCCACCCATCTCAAACCCTGTATCAAATAGAGGCTAAGTGAAAATTTTGGATTTTATAATTGCTGTGCACCGATGTAAGAGATTTGGTAAGTGTTCAGAAAATATAACTTTATTGCCTTGATTTATTGTTTATTGATATAGCATTATTTAACTTTTCTTTGGATAGCCACACTACTCTAAAAACCGTAGGAAAATAATGTTAATGACTCAGAAACTATATAAATATTTTGCAAATGGGCATCTCTGTGAGTATCTTCAGTTCTGTTTATAACTTAGTTAGCTGTTGAATTCAGGGAAAACATGTAGCAATTATACATGAAAAGGGATCAGAAGCTTCTCCAGAGTCACAGATCATCTTTCACAATATACCCCCTAAATACTGTAAGTCCTACTATTTGGGTTTTGATCCCTATGAGATCTCCCAAGTTGCAACCTGATGCTAGGGTAGATCTGCTGTTCCTCCTTGAATGAATCTCTGGGTTGAAAAAGGTACTACTGGGCCTCCATGAATCGGGTGAGAGGTGACAGAATTGATATTTGGAAGGTTTTTAATTCAGGAATGAAAAAAATGAGACTTTTATTTACCATCTCAGAAGAGAATTCAGGCTTCAGAGCTAAATCAAAACTATAGGAACATTTTCAATGTTATTATAATCTTATGTGTTTAAAATTCATTCTCACTTGCCTATATGCTCATAAGTTAAAAATAAGAGCATTAAACAGAAAGGAGCTGATATGCTCACTGATTTCCACTCCATAGCCAGGCTTGGGTGAAGAGGTTTCACAAGGGATAATGAATGGGGTGGCAGTCCTGAAAGGAGACTGGGTCTAGGATCCTGTGTCAAAGGGAAAGAAGAGACCCATGGAAGCTATCCAGTCCTGGGAAAATGCTTTGGGACAAGGCAGACCAAAATGTCTCCTACTGTAGTTGACTGTGCTAGTCCTTTGTCTCTGCAGCTGTGTGGAGCTAAGGCAAGCAGGGGTCACAGGGTTCTGACATTCCAGTTTAGGGGATTTAATAAATCTTCATAGCATCTGTGCTAGGGTTTTCAAGATGGTTAGGACTTTGATGGTTGGACATGGGGAGGTTGGAAATTCCAAGCTCAGGTGATAAAAAGATACGTGTGAGACTTATTTGGGAACTACTGCTACCCACAACAATGTAGTGTAAAGCTGGGGCTTTAGATCTATGGGAGGCGTGTTGGTATACTGGAAAATATGATTAAATAGTGAGTCTACTTTGACCTTTTCATTTTCTCTGCTGATTGAATTCTCCTTAGGTTGCTGGAAGAGACTTTATTTCATGTCTAACCATTTAGTCTCCCACTGGGATAGTATGAGTTTATGCATTTTTCTTTTGATCTTAACAGAGCTAGAATATGATCATATTAAGAATGGCATTTCTTGTGCCTATTCAGTGCTTAATTCTACCACTAATCCCTTCTTTTCCTCAGCCTTATTGATCCTCAGTCTTTTGCCAGTTCCAATGTATTTCTGTGATCAGTGAAATACCAGTAAACACTGTGAGAGAGTCATCAAATCAGATAGTTAGAGGTACCCTCTAGAGGTCATTGTGTCTGTAGCTGGATGATGACCAAAGCTTGCTGAGATAGGGAGTTGTTTGTTTCCTTGAAGCACTCCAGAGATAGCAAGCGACAGCTTCCCTCAAGGAGTTTATTCTAGTAATTAATCAGCTTGGAGGTTCTTCCTTATGTCTAATTGAAATCTTTCCTGATGTAATTTAATTTATCTGCACCCTAGTTGTCCACTGTGGGCATGGAGAGCAAATGATAACTACTTCACTGATAACCTTTCGTGAATTTGAAGACAAACTCTCATCACCTTTCGTCATCTCCTATCTAAACCACTCCAGTTTCTCGTACTGTTTATCAAAGGGTTTATTTCCATGTCTTTATCCATTTTTATTAAAGTTCTCTGAACTCGACTCTCTACATAATTTTAAAATAATTATTATAGAGATCAGAAATTCAGACTAAATGAAAAATAACTGTTTTGGAGATCTCATCACTTTCAGTGTTCATGGACTATTTCTGGTGAAAATAAAAATGACTAGTATTATAATCAGGTTATTAGGCAGGGCCATTGGTGATACAATGCATTTTCTGTTGCATATCAATCCTTTAACAGACATAATCTCATTGTGATTTACATGCATATTTTTTAATAAACTTAGTCATGCACCTGCTTGACATGAAATTACTTTTAAACTATAAACCTAGAGAAGATACTATGCCTTATATTGTGTATTTCTTTCCCATCTGAACAATTTGGGATTATTTTCTCCAATGTCTTTTAGCGTACATTGTCAAAAAATCTATAATATAGACATGATGATTGCTACAAATAACCGTAAGAGAATATGGCATTCATTTCCTCATAAAATGGCTTGTGGATTCGGGGGAAGTTAAGTAGACAATAGGTAATGGGAATAAGCTAAGTTAGAGGGCGAGGGAATAAAATTCAGCATTCATTAAATGCCTCTTATGTGTAAAGCACATGCTAGGTGCTCTGGGTATACAAAATTGAGTGTACGCAGGAAATTATTATTAGGGGAAAGGGACAATAATGGATAGGAATATCAAATGCAGGTATGATTGTGTGATGACACTGTGGAGCAACTAGGAATTGGAGATGGAGCAACCAGAGGAGATATCATTTGTTGGGTTATTCCACTGAAATCAGTCATGTGGTATTGCTATTTCAGGCAGAAGGAAATGGATTCCTCCAAATCAGGAGCTAAGCAAAAAATGAAGAATGAAAGTATCAGTGACATGTGTTTTATTTATAAATGAGAAAATCATTGTAATAAAGGTTAAAGTTTTTGAGCTTTCACAATATTCCAGACAAAGGACTTAAAAGTCTTTTTACTTGTATTAATTCATTTAACTTTCTCAACAGTGCTGTGAGGCACATATTGCTTTATCTCCATTTAACGAAGACTCAGTCATGGAATTGGCGAGGGAGAAGAAATCTCATGAGACTCCATGAAGTGCTTGCTGTGTCTGAAGGCAGGAATGGAGTTCACTTGGAGATGGTACCAATAAGATTTGTTTGGGGGGGGCACGAAATTGGATGGATGTGTGGGTGCCTCCTAGGGGTTAGGATGGCACTGCAAAATGGTGTAGTGACCACCAAGAACTGTAATGTTGCTGGTGTTACTTCAGTATATTCTGAAAATAGATTAATTAGATGAATGCAGAGTTAGAGAAATCTGTTGGTGTGTTAGGATTTGATCTGAGTAATTGAACTACATGTGTAGGGATTAGCCATTCAGGCAGTGTGTTCTACAGGGATCAGATCCTCCCTTTCACCAACATGGGCCCCTTCTCCATTCTTTCTGTTTCTCATCGTGGTATTCACTCATATTTTGGGAATCTTTATGAACACAGTAGTGTGTCTTCCTGCCATAAAATTGCTTTTAAATTATAAACCTAGAGATGAAAAGACACTGTGCCTTATATTGTGCATTTCTTTCCTGTCTGATCAATTTCGGATTATTTCCTTCAACATCTTTTAGAGCACCTTGTCCAAACAACCTGGAATGCTAGAGCACTCTAAGCTTATGTTCTCCAAGACCCCTTAGAAGCTATTTCTCTTGATCTTAGCATTGGCTCTGTATGACTGGGATGCAGCCCCTTACAAGACTCAAGTCTTTCTCTTGTATCCTAACCACCTACCCTGGTAGCATCAGTGTTCACGGCAGCCACCCCAGTCTCAGCATTCAATTTTTCCCTACTGATGTCTTCGATACCTTCTCTTCCTGCCACTAGAGGCCGCCTTTGTGACCCCACAATTGCTTTCTTATCCTTCTGAAAAATCCCTGCCTGATTTTCACTTCTTCCCATCCTTTAGAACTCTCCTACCCTGCCCCTGTCTTCGTACAACCCTAGCCTCATTCCAGTCCTTCCCTCTTCTTTGATGACAGAGACAAATTAATCTATGCAGAATCTGTCTACTGGGTGGATTTCTGTATGAATTTGAGTTTGAGTCTAACTGTGATCGTGAATAGAAGCGACTATATTTGTATGAGTATATTTATGTTTCCTGGATGAGAAGTGGCAGTTGGGAGTAAATGGATTAAGGTTAAAAGGATGCCATGGTGGTCAAACCTAATTAAAATAAAATGTTTTAACTGCACAAAGATGCATGAGGGTGATTATCTAGTTTTTGTAAATTGAAAACATCCTACATTTCCACAAAGAGGGAATTGTTTAACTTTTGGTTAATTACTCAATGAAATATTATGAGTTTTAAAAATATATATTGTTTGAGTATGTGCATAAAGACAGAGATTAAAGTAGTAAGTGAAAATAGAACATTATTGTAGTTGTATATCATGTCATATATATTTTTGTTACTTGGAAGACATCTGGAAAAGTTGCTAAAGTAATAATGTGGTTATTTCTGGGAAGTGAAATTATTTATCTCAGCTACATTTTCTAATTTGCCACAATGAACATGTAGTATATGACAAATAAAAAATACAAAGTTGTGAGATGATAGCAGTATTTCAGGAGTAATACAAATATGAAGAGTGAGCATTCAGGAAAATGTCTTCCATTTTAACAAATAAGGGACAGGTTTTTGTTTTGTTTTGTTTTGTTTTGTTTTTTTGAGTTGGAGTCTCACTCTGTGAGTCTCACTCTGTGGCCCGCTATCGGCCACTGCAGCCTCGTCCTGCTGGGCTCCGGCGATCCTTCTGCCTCAGCCTTCCGAGTAGCCAGAATTACTGGCGCACGCTACCACGCCCGGCTAATTTTTTGATTTATTGTAGAGATGAGGTGTCGCCTGCCCAGGTGGGTCTCGAACCCGCGGGCTCAGGCAATCCACTCTCCTCAGCCTCCCAAAGGCGCGGGATTATAGGCTGAGCCACCGAGCCTGGCTAGGGACAGGTTTAAAGGCCCACTCTTCTTTCTTTTTCTCCTTCTCCAGCTGGCCTTATGGGAGTGGGATCACTTAAAGAAAAGCTCATCCATTGCAAACAACCTCTTCCTTAGAATTCCTCCCAATTAGAAGTTGATTTGAAGTATTAATAATAAACAAATACCCTTGGCAGTGTAAAAATGTATCCATGATTCACAAAATATATTGGCCTACATGGCACCTTGGCACAAATTAGAAAAAGTTCCCATCTCTTCAAACATGTTACTGCCACGTGCTGAGAAACTGGCATCTCAAAAACACTGTGGGAGCTGGGCATGGTGGCTCTTGCCTAAATCCCAGTGGCTGGGGAGGCTGAGGCAAGAGGATTGCTGGAGACCAGGAGTTGGACGCTGCAGTGAACCATGATCACACCCCTGCACTCCAACCTGGGCAACAGAGCGAGGTACTGACTCTAAGACCATCAGCAAACAACAAAAAAACCACTATGGACAATATTTATGTTGTGATGACCCTCCTAAATTTGTGTAGTTCTGTCCCCCCCCCCCAACCGCACACTTGTAAGCAGTGAGTGAATTAGTAATCATAGATTTCTTTCCTCTGATCTGACTGAGACCTTAGCTATAAGGAATAGGAGTTTTAACAATCACCTAAACACATAGTATGACAAGAAGGGAGAGTAAATGATAAATTTGTAGCACTTTGCAGGAGTTGTCTGATAGAGTTCTGAATCTGGGAACTTTGGACAGCCTGAAACAACATGATGACATCAAATTAAAGAAAAAGAGCGACCTGGAAGTTCCAAGCATGACAGAATAGAGGGAAAAGGGGTGAGAACCCTAAAACTGTTCTTCAAATTCTTAATGCTGTCGTGTGGTCTCCTGTTTTCAGGAGAGCCCTGGAAGGCCATCCTTTAATTCTTGTGGGGCCCTGCTCATGGAGCCTTTGGAAGTGAGTTGAAACCCTGGTTATAATGGAGCTGCCTCCCAGGCATAGATAGACTTGTCCTAATTGTGTATGGACCCCCATGGAGGGCAGATTAATGAATCTATTCCTGTGTTCAAATCATAATGCTCATTTAACATCTGTGCGTCTTGGTTTAGTTTATAGTCCACTTTTCACAGTTTCAATCCTGGAGCTTTTTATTTATCACTGATACAGAGACAGTCCCTGATCTGGCAGAGTCAGAAGCCTAAAACAGACCTGAAAACCAATAGATCTCTGAGCAAACAGATGCCACATTCATGCTGTGGCTGTTTTGTTCTATTATGAAGTGCCCCTTGGATCTAGCCAGCACATAGAGTTATCAAATAAAAATTGAATACCTTGAGATTCCCTCTCCAAGGGAAAAATCCTGGTGACATATTTTGAACTAATAAAATTATAAATATTTTAACAATTATAATTCTGTTACTCTGAGTGTGATGGTAGTAGCCAAGAAAGGATCAAGGTCCTATGGGAAATACTTCCTGAGAGTGATAATGGAAGAACAATTATGGACATGAAAGAGATCCATGAATTATAAAACACTTGTTATACAAATCTTAATTAATCTGATTATTTGTTGGCAAATTGCTGAAGTTCTGTTATTGCTGACATTATTCAAATTTTTTTTAAAAGTCTTTTCTTCTTGGTGTCTGAATTGCCCAGTACTGATTTGTATAGCAAAGACTCAACTTATTTATTTGGTAGAAGAGTTGCATATGAATTTTTAAATAGGCCTTCAACGATTATTGTCACAGCACTCTGAATGTCTGATTTGCTTTACATTTGTCTTTCACCCAAAGAACACTATACTAAGGCTGTGTTCGGGGATGAATGGAGTTCTCATCTGGATCTTTGAGGGCTGTGCTTGAAGCCACATTGAACTGACAGCAGTTCTAGACACATTTCAGCTATGCAGTGCTGGGCTTCCTGTGTTAGTCCAGCCTTCGCTATCAAAAAAGCACGTTCCATTGTGATCTAGCCTGGAGAGTGCAGTTGTAGTTAATTCAGCTAGAGTAGGTACTGCTGCTGCAGTTGGAGGGATGGCCTTAGATGTCTACTAGACCAGGAACTGTGTGATGGCAGGAACTGCCTGTATTGTGTTTGCCAATGAGTCCTCAGTGGCTTATGCTTAATAGTTGCTTGATAGATATTGGCTAAATGAATTTTTTAAAAATCTGACATAGAGGGTCCAGTGGGCTGCTTAAGACAGAAATTGAACAAAGATGATTACTTTGATAGGATTATGATATTTATGCAAATTTTTAGGTTCTCAATCTCAATTTCATTAGTTCTCTCAGAATTGATCAGTATCAAGGCAATAACCCATCCTAATCAGGCTCATTAGAGAACTGAAATGCAAACCAAGTTCCTGTTAGTAGCATTGTGTTTATTATTGATTGTTCCATAATAAATCACTTCCAAACTTAATGGTTTAAAATAACACTTTTTAAACATTTTAACCATTTTTCAGTTTAGGGAGGACTCACAGCGCCAGCTTATTTTAGTTCCAAGTGGCGTCAATTAGAATGTTTGAGCAGAACTGGGGGATCCACCCCTAAGATCTACTCAGGTTGGTTGTTCACTATATTCTCATTCCTGTAGAAAAATTCGACAGATAGCTAAATTACATAGCCCAAGAGGAAGGGTATTTAGCCTAAAAAGTCTCCATCAGTTTCCCTTTTAAATCCTGGCAAGAATACAATTGGAGTAAAACCATTATACTTACTATGTACTTGACGTTTTAAGAAGATGGTTTACTCATATGACTGGCAAACGGGTGCTAGCTGTCAGCTGGGAGTTTCCATGACTCAGTTCTTTTCCATGTGGGCCTCTCCTCATGGCTACTGGGCTTTCTGAAATACGATATCTAGTTCTGCCTAACACAGTGTCATTTCTGCTGTATTCTCCTGGTCAAGACAGTCACAGCCAGCCCAGATTCACAGGCAGTGGGAGGTGCAAGGGGAATTAGAAATAAACTACCTTCTTAAGGGAGGAAATAATAGAGATCTGCAGCCATCTTTAATGAACTTTAATGAATATTCACTGGAAAAAAAATCTGTTAGAAAGATTTCCCAATCAACTTAAGTTGGTTATTCATTATGTTCTCCTTCTTGTAGAAAAATTCCACAGTTAACTAAATTACATAGCCCAAGAGGAGGAGAATGGTATTTGACCTCCTTAACAATTCCATCAGTTGCCCTTCCAAATCCTGGCCAACAAGAACACAATTGGAATAAAACCAGTATCCTTACTATGCAGATGACATTTTAAGAACAGTCCCAGTGTGCTGACATCTCTCATCCTGCCCTCCGCCACACAGACAGCATATACCCTTAACTGTTCTGTTGAAATGCTGGAGCTGCCACTGCTCAATTCTAATATGAAGATTCCCTGGTAAGTTTAGATACATAGACAAAGGAGTGAATTCTATGGTCTCAGGAGCTGGTGTCATTAAAGTTGTGTTGTGTCCATCTAAACTATAGTATTATCTGCCAAACATATTTATTTGGACAAAAAATTGTTTTTTCTGTCCTTCCAGGTAAATTTCCCTCCTCTGCAGTACAGAAAAGTCACTCTTTTATACATTGGCTCTTTTTTAAATGGATTTTAAACACTCAGGTTTCGTTTGTCAACCCAATCTTTCTTCAAAGATTCCTGTTAAACGAGTTGTACTGTTAATTCTGTGATTCTTTTACACATTTCTTGTACTATTAGTACTACCTTGATAAGAGTTCCAGGCTCTGGTCCCTCTACTTCTATTTACCAGATCCTAGTAGCAATCATTGATTAATGGCCTATTAGTGCCAGGCAGTATATATGTGTCACTTTTTCTGTAGCATAGCTCTGCACTGCAGGCATTTGAAGAGCCGAGACCTCAGAGAAGTCAACTTCTCCAGGACCTGTGATACACAGGCAGCAGCATAGGAAAATTGGAACAAAAAAATTCACTTATATCCCCACAGTCCTATCACAATTATTTTAATTTTATTCTAGCTTTTGACCTCATTCATGCCTATTTTTATAGTGTGCACCCATTTTTCATTCAATGTTTTGATGGATGGAAATTTCCCCAAGTTTATATGTATTACAAAATTATTTTTATTTTTTATGTAATACTCTACACAGGTGATCAAAGGAGATCTTCTTTGGTTTTTAAAATATAATTGTTTCTGTATATAAAAGCAATAGATAAACATTGTGGAAACATCTAGAAAATTATATAAGAAGGCTACACAGATTTTTATCAAGCATACAGATATAATCCTCTTATATTTTGGAATGCTTTCTTCCAGACTTTTAAAAAAGTTCTTTTTAAAATGCAGACACATTAAATACATTAATTTTATTGTATTATTTATTGTATAATATTATTAATTTTATTGTATACAAAATTGAAATTATACTATCGAAATGACTTCAACTAATATTTACAGGTCTCTACAAAAGGAACATATTGAAAAATTTCCTGCTGCTTTGCTTTTCTATAGGGACTTTTCTTTTGGAGGGCTTCTTGTTTCAATAAGGCCGGGATTTGTTGGGATTTGGAGACATTCCTAAATGTAAAATTACTCCCCCTGCCCCCGCATGATGTTGCATCAGTGCAGAGCAGCACGCACGTGCATCCCTCAGCACTGTGTGCTCTGCACTCATTGCCTCATAAACCAGGAAGCAAAGCCCAGTAATGATGTGGGGAGGTGACCTCCAGCTGAACACTAAATCTGGAAGATACAGAGCTGTTCTGCGCAACGGTGGTTACATCTGAATAATGTCCCAACTTCTCCTTTAGGAATGCTGCTTACCTAATGGAGAGTAGTGGGTGGGGTCTATTTGTCATCCTACATGTGAGATGCAAAAGCAGATCTTACCTGTTACTTTGGGGCATATTGCAGAGTCACACGTTGACTTGAGTATGGAAGCTTAGTTTCCAAAAGGAATAAACATTGTACATCATAGCAAAAGGCATTCTCAGGATCAACATTCTCTACTTAAATGGGAAAACAGTAAAGTTGGTACAGGTTAACTGTCTTTCTTATTCTATACAGAAAAATATATAACTTTTTTGAGTTGGAGTCTCACTCTGTCACTCAGACTGGAGTGCAGTGGCCGCTCCTGGCCACTGCAGCCTCAACCTGCTGGGCTCCGGTGATCCTTCCACCTCAGCCTTCCAAGTAGCTGGAACTACAGGTACACGCTACCATGCCCTGCTAATTTTTGATTTATTGTAGAGATGAGGTCTGGCCAAGTTGCCCAGGCGGGTCTCGAACCCACAGGCTCAGGCAATCCACTCACCTCAGCCTCCCATAGCGCGGGATTACAGGCTGAGCCACCGAGCCTGGCTGAAATATTTTTAACATGTGAAATTCTTTAAATGCATAGAAAAGTACAGAAAACACTAACTCAGATATGTGTCTTCACTGCTCAAATGTAATGGATGTTAACGTTGGCCACATTTACTTTCTATCTCCTTAAAAGACTATATTTCATTGGTGGCTATATCCTCCTTAAATGCAATCTCAGAGAAAATTTTTGGGATGAGAAGCATTGGGTAGAGCCTCCTTGCTAAGGCTGGGTTATTCTTCCATCATCTTCACTCTAGTTCCTGCTTTTAGAATGTCACCATCAAATGAGTTGAAGTCCCTTTTTAGTGACTACAGCACCCACAGAAGAGACAACAGGGATGAGAACACAAGAGAAGATGAAATCAGGTGTTGCCCAAAGCTAGTGGGGTGATGAGGGGGAAATGAAGTAGGAATATGGGCTCAGCTAGATGTTAATTGCACCATCTGTGAGTGTGTCAGAAGCCCTGATAGACTCAATAGACTGTTCTATTTTTTCCTAATCACATTTAGAGACAAGCTGCTTCCTGAATTGGATGAATTTTAAGGTTATGGTTGCACATTTAAAAAGTGAACATTGAGGCTTTTCTAATTCTTTGCGGCTCTCCTGAGTTGTGGGAGTAATTCATGGCAGCTCAGAATTTACATCTTGGAGCAAACTGCTTGAAGATTTGTCTTCATTGTGTTTTGGGGGAAAAATAAACTTAATCAAGCAGGGCCTGATTTTCCAAGAGCCCATCATTCAGGCACTTATTATCCACTTTGTGAAGTTCCCAGGTCTGGTGCTTTTCACCCTTTCCCCTCCTGCTGGGTTTCGGTCATTTTGCTGCTTGTTAGGACTTCCACCAGCGGATGTAGATGAGCACAGAGAACAGCTAAAGCATGATTAAGTTTTATTTCATGATAGGAGCTCTGTGAAAAGCTCAGTTGGGGAGAATTTTGAACTCTTTGCCTACAATAAGGTTTGGAGTTATCTGTTGATTTTGGTTATGTATGCCCTCTCTGTCCCCCATTAGTACTGATAATGAAGAGCTCACTTGCAGGAAAATAGGATTGCAAAATACAGCAGAGAATCGCAGTGAGCCATAACTTAAACATGTTCCCATAATATGATGCTGTAATGAGAGCCTGAGTCCATATGAGTTCATTGAAGTATCAAATTAGAGTGCAATATTTCTTTTCATTCAGCATAGGTCAGGCACATGTTAGAACAGAAGTTTTCAGTGGAGCTGAGATTGGATGGTGGGGGTAGATTTTGGAATCACCTGGAGCAACTTTTTCAAATTATATGCACTGACATCTCTGAGATTTGAGAGGAGTTCAGGGTATGAACTTTGGAAAAATTACTGAGACAATCATCTTAGATCCTACCTTATAAAAGAGAGATTGGTGATTTTGAGAAAACTGAGCAAGAATAATGAAAATAGTTAAAGGGACTCCAAGCCAGTGTTCCCAAGCCTGAAGGTAAGAAAACTCCCACAGTAGTTAAATGGCTCTTGTTACATACATAAAAGGTTACCTGGGGGATACTGGTTTCCTCCCACCATTCTCCATACTCCGGTCAGCCTGATCTTCCAACATGCACAATGAATATACTGCATCCTTTCTTGATTTCTGTTAATGCTCCAGTCTCCCTTTTCTTCTTGGCTTCCAGAGCTGCTTTCTTCCTCTTCCAGTTTGAATAAGAAGCAGCCAGTTCACCACTGACCTTGAAGTCCTAAGGAGGTTGTAGTTATAATAAGGAAGGTCATAAGTGCAAAGTGTCATACCTTGAGAGTGACCTGTGGAGCTCAATCACCGTTTCCTCGGCTGTGGTTCAGATTCGTATTGTTTCTCTTATCTAAACTGAGTCCCTTGACTTGCCTTCATGGTAAGCACTCTTTTTCTTAACAACAACAAAAAATTAATTAGAAAAAATTAATTGGACCACTTATCTGTCCTGTTTGAAAACTTTTCTTGGATCCTTATGTATAGGGATACCGGCTTCCTGTTCAAGACGTCACAATTGGCCCCGTCTTTTTTCAGCCTTACATTTTCCACAGCTTCTCCCCACTTGACTTTCTTATTCCCTTTCTTCCATCCTGTTCTGCAGCCACAATTTATCGTTCCCACAGACACTCTTCTTTGTCCCTGCTACCCTCTCTGGACTCCCCATCCCTCCTTCTTTGCAAGATAAACAACTCATTCTTTAAGACCCAGCTCATAAAATCTGAAGCTCCTTCCCCACCAACTTCTTGTGTTCTCCCCTTTGTTCCCACTCCCACACAAACTGTCACGGTCCTTAAATCATTGATTTTGTGGGGTTTTCTTCTCCTCAACTATGACACTTGGGTCACTTATTGCTATGCTATATTCCTGAGAGATATGACAGTGGCAGGGTAGTATATGAAAAGGCAGAAAGGAAGGAGGGGACAAGGGAGTGAAAACAGTGCAGGCTTCATGCAATGTGTCCTGTTTTCCTAATGACTGTTGGGATACACCACCAACATACAGAATCTTTTATTTCCTTGATAAAGCTTCTTTTGTATCTGTTTTCTTTCCTTGGTGAGTTGAATGGGACAATGCAGAAAGCTTAGGGATCCCTTTGCAGGTTTCCATAAAACATCAAGCTCCATGTTCCTTGTCATTGACACCACTTTATTTTATTTTATTTTTTGAGACAGAGTCTCACACTACTGCTAGAGTGCAGTGGCACAGGCTGGACTGCAGTGGCACAATCATGGCTCACTGCAGCCTCAGGATCCCTGGTTTAGGTAATTCTTCCACCTCAGCCTCTTGAGTAACTGGGACTGTATGTAGGCACATACCACCATGCCTGGCTAATTTTTTTAGTTTTTTGTAGAAATGAGGTCTTGGTATATTGCCAAGGCTGGTCTCGGATTCCTGGGCTCAAGCAATCCTCCCACTTCAGCCTCCCAAAGTACTGGGATTTCAGGCATGAGCCACCACACCTGGCCACTTCTTAAAAAAATAATACTGATTAGCATTTTTTTTTAAGGACAAGTTCTCACCAAGTTGTCCAGGCTGGTCTTGAACTCCTGGGCCCAAACAATCCTCCCATCTTGGCCTTCCAAAGTGTTGGGATGACAGGCATGAGCCACTGCACCTGGCAACACACCACTTTAAATCTTCTTCCTTCTTCTGAGTCAGTCACTACTAAAGTAGGAGGTGCTCATAACCTCAAGTCTTATAAAAGGGAAGAGTGAAAGAAAAGACAAGGAAAAACCAAATAATAATAATTGCAATCTTCACTTCCATTCATAGAAAAACTTTCTTCTCTTTTCCCAGTCCTGAAAAAAAGGAATGTGCGAAGTTTCTCGTTTCTTCTCAGAAGGAGGCATTATTTTTTTTCGCATAATAATTCCATGTGTCCCTGGTGCCTGCACGAAGATTAAAATAGAGAAGAAGAGTAGACATGCGGTCAGCAATGATAATTTTTGTAAATACAATACACTTCTGTTTGCACACCAGACTGTGGGAAGGAACTAGTGTGGTGGAGTTGAAAAAGTATAATTAGAGGATCAGGCAAACCTCAATTTTAATTGCAGTTTGTCATTCACTAGCTGTGTGACTGTGACAAAATGAGTCACCTTCTGAGCCTTAGTTTCCTTGTCTGGAAATGGTATTACATCAGGTAACACAGGAAAAGCACCTGTAACAGAGTTAGCACTTGAGAGACACAAAGATTTTTCTTACTTATCTCTGTATTCACAGTGCCTGACACATCACAGGGCTCAACGAGCATTTGTGGCATAAACTTGACACTGCTCTTGTCAGATGCCTCACCTGGTGAATTTCACTTTTTATAGACATTACTTAGTTTAGGAAGAGCTTCTTCAAATGTTTGGTGGTATAAATCTAAATTAGAAGGATGGCGTTCTCAAACAAGAAGAGAACTGAGTTTTTTTATAGTGATATCAAGGGCTCCTGTGACGTTTTTGTGATTTTTTTTTATGGCATTGTTATGATGCAGGGAAGAACCTCTGTGCGTGGATTGGAGAACGGAGTGTGTGTTTATTTCTCATTCAAAATTTGGTTGTTAATTTCACCCTAAAACCTAACCACTCTCACTAGGCTCTCACTAACCACTGTCTAGGTTCTCTAATGGAAACTCAGTTTTCTTTTCTCTAATTTGCCTCCATTCTCTCCTCAGTATTTATAGGAGAGAGACTCTGAGAGCAAAACTCTCCTGGATGGGGGTAGTCGGTGACCAGAGCTTGCCTCAGATTCCTTTTTCAGTGCAGAATGACATTTTTCTGTACTGGTGAGTGCCCTATGAAGAGCTTTCTGACAGGTTTGATGATTCTGCCATTCCTGGTGGGTGAGGAAAGACTCTCCTCGTCACTATTTGGCAAGGTAGAGCGTAAGGGAATCACCAGAGGATGGCAGTGAGGGATGTATGTGTCTTCTGATGGTTTTCATACCTGTCCACACAACAGAATCACCCAGAGAGTGCTAAAATGTATATTCTCAGCTTTAGCCCAGGCAGATTAAATCCCTGTCTTTGGGATGTGGCCTGGGACCCAGCTCAGTCTCTGGATGTCATCCTGTGAGAAGAAGCCTTGTGTAGCATTTATCATGGGCTCTCCCTGACTGTTGGAATGCACAAAAATCCTGTAGATCTTGCAGTTCTTATATGTAATGATCTAAAGGTATTTAGGTGTGTGCGTGTGTGCGCGCACGCGTGCGCGTGTGTGTGTGTGTGTATGTGAATAATTTATGCTTATGTATATTTGCTGAGTAATTTTAAATGCCCCAGGAAACCTACAGTAAGTCCTCACTGGGCGTCTTCGATAGGTTCTTGCAAACTGACTTTAAGTGAAATGATGCAGAATGAAACCAATTTGACCATCAGCTAATTTATTTAAGCAAGAGTGAGGTGCCTATGCCATATTTCTGGTCACAAAAACATCACCATATGTCTAAATAAAGACCCCAAACTCTTCTAATGTTAAACATTGACACACATTTGAGCTATACGTACACTTAAGAAAGATGAATAAAAACAAGTAATGATTTGTATCCAGTTATTCCAATTCAAGGTTGCATGTGGCTAGAGACTGCCTCAGCAGCTCAGAACCAAGACGAGCACCAACCCTAACCAGGACTCAATCCTATCACAGGACACACTCACCCACATACCTACACTCACACTGGGACCATGTAGACATGCCAATTCACCTAGTATGCACACCTTTGGGATGTGGGAGGAAACCAGAGTAACTGGAGGAAACCCACACAGACGTGGAGAGAACCTGCCAACTCCACACAGACAAGGACCCAGCTGAAAATCCATCTTTTTCCCACCAACGTAAGGAAAGGAACCGAATGAAAGGATGCTATTCAAGGACCTCCTGTATGCATTTCTGAGCAGCCATATTCTCCAGGGACATCTTGACTACATCTTTAATAAGATTCTTCGTATATTACAGGGATAGATCTTACCAGTGGACATCCTAGATCCCTAATGTATGAACTTTGTACCTATCTTTACAGATTCTATCCTTGCATACCCAATAGCCTTTCCACCAATGTTATTTCCCCTCCTGAAGTCACTTGGAAAATGAAAACAAGTATATTGTTTCCACGCAAATTGTTGGAAAAAAATGGGAAAGAAAGTTAATGGCTACAGGAAAATTATTTACCTCACTCATAACTTTTCTCTTTTGGTTTTAGTCAGGGGCTCCTTAAGCCACATTCATACCCTCCTGAGACCTTCCTGAATGAGATCTGGGTTTGGCAACCACAACACTAGATGCATTCTCACTTAAACTGGAGCTTTGGGTGTGGTTAGAAAAAGAAGAGTTAAATTCACAGAGATAATTCATCTCCTCTAGGTGTTTTTTGTCCATTGCTGAGCTCTTATCATCTCTTTCCTCCAACACCTCCTTCCTCGGATCTTGACTTATTTTGGCAGCTTTCTGTACATGTAATGCGGTTGCCATGGAGATGTTATCCAGCAAGCTGCATGCTGTTTCATCTTCTCTCCATCTCTTCATGTGTCTCCAGTGTGTGCTTGTTCTCTCACTTTTCTATCTCTTGTACACCCACCCCAACCCTCTTTGTAATTGAAAACATCACACACTGCATTTCTTCAAGCTGTTTTGCTACCTTTCCCCCAATCATATTGAATGCATTTTTAACTTCATATAATCAAAGCAACTGAGTAGTGACTGGAAAAGAGGAAAGAAATGGACTCAATGATAAATTCCTCTAGGTTATGCTAGGATGCCCAAGGATTTGGGGAAATTCAGGCAAGTGTTAATGAAATTAACTTCCCTCTGCTTTCATAGGGATTAAATCTTTACTGAGGTTCAGAGAGACTTATTAACGATACCTTTCTGATTTCCACCTGGACTACTTCTTCATGTTCTGGAATTATCTACAAAGGAGAAAGTTTGAACTATTTTCAACTCCTAATTTCCCATCCATGAAATATTCACTTTGAGCACTATTTGCATTGACCCACAGGCCTCGCTAGAGATATTGACATTCTGGGTTATCAAGAGTTCGGCTAAAATGTAGAGAAGATTTAGTGTGAATGTCAGCTGTTCACTCTCACCTTGCAGTAGTATGTGCAGTGGGTGGGGAGTGAAAAGGGGTGAGGGAGGAATTCTGTACTTATGTGCACCTAGTCACATGGAGATTGAGAAACAAATTTATTGCCCTTCCCCACTGAGGATTTTTTAAAATTTTTCTCAAAAATTGAAAAATACTAGAAAAATAACAAATAAATATTCCTTTTGGTTTTCTAGTTTCTTTTTTAAAGTTTTTCTCATCTCAATGTTGTAAACAAGTGAGTTTTATTTTTTGTTCCCAAACTAACAAAATGGATTTACATTGATAAAGAATACTCAAATATTAATTTTTACATTTATTTTAGGTTCTCCCAAAGCTTTTTTTTTTTCTTTTTAAGAGACAGTGTCTTGCTATATAGCCTAGGCTGGAATGGAGTGGCTATTTATAGACACAATAATCACACGCCATACCTTGAACTCCTGGGCTCAAGTGAATCTCCTGCCTCAGTCTTCTGAGTAGCTGGGACTGGAGGTGCACACCAGTATGTTCAGATGCCTTGACTTTCTAAACAGAAAAAAAATCATTGCCAGGAACCCCAATATCTAGAAGTTTTATTTATTTTTCTTTCTCATACAATAAAATATTTCAAAAACAAACAGAAATCATTGTTTTATTTGTCCATGAGCATTAATTATGTTTACTTCTCTGCCATTTTTGTCTAAGGGCCCAAGATCATGTAGAGAAGATAGGAATTTGGATAGGTTACATGATTCTTACAGGCAGATCTAAGTTTTGATGGATCATATAATGAGGAAAATTTTTTTAAAAAGTTTAAAAAGGGTATGTGCAAGAATGAAGTCAGTTCTACTTTTCATACAACTGTTTCTAAAAAAGAAAGATTGGAGGCACATATGCTTTATAATTTATTCTTTTCAAAAATCAGTAATTGAAGGAGTCACTTTCTTCCACAAAGAATCAATACTCATTGACAGTTGTGTATGTGTGTGTGACAGTGACATAGAAGGAGTGTGAATGTGGGTGGGAAGTGAGAAGACAGCAAGGGAATATTTCAATACAAGTTTTCTGGAAGTTCAAAACAAATCAGTAATATTTATTGACTACTTACCACAAGCAAGGCACTAATCTGGATTCTGCAAAAGATAATAGAAGGACGAGATTTGATTCTTACCTTTAAAACCATATAATGTCTATTATGGAAAACAAGATACCGACTCATAAAAAGCTCAGTAGCAAAAAGGAGCAAACAGAGCAGGTGAACAATAAATGAAACATTGAAATGTGGGCTGTAGGCTAGAGAAGACAGGAGGAAAGAAGAGAGAAGAAGGGGCCTTCAATGGTCAGGAAAGTATAGAGGGAGGATAAGATTTGGTTTGAATCTATAAACATGAGCAAGATTTGGATTACACTCAGTTGAAAGAATATGGAGAGAGGTAGGAAAATGTAAAGTTCACGGGACAGTGAAGATACCCCCAGTAAGAGTTCATACAAAAAGAATAACAAAATATCAGACAGGCAGATGTGGTCAGGATGTAGAGGACCTTCACTGAGAGCAGACTTTGGTTCTAGGTAGTGGGGAGCCATTGGATATTTTTGAGCAAGTAGTAACATGACACTCAGAGTTCTTACGGTAAGCTTAAATGGGAATGGTATTAAGGAGGTGATATAAGGCAGAGGGCCCAGGAGGGGGCTGTTGCAGGTATCTAGGCATGAGCTGATGCAGGCCTAATTTAGGATGAAAGTTGTGGGAGTAAAAAGGAAGGGAAAATACAATAATTATTTTGTAAAGAAAGGAAAGTTTGGAGGGACTGATTGGACATGGGAAGTTAAGAAATGGAATATGTTGGAGACATCTAGAAAGTTTGAAGAGGAAAAGAATAAGGCAAATTAATATTTACTGGTGCCTAT
This sequence comes from Cephalopachus bancanus, assembly GCA_027257055.1. Classification (NCBI taxonomy): domain Eukaryota; kingdom Metazoa; phylum Chordata; class Mammalia; order Primates; family Tarsiidae; genus Cephalopachus; species Cephalopachus bancanus. The sequence goes on along the minus strand of JAPVLO010000382.1, from coordinate 931,927 downwards.
TGTGGACCTGACACCTTTTCATATGCTTCTCTCAATGAGATAGAGAAATGAATTACAAAGTAGGCTATTTTGAGGAGGGTGATACAGCAACTCCATATCAGGCACTAATTGTTTGTAATAGGGGGAAATGGAAGCAGAAAAGAGCAGCAAGGGATGGAAATGGAGGGTGAGAAAACGTCAGGACCAGAGGTATAATTGGGACTCATCCACTTAGAAGAAGAGTGGAAACCATGAGAATGGCTGACACTTGCATGAAATGAGAAATGAACAGAGAACCTGCGCTGAATTTTCTTTAAAGAAAAGTCAAAGAAGGGAAAAGCACTCAGCAAAGAAGGTAAAGAAGGAGGAGAACCAACATAAGATAGCATGATGGGACACAGGGAGAAAGCATTTGCAAAACAAGGGTATTCTACAGTGTGAATCTCTGGAGAGATCAAGGGCGATAAGTACCGAAAGTAACTTATGTATTTGATTGTCTAGACCAAAAGTGTACTTCTGTCTCCCTTATTGGTGGGTAATTGAGAGCTGTTGATAGCACCAAAGAAATACTTTAATATTGTATTTTTAAGTCCAGAGGGAACTTGGATATTCTGTGCCAAACCAGGATAAACTTTTTCTAATCTTAACTGGGCTGAATAAATATTCTAGCTTTCGTTGTCTGCCTCTAACAAGAACTCCGAAAATGTAGTCCTAGACTTTTATAACTGACTTCTTCCCAGAGTGTGATCTGAAAATTAATCCTCTATAAGTCCAGTCAAGCTTACTGCTTTGTGGTTTCTCTCCTGTTTTCTTATAAAGCAAATTAATTCAATTTCTTCATTTGGGGGGTTAGTGCTTGTGAAATATGACAAATTGACACCCCCTAGAGACTAGAGTTCTCTTATTATCTTATGAACAATCTCCTGACCAACAATGTGCCTTCTTAGGGCCATAGAGAGCCTGTGTGATTACTTCTCTTTCCTATAGACTTCTCTTATGATGCAGGCATCAGGGACAATTAAAAGCAACTGGTGGACTGCTGGTTGGTAGTGTAAATAACGATTAAGCACCCAAAACTTGGAGTCATTCAAACCTGGATTTGGATTTTTAGTTCTACCATGTTAGAAGTTTGTGCCTTGTTCATTTCCTTATCTCTTGACCATTTACATCTCTTGATGATATCATTCTTAGTGTGGGGCAGTGGAAGGAACAGGCTTTAGAATCACTCAGAAGTAGGTGAGTTCAGCTCCTGGTACCACCAATCTTGAACCTATTTATTTATCATTTTATAACACTGATAGGAGAATTTAAAATAATATAAAGCATCCAGAACAGAGCCAGACATGTACTCAATAAATCATAGCACTGTTAGATTTTTTAAAAAATTGAGTAGCCAGCGCAGAAATTTGACTTCCGAGCAATTTCACTTATAGGCTGGCGAGCTATGAGAGTCATTTACTTTGGGAAGACAAAATTCTGAAACTGGGTTAAAAAGGGGAAAAAATGTCAATCATCATATTTTATATATAATGATAAACTGTAGCTGACTTTTTAACCAATTTGATGGGTTCTGGGAATGCAGTGCCTAAGAGCAGCCAGCCGATTCTCCTTTTCATTCATGCGGTAAAGATGAAACTATAACAGAAAGAAAGAAGTCAAGCCACACTGGAATTTTAAAGCTATAAGGGTAAGGATATAAAGACATTGAAGAACCTGGCTTGGGCAGAGTCTTGTTAAGTTTACCTGATATCAGAACATTCAGGTACGGCCCAATCAGAAATATTGAACTGAAGGCCAGAAAGAGGTGGGACCTGCAATAAAGATTTTAGAGGCCATCGCATGATTGTTGATTCCACAACTGTGAATGTGTCTCAGAGGAGAGAGAATGGGCTCAGAGCTGAGTCTTGAGATGCCCCTAAATTAGGGAGTTTCAAGTAAAAAATGTGCATAAAGGGAGAGAGGACTGACTTGAGGTGTATGAGGAGAATCAAGGTAATAGTCTACTTTAAACAGGTAAACAAAGGAAAAGGAAACTTGCTAAAATTTTGGGAGGTCAACTGTTAGAGTCTGTATAGTGTGTAGGCAAATGATGATGAGTAATAGCTACTGACCTTTATCTTAGTCTACTTTGTATTGCTATAAAGGAATACCCAAGGCTGAGTAATTTATAAAGGAAAAAGATTTATTTGGCTCTTAATTCTGACAGTTGGAAAGTTCAAGTTTGGGCATCTGCATCTGGTGAGGACCTCTGACTGCTTTCACTCATGGCAGATGGCAAAGGGGAACCAGTGTGTGAAGAGATTACATGGCAAGAGAGGAAGTGAGAAAAAAGCTGGGAGGTGCCAGCCTCTTTTTAACAACCAGTTTTCATGAGAACTAATAGAGCAAGAACTCATCACCTCCAATGGGGCGTGTTAATCATTTCATGACCCAAACATTTCCCATTAGGCCAACATGGGGAATTAGATGCCAACATGCAGATTGGAGGGGACAAACATTCAAACTTGTAGCAAACTTTCTTTCATTTTTGAGAACTTTGTAAGTACAATTTCAGTAGAAGACAGAGGTAAAAGCCAAGATTACAAGGGTTAAAGCGTGAATTCTGGTGAGAAAATAGGGTCATCAGTTTTCAATTACTTTTTAAAGAAGTTTGCAGTAAGAAGAGATAGAAAATAGAATTACTTTTCTGAAGGATTGGTCTACCCTGGTCAACAAAGAGTTAATGGTATAAATGCACAGCAATTCCAGAAACATTAAAGAGCTTGTTTCCATGGAAACATCAACCTACAGAGGGAGAGAAAGAGCTAGGATCCCCTGACAAAGAAGGAACCGCAGAGTTCTAGCCCCCACACAGTACAGCAGGGAGAGATGATTACACGTTTCTTTTCAGCTTCCCTGTGAAGATGCAATTGGGGTTCATGGTGCTGTCCTCTTAAGAATGAGGACAGAGGAAAATGGGATTTGGTTTAAATAAACTCTTGACTTCACCTTGTTTGAAACTCTGACTCAAGGGTCAATCCCACTTTGGAATATTGGAAAAGATCAATGGATGTCTTTAACTAACTAACTAAGCAGATAAGTTTGGTCTTCTCCTGACCTCACTATTCTAACCTGGTCTAGAAACACTGCCATAATATATTGTGATTTAGAGCAAAATTTACAGAAACTCTAGAAACAGAAGATGTGGTTTTGGCTGATAACCTTTGTCCAGCACCTTTGCGTTATGGTGTATTCTCTTTGAATACACACACACACACACACACACACAACACACACACACACACACACACACACACACACACACACCACGGCCTCACAGTTTTCAGATCCATAATATCCCTTTTGCTGTCTACTAGTACGTGTTTTATATACCAAAAAACCAACTCTGTTCTTAGGGCTTGGTCCTCTCACTGAACTGTAGCCCAGAAAGCTGTTCTCCAGATTGTGCTACAGGCGTCACATTGGCAAACTCCTTGTCGCTAACTAGCCTTCCTTCCAGTTCACTTTTTCCACTCCCATGTTATATATTCCACTTTGTATCTCTTTCATTACCTATGTACTGGTCTTTCCTTGGGAGAAATCACTTTGCTACCTATGCAAAAGAGCTCTATCTGCATGGCACTTGTGGTTCATGACTAGGTTTTCTGAAGTCAGAGAGATGTTCTTGAATGAGTCAATAACCTTCACTCTCTTTCTGTCTCACATCCATAGCATGACGTGCACATCTGTCCTAAAGACATAATCCTCACCCAAGCATCTTGGAAATCTGTGGAAATTTCTCCCTGCCCCTGGAATATTCTCCCTTCTTTTAGCCTCTCCCCTTCCTCCACTCAACATAATTGCTTCTAGATCTCTCCACTTGAAGAAATTTTGCCAGCCATTACTGGGAGACCAAATTATAACCCACTTTCTCCATGGGTACAATTCTTCATAACCTCCATTTGCAATTCCTGTAACTGAAGCCATCACTAATTCATCCACGTTTTTGCCCCTTTCAGTGGAGCTGTTAGAGGGAATTGTGAAGCTAAACATATGGTAGCTACAGAGGAGTAGGAATTATGTGTGGAGGTATCTCCCATGCGTTAATTTTGTTGACCTCCCAAGATATATGAGAGAGTAGAGAGAGGCTCCGGAAGAAGGAAGAACGCATTGAGAAAAATGGAGAAATATCAAAAGAGAGAGAAAATCCTCCTCCTATTCCTTTTCCTTGATACCATGCCCAGGTCACTTTGGATCCTTAGCTCAGGGCTTCTCGGGTACATATACCCAGCATTTCTTTCAATATATCTAAAAATCCACAGGAAGGAAAAGACTTCCTGTCATAGTTGATATCCTAGAGAAATCTTTGCCACTTGTTTGCATAGACCCCTGAATAGTGTTGCAGACTGTGAGGTAAAATGGATGTCAGAAAGGCAAGACTTCATCTTAAAATTATTAGGAGATACAAAGAAAAAGTAGAAATGTACTCAGTGACCAGCTAACCTTGATCTCTCTTGGCATTTTCTTTGGGGAGGTCCCACCACTTAGTTTTATTGGCCTACACTGGCTACATTATAATATATTGAGCACCTCATCTCAAAAAGAAAGAAACTGTATTCTGGTGTTTTCAGAAAGAAAGTGATTTTAACTTATGTACAGCATGGAAATATGAACTCAAAGGGAAAAAAATCAGTGACAATAACATTATGAAGAAGAGTTACTTGGTTCCTCACCCCTGGGAATAGTTTCACCTTTCTAACAGCATATAGCAAGTGTGGCTTCCTGCAGCACTTTACCAGGTTTCACCCAAAGCAGAGGTGACTAAGAGTTGTGAGCACAAGGACAAGAGAAATTCCTTCTTGATTACTGAGTTCTTTTCACAGAACTAAATGAGAAACAGCTTTAGTGTTCTGCACATTTGATCAATTGGCATCCAAAGGCAGCACTGCTAGTTCCCTGAGGAAGTGTGGTACCTTCATACATAAAGCAGGAGTATTCTCTCTCTAAAGGGATTGTAAAGAGAATTATGTAGTGTTCAAAGCAGGGATCTGGGAGGTCAGAATGGGGGTCATTCTGAGGAATCATTTATTATAGTCTAAAATTATGGAGATATGAGCTCATCTTTCGCCTTCCTTGGACAGTGAACTTTATATTGAAGTAGCATGATTAAGTGATTCTCCTCACCACAAAAAAACCTCACTGGGGCAACTAATCATAGTGGGAACAAAACAAATGTTCCAAAGCCTTAGTAGTTTGGGATATTTTAGGAATGAGAGGAAATGTACTGGACTCGTTGTTTATGGAAAAGCAGAGATCTAGGAATTAGAAGGCCCAGAGGCAACTAACAGGCCAAAGCACGGCAGCATCTCCCCAAACCTCAGGGTGTTCAGCTCTAATATGAAAAGTTACTGTGAGCCAAAAGTCTCTGCAAATGCTAACATCCTCTGACATCCAGACAATGTAAAAACAAAACAAAAACAACAACAAAAATACTTAACAACAGTAACAGCAGCTAACACGCAATGCTTACTCTGTGACAGAGACAGTTCTAAGTCCTTTTACATATATTGAAACATTTAATATTCATCCCGGTCCTATGAGATAAGTACTATTATCATTCACTTTCTTATGGTGAAGAAACTGAGGCAAAGAGACAGAAAATGACTTGCCAGATCAGATTCTGGGGGACCACAAAAACCCCAGAATTTATTTGTAAAAAGTGTGCGTTTACTCTTACATGTTTAAACTTCAGTCGCCTTCAAAGTACTTTCTGTTTGATGCAATACACCTGTTGAGACATTTTTTCCACTGCTCTAAACAGTTTTTGAATTCGTCCATTTTGACGCCTGTTAGTGCTTCTGCTGTTTTTTGTTTCACCTCTTGTACATCGGCTAAACATTTCCCTTTGAGAACTTTTTTCCTCTGGGAAGACAAAACAAAAGTAACTTGGGGTGAGATCAGGTGCATAGGGAGGGTGGAGCACGGGGGTCATGCCACTTTTGGTCAAAAACTGCTGTATACTCAGCATGGTATGGACAAGTATGTTGTCATGGTAGAAGAACTAGTCACCTGTTTGCCACTACTCCGAGCATTTCTTCTGCAAATCATGACAACCTTCTCCAAACTTCCAGATAAAAACTTGGGTTGACTGTTCGATTAGGCGGAATAAATTCCAGGTGTACTACAAGGGGCCTGCCCTCCAAAAGATAACTCTGGGTTTTTTGGGGTCCCTCCTCAGAACTTCAGAACTACTAGGTCCAGGTTTTGGATAGAGGTCATATGACTACAGTATCCTTGTTCTTAAACCTCTCACTGCATTGTCTATTGCAGTATAGGTAGAGGTGTGTTTGTGTGTGTTACATATTGTATTGTTTTTCTCTCTCTCTACTTATTCTGTTTCTCCTTTTTATTTTCATTCTACGCATCTCTCACCACTAAACATTTTAGGGTGTCATACAGGTTTTTTCATTTATTTGAGTTTAGGTTATCTTACTAATGAGAACAATCTCCTCAGTTTGATCCAAGATGGACCTGGGATAATTCTGGACAGAACTGTTCTCTGGCCATGGATTGCCACATTGCTCTCATTTGGTGAAAAGGGTAGCTAGGAGGTCATCACAGCAGGTGACAAAGCCCTTCAAAATTCTCATTGACTTGATGATTGGTCAGAAATTGCATCTTTCTGGGTGAAGGTTAATGTTCTTTACCTTCTTATATCCAAGCAGAGATTGTCTGGTGACTCTCAACAATCCTCCTCCTTTGTTTTCTTTAAGATTAAACTAATTTGTGGTGTTCAGATATGAAACCGAATCCAGGTAATAGCTCTCAGAAATTCTTCATTGTCAGGCCAACAGGGCTGAGCAGACTTTTTCTTTGTAATATATAGCAAATTTACACATCACCACTTACCACTCAAATGAATTCAGTTCAGCTCAAACTAATAAGGGGCTAAAGCATATTTTACCACCAGTAGGAGAAAGGATGTATATTAAACTTCTCTCAAGCAGCTTTCAAGGTACTTTAATATATCATTAACTTAACACTACTAATTTAGAATTTAAGATACTTTAATATCTCATTAACTCAACACCACTAATTTGGAATTTAAATAACTAAGTTATGGACTAGCTCAAACTTGAACTTTTTATCATTTATGAAGAATGGTTTGCAAAATAAATTAATGGTACAAACACCGTTTCAGAGAAAATATTTAATCCACTGGAAGGCAAACTATTTTCAACCTATTTCAGTAATTATAAATTAATATTACAGTCTGCTCTTTAGTTTTTCCTAGGCTTCTCTACAAGGTATCATTTTGCACAAATAAGAGAAAAGTACAGCTTAGGAAACCCGGATTTCTAACTATTTTGTCCAACAGCTTGGTTTAATATTTTTATATATAAAATATTTTTATACATTATATATATATTTATACATATATTTGTATATTTTTTATAATTCTTCACATCTCTTTCCCTTAAAAGGAGAATATTGTTGACAAGTTTAAAGTAATCTTGCTGCCATGGTGACCACAGTACTCTGGACTGGTCATTTTGGATTTATTCAGATAATTATGAATTTCTTCATTGGGAAAAAGTCTGAAATTTCTTTTTTTTTTTTTTTGAGTTGGAGTCTCACTCTGTCGCCCAGACTGGAGTGCAGTGGCCGCTCCCGGCCACCGCAGCCTCGACCTGCTGGACTCCGGCGAGCCTTCCGCCTCAGCCTTCCGAGTACCCAGAATTACAGGCACATGCTACCACGCCCGGCTAATTTTTTGATTTAATGTAGAGATGAGGTCTCACCTGCCCAGGCGGGTCTAGAACCCGCGGGCTCAGGCAATTCACTCACCTCAGCCTCCCAAAGGCACTGGATGACAGGCTGAGCCACCGAGCCCGCCTGAAATTTCTATTTAATCTACCCAAACCATAACATTTAAAATCTAATTTTTAACTATCTTATTTCCTCCAATAATGGTCTCTAAATAAGTAGCCTTTAAAAATTTTACAGTTCGCTATTTCTAATCCTGTGGAAAATCATTTCTGCTATTTCTAGTGAAAATGTGTATAAATAATAGTAATTTCTAAAAGGAGACTCTAGTCTTTTTAAAGGCTTTCAGAAAGATCTATGGTTTTACCATTCAGATAATAGAGTTCAATAATGTAATAGCTACGGTATTAATCAGAAGAACTGTGAGGTGATCAGTATGTTAACTTACTTCACTAGTGTAATCTTTTTTATGGTCTCTATGTATCCCATAACATCATGTTGTATACCTAAAATATACACAATAAAAAATTATTTTAATAAACAAAATGTAGAGGTGGAGGACATGTGAAAGAGTCTCCTGTAGCCTCCCCCATCAGGCAAGTAAGATAGCACGAACCAGTCTATTTTCCAGATGAGGAAGCTGAAGGCTTTAGAAGGTAACACGATGTTATAAAGTTATAGCTTTTCAAAGCCAGAACATTGTGAAGAAGGGGTCAGGAACTGAAGTCTCCTGCCTGGAACTGTGTACCTTTTATTCCTGTATTTTTAGTAGCTGGAGAATGGAAATGAGAACTAGGAAAAACTACCATTTGAAGGCATGGTAGTAAATGAAGAGAACACTGGACTGGGGGTGAGAACACCTGAATCCTATCCTCAGCCCTGTTATTACAAAAACTCTGCTGGGCGTTGTCTGCTTCATCTGAAAATGAAAAGATTGGGTGAGATGAGATGCCATCTCTCTCTTATTGCCACATTAGCAGACATTAACTTTAAAAAAATCTAGTGCTTGGTAAAAATATAGAGGGCAAAGTAAATATTGTGTTGCCAGGACTCTTAGTTGGCTGAGAAGATTCTGGCAGAGCTCCTTTAGGTGCCTCCCGCACAGGGCGTGCTGCTAAATCATTGCTGTAGGTATCAACATGGTGCAGCGGATGAGCACTGAGGTGCCTGGTCAAAGTCAGAGAGGCACAAGGGCTTTTTAATCTCAGCCTGACCCCATTAAACTCACTGGAGTGTGACTTTGGACATATAAAGCAAATGTATTGGCTCTGAGCCCATCAAGATTCTGAGACTCCTTCTCAACAAGTAAGCAAGCAGATAGACTAATCATCTGAGATAGACTTTGTTTTATGCAATCTGTATTAGGATCTATATAATCCAAGGTGTGCTGTGTGATGAGACAATGCTAAAGTGCACATCTGTGAAACAGATTTCCCTTCAGCTGATGATGTCATGAAAAGTCTCTGAACTCTGAATCAGCAGACTTGAGCTTCAGTCTTAAACAGGCCGGTCACCTTGGGAAAGTTGTTTAGCAACTTGGGACCTATTTTCTCCTCTCTGAAATGCAGATTCTCGAATAATTTCCTTGTTTTCTCCTAGCTCTAGTAATTTGAGATTCTGTGTAATATTTGAACTTTATGAGACAGGCAATCCAGTTGGGAGTCAACCTACATCCTAGAGACAAAGCAACTTAAAATATATATATATATAAAATATAGATTTATATGATATAATAAAATAATATAGAATATATAGGTATTAATATATTAGATATATAATGTATCTATTTAAAATTAATATATTACTATCTATATTATATATTATTTTAGTATATTTATAAATATAGATTTATATAATATATAGTTATATAATATGCTAAAATATATAATATATAGATATTATTACATATTAGATATGTAATAATATCTATTATATATATTTAAAATTGCTTTATATAGACAAAACTTTAATGGAGCATCCAGAAAATTAGAGTAATGTGCAGAACTTCTGAATTTAACTGCTACTTAAGACATGATTTTTGTAAACTTGAGGATGACGTGTTTGGAGAAAAATAGAATTGCTGTGGCATCTCTTAATCTTAATTGTAGTTTGATCCTTTATCCAGGATCTTCACAAAGAAGCTTTGAGGTTTTAATGAATATTAACAATTGACAAACTAAAGCCAGGTCCATGGGTAGTTGGATATTTTGGGGTCCTCTGGAGAGTTAAATCAATTATTGTGACCATTTGACCTAGTTTATCCTCCACCTGTGGAATACAATTTCATTCTTCAGATATATTTCATTGATAGAATCTTGTTAAAACGTAATATACTTTTATACACTGAGGTTTAAAGTTAAACAAGTTTCTTGCCTTTAGATACTCAAGTGATGCTAATATAGTCTTTTTATGGATGTTCCTTATCCTATAACATTATCTTTGTATCATATTTTATACAGTTTTTCTATCCACTCTTACATTTGGTCATCACAGCAAACTTCTCTGAGAAGCTGGAGGTAAAATGGTCTCTCAATTTTAGAGAAGAAAAACTAGATTCAGGTGCCAAAGTCACATGACCCCATCCCCAGTTATTTTGTCATGCTTTTCATTACCAACAACTGGATGAGTTTGTTCCACTATTCAAAGGGCATCTTGCTCAAGGCTGGTGTACATTTGCAAGTTCCTTACTGACAGCCAAATATTGTCACCCTATAGGGAGTTACTCAAAGAAACACAGTGTGGATGATTAATCTATATGCTACCGAAGGTTGTGAACAATTAAAAGGATACTTTGGAAAATAATATTTTATATATTGTCATACAATTTTATTAATGTTTCTGATAAGTGTAAAATATGTGAGAAGTGTTGAGGTAGATTTAATGAGCTGCAGAGTTGGAAGAGGGTGAACACCCCAGAAAGAGACAACTTATAAGGATAATCTGAAAGAGTTGGAACAGGAATAACCAGAGAAATTTACAGACCAATTACATTGTCCATGAGTGTGGTTTGTTTTCTGAAAGTTCAAATTTCTCAATTTAAACACTCAATTCAATTCTATCCCCTTCAAATAAGTCATCTTGAGAGGCTATATACTTAATCCATTCATGCTGCTTATTAATTGAATTATTTCAGGGACTTCTCTTTTATAATTGCTTTCTGAAACAGACACTTTCCTTTAAATATTCTTAATGGTGTTTTAGATAAAGTCAGAATTACTCAGGGCCATGTCTGGTGAAAAGGTGGGTGCTTAAGCTAGGTAATTTATTTTCCTTACTTTCTTTTTATCCTTCCGTTTCCCTCCCTCCCTTCCTCTCTTCTTTCTTTCTTTCCTCCCCTCCTTACTTTGAAAAAAGAGATGAGACCAGATTTTGTTGCACGTCTTATAAACTTTCTCTGAAGACTCCAGAAATTATTCTAAATAATGGAAGGTTGCTGTAACAAGAACACATTTTCCAAGTTAATTATGTTGGTGCGTAAATTCTAGTTTGTTGGTTTAAAGTATTTAGTCTTGTGGTTTTGTAATAATATTTCCCAGAATGAATTCTACGGGACTTTTGATTAGAGCGTTGGAGTCGTTGCCCACTATAGGAGACCCGAATGCTTTCTCTGTGCTAGTGATGGACTTGGGTGAGCAGCTCTGGGCAGGGCTGAGGAGCAGGGCAGGGAATGGAGCAGATGTGGTGTGGAGTTTTTAGTTGGCTTAGGGTGCTACACGTCCCTGATTGGAGGCATCCAAAGAGAGTGGTCAGGGTGGTATGGCAGGAAACTAGAAGCCATGGAATGTAATGGGGACCCCCCCAAAACTTGGAATTTACTTATTAAAAAATTCTGTGTTTATTCTTACATGTTTATACTTCAGTCACCTTCAAAGTACTCTCCATTTGATACAATACACCTATAGAGACACTTTGTCCACTGCGCAAAACAGTTTTTGAACTTGTCAGTTTTGATGCCTTTTAGTGCTTCTGCTGTTTTTTTTGTTTCACCTCTTCCACATCAACAAAACATTTCCATTTGAGGACTTTTTTCTTTTCTCGGGAAACAACACCAAAAAAGTTGCTTGAGGCATGGGGGTCATGCCATTTTGGTCAAAAACTGCTGAATGCGCATCATAACATGGGGAGGTTGTTCATGGAATCACCCATCATGAAATTGGCAAACACTTTGAAAGAATCTCAAAAAAAATTTTTCACTGAAGCTGAACACAGCCTCTCACATAAACACTAACTGGAACACTGATGCTGATGAGTTCCTGGAATACTTATCTAGCAGGGGAAGACTGTAGTACAAAGGGGCCTGCCCTCCAAAAGCTAATGAGGGTTTTGGTCCCGTCTCATATGATGGCTATGTAAGGACCTGGGGATGCTAGGCCTGATGTCATGTTTGAGAATCAGGGTGGTGTGGTGGAAAGGACATGGGACTGGGAATGTTGCTTAAAATATTACTTCTGCTCCCAACTAACTGTAACATTTGGGCAAATAATTTAACCTCTCCGTGCTTATTTCCTAATCCATCAAGTTAAAATTATAGAACTAAATGAGCTTAAGGTTTCCTTAAAGATTAAAATTGACTTTATTAGGGATGGATGATAAATGTCTTCAAATACTTGAAGAACTCTCGTGTGGAAAAAGGATTAGACTAAGACTGTAGAATCTCTGTGGAGGAGACAAATATCAAAGGATTGCAGGGGAGCTAATTTTAACCCTAAGTTCGAAGGACTGTCCAACACTGAGTTGGCTACCTTGAGGATGGAGGGAGTCATGGATGAGTTCCCCATCCATGGAAGAATTCAAGAAGACTGAGAAGGCCAATTTTTATGCTGTTTTAGAAGGGAAGCATAAATGGCAAGAAGTGGTGGGCTGGTTGATTATAAAGGTCTCTTTCAGTTCCAAGATTCTAGGAATTTCTATGCCTTAGGTGGTCTTCTGTGCCCTTGATTGTGTTTGTGATGCCACACAAGACCTGGGAATGACAGGTGTAGACATCCTAGGCAGTTCTAGAAGTGAGAAGTGACACATGAAGGTTTGGTTCATGCTGCCTAGACATCTTTAGAATTCCTAGAAAAATATGCATCCTAGCAACCTTGTTGTTTAACCTAATGTTACCTGAAAGACTTGAAGAAGAGTCTCCCAGAGTCATTGAATGAGAGTAGCTAAAAGAGGAACCTTTAAGCTTCCTCTCCTAGCACCCTCACTGCAATTGTTAAGATTGTCCCTTCATTTCTTAGCAGGGACACATCTCACAAGCCGCATCAGGCCCAAGGCTCCAGAGTAGCATGTCATGTGAACACAGAGCTAATCATTATTGATTCCTTGGGCCGTTATGGTAAAGGGACATTAGTTGCCATCAGTCCAGTTGCACTAACGTAGTTGTAATGAGCACGCCTGTGGGAATTCCCAATGAGGGAACTGCTCATCAGATCACAGCAACCAGCAGGAGAATGTGGTGGGCTGGGGTGCAGGTGTCCAGGAGGAAGACAGTTTCATTGGCCTAACTCTAGTTACCTCCAGAGTTTCTGCTAATTTATGCACTGGTACCCAAAGCACTCTGTGAAATGCCTCTCCCTTTTTTTCCTACTCCCTGGTATGTTCTCTTCCCTATACACAGTACAATAGTCCTGGTTTCCAGATGCATCTGGTGGTACCAGATCCCTGCTTATTGGACTCGTCTCACAACTCTTCGAAGTGTGGGCCAGGTTCGGTGGCTCAGCCTGTAATCCCAGCACTTTGGAGGGCCAAGGCGAGTGGATTGCCTGAGCCTGCAGTTTCAAGACCAGTCTGGGCAACTTGGCGAGACCTCATCTCTACAATAAATAAAAAATTTTCCAGGTGTGGTAGCGCGTGGCTGTCGTTCTGGCTACTTAGCAGGCTGAGGTGAAGGATCGCCTGAGCCCAGCAGGTCGATTCTGGGGTGGCTGTGAGTGTGCCACTACACTCCAGCCTGGGCGACGGAGTGAGACTCCAACTCAAAAAACAGAAGTGTAGGCTGGGCAAGACTTCATTGAGTAAAGAGTATGTGCATATCTTTGGAATGAAAGAGAGACCCTAAGTTCCTACATGCCACCTTTCTTAGCAGAAAGTTGACTTTGTACATTCCTACTTTCTTTTCTTGTCTCTACCATCTCCACCCTTTAATTTGCCTTCCTTTCTGAACAATAATTGTTAACACTTAATGAGGGTTTACTATGCACCAGGCCTCATGGTAAGTGGTTAACCTAAATTGCCTCATTAAAGCCTTACAAACTTACTGTGATTACCCCACTTTTTGCAGATAGGAAAAAACACTGAGGTTCGAAAACCAAGTAATTTGCTCAGAGTCATAGCTATAGTCTGAACTTAAACCAAACTCACTTATTTTATATTTTTGTATTCTTTTTTTATTTGGTTCCTGGTATATGAAAACATGGATGGCTCTTGCATAATCAAATGGCAGTTGAAGGAGTACCAAGTTTGGTAATGTTATCTGTATCTCTATTCACTGACCTGTCTTCATCTACCTTCCTCTCTCTATACCACCTTTCTCTATATATACCTTCTTCATACTTTTAATCTTCCTTTTATTTTATCTTTACAGGTATCTGATCAATGTCACTTTTGAAGGGAGAAATCTGTCCTTCAGTGAAGATGGCTACCAGATGCACCCGAAACTGGTGATAATCCTTCTGAACAAGGAGAGGAAGTGGGAGAGGGTAGGACATGTCTTTGGCAATTTTTGAGCAAAGTAGAGGGGTAGGGATGTAAAATTTTGCAATACATAAAGAAAAACAGGTCCTTGGTTTTCATCTTTAGATCTGTGGAACAAGAGATGAATACTTTGAGAACACAGAAGTCATTTATCAGACTTACATCTTCATTTTCCTGCTAATTTGGTTGATCAAGAGGTTGTTTTCTTTCTGTATTACCATTTAATCTTGATAATTGCATTGCTGTCTGCATGATGACTTTGTTTTCATGGAAGCATATGTATGTACAATATAACATAATTTGGCGGAAACTGAATCAGTGGTACAATTCAGAAGTTGTGTCCTGTACAGTATCTGGGGAGGTTTATAGAATAATTTACTATCAGACAGGTTTAGATTTACTGTGATTGAAGAGTTGCCATGCAAGACTCTGCTCAGAATTTCTCTTATAGCCAGCTGCTCATGATATTTTAAATTCTACCATCAGAAATTAATCTCTGTGAATGCCAGCTCTACAATTCACTAACTTGTCTGTTTAGGACCTTGGGCAACTACTCTGTGCCTTTGTTTTCTCATCTGTAAAATGGAGATAATAATCATAGCATCCACAGGTATGAGGATTAAATATACTAATAGACATAAATTATTTAGAAATGTGCCTCACATGTATTAAGCACTCAGTATTATCTTCTATAATTACTCTAAATTGCTAGAGAATGTTCTTGAGAGTAATGTCATCATTGGTTTGTATCTAAGTATATCTGCAGAGTCCTTGTCCCTTGGGATACTTTGCTGAAAAATATTTCTACAGATGAACAAAGTTGGGAGATGCTACTTACTGTTTCTCACTCTAGGAGAGTCTCAGGACATATTAACACTTGAAAGTCCAGAGGTATCTTATAGCAAAGAGACATCTTAATTTTATTTAATATGGAGTTTCCTGGAGTCATTTTACCCCATGACCCCTTTGTTCATGATATTCATATTCTGTGAAAGCATGTTGGGGAACTGGTTTGAGAAAATTGCCACAGACTCCACGGGCCAATTGGCAGAGAACAGGTTTTAAGATGTCAGTGTGGTTCTGACTAGAATGGAAACTAAACTATACATTTCTAGAGTCAGTAGCCAGGAAGAGTTCAGAGAGAAACTTCCTGAAACTCACAGTCTGAGCAGCTAGTTATGTGACTGTTCACCTGGTAAACCAGGCCTGTGTGGGCTGTAGAACCCAGGACTTAATTCTTCAAATTGAAGGGCTTCGATGTAGCATGCATTTCCTCTTGCCAGGGCATAGCCATAAGGCTTAAGTAATGCCTGATTCTTGATTAAAGCTACACTCTCTCCACTGAGTTATCATTTCTCTAGAAATGGTTGTTCCCTGGGTTCCTGCTCTCCACCCCAATCAAGCTGCTTTCACTACTACTGTAGCGACGTCATAATTTAAGAAGTGTTCTGGGCCCCTCATGTATATCAGACACTTCTGTCTCTCTTCAGAAGAGGAGTTATTAATAACTGAGACTTCATAGGTAGCTCATAAGATGTCCAGCTGGGGCAGCTTTTATGCAGTAGACTCATGATTACTGTCTAAAGCAGGAGGCATTTCACAACTATTCTTTCTTAAAGAGACACCACTTACCATCCTGCTGACTCCTTTTCCTGAGGGTGAAATCTGAGGCCTGTGCCCCCTCCCCTTTTCAGAGCTAGACCCTCCCTCCTGAGATTTGGATCCTTTCCTTCACCAATTCCAATTTTATTCTAGCTCTTAAATTTATTCTTTAGTTTGCATATGATCCAAGAACTATGCATTGATGCCCCAGCTGGACATCTTATGAGCTACCTATGAAGTCTCAGTTATTAATAACTCCTCTTCTGAAGAGAGATTTTTTTTTTTTTAAAAATAAACCTCATTGTCCCTGACACCTGCCTTTATCCATTCAGATCAGTCCTCCTGACGGCTGCTAGAATGATCTTCCTAGAGCACAACTTGAATCGTGACACCAAACTCAAGACTTTTGTGCTTTATGGATTGGGTCTAGACTTTATTCATTCTTGCACTCAAGGCTCTGGTCTACTTTCCCAACTTGTTTTTTCTTCCTTGTGGTTTCCTGTCTCACCATCAAACTATCCTGGGCTCCTTTCTGATCTGAGACTGTGTCTTGATGTGTTCTGCTCCCTGTATATGTCATGATCTTTCTTCCTGGAATAAATGGTCCAATTATACAAATTATGACTATTCTTTGGATCCAAATTAAAATGTTGCTGCTTCTTTTCTTGACCTTTGACTAAGATGTAACCTCCCACTCCCTTGTTCCCTGTAGCTTTTGTCCACCAGCCTACGGTAGCACTCATGGCATCTGCCTTATGTTAGAGTTATGTGTGTGCATGCTTTCAAAGGGCAGAGGCTGAGTCTTTATCTCATCGTGTCCTCACAGCAACCTGGAAGAGTGCATTGCATACAGCAGTTCAATAAATATTTGTGGCATGAATGAGAACCATTACATAATGAGACAGTCCAAAATCTATCATTAAGAATCCAAGTTTATGCTACTGCCCTTGATACAATCGCTGTTATTTGGGGGAAAGGGGGAGGATAAAATCTTTATGTAGATTGAATTTGTATAGATCCTACTTTAAATGTACTAAAAGAAACTTGCTATTTAAAGGAATTCTGTGATTAATCTTTTTGTAAATCATTTTAGGGGGGGTTGAGAAAATA
This sequence comes from Cephalopachus bancanus, assembly GCA_027257055.1. Lineage (NCBI taxonomy): Eukaryota > Metazoa > Chordata > Mammalia > Primates > Tarsiidae > Cephalopachus > Cephalopachus bancanus. Next base: position 914,806 of record JAPVLO010000382.1, on the reverse strand, counting down.
GAACATTTTTATATTGACTTGGTTAAACAAAGGAGCACTTTGAAAGAGAGATGTCTGGTGTTCACTGAGTTCACAGAGCCAAGCATTTCCCCCTCTCCCAATTTGGAAGCCCTTGTTAGGGCTCACCTGTGGTTTGGGGTGTGGGGAGGTGGCAGGAGCCAAGCTCAGCTCTAGGGGGTGTGGTGAACCTGCACTGTGGAATGTTGTCTCTGTCCTTCCACTGTTACCCCGGCCCCCAGGATATCATTCTCAAGATGCTTGATGCTGCTCCTGAAGTCCTCTGTGGTCCAGGGAGGATTTAGTGTCAGTGGACTCCAGGCAGGCACCAGAGTAAAGACTCTATAGGGAGAAGTCGGAGATTGGAAAGATAAGCAGGGAAGGCATCTGGATTTGTGGAAGAAACACGGGCTTAGGACAGGACTCTCAGCTTCTAGTAGACCACAAACTAGCCGTGACACTTGCTCTTTTCACTTTTCTCCATCTTTCTCTCCTTATCTCAAAAGTGATGATATAAGACTAAGAGACATTTAGAGTTCTTTCTAGTGCTAACTTCTGGGATTGCAAATTTTCCTTGTAAATAAATAGAAGCCTGAAATGGAAATTGGGCAAGGGCTGGAACACACGAAGGAACCTGAGATTGTTTAGAAGAGCAGTTGCTCTCGGGGCATGTTTGTCATTCTTGTCATTTAGGTAAATATCATTTCTCTAGAAAGGACCTTCCTGGTGATGCATGGTGAGGTGGTCACCCAGTCATTCTAACAGTGGATTTTAATCTTCTTCAATAGACTTGTTTTCTGGTGTTCTGCTCATTTGCTTGCTTGTTTTGTTTATTATCTGTCTCTTCACAGCAGAATGAACGCTCATGGGAATAAGGACCTTTTTCACCTCCATAATTCTGACCCTTCAGAAGAGCACCTGACTCAGAGTGACTACTCAAAAGATAATTGTCAAATAAATGAAGAATCCTTTTGTTTAGGAGAGGTAGAATAATGACCAGCTATTTCACTTCTACCTCCAAAATACTCTTTTAGACGGAAAGGTTTACTGGGGACAGCATGAGAACAGGTTTTTTTCTACCTCTGGGGTGAGCAGGGAGGTTCGACATCCAGTGTGTACGTGTATGCATGTGTGAACAGCTTTTAGCAAGGAGCCTCGGGGCAAGAAAGATTCATTAAGTTGTTGGTGTGAACTACGTGATAGGATTTCACAATGTTCCTTCAGGTTCGTAAAAGTAGTCCCAATGCTACTGTCTTATAAATTTGGTTCCTTTGGAAAGACTTGAAGTCAATGCGACATAGTCTGTGGTTTTGGAAATCAGAAAGAACTGAGTTCAGTTCCCCTATGTTGGCATTAATCAACCGTGTAAACCTGAACCAGTGACTGATATTACCCGAGTCGATATTTTCCATTTGTAAATTAGAGTTTTACATAAGGCTGTTGAAGAGATTTCATAGTCAAAAACCAGTTAATAGTGACTAAAATGTTGTCGGTATTCCACAAATGTCAATTGGTAGTCACCACCTTTCGTGTTTAGTTTTTTTAAGGCAATATTTGCACATGGTAAAAAGTCAAATTGTATAAAAGGGTATCCAATAAAAAGAAAACTCTCTTCTCATCTATGATCCTTAGTTCCCCTCTCCAGAGCAATACTGCTCCCAATTTCTGGAATCCTCCCCAGAGCAATTGTTGCTGATTTTTTATGTATTCCTCTGAAAATACTCCAAACATAGACAAATTTGATCGATTTACCTAGCCTTTTTTAAAAAAATGGTATCTCTGCTGCTGTGAACCTTTAATGGGATCCTATATAAGTAATCTCTAAAAGGCATGGGATCAGAATAGCCAACAGACCTCCAGATCAGAATTATATTCACGGAAAGCCAACAAAATCTCTCTGGTATGTAGGAATGTGTAGAAGGACATTTAAAAAAGAAATATTGTACACATACACATATGAACACCCCAACATGCATGCAGACATAACCAGGTAGGCAAAATGGGTTGGGAATGGTGGAAAAATCATTGTGTGCAGAGTGGGCTCATTTGTAAGACTTTCTAAGTGGGGGACAGCTGCATAAACCAGCATTAAAAATAGCCTGGCACAGAGAAGCAGTTCCAGCAAGCTTTAAGTCTTCTGTCTCTATCAGAGCCTTTCATGATTTGCTTCATTGCTGCTGCTCTCTGCTTCCATTTAATCGTTCCTAAAATGGGGATAATAAAAATGAAATGCAGTGGGGGCGTGTTCTGAGTAATGACTTCAAGAAATGATGATGGTGCATTTTCAGGCTGTAAGATGTAAACAGACCTTAAAGGGACTGTCTGGGTCAGAATTAAAGGAGGATATGTAAGATTTGCCTCTCTGCTTGTCTTTTCCTCCAAAGAGACCAGGAGTGTGTTTTATGAGCCTGCTCTGTCTTCCCTGCCTCCACCTACCAGAAAATTGTCCATCCTTATATAGATTAAAGCATTCTCAGTTTGTGGGGTTCCTTCCTTGTACTCTCTGAACCCATGACTATCTATGGCTTGCAACACTGAGATGTCACATCCACATCCGCTAGTGAAGGAAATTAATAAATTAATGTGCTTGGCACACAGTGCTGGACCAGGATAGTACTTAGGAATTAATGGATGAATCAATGAGAAGAAGGAAGGGTAAGCAAACTGAGAAAAGGAAGACCCCCTCAAGAGACGTAGCAGCAACAACAACGTGGTAAGATGGAGCACTCTACCAGTATCTACAGCCTGGGATGAATAAGACAGACTAAGGGATGCTGTGTGTCTCTTCTCCCATGCATCCAGGAGACCGCACTCAGTCCAGGGTGGGGAGGCTCCGTGATCCTAGCACCTGAGGACTATGGTGATCATATTCCACAATGACCAATTTGGTGATAATATAATAGAGGTCAATCACTGCTGTGGCAGGTATCACAACTTGAAAGCTTTCAACTGCCACAAAAAAACAGCCTCTCTGCCCTCTTACATGCACACACACTCACTCAGGGACAAACTGACAGACTGCTCTTGAACCTAGAAACCCATCTGTTTGCCTCTTTGCTGTACCTCTGTACAATGCAAGACATTACTGCATAGGCCAATAAGAACAGTATTTGGTGACTGCCCAGATACCCCTGTACAAGCTGTGTTCCACCTCCCAGCCCCAGGGGAGAAACTGGGGAATACTCATGCTCTCTCTAGGTTCTGCAGAGGTTTTCTAAGGGGGTGCCACAGAAGCTCCTCATGTCAGGGATGTTTGCTCAGGATCTCCTGATACCACCATTTGACAACGTGCTATTTTTACCGACTTTGAACTGAGTACTAATATGCATCATTGGATTAAGGGATTAGAAAACAGAATCCATAGAGAAAGGCTATGGGAATTTGAGTTGTTAAGGGAAAGAAGAAAAACGCAATGAGGTGATGACTTACTCTCTTTAAATGTATGAAGAATTATTGTGCCAAGTGTGGAGATCAGCTGTTCACTTTCTCCTCTGAGACAGAACCAGAGTGAGCGGGCTTAAGATCAAGCTGAGAGGGTTTATATTAGCAGTAGGGAAAAATCTGTTAATAGAGAGAAGTGTTGAGTACTGGAACTGTTAAGAGTAGCAGTGGATGACTTCGGAAGTCCTCAAAATGGGATGCGTCCTTGTCTCTCTGTAATGTGCAGTCCTGCCCAAAGGACGATGCATGAACTGTTTGACTTTGTCCTCTCCCCTCTGTTCCTTCTCCTCCTCTTCTCCTTTCCTTCTTCTTTTCCCTCTCGATCCTTTCTGCCTTCCTTCCTACATGGAATTGCTGAGCACTTACCTTGAGCCAAGAACTGCTCCTGCCAAATTAGTATCATAGTTTTCCTAGTGGCTGGGGGAGAAGAGAAGCGAGTATATTGCAAGAATAAATAAACGTACTTATGGTGACACTTAACATTTATATAAACGAAGGTGATTTTTGAATCTTACTATTTGATATAGTCTAACATTGAGTTGATGTTTCATGTTGCTTGATAAGTTAAGACTCTGCTAACATGTATTTTACTAAAGACAATGATTTACACACAGAGCCACTGGATTACATATTTTGGGGATGTTTTCTTACTTGTGATTATGGCAGGCCCTTACATCCAAGTGTTCTTTTGTTCCCTGAACTTCAAGAGCCCTGCCCCACCCTGTTTTCTTACACCCTTTTCCAGGGCTCAGAAAGAGACTATGCGGGGGATGGGGGTGTGGGGGGGGCAGCCCAGGGTGTGGGGGAGGAGGAGGTGTGCTGAAAACCCCTAACGTCTCAACAGTGCTGTAGGCTCAGACTACAATGTCAAACTGCTGTCCCCATGGACATCTGTGAAATGACTCAAAAAGAACAGGATGTATTGGGGGAATAGACTTCAGAAATATCATTTCAGAAAGGCTGGTTGTCTTCAGGAGCTTGTCACCAGCCACTGAATGAAAAGGATAAAAGATCACAATAACCTTGGTTGTCTTTACTTTTGAAACCTGTACATGCTGATGGGGAGAAAAAGCAGAACTGAACTCAGAGACTGAAGTGCTGGGTTAACCTTGGCTTAAGGAAACACAGTAAAAAGAAAAGCGTCCCCAATGCCTAGAGATGGCTTTCATCCATCTTGTCTAAATTTTATTGAGATTTTTATTTCATGACAGTTATCTGTGGTTGGCCTCTGAGTCCTCTAAACTATTTTTCTAATTTCTATGTTTTTCTAGTAGTGATATTAAAGAAGAAAGAATGGTAGAGGAGTTAGAGGACTCTGTTTATATCCATGTTAAAAACAGCATCTATAATTTCCTTATTGTAAAGGTAACTAATGTTTATTAAAGACATTTAGGGAAATAGAATAACACTTATACATACCCATACCTACAAGAATTAATAGTTCCATTTTTTCTATTTCTTACCAGTGTGGATTTTTCTTGTGTGTACCATATGTAAGTGTGTACATTATAATACAGTACAGTGTGATATAATAGATTGGTATCTTAATGTATGAATAGTTTGCAATCTACTTTTTTCCCTTACTGTGATTCTGTGGATATCTATTTTATTAAATATTATTCAAATGCATCAAAATTAATGTCTATCTAATATTCCATTGTAAAGATGTATCATACTTCTTCAGACTGGTCCCTTATGATTAGACATTCATATGTGTATTAAATAGAGACTCTGGTTCTCATACGAAAATAATTTCAGAGTTGTTGATGGTCCAAATTTGATATCATAAAATTGCTTTTTAAGATGAAAAGATTGGGGCACTTTTTGTATCTAATGTCTCTAAATGTTAAAAATTAAAATGCTTAATTTAAGAATGGTTTGGTTTATATTAATTTGGTAACAACCTGCAGGTATATGTGCCATTGGTGTAGAAGGCTCTCCTTTGTTGTTTCTGGTCTGCTAGGAGTGGTAGAGGGTTTTCTCTTTTGATTGAGTGTGCTGCCTTCTAACTTTGCTGATTAGTTTATTTCTTATCTTTGGTAGTTAATGTCACACGGAGAATGGGGTAGACCATGTGTTCTGTGCCTATCTGTACTTTTCATCATACTGGTTTCATTTTCTTGAAGGTTGAAGGCTTGTAAAATCCAGGCTTTCCTTCCAAAGGAACTCATAGGACTGACTCATACTTGGTGTAATATCCTAATGCTGTTTTCTCTCGTCTACAAGTGAGCCAGGAAAAAGAGAGCAATGCCCTCTTTCACCAGTGAGAGCAGCACCTGGCTGACTCACACACAGGCTATGTTTTGAGACCAACGGGCTATTAAATATGAATAGCAGTGTACTATGCTTTTAATACCCTTATGTACTTTCCACCAAAAATACTACTTTGTGCATACATTAATAGCATATTGACTTTAGCTGAGATCTAAAGTTTGACATTAAAGCTATAGTATCTCTTGGCCTTCATATACAAATATGCCTCTATTAATCTAGCACCAGAAGATCTTATGATTTAAGTTTTTCCTATAGTGATGGATTTGTGTTAGTCCATGCAGTCTCTCACTCCACATTACCTAGTTATGAAAGCTGGGCAGGAACAGGGCAAAAATAATTTGTGTATACAGGGAGAGAAACTCTGACCTTGGCATGTTAACTTTGCTAAACAGCCTGTGGTACATCTCTCCAATGACTGCTTTCTAGATTTAAAAGGAAATATTGGCCAACAAATAAAAAATAAATTGTTTTTAAGAATTAAAGCTAGTAATAAAAAACATGGACATAAATTTACCATGACAACCATAGAACTCAAAATATTTGAGGTGATCTTATCATTTTCTTGTAGAATTATTTCTGTTCATCATTTGGCAAAATTTTTAGTTCATTTTGATGAAGAGAGATGTCTTAAGGCGGCTTACTTGGGGTTCTTCTGCTTTCCTTCAGCCTTCCCTCTCTGTCCAGAGGTCAGGTGTTCTCTCCTGCTCATACAGGTCCCCTACTGGTTGTGTAGGCATTGCAGGCCTTAGTTTTATCAGGTAACTGTTTTGAAGATCTAAACATAAAGCAAATCCATGCCAAGTGAATGCTGAGAAATAAAGTATGATCCTGGAGAGGAAGATAAAAGGAGAGGAGTACACGTAGAAAGCAGTCATTGGAGAGATGTTGCTAAATGCCAGGTGTTCAGTCGTGGTCCTTTTGCTCACCACACAGAAAGCCAATCACTGAGACAACAAGTATTGCCAGAGAAGAAGGCTTCATTTGCCTGATATCCACCAAGGAGAATGGGAGAGTCATTTTCAAATCTATCTCCCTGTTCCACTAAAGTAAGGGGTTTGGACAAGGTAAGGAAAATAGGAACTTGGGAGAAATCAGAAAGAGGAGTTGGAAAACAGGAGGTGTCTGGCATCTCATTGTCTGAGTGGGGTGATCAGTGATAGAATGAGTTTGTCTCTTGATACTGCATGCTTGAGGGTTGATTTCCTGAGAAGGAAATTCAGATAAGACAAAATTTCAATCTTTAAGTCCAGGAGGAAACTTAGAAAAGACAAAGTTTCAATTTAAGAACAGAAAGGTCAGTTTCTATGTCTATTCAAAAAACTGTAACCATTTGTACTCTGGGAAAGTTGGACCAGCTTCAGAAAGAATGGTAGATAGACCTTGAGGGGAAAGGAAACCATACCCCCTCCTGCTCTACTTTCCATGAACAACATGTCCATACTTACACCAAACTTCCTCTGGATGTCCTTTCACATTTTTTTCTAGTCCAGGGGTTTGGTGTAGAGTATATTCTGAGTTCATCATCTTTGGCTATTCCTGAAATAATATGTACAAATTTTTTCTTCACACATCCCCTAGGAAAGGGAGTTTACTAGAAAAGGAACAGCCTGTAGTCTCAGCACTTTGGGAGGCTGAAGTGAGTGAATTGCCTGAGCCCACGGGTTCGAGACCTGCCTGGGCAACTTGGCGAGACTTCATCTCTACAATAAATCAAAAATTAGCCGGGTGTGGTAGCGTGCGCCTGTAGTTCTGGCTACTTGGAAGGCTGAGGTGGAAGGATCGCCGGAGCCCAGCAGGTCGAGGCTGCGGTGGCCAGGAGCGGCCACTGTACTCCAGTCTGAGTGACAGAGTGAGACTCCAACTCAAAAAAAAAAAAAAAAGAAAAGAAAAGGAACAAAAGATTCCCACTTAGATAGAATTTCTGGTGGATAGAATGCAGGTAGACACTTCAATATTCTCTTTATCAAAAAATGAAAAAAAAAAAGTTTTCTTTTTTTTTTTTTTTTTTGAGTTGGAGTCTCACTCTGTCGCCCAGACTGGAGTGTAGTGGCCGCTGCCGGCCACCGCAGCCTCGACCTGCTGAGCTCCGGCGATCCTTCCACCTCAGCCTTCCAAGTAGCCGGAATTACAGGCATGCGCTACCACGCACAGCTGATTTTTTGATTTATTGTAGAGATGAAGTCTTGCTGCCCAGGCGGGTCTTGAACCCGCGGGTTCACGCAATCCACTCACCTCAGCCTCCCAAAGGCGTGGGATTACAGACTGAGTCACCGAGCCCGGCAATTACGTTTTCTTTATCGGAACTGAGAAGATATATAAATGCTAGAACAGATTAGCCTGGAATTAAGGGGTATTAGAAATATTTGACCATTAAACATCTGACTTTTATATAACATTTTATTAGCCGTGCTGTTTTTGAGGAATTTTTATATGGATACCATTTTAATTTCAATTGAAACCTTGAGAAATACTTGTATATGTAAGCATATTGAGGCTCCGTGAGATCACATGATTTTTCCAAAGTCACACAGTTAAGGAATGGCAGAGCTGGGTATAGACATTGATGTCCAGCTCCATTTATGTCTGGCATGCTTTTTGCCTCAACACACGGAATATAAGAACACAACTAGAACAACAGAATCGAAGTGTAGCAATATCAATGGGGATACTTTTCTAGACTAGAGGACAATTCACACTATGGAAACATGCAGGCCCTATCACTTAAGAGTTTTAAAACTGCATGTTAAAAATTGATCTAGCACCATGGTTGGAGGTGGGAGCATGGGAGTCAGTTAGCCCACACTGTGACTGGCTACTTCAGGTAATATTTTCCTGTGATTAACAAAAATTGAAAGGAAAAAGGAAGGAAGGGAGAGAGGGAGGAAAAGAAAGATAAAGGGGAAAAAACTTTCTTGTATCCCTATATAACTATACTTCCTGTTATACACACACGCACACACACACCCCTACCTTCTCTTTTCAGTTGAAAACAAAACCTCTCTCTCAAATTTTGAGGATAGAACACGTTTCTTTGAATAATAAAGGCCATAGCTACCTATAAAAACAGTTGTCTAGGTCTTCAACGCATAGAGGTGATTTTCTAGGAAATAGTCATCTTCTGCATTAAAAGCTCTTTTAAAATGCAACCCCCTTGGCAATGGCACTGCAGCTCCGAAGCCCCATTGATCAGACATCTGTTGGAGGTGCAGAGAAATGTCGAAACACCAAGGGGAATTTAAAATAGCTGACCTACAAAACAGCTCTTAAATCTTAGTAGGACAGTGACATGAAAATTTAACTTTGCTTTATATGAAACACAAGCAACCAAATATTTTATGAACTCAACCAGTTAAGGGAGAGGAGTTTTGAGAGCTTATATAAAACTAGATAAATTAAACTAGATTCATTAAGTTAAAAAAATGTATATGAAAGAAAAAGTAGGAGCAAACTTGGAGTAAGAACATTGATTTTGGATTCATCATTGCTGCTTCAATATTTCCCCACATGTGACTGTGGTTTTCAACTGTGGTATATGAGTTAATTTAAATAGGGTGAACTTTTTAATTTAAATAATCATCTCTTTATTTTAATAATTATCTTTTTTTTTGCGAGTGACACTTGTCTCACATGTGTTTAGTCACAACTGGAAATTTTTAATATGTGTATTTTAAAAAGAATGTTATTTCAAATATTCAATATCTGTGATACACACATGTGGTGAAAGGTGTGACAACAGTATATGAATGACTGAAATTTGGGCAATATTTCCATGGGGCAAAATGTCTTCCTGCCCTATGCCAGCCCCTATGTCATGGCATTCAGATATGACCTACTTTCCCTTCCTTTTCTTTCAGCCTTCTGCATTTAGCCTCTATGTCCCGTAGTTGCAACTACCCACTCTCTAACACCCGTGATGCTTTTGTGCCTACATGGTTTGGCTTTTGCTCTTCCCTTAACCTTGGATTCTTGAGCTTGTCCTTGGAGGCATAGTTTTAGAACCAAGACACAGCATACCTTCTTACCTCTACAGAGCACAGCGGTTTATTCATAAAAGTGTAAATAAATATTACCTCATGTTTCCATGCCTTTGTTTTTTCATCTATAAAATGAGGATAATAATAGCTTTGAATTGTAAGCATCAAGTAAGTTTTAATTTATGTAAAAATCTTAGCACAATATCTGACATGTAGCAAGGGCTCTGTGCACATGCCATCTATTATTTTACTTGAACATATCTTAAATCAATGATAGGGCAATTGAAACTAGAGTCTAAAAAACAGGAAAATGGAGAAAATGACCACACTTACACACAAACACAGACACACAAAACTAGGTTGGATTTTGACTTTAGTCACTAAAGGAAGAGACTAGAAAACAGCATATTAATTCCTTGATGTGCTTCATGATAAATTGGTAATGAGAAAGCTTTCTTCCTTCATTCTAAAATGACTTTTCACACAGGGATTTTTTAAAATTGAGTCTTAATTAACAATATAGTACTGACAAAAACTACAACATGGCACAGCAGCCCATGCTGGGCCTATCACCCAGAAATCAGTGGATGAAACCCCCCTCAGTTTAAATTTAGCACATTGTGGGTTCTCCGTAACCATTAAATGAAAACCAAGACCCATTAAGCAACAATAAAAGTTTATGAAAAAAACTTGTAGTGTGTTCTTGTGCTATTTGATCTACTTGGGCTTTGCTTTATTGGAATAAACCACCACTTTGTGGTTGATAATAAAGAATTGCCAGTTCCCCCTTTATGTCTTCCTCATTCAGTGGCAGATAGATTGGCTCATAACCATTAAAGAAATTCCTTCCACAAGGGAAAGTGGTTTAATGTCAAAAGACATGGCTATAGTGAGAGTTGACTATAAAGAGATGAATGGGGGGGTGGGGAATGAATGATCTTAACAACGGACACCTGAAGGTGTTTTACAGTTTATGTCGGTTGTTCTCAAAGTGTGGCCCCTGGACCTACAGCATCAGCATCACCTGAGAATATATTAGAAGTGCAAATTCTCAGGCCCTACCCTAAAAGGTCTAGGGATGAGGCCTAGTAATCTGAATTTTGACCTATAAAACACGAGATGGTTTATTACAGACATTTCCTTTTCACAAAGAGAAGTATCTGTTTAATGGATATTTAAGACTCTGTCACTGTTCTCTGTCCTTGTTTTATTTTCCAGTCATTAACTTTAAAATAAAACCAAATCTTTATCTCTTCATAAAGTGGAGGACAGAGAAGCCCAGTAAGGAAGAGTTAATCCTTGTTCCACACACTCTGGGAGATTCTGAATTACCAGGCATCTTCATGTAACTGCTAAAGACATTCCCTGACATTAGGCTGATTGTCTGGATTTATTCATTTCGCAAATATTCTTCAAACCCCTACTAAATGGCACTATTTCAGGTGCTGGGGAAATAGTATTGAACAAGACCAACAGGTTCCCTTCCTCAGGAAGGGAATTCAGATTACGAGGCCTCATCTCTAGACCTCGGGGAGGCTATATCTTGGTGAGTGGGGTCAGATAACAAACCTATAAACAAACCAATACATACGATCATTTCAGATGGTGCCAAGTACCATTAAGGTGGTAAGGCAGGGTGTGCAGGGGCTCTTAACCACTTGATGCTAGTCTCAAAGGGGCTTCTGGAAATCAATTTCTTGTTTTAAATAAGTTGTTAGTAACATGTCTACAGAGTATGTCCTAGGGCTGTTATAAGAAATTTACCTGGCAACTTAAAATAGAAACTTTATAAATTATGCCCATAGGTCCTTTTAAAAATTTTATATAGCTACTATGTTGAGGCTGCAGACCCACTTCCACGCCACAGGGGACATGTGGGTAGTATTTGATCTTCCATTTTTTTCATTGCTGCTAGGTTTTAGATAATGGGTATAAATTTTTATAATCTGACACATCTGGCTATAAACATTTCACTATTCGCGCTTTCCCCCCCAAATAATCAAGAAGCATTAACTCTCATTGTTTAATAAGAACTGCATTTAGTACGTTACTTCTCTAACCTACTGATCTAAGTGAGGATGACATTTTTTGGCCTTCTTTCACAGCTGTTGTGGAAATTACTTCGCTTCCTTAATTGCCTCCATTTGACCCTGTAGCATCATGTGACGCTATACAAGGACCTCATGAGGATGTATAGGAAAGGTCATAGACTGATGGTCCACAGACGATTTTAGGTATATTTAAAGATTAAATTGGTTTCTAGCACTTAAATATTTAGATTTACATAGAACTTCAGATTCCTGGATTTCCTGAGAAATCAGCAGATTAGCAACACTGGGTTCATATTCTACAGGGGCTGAGGACAGCAGTTTGCTTTGGATGGAATATACGCTTTCAAGTGCAACACAGCCTCCCAACATGTCCACCCCTTTTATTATTAATTATCTAACTGGTCCCTGCAGACATGGGAGTTTCAACCCCCCAGAACAGAGAGAGTTCAGAAAATAATCATTTCCCTGCTTAACATCTAAAATGCATACCTTCAAAATGGATACATTCAGAATTCTGATTACTCTTGCAGTTCATCTTGGAGTCTCTAGGGGGCAGCTGAGAATTCTGAGCCAGGACGTCAAAATGCAGACACACTGAGCAATCCCAGGCAGATATGAGGAGGGGAAAAGTTGTAGAAGGCAAGAGACACTACTTGTCTGAAGCGTTTTCTATGTGTCAGACAATGAAATACAGAAATAGCAGCTTTTCATGCCTTAAAGTGTTAAGCATATAAAGAATGTGAATTTTTCTTTTTTCTTGGCAGAGTAACAAATAATCCTAATTGGAGGAATACCTGCAAAAAAAAAAAAGGAAGAATTCAACAGAGGAAAAACTCAGCTAGAGGGTAGGAGGATGAAGGAAACGTGTTGGGTAAATGAAAGGAAAGGGATGAGAAATAAAAACACTGAAATTAGAAATGAAGGCAGGAGCTGGGCTCAGTGGCTCAGCCTGTAATCCCGCGCCTTTGGGAGGCTGAGGTGAGTGGATTGCCTGAGCCCGCGGGTTCGAGACCCGCCTGGGCAGCGAGACCTCATCTCTACAATAAATCAAAAAATGAGCCGGGCGTGGTAGCGCATGCCTGTAATTCCGGCTACTTGGAAGGCTGAGGCGGAAGGATCACCGGAGCCCAGCAGGTAAGGCTGCGGTAGCTGGGAGCGGCCACTGCACTCAGTCTGGGTGACAGAGTGAGACTCCGACTCAAAAAAAAAAGAAAAGAAAAAGAAATGAAGGCAGGGGCAAAAGGTTGCATCCTAAATGTAAGAACAGAAAACTGACAGTGAGTGATAGGAGAGTGGCATAGTCTAAGTGTAGAGAGAGAACAAGACGATTTCCAGCCATGTTATTTTGACTAAACTAAGGAGAGTGAGAAAGAGCAGGAGTGAGAGGGAGAGAGAGAAAGGAAGATGAGTCCAGAAAAGAGGAGGTTGAAATGGTCAAGGCAGAAGGTAGCCACCCTCAGAGGAGACTTTGAACATTCAGAATAGAGGGGAAGGAACAATGACAGTAATTCCACATGCTTCTTTACATTTGTGCCAGTGCTAAATAGGGATGTAAGGGTGGTGTATGGTCTCTTTCTGCCCTGGGCACATGGCATTTTTGTTCTCCAGCCCCAAAGCAGAAGTTAGAAACATTCAATCTCAGGATGGAACTTTCTAATACTCAAAGAATGATAATGGCTTCGTGTCATTTTTCAATTTCGTAGAGCTCAGATAAACCTCTTCTTCTTTGATTCTCATTGGCATTTCTGCTTTCTGCATGAAAGCAGAATCTCAAAGTCCTTGAAAAGGAAGCATTACTTTTGCTGCCTGTTTCCAGAATTATCATTTCTTTTATCAATCATTTAACTTCAGTTCAATTCAATGAACAGGTACTGAAGGCTACTCTATGAAAGGCCTCTGTGCTAAGTGCTAAGAGGAAGATAAAGGTAAATAAGACACCCTCGTCTCAAATCAATGTACCCCCTTAATAGAGGGGATAAGAAAGCACACAGGTGTGATGCAGAAAAGAATAGGATGTGGTCGGCAGCCACTAAGTGACCCCCAAAGATTGGCACCTCCTAGTATCCATACCTGTCCTTGGTCCTTTCCCTGAGTATGGGCTGAAGTTAGAAACCCCATTATTAGAAATGGAATAAGGCAGAAGTAATGAAATGTCACTTTTGAGATGACTATAAGGACTGGCAGCTGTATGGGGGCTCGCTCTCCTTCTCTCAGGTCCCTTGCTCTGAAGAGAGCCAGTCACCTTCTTGTAACCTTGCTCAAGTAGCAGGGAGCTGATGTCTCTCACCAACAACCAACGAGGACCTGAGACCTGCCCACTGCCATGCAGCCTTGTGTAAAAAAAAAACCTGAACTAGAGGGTTCAATGAGGGTATCTACATTCCTGACCTGCAGAACCTGTGGAATAATAAATATTGGTGCTTTATGACTCTACATTTCATGGTAACTATTTACACAGCAGCAGATAACTAACAAATGATAAGACAAGAGGGCCTATAAAAGGAAATTACATGTCTGGTCAAGGGAATCAGGAAGGGTTTTGAGAAAAACATGACTTTACTGATGGGTCTTAAGTAATAGGGAGGGTTTTAGAAGTGGTTAATAGTGGAATTGAGAATATTTCACTTAGAAGAAGAAATGATAGGCGAAGTGTAATGTTCATTCATAGAATAACTAGTTTTTTAATTTGGACGATAGGAATAAGGAGATTGGGTTTAAAGGCCCTTTGAAGCAAAAATCACAGGAAACCATAAAGTGTTTGTGAGAGAGAGTGACATGATTGTGACTTCTCTTCAGAAAGTTCATCTGGTAGCTGTAAGGGACCATAAGGACTACTGCAGCCATCAAAGGATGAACATGGACAAACATGGAGCAGAAGTGTTTGCGAGGACTGTAGAGGTGGAACAAACCTATAAGCTATTGGGGGAGATGAGACAAAGACCACTGAAGAATTGAGCTTCAGGAAGTGGGATGTTTATAGGACATGGGGAACAAAAGTAGATGGGGCAAGGAATTTTATGGGTTCAGTTTCAGGCTTCTTGATTTTGAGTGATTGTTCAGACAGGAGGCAAGTTGACATGTCAATTTATGGTTCTGGTAGGAAGAGACCCCTAAAAACGTGGACTGAGGGGCGTTCTCCATGGAGGTGATACTTGAAGGCCAGGGAAAAGAAGAGCTTTTGAACAGAACAGAAGGAGAGGGAAGAGGACCAAGAACATGGGCTACAGAAGGGCCCCTCTGGGAGGGTTCAGGGTAGGAGAAGGGAGTGAAATCAGTAGAGAAATGGGAGAAGTAATCACCCAAGAGGTGAGGCAAGCCAGGAGGGCAGGATGGCAAGGTCGGGGCAGGAGACTTTAAGGAGGCAAGGAAAGGATGCCTCCTGACTTCCCAGTGGTTGTCATTTATGCATGATCTGGACAAAATGCCTCACCAGTCCCCGCCCCTCTAAACCAGATTATGCCAGGCAGTCACAGAGTAATATGGCCCTGTTCTTTGACTCCCTGGTTAAAACTCAGACATGGAGTGTTTTCCTTGACAATTTAAGGAGTAGGTGGACATGGATATATTTTTACTCAAATATAAGTTCTTATTGTGATGGACCTCTGTTCTTCAAATTTATGTTTTTATTATCCAAGTGAATTATTGATCACTTAGAAGATGCTGTTTAAATGTAAGATCCTAAAGGAGGAACATTCCTTAAACTGTGGATTTAAATATATTTCATATAATTATGGGGATTTCTTTTTCAGAACTCAAAGACGCCTGTTCCATTTTGAGTAATAAACCTCTCTTTTATGTAATAATATTTGTTTTTAGTGTCTGATGCCAAAAGTATAGTAATCATTTATTAAGGGAAAGTTAATAAAATAGAAAAAAGCATGAAGGAGAAAATAAACTTTATCCCAGATTCTACCACCCGGAGATAATTTCTGTTTACATTTTTATTTTTATTATTTCATTCCTTGCTCTTTTATGCTCTTATATATGATAAATGTGTTTTATAAAAACACATGGGTATTTTTGATAAAATTGGGATGGTATTAAACATCCTATTTTGTAATCTGCATTTTCCTTTAACAATATATTGTAAGTGGTGTGTCATAAATATATATCATTAAATTATTCAAACATTCATCTAGTATTAAAAATATATGAACTATCTGTGCATTATTTTATGTATCTACGATCTATTTATACTCACGTATTACATGATTTTTTAAAATCCCTACCTCTCTAAGTTTCCCTCCTGCCCCCTACCCATCCCCCAACAAGGGACAAATCTTGGTCATAGCTTATTGGTCTGAACGTGTTGATAGTAAAAAGGCTTGACATGTATGCAGGCTTTTGCCCTCTGCATCACTCACTGTCCAGTGAACTGCTGGGGGAGAACATGCCAACAACAGGTGTCAGAGAATGCCAGGACACCTGCCTGTGTTGGCTCATCTCCCATCGCTAACGTGAACTGTGCTCCTTCTCTAAGCAAGCATAGCCCTCCTGGGATTGACATTGTAGCTGCAAATCTGTCTCCTGGTGCTTTCTCCTAAATGCCTTTTTAAACATGCTTAATAATAAATGAACACCTGGGCCCTTCTTCACAAAGGGGCGCTCAAGCAGCTTTTAGAACACGAAAAAGCTATTTGGCCCTTAAGAGCTGATTCTTGGAATATCCCCAGTTCCCCAGGACATCATTTAGTAACCACCAGCTCCCAGACAGAGAGTGGTTTTCCTGGTGGGTTTTGTTGCTGTATTTCCTCTTCGTGTTACTTTTTCAATTCTGGACTCAATGTTCATGGACTCTTTGCAGCCAGTCGGCTGACATCAAAGTTCCCAGTCCCCCTCCCTGCCTTCCTTCTCTACTGTGACTCTTCTCCCTGATGACTGACCCAAGCAGAATGTCTATATTGATTTGGTGTGATTGATCCATTTTCTGAATCCTACTATCTCAGATGTAGGTGAGTCCCTTCTCCTCAGCTTATCATGTCTTGGTTCTGCCATCAATCTACTGGGTAACCTTGGAAAAGTCACAAAATGTCCCCAGACTTCAGTTTCCATAGCTATATAATAGGAAGGTTGAATTAAACCCTTAAGGTTTCTACTGGTTTAAACAATCTGTGACTTTAAGTACAAATCTGGGTTTTCCATGGTGTTCTGATAATAACATATTTTTAGTGACATCTATTTATTAATTAATTAGTTATAAGAATTGCTTATTTTTAGAACTTTGTTTCTTAGATGGGTCAGCTCCATCATTTGGTTCTGTGGACTTTGTTAATGGCCACCTTCTGGGAGGGATGCTTGGGAGGGAGTTTGCACTGTTCTACTGTCCTGTTTCTTCTGCCTTTTTAGCAATTCATAGTAATGACAATCTAGAGCAGCCTTCTTCAGAACCTAGTTACTGAGCAATCAGAGAAAGACTTTTGACTCTCTTTGCTTTGTGCAGTTGGACTATTTTTGTCTCCTTCCGGAAAGAGACATCAGTCATCGGAGTCAGGCAGTACCTCTTGCGTGTCGGTGTGTCATGGGATACCACCAGCATTACCTACCCCACTGAGAAAACAGCCCCTTTTTTGTTTGTTTGTTTTGTTCTGTGGTTTTGGATATTGTTTTACAAATGACCATATGTCTTCTTTTTTGTTAACCCCTTCTTCAAAATTAGAAACTATCTATAGGACATAGTGGAACTCTTTTTCCCCTTTTCATCTTAATTCTTATTGTATTTCTTAACTGAATCATGTGTTCACGTTCTGGTTGACCATTCATTCTACAAATTTATAATGTGTTCCTTCAATGTGCTGGATTCTGTTCTCCAAGAAAGGAATGTGAGGAAGATGAGTGGGGAAAATTGAGGGATGGCAAGAGAGCAGGAGAGGAAAAGGCTGAAGAGGGCACGACAGGAGAAGCTAGAAGGGAGTGGAGTTGAGATTTTCTCAAAAGAGGTAAGAAACAGTGCAGATTCAGTCTAGGGAAGAAGGCAGAAGAAATGACAGAAAAGATTGATTTAGGGAGTCAACACCTTAGTTGTGCCAGTTCTTCTGCTAAAGAAGATGCTTGGTGGCTCAGCCTGGAATCCCGTGCCTTTGGGAGGCTGAGGTGAGTGGATTGCCTGAGCCCACGGGTTCGAGACCCGCCTGGGCAACTTGGCGAAACTTCATCTCTACAATAAATCAAAAAAATCAGCCGGGTGTGGTAGTGCACATCTGTAGTTCCAGCGACTCGGAAGGCTGAGGCAGAAGGATCACTGGAGCCCAGCGGGTCGAGGCTGCGGTGGCCGGGAGCAGCCACTGTACTCCAGTCTGGGCGACAGAGCAAGACTCCAACTCAAGAAAAAAAAGAAGATTCTCTAAATCAACAGGAACCCTGATTGACAGATAACAAAGTGTTAGTAATAGCTAACACTGTAACATGTCTACAGTATGTCAGTATTTATAGGTCAGCCACTGTTCTAAGCAGATCACATATATTAACTCATAATAATCCCCGCAACATTCCAGTGGAGTCAGTATTTAAGATGACAAAAACAAACACAGGCCAAACACACGAGGCCCAGAGAGAATTCAAGACTTTCAGAAAAACACTGCTAGTAGACAGAGGACCTAGGGATTAGACCATGCAGTTGGATTCCAGAGACCATACTGACCTCCACATACTCCTGAATGTAATACAGAAAAAGGTTTGGTCCCATTCACATACTGTTGGAGATGTAGTGTTGGTTAATCCACAGTGGCTTCCAGGTGTCCCCATGACTGTTTCTCTTCTCAGTCAAATCTTGCTGCTCTGAAATTCAAGCCCGCTGTTCCATGTTTGCCGAATGTGGCCAGCATTTTTGCTTTAGCCTCGGGCAGGCTTGAGTGTCATCGTGACTGGTTGAGCTGGGTGGCTCTATTTTGGGCTGAGGCAGGCTAGGAGAATGAGCCTGAGAAAAGACTTGGCTTTTGACCCACTGGTTTGCTTGCACATAGAAAATGTATAAGAATTATGTGACTTTTGAATATTTTTGAGTAATCTTGTGCCTAGTGATTTTTCTTGGTTGAATGGCAATTCCTTTAAAGTGATACATAATTGCTATCCAACTAAATTCTATCCTCTCTAGATTTCTCAAAAATATAGTCCAACTCAATATGCAAAATCAACTGCCCCAACTCATGTAATTACTAATTTATTTAGTGTACTCATAGGAAGAAGGTTGTTGAAGACTGACATTTTTCAATCCCATTTCTTCAGTCAAAGTATTGTTTCTTGTTATCTTGGGTGCCTATCCTTTTTGTCAGTTGCAAGTCTCTGTTTCTTCCACTTGTAAAACCTTCAGGGAAGTAGCCAGAACCTGGGGCAGAACTTTATTCTCAACCTGAAAACCTGTTCTGAAACCTCGAATGTGGCTTTGCAGAACTAGAGGCACTTTTAGCTTTTCTTCATTGTAACTGACATTTTAACAGGTGAACAAGGACACCAGGACCTTAGTTCAACACCAGCCCAGAAGAGCAAGACACACCATGAGCCTGAGAAATGGCAGAACTGGACTCCAGAGCTTTTAGCAATTTCAGCTTACAAAAGAGAACAGAGTCAGTACTTGTTGTATATAAGAACTGAGTGAAAGTAAACTGTTGGAAACAAAACCAGTTGACTCATTGGCAGCCAGCAGTTTGGAGGAGCCAGTGATAAGAAAATTCCATATATCTGTACATTGGCATTACCTCGTGAGGCTCTTAGGCAGAGACCAGGAGATCTAAAGAGTCTGCAATGAATTTCTTAAAAGATGTGTGTCATGTCAATGTTCTCACTTTGGTCTTGCATATACAAACAGGCAAGGGGATTAAGTTAGCCATTGTTAGGATCTTTCAGTCTTATGTTTCCTGCTTACTTCTCAACATTTACACACTTTCAAATATTTTCCTAGAGCTTCTTTGCAAATATCCCAAGGAAGCCTTTCTTTCTCTTGCCACCTCTTCCTTTTTCTTTCTCTCTGGCCCTGCAGTGAGCTTCTCATTACATCTCTTATGATGATAATTCCAGAAATAACATCTACCTTTTCTGTTGTGCCTTTTATCTGAGGATTCCCATAGAGCCACTCTAGCAGTGAGGGCGATTTAGCAGCCCACCTCTGGCACAGCATTCCTCTGCTTTTGGGTCACAGACGGAATATACTGGAAGCATAGGTACAGCCTTTTTGCTTTTTGAGAGTCAGAAGGGAGTGCAGAAAGGAGGTAGCAGAGTTGCATAACCCTTTTTTTGTGATTTTTGACAAAAAGCAGATACTTGATTTTGTGTCTGCCTCAACACATAGAAAACCTAGTATGATAGAACCGTAGGCCAGACCTGAAGAAAAGATGGGCAATTAATGGTTATCAACAAGACTTGCCTACTGAAAATGGGTGGGGACATAGTTATTTTAAATGGTTCATACCAAGTCACAGGGTTATGTGAGTTCCCACCATGTATACTTGATGAATGGAATGGAAGTTGTCTTTGAATTAACGTTGGGTTAGCATTTCCATTATAATTGTCCTTTCTAATGCCTTCTGTGAGTTCCTGTAAATTGACTTGTTAGCATGCTGACACTGGTGACCCCTCTCTCCTTGTTGTAATTCCCTTTTCTTTTGTTTAATTATCTCTTTCCTCTGCTGGCTTTCTTTTTACCACACCCCCCCTTTACCTTCCATCTTTACTCCCATCCTACTGCCTACCCTTATGTATTGGTGTACTCCATGATATCATTCTTGATCCTCTGGTCTTGTCATAGATTCATCTACATAGCCTTTATGAAAAAAGTATGCCTCCAAGTGATGACTTTGAAATCTGTATACCCAGATGTTTTCTCCTGAGTCCTGAACCTAGATGCTCAACCACCTTCTCTTGGAGACTCCAAGTCCACCAAACTCAGAATTAAACTTCCCTCCCCATTAACTCCCCTCTCCTTCCATCATACTTCTACTCTTGTATTAATGTAAGCACCACAATCTACCATTGTTCAAGGCAGAGACCTGAGAATCACTAGATTTCTTTTTCTCATCTATCCGTCTCTCATAGCTACCTCCTTCTCTCTATTTCCTCTTATTGCCTTTGTCATTTATTGCATGAATTACTGCAATTTCCTCCTTTTCCTGACCAATCTAGTCCTGTTCTAATCTATCCTTCTCACAGTGTCAGATGGATCCTCCTAAAACTTAAAATTATTCATGTCAGTTCCCTAAGACTCTGCAATAGCACTTTGGTGACATCAAGATAAAAACTCAAAACCACGCTAAGGAGCTTTGAGTTTCATTTTCTAGTTCCAGACTCCAACCTGCCTCTTCTCATTTTTTTCATTTCTCAATGTGTACCCAAAGTTCTACCCATATGAAATTGATTACAGTTCTCTGAGTCCACCATACCGTTTTTGGACAAAGTTTACACTAAGGTTATCTTTTTTCTCCCTCTCCTCTTATTTATGTTTCTCCCTCAGAAGCAATTAGACTTCTTTCTCCTCACTTGATTGGGGGAAGATGTTGGAGGCCTCCTGTGCACACACAATTGGTGACTAATTTTATTGATCACATGCCTGGTTGCACTTACATGTATTTTTCTCTCTCTCTCTCTCTCTCTTTCTTAGCCTACCTCAGATCTTTTCCACCTGGCTAACTCTTTTTTTTCTTCTTCTTCTTTTTTTTTTGAGTTGGAGTCTCACTCTGTTGCCCAGACTGGGGTGCAGTGGCTGCTCCCGGCCACCGCAACCTCGACCTGCTGGGCTCCGGCGATCCTTCCACCTCAGCCTTCCGAGTAGCCAGAATTACAGGCGTGTGCTACCATGCCTGGCTAATTTTTTGATTTATTGTAGAGATGAGGTCTTGCCTGCCCAGGCGGGTCTCGAACCCACGGGCTCAGGCAATCCACTCACCTCAGCCTCCCAAAGGCGCGGGATTACAGGCTGAGCCACCGAGCCCGGCTCTGGCTAACTCTTAATGACTCCTCAAGTCTCAGTTCACATGTTGCCTTCTCTGGTTAACTTTTTCTGACCTCTTCGCAGATTCTATTATAAACAGATCATGTGTGTTCCTGAACTAACCGACACACGCTTTGTCCATACATTTGTTATACTGTATTTATACTTGCTCATTTTTGCTTGTCTCTTTTCTCCAGACTGTGACTTCCTGAAGAGCAAGAACTGCGACTTTAGTCTCTAGATCCCCATTGTATAATGCAGCCTGGAACGTAGTAAATGCTAATGAACATTAATGAATGAATAGATGACACCCTGAATTTTCTCAATTAATTCTCACAACGTTCTGCTGGGTAAATATTATCCAGTTTAGGTGAGGAAACCGAGATTTGGGGATGTTAAATAACTTGCTCCGGATCACATAAATATCAAGTCATGAAGTAATGTGGGTCTGTTCAGGCCTCATGGAGTTTTTGCATAGACCACTGGACTAGTTTCTATCTACTGACATGCCAAAACAACTTCTGATGTAGGCCAGTTTCTGGCTTGGTTATGAGAGGAACAGAGAAGAGTTCATATGAGGGAGTTTAGTGCCAGAGTTAGGCTGAATGGGAAACTCAACAACGGATTCTGAAGCCCAGCAAAATGGATCAGCTTTATGTTGTCCTCTAGTTCAGTCCCAGAATTTCTATGAATGCCTTTAAAATAAACACCAGTCAGCTAACACTCACTGAACCACCATTTTATGCTTTGTTCTTTGGGGAAATACAGAGCTAGAATTGCCAATTTTTGACAAGGTTTACACAGATATCTTCTCCCCTTTACCCCTCTTACTACTCCTTTCTAGTTTCCTCTCTTCATTGGATTGGTAGAAGGTGTTGGAGGCCCCCCATCCATACATGGTTGGTGATTAATTTTATTGATAACTTTCCTGGTTTTAGTGGAGAACAGAACCACTGTCAAACACCATTTCCAAGTCGACATTGCCCTTTCTCCTGGAATTAGGAAGGTGTGTCTTGTCATCCTTCTCCTTTTCTACCACAAACCTAGTACTCTGGCACTAAAGTTTAATAACAAAAAGGTAAAAAATCTCTGCCATCATGGAGTATCCATTTTAGCAGGGAAGACAGAGAACATCGAGACTAAGTAAATTATTCAGTATGTTAGATAGAGATAAGTGCTAATGAGCTAAAATAAAGAAGAGGGTCTGAAATGCTGCAGTATGGTGTTGAAATCTCATAAGGTGGCCAAGACAGACCTCATTGAGTAAGTGGAGTAGAAGTTAGTGAACTGAATGAAATGGCACCCCCACCACCACCATTTGCCAGTTGCTTACGGGATATCATTTCCTGTTTAGAACTCCAGAGGAAAGAAGGAGTGGCTGATAGACCCACATTTCTGTCTCTAAAGATTCCATGGGAAGAGGTAAATCCACAAGCATATAAAGGGAATTCTCTATCGTCTTAGTGAGAATGTGTACATTATGGTCTGTTAAATTATTTTAAGTTTTCTTTTTCTTTTTTTTAATTTTTTATTTTAAAGATGTGGGTACAATTCAGGGTTAAGTATACAAATACTCATACCCTTGTTGATGAGGTGTGCCCCCTGGCAGAATCCCACTACTGCCAATCCCGCCCTCCAACAAGGCAATTTCTGACAATTCTTTTCTTACAGTATTACAATAATTGTTCAAGATCCACTTATGAGTGAGAACATGTGATACTCAGTTCTTTGTTTCTGTGATAGATCACTCAGTATTATAGACTCTAAGTCCATCCAGGTTACTGTGAAGTTCATAATTTTGTCCTTCTTTATGGCTACGTAATATTCCACTATGTATATGTACCACATTTTATTTTAGGTGAGTGAGAAAGAGTCCCTACTATGAGATTAGGGAAGACTTTTTATTATATGACTGGTGTCCTGAAGGAAACAAAGAATTGATGTTGACAGAGATAGAGAAAATGAACTGGCTGCTGACAAGATGTTGCTGTCAGATAAGGAGGGAAGCTCCCATTATGACTGGGCATAATGGGAAGGCACATAGAGTAGTTTAACAGGAGGGAAGCTCCCACATGGAGGAGTGGAAGGAGTGAAAGCCCATGGTTGGCATAGAGTTATCAAGAGATGAAGCATATCAACTGGCTAGATTCTGGGGGGCCCTGACTGCCAAGCCAAAGTGATTTCTTTCCATTTCTACTTTGCTCATAAAGGAGAACCCTTTCAGGAACAATGAGTTGAAGGAAACTTAAATAGTACAGAACATCTATCACAAAGCATGGCACATAGTAGGTACTCAGTGAACACCATTAAAGGTCCCATCGAAGTGAATTACTGATTCTCTAGAAGGTACATAGTAATGTGTATGATTTTTGAATGAATAATGTAGGTCATTTCTACATAAAAACTATTAAACTGTTAGAGCTAAAATGATACTTAGAATTTGTATATTCAGCCACTTGTTTTACAAACAATAAAACCAGAGGGCCAGAGGTTTGAATGAGAAGTACAAAGTCATGCTGCTTACTTATGGAGAAGATAGGGTTTCTCTTCCAGATTATTTCCCCAAAAGCCTCTTCTGGGGACTCTCTTCCCCAAACAGATAGACTAGTGCCCACTGGTATGCTATCTTGCTGTAAATGTTTCTCAAACTGGTATTTCATGGAACCCCAGACTCATGTGATAGCCTGTGAAAAGCTGGTTCCTGTCAAGTCAACTTGAGAAATAATGTCTACTATATCATCATCTTGAAGAGTTAAGAGGCATATTAGGAAAGTGTAGGTTTAAAATCCTAAAGCTGTGTGCAGTGCTGTAATCTCAGCACTTCGGGAGGTGGAGTCTAGAGGATTGCCTGAACCCAGGGGTTCGAGACGAGCCTGGGCAACTTAGTGAGACCTCATCTCTACAGTAAATCAAAAAATTAGCTGGGCATGGTGGCACACACCTGTAATTCCAGCTACTTGGAAGGTTGAGGTGGAAGGATTGCCTGAACCCAGCAGGTCGAGGCTATGATGGCTGTGAACATGACATTGCACACCAGTCTGGGCGAGAAAGTGAGACTCCAACTCAAAAAATAAAGTAAAAAAAGACAAATAAAATTTTATAGTAAGGAAGTTGTCTAATTTTGCTGTAGCATTACTCTACATATTTTAACATGCTATATCTATATCTATCTGTCTGTGTGTATGTGTGTATGTGTGTGTGTGTGTGTGTGTGTGTGTGTGTGTGTGTGTGTATACACACTAAACACCTAAAATCTTGTGGAACTTGTATGAACAAGCAGATCTGAGCACCACTTTAACTCTTGTTAAAAATAAAGAGAAAGGCAGATAAGTCCGAGAAATTTCAGAGGAAAAACAAAAACAAGGAAAATAAGACAGTTGAGGAAAAGCCAGTCTTCTTTCTTCCATCATCTCTTCCTGCCTTCCTACCTTTGTTCTTTCCTTCAAAAAATTAATTTGTGTATCCACTATATGCAAATCCTCATGTTAACCAGCTTCACATGTGTTATCATGCTTATTCCTAACAACCCTGTAGCAAGGTCAGTAATTTCCCTTCAAATGAGGAAACTGAGCTCAGAGGTAGTAGGTAAATTGCCCAAGGTCACACAATTAAATTAGTAGCAGATCCCAGATTCAAACCAGTGTGTAATTAAAGTGAGTATTTTTCTCTATTGTGCTATTTTTTTTCCAGGTTATTTCTTCTTATCTCTCTTTCCTCTTCCCTCCCTTGTGATGTCAACCACACACGGCCATATGTTAAAACCAATATCCTAATAAGTTAAAGAAGATATTGGATCAAGGAAGTATAAAAATAAGGCACCTACTGTTCTTATGCCTCTTAGGTATTTAAGCATGTAATTCAGTCTTCCTTAACTAGATCTCAAGATCCTTCAGGGAAGGGATTTGTCATCCATATTCCAAATTCTCATTCCATACTTCCTCTGAACACCTTTTACGTGGAAGGTGAGGATGATAAAGAAATTTTCACCGCCCTCATATTCCCTTCCACTGGGCCCTACCTATTGTCATAGGAAGTAACTGTATAAAGTCTTTCATCAAAGGAGAAACTATTTTCTCTGTTGCAGTGTGAGAGAATTTGAAATTCTAGAAATTCTTATGGCAAATGACAGCCTTCCCCTTAGGCCCTTCATACCTGCTACTTCTTCCAGTGATTCAGTGTCACCTACTTGATTGCTTTAAAGCTGGTACTGACTGTCCCTTTCACTGTTGCTTGCTCCAAAGAGGTGAATTCTAAAGATCTGGCAGGTTGTTTAGTTATTAATGTATATGCTTCTCTGAACTACTGGGTTAGAGACTCTGGGAGGGTGAACACAATGTCTAACGCACCCTGCTTCCTTCACAGCACTTAGCCCTGGGCCTGACACGGGATAGGTTCTCAACTGTTTGTTGAGCTCTTTCTGAAACTGTGCTTTAGGAATTGAGCATTATGATGGACTAGCCAGAGCTAGGGTTTATACTACTAACTTTATGCTCCCATGTAATTTAGCATGTCAAAATTTTGACACACCTAGTTTATTACTGTTCCAGTAATTTAACTGAGGCGCATATAAAACACAATTCAATTCGGTCCAACGCAGACAGGCCCAGCCAAGTCTTGCCAATGAAATTTCAGCCTTTATAATCTACATCAAACAAAGAGCCCTAAGATATCTGAACCAATGCTCTCTGACTCGTCAAGCTTAAATTCGGCCCCTGCCAGCGTCCTTTCATCCAACCTAAACCAAAAGTATTGAAGTGAAGCTGCGGGATTCATGAACCTAGAGCGTGGAACCTTATTCATGGGCTCCAGGCTTTTGCCTCTGGGAGATTCCTGGGGAGAGGCTCATTATTTGTGATCTTCAGAGCTTTTTCCTAGGTGGAGCAGTTCTCTTTTGGAGGACATTCACATCATCCCCCTTTTGAATGGGTGTGAACATCTCTTCAATGCTAGGCAGGCAGCCTTTCCATTTTACTCTGCCCCTTTCCTCTCTTCTCTCTTTCTTGGGTGAGAGGTGGGCAGCTTCCTTGACATGGTGGCCAGGGAGGAGGGGATGGGGAGAGGAACAGACTACTTCAGTTATTTTTAACTTCAAGACCATCTACATTATGGTTTCAAAACTGCCAGAAGTTATCTCGCAACCCATAGGTGGTCCTATTCAGTTGATAGTGGGAGTTAATGAGGAGGGAAGCATGGAAAGGTAACAGAGTGTATTGGAGAGAATTTGACCTTTGGGCTTTAGAGAGATGTTCATGCACTTACATTCTCCAAAGCTTGCTTTCCTCTTCCGTTAAATAGAGATAACAGTTGTAGTAGCTTTCTGTTACTGCATAACAAATTCTCACAAACCAAGTGGCTTAAACAGCCCACACTTTTTTCACAATCTCTGGAGGGTCAGGACTCCAGGCATGTCTTTTCCTGGGTGTTCTACTCAAGGTCTTATAAGTCTGGAATCAAAATATCAGCCATGTTGTATTCTCATTTGAAGGCTTGAGCGAGGGAGTAGTAGCTTTCAAGTTTATGCTGCTTGTTTGCAGAACTCATTTATTTGTGGCTATTTGACAAAGGTTCTCATAGGGTGTTGGAGGCAACCCTCAGTTTTTAGAGACCATACACAATTTCCTCTCCATAGGCAGTTGACATCATAGCTGTCTACTTCCTCAAGGCTGACAGGAGAATCTCTACTTTAAATCTGTTAAGCAGAAAACATATATAACACAACATAATCATGGGAGTGACATCATATTACATTTGTCATTAAAGTGTAACCTAATTAAGGAGTGACATTCTATCCCTTTGTCATATTTTATTGTTTAGAAGTAAATCACAGGGAGGAGATTATACAAGGTAGTAACTTAGTGGGGTCTCTCTGCAGGTGTACCTACTACAATAATATCTACCACTTTAGTTTATAGTGAGAATTCAATGAGCTAAAGTATGCAAAATATATTAAAGGAATATGAGTTACTTTCTTCTTATATGGGAGATATAGTGAGTTTCTCTGAGAAACTCAAAGAGGAGTCGAAGACAGTAGATAGAGATGGAGGAGGAGAAATGGGTGATAAAGGAAGAGCCCAGCAAGGAGAGGGCAAGTGCTTCTAATCATAAGCTTATTATTAGATATAGTAATTGCTTTGCATTACTTATTTTAATTTCAGGGAGAGGAAATTCCTATCATTAATCTCTCGTGATCTGCTGCCCTATCAGGTTCTTGTTTTTTGCTCCAGTAGCAACTAGTATAGACTACTTTCTTGATTATCAGTAAACACTGTCTGGGGAGTTAAAAAGAAAACTTTCAATGTCCTAAGGTGACTGGCTAGAAGAATGTAAATTTCTAAGGTGAAGTGATGCTTTTGAGTTTCTTCTAATCATTCTTTCCAAATATACCTCTTTAGCTTTACTCTTCCCCAGATTCTATAACTAGGTTTTTAGATTCTCCCCCTTTTCTTTCTGCTGTTTAAACATTTGTTTATGTAGAACTTGCCTTGCAGGAAAATTCAAATCAATCAGAAAAATCAGTGAGTCGGATGGGAGAAATGTTAAGGGAGATCAGGGAAGGAAGCTGTTGACATCATTTTTTCTACCTGGAGGCCCAATCCAGTGTCAAGTGGAAAAGAAAATGAAAAATTAGGGTTTGAGGGAGAAGGAGAAGAGGAAAATATCATTTATTTATCTAAAGAAATTATGTATTAGCATACTTTGTTTTATTGTGCTTCACTTTATTGCACTTAGAAGATATTGCACTTCTTACAAATTGAATGTTTGTGGCAACCCTGGATCAAGAAAATCTATCATGCCACTTTTCCAATAACATGTGCTTACTTCATGTGTCTGTGTTACATTTTGGTAATTCTCACAATATTCCAAATTTTAAAATTATTATTGTATTTGTTATGGTGACCTGTGATCAGTGATTTTTTTTTTAATGTTACTATTATAATTGTTTTGGGATGCCACAAACTACACCCATATAAACCTGTGAACTTAATTGATACAATTTGTGTTTTGACTGTTCCCACCAGCTGGACTTTCTCTCATCTTTCTCCCTTTCTTTGGGCCTTCCTATCCCCTGAGAGATAACAACATTGAAATTAGGCCAATTAATAATCCTACAGTGGTCTCTAAATGTTCAAGTAAAAGGAATGTTTGTATATCTGTCACTTTAAATCAAAAGCTGGAAATAATTAAGCTTAGTCTGAAAGGCATGTTAAAAACCTAGATAGACTGAAAGCTAGGCCTCTTGCACAAACAGCCAAGATGTGGAAATGAAAAGGAAAAGTTCTTGAAAGAAATTCAACATGCGACTCCAGTGAACACAAAAGTGAGAAGAAAGAGAAACAGCCTTATTGCTGATATGGAGAAAGTTTCAGTGGTTTGTATAGATCAAACCAGCTGCAGCATACCTTTAAGCCAAAGCCTAATTCAAAGCAAGACCCTAACTATTTTCAATTCCATGAAGGCTGAAAGCAGTGAGGAAACTGCAGAAGCAAAACTTGAAGCCAGCAGAGTCTGGTTCATGAGGTTTAAGGAAAGAAGCAATCTCTATTACATAAAAGCGCAAAATGAAGCAGCAAGTACTAATGTAGAAGCTGCAGCCAGTTATGCAAAAATCTAGCTAAGATCATTGATGAAGGTGGCTGCAATAAACAACAGATTTTTTCAATGCAAATAAAATAGCCTTATATTGAAGCAAGATGTCATCTAAGACTTTCATAGTTAGAGAGAAGTCAGTGCCAGACTTCGGTGCTCTAAAGGACAGGCGAACTCTCTTAATAGAGGCGAATGCAGCTGGTCTCTTTAAGTTGAAGCCAGTGCTCATTGACCATCCCAGAAATCCTAGGACCATTCAGAATTATGCTAAATCTACTCTGCCTATTCATATATGTAACAACAAATCCTGGATGACAGCACATCTGTTTGTACAACAGTTTGCTGAATATTTTAAGTCCACTGTTGAGACCTACTATTTAGAAAAAAGGATTCCTTTTAAAACATCACTGCACCTAGTCACCCAAGAGCTTTTTTCACGCTAATGAATGCAACATCCATTCAGCAGCTTGTGGATTAAGGTGTCATTTCGACTTAAATAATAAGTCCTATTATTTAAAAATAAAATAAGGCTATAGTTGCCATAGATAGTGATTCCTCTGATGGATTGGGCAAAGCAAATTGAAAATCTTCTGGAATGGATTAACTAGTTTAGATACCATTAGTAACATTGATAATTCATGGAAAGAGGTCAAAATATCATTTGGAAAAAGTTTATTTCAAACCTCATGGACAACTTTGGGGGTTCAAGACTTCAATGGAGGAAATAACTACAAGAGTGGTGGAAATAGCAAGATAATTAGAATCAGAAGTAGAGCCTGAAGATTAGACTGAATTGCTGCAGTCTCATGATAAAACTTGAATGGATGAGAAGCTGCTTCTTATGAATGAGCAAAGAAAGTGGTTTCTTGAATCTACTTCTAGTGAAGATGCTGTGAACACTGCTGAAATGCCAACAAAGGATTTAAAATATTACAAAAATTTAGTTGATAAAGCATGATCAAGGCTTGAAAGGATTACTCATTTTGAAAGACATTCTACTGTGGATAAAATACTATCAAACAGCATCACATTCTACAGAGAAATCTTTCATGAGAGGAAAGGTCAATTGTTGCGAGAAACTTGACTGTTGTCTATTTTTAAGAAATTGACCAGGCATGCCTGGACTATGAATTTGATTTTTTAAAATTTATTGTTTCCCAGACTTAGAGCCAGATATCTTTAACAAAACAACTTGTATATATTTCCTAAAGAAACTTATTTATACATCCCCACTGTAAGAAAATTTAGAATAACTTTTGTCTTTAGGTGCTGAGTTGATGGTCATTCATCACTGAAAAAGAGACAATCCTACATGATGTAAAGAGGAATTTTAGTTAATGCTGCTATACCTGATAGCAGATTTATTTTTGTAGCATATACTGTGTTTGAACAATTATTTAGGTGGCTAGGAAATCATGCCATAATGGAAAGACTTGAGAACTCTGTGTCCCCAAAACCAAGTTCAAGTCAACTCCATGACCCTGGACAGTCACTAAATTTTTCTGGGCTTTAGTTACTTTGTTTTTTAGGTGAGAGTTCTGGAACAGAATATTGGTGGATGGTGATAGCACAAGAGCACCTCACAAATAATTAGCATTCAAATATTTGGGGATGCATGAAAAAGGAATGCATAAGCAAATAAACATGTATTTTTGGCAAATAAATTCGAGACAATGTGCAATGCTAGTCTAACTCTTCTTAAATGTGTTCACAGTTATATGTAAGTGACATGGGAAAGCTTATAATCAAAGAATGCATGTAGTAATTTGCCACTGAGAATAATTAGGCCCTTAATCAAGAGAGAATCATAGCTTCTTGGATCTGGAGGGCATAATTGTGGTCATCTGATATGAGCCCCTCATTTACTGATGAAGATAGAGTCTAGGCTGAGAAAGATTTGGTGACTCACCCAAGGTCATATACTTAGTGGCATAGATGGAACTGGAAGCCAGCATCTTGCCTCCTACTCAGTGCTCCTTCTCTGTAGAACACACAGGTGATTCCCAGAGAAAAGTGGTGAAATAGATACCAATTTTCATATTCAAAATGATGAGTTTTTTTTTTAAGAACATTGCATTTTGCGCAATGACTTTGCTTATTTACTTTCACTTGTATGGTAATACAGCCTTGAATTGCCAAAAATGTTATACATTGTACCTGAATAATCCCAGATGCTGAAGAGGGAGGCTTATATGTTCTAAACTGAACTTCATTAAAGCACCTGCACATAAATTTCTTTTGACAAGTAAACACATAAAAAATGTCATTGCACAAGACTCTGTCCTGGATTTACTTTTAGTTAAGATGGTCACCCATGACTTCAATGCCATAACAGCATACTCATTAAGTTCATAGATGAGACTGAATTTAAAGTGGAGGCTAAAGCCTTGGGGGATGAAATTAGAATTGAAAATGACCTTAACAAATTGAACAAGTAATCAGAAAATAACAGGATGAAGTTCAATAAAAACAAGGGCAAAAAGATGTCAAGAACTCCAAGAAAAAAATAGAAAAGTCTAAGATGTGGAAATGGCAGATCAGGCTGAGAGCTACCCAAAGATATGTGGGTATATTACAGTGAATTTCAGATTAACATGATGCAATTATGTAGCAGGAGTTAGCATTTGCCACAATGCAAGCTGATGTATATATTTGGAATTCTATGTTTTCTGGAAAGGAGAACTATGATTCTGAAGTGTTTATGGAAGGTTTATCCCCTAAATGGTTCCCCTTACAACCAAGTTGTTTTCACCAAAGAGTAATCCAGTGTAGGAGGTAACAGGTAATACTGTTCAAGAATTAAAAAAAAAAAAAAAAAAGCAAGCAAAAAAACCTTCACTGTCTTATAGATACTGGGTAGGTAATAAGTGTGGTCATTACTTAACCAACCAACTGGAGAACTCCTGGCCACTCCTTGGCCCTAAGCTCCTTATTCTTTTATCTATCTGTCTGTCTGTCTGTCTGTCTATCTATGTATCTATCTATCTATGTATCTATCTATCTATCTATCTATCTATCTAGAATAGGAGTCTCACTCTGTTGCCAGGCTGGAGTGCAGTGACATGTTTACAGCCACTGCATTCTTGATATGCTGAGCTCAGGTGATCCTTCCACCTCAGCCTTCTAAGTAGCTGGAACCACAGGCACATGCCAACATGCCTAGCTAGTTTTTTTTATTTATTGTAGAGGTGAGGCCTCACCAAGTTGCCCAGGCTGGTCTTGAACCCCTGGGCTCAGGCAATCCTCTTGCCTCTGCCTCCCAAAGTGCTATATTGCAGGAATGAGCCACTATACCCGGCTAGCTCCTCATTCTTAATAGATATTTATCATTCTTAATAAATAGTTCAGAATGGTCCAGAAGTATTTAATATTAGTATTACCGTTCTTTAAAGTCAGCATGTCACTGTGATGCTTGAACATTTTGTTTACATGCAACATTCTGTAATGTCTAGTTATTTCTACTTAATGATAGACTTAGAGTAGAGGAGCATAGACTCTGAGGAGAATCCAGCCAAAAAGAAACTGTAACACAGCCAAGGGGAATGAATCAGATAATGAGCCAGGACCAGAGACAACAGCTTATGGCTAGTCACAGAGAGAAGGTAACTAACGTGTGAGAGAAGGTAGGCTTAATGATAGCAGGACCAGACACAGGACAGAAGTAGGGTTTTGGCCAGACTCGGTGCCTAGCCTGTAATCCCAGTATTTGCGGAGCCCATGGATTCGAGACCAGCCCGGGGAACTTGGCAAGACCTCATCTCTACAATAAATAAAAAATTAGCCGGGTGTGGTAGTGTGCATCTATAGTTCTGGCTACTTGGAAGGCTGAGGCAGAAGGATCACCAGAGCCCAGCAGGTCGACGCTGGGGTGGTTATGAGTGTGCCTCTGCATGCTAGCCTGGGTGATGGAGTGAGATTCCAACTTAAAATAAATAAGCAGAGCTTTTGCCTATGACTTATGAATATCTTACTTTCATACAAAGTCCTGAACTGAATTTACACAGGTTTTCTCATTTAGTATTCACATCTACATATAAATATGGTTGGTATCTACCTTTTTCACATGATAAAACTGAGGGGAAGAACAGGATAGTTACTTGTTCAAGGGCACGGTAAGTGGAAAAACTAGCATTTTAGTCAGGATTGTGTGAATTCAATATGTGTGATTTTTTAATCCCAACTAATTTGCCTCTAAAAGTATAAGCAAGGAAGGAAAGACAGAGAATAAGAGGTGGTGAAAATGAAGGAAAAGAACATGGAAATTTAATAAAGGAAAGGAATAGAGAAATAAGATGAAAAAGTGAATAGAGGAAGAAGAAAATGAAATAAAAAAGAAGCAATAATAGGGAGAAATGGGAAAGAAATTGAGAAAATTAAGGCTGTGTTAAAATGGAGGAAAGGAAGTTGGAACTCCAGCAGAGGATGCAGCAGTATGCTTCTGATAAGAGTGTTCTGGTGATCATGATCAGGACACCTCTCTTCCATGATGCTCTGTATTTTTCTAATCTTCCTCGAGTACTGGGTCCTGTTCAGACCTGTAGAAGTTAAAAAGAACCTTTTGCGTGTCTATTGGAAATCAAAAGAATGATTAAAAGAGCAGTAAACGGAACATGTGTGGGAACTTAAAAGGAAATGGGACATTGAACACTGAGAGGTGACCTATTAATGATCTTCAGGTATGAAAAAGCTATTAGCACAGGGACTGCAGGATTTATCTGGTATTAGAGCCAACCTCTTCAGCATCTATGAACACTGTGACTGCTTTTACTGCCTCTACCACTGCAGAATCTTTGAATTTTTGTGATCTATCCAAGGTGCTATGTGGCACTAGGGTCTGCTGCTGACTGGTTGCCACAGTCTATGAATCAAGTAACATTGTTCCTGAAATTCTGCTGGGATCTTTAGCAGGATGGATATGATCTGAACTTGACTACCTTCCCTGGAAAAACAAAATATGGCTTCAGGGAAGACAACCGGGTTTGAATTTTGATACTGCAACTTACGAGCTCGATGATCTTGGACAAGCTACTCAACTTTTCTCAACATCACTTCCTTCCTCTGCACAATGGAGAAAATATTACTTACCTCCCTATACGTGTTGGCCTTCCTCAGGCTAGGGAGATAGCAAGTTTCCCATAAATAATATCTTCATTTCTCCCCCTTGGCGTAAAACAAAAGTGCAGAGAGGACCTCATCTTCACCATGGGTTATCATATGTAGGGAAGCCAGAAGTAGCGTTTTTGGGGTAAGAAATGAAGCAATGTCCAGAAAATCCAGACCTTTCTATTTACATAAGTAAGGTTAGGATGGGACTTACTATGCTTAAGTCACCAGGAAGACACAGTTTGCTGGGTGATATGACTTACTGAAATTTCCTCCACCCTCATTTTCCAAGTGGTTCTTTAGTGTCAGAGGCTGACATCTGTGCTCTGATACTTGCATTTTTAAAACAGAACCACTTTGAAATGAGAGTTCGGCTGGGTTCAGTGGCTCAGCCTATAATCCCAGCACTTTGGGAGGCCGAGGCAAGTGGATAGTTTGAGCTCGCGGGTTCGAGACCAGCCCGGGCAACTTGGCAAGACCTCGTCTCTACAATACAAAAAAAAAAAGAAAATTAGCTGAGCATAGTAGTGCATGCCTGTAGTTCCAGCTACTTGGAAGGATGAGGTGGAAGGATCACCAGAGTCCAACAGGTCAACGCTGGGGTAGCTCTGAGTGTACCACTGCACTCCAGCTTGGGTTATGGAGTGAGACTCCAACTCAAAAAAAAAGAAAAGAAATGAGAGTTCAAATAGAGATAGACTCCTATACCCCTAGAGATGCATTTAACTTGCAAGTTAAAAAGACCCTTTCTTGTGTTTTTGACTAAGAGCCAGATTGAAAACTATGAAGTCCTGCTCTAAGTTTCTTTGGAAGGCATGGTTTTTCCCCAGTGGTGCATTCTACAGTCAGTTGCCAGTGCCCAGAGGTTGCCTCTGCCAATAACTTCCTTCTACATGCATGCATGCACGTTCATGTCCATTCACATTCACTCAGAAGCTACTTATGCATTCATGTGGACATATCTTGGCTTTGATTTACTTCTTGCAGGAAAGAAAAAAAAGCATCACTGAGCTCAAGATCCTTTAAATGTATTATTGTCATGTCCAGGTATTGTGGGATGCCTTAGACGAGTTTCTTACAAGACTTCTTTTTTGTTTTCAGTTACTTTGTGAACCGCAATGTGGAAAACAGGGCCAGGGGAGGTGTCCTTGTCTGAGAAGTTGTCTCTTGTGTACTTAAAGCCATTAGAAATGAGCTTTTGCCCAGTTTCTTTGAGCAGACCTTGTTTGTCTCTTTGTTTTCTCTTACATTGTCTTTGGCTCAGGTCAAGGAGTGCACAACTCTCACCATCTGGGACAGCAGAAAGAAGACAGCAGGTCTTTCTGAAGAGTAGAAATCTTCCTTTCCACTTCAGTGAGAAATCTAATCTTGTTTCTTTTAAATCCCCTTTGCCACTCAGATGCACACACTTATTCACAGGCCAGTAACATCAATTTGGCCTATACTCCTAACCAAGCTCTGCTTGAGTTAGTGAAACAATTTACTGATTGTTAGTAAATAAGTAAAGCCTGGGTCTTATTTATTTGGTACACAACTTAGAAGGTAAAGGGAAAAGAGTGTTGAAATAGTTGATGGATGATTTGAATAGGCTTCTTCATATATAAAGTTTCTCTATGTTAAGTGGATAATGACCTAAACAGAGAAGAAAACTAGTAAATCTTTTCATCAGGGTGCTGTTTACTCTTAGGTTATGAAGGGTAATACTTTGTTAGCTTAGATAAGGCCCTGTGTCATAATAATTGTTATCATTTTGAGAAGATGATGACTACCTTATGAGCTATTTCTTGTTGCAAATGCAGACTGTATGGAAATTGTGACATTCTCATTCACTGGTAGATGCCAAAACTTTACTTGTGACATAATATCTCATTTAAGAAGACCAAATGATATTTCTCTTAAGGAAATATACACAGGTACATAATTAATTTTCTCATTGTGTTTTATATACTTGTATATTTTAACCTGCTCAATATGAGCCATGAGTGCTATGACTAAAAACATACAAAGGCAAACAGTGAGCCTAATGTGAATGGAGGTTCATCCTTAAGGTTTTAACTTAAACATCAGTTTCCCAAATCGAGATTAATTCTTCTTCTTGTACACTACCCCGCAACTCTGCTTATTTTCTTTGTAACTTTCAGATTTCTTATCTATTGCCTAAATTTGGTTAGTGGGTACAAGTTTATACTATTCAGTCCTTCAATTTGCAGAATCTTCTATGTGTTAATGTCCTCCGAATTTATATCTTCATTTTGGAAAGCCTACCTGAACCCTTGACGCTTATGCCTACCTGCTCATTAATATTTCTACTGGGATTATTATAGGACTCTCCAATTACCTTGTCCCAACACAGACTCTTGATTTTCTCTGTGTGTCTGTTTCATGCCCTTCATGTACCTAATTTTAATCAATATTTATTGAGAGCTTCCTATACTTCATCTATACTTAAGATACTGGACTAAGTGCTTTACAGGTATTAACTTGTTTAATCTTCATAACAACCTTATGAGGTTAGATATTAATATCTGCACTTCACAGGAGGATGAAACTGAGATACAGAGAGAGATCTGGAAGTCAGACAGGTCATCAGTAGCAAATCTGGGCTTTGATCTGAGACTGCCTAGCACCAGTATCTGTGTTGACCTCAGCCTAATCACTGTTCTTTCCAGGATTTTTCTTAGTAAATGGCACCATCATTAACTCAGTTGCTTGTGTCTGAAACCTCAGAATTATCTTTGCTTCTCTTTCTTTCCACCCGGTATCAAATTTTTGAGCAAATCCTGTCATCTCCACCATCCGAACATATTCTGAAAGCGGTCAGTTCACACTGCCTCTACTGCCATCAGCACAGTCAAGTCTCCATCGTCTCCCCCCTTGTCTTTTGCATTCACTCCCACTCCTGTAGTCCATTCCTATTAGTAGCCAAATGGTCCTTTCAAAATATAACACTTCATGTCTGTTATTTGCTCAAAACCCTGCAACGGCTTTCCACCACACACAGACGATTCAAGGCTTGCTGTGTCCTGTGTGGTCTGTCTCTCTGACTCACCGGACTCGTTTCCTGTTCCTCTTCCCTTGGATCCCCCGGCTCCAGCCATGCTAGCTAACTTACTGTTCCTTGGACACTGGATCCAAGCAAGGTCCCATCACAAGATCTTTGTCTTTGTGGAGTCTTCTTGAAATCCTCCTCCTTCAGAAAAATCACACGACTCTTGCTTTATTTAAGTCTCTGCCCAAGAGTCACCTCTTTAGAGAAGACTTTTCTGTCCACCCTGCCTAACTTCCATCACACATCATCCTTCTTCCCACCATTAATTATCTTGACAGCGGCTCTCTCTAGGTAACATTCTACTACATATTTGCTTATTGTCTTTCTTCCTCACTGGAATGTTCTGAAGGGCAGAGACTAGTTTGTCATCACTGTCCTTAGCACCTAGACAGAGCCTGACTCCTAATTGGTGTGTAATAATACTTGTTGAATGATTGAAAGTATGAGAACTTGTATTCTAATTACAGGTATTAGTACATGCAAGTTCTACCTGAGCTTGCATCTCCATCATAAAATGTGTGAGGTATAAAATACCTTTCCCAGCATAATATGCAGGAACTTCAACAAACATTCATGTCTTTACCTCTGCTTGATGCCTAAATGAAGCAGAATGCCTTGCTTAAAAAGCAAGCAAATGACTGGATTCTGGGACCCCAGTTAGAAAGCCCAGGTTTACCTAGGTGCTAATCCTTTTGTGCTCAGACTCTACCTTTGATTACAACTTACGTCTGCTGTTTCCCACAGACACTGCTGACACTTAGTGTCTGTTGATTCCAATTAGAAAATTATCTTTTCAGCAAAGCAGCAGGGGGCTGGAGTCCAGATGTGTGCTGCATTTTTGTCTTCCTCTGCTCCTCCCAAAACCCTGAACTGGAAGCACGGTGTCTGGGAAAGTGACAGCAGGGCTGTGAGGGGGAGAAATGAGTCAAGTATCAATGCTTTACCCAGAGGAGCTCTTAAAGACACTCTGTTGATTGCCCTTCCTTGTAGAAAATAGGAAGACATTCAAAAGGCCGGACTTTGTTTCACCATCCTCCCGTCTAAGTGTGAAGAAATTTTTCCCCATATTCCTTCACATTCTATATTTCTAAGCCTCTTTTCAGCATTAACAGCCTTTCAGACCCCAGAACAAACGTTTATGCTGAGTAAAGCAGATGGTGTCCTGCTTTGCTGGACCCTCTCTGGGCCCAGGCATCTGAAGGAAACTCTTCACTTCCTGAGCAGTACCAACACTTTAAGTGGTTTCCACGCATTTGTATTAAGCAGTACGTTATTGACTAAAAGGAGGAAAACAGAGAAATTAAAGTAGTATTATTTGAAGATGGTTGTCCCCTTTTGCTAAATTTTTGGTAGGCTCCCAGTAATACTCATCCTTGGAGTACACTGTATACGGCCCTGTGTTCCATAGAACTCTACAGAAAAACCAAGTAGCAGTAAGTTTAGATAACAGGATCTTCAGAAGTTACAAAAGCTATATGATAATTGGAAACAATGAAACGAGACAAGTGTATATAAAGAAAACTGTCCTCCAGCCTCACACACCCTCCCCAGCCCTGCCCAGTATGGTGGAAACTGTTAGCTCTTTAGCAAAATGTGTTTGTTCTCCTTCCTGGGTACACAGATGGACTCTATTTCCCAGCCTCTCTTACAGTGAGGTGAGGCTACCTGATTAACCCCTAAAGACAATGTGGGCAGAAGTGATGAGGGTCACTTCAAGGCCTGGCCCATGCAAGCTCAACTGTGCTTCTTTTCATTAACTGGAATGCAGACACCTCCTAGGGACTTTGGAAGCCTCCTGTTGAAGATGGCAGAGTCTCCATTGGCTTGGGTTCCCAAATCACGGCATAGACGAGGCTGCCCTGCCAACTTCAGTTGGTCACATGCACTAGAAATGAAATTCTATTGTGTTGGAATTATAATACATTTCACAGACTATTTGTTACGGCAATTAGCCTACCACAGCTAATACACTGGATGTTATAACTTGTTTTTCAATAAGTGTATTTCTTTCTTCTCCATTTGATTATAAGCTTCTTGAAAGCAGAATCTGTGTATCCCCTTCTGTATCCAACACAGGGCCACACACAGAGACTGGCACAGGACACACTATCAGTAAATATTTGTTGGTCAGAGAATTTCTTTCTACCTTTTATTCCAGGAAGAGTTAAAACATGAGTAGGAACATGGCCAGATCATATGGGTTTTTCATTTTGCTTTGAAATCCATCTCGGGTATGAAGGATCTTTTATGTATATATAGCAGCTCAGAACTGACATGGTCAGTGAAGTGTGGCACACATTTTTTATTATACATAAATGGATTATCTGCTGTGACCCAGCTCTTCCATCATCCCGGCACATTCCTCCTGTCAACAGCTGTGTCGTGGGCGCTGAGAGGGGCCCTGAGCCAAGGGAGAATCAGAAACAGGTGGGGGTGGGTTTAGGCGTGGGAGCTTGTGCTGCTGACTGGGGATGAGTTGTGAATGCATCTGCAAGTCAAATAAAATGTTGATTATCTCTTCACTATCATATGCATCTTTCTTATTAACTGTTGTGATACATAATCAAGAGTTGACAATAGGAATATGTAAGTTAAAACTAGATAGGATACTAAACAAGCCCCATCCTAGGAACAATTGAAACTTTTTCAAGGGAGGAATTTATTAGTTTGGCATCAGATCTCTTTGAGGGAACAAAAGGCATTTTATTTCCACCAGCTGGCCGCAGGTCAGGCAGGTGACACATGGTAAATATTAAAATCCTCATTGTAGAGGGGGTGAGTTCCACCATCCTGGTTTCTCCAAAGTAAACCCAGCCAGCCTTTATCCTCAGTGGCAGGGGACAGTGTCCTCACGAACCCAACCCGCCCCCCATTGCCTCCACTTCTCTCCCTGTCTCTAAAGACCCATTTTTGGAAAATGAAACCAATGGTTCTCAAACATTAGCATGCATGAAACTTGTTAAAACCAGATCTCTGGGCTCCACCCCCACAGTTGCTGATTCAGTAGGTCTGGAGTGAAGCCTGAGAATTTGCATTTCTAGCAAGTTCTTGGGAGACGCTGATGCTGTTAGTCCTGGGGGGGCCACATTTTGGGCTCCACTGGTCTAGGCCTTCGTCCTCACTTTCAGTCAATGAAGGCTTCTAGGGTTATGCACACATGCAACAGCCTTACCAAGTGAAGGATCCCAGCAATGAGAGCTCCTTTTCCCATGCAGCCAGACGGGAGTTGTGGATTAGGAACAGAGCGGCTCAAAGCAGATCAGTGAAATGTCACCTAACACCAGGAACCCACACACTGTCTCTCCCTTTTGCTTGTCCAAATGTGTTCCTTCGTTCCCCCACTAGTCAAATGAAGAGGTCACTATAGATGAGTGGCTCTCAATTCTGGTGATCGTTAGCATCAACTGGTGAGACTTTAAATAATACTGTTGTTTAGACTAAATCCTGCTTAGAGATTCCAGTATAACTGGTCTGGGATAGGGCCCAGGGATCAGCATGTTAATATCGTTACAGGTGATTTTAACATACAGTCTGGTTGAAAACCGCTGGCATTTTCTAGGCCACTTCCAGATCCCAAAATCTACATTCATGTCCTCCCTTCCAGTGGAATCCCACCCTGTCTATTTGTCCCTCTTCCTCTGCCTAGTCCCCAAACTTCCAGCCTTGCTTGACTCTTGGCCCTGACCCTCTCTTACCTCTCGCTATTCATATTGTATTCTGTTTACCCTGCAGCACAAAGTCACTTCAGACCTCATTAAATTCCTTGCTAATTAACCAAAGGACAGTCCCAAACAACAGCAAAATGCATGGAAATTCACTGATAAAAACATAAACAACAAATTAGGAGCATTTCTGGAACCCCCATGAAAAGTTAACCATGGAAAGCAGAGGAGAGACCCATTTCTGGAAAGGGACTTTTGCTCATAGAGTCGCACAAGAACCAGAAGAGGACACATTTCATTTAATATTGGCTCCATTTGTAATTCCTTTCCCGACCCAACCCCATTTTGTTATGATTCCTACAGATTCACATGTCCTTTCTATTTACAGCAAGTGACTCAAATAAAAGGATTTCTGCAAAGGTGTGGTAGCTTTTGCCTGATAGGAATTCAAGTGTTACCTTTGTTTTCCATTGTATTTTTCTTAGTACAAATTTGAAGTTTTCAAGTGTTCTTGGTGCATAACTTCCTTGTAATTTCATTCTGACTCTCTGTAACTAGAAGCACTGGAACCTTCTTCACCTTCCTTTCTGAATTTCACTTGAAGGTTTAGTTGGTAGAGCTTTTTCAGTTCAGTTTTGTTTTGTTTTAGAGACGAGGTCTCAGTTGCCTAGACAGGAGTTTAGTGGCTTGATCATAGCTTACTATAGTTTCGAACTCTTTCATTCAAGAAATCCTCCTTATAGCTAGGACTACAGGCACATGCCACCATGTCCAGCTGATTTTTAATTTTTGTTTTTTTTGTAGATACCAAGTGGGGTGGGGGGTGGAGGTAAGAGTCTCACTACGATGCCAAGGCTAGTCTTGAACTCCTGGCCTTAAGTGACCCTCCTACCTTGACCTCCCAAGCTAGGATTACAAGCATGAGCCACCACACCCAGCTTAGTTGTCATTTTTAATTAGGCATTGTGTGTGTGTGTGTGTGTGTGTGTGTGTGTGTGTGTGTGTATTTTCAATCAAATGACTTTAGTTAAGTTGAGGGGCAGTTTAGTTAAGGTGAGGGGCACTAAGGCAATTTAAATTGATTCTCTCTTGTGTTCTGGCCATGAACCCGAGGCCTGAGGACGGGTGCCTTTCTGCTAATTAATTCTCCATGTCAGACATCTGGAAACCCGCCTTTTCTGCCTCATCTGAGTTGACTAATTAATTAAGCTATGTTTGTAAACAGGCGTTTTCTCCCTCAGCACTTTTTCATCATCTGTTTCTTTAGCCACAAGCTGGTGACCCCATTTAGTGGTAAACTACCTGGCCAACAATTCTGTTCTCCTACAGGCTTAGGAAGTTCCTTTTGGAGGCCACCCAGCCAGGCTTTGGAGTGAGACAGATAGGAATTTGAATACAGTCGAGCCATTTATTAACTATGTGACCACAGGTAAATTACCTCACATCTCAAGTGTCAGTTTCCCTATTTTTCGTCTGCAAAACATCCCATTTAGCTCAGTATCAGGGCATCATTGACAGCCTTTAAATACTAGGGTTTTTTTTGTTGTTTTTTGGGTTTTTTTGCTGAATGGCAGTGCTCATACCACCTTGCCTGAATGCAGGAAGTAACTAATTTCAAACTGCTTCCACGTACATTCACTTAATTGTTTCTCTCAAACTTCTATGGGGGTATTTTGGCAAATGTTGTTACCATCATATTTTACAGATAGAGAATAAGTCTCAGCAGGATTAAATACCAAGGTCCCCTGGCTAGTCAGGGACAGAGCCTGGCCAAGTCTTCATACTCTTGGCTTAGAACTCTTGCTTTGAGACCAGATTTTCCCCTGACCTTAAATGGAAGATGTGGAACTAGATTATAAACACTGGGGGTGGGGGGAGGGAGTTACGCAGATGTCCTGAAATCGCCTCAAAAAAGAAAATGATGCGATGCCACTAATTTTCAAGGTGTTTAAATGCCTTTTAGAGAAACATTATCTGCTACATGGGAATGTGCTGACAGTCTAACTGCTGGATTTCCCATTCTGTAGCATCTACCCTCTCACCATTCCACCAGCTTTTGTTGGTTTGTGGGTAAGTTGTTAGTAATTGTTGTGACCCAAAGTTATTAACTAATCTCAGAAACACTGATACTTGTATTTGGCAGTATGATGTATGTTTAATTCTCCCATCAATACTATAATATTAGAAGTAGAACATACATAGATACATACATATCTCCCCACTTGGCTCATAAAGAAACAGATTCCAAGAAGTGACTTGTCACATTTGCTGGGCTTGTCAGTGGTAGACCAGACCTGAAATCCAGGACTTCTATCTATGTGGCTAGTATTAGTTCAATAGTACCACAATTAAGAAGGCCTTAACATCAGCACTGTGCTTGTTTATATTAAAGCTCTAAAGAACTGTGTGCTACTTTGTCTTTAATTCTATCTTTGTCTTTCTTATTGCTTACTATCTTCCTCCTTGTTTTTTTTCTTCCCCCCCGATATATGTAGTCTTTTCCCCATGGTGGGTATATTTTGGTTAACCTCTGCTATAACAACTACCTCAAAACTCATGGCTTGAAACAACCACAGTTTTATTACTTAGCCTTCTTTGGGTTCGTTTGAGCTGGGATAAGCTGGGCAGTTCTTGGGCTGGTCTCACAGGGGGTCACTCGTCTGGCTACAGTCTTCTGGTGGCTCAACTGAGGCTGGATCATCCAACATGGCCTCAGTTGTGTCTCTAACAGTTGGTACAAGCTATTAGCCCAACCTCATTCTGCATTTTTGCTTAGTCTCAAGGAGGCGAGCCAAATTTTTCTCAGCAATATCAGCAATATTCCAAGAGGACAAGCCCCATTGACTGTCATTCATCAGGTCTCTACATGTGTCACATTTTTTGATATCTAATTGGCCAAAGCAAGTCACAAAGCTAAATCCAGAGTCAGTGCAAGAAGGGATTACACAAGGGCATTGGATGCTGGGACATACGATTCATTAGTTACCACTAATATGATAATCTACCATAAACGAATATAAAAATAATATCTATCTTATTAAACTATTCTGAGGGTTAAATTTGATAATGCATGTGTTTTGTTCAGCATGGCTCCTGACACACAGTAAATGCTGAATACATATTTTCTAGTCTTATCAGCAGCATTATTATTATCTATAATTAGCTTCCAGGGGCAAGTTCCCCTTTTGAAGTCTTATTCACTCATTTGCTCAAGTAGCATTTATTTAGGGTTTACTGTGATAATACTTTCTACGCTAGGCATTGGAGACACAAGAAAATAATATTCAACTATGCC
Source organism: Cephalopachus bancanus (assembly GCA_027257055.1). Lineage (NCBI taxonomy): Eukaryota > Metazoa > Chordata > Mammalia > Primates > Tarsiidae > Cephalopachus > Cephalopachus bancanus. Next base: position 870,457 of record JAPVLO010000382.1, on the reverse strand, counting down.
ATTGAGGAACTCATAGTCTACTGGAGGAGACCAGACACATAAGCAATTAAACATACTATATCACTGCAAGTTCAGAGGTTGAGGTATGCACAAGGTATTTTGGAAGTACGGAGGAAGCCAAGGGGTGTGGTGAGGAAAGACTGTTTGGTGTGCTCAATCCTGAAGGTGGAGTGGATGGCATCCAGAAGACAAGAGGCTCAAAACAGAGAATGTTGACGTGAGTAAAGGCATTCGGGTAACAAAGAGCATAGTGAGTCGTTATCAAACAAAAGTAGAAGGCTAGTTATCCTGAAGAGATAGGACAAAAAGAAACAAAGGCAGGAAGGCAAGAGAGGGAAAAAAAGAGAAAAGAATGAGGAGAAGGAGGAGGAGGAGGAGGAAGAAAAGGAGGAGGAGGAAGGGACAGAGGGAAGGAAAGAGAAGGGAGAAGAGAAAGAGGGAAAGGTAAAGAATAAATTTGTACTTTTCCAAAGAGTTTAGACATTCTGTAGGTGAGTGAGGAGACACAGGTTTTGCAAAGGGTAAGGATGGGGTTAGATCGGCATTTTAGAGAAATCACTCTGGGAGCCAAGTGGAGGATGAATTGGGAGCAGGGAAAACAATTGGGAGTAATGCAAAAATCAGGCAGGAGGCAGTGTGTTTGAGAATGGAAGCCAGGGTGGGCTCATTTCCTTTCATTTCCACCCTCCAAAGCTGAGGCAAGGCATTTCAGTGAGAGACGAAGTGACCTGGGATATCCCAGTTTGGGATAGTATAGTCTAGAATATCTGGGGAAATGTTATTTTCTACATATTTAACAGATCTGCTTATCAACGAAATTAACTTGTACTGGTTAAAGAGGGGTAGTAGACCCTGGACAATCTTAGAGTGAGTGTTATTGTCAGAGATTTAGTCTTGTGAGGTGTGAGGAATTTGACAAGGTACCTCAGAGAGAACATTGAGTACATTCTTGGACACAGATCTTTCAAGTTTTTTTTCCTTTCTTCTTTCTTTTTTTTGTCTTTGTGGTCTAGTCTTCTAAAACTGTAATGTATTTTAAATGACTTTGACCTCTTCCATTTTGTGCTCCCTTATTGCCTCAGTAATTTTTATGTGTCTTCTCAAGGTTTATGCCTTGTTTCTTTTCATATATATTCACAACCTTATGTCATGGATTTCCTGGATGATCACACTTTCAACTATGCTGCTTCATTGTCCCAGAAAGCACATTCATAATTATCAGTGTTTACATTGAGACTTGTGGTCTGGAAAACATTGTCATTATACTTATGCAATATGTCCCTTTTCTAGACTGCTTCTCATTACTTTCTTTCTGACACTTGTGTATGAGCACCCTGCAGTGATAAAAGCAGCTCTCTGCAGTCTTATTTGATGAGGTCCTGCTCCAGTTCAGCTGCTTTTTCTAGCTCCTAAAAATTTGCATGAGAACCCAATTTTACTTGTTTGATTGGTTTATGAAATATGCAATGATTTGTATCACTTTTCATTAGCATCCTGAGATATACTTGAGAGGTGCTAGTCCAGTGTGTGTAAGATGTCTGGGTAGATTCCTGCATATTTTCAAGTAACCTTGTCTTTAAAAATATTGAAAACATCGGACATTTAGGGGAAGATCACGAAGAGGATGAGACTGATGAGAAGGCAAGGGGCAAAGCAAACTGGAGCATCTAGTAAGCCTGACTGTAGAGCATCAGTCATCTCTGGCTCCAGGAGTCTTCCGTAGTAACTCCATACCTTGTGGATGGTTTGCACTTGGTGTCTTCCATCCTCCTGCTGCTCTGGACCTCTACACTCTCTAATGTTATGGTAGGTCCAAGGCACACAGAACTGTCAAGGAGAACAGGTCAGAAGGGCTATTCTGGTTCAGTACCATTACCATTTACTGGGCACAATTACAGCATGTCTATTATTATCCTCTGCATATAAGCACCCTATTTAATCTTTGAGGTAGTACAGAAGAGCGGCAAAAAAACAAAGGCTTTGGTACCAGACTGCCTAGGTTCAAATCCTGTTTCTCCCACTTACTTGACTAGGGGAACCTCTAGGTGTAAGGGTCTTAGAGGAACCTTGTGGTTATGAGTTCTTAATCCTGGGATAAGATTTGTTAAAGGGTGCACAGAGAGTAGTAGGGGAGACAGGAGGCATGCCAATCACTGCACCTGGCAGCAGGGTCTGGCATATAGGCCAGGTAGTAAGAGATGCCAAATAACGGGCAGAGTGAGGCTGGCTGTGACTGTAGACTCTATGGCTGTCCAAACACTCCCACAGGGCCAGGTAGGGGATGCAGCCGTAAGCCACTATCCAGGCAACAGGATCTCTACCAATTGTCCCTGCCTTAATCCAAGACTTGGAGAGAGAAAGTGGAAGCCTCCTGCTTCTCCTTCCTCTGGCTCCAGGCAGGGAGGCACTTGTCTAGCAATGACTGTGGACTCTGCCTATCACTGGCGACCCAATCTACGTCTTGACTCCTGAGATGTTCACAGAAAGTCGGTGATGATAAATATCACTACTAACACCACAACTGCTGTCGATTTCCCTCAGTGCTCACTGTGTTCCAGGCATTTTGAAAAGCACTTCATGTACATTATTTCATTTAATTTTCATCAAAACCCCACAAAGATAGTTTCAGTTATCATCTATTGCCATGTAGAAATGAGATATACCATGTATTATGAGATACATTTTGATTACAAAGAATAGACACACAACTTGAACTAGCTTAAGCAAAAGATACATTTATTATAAGGATACTGGATTGTCTCAACAGAATCCACAACAAGAATGTGATTGAGCCTCAAGAATAATAATAAACTGGGACTCTGATGTGCTCATACATCTTGCTCACACAATCACTTGTATTTATTTTTCAGTGGTTACTGGCTTTATTCTTTTCTCTCAGTCCATAGACTACAAAACATGACTGCCAAGAGCTTCTGAAATTTACATATTATGGCTGATGTTGTTAGAGGGAGTCTTACTTGACACTCTTCTTGGTCCTAAAGCCTAAAATCTTAAGGATTTAACCCAGCTGGTCAGGTGTTCCACCACTCAACTGTGTCTGGGCTGTTGGGTGGACAGGAAGATGGAATGTCATGGCAACTTCCATAGGACCACATGGCTGGAGTTGAGGAAGGGACAGTTCACAAAAGGAGATAATGAGCTAAGGAGAGCGGTGAGGGGAGAGGGAGAGTTAGTGGCAAGAGGCAAGGATAGTAAGATAGGGAATCAAAACAGTGAGCATCCACAACCCAAGGCTTAAAAGTTAAGCGACTTGTCCAGAGTCACACACAACCAACAATGGCAAAGCCAGGACTCAAATTAGGCCTTTCTGCTTTCAAAGCCTTTGCTCTTAACTGATGTTGACAAGTTACAATAAAGTAAGTGGAGCGCACAAATGAATGGATGAATACATGCCTACAAATACGCATATATACATTTATACATAAGTTTTAATGAACTCCTTGCCGAGCCAGGGTTCAAATCCAGGGAGTCATAGCTCAGAATGATCAGACATGCACATCTTTGCTCTACTCTTACAGTTGTCATTTGAAGATAAAGGTAGAGAGTAATGACAAGGTAACTTAATGCAGCATTGTCAGTGGTTGCAGCCTGTGACCCAGTCCCCCGAAAACCAACTGTAAAGGCATCCCTGGAGCCCACCCATCATCCATCAGTTGGACAGCCAGCATCCCTGCTGGGGTGTGTTCAGAGCAAGCCAAGGCCTTGGCATGGTGCACACACAATCAGGAGGAAGTTGATTCAGAGGGAGTAGAACTGGCCTTGGTGCTGTTTCTTCTCTTACTGGGTCCGCTTGCCCCAGAGGATCGTTGGGGACGAAGTTTTGATGTTCCAGAAGAAGGGCCTTCTTTGGAAGAAGGCACATCAGAGGGGAAGGTGGAACTCGAATCTCAGTCAAAGAGCTCCTTTAAGCCCCAGAATAGTCTGAAGATTGACTTTTCACGGATGGGGAGCTGGGGTTTGGGGGATTTTGAACCCTTGAGCCAAGAAGGTGTCAAATACTTCAGGAAAATTTGTAGCATTTTTCAGCCTATTTGAGTCTGTTTAGCAAACTATTTACAAAATATTCTGACCTAAAAGAAGTAATGCCCTTTCTAAAACATCTATCATGTCCTAGAGGGCAGGGGGCTTATGGGAAGAACGCACTTGACTTCATGGGACTCTTTGGTTTCAAGATCTTTGGTAAATAAACCCAGAAGCGTAGTAGTATTTTTATTCCTATGATTCCTGTTTTTATTTCCACTTGAATGAAGACGCTAAGTGAAACCAAAAGAATAGCATGAAGTTTACGTTTTTGTTTTTGTTTTTTGAATCAGAGTCTCACTCTGGCTAGAGTGCAGTGACACCAAAACTGCTCACCACAGCCTCCACCTCCTAGGTTCAGGTGATCCTTCCACCTCAGCCTCCCGAGTAGCTGGAACTACAGGCACATGCCACCATGCCTGGCTAATTTTTTTTTTTTTGGTAGAGATGAGGTCTTGCTATGTTGCTCTGGCTGGTTTTGAACTCCTGGGCTCAAGCACTCCTCCTGCCTCAGCCCCCCAAAGTTCTGGGATTACAGGTATGAGTCGTTGCGCCTGGCTTACTCTGATATTTTGAGACAAATGGAGTTAATAGCTTGGGAAGTTGGAGTTTGCTTGATATTACCTCCTTGCCATTTTCAAGACACTTGCAGAAAATATATATTTCTGGGAGGAAGTTAGGCACATTAAGGAGTTACACTGATGATTTCAATTGCAGCAATAATAGCAATAATGAGGAGGAGGAGATTAAAAACAGCAAATACTTGCATGAAACTCATATGATCCAGGCACAGAGAGGTTAAATATCTCACCGAAGATTATACAGCTCGTCAGTATTCTGCCTCCTATTGCTGCCTGCTACCATTCTGTCTAGCTGGCTCCTGCTATGAACTTCAGTTGCTGCTTGCCATGAAACCTTTAGACACAACCATCAGGGATTCTGGGTGGCTGGGGTAAGACAAAACCAACTCTTCTACTCTCTCAGATCCCCATAAGGTTGCAAGAAATAAAGTGGTTGGGAACATTCTCTTGGCAACATAGCATAGTGAAACAAATAGGAGTTCTGGAGTCAAATCGGGTAAAATCCTGGTCCCTCAAAGAGCCTCAGGTGTTTTGGTCTATATTATGGATAATTAATAATAGCTACCTTTGTGGCAGTTCATGGCAAGGAAATGCTAGACCTTTATGAGAAGTGCCTGGCACTGGGCCTAGGCCATCATGGCCACATTTACTATAACATTATCGCATCTCTGTTCGTGGTGTTATGTGAAATGAACCTAACTGCTCTCCAGTGCTCAGGGATTCAACAACTTCTATTCCTGGCACCTGATCCTACTCTATCCCTCCCATCCCCTTCCCATTCCCTCTCTCTCCAGAGCAGGAGCTGTGGCAGGAGGGATGAATGGAGGTGAAGGATCACTCAGAGGACAACACCTTGCAGCAACAATGGGCATGCACAGTTCTCTTGGAGAGGCAGAGGTCAGCCAGGGATGGCATCTGAGGCCTAAAATGACAGCGGATGTCTCAGTGTCCCTGGGAGAGCCACACAGGTGCAGGATCGGAGAGATGGGCCTTCCTTTGGCCTGTGTGCTCAGAGCTGCCGGTTCCCAGCTAATTAAATGACAAGTCAGTAACAGGCCAAAGGCAATCATGGATCAAATTTGAATAGGGAAATCATTTTCAAATGCATTTTTTCAAACTCTGAATTTCTAAACCAAGACGTCCCTGAATATGCAAATTATCAGAAGAAGGGGCATCAGACTGTGCCAGTGGCCTTGGCAGATACTGCAGCAGACTGTGCCGTTGTACTTACCGCAATTCACATGGAACCGAGTCAGACGAGGGTAACTTTATAGTCAGGAAGATTGAAGAGAAATGGAATGAAGAGACGTGGGGCAGCTGTGGCCTCCTGCCTCCTTTTCATGGAAGAACACAGGCGTGGTATCTAGTGGAAGCTTTGTGGAGAGTATGATACATTTTTTTTTCCTCAGTAACATCAGTCAGTGATTTACTGAGAACATTTGTTTAAGACCATACAAGGGACAGAAAGAGGTAATATAACATAGAAGACTCTGCCCTCAAAGTGCTTAAAGACGCATTCAGAGTCATGAAATCAAAATATAGCTAACATTTTAATATGATAGCCAAAGAGAAAGGTTGACCCATGCAATTATTACAGTAGATCAAATACCAAAGCTTTCTCTCTGGGCTGGGATGACCAGGCGGGACAGTATCATGAAAGTGGCCAAGAAGGGCCGAGAAGAATGCATGCCTTGGGCCACAGCCCTCCAGGCAGGGGAAGGGGCTGAGCAGAGGGAAGACCATGTACAACAATAGAAAGCAAAGCTGTAGCTCTATCCTGCGCAGTATAGTAAAAGCTGCACACAAAAGTATACCAAGAAAGACAAAGAAGAGTACTTTGAGAGTTGGGTAGATGTTTTTTTAAGGTAGGAAATCCAATCCTCTATTTAAAAAGACATATTTTACCTCAAGAGGAAAAAGCAGTAAAAGTAAAATTTTGTGCATAGAAAAAAGACCAAAACACAGTCAGAAGACAAATCTCAGAGTGGGAACAATATTTCAAGCATATCTGTCAGATAAAGAGTTACTATCATGCCACACCAGGAGTTCTTCCCTACAAATAGATAAGAAAGATAAACAACTCAATAGAAAATGGGTAAAAGATGTGACTAGAGGGTAGGAAAGGGAAATCTAAATGGCTAACAGATGTGGAAAGGTGCTCACACACCCTGTGAGTCAAGGAATGAAAATTAGAGCAGTAAGATACCATTTTTTCCATTTCTCAACTTGGCAAACATTTAATAGTGATAAGAATTCAGTGCTGGTGAGAATGAGCAAGAAGCACTGTTGTGCTCTGCTGAGAGGAATTTCAATTGCTGCAAACTGTTGTATTCTGGCGCCAATGAGACCATTTGAAAACATATATATCCTTTTATTCTGCTTTTTCGATACTGGGAATTGATGCCTTAGAAGTACCAAGGTATATATTATGCAATTTGGTTAATTTTTAAAACACATATCCTAAATATTTATCGACAAGATTATGAGTGAATAAACTGAGGTATGTTCATTTTTATGAGCTACTATGCAGTCATCATATGGAATTAGATTTACTGTCTGTTGAGTTGGAAAAAAACCCATTAAAGTGGGAAAAACAAGTAACAGAGAAATGCGTAGATTATGGTCTGAATTAGGAAACACACACACATATGTACAACAAACATATTCCCTTCTTCGTATGTATGTGTATTTATTTTGAATGGATACAAAGAATGGAGGACCATACACCAGAAAGTTCACTTGTTTACAAGGGTTGGGGAGAGGGGAGGTGCTGTGATTTGAATGTGTTCTCCAAAGTTCATGTGTTAAGACGTAATCTCCAATGCAGTAGTATTGAGAGGTGGGATCTTTAAGCGGTGATTAGATTATCAGGCTCTGCCCTCAAGAATGGGTTAGTTATCCAGAGAGTAGATTCATTATTAAAACAAGTTTGGTCCTCTCCTACTCTCTCTTGAGTGTGTTCTCTTGTCCTTCCTTTTGCCATGAGGTGACACAGATGCCTACACCCTGATATTAGACTCCTCAGCCTTCAGAAGTGTGAGAAATAAATCTTCAAAAATTACTCAGTCTATGATTTTCTTCTATAGTAGCACAAAACGGATTAAGACAGATAAAAACAGAACAATAAAGATTGAGCAAAATGAAGTACTATCATAAACTCAAACTTTAAAACTCCTCAGCATTAAGATGTGTAGCTTTGGGGGTAGAGAAATGAGAGTGCCCTCCTATCCTCGGATTTCAGGAGTCAGACCTGCCCAGGGGCAGCCCCAACACATGACTGGGGAGAGCTACCAGACATGATACTGTTTGGGGACAAAACAAGATGCAGAATTTGGGCTGCCTTGCAGAGACTCTGCCTAATCCTTTAGTTTGCCCAGGGAAATACCACATAGCTTGAAATTTCACATTTTAAAAGTCAGATGAAGGTTTAAAATAAGCAGCAAGTGTTTCGTGTTAGATCCAGATGTCATCTCAAGCAAAAAACAAAAATGCTCTGGTTTTTGAAAAATAACCTTTGACATCTAAAGAGGCTCTAATAAGTGCTTTTGTTCCAGGATCTTAAAAATATGACTTTATGTGCAGAAGAGAGAGGCAGCCCGAGGAGACTGATGTCCTTTGCTTCTCTGGGCAAGGACTGCCACAGCCACAATGCCCTGCTTGGGTCCCCTCTCCCTTCTTCACAGTGACACATTCACCCTGCTGCATACATCGACTGTTCATGGCAGAGGGACAAACTCGGGGACTTTCAGAGAGGAACACAGTCCCTGTAGCCTTGTTTTTATGCGTGGCCTTGTCAGGGTGCTAATTGGTGCCAATTTTACTGGCAGTGACGGAGGAAATCTGTTAGCAGAAGGAAGACTTTGAAGTCTAAAATCGCCATAGATTGGCTCCCTAGAATATTCATAAGGGAAGCCTTATGACCAAGTCCACTCTAATTTGCCATAGGTTTGCAAGGTAGACTTCCTTCCCAGGAGAAATGCCTAGTTGTATGGATGTCCAGCTTGTACCAAGAGAACCTAACCAAAAACCCTAAAACATGACTCCACTTTTTTTTCTGAGAAAACGAGGCAAAGATTTTTTTTTCTCTTGAGAAAGATGATTTCAGTCCTCAAGAGATCTTTTTAAATGTTAGTATGACAGATAACTGAATTTTTTATAGACAGATGTTTTTATTAAATGTGCTTGGAGTAATGATGTTTGTTTAGTATTTTCCTCAAAGGAATTCAGAATGCTTTGCATTTTCTTGGTTATTTCTTAAGGTATTTTTTTCTGATCATATTTTAATCTTGACTATAAATTCTTCATTCAGTTTTTCTCACTGAATTTTCTCTGAAATTGTTCCCGTAAGTCTCATTTCCTGCTATTCTCTGCATCTGCAGGATTATAGACCCCCACCACTTCAGACATCCAAGACAAGTATTCAAGACATTTCCTCACTGTGTCTGGCTTCTCTTTCTCTATTTGCTACTTATTACTGTTCTTTCAAACTTTTCTATTTATAAGAGTTTCACCATACTTCTCCCTTGAGAGAATAATTGCTTGAAATATACCTTGTTCTTCTACATAAATATTTCCTTTTTAAATGTTATTTGTTTACTTATTTTCAATCTGTCTCACTCCATACAGAATTTGAGGTAACTATCTAAATGTATTCTTTAACATGAGCCGTGATTATTGGCATTGGGAATCTGATATTCATAGTAGATTTTCTTTTTCAAAAAAGTTTCTCCTTTCAGTCCTCAGGGATTCATCTAAGTTTCCTTTTCACTAAGATTATCCTTAAAAAAAATAAGAAAAAAATCATGAGTTTAAGACAAACTAATATTTTGTAGAAACAAATCAGATAATTCCCTGCCTTCAGGAAATAACCACCAAGAACCCCTCTTCATTGAAATCATCAGTTAGTTGAGTGCCCCTGTCCTGAGGAGACCATGGGTGATTATTAAATTATGTGTAAGACACCTTAGAAATCCCCTCAGTTATTTTTATGGATATAGAAACTGAGACCAGAAAGTTTTAGAAACTTATTTAGTCTCAGAAGTACTCAGAGACATGTTAAGAATTTAGTTTAGAAGACAAATAACCTGACAGGTTTTAAAAAATCATTAAAGAAGGTAGTAAATAGCATGAAATAATGAATGATGTGGCTATTCTGGGCAGTGGTGAGCTGGTAGATGATTAACAACCAGGGGAGGGGGTAGACACAAGCAGCCTGATTTGTGTTGTTTGCTAGTTTCATGGTGCCCATGCCAGTTTCAGGCTACCAACCTGATGCCCTTGAACAAGGAGTTGGGAAGAAATGAGCACAATCCACTTGGCTCTCAGGAGTGACAGAGATCGTCCACCTAGCGTGAGCAAGTCTGTAAGGAGGAAGAAAACTGAGCTAGACCATTTCTCCCTGTGCCCTAGACACTGCTGTGAAGGACGGCCATGGTTTTTCCATCCAACAACTGTCCCAATCTGCCTCTTCGCTCTTGCTCTTTCCTTGGTGAATAAAGAACTCTCCACCTAATGAGCTATGACTTATACCTCAAGGCCAGTCAAAGATAAGGGTCTCTGTGAGGTTTTCTCTGACCCTTTTGGAAATAATCTCTTCCCTGCTTTGAATGCCAGAATACTTCATTTATATCTTTTATTAGGGTAATTACCAAAGCCTATCTTGGTATTATTGTCAGTAGATGGTGTCTTTCCCCTCTAGACTGTCCTTGGAGGACAGGGACCATGTCTTACTCCTTCATTTTCAGAAAAGCGGCACAGGCTAGTGGGTAGGAGCCCAAGGTCTAGAGTCAGACTGCTCAGCTTCAAGGCCTAACACTGTACTCACTTGCTGTGGGATCCTGGGAAATTTAGCAAACCCCTCCGTAATCATCTGTAAAATGAGACCTTAAATGTGAGTCTCGATCTCCCAAATTTGCTGTGACAATGAAATTGTTAGATAGGGTCAGTACCTGGCACATTTAAACCCTCAATAAATGTTACATAGTATTCCTATCTCTAGCATATAGTCAAGTGCCTAGAGCAGAATTGGTGTGCGGTTGTTGGTTGCACTGAGTTGATATGAAGCAAGGATACGATGCAGTTAGCTTGGTAGGAAGTTGAGAAGGGGTGTGCGAGAAGGAGCTGTATGAACAAGCTATTGTTGAAGAAGAATGGTATATTTAATAAAAATCAGTGGATTATAGAATTATAAAATCAGAACCCAGTATCCCTGCTGTGGAATGATGAACACAGGGCAGGGTATGATCATCTGTACTCTCCCTTCACCCCATATGCCAGATGCGGTACCTCTATAAAGATACCATTACTGTTGCAATAGCTTTTATAGGCTGCTGTTGATTGAGATATCCCCTTTTCAATGTTGTGCATTTGCTTTCTAAAACATCTCAATGCTGTATTTTAAGTACAAATAATGTTAAATTTTATTCTATTTGGTTCATCCATCATCCAATGAATTCACATCTCTTCCAAACTTGATACTGCAATGCAGTATATTTTCTGTCCTGCCTAGTTTTGTGTTATCTGCAATTTTGTGAGCATGGCTTCTACTTTGTTTTCTAAAACACTATACAGGCCACTTCTGAAAACACAGTCCTCTGACATGTAGTTAGAGATTTCTTTCCATTTTGGCCATGATTTATAGATCTTTTTTTTTCCTTTTTGGTTACAGATTTTGAACCCCTTTCAAATCTATCAAAGTATGCAATAATATGCATATTCTATCATCTTGTTCACAAGAATGTCATGAGAAACTCTGCCAAAATGCTATGTCTGCAGCATTTCCCCCCACAGTTATAGAAAGTCTATTAGAAAGGAAAATGCTGCTAGTTTGTTGCAATCTGTTCCTAATTAACCTATGTTAGTTCCCAATATCAACAATATCCTTTTCCGAGTTGAACAAGGAATTCATGGTTCAAAATAGTGAAGTTAACTGTGGCAAGTTAGGCTAGGCTCAATGTACAGACCTTGACCATCTAGTGAGACGTTTGGGCACAGTCCTGAAGGCAGTGAGAAATGGTCGAAATTTTTGAATCAGGATTATATAACAGAAGTGTGTTTTAAGAAAGCCATCTGGTGGCAGTGTCCACAACGGGATCTGGGGGGACCCTTATGTGAAGTGTGAAGTTTCCCGCAATAATCTCAGAATGGGTTGCTGGACTACGTTAGGCTAGACTAGCAGCAATAAAGAAAGATAAATGTGGATTAAAAAAATCAAAAGAGGCTATTGAGGGAAGATGATAAAGGATTTTAAAAATCACAAAAATAGGTACCTTAGGACTTCCCAGCCACTTTCACATTATTGAATGTGCAGAAAATAATACAGGTTTGGCCACTGTGGTAAATACAATTGCTTGGGGATGGAGGTGACCAATGTCATAGGACCCCAGGGCTGAGTTTTCCTCTCCCAAGCCCCACCTGTCCCCAGCCACTGGCAGAGGACATTAATATCTCCACATGGCTGGGAAGCTGCTTGGACATTTCTGCATTAAAAATAAGTAGTCTTAGCCATATGAGGAAAAACATACCAAAATCAGGATCCAAAGTTCAGAGAGAAGTATATGTATTTTACAAAGCAAACGTTTGGTTCAGTGCACAATTCTGAACAAAGTAGCAAATTATCATTTACACATTTGGATGAAAACCAACCAGCATCAGTTCAGGAAGCACTGCGTAGGAGCCAAACAAGATAGCACAGGCCACCAAATCACTACCCATGTCATCATACAATGACACAAGCACAGTGGCTGTACCACTAGGCAAAGAAAGAAGGGAGCCAGGGTTTTACTTTAATATGGGAATCCAAGCCTATTTTCTTGAAAATGTATGAAGTGCTGCCAACTTGTTGCTTCTTACTGATTTCTGTAGTTAATAAATTAAGCAGTTTTGTAGCCCTGGTGCCTCACCTGTTCTGCTAATTTGCATTGCTGCATGAAGGAACTTGTAGATTGAGAAAATGCAGGAGTTTGCAATCCACAATTCCTTGTGATAATTGAAGATGCTCAGTTATAGGAAATTAGAAAGTATTCTTCTTCCTCCATTAAACATAATAACAGAGAACAAGAACACACCAACAAAGGAATGCCGATTCTATTGTAAAAAAAAAAAATAGCAATGAATGGCTCTTCTGAAAATTAATAGAACCAACTCATTTCTCCAGATGGTTTTCAGCAGGCTGCCATGGACATGAGTCAGGGGCACCCGCCTTTCACACTGGAGTTCATGTGGGTGGTGCTTCTGGTGTTGGGATGCCCAGCCTGTGTGGCCATTGGTGGCAGCTCACAGAGAGACCTATTGGATTCATCCAGGGCTTCCACCTAGTCCAAGCATTACCTGTGAGTTCCCTTAGCCCAACCACACTCCCTTTCCAGATGAACTGTGTTAGTATTCTTTAATCCCAATGCATCATTTTATTCTGATTCAGATCAATCTAGCTCTCCCCACTGGTTCTCCTTTACAGCCAAAACACATCCTTCTGGCTCATTTGCTCCCATCCTTCCATTGAACTTTCCAAAGCTATTTGTTGCTCTCACCATCATGCTCCTTGTGACAGTTAAGAAGGAAAAAATGCCTCACATAATGCAGGAAACATGGGCATCCTCTCGCACTTGCTACAGCTTCAGTCCAGTACCTACCACACAGCGTTGCAAACAGTTGCTTACATTTCTGACACCTTCACTCAGTGTGAGCTTGATGAAGGGCAGATTGATGTTTCTTTAAGCCACGGGGCTTAACAGGGTGTCAGCACGTAGCAGGTCCTCATTTAGTGGCTGGTAAATGAGTGGTGAAAGCGAATGTATTGCCCTTCTTACATTTGGACACAGAAGTCTCCTTTTGGACATATGGTTTCAAAAGTATTTCTCTTTCTGTTACATACAATGCCTGTGCTTGTTGGACTTTGTTTATCAGCTTTCTGGGAAAATGCTAGGCCAGGCTATTATGTTGTGGCCAGTGTTTTCTGAGTCTTGTGTTCATCCTGTGCAGGTGGGGAAGTGGAAAGACAAGTCCCTGCAGATGAAATACTATGTGTGGCCCCGGATGTGTCCTGAGACCGAAGAACAGGAAGATGACCACTTGAGCATTGTGACCCTGGAGGAGGCGCCATTTGTCATTGTGGAAAGTGTGGACCCCCTGAGTGGAACCTGCATGAGGAACACAGTCCCCTGCCAGAAACGCATAGTCACTGAGTACGACATCCTTCTCAATGGCTCTGGGTGGCACAGGAGGGCAGATTTGATGCAGCTGTTAGCACCTGGAGGGCCTGAGACCTGAGGCATAGAATGAATTGAGCGCCATGTTTGATTTCCAGTTACTACTGAGGGATGGAATTACTGGCAACCCTTTAATCTGATGTCTGGTTCTGTCCAGATGGTAACCAGTGAAAATGACTACTAACTTCCTCTGCCAAAGTTCCTTTGGGCTTGCCTGGCCTCAGTGACCAGGGACCTCAAATTTCTGGAGATTTAAGTTGGCTTTTGGTATTGAAAATGTTTTTTCAGGTCAGCCTATCCTGAAATTTTGAGATTTAGAACCATATTTGGAAAGAGATAAAACTCATCTATGCTGTTAAAAGTCAGAAAAATGGTTCGCTTTGGTGGGAAGTGCCTGAAAGGGGGAATAAAAGGCCTCTCAGGTGCTGGTAACTTTTCTGTATCTGGATGAGAGTGCTGGCTAAAAGGGTGAATTCAGTGTGTGAAAATTCATCAGACTGAACCTTTAGAATATGCACCCTTTCCTGATGTATACTGTACTTCAAAGGAGCATTAAAATTTGTGAGAATACATGGTTCAATGTGATGAGACAATGAGAATATTGCAGTTCTGTAGTCTGATGTATTTCTTCACTGAGATCTGGCATAAATTATGCTGAGCTGTGAAAGGGGCCTGCTTTGGGGTTGGAGGGATTTCTGTTTAATGACAAAGGGCAAAATTTTGTCTCTTGTACAAAACCTTGGTTTTTGTTGTTGCTTTTTTAACTGGCTAGGAATAAAACAGATGAGGAGCCAGGTTACATCAAAAAATGCTGCAAGGGGTTCTGTATTGACATCCTTAAGAAAATTTCTAAATCTGTGAAGTTCACCTATGACCTTTACCTGGTTACCAACGGCAAGCATGGGAAGAAAATCAATGGAACCTGGAATGGTATGATTGGAGAGGTGAGTGCCAAGAATTAAGGGCCATGTCTATTTTTCATTTTTTTGTTTTGTTTTAATATTTTTAAAATCAGGCTCTTTTTATGAATTTTGGGAAATATAAAATAGTAAATAGGAGTACTTTTCCTACCATACAAAGAAAACCACTGCCGGGCCATGAATATTCTTGCCTTCTGGAGTGTTCTAATTGGAGCATTGCACCTTTCTCTTCAGGTGGTCATGAAGAGGGCCTACATGGCGGTGGGGTCACTCACCATCAATGAGGAGCGATCGGAGGTGGTTGACTTCTCGGTGCCCTTCATAGAGACAGGCATCAGTGTCATGGTGTCACGCAGCAATGGGACTGTCTCACCTTCTGCCTTCTTAGGTAAGTGATGGGTTTGCTGGTGGAAGGAAATGGGCGTACGGACAGGGAGATGGAATAAGGAACACCCGAAGGGGCACATGGCCAGGCTCACTCAGCCAGCAGTTGGTCTGCTAGGAGCTTAACTCAGTCAGGGACTTCATCTGGGAGACTTCAAAATTGATTACTCTCATACAGGAAAACTGAAGAACACCCAGACAAATAGGATGGCATCATGCCCCATAAGAAAACAGTGCTGAACTGGTAATCAGAGGAGCTACTGTTGTACTGTTTCTGTAACTTAGCATTTACCTTGAGCAGATTTGTTCCATGCTGGGACTCAGTTTCTTCATCTACAGGAGAAGGCATTTCAACTAGCTGATCTCTGAGGCTGCTTCCTGCTGTAATAATTCCTAATTCTGGATATCATCGAAATATCTATTTATTTTGAATAATCTTCAAGAATTGAGCTCAGTGTTACCAAAAAAGGTTTTTTGTTTCCACATGAATTTTCTGAGGCTCTGCCAGAGAGAGCTGATCTGATTCTTCCTCCCACCCCACCCTCCCCTTACCACTCTCTCTAGCATCACTTAAATGTCAAAAGCCTCAGATGTGATAAAAAACTGGGTGAGATGAAGCCAAGATTTCAATTAGATGAGGTCTTTTGTGAGCTCACATCCCATATTTTTCGCAGGGGCTATGGAGCAAGGGGTTGGAAAATAGAATGTCACCTTGAAAACAGAACACTGACCTGGGAGACAGGAGGCCTGGTTTGGTCACAAACAAGCTGTAAGCCCCTGGACAAGTCACAGTCTCTCTAAGGGACATCAACATTTTTTTTTTAAACGGGGCTATTAGAGTAGACAATGACTAACATTTCTCTAAGCTTTATCCACAGGAAGTTAATTCAATTAATGCACTACAAAGTGGCGTTATAGGCTCCATAGAATTTCTCTATAAATTACTCACGTTTCTTAGCTAATCTTCTTACTCACAGTGAAGCACATTCTGGCCTTGCTAATTTTATGTGAAATGTTATTAGATAGCACACACTGTATGTATTAATCCTCATAACTGCCGTGTGTAATTTATTTGCTTTTTTTTCCCCTTTGCAAGTACAATTGGAACATCAACAGATACAAACAAAAACTACATTCTAATTCTGACTCTGTCAGTGTAGCACTAACCTTAACCTCTGAACTGGAAGAGGCAGTGGTACACTGATATAGCCCTGAGATGGCATAGAAATGCCAGGCAGAATGTAGTTGTGTCTATATTCAGAGGAAGAACAGTTTGTTAGTTGTAGAGATAAAAGAGGCCAACATTTATTGAACATTTACTATATAATATGCTGGGCATTATTATTATATTAACTCGTTGATCCTGTTATTAGGTCCACTTTATGGCTTAGGAAGCAGCATCTTAGACAAGACATATTAAGCCATTTCCTAGTAGCCTTTTAGTTGGTAACTAGCAGATCTGGAATTAAAGTCTCATCATGGTAGCCTTCAGAGCCTGTGTTCTAGCACATATGAGGCCATTTCAGAGCTCAACTCCTAACCCAGGAGCCAGCATGCTGGACAGAGACAAATATGCAACATAATACAATGGGGAAAACAGGCTTTTTGCTTCAGAGGACCTCAGTTCATAACCTGACCCTGCTGCTTTCTGATTATTTATAAAATTCAGAGACCTTGACCTCTCAGTTCTAGTTTACTACTCCATAGACTAGATATAGTAATCCCTAGTGAAAGGGCCATTAAAAGAATCATATGTAGTAAATGGTGAAAGTACTTTTTAAACTGTAAAAACCAATACAGATGTTTGTTATATTTTGTGTGCAGAAAGTTTCTCGGTGGGGGGGGAGGTGGCGGGGAGACACTATAGCAGGGATGCTTTTACTTGGTTATTTCCCAATCTTAGACAACAGTAAAATCGGGGCAGAAGTGAAATAAATTAGAGTCGAGAGTGGAAGGTGTTCGCCACACCACTGCATAGAGGCTTTGAATCATACATTCTACCCTGGCATCTCTGACTTCTGTTGAAAGGTTTTGCATTTCACAGTCAGTTTGCTAAGCTCTGGGCCTTTATCAAGATCTTTTTTAAATTGATTAAGTGACCGGGCTTTTATAATTCCTTTGGGAGTTCAATAATAAAGTAGGTTTCAGAGTAAGAAATATACTTTCTAATTTTCAGCCAATTTTTCCCCTTTTCTAACTTCATCTTTATTAATGATTTGGAAGATTGAGAAAACGGCATGTTAATTCACTTAGTTATGAGTTTACAATGTGCTGTGACAGCTAAAAAGGCCAGGACTATTTTGAGACACAATTGAGGGAGCATTGTATCATGGGACAGAATAGCGATTGTCCCTTTTTATAGGCCTTCAGAGAGATGGCTTCTGGAATATAGTGTCCAATTTCTGATCACCTCCAGGTCAGAGAGGTATTTAGCTCAACTGGGAGGGATTCAGCAAAAATAATTAAAGATATTAAGGAAAGCATGGTAGAACATTCTTATCTCTACAACCTAAAAAGTTCACGAGCATGAGGCTGGCTTCCTTACGTATTTGATAGGAAAAAAATCCTCGACATGCCCATCAGGGGTTGTTCAGGGACAGTCTCCTGCTTCTTCTTAACCTAGGCCCTGGTCCCTGAAGGCAGGCAACACTCTTGTGGTTTGTTTCCCACCCTTCAAAATACGAGTCTGCGTGAGCAAATGAAGATGTCAGTTAATGAGAATCTATTTGTTCTCTGTTTTAACCCTGAGCACTGTTTGTTTCTTCCCCAGAGCCCTTCAGTGCTGACGTGTGGGTGATGATGTTCGTGATGCTGCTCATCGTCTCAGCCGTGGCTGTCTTTGTCTTTGAGTACTTCAGCCCTGTGGGTTATAATAGGTGCCTCGCTGATGGCAGAGGTAAGGCCAGTGGGAGCTTTTTCTAGTTCTGCCTTTTTTCTAGTTCTTAATCCCAAATCGCTGGACTCCTCACATGTTATCTGCTTCTCTAACTTACCCATTTCTGAAAAGGAACCCTCAGCCTTCTAGATCACCAACTTGGTGTCTCTCTAGAAAACCCCAATTAAGATGTTAGTTTGAATTTATATGCCTCCTCTCTGGTTTATGCCTGGCCCCTAGCCCAGTTCCATCCCTAAGTAAAGGAGAGGAAAGACTGGTGGTAGATACAGGTAGCATAAACATATCACAGGAAACAATTTTGATAACCTTAGACTGTGGGCAGTCTGTTGTAACAGATGTCACTAACAAAGCAGACTGTACACACATATTAATAAGAGTAAGGAAAAAGAGGTTTCCCCAAGGCATATGCAGGTGGCTGTGGCTGGTAGAGCTTCCCACAGCCAACAGATCACAGCTGAGGCACCAGATCTCTAAAGCATATGCCCTTGGCTCAGTCCCCCTGTCAGAGAGTATGAAAGTTGAGTGTTTGAAATAAAATGGGTGGGAAAGACCAATTCTCATCCATAGCTACTATTTGGGTGGTCCAGTTTCCTGGGTGGGTAGGCCCACAGATATAAAGGCTGCCCGTGTGTTTGAAGCATTTATAACACATTTTAAAATTCACTAGATTTCTGGAGGGGGTCATGGGATCTCTGTAAATAGCTTCTCCCACATTTCCTTAGATGAAGAAACATTCCACCTTCTCTGAGTCTTCATCCTTCCAAAGTGTGAACTGTATCCTATAATTATTACCTCCAAGAGGAAAGATTCTTGACCCTGACTACTCATAAGAATTATCTAGTCCTCTTTTGATGGGCAACATGGTTGGTTCCATGTTCTTGCTACTGTGAACAATACTGTGATTAACATATGTGTGCAGGTTTGTTTTTTTTATAGAGTGATTTGAGTTCTTCTGGGTATATTCCCTGTAGGGGGATTGTGGGGTCATATGGAAGATTGATTTTTAGATCTTTTAGGAATCGCCACACTGTTTTCCACAGAGGCTGTACTGGTTTACACTCCCACCAACAGTGTAGAAGTGTTTCCTTTTTGCCACATCCTCCCCAGCATCTGTTGTTTTTTGAGTTATTGATGATGGCCATCTTGACTGGTGTTAGGTGGTATCTCAGTGTAGTTTTTAATTTGCATTTCTTTGATGACTAGTGAGGCTGAGCATTTTTTCATGTATCTGTTGGCTGGTGGATAAAAAAAATATGGTACATATACATGATGGAATATTACACAGCCATAAAGAAGAACAAAATCATGAACTTCACAGCAACCTGGATGGACTTAAGGTCTATAACACTGAGTGATTTTTCACAGAAACAAAGAACTGAATATCACATGTTCTCACTGATAAGTGAACCTTGAACAATTATCGTAATACTATAAGAAAAGGATTGGCAGTAGCGGGAAACTGCCGGGAGGGGAGTGGGGAAGTGGGATTGGCGATAGTGGGAATCTGCCTGGGGAAGTGGGGGCACACCTCATCAACAAGGGTACCTGCATAATGAACATTTGTATGCCTAACCTCGAATTATACCCCACATCTTTAAAATAAAATTTTAAAAGTTAAAAAAAAAGATTACTTAAAATACCTTAAAAAAAAGAATTATCTATGAAGCACTTAAAAGATACAGGTACTTGGACATCATTTTCTGATTCACTAAGTGTAGGTTGGGGCTTGGACCACTATATATTTCAAAATAATGGCTATCTTGGTTGCATGTTAAAGTAAAATAACCAGTCTCACTTCATACAAATTTAATAAGAATCTCTGGGGGTGGGATGTCAGGCAACACTATTTTGTAAAAATCCCCCTTATGCGTCTGTTGAAATGTACAGTCCAGGTTGTGAACTGCCCCTTTTACTGAAGTACTTCTAAATGTAGATCTACCTTCTTATTTGGTTTGTGCATTCTGGGTAAAATTCTGGATGTCTCTATGGTATAGTATAGTCGAGGGCTTCCCCCTGTACTAAAGAGTCATCCAGAAGCCATGACCTCCATCAGGGAATCCCATGAGTATATATGTAGGTCAACATTGTCAAAAACTAAAGTTAGTGTACACTGCACCCATCTCCCTTGATAAAAACCAGGGAGTAAAAATTCAGATTCACGAAGCTCAGAGAAAAGGTTTACAATCACTTATTTTACCAAAGATGCTTGTCTTCACAAAGGAATCCACCGTAGGGCAGCTTGAAATATCATCTCCTTAGAGCATTTTACAATTTACAAAACTTTGATTTATAAACAACTTTCTAGTTACACATCTGTTGTATGAAATAAGGTCCACACACACAGATGTGTGTGCACAGTTAGTATCAGGTTCGACAGGTGCAGTCTCTGATGATTTAGTTGTCTGAGCAGATGCTATCAAGATCACAGGTAACATCGTAAGACCTGCGCTAATATGCTGTAAAACTGTGCAGGCAGATGTTCGTTTCTGCAGTGGAGGGACTACGTGGAGATCCAGATGACAGGCAAGACTTTACCATCACCAAGCAGAGGCAGCAATGAGGTCATAGCATGTTTATATGCAGAAGCCTAGGTGCTGTCTGTGAAAAGGTCAGATGGAGGGAAGTCAAAGTCAAAGACAGTTACCTGTCTACCCTCAGATTCCTGTGGCTAGGCCAAGAGTTGATGATTTCCTCCCCGGGCTTTCTGATACTCTTTTACACAGAAGCTACTGTAGGAAACCAGTTGGGAAGTGTTGGCACTGGAGTGGGGTCAGGGATGTCTTTGGAATATTGAGTGTTAAGTGCCAGAAGCTAAAGAAAAAAAATCAGGAAAAAGTTCATTCAAAGCCATCTAACATCAGTCTATTCTATGTGAATAGACTTGGAGGATGTTTATTACAACGGTAGAAAAAGATCTTATGCAATTCTCACTGACATTTTTGGAAGTTAAAATACTTTCTTGGTAGATACAAATATAAAACTTAGGGAAAATGATAGTAATGACATGATTGTGACCATAGTGCAATAGTCGACCTTTGTTATTCAGTTTTGATGTGATCTTGAAGGTACTATATATGGGGGCAGTAAGATAGCTCCTCCAGGGCCCAGACTGAGTCATGACTGTTAGTTGGAGAAAGATCTCACAGACACCCAAGGTCTCTGGCTTTTCTCCCAAGAAAACCTCTTTTGCCCTCCAGAGGGTCCCAGGAGAAAAGAGGTACAAACTCTCAAATTAGGAAACTGTCTATAAAAGGGCTTGGTTTTAGTTGAAGGGTTTCCTGCTCTGAGTATGTATGGACTTACCAGCTCTGTTGTATTTGTAGGTTTAAGTAGAACCAGTCACTCTGGATTAATTTCTGTTCTTGTCTTTTGGTCTTGTCATACCAGAGCCAGGAGGCCCCTCCTTCACCATCGGCAAAGCTATTTGGTTGCTCTGGGGTCTGGTGTTTAACAACTCCGTACCTGTGCAAAACCCAAAGGGGACCACCTCCAAGATCATGGTGTCGGTGTGGGCCTTCTTTGCTGTCATCTTCCTGGCCAGCTACACTGCCAACTTAGCTGCCTTCATGATCCAAGAGGAATATGTGGACCAGGTTTCTGGCCTAAGCGACAAAAAGGTAAGAGACCTATTGGAAACCTCTTGTCTTTCCTGTTCTGAGTTGAGCTCAATGTTCTCACGTACCTGTTAATTTTCTGAATCTTTAGAATTGAGAGTTCTTTCTTATGTTTCTTTGTATTGGGACATAGGAGAAGAAATCACTTTCCCTACTGAAATAATATGACTTCATGTTGGCCTCCTGATTTGTGAAAGGTTGTCAGTAGCACGCCCTGGGCTGCAAATAAGGGGCTTGGTATGTTTGCAACCTTCTGAGCCCATAGTGGCTCCTATTGGATACGGTAGGGTGGCCTATCAGCACAGGGCAGCTGGTGTGGGGTGTTATTAGAGGGCTGCCCCTGTGTACCGACACTGAAGGGATGACAGTGTTATGGCCTCATTTTCTTCCCAGTGGGATTTGGCTGTGGGCTCTCTGTTCCTCTGCACACTCGTGTGTTCCTAGGTCTGAGCAGGAGGGTGGTTCACATTGTGTCTTGAAGAGAAGTAACTGCTGTTTAACCTAATGATTGCCTCTGTGTGGTGCTGATGACTGGGTTGCCCCCATACTAAATGCAGGCCTCCCTGTTGGCCTGGGCTGTCAAGAGAGGAAGAAAAGCGTCTGCCCGTCTTCATCATTTCTGGATGAGGATGTACAAAACCTATTCTAAATACATCTGACTCTAAGTTTGCCTAAAGCATCACAGTTTCCATGGAAGATCTGTCTCCTGAAACTATGTAACCTGGATGGTCCTAAACTAGTGACAAGTGCTACCTTTATGAAAGTTCTGGTAAAACTCCTGGCCAAAGTAATTTTGGAGACTTTTGCTTACAACACATTGTTTCCTCAAGATTTGAGCAATGTAATTTTCTACCTCTACTCCCACCCCCAGTAAGAAGCTATGAGATATATACAGATGTGCCTTCAGACCAAATAGTGCTTTATCACATGGATTTCTCAAACATAAAACCCTGAACACTTAAAGCGAATGCTTTGAGATAAGCAAAAAGGAAGAAATAGTCTCTTTATGGGCTCAGGATCTGATTCCTCCATCTACCAATCTCTAATCATCAAGAACACTCTAAAGCATGTGCAGGAAGATAAATAGCATTCTGAGGAAATGAAAAAGAAATATAATATACTTGTATACATCATATATATGTATTTTACTATGTTTACCTTTTGTTATCTCTCTCCGACTTTTCTTCTTCCTTATTTTAAAAAAGATTCTCTTTCTTGTATTTAATTCTCTTACCTTGAAGCTTTTATTTACTTTCCTCATCTAACTCATGATTTATTATACATTTATTCATATATTCATCCATTTATCACTTAATTCATTTTTAAACCGTTTTTTTTTGAGTTGCAGTCTCAATCTGTCGCCCAGACTGGAGTGCAGTGGTTGCTCCCGGACACGTAGCCTCAACCTGCTGGGCTCCGGCGATCCTTCCGCCTCAGCCTTCCAAGTAGCTGGAACTACAGGCGTGTGCTACCACAACCAGCTAATTTTTTGATTTATTATAGAGATGAGGTCGTGCCAAGTTGCCCAGGCAGGTCTCAAACCCGCGGGTTCAGGCAATCCGCTCACCTCGGCTTCCCAAGGTGCGGGATTACAGACTGAGCCACCAAGTCCGGCTCATTTTTAAACCTTTATCTGTCTCACTGTTCCTTCATCAACATCTTTCATCATGATCCTAACTAAAATTTTTGTTAGACACCTCCCTTCACATCCCGTTACAACCACCACCACCTTTTTCATGACTGTTTCTATAACCTAGGCAGTTGTGGGACTGAGAGCAACTGCTTCCTCTGGGCTCAATACTGGGCTGTGGGATATGTAAGGTGGACCACGCCCACCCGCTGTAGTTTGAATGTTTGCCCTCCAAAACCTCATGGTGAAATTTGGTCCTGAATGTTGGGCTTCATGGGAGTTATTTGGGTCATGGGGGTAGATCTGTTGTAAATATAGTAATATCCTCATTGGGATGGGGGGAGTGGCTGAGTGAGTTTTCACTTTATTAGTACCCACAGGAGTTCCCCCAAGAGCTGGTTGTTAAAAAGAGCCTGGCACCTCTCTTCTCTCTCTTGCTTCCTCTCCTGCTATATGATCTCTGTCACGCCAATTCTTCCTTGCCTTCTGCCACGAGTGAAAGCAGCCTGAGCTTCACCAGGTGCCCAATCTTAAATCTTTTAAGACATCAAAATCAGGCTGGGTGTGGTGGCTCAAGCCGGTAATCCCAGTACTTTGGGAGGCTGAGGCGAGAGTATTGCCTTAGTTCAGGGGTTTGAGACATTATTGGTGAGACCTATAAATCAAAAAATTAGCCGGGTGTGGTAGTATGTGCCTGTAGTTCCAGCTACTTGGAAGGCTGAGGTGGAAGGGTCGCCTAAGTCCAATAGACTGAGGTTGCGGTGACCATGAGCATGCCACTGCACTCCAACCTGGGTGACAGAGTGAGACTCTAACTCAAAAAAAAAAAAAAAGACAAAAAAAGACATCAGAATCATGAGCCAACTAAACCTTTTTTCTTTATAAATTATCCAGTCCTTTATAGCAATAAAATGGACTAAGACACCACCCTAAAACGTAGATGTGACAGAAGCTTGATGTACCATGCCTTATATGTAGATCTCTCAAAGGTGATCTCTGACAGGTCTTTGCATCGGGACATGGGAGTTTCTATGGGAGATTTGTCCCTGAAACTATGTAACCTGAATGGTCTTAAACTAGTGATAGGAACTACCTTCATGAAGAGTCTGGTAGAAGTCCTGGCCAAAGTAACTTTGGAGACTTTCACTTACACGTTTTCTCTTTTGTTTCCTCAAGATTTAGGAAACATAATTGTTCACCTCTACCCCCACCTTCAGAATGAAGCCATGAGATATAGACATATGCTTACATCAGGATATGGCAGAGATATAGTGGATTATATACCCACATGGAATGTGGCAGGACAATGTTAACTTGCATGATACGGCAGAAGTGTTGTGCATCATGTCCCCATGCATGGATATAGCAGAGTATGGCAGGATCATGTCACTACGCATCCGATATAGCAGAAGTATGATAGGTCACAGCCCTTCTCAGGACTTTGGGCTATTAAGGGGGGGATCTGCCGTAGTTACCACAATATTTTCTTCAAATGTCTCTGAAAAGTACTTGGTACACTATGTATTTGTCTTTCTCAGACCCTTATGGGCCACACAGCAAAAACTGAATGCTCTTCTATTTAAACTAAGCATAATTGAGATGGAAGGAGATTGTTTTATTTTCTGTGGTTTTGAAAAAATTTTCATCCTAGGCTGCTTAAAACAGAGAGGATATTCTCCTGTCTGTCTTTCTCACCATGTTGGTTATGTTCTGAAAAGCTGGATTCTATCAGTCCTTTTATAGAATAAAACCATTTTGTTTTCTTGCCTTCAAGACCTTTACAAATGATTCCCAATGTGCTTCATCTCTCCGGTCTTGTTGGCCAGTGCTTGGGTTTCTGCACCTGACATCCTAGACACCCAACAACTCCTCATCTTTTCTGACTGTGCATCTGCCTGGCAAGATTTTCTCCCCATTTCTTCACTCATAAGACTCCTATGAAAACTTCAAGACCCTGAGGAGAGATTCCTTCATTTGTAAAGCTTTCCCTGGCTCATCTGGCTAGTTATTCATTCTCTCTTCTATCATGGCAACTATTCAAACCTTTGTTATAAGATCTATTTTCCATATTCCATTGTTATAACCTATAGACTTGTAGCTGACTGTATTTCCCTCTCTCTAACCATGATCTCCACAAAGTCTTTGTCCATAAATTGGTCATTAATAAGACCAAAAA
Organism: Cephalopachus bancanus; assembly: GCA_027257055.1. NCBI lineage: Eukaryota > Metazoa > Chordata > Mammalia > Primates > Tarsiidae > Cephalopachus > Cephalopachus bancanus. The sequence continues at coordinate 845,009 of JAPVLO010000382.1, read as the reverse complement.
AAAAAAAAAATTGTAGAGAGAGAGGAAGAGAGGTTACATTTACTTAAGAGCCTCTGGCAAAAACAGTGGACTCAGCATTATTGGCAAAGAAGGCAACAAGTCAGTAAGAGCCCCTTAACAGCTGTTTAATTTACAAATGGTGATCTGATATATTTCAGAACTTTGCAAATGACAAAATAGTAAAGTGTAAGCACCCTACCAGAAACTGTCAACATAATTTACATAATTACAGAAAACATTTAAGTAACTAATGACATATGACTGCATATCAGTATCAGGAACAGATATATAAATCAGGAGGAGAGTTTTCTGAAAGTGTATTTAAAATGGTCAAAACTCTTACTAGTTTTACTTCAAAACACCTAAAGAAAACAAAGTCTTGGGACTGAGATAATGATGTGTAAGAAGAAGTATATTCTGCAAATTTAGAAAAAGAATAAAGACATTAAAACAATATAGTTGAGAATAGAAATGAAGTGATTTTGAAGATTATTTTTCAATATGATTAGTTTTTCATCAAGGAAAGTAACATTTAAAATGCAAAAGGATTCCTAAACTTATTTTGACTATCACAGGTGACATAACTCAGATCAAATGACAAGTATCTTGGAGTTGTGATGGAAAGATATTTGTAGCCATTAGATTTATAGCTTTTAAAAAATTATCTTCAATTTTTTGGCAGAAAAAGTGTACTCAGATTTCATTATGTGAAGGTATAAAACCAGAGTTAAATTTCCATGAAAACCTATTTTTGTGCTCCTTTTCACTGGATGGCTTCCATTTTGCGGTAGCACAATTACAGTGAATTCAGAATTATTCCACTACATGGTGAACCTAAATATGGGTGCAAGTTCGAACATTTAGCAGCCCAACTGTACATTCCATGAGATCCCCCAGTGGGAGGAGGGTGTAAGGGAGCTAGTGACATCATTCTTCTCTTAACAAAGAGCTCGCAATGCTAATTCTCATATCTCTCACCCATCCAGATGGATTTCTCATTTTGCAGTCTGCCAACCATAGTATGAGAAGAAAGAGCTTGGCTAGTGTAGGGGTTAGACATATTTGGTGGTTACTTCGTACCATATATATATATATATATATATATATCTGTATTACCTTCATACAGGTATGATTATTCCCATCTTACAGAAAAGGATGCTGAGACTCTGGGAAACTTAATAACTGCCCTAAGTCACACATTGTCAAATGACAGAGCCAGGGTTCGAGTCTCTGTGTGTTTGGCTCTAAAAATTACTATGCCGTGATGTTTTCCTTGTAACTAGTCCTAGGGACACAGCTAAGGGTTGGTACTGACGCTCTTGCCCCCACTTTCATATTTAATTCCCTACCCTTCATGTAATGACTCTTTTGATTCCTCTTAACTCTTCTCAGGGCACAGTACACTGCCACTACTATTACTACTAATAATAATGATTGTCATTGTTATTACTATTATTATTTGAGGTGGGATCTCACTCTGTTGTCCAGGCTGAAGTACAGTGGCATTATCACAGCTCACTGCCACCTAGACCTTCTGGGCTCAGATCATCCCCCTGCCTCAGCCTACTGAGAAGCTGGGACTACAGGTGTATGCCACCACACCTGGCTAATTAAAAAAAAAATTTTTTTTTTGTAGAGATGAGGCGTCACTATGCTGCCTAAGCTGGTCTTGAACTCATGGACTCAAGTGATCCTCCTGCCTTGACCTACCAGAGTGCTGGGGTTATAGGCATGAGACACTGTCCCTGGCCATTGTTATTATTAATGTAACTTGAACAGTAACATCTCACTTAAAATTTTTTCAGCTCTTACATGCCAGGCATAATGCCAGATACATTACATAGATTATCTTATGTAATGGTGTTATTAATATCTTTTTTTGTAGATGAGACAACTGAAGCTTGGAGAGAGGTTAAGTAATTTGCCCTTATGGTGTTCCTGTCTCCCTATAACCCCTGAACAGCATGCCACCCTGTTTAGACCCTGATGCTTTTTTATGCTTTTTCCAGTTAATCACTTTTCTTTCTGCCCTCCCATCTACCTTATCAAAGTTTCACATATTACATCTTTTTTCTCTATTAAAAAATAGCTATCTAATTATTTGAGCCATAATAATTAGTCTTCTAACATTTGCACTTTATTTAATAAGTCTTTTAGAGACATCACTGTAAACAGCAAATAATGATTTCCAGGACTTGGGCAGGCTGATGGACCTCAAATTGACTTTAGCCTTGCCATCGAGTGACCCTGACCTTTAAGTCACTGTTGGATGGTGGAGAGTGATGACACCAGGAGCGAGAAGGGTCAGCTATGGGGTCAGTGGTATTTGGGGTCAGGTTGAAAGAAGCCCGCAGGGAGGTAGAGGCTGCTGAGGTCACAGAAGGCTGCTGTGTGGCCATCAGGCTGTTGAGGACATCTGTCTGCATCTTAATTCACACATTCATACTGCCATTGTGACAATGCCTGAATTATATATTTTGTCATTCTTTTCCTCAAGGAACTAGAAGGCCTTTATTAACTTTCAAATGTCAAAAAGGTGCTCATCTATGTAATGAGGGCAGCTGTCTTAGCCTGGACCATTGGAGGTACCATCAGGAAGACCATATTACACCTAAATGAGGACCCCATAACTTTCTAAAAAATTACTATTCTGTGTTTCCAAGGGTCCTTTAGGGGTCTGGAAGTAACTTTGTATTCTTTTGGGATACAGGCAGGGTATGAGTTTTAAACCAACATGCAGGCAAATAAGTAAATATGCATTCTGGAAGAAAACCAGTCTAATAATAAGCATATTTATGCCACAACTAATCCGGAAGGTTTGGGTGGTTTTGGAGCATGTGTGAGGAAATGCTTTCCACTGCACGAATGTATTTTCCTGCCCTATTAACTTTGGGCTGGAAGCCAGCAGGAGATAGCCAAACTCAAGCACGATCTGTCACACCCTGGTCCTGGCCCAGACCATCTCCGTCAGATCATGGAATACAGGGCTTAAAATAGCTTCCTTGGGGAAGTGGCAGTCATGACTAACTGGTCAGGGAGCTAGCATTGAGGGCTTGGGCTGGACCTCCAGGTAGCTGAGCAAAATGTCAGGGTGTGATTCATGCGTGGGAGTCCTCTGGGGCTGTCAGGCAACTTGGAGCTGCTGATCAAAAGCAGATCTGGAAAAAATATCAGGAGAGTAAAACTTCACCAACCCTGGGAGTGGATGGGTTACAGAATACACATGGGTCGGGGAAGGGACACCTTCCCTTTTTCTCTTTATTAGCAGAGCCGGTCTGACCCTGTGCATCCTCTAGGCTTTGGTACTTCCGCTTCTTCTCTCAGTCTTCCAAAGTGAGTATTTCTCACAGCAGAATCAGATTCAGTTCTTTTTCTCCTGGAAGAAGAGATTCACTCCCACTAAAGATTTGCAGGGAGACATCTTTTACAGCCAGAGACAGACTTTTTCTTGCTGGTTAATTTAATTTAATTTAATTTAATTTTTTTTTTTGAGTTGGAGTCTCACTCTGTCGCCCAGGCTGGAGTGCAGTGGCCGCTCCCGGTCACCGCAGCCTCGACCTGCTGGGCTCCGGCAATGCTTCCGCCTCAGCCTTCCGAGTAGCTGAACAACAGGCACGCGCTACCACCCCCAGCTAGTTTTTTGGTTTATTGTAGAGATGAGGTCTCGCCAAGTTGCCCAGGCGGGTCTCGAACCCGCGGGCTCAGGCAATTCACTCACCTCGGCCTCCCAAAGCACGGGATTACAGGTTGAGCCACCAAGCTTGGCTATTGCTGGTTAATTGTAGGGAGACAATTAAAAGAAAACCCAAGTGCCATTGTGTGCTCCCTTTGTTGTGTCCTTGAGCTTGGTTAACATTATTTTCTCACAACACACACTATGCTGCTCATGTGCTCACTTCCCAAGAACCTTCCACTAGTCCATGGAGTAGTAATGTCTTTAGCAAAGGGGCTTGAGACGTGTTTCTGTAAGATGTATCATTTTTACCATTCCTTAGTGGGAACAAATGAACTCTTCTCATTTCTGGATTATGCTGTGTTGTTTAAATCACAGAACTGGAAGAGATGCTATTTGATCATTACACACAGGTAACTCTCTTCTCATCAAAGGCAAATAGGTAAACTCTGTCTTCCTGTAGACATATCTTCCTTGTTACACAGAGGCGCACACACACCTGTGTGCATATATGAGAGTGGACCCCAAAAAACCTGGAATTATTCTTTGGAGGTCATGCCCCTTGTAGTACAGACTTTTTCCTCTAGGTGTGTTCTAGGAACCCGTTGGCATCAGTATATCAGCTAGCATTGTTGTGAGAGGCTGAGTTCAGCTTCAGTGAATTTTTTCTTTTTTTTTATCATATTTTTTATTATGGTTTTGTGGGGTACAGTTAAGGGTTAGGTATACAATTACGTTTCACTCAGGCACCCTGTTGATAAGAGGTGTTTCTCCATCCCCAGACAGATATTTGCTCCTGTTAATCCCATCCCCCCCATAGTTTCCCAGTACCGTCAGTCATTTTCTTGTAGTATTACATTGGATATTCAAGGTCCATTATATGAGTGAGAACATGTGATACTCTGATCTTTGTTTCTGTGAGAGGTCACTCAGTATTATAGACTCTAGTTCCATCCAGGTTGCTGCAAAATTCATGATTTTGTTCTTTTTTATGGCTGCGTAGTATTCCATCATGTATATGTACCACATTTTTTTAATCCAGTCCTCTTTTGATGGGCAGCATGGTTGTTTCCAGGTTCTTGCTATTGTGAACAATGCTGCGATAAACATACGTGTGCAGTTATCTTTTTTATAGAATGATTTGAGTTCTTCAGGGTATATTCCCAGTAGGGGGATTGTGGGGTCATATGGGAGGTTGATATTTAGAGCTTTTAGGAATCGCCACACTGCTTTCCACAGAGGTTGCACTAGTTTACACTCCCACCAGCAGTGTAGAAGTGTTCCCTTTTTGCCACACCCTCTCCAGCAGCTGTTATTTTTTGAGTTGTTGATAATTGCCGTTCTGACTGGAGTTAGGTGGTATCTCAGTGTGGTTTTGATTTGCACCTCCCTGATGATTAGTGAGGTTGAACATTTCTTCATGTGTTTGTTGGCTGCTCGGATGTCTTCCTTTGTGAAGTATCTGTTCATATCTTTTGCCCATTTGATAATGGGGTTGTTTGTTCTTTTCTTTTCAGCACGTTCAGGAACTCCTTGTAGATCCAGGATGTTAAGCCTTTGTCAGACCTGGTGTTGGAAAATATTTTTTCCCAGTCTGTAGGCTGTCTCCCTGCTCTCTTGATGGTTTCTTTGGCCTTGCAGAAGCTTGTCAGTTTAATAAGGTCCCACTTGTCTATCTACTCTCTTATGACCTGTGGGTTTCGGGTTTTGTTCAGGAATTGGATGCCAGTTCTGATTTCCTTGAGGGTATTTCCTTCATTTTCTAAGGTTCTTATGGTTTGAGGTTTTACATTTAGGTCTCTGATCCATTTGGAGTTAACCTCTGTGCAGGGGGATAGATAGGGGTCCTGTTTCAATCTTCTGCATGTGGTCAGCCAGTTTTCCCAATACCATTTACTGAATAGGTTCTCCTCTCCCCAGTGGTAGGTGGTGGAGGCCTTGTCAAAGATGAGTTGGTTGAGAAATTGAGGTTTTGCTTCTGGAATCTCAATTCTATTCCATTGATCTATATGCCTGTTCCTGTACCAGTACCAAGCTGTTTTGATGATTGTAGCTTTATATAAAGCTTGAAGTCTGGTAATGTGATACCATCTGCTTTTTTTTTTTTTTTTTTGCTAAGGATCGTTCTGGCTATTCTTGGACGTTTGTGTTTCCATATGAATTCCTGTGTTGTCTTTTCTAGGTCTGAGAAGAATGTTGCTGGTAATTTGATGGGTATTGCATTGAATTTGTAGATTGCCTTAGGTAAGATGGACATCTTTACAATGTTGGTTCTTCCAATCCATGAGCATGGGATATTTTTCCACTTGTTTGTGTCATTTTTGATTTCTTTGAGCAGTGTTTTATAGTTTTCATTGTAAAGGTCTTTCACGTCTCTGGTTAGGAAAATGCCAAGGTATTTCATTTTTTGTGTGTGGCTATTGTGAATGGAATTGTGTTTTTTATTTGGATTTCTGTTGTTTATTATTGGTGTAGAGAAATGCGATTGTCTTTTGTGCATTTATTTTGTATCCTGAGACTTTGCCAAAGGCCTTTATCAGTGTAAGGAGGTTTTTGACAGATTTTCTTGGGTTTTCAAGGTACACAATCATATCATCTGCAAAGAGAGATAACTTGACTTCCTCTTTTCCTATTTGGATACCCCTGATTGTCTCCTCTTCTCTGATTGCTCGAGCCAGGACTTCCAATACTATGTTGAACAGAGGGTGAGAGTGGGCATCCTTGTCTTGTTCCAGTTTTCAGGGGAAATGGTTCCAAATTTTGTCCATTTAGGAGTATGCTGGCTGTGGGTTTCTCATAGATGCTTTTACTATTTTGAGGTATGTTCCCCGTATGCCTAGATGTTCAAGGGTTTTTATCAAGAAGGGGTGTTGGATTTTATCAAAAGCTTTTTCTGCATCTAATGATATAATCATGTGGTTTTTGTTTTGACATCTGTTGATGTATTTAATTACATTTATGGCTTTATGAATGTTGGACCAGCCTTGCGTCCCAGGGATGAAGCCTACTTGGTCATGATGGATGAGTTTTGAAATGTATTGCTGAATTTGGTTTGCTAGGATCTTGTTGAGAATTTTAGCGTCTATGTTCATCAAAGATATTGGCCTGTAGTTCTCTTTCTTTGTTGGATCTTTACCTGGTTTGGGTATCAATGTGATGTTGGCTTTGTAAAATGATTTGGGGAGAGTTCCATCTTTTTCAATCCTGGAATACCTTCAGTATGATTGCTATCAGCTCCTCCTTAAATGTCTTGTAGAATTCTGCTGGAAAGCCATCTGGACCAGGGCTTTTTTTTGTAGGAAGTTTTCTTATTATGTAGTCGATTTTCTTGATTGTTATTGGTCTATTTAGGGTCTCAATTTCTTCTTGTTCCAATCTAGGTAGGTTGTTTGATGTCAGAAAGTCCTCCAATTCCTTAAGGTTTTCAAGTTTGTTTCCATACAAGTGTATGTAGTAGTCTCTAATGATCTTTTGTATTTCTCCAGTGTCAGATGTGACTTCATCTTTTGTGTTTCTGATTGTGCTTATTTGATTTTTTTCTCGTTTTTTCTTGGTCAGTCTAGCTAGGGGACCATCGATCTTGTTTATCCTTTCGAAGAACCAGCTTTTTGTTTCATTGATTTTTTTCTATTATCTTTTTGTCTTCTATGTCCTGGATTTGAGCTTTTATTTTGGTGATCTGGATTCTTCTGCTGAAATTAGGGTTCTTGTGGTCTTGCTTTTCCAGCTTCTTTAGGTGGCTTGTTAGGTTGTGAATTTCTGTTCCTTCCATTTTCTTCATGTGTGTTTGTAGGGATATAAATTCCCCCTCTTACTACCGCTTTCAAGGCGTCCCAGAGATTTTGGTAAGATGTGTCTTCATTTTCATTTGTTTCCAGGTATCTTTTGATCTCTGTTTTGATGTTATCATTGACCCAGGAGTTGTTTAGCATCATGCTGTTTAGTGTCCATGTCCTTGTGGGTTTTGGGGGGACTCTGTTGGTGTCAATGTTTATTTTTATTCCACTGTGGTCCGAGAAGGTGCATGGTACAATTTCGGTCCTTTTAAGTTTGCTTACGCTTGATTTATGGCCAATTACATGGTTGATCTTAGAATACGTTCCATGTGGTGATGAGTAGAATGTATATTCTGTGGTCTTTGGATGGAGTGTTCTGTAGGTATCAATTAAGTCCATTTGGTCCAAAGTCACATTGAGGTTCCGGATCTCCTTGCTGATTTTTTGTCCTGATGATCTGTCTAGGGTTGTGAGTGGGGTATTAAAGTCCCCAGTTATGATGGTGTTAGAGTCAATATCTTTCTTTAGTTTTCCTAGAAGTTGCTCTATGAAAGTTGGCGCAACTATGTTGGGTGCATATATGCTTAGGATAGATATTTCTTGTTGATGGATTGAGCCTTTTATCATTATGTAGTGGCCTTCTGTATCTTTTTTGATTTTTAATAGCCTGAAGGGTATTTTGTCTGAAATTAAGATCGCTACTCCTCCTTTCTTTTGTATTCTGTTCGCCTGAAAGTTTGTTTCTCATCCTCTTACTTTGAGTCTGTGGGTGTCCTTTCTAGTGAGGTGAGTCTCTTGAAGGCAATAGGTTGTTGCCTGATGATATTTTATTCATTTTGCCATTCTATGTCTTTTCAGTGGTGCATTTGGTCCATTCACATTTAGGCTAATAATTGAAATGCAAGAGTTGATACCTGTCATAAGGTTCTTACAGAGTTGTTCCTGTTTGTTTGTTGTCTTTCTTTGGGTTCTGGAGTTGGCTCGTGTGTGTTTTTAATCTTTTGCCTGTACTCTTGTGAAGAATGTTGTTGTTGTTTTTTCTTTTTCTTCTGTGTTCAGTACTTTCTTAAGTGTTTCTTGTGGTGGTGGTCTGTTGGCAGCGTAGGTTCTTAGAGATTGGATGTCTGGAAAAGATTTCAATTCTCCCTCACTAATGAAGCTTAGTTTGGCTGGGTAGGTTATTCTTGGATGAAATTGTTTATTTTTTAGAACTTTGAAGATAGGGCTCCAGGCTCTCATAGCCTGAAGGGTTTCTATGGATAAATTTGCTGCTATTCTAATTGATCTTCCATGGTAGGTAGTCTGGCCTTTTTCTCTTGCTGCCTTTAGGATTTTTTCTTTTATAGCTACTTTGTTTAGGCAAATTATTATGTGTCTGGGAGTTGGTCTTCTCATTTGTTGTCTTGCAGGGGTTCTCTGAATCTCTTGTGTTTGAATTTTTTCATCCTTGATGAGATGAGGGAAGTTTTCTTGAATGATTTCATGAAATGTTTGTTCCAGTGTGGCTTCTGTTTCTCTCTCTGCCTCAGGAAGCCCAATTACTCTTAGGTTTGGTCTCTTGAAGTGATCATTCATCTCTTGCAGGTTTTGCTCTGTCTTTTGAGCTTCTTTTCTATGCTTTTGACAGTTTGGGTTAGTTCTGTGTTTTGGTCTTCGAGCTCTGAGATTCTTTCTTCTGCTTGGCTGATTCTGCTTTCCATGCTTATTAGTCTGTTATTCATTTCCATCACAGTATTCTTTACTGCTGTTATTTCTGACATCAGCTCCTTCCTATTTTCCTCTTGTCTCTCCTCAATTTTTTAAATTCTCTCCATTAATGTCTTGATGTCTGGGTTTGTTGCATGTGACCAGTCATTCTGGGGGCTCTTCATTGTTTGTGTTCCAGAATCTGGTTTCTCAGTGTCTGATCTCCCAGGAGTCTATGTGAGACCTATATTCTTCTTTTGGTTTTTCTTCATTTGTGTGGTTTTTCCCCCTCCCTACTTTTTCCTTCCCTCCATGTCACCATCTTCTTTAATTCTGTTATTCAGGGGTAAAGGGATTGGTTTTACTTCTGTTTGTTCAATCTCCTATTCTTTATGTATGCCCTCTTACTTTGTTCAATTTTGGAGTTGCACTGTAGTTTGGGGGTGGTCCTTTTTGCAGTCTTGAGATTTACTTAAGGGGGGAGCTGTGATTCAAAATCTGTCTCCAGGTCCTAGTATTCACTGACAGGTATGTGGATAATCTGGAACCCACTTCCCACTGCCTTGGAATCTGTCCATGCAGTGGGGCTGTAGGTTTACTCCCTGAAATAAAATGTGGTTAGCAGAGGGAAGAGAATGGAGCAGACAGTGGGTTGAAGAGGGGGGTTGAGAGATAGAGGAATAAGGTGGGAAACAAACATGTGCCAACAAATGGAGAGAGAGACCTATACTGAAACAGATAAAAATAATAGACCACAGCTACTGACGAACCAACTCCCATACAAAAAAAAAAAAACATATAGTGATGCTAACATACAAGCTAATCAACCACCTTATTGATGTGCTGTTCCTCTATACAGAGATATGGTTTACAGAGAAAAGAAAAGAGAAGAAAAGGAAGAGAAAAAAAGGAACAATACAGTAGGAACAGAATTAAGTCATTAAACTAGCAGAATCAATGAAGCACACTCTGAGACTTTTCATTTAAGTCCAATGTCCTTTCAGTTATGATTTCTAGCTTTCTTTTCAAGCAGATAAATTAGTTTGCAGTTAGGGTCAGTTGCCCCTGGTCTGCTGTGAAGGACAGTTCAGATCACTCTCCGTTCACCACTCTGGCCTATGTCCTTTTCAAGCTTGTTTCTCCCGTTTCGGTGTTGTTACCTTGAATCTCCAGCAGGTAGTGCTGTCTTAGCTGCTCGCCCCAGAGGGGGCAGGGCTGGAAAGAAACTGGCAGAGACTGGAGATGTTGCCTGCCTCAGGGCACAGGCAGGAGACTCACGGCGGGCAGGACGTCTTGGTCGCAGGAGAGGTGGCAGCAATCCCAGCAGATCTTCCCTGAAGGGGCTTCAAGGACTGAAGTTGTGGATTGCCTCCAGCCTGGGTGGTGCGATGTGCTACCAGCGGTGGCTGCGGCGGCTGCGGCAGCGGTGGCGTCTGCACTGCAGTAGTTGTCCAGTCCACTGCGGTGCCCCAGCGGTGGCAACGGCCGAGCTCCGTTTGAAGAGCAGGCTGCAATTTGGGGGTCCGCAGCCCCCGGGGTGAGAACCAGAGACCCACCGCAGTTCTCCTTTGCAGAGGGTTTCACAGACCAGGTTGCCTTGTCACCATCTTGCTGGAAGTCCCAGTGAATTTTTTCAACATGTTTGCCCATATCTTGATGGGAGATGTATGAGTGAACCTGCCCACACCATGCAAGTGTTCAGCACTTTTTCTTTTTTTAACCAAAAACATGACCCTGCTGCCCTACCCTCCCTATGTGCCCAATCTTACCCTGAGTGGTTTTTGTTTGTTTCCTTGAATGAAAAAAGTCCTCAAAGAGAAACTTTTTGCAGATGTGGAAGAGGTGAAACAGCAGAAATATTAAAAAACATCAAATTGACAAGTTCAAAAACTGTTTTGAGCAGTGGAAAAAGCATCTCATAGGTGTATTGCATCAAATGGAGAGTACTCGGAAGGTGACTGAAGTTTAAACATGTAAGCATGGATACACAATTTTTAAATAAATGAATTCTAATTTATGGGAATCTCCTTGTACATGTGCATGAGCATATGTGTGGTGTGTGTGTGTGTGTGTGTGTGTGTGTGTGTGTGTCTATATCGATATATAGACACACACATCTATCTCCATCTTCATCCATCTATATTCTGTCCTCCAAAATTATATAAAGATACCAAAATAACTGGGTAATTGGGAACTTAGCATTCACAGAGGTCCATAAGGACAAGTTTCCCAAGTACCTAGAAGTTTTCCAGAGTGGATCTTGGAAAGGTTGTCTTTCTTACCTGGATAAAGAAGGTGGCTTATCCCATTCTGTTGACATTAGTGGAATCATCTTTTTTATGAAATTAAACAGAATGAAATGAAGGAAGGAGGAAGAGAGAGAGATAGAGGAAGAAAAGAAAGAAAGAAGAGAGGAAGGGAGGGAGGGAAGGAGGGAAAAAGGTGGAAAAACAAAAAAATCAGAACCCAATAGTGGCCTAGATCTGCTCTGTAAGCACTTCTTAGAAAGGAATTTTTATGATATTAGAGGACACAGGTTTCTTGGAGCTACATAATTTAAAAAATCCAACTATGCAAACTAGCATGAATATGAATTCACAATTTCTCTGCCTGAATTGAATTGAATTGAGCCCAAAATGAAAGCCAGCAATAGGCCACAAACAATTTTAGTGAACAAAAATCAAAGCACATAATGTGGAATGTTGCCCTGTAAACCTTGTGTTTTCAGGAAGTGCGAGAACTAGTGAGCCCTTCTTTGAGCTATTGGGATTATTGCATTTATCTGTGGCTTCCATATCAGGACTCTCCCGGTCAGCTGTCTTTCCCAGGGTGGGAAGAGCAAGTGGCTCTGGGGATTCCCATCTAACTTTAAATCCACTCCCAGCCAAGTCTCTGGTTCTAGGAGAAGAGAGCTAGCTGACTGTTGAAAGCAGTTTCTTCACCCTGGAGTTTATTTACTTCAAAGGAAAATAGTAGCATTCCCTCAACACTCTTTTCTCTCTGATTAAAAACAAAAATTATAAATAAGTGTTTTTAGTACTGGGGGGCGTCTAAGCTTTTATATGCTCACTAAATCTTGGCTTGTGGGTTGAGAATTTATTAACAATTAATGTTTCACTTCTGAGCAACTAAGTTCGAGTCCTTTGAGACAAATTAATGCAGCATGAAAATTTATATGTGGCCAAGGGCCAAGCCTAAAATGAATCAGGTTTTAGAGATGTCAGAATTATATTCACAGTGAAAATTGTGTCATAGGCTGGCTCAGGGCTTTTGTGTTCTAGCCTTCTTGCCCCCAGCTATAATGGTGGCAAGGGTGGAAAAGGTTCTCAGTGGACTGTGTGCAGCCTGTTGTATTTTTGGAAACTTTCTGCATAGCCACACTTGTGCTAGGGTTAGTGGGGTTCTGAGACTGCCTGAGGCTGGGGAAGCCCAACCATTTAGTCTACGATTCAATGTCTAGATCTCCTTTTCGGTCTGGGTCACAGAGAACCATTTAAAGACCAAGTGGCTTACACTCCATAAACACCATCATTCAGATGTTTTAATCTAGTCCTATTCAGATGGGGGATTTGATCCAGAGCATCAAGGGCATTGGCTCAAGGCCAATGTGACCCTGAGAGTGACCCGAGTAGAGAAGAAAACAAGCAGGCAGGCAAGCTCCCTCAAGGTGGAGACAGCTGGGACTGTCAGGCTGGTATTCTGGGAGGAAGAGTCAAGGAGGAAGATCAAGGCCTCAGGTCCTCTCTTTAAAAGTTGTAGGGTTAGTCTACAAGAAGCTTGCTTTTCTTTTTTGAGGTGCACAGGAAGGAGTAGCTGCCGGGAAAGGGTGAGGTAGAGCAGCGTGTTAATATCCAATTTATTTGGAGAAAACTTTCAAACCACCAACCAGCTGGAAATAAAAGCTCTCACCTGTAAAACACTTGCCAAGTAGGTAGCAGAAAAGTACTTAGGAGAAAATTATTGGAGAACTGTGACATTCCCCCCTTTTCTCTGTTCTTTACCTACTGAAGCTGCTTTGAGGGAATCTTTTTAAAAAAATTTATTTTATTTTAAAGATGTAGGGTACAATTCAGGATTAGGTATACAAGTGGTATAGGTACAGATAAAGTTTGGACCTACCTTTGTTCCCCACTCTGCCTGGTTTGAGATCAGGCACTGTTATAATGTTATGTGTCTCCCTCTACCCACTGGCAGTTTCCAGCTACTGCCAATCCCTTTCTTATAGTATTATATAGTACTATATATTATTATAGTATTATATAGCATTCAAGGTTTGCTATGAGTGAGAACATATGATATTCAGCTATTTGTCTCTGTGATAAATCACATTATTATAGACTCTAAATCCATCTAAGTTACCATGAAGTCCATAATTGTATATATTTTTTACGGTGTAATATTCCATCATGTATATGTACCACATTTTTTTTTATCCAGTCCAGTATCGATGGACAGCATGATTGGGTCCATGTTTTTGCTATTGTAAATAGTGCTATAATAAACACACATCTGTAGGTATTATTTTATAGAATGATTTAAGTTTCTCCAGTTATGTACCCAGAAGTGGGATTTGCTGGATCATATGGAAGGTCAATTTCTAGTTCTTTTAGGAATCGCCACACTGTTTTCCGTAGAGATTGAACTAGTTTGAATTCTCACTAACAGTGTAGAATCATTCCCTTTTCTTTGCATCCTTACCAGTATCTGTTTTGTTGTTGTTGTTTTTGTTGTTTATTAATGATGGCCATTCTTACTGGAGTTAGGTGGTATCTCAATGTGGTTTTCATTTGCATTTCTCTGATGATTAGTGAGGCTGAGCATTTGTTCATGTGTCTGTTGGCTGCTCATATGTCTTTTTTTGAAAAGTATCCATTCATGTTTTTTGCCCACTTTTTAATAGGGCTGTTTGTTTTTTTCCTTTTGGCTCACTTGAGTTCCTTGTAGATCCTGGATGTTAGGCCTTTGTCAGAGAAGCAGTTGACAAATATTTTTTTCCATTCTATGGGCTGTCTCTCTGCTCTTTTGATAGATTCTTTGGCTCACAGAAACTTATCAGTTTGATGGGGTCTCATTTGTCTATCTTATCTCTTATGGCATGGGCTTTTGGGGTTTTGATCAGAAATTGGTTGCCTATTCTGATTTCCATAAGGGTGTCTCCTGAATTTTCTAAGATTCTTTAAGTTTGGGGTTTTACATTTAGGTCTTTGATTCATTTGGAGTTGATTTTTGTGTGTGGTGACAGGTAGGGATCCTGGTTGATTCTTCTGCACATGGTCAGTTTTCCCAGCACCATTTACTGAATAGCTTCTTCTCTCCACAGTGGTTGTTGTTGGAGGCTTTGCCAAACATGAGTTGGTTGAGAAATTGAGGTTTTTGCTTCTGAAATCTCTATCTTGTTCCATTGGTCTATATGTCTGTTCTTGTACCAATATCAGTTTGTTTTGATTATTGTAGCCTTATAATAAAATTTAAAGTCTAGAAGTGTGATACTTCCTGCTTTGTTTCTTTTGCTAAGGATTGTTTTGGCTAGTCATGTTTGTTTACGTTTATAGATGAATTTCTGTAGTGTTGTTTCTAGGTCTGGGAAGAATGATGTTGGTAATTTAATGGGTATTGTGTTGAATCTGTAGATTACCTTTGGTAGGATGGACATTATCTTAACAAAAAAAATGAAATACCTTGGCATCTTCCTAACCAGAACTGTGAAAGACCTTTACAATGAAAACTATAAAACACTGCTCAAAGAAATCAAAAATGACACAAACAAGTGGAAAAATATCCCATGCTCATGGATTGAAAGAATCAACATTGTGAAGATGTCCATCTTACCTAAGGCAATCTACAGAATTAATGCAATACCCATCAAATTACCAGCAACATTCTTCTCAGACCTAGAAAAAACAACACAGGAATTCATATGGAAACACAAACCACCAAGAATAGCCAGAACAATCCTCAGCAAAAAAAAACAAAGCAAGTGGTATCACATTACCAGACTTCAAACTTTACTGTAAAGCTACAATCATCAAAACAGCTTGATATTGGTATAGGAACAGGCATGTAGATCAATGAAATAGAATTGAGATTCCAGAAGCAAAACCTCAATTTCTCAACCAACTCATCTTTGACAAGGCCTCCACCACCCACCACTGGAGAGAGGAGAACCTATTCAGTAAATGGTGCTGGGAAAACTGGCTGACCACATGCAGAAGATTGAAACAGGACCCCATCTATTCCCATATACAAAAATTAACTCTAAATGGATCAGAGACCTAAATGTAAAACCTCAAACCATAAAAACCTTAGAAAATGAAGGACATACCCTCATGGAAATTGGAACTGGCATCCAATTCCTGAACAAAACCCCAAATCCACAGGCCATAAGAGATAAGATAGACAAGTGGGACCTCATTAAACTGACAAGCTTCTGCAAAACCAAAGAAACCATCAAGAGAGCAGAGACTGGGAAAAAGTATTTGCCAACTCCAGGTCTGACAAAGGCTTAACATCTCAGATCTACAAGGAACTCAAACATGCTTAAAAGAAAAAAACAAACAACCCCATTATAAAATGGGCAAAAGATATGTACAGACACTTCTCAAAGGAAGACATCCGAGCAGCCAACAGACACATGAAGAAATGTTCAACCTCACTAATCATCAGGGAGATGCAAATCAAAACCACACTGAGATACCACCTAACTTCAGTCAGAATGGCAATTATCAATAACAAAAAATAACAGCTGCTGGAGAGGGTGTGGCAAAAAGGGAACACTTCTACACTGTCGGTGGGAGTGCAAACTAGTATAGCCTCTGTGGAAAACAGTATGGCGATTCCTAAAAGCTCTAAATATTGACCTCCCATATGACCCTGCAATCCCCCTACTGGGAATATACCCTGAAGAACTCAAATCACTCTATAAAAAAGATACCTGCACACGTATGTTTATCGCAGCATTGTTCACAATAGCAAGAACCTGGAATCAACCATGCTGTCCATCAAAAGAGGACTGGATTTAAAAAAATGTGGTACATATACACAATGGAATACTATGCAGCCATAAAAAAGAACAAAATCATGAATTTTGCAGCAACCTGGATGGAACTAGAGTCTATAATACTGAGTGATCTCTCACAGAAACAAAGATCTGAGTATCACATGTTTTCACTCATATAGTGGACCTTGAACATCCAATGTAATACTATAAGAAAATGACTGACAGTGGTGGGAAACTATGGGAAAATATTGATGAAAAAAAAAACAAAAACAATGTTGATTCCTCCAATTCATGAGCATGGAATGTTTTTCCATTTGTTTGTGTCATCTTTGACTCCTTTGAGCAGTGTTTTGTAGTTTTCATTATAAAGATCTTTCACTTCTCTGGTTAGGAAGATGCCAGAGTATTTCATTTTTTTGTGTGTGCGTGTGTGGCTATTGTAAATGGAATTGTGCTTTTTATTTGGCTCTCTGCCTGTTTGTTGTTGGTGTTTAAGAATGTGACTGTCTTTTGCATATTTATTTTGTACCCCGAGACTTTACCAAAGTCCTTTATCAGTGCAAGGAGGTTTTTGACCGATTCTCTTGAATTTTCAAAGTATAGGATCATATCGTCAGCAAAGAGGGATAATTTGACTTCTTCTTTTCCTATTTGGATACCCCTGATTTCCCTTCTCTTGCCCTAGCTAGGACTTCCAACACTATATTAAACAGGAGGGGTGAGAGTGGGCAGTCTTGTCTTGTTCTGCTTTTCAGGGAAATGCTTCCAGTTTCTGTCCATTTAGCAATGTAGGCTGTGGGTTTATCATAGATGGCTGTCACTATTTTGAGGTATGTTCTGAGGGGACCTTGGAGAGAGTTTGATATTCACCCTCTGCAGTTAGAGTGAAGAAGGGCTGGTGTTTGACCCAGCCCTGAGAAGACTGAAGGTAACAGGTCTTGGCTAGAGCCAGCTGCGTGGTGGGCAAGCCATACTCCCACCAATGGCAGGGCAGATCTTTTTCTCAAGACCAGATGAAGCCATGTGGGAAGGAGGGAGTCAGTCTGGGTCTAGGACAATGGGAGGTGTTTTTCATGGCTCCCTGCCTCAAAAGACTTCCTGCCTGAGATGAGGCAACCACAACAGAGTTGTGGCATCATTCAATGGAGAAACTGAATAGATTTTTACAAGCAACCAACTGCATTGAGGGGTTGCAGACCAGTGTTCTCCCTGAGAGCATCTCTGGGGAACCCATGAATTTGCCTGGCAGGGAGGGCATCTGTCAAGCTAAAGAGTGGCAGTGTCAGGGGAACCCATGAATTTGCCTGGCAAGGGGGACATCTGTCAAGCTAAGAGAGTGGCAGTGCCAGACCACTGAAGTACCAGCCAAGGAAGTGCTTTCCTGCCTCTGTGCGCCTTCTTTTCTTCCACCACTCTTTTCCTCCATCCCAGAGAGTGGAACCAGAACAACTAGAATGCAGGATGTGTAAGATCTAGCTTCACTTTGAATTTTCCTTCTTGGCTAGATGATAGCCACTGGGATTCCTGGGTCCAAATCTGCCTCTCTCTGCCCTTAGAATTGAACTATTTAATGAACATATACTGTGTTGCCAGGCCTATTGTTAAACTCGTCATGTATGTTGCTGCTTTTAATCTTGATACCTACCCTTGGAGATCAATATTGTTTACATCATATTACAGATGAGGAGAGTCTTAGAAGGATTAAGCAAATTCACCTAAGTCACATCACTAGGAACTGAGGGTGCCAGGATTTGATCCAGGGAGAGTTGATCCCAAGTCCAACATCTGTCCCTGTTATTCTGCACTGTCAGAGCCCAGTACCTTCTCTGTGTGGTCACAGGAAAGGGGGACATGTTTCTAGAGGCACTGGCCTGAGACAGCATGATCCAACCATGCCCCTATCACAAGGATCCTCTCTGACCTGGCTTCTCAGCTCTCAGGCTTCTCAGATCTCAAGGAGTAGTTATGAGACTCCAGCCAGCAACCACTTGCTACCCTGCTGTGAGTACGGGGAAACCTTAAAGAGACTTTTGCTCATTCTATCCTAGAAGCATTCCCAGCAAAGGCTCTGTTGTCTTTATTTGTGCACACACAGCCTCTTTCACATTTAAGAGCCACTTATGTAACAAGAGTTGACTGTATGAATGAAACAAAGAGACAATGAATGTTGTTGGGTGCCATGTTTTCTCTCTTCTAGGCTGTAACCAGTGTGTTTACTTAATCCAGCTACAAAAGAACAGATCCCACTCTCAGAAGCCTTCCCCTCAGGGAAAAAGAAAGAGAGAGGGAAAAGAATTGGAGAGGAGGGAAAGACATCCTACTTACTTCATTCCTCCTTCCTCATCTCAGAAGGGAGAATAAAGCAAGGACAGTGTTTACTGTTTCTGAAGTGCTTGTGACATCCAGGAGAACACGAGTAGCTTCAGGCTAGAAAGCACCTTGATATTAAATTTCCTAAATGCTTAATTCTGTGAAACTTCCCCACACCTCGCCCAGCTTATCACTAGCACCACAGAGTGTTCTGAGTAAAGTCTAAGCCAGTTACATTTCTTGCAAGAAATGATTGCCAACAGACCCTGAGACAGCTGGGACTCCACCTCTTTTGGACTGGGTACAAAAGAGATGTTGAACTGGGTGTTATCCTGGTGCTGAAGAAAGAATGCTGTGATTTCTAATGATGTCTTCTAATGGCCTCAAATACAAATTGAACAAGATGGCTAACAGCCCTGCGTTCTGAAGGACGCTGTAGCCGAAGACCTCTGGGGCAGAGGAACCTCTGGGGAGTGAGCTTTCCCTTGCATTTGAACACACAAGGTTATTCACTGGCTTGCCTTTACATGACACACCCACCCTTTGCTGCAAACACACACACACACACACACACACACACACACACACACACACACACATACATGCACGCACACGCACACACACACGCACACACACACATATCACATATAGTGCAGTTGTGGTTTTGACTCAGAGTACTGTGCAATTTTCTGCTTTTCCTTTTATCCTTATAAAAGCACATTGAATTAACTGTGGCCAATTACGTACAAATCCTTTCCTCTCTGCCAATCAGGGCTGCCTGAACAGGCAAGAGGCACTCTCACCTGCTTCGTTATGCAAATTGTATTCAAAGACTGAGGAACAATGCAGACTTCAGCACAGCAGTGATTCCAGGTTGCTAATGAGTAGAGGCTGCTGACAGAGGAGGTTACTCTCTGATGTTGAAAGTAGAAGGCAAGAAGGCTTCAAGTGGAGATGAGACAGAATCAAAGTCAGTGCTGGCTCTAGTGCCAAATGGGAGCTCCCAGAGCAGCATTACCTGGTGCACCTTGGGTCTGAACATGGAAGGTCACCACAGGGTCTGACATAATTTGGTACAATTTGGAGTATAAACAATGTGGATAGAATAACTTGATTTCTTAATTATCCCTGTGGTTTGACAACCATAAGTACATTTTGCAGGTTATGGTGGGCTTCTATAAGCATGGAGTCAGCTGTGGCCATAGATGTCCCCATCTTCAGAATACCTGCAGTCAAGGGCAAGCGTGATTCACCATGCAAAGTGCACAAGAATGATCAACACACAAACATAGGATCACTAAGATCTCACATCATGAGTTTTTTTGGGAGAAGGCCTGTAGCATTCAGTCATTCATTCTTCAGGACTTGCTCAGTGTGGAGAAAGTTATTTTATTCCCCACTAATCACAGTTGTCAGGACTTGTTTCTCTCTTGACTGTCTCACCTTGTTACCTTGCCCCAGCATTTCAGAATCTCCTCCTGAGCTGGAATTACCATCTCGCCTCTCAACCCCAAGTCATCAAAAAGAGGCTTTTAACACAATTCTGTCATTGTCACCCTGGTACTCTATGCTGGGGGTGGAGTGAGCCAGGCAGTCTACACACTAGTAAGGGGCATTTCTGCCAGGCAGCTGTAGGCTCAGTGCCTTGGAGGGGGGCTAGAGGCAGTGCTGTTGAGACATGGGGCAGTTTTCCAGCTCCTTCTGAAGAAAGGCTTTATAACGTGACATAACACTTCCCAGCTTCTGGTTGGAAGTGTCATGAAATCACACATCATCCA
This sequence comes from Cephalopachus bancanus, assembly GCA_027257055.1. Lineage (NCBI taxonomy): Eukaryota > Metazoa > Chordata > Mammalia > Primates > Tarsiidae > Cephalopachus > Cephalopachus bancanus. The sequence goes on along the minus strand of JAPVLO010000382.1, from coordinate 824,789 downwards.
GCATACCCATGTTCCAGGGTGGGTCCCTCAAGGTAACAGATGACCTAGACAAGCAGCCACTTCACTTTCTTCCCTCTTCCTCTTGGTGGTACCAGCACGTCCATGTGGGCTACAGTATAAGCATAAAAAGAGCAGTGTCCTTACAACATTCGAAGAATCTGTGGTTCAGTACAGCAGTGATTCCAGGCTACTAATGAGGAGAGGGACATGCCTAGGAGCTTAGAGAAAATGACTCCTAGGCAACTTGTAAGCAGGGCTGATTGGTCCGGGTGACCACTACGTTTTTGGAATGCTTTCATGTATTTATACTTCCAGTTTAAGCATTTATATAAAAAGCAAAAACAATTTTTAAACTATTTGCATCTTAAAATGAATATTAAAAAGTAATTATCTTGAAGTTGAATGACTGTTTAATCACACATCAATACGACCCTTTTCCAATCTGTTTTCCTCTTAACACCTAGATGTAATTAATCCTTTAGACAGAAAGAACAACTTTTTTTTAAAATTTGTTTGTTTGTTTTGAGTTGGAGTCTCACTCCATCGCCCAGACTGGAGTGCAGTGGCACATTCACAACCACCCCAGTGTCGACCTGCTGGGTTCTGGCGACCCTTCCGCCTCAGCCTTCCAAGTAGCTGGAACTACAGGTGTGCACTACCATGACTGGCTAATTTTTGATGTATTGTAGAGACGAGGTCTCACCAAGTTGCCCAGGCTGGTCTCGAACCCGTGGGTTCAAGCAATCCACTTGCCTTGGCCTCCCAAAGTGCGGGATTACAGGCTGAGCCACCGAGCCAGGGCAAGAACAGGGATTTTGATTTTGTGGACATGGATCATGTGAGAAAATAGGGATTGTGAGGCTTGGATGCCCCAGAAGAGAGTGTAGCACCAGAGGCAGGAAGTAGCGTATGGATGAAGAAAGTGAAGCGTGAGGGCTAGCCTTCAGCCCAGGCAAAGGCCATTTATTTTCCATTCCTCCAGTGTCTCGTTATCCATCTCTTGCCCCTGCCCCACCCTCAGGTGGCTGACCCTGTCCTACAACAGCCTGAGCCTACGTCTGTCACCCTCCACTGGAATCAATGATCAAATGCTCATTTTCTTAGCTGAATTGTAAGCTCCTTGAGGCAACAAACATGCTTTCAATAATTCTATCTATTCAGCTACCAAGGTAATCATATTAACCTAAAATTCTGCTCTCCTATGGATTAAATTGCCTTGAATGAACTAACCACTTACAGTATTATTTCTCTGAAGAAGTGTGTTTCTGTTTCTGAACAGCTGATTTATAAATGAACTACTGAGGACAATGTGTTTGTAAGTTGGAGCCTGCCTGTTGAAAGTTGCATTCCAACACCAGAAATAAATAAACCTTTTTATTAGATGTTCTTTTGCAACATTAGCAACCATAATCCTCATTCATGGTAAAATCATTATATAAAACCACACTAACAGTTACAGTCTCAGAGAGCGTACTTGTCACTAGTGACTACTGGGTAGCATTCCCCAGGCTAGATGCATCACATCCTTTGTCTCATTTATTTCTTCCCCAAACATTTTAGGCAGATGCCACCTCTGCTGTACAGAAGAGAAAACTAAGTTATTATTTGTGAAGTGCTTAGAACAATGCCTCAAGCATACTAATCCTCAATAAATGTCAGTGCTTGCGTCCTATATCCAACCCAGGGTCTGCTCTCAAATCCAGCTCTCAAAGCCCATGCTGCTTCTAACAGATGCTTAACGTGTGCTCTGAAAGCCACAAACTGTGAAAAATCCATTCCAGAGCCCACCACTTGGTCCTCTTTCCATCCACCCTGTCCCCAACACTTGCCTGTTTCAATGAGATTCTGGAGTGGGGGCCGGGGGGCTGGTGGAAGACAGGTCATAGGTCAGGGTGGAAAAGGTCATGGAAGAGAGAACAAGGGAGGCAGTCTGCAGTGCTTAGACCCCCTGGAAATAGCTCTGGTTCCATGGATGCCTGGATGGAGGGACATTTTCATGGCCTTTTGGGGCAAGGGGTACCTAGTACCTCTTGTAGCCAACTTGTGAGTCCTTTGAAAGGAAGCTCCCAGAACCTTCTAGGAGCATAGTCAGAGCTCACTGAGTGTTTCTGATTCTGTACATGCTGTCCATCACTGTGATAGAAAATGGCTTTAAATGTGCACTTCAAATATGATTCCTTTTGACTACTGGACCCTACCCCAAGCAAACTGTTTCTCACAGGAGTAGACAGATTACAAAACTGGGTCTTTCTTAAAGTCTTCCCTGCTTTCATGGTCTATACTGCCAAAGAATCATTTGTTCTTTCAAACTCTTGGAGAAAACAAATATGATTTATTCTATGTTAAGCTCTCTTGGAGACTTAGAGAAGAACCTTAGCTTCACTGCAAATTATTGATGAAGCCAGAGAGTTCTTAATAGTCCTAAGTTTTTAATTAGTGCCCATATTGACTAGTACATTTAGCAATGAAAGTTATGTTTTTATTGTCATAAATACCTGCTACTCTATAATAATCTGTTCAGTAACGAAGGAAATACTCTTGGTCATGGCCCCTTGTCATTTAGAAAACTCACAGAATGTCAAATTAACACATGGGTTTGGAAGAGCCTGAGTCCTAATGGATTCAGTCCCTGCAAGCTCCCTCTTCGCAGTTCCCAGTCCAGAGGACTCTCCTCACATTCTCTGTATTATCTGGGGTCTCTCCTGGCCAATTCATGCTTAACACATGCTACCTGTTAGCATACCTTATCCTGTGTGTCTGCAAGATGCAACCAGAATGAAATGACGTTCTTTAAATGAGATACAGAAATCATCTCCATTGCTTTTCAGTCTCATCACCTACTCTCCATTTATTTATCCATCAGGTGGATCCTAAATCTGTGCTATATGTGACTTACTGGAACCGGGTATGAAAAATCAGAACAACTTCACAAAACATGTCATCTCTGATCCTTTTGTCGGTACTGAGCTTGGTGTCCCAACTACACAGTCTATCTCAGGAGTCCTAAACCCCTGCCAGACTCCCATAGCTAAGATCTAGAGGCCCTGGAAGAAGAAAAACTAGTAGCTGTGCTTTGTCACCTTAAAGAGTCTTTCTAGAAACGCCCCGTACTTTTTATAAGCCCCTTGTTCAATTTGGATTTAACCTCCTACCAAAGTCCTGCCCCTCTCTTCAGGTCTGTGAATTAACCAAGCCCTCTGTTGTATCATCTACCGGGCTTTTAAGTTTTTATATTCTCTGCACTTAGCATATATCTTGTACATAATAGCAATTAGCTTAACAAATAGTTCTTGAATGGTTAGTAGTTACCCTGTGAGTAGGGCTAACAGATTTAGCAAATAAGAATAAAAGTCACCCAGTTAAATTTGAACTTTACATAAATAGCAAATGCAATTTAGTAAAAGTATGTCCCAAAATGTTATGGAAACCCTACCTGTGAGATGTTGTAGACATGCTGAAACGGTCTCAGTCTCATAGCCTAGTGAGGGAGGCAGACTTGTACTTCTTAAAACATAGGGTCTGGGCTCTCTGGCTCAGCCTGTAATCCCAGTACTTTGGGAGGCTCAGGGTTGCCTGAGTCTGCAGGTTCAAGACTAGCCTGAGCAACTTGGAGAGACCTCATCTCTACAATACATCAAAAATTAGCCAGATGTGGTAGCGCGCACCTGTAGTTCCGGCTACTTGGAAGGCTGAGGCACAAGGATGGAGGGAGCCCAGCAGGTTGCTGCTGAAATGGTCGTGAGCATGCCACTGGACTCCAGCCTGGGTGATAGAGTAAGACTCCAAATCAAAAAAAAAAAAAAGTATGGCAAGTACAACACAAAGGCATTTTCTTGGGTGCTCCTTTCGGGTTTAAATAAATCTAATCTTAACGTTTCACCATAAAAATTGCTGCCATCGCCTTTAGTTATTTTCTAAAACTTCTCAAATTTTAGTTGTGAGTTATAGAAGACAACACGCTGTGGTCATAGCACCCTTCTACTCGTGTATAACAGAGCCTGACCACATCCTTTCTGCATATCGTGTTGCTCGTTAGCTTTCCATTATAAGCTTCTTATTTAAAAGGCAGTACTCCACTGCCAATGCACGCAGCTTGTGGTCCACTAGGACTCCATAATCTTTCTTTACCATGCTTTTGACGAAGCCCCTAGTTCCTGTCCCTTCTTGATGTAGTGCTAGTGTGATTTTACTTCCTTAAGAGTTACTTTGTATGTTCCCTAATTGAACTTCATCCTTTTACTATATCCTCTTTTATTAGGCCAGACTTACTGTTTTGATGTTTTATTCTGTTTCTCAAGTAGCCAGCCATTCAATACAATTTGATGCCACCAGCAGATTTAAAGAACAAGTTTTTTATCCCATTGTCTAAATTATTAAAGAAATCAAAATCCTTTCCTGTGTGTTTAGTAGAGTACACCTCCTCCACTCCCAACTCAATTGGTCGTGTCTGTCCTTTCACCAAGTATTTCACCTGCCTAGTGATAGGAGCCTGTTACTTGATAAAGAAAAACGTCCTGCTTGACAGCTTTCTTTGGTGTGGGCTAGAGACTTTTTCCATTCTGTTAATTAGCTCCTGATTTGAAATTTCATGAATAATTTTAAAGCAGGCTGGCATCTCTGTAATCCACTGACAAAGGAAACATGATATACACACTTGGGACCATTGAAAGGATCCAGTGGCCTGGTCTCATGATAGAATTATCTCTGAGCTCAATTAGCCAACTTCTGAGTAACTTCCTACTAGGTAGGTGAGAAAATATCCCCATTGGTAAGTCCATTTCCCTCTAATTAGGAATTTAAAAATTTAAGTGTGAAATAGACTTATATAGATTATTTTCCAGCAATTCAAAGGCAGGCTATCCTGTCAGTAATCCTATCCGTTCAGCCCATTGACTTACTCTAGAAAATTCTCTTCTCCAAGCCTGGAATGAAATATCAATATGTTTATCTGATGCAAACTTGAAGTTGTTCTTCTGAAAATTCACATGAGACCGGTCTGGTGGGGCTAGATTTAGAGAGGAAGGCGCTTATAGGTTTTATATGAGTAGAGCAAGCATTTCCAGCGAATGGCCAGTCTAAGCTCAGGTCACCAGATGAGCATCTGATCTTAAACTTGGAAAAGGCTCTAAAATAAGTTTATTCTCTCCTGTGCTTCTATCTTTTTTACATTAATAGAAATTCTATGTTACACGATGTGATATACTAATGTTTAACATATTTATAATATTTATCTGTCTCTGCATACCATACTGCAACCTCAATGAGGGCAGGAATTTTTTTCTCTAGTTTGTTTACTAACTATAGTAGAGTCTGGCACACATAGGTACTCAAATATTTATTGAGAAATAAATGAATTAATAATTTAGCCAGTGAATGAATAAAGGACAAGACAGTTATATAATTCATGTCATGTTCGTAGTATAAGGCACTACTTTTCACTTTTTATTAGCCATTTGAATGCGAGAAACAGTGAAAATTTCATGACCAATAGTTGAGGAAGAAGCAAGAGAAGGAAAAGTAGATAAGAAATATTTGACATTTATAATCCCAGATGGAATTTTCTCACCTAGTGGGTTTCTATTCCTGTCAAATCATCTAAATTGGTCAGGTATTTAAGAAGGAAACTGAATAAATGGAATCTCCAACTGTGCTACTATTGTGACTTGTCAGATCTTAAATTATAAAGCACTTTATGGACCTCTTTGGCAAGGTATTTGGCTTCTTTGAAGGTTCTGATTATTCCTTATCTTATAGATGAGAAGAGTACAGGCGGCCCCTCCATGTGTGCTTGTGTGAACCCTGCTCTGTTCTCTGAGTGGTGAGATCTTGGCTTCTCAATTTGCTGAGTACTTTCCATTTTTTATAGGAAAAGATCACTCATTTAGCAAAAGGTAACCAATCCTGAAATAACAATAACACCTTCCTCTTCTAGCAGGAAACAGAGATAAATGATAACAAAACAAGCTTTTAGCAAGGCGTTATTAAAAGTAACAATAGTTTCTAGAATTTTCCTAGAATAAGTACATATTAAATATAACCTCTTGAACCTACGGTCTCAACCTTTTTTGGCATCAGAGACTTGTTTTGTGGAAGACAATTTTTCCATGGACCAGGGTTGGGGGGATGATTTCAGGATGATTCAAGTGCATAACATTTATTGTGCACTTTATTTCTATTATTATTACATTGTAATATATAATGAAATAAGTATACAATTCACCATAAAGAAAAAAACACAGACAGAAATGGTAAGTAAAATAATGGGCGGGCCCATACACAGACTAAAATAAGTGTTGGATTCTGACTTAAAACCTGACACCCGATGCATCTGTACAATTGAAGTACATCAACTCACTTGCCACTCACTGATAGGACTTTGATATGAGTCTGCTGTCAATTGATGTATCATGGTCTCTGTGTAGTCAGACTTCACTGCTAATGTTAGTCTACTAATGTTAGTCTGCTAATGTTAGTGGCAGGCTAACATTTGCAGCTGCTTCCCAGCACTAGCATCACTGCCTGAGCTCTACCTCAGATCATCAGGCATTAGACTCATAAGGAGCACACTACCTAGATCCCTCGCATGTGCAGTTCACAATAGGGTTCCTGCTCCTATGAGAATCTAATGCCACACTGATTTGTCAGGAGGTGGAACTCAAGCAGTAATACAAAAGATGGGAAGTGGCTATATATGCAGATGAAGCTTTGCTTACTTGCCCAGTGCTCACCTTCTGCTGAGTGGCCCAGTTCCTAATGGTGCCGATCCATAGCCTGGGGGTTGGAGATCCCTATCTTAAACCATTGATGGTGTTTTGTATCTAAATTTCTGTGTAGCATCCACATTCCTATATCATTCTACGAGGGAGGTACTCACTGAATATATTTGAACAAATCATAACCCTAAAGTGAACTGTGAATAAATATAGTTTAGAATGATTTTCAACAAAAGAATTGAAAATAAGAACATTTTTTAGCTTAACCCTCAGTCAACTGGAAAAATTAAATTTCATTCCTCTACCAACATGGTTATTGATATTTTACTTTTGTAGCAGTCACCTTATAATAATGATGTTAGCATTATAATTGAGGCCCATTAAGGACAACTAGGCACATTGCACTCCCATTAGTCCCAAAGGACTGAGACCTGCAAGTGTCTGCCTTATCTTGCTGTTGACTCTCTAGTGCAGTTTCTGGCACAGAGTTGGGCCCAATACATGTGTGGAGATTAAACAAAAAAGGGAGGGAGGGCAGGAATAGGGAATGGCTGTTTGGTATTAGATAGGTAATAAACTGCCCAGGTCTCTGTTTTCTCCTCTGTACAGCAAGGAGGTTGCTCAATTGGCATTTCTCAAACTGTTTCATAGCCTACGAGTGTTCAGGGAAACATAATGGCTACTCTTAAAAAAAAAAAAAAATCCATGGCAAAATAAGTTTGGGGAAATGCTGTGTCAAGGTTATATAAGTTTCTTTACCAAAGGCTTGTCAGAGTCCTCTCCTCTGACAGTTCATTGTGAACTCCAGAAGTAGGCATGATGGCATCACTAGGTGACCTCTCAGTGCTGACATTCTATAAGCCAGAGTGTCCCTGGCATAGGGCTGACTTTATTGACCAGAGCAAGAAGTTCTGCTGTGTTGTAAATGGGTCACAATGTGACAGTAAGTGCACATGGCGGCATTTCCATTCGTCAATTTGGAACTGACTGATCTGATCGATTGCCAGGAAAGCAGAACTCTGCCCGTCCCTCAGCCTTGCCTCTCTCCAGATCCTCACTCATCCGGGGCCTCGACGGGCACAGACTGCTGGCAGTCCTACCTTCATCCAACTTTCTGACTCTGAAGATGTTGACACTGCATTAGAACCTCAGATTATTATGCTAATAACTGGGTACTCCTAAATTCACTGGGGCATCTTGCATATGGAAATCTTGGTAGTAACCTTTTGTATAGCCCCCAAATTATACACGCTGCTGGGGTTTCTATACAACTTCAGAATCTCAGTTTCCATGGTGAATCTATCTGTACCCTTTACTTGAAATCTTCTGTAAAGACCATTTCTCCTTGCTAGCACCCGCAGCTTTTTTTTTACAAGCATATTTTTTATTTTAAAATTGTGGGGTACAGTTAAGGGTTAGGTTTGCAAATATGTATCATTCAGGCACCCTTGTTGATAAGGGCTGTCTCTCCGCTAATCCCACCTCCCTTCTCCTCCCTACCCCCCCATAGTTTCCCACTACTGTCAATCCTTTTCTGATAGTTATGATAGATGTTCAAGGTCCACTATATGAGTGAGAACGTGTGATACTCAGATCTTTGTTTCTGTGAGAGATCACTCAGTATTATAGACTCTAGTTCCATCCAGGTTGCTGCGAAATTCGTGATTTTGTTCTTTTTTATGGCTGCCAAAATCTCTGGGACACCATGAAAGCTGTAGTAAGTGGGGAATTCATATCTCTACGAACCCACATGAAGAAAATGGAAGGATCACAAATTAACAGCCTAACAAATCACCTTAGGAAGCTAGAGAAGCAAGACCACCAAAACCCTAACATCACCCGCTGTTTTTATAAAATACTTGGTGTAATCCCTTGGGTTCTCCCAGTTCAGTCTTTGAGGTGGATGTTAATTACACCTCTTTTTAACATTCTTGCCTGAGAACAGGTTGAAGGAGCACAACCAAGGCCACCTGTCACACAGGATGACTTAAGGATGGAACTCAAATGCCTCTGTCCTTATGCCTCTGCTTCACTTCATCTCCATGTTATCATAATCATCTCTAGCTGTCACATTTTTGGTGCCAAAGAAATATTCATATGCATTGTCAAGTCCTAAATCTGACAAGCTCTTGTGGGATTTCAGATCTGATATATTTTTTGAAGGGAAAATGGAGAAGGTGCCAGAAAAGATGTCCTCAACTGGCATTAGGACAAATTAACTCCTTATTCCCTTAGATCTGAGAAATGTTAGTACCCAACTGTTTGTTGCATGGTCATACGATAACCAGCAAACAGTGCACTCTGAATGGGGCTTTTAATATAATAAATATATCCACCTTTGTGCTATTCAGTTCATTCATTCATTAAGTCATTCATTTATTCATATTGACAGCATACTAAGTGTCATGGCAGTCCTTGACACTTAGTGCTAGAAATACAGCAGTGATCAAAACAGACAAAAGAAAAAACAGACAAAAATCACATTCATTATATCACATTCCTAAGGGGAAGGAGGGCAGAAGATAAATTAAAAAGGCAATTAAGTCTGGCCTGAAGTTAGTGAGGGGGCAGTTTATGTGACTATCTAGGGCTTTCTGAGCAGAGAGAAGCACATTAAGGCTGGATCTTGCCTGGTGACTTCTAGGAACTGCAAGGAGGCCAGTGTGTCTACTGAGAAGTGGGCAAGAGAGGCAGGTGAGAGGGAGAGGAGGCAGTGGGGAGTGGTTGACTCTGTCACTTCTCCCTCATTCTTCCGAATATATAGGCCAGCTTGGATTCTATCAAGGCTTCTACTCTGAGGCCTTTTTCACTTATTCCTTCCATTATTTTTCTCCTGAAATCAGTCCAGGCTCTTAGTAGTTTTCCAATGAACATCCCTTCTCCAGCCTCTCTGATCTTCAAGGCATGCTCTTTAGCTGAATAGTTATGACACCTGAGCACTGTGGGGCTCCACAGTCTTGGCTGTTCAGTGCTCCACTGTGTGGTCTCTATCTAGGTTCCAGCCTAGTGTTCTGCATTTACAGGTACAGACATTCCCTCCAGCTTCAATGCAGATGCTGTGTCATGTTCCCATGCATCCTTGCTCCTGCCCTTACACCTGCCCTGATCATGCTCCTTGAACCTCTTTGCCTGATCGGATTGATGGCCAATCTGTAGGAGTCTATTTCATCTCTGCCTGCTCTTGCAGCCTCCCCAACTCATCCTCTCATAATGACCTCTACTCCCTCTAGACTTTCATATCCCTTACCTCCTACCTCCCACTGGAACTTGGCAAACTCATTCATTCATTGGATTCTTTATTCTACACATGTTTTCTGAGCATTCGTTTTATGTAGAACCCTGTGGTATGTCTTATGGTTAAATGTGAGGACCCTGGGTTTGAATCCTTGGTCTGCTAGTTTATGGCTGTATGGCCTTATTCAAATTATTGACTATCTGTGGGTTTGTTTCCTTGTGCATTAAATGGGGTTAATAATGCCTGCCTCATAGTGTTGATGAGAAGATTAATAGTTATGGTATATAAATGTTGTGGCACATAGTAAGTGCTATAGAAGTGTTAGCTGGCATTATATTATTGCCAATATTATTTCCAATATTATGATAGGGATTGTATCTGCCACCTCATTTTATTTCACAGCTCAGTGACTCATACATGACTTATGCCCATTAAGTATGTGTTGGTAATGATATTTTATGGCCAGACTCCAAACTTTGCAAACACCTCAAGCTTTGGGGTACAGTTAAGACATGGTGATATAGTTAGTATAGGAATAAACCTAGTTGCTTGACTCTATTAGCTCGGGGACCAAACCTCAGCTAGCTAATATGCAGTGTAATGTCATTATCCGATTTTATGAAATATTTCAGGAAATACTTATTAAGTTTTATCTATCCAAATTTGTAAAATACAGAAAAAAAAGACTGCTTTACTGTATTAAGATCGTCATTATGGAAAAAACTGATAACTAAGTAAATTTCAAGAATCTGAAGAATTCTCATTTTGTCTTGTGCAAGCTCTTGTTGTGGCCCCAGCAGGAGGGTGGTGACAGGAGGAGAGGGAGTTCCAGTGTTTCCATCACCTCCTTCCCTCTAGAGCCGATAGCTCCCCTCTAGAGCCTAGAGCTCAGAGAGGCATGGAGCTTCTTCCAGCAGCACAGCATTCAGAGCTATGAAGAGACATTTTACAATGATGGCATAGCCAGAAGCAGGAGAAGGGCAAGTTTACCAGCCTTCTCACATTCAAGTACAGGTTTCTTCACGTGCAAACTGAAGTGTGTTTTCCACTATGGACAATTATAGCACTAATATTAATAATATGTGGGGGGGAAAGCGGAAACAATTGAAGTGTAGAATGCTTATTAAATGCTAACTCATTTTCTGGCAGTAGCAAGATATCATCAGTTTCATCAGGAGCCCAGGAAGAGAACTGAGTTAATTTTGGCACTTTTATTATATACCTGTATCTTTTTAGCTACATTTTATAATGTTACTGTTATCATAATTCAGTCACTTCCTTTGAATGAATTTGAACAATATTCTCTCCAATGAATCATTTATAATGAAATGTAAAAATAATTATTTATTCTTCTCACCTCCATTCCAGACTATAACTTTCATGAAGGTGAAAGAGTCTGACTTTCTAATTTGTCACTATATCCACTGCCAGGTTGTTCCTTGGGTACAGTCTTGGGGGTCTACTCTGGGTCCCATGTTTTGAAATGGAGGATTTGTCATGGGGTGCTAAACCTTATTTCTCCTCTTAGAACGTAAGAGAACGTAAAACTCAGTGCAAAGCTACATGGCTTGTTTATCGAGTCAGATAGTGAATAAGTGGTCGAGCTCAGATTTGAACTTAGATCTTTGAGCCCATAACCTATGTGCATACTTACAGTTGTATTATTAAATTGTCCTTTCAATGTAAGCACAGACTACCTCCTTTTCACATGTATCCTGAGCATTTATGAACTGTGGCATAGTGAAAAAGTTTATGCTCTTAGAAAATTCACTCTTTGTGTTATCACCAGACCTTTGGGCCTAGCAAGATACCATAGTAGAAGAGGAAGGAGGCCACTTCCTCTGGCCACTTCTTCCCTCTTCGTATGCTGCCCAGAGTTTAATTCATACCTATATCCACTTTACCCTTTTAGGCTGTAGGATAAAATTATGGAAAGATTTACTAGTAGGCAGCATGGTTTGGTACAACACCTTTGGGGCAATGAAGATAATATTAGTGACTGTACTTGCTTTATACTTCCTGGAAAAATTGGGAACATCAAAAGCGAGAAGAGGTATGAAAAGACTTTGGAGCAGAGGGCATATGACCCATCACTCCCACTCCTAGCTATTTACCTTAGAGAAATAAATACTTATGTTCACACACAAACCTGTATATGAATTTTCATAGCTGCTCTAGTCATAATTAGCCCAAACTGAAAGCAAACCAGATGTTTTTCAATGGATAAACAAACTGGTATATCCACACAATAGAATACTACCTAGCAATAAGGAGGAATGACCTACGGGTACATGCAAAAGCATGGATGAATCTCAAAGGCATCATAATAAGTAGAAAAGCCAGCCTTGAAAGGTTACGTACTATAGGATTCCATTAATATGACATTCTGGAAAAGGCAAAACCAGGGGGATCGAGAACGGTCAGGGGTGACTGGAAGTTGGGGGCAAAGGGAGGATGTGCCCAGAAAGGAGTGGCTTTTTTGAGTGATGGAATTGTTTTCCATCTTGATTATGGCGGTGACTGCAAGATTCTCTACATGGTTAAAATTCATAGAATTGTACATCAGTAATGATAATGATGACAATAAAAGCAAACAATTCAAAAGTACTATTAAAATATTAAAAAGGTCAGGGGCGGTGACTCAGGCCTGTAGTCCCAGCACTTTGGGAGGATGAGGTGAGGGGATTGCCTGAGCCCACAGATTCGAGAACAGCTTGGTGGGACCTCATCTGTACAATGAATCAACAAATTAGCTGGACGTGGTAGCATGTGCCTGTAGTTCCGGCTACTCGGAAGGCTGAGGCGGAAGGATCATCGGAGCCCAGCAGGTCAACACTGAGGTGGTCATGAGCATGCCACTGCACTCCAGTCTGGGTGACAGAGTGAGACTCCAACTCAAAAAAATATGTGTGTGTGTGTGTGTGTGTGTGTGTGTGTGTGTGTGTGTGTGTGTGTATAAAGGTAATGGCAGTAACACTAATGATAACAGGAGGGTGCTGGGTAGACAAAAAAGGAGGTCTCTTCCACCTCTTCATAATGAGCAGCCCCGGCCCAAAGCTGCTCTTGTCTCCTAAGCATTTCCACCTGTTCTCTTGGGTGCCTGGAAGGGCTGAGTGGCATTTGGGCATTGATTCTTTTTGTGATGCAAATGTAAAATCAGAAGCAATGGAATGAATATTTATGTGTAGGATTGTCAAGCTTTGAAGACAAAAGCCCCCAGATTCCATATCTCATGCGGATGGATCCCTGCAAACACAGTGTCCAATATATCCGTCTCTGCAAGGTCACAGCATGGGTTTGTCCTAATCTGCATATGCTGATTGGACTCAGGCTGAAGGAGAAGAGCCATTTTTTCAGAGTAGCCAACTACCCAAGAGGGCAGTTCCTTGTCACCCTCCTTATTTAGTAGAGTGACTTTCATTTGTGTGCTGTTGTTCTCCAGATCGGACTCTAATCCCCTTTGCATGGGGTAACAACTGAACAGGAGATAGCTTTGTTTGGTGGTCAGAATGACAGCCTGACACCATCAATGTTTGGGATATTTTTGATTTTGTTTTCAGAATCTGCTCTTCTCCTGGCACTATGATCTCAAAGACTTCTTACAAATATGACACCTCACTCTCACCGTGGAAACTAACCAGGTTGGAGGAGGAGTCTTAAAGCAGAGGATTCCTCTAGTGTGAACTGATGTTAACTCCCCATCCTCACCCTTCCAAATTCAACCCACCCTCCCTCCCACCTTCAATCTGGCCTCCTTCCAGAATACCAAGGCTGGCCTTAGCCTTGCTCCTTTGGAATTTCTATGGCAATGGTATGCACCTCCTTGGTGTTTTATGTTAGCTAGTGATGCATGTGTTATCTTTCACATTCCTGGAAAATAGGGAAATATCTGATGATGCTTCTGTTCTTTCGTAGTCCATCCTGATGCCCAGACCATCATCAGAGCTCAGGCCCTCCTCAGCCCCTGTCTCTCCATCCTGCTCCTTCTAACCTGTTCTACACACAGGCATCCGAAGATTCTTCCTAACACAAAAACCTAGTCTTGTCACTCTGGCAGAATTCTTTAGTTGCTTGCAAAGGTGATGATGATGATGATGATAGTAATAATAATAACAATAGATTACATAGTATATCATTGCCAGGCACTGTGCTAACACTTGCCCAGATTAATTGGTTGAATACCCAAACTTTTTTTTTTTTTTTGAGTTGGAGTCTCACTCTGTCGCCCAGACTGGAGTGCAGTGGCCTCTCCCGGCCACCGCACCCTCAACCTGCTGGGCTCCGGCGATCCTTCCGCCCCAGCCTTCCGAGTAGCCAGAATTACAGGAGCGCGCTACCACGCCCGGCTGATTTTTTTGATTTATTGTAGAGATGAGGTCTCGCCTGCCTAGGCGGGTCTCGAACACGCAGGCTCAGGCAATCCACTCACCTCAGCCTCCCAAAGGCGTGGGATTACAGGCTGAGCCACCAAGCCCGACTGAATACCCAAGCTTTTTAAGGTAGGTACTACTGTTGGTTTATTATACGAATGTAGAAACTGGGCACAGAAAAGTTAAGGTCACACAGTTATCGAGTGGTAGACCTGGGAATTGAACATGGGCAGTGTGGCTATATTGTTTTTCATCTCTTTAATTATAAACTCTAAATCCCTTTGTACAGAATTTAACTTTCTTTGTCACCTAAGCCTTGCCTCCCTCTTCAGCCACCTACCTCCATGGCCATGTCCACTAGGCTCTGGCAATGATAAGCTGCTCATGTCTCTAATCATGCCCAGGCTCCCTAACTTCCCTGTGTCTTTGAACAGATTTGTTTCTGTCTAGAAACCACTTCACTCCTTTTTTCAAATGGTTAAGTTCTAGCCCCAGTATGTGGCCTCTGGATCACTGTCCAACAGTCCCCTTTGCTCTGTGCTCCTACTGCCCCATGGGCGTGGCTGCTCCTAGTACCTTGTTCATTGCCTCCTAGTCACACCAAGCTTGTACCCATGTCAGGTTGGCATTTGCTGTTCCCCGGGACTGATACAATATCCCCCTAGTCTTTGCATGCCTAGTTTTTCTTATCATTCAAGTCTTCATTCAGATGCCACCTTCTAAGAGAGATCTTTCAGGAGAGCCAGTCTAAACTTGTTCTCCTACCAATCACTCTTTATTCTATTATCCTGTTTCAATGACCTCACATCACTTCATTTTCACTATTTGAACACTATCTGTGTTCCAGTTACCTAGTGCTGCACAGAAAACTACCCCAACACTTAGTGGCTTTAAAGCAAGAACCATATTATTACATTCCATTATTTTGTGGGATAGGTATTTGGGTTGGGCTTGGCTGACTGATTCTTCTGTTCCATGTGGCATTGATTGAGGTCACTTGATAGTTAGCTGGTAGCTGGGCTAGGCTGGGTTGGAGGGTCTATAATGTCTTTATTGCAATGACTGGTACCCTGGCTGGAATGACTAGAGGTCAAGGGTCAGCTGGGTGATATCTCCAGCATGGTGGCCACAGCGTTGCTGGACTTTTTTTCTTTTTGGGGGGTTGTAGTCTCACTTCATTGCCCAGGCTGGAGTGCAGTGGCATGCTCACGGCCACCCCAGCATTGACTTTCTGGGCTCTAGCGATCCTTTCACATCAGCCTTCCAAGTAGCCAGAATAACAAGCAAATGCTACCATGCCCAGCTAATTTTTTTTTAATTGTAGAAACGAGGTCTTGACAAGTTGCCGGGCTGGTCTCGAATCCACGGGCTCAGGCAATCCACTCGCCTCAGCCTCCCATAGTGTTGAGATTATGGGCTGAGCCACCGAGCCCAGCCATGGACTTGGTATATGGCAGACCAATTCCCTTGGAATGAGGTTCCAAGGTGGAAGCTGCAAAGCTTCTTATGCCCTAGCCTCAAGACTCTCAGAATATTACTTCTGCCACATTCTACCACCAGTTGAGCAATCACCTAGGAAGCCCAGAATCAAGTGGAGGGGGTGTAGACCTCTTTGTCATAGAGTGGCAAAGAATTTGTAGCTGACTTTACTACAACTTTTTAAAAAACAGGCTTATCTTCTGCCTCTCTTCTTTACAATATGAACTCCTCAAAGGCAAAATCAAATTCTTTGCAATACTGCATCCCAGCACCCAGCATCTTATCTATATTTGATAGATACCAATAAATACTTGCTGAAAGTTCATATAAATGAAAGAATAAATGGACAAACGAGTGAATGAATGAATGGATGAAAAAATAAACGAATGAAAAACGGAATGAATTTTTACATTTCTGAATCTCTGGTATGTAAACTCCTTGAAAACAGAATCTGTCTTTTTTCATCTTAGTGTCCTCAGTTCCTTAATAGAGTCTCCTACATGACCAGAAGCTCAGTAAATATTTGCAAATGATTGATGCATTTTAATTATTATAGTTAAAAGAGATAAAGTAACATGCACATAGGTATTTATTGAGTGGCTATTTCTAATGAATTAATAATGCCCTATACATGGGGAAACTTATTGATATATTTGTTTAATGATAATAATGATAAATGAACCAGATCTCCACTTCCCTAACTTGTTTCCCTCTCCCATTCTCTCTGCAGCAGGCTGATGAGAGGCTCTCTAGCGGGGAGGTGGCCACCAAAACATCCCCTGGCCCTAGAGTCCTCTCCTCTCTGGGTGGGGATAGGGACCTTGACTCCTGGCCCTCGGGCACCTTTCTCCTTGCATAACTGCCAAGACTAATACGCTTTGAGCTCATTAAGATGGAAACTGAGATGATGCTCTGAGCAGCTCAGAGGGCTGAATTCTGAGTCCCTGCTGCTCTCCAGGAGGATCAGCTGAAGATTACAGTTCTCTTAACATTCTGGCATTGTTTTGCCCTTGTGCAAATGTGCGCTTACAGTAATTGCTGGAAGCCATGTGTTGATTCCAGTGGGAAGGGTGGGAGTTGGCATTTGATTTGCCAGAAAAGGAAGGATGCCCTTGCTACGTGGCCCTGCTTACAGCATGTGACTCCACTCCCCAGTTAGCTGGAGTAGGACTGTTCTGCTAGTATATGAGCTGGCAATGGGAAGGCCAGTACCCAGGGAACAAGTCTCAGTTTGTCTTCCTGCTATACAAGGAGACGTTTAACAACTTACTTGACCTCTTCAGGCCTTCAGTCCCCTCATCTATGTAATGGAGAACGATCCCTAGGGTTCCTTCCCTTCTGTTATTTCCCTGTCCAAATCTTTGTTTTGATTATCTCAATCTGGTGACTCCTAGAAAAAGTTGTCAAATTCAAGGAAGCTCTATGATGGTCAAAAGTTGATTAACAAAGAGTTTTGTATACATTTCCCTACTTTGAAATCAGACTGAGTTTTTTAATCCATTTGCTGGTATCTTTGATATATTAGGCTTTTAAATTTTTTTAAAATTTGTTTTTCCCTGTTCCACGGATTTTAAGACATTCTAGTTCTTGATAGTACTAAATTTTACTCCTTCCCAAAACCCTAGAGAGCATCGATTGCCACTCAGGTTAAACAAGTGCCATATAATGCCTTACAACTTGGAGTAAGTTTTATTACAAGGGCATTTATTGGAAGCATCAATGTATTTGAAAGATTATTTTTCCCTTCTTCCCCACAGTCGTTCCTAAACATACAGTTCTCTGTGGACATGAATGTTAGTGAAGTTCAAGTTCCAATTATAGTTTTTTGTATTTCTTTTAAGGCTATGTTTTATTTAAACATCACAGATCTTACCCAGCTGGGACAAGAATTTTCAAAGAAAAAGTCATGCTCACTGCTTTGACTAATTCTGGGGCAACATGCTCTCCCTGTTGGCCCCTAGACTGGCCTAGTTTAAAGAACACATTGGAGAACAAGAGTTTTCAATCTTAGGGAGCTTTGCCTTATACAGGACAATTTGAGGTATTAGAACTTCATCCTCACAGAAGTCGCTAACAATTTTGAGAATCTACTATGTGTCAGATATTGTGTTAAGTACTTTTTTACATACTGTCTTATTTATTAAAATATTACTTCCAGAAAAGTATCTTGCTCATGTTCATGCAGCGGGCCAGAGATGGAACTGGAATTCAAATTCAGATTCTCTGCCTGTGAGAGCAGGACTTTCTATGGGACTGTGTCTTCCCATTCTTCTCATTCTCTGATTTTTTTCTTACAGAGGATGCTTTAACTGTATAAGTCTTCTTATGTTATTATCTGATTCCTTTCATTTTTAATAGTTTTAATTTATTTTCAAATATTTTCTCCCAGTTGGTGGCTTGTCTTTTTATGATTTTAACTGCCTCTTTCAAAGAGAAGTTCTTAATTTTGAGGAAACTCAATTTATCTTTTTTCTTTGTGTGTGTGTGTGCTTTTGGTGTTATATCTAAGAAATATCTGCCTAACTGGAGGTTACAAATATCTTCTCCTAGAAGTTTTATGAATTAGGCTTTACATTTTAGGTATGTGACTGACTTTGAGTTAATTTCTGTACATCTTGTGAAGTGTGGAATTAATTTTTTTTTCTTGCATAAAAACATCTAGTTATTCCAACATCACTTGCTGAAGATCATCCTATCTCCACTGAATTGCCTTCATACCATATATGTGTGGGTCTACTAACAGGCACTCTGTTCTGGTGATCTCTTTATCTACCTCTATGCTAATGTACACTGTCAAGATGACTGTAACTTTATTTTATTTTATTTTATTTTATTTTATTTTATGAGTTGGAGTCTCACTCTGTCACCCAGACTGGAGTGCAGTGGCCTCTCCCGGCCACCGCAGCCTCGACCTGCTGGGCTCCGGCACGCCTTCCGCCTCAGCTTTCCGAGTAGCTGGAACTACAGGCGTGCGCTACCACACCCGGCTCATTTTGATTTATTGTAGAAATGAGGGCTCGCCAAGTTGCCCAGGCAGGTCTCGAACCAGCGGGCTCAGGCAATCACCTCAGCCTCCTAAAGGCACAGGATTACAGGCTGAGCCACCGAGCTGGGAAACTGTAACTTTATAATGAATCTTGAAGTCAGATGGAATAAGTGCTTCAATTTTGTTCTTCTTTTTCACAGTTCTTTTTTGGCTATTCTAGATCCTTTATCATTTCTTTAGTTTTTATTTACTTAGAAATACAATCATAAAACAGCATTCAGAAATATAAAGGTAATTTTAAAATAAAAGTTACTATAAAGCTGTATGGAAACTTTCTATAATGTAGCTTCACCAGGAAGCGAGGCACTTCTGTGCACTGGATTCCATTTGGTTATTCAAAAATTATTGCATATACCTTGCACTGATTTGCAATTCTCAGAAAAATTAGAGCATAATAATTTATACCAGAATTATATTAAACATAATTACAACTTTCATTGATGTTTCAGGAAATACTTTGGGCCCTAGAGTATCTTAGTCGTTGTAAGCATTAGTTGTCATTGTCCTAACAGAGTGGGGAATTACTGATTAAAGGGAGCTAATGGTTGTACTGCTGTCTACCATAGTATTTACTCTACTTTTGATTTGGGGAATACCTTTCTTCAAACATCTGAAGTGTCAGACTTGATAGTGATATGCAAAGCATTTTTGTGTCTGTCTCTTCCAATAAAGCATATCTGTGTTTACTTTGAGCTTGCTATCTGCTAGGGACAGTGAAGAGTAACTATTAATTAAGAGTAACTGATAATGTTAGCTATCACTGCCATTGTGTGATGTTGAACAAATTACTTACCCTCTTTGGGCCTCAGTTTTATCATTTGTGAAATGAAAGATTTGAACTAGTTGACCTTGAGTAGCCCGTTCAGCTCTGAATTTGTCTTACTCTTTTGTGGTACCTTTATTCACTTAAAAAAATCACCACCCTTTAAAAATATCCAAACAAAAACTCTTAATGGCAAAAAGCACTATGATGAAACAAAGGGGGAGCTTTTCCCCGTCAAGAAGTAGTAGTCTTTGGATGCATCACAGATTGCCTAACACTACTGCATGATTCTACTTTTATCCATGGCCAATACTGAGCAATTAAGATGGTATTTATGATTCCTGGTGCTGTGACATTTTGTGGACCATGAAACTCCCATATTCTGACAAAGAAATGAATTATTTCTAAACCCAGGCAATCCCAAAGGCTCAAAGTTTTCTTGATTTGGCAGGTTTTCTTGATTTGAAAATATATAGATTTTCAAATATATTTCCAATGTAAAGGTACAGTATTGAAACCAAGAGGACTTTAAATGGCTTCATTGTCTTTTCTATTGCAAGACACAGCAAAGCTACAATGATCACTGCTGTACTAATAGAAAGAGAGACTTGGAGAACCAGAAGTTTACTAGGAAATAAAGAATATGGACCTGAATTTAAACTTATAGAAGGGAACAGTTTTTGAGATCAGGGGCTGTGCCAAGCACTTATTATGCATTATGCCATTTAATCCTCACAACAATCTTGAAAACTAGGCATCATCACCCCTCCTTACAAATGAGGGAATCGTGCACAGAGAACGTATGTTACTTGCCCAAGATCACACAATAGTAAGTGGTAGAGCTATTCTTCAATCCATATCGATTTCAATCTAGAACTTAAACTCTTAATGACAGCCGGGCTCGGTGGCTCAGCCTGTAATCCCGCACCTTTGGGAGGCTGAGGTGAGTGGATTGCCTGAGCCCGCGGGTTCGAGACCCTCCTGGGCAGGTGAGACCTCATCTCTGCGATAAATCAAAATGAGCCGGGCATGGTAGCGCGTGCCTGTAGTTCCAGCTACTTGGAAGGCTGAGGCGGAAGGATCGCCGGAGCCCAGCAGGTCGAGGCTGCGGTGGCCGGGAGTGACCGCTGTACTCCAGTCTGGGCAACAGAGTGAGACTCCATCTCAAAAAAAAGACATCAGAGACTAGCTCTCATAACTTAGCCAGCACATTTAGAAAGTAATTGGATTTGCAGCATGAACTCTAATGATCTAAACCAAGAATAACAAGTACTGATGGGTCACTTTGGGGATGACTTGATGGAAGGAAAAATTCACAGAAGGTTTTCTGAGGAAATTGTTTTGAGTTCTGTTTTGAAACTGAGGTCACGAATTGGCCTTGAGAGAAAGGTGAGTTTGTGCTGAGGAGATGAACTCTATGAGGCTGGTAAGATACAAATGAACAAATTATATGTTCGGGAAGTAACATAAAGATGTATTCATTGCAAGATAATAGCCAGAAATAATGCTGATGGCATAGGGGTGAGAATCCAAGAGGTTTCACTTTATTATGAGAGGCACTGGAGATCCACTCTCAGTTTTCAAGCAAGGGGGAACATAATTAAAACTGTCTTGATCTGCAATATATCCTACAGCTCATGTGGGATAAATATGAGCTTTGAGTGCATCAGGGAAAGTCAAGGGAAAATTCCTTAGAAAAATATATTTGCTAACTCAACAAATTATCTTCAGGAGTGTAACATAGCTCACTTTACTAAGGTCCTGTGGCCTTAATAGTGCAATGACGATGTATTTTAGGCCCTTAAATGAAAAGGCCTGATGCGGATTTTACATAATTTTTAGAAATAAAAGTGTCTAGTCCACTGCAGTTAGCTAACAGCACATTCCTTTTTGTCCCATCATCACTGGTATTGTGCAGTGTTCACAAAAGGACCACACAAGTGTTCTAGATTAAAGTCATGGTTGGGCAAATAAAAATCTCTGAACAATATGTATTCAACTGAGTTGAATCAAAGTCCACTTTCAGATGGCAATTGCTGCTCCTGAGTGAGGGCTAATGTATTTGGTGAATTATAGTTGGATCCCTTCCATTATAAAGCCACTAATGCTAACTCTTCACATTTTCTAAAGTGTTTTCTTTCTCTTTCTCTTTCTCTTTCTCTTTCTCTTTCTCTTTCTCTTTCTCTCTGTTTCTTTCTCTCTCCAGTTCCAGAGACCTAATGACTTCTCACCCCCTTTCCGCTTTGGGACTGTGCCCAATGGCAGCACGGAGAGGAATATTCGCAATAACTATGCAGAAATGCATGCCTACATGGGAAAGTTCAACCAGAGGGGTGTAGATGATGCACTGCTCTCCCTGAAAACTGGGTAAGATGTGCTTCCAAGCTCAGAGGACTTGATATGGTTCTCACATTTATTAAACATATGTTGAATCAGATGTCCTAGTATACAATGCCTGGTGCCATAAAAAGTTAAATCAAAAACTTTATCTGCTCTTTATAGGTTTCCAAGTTAAATTTGCTAGTATAATTTAGGTCAGTGTACAAAGACTTCCATGCTATTTTTTATACTCCTGTGTATTTTTTTTTTGCAAATTATTTTCTACTTGCACCAATGTAACCAGGAAATAGAAACTAAATAGATATAAAATAAGAAGAGTCAAGTATAAGGTTTATATATTATGTATAATATAAAGACCTGCTGTCTAAGAGGTGAAAATGATGCTTCTGCCGGGCTTGTTGGCTCAGCCTGTAATCCTGCGCCTTTGGGAGTTGAGGTGAATGGATTGCCTGAGCCCACAAGTTTGAGACCCTTCTGGGCAACTTGGTGAGACTTCATCTCTACAATAAATCAAAAATTAGCCAGGCGTGGTAGTGCGCGCCTGTAGTTCCAGCTACTTGGAAGGCTGAGGCGGAAGGATCGCCGGAGCCCAGCAGGTCAAGGCAGCGGTGGCCGGGAGCGGCCACTGCACTCCAGTCTGGGTGACAGAGTGAGACTCCAACTCAAAAAAAAAAAAAAATGATGCTTCTGGTACCTTATAGACAAGAAAGAAACAGAAGGACAAAAGTACAGAAGTTTTTAGAGGAATGTGTTGACTGATCTCCAGTTCCAGCTTATGTTGGCACTCTCTGTGATCCAGTTCTGCACCCTCAGGAGTATTTGTCCATGAAAAGGAACTCATAAACTACAAGTTTATTGGCTTGCATAGTCCTAGTCATGCTGGTCCCTTTGTTCATTTGGCTTCCAGAAGGAAGATGATAGACAATGGAGCATTCAAGATTTTGAGATTAGTAGGCCCAGGGGTCTTTTAGTTGATTTCCTTTGTTATATGATGACTAGCAGCACTCAAACCTCCTCTTAATGCCCTTGTAGCTCCAGGTCTGGAAGAGCCACCTAGACACATGATTACTTAAAATAGATGCTATTTTATTACCATAAATAAAGCCACAGGAGATTTCAGAAGATGGGATTTGAGCTTGGGGGTAGGACCACTTTGGGGAATCTGACGCCTTCTATACCCGCTGTTCTCATTCATATCAGAGCTTTGGTTTTTTTGGTGTGCCAAAAAGGTAATTTTTATAAAATGTTTGGTGTCTCATCATGCCAGAAAGGACTTGACTTTTGTTTTGTTTTTCTCAACAAGGAACAAAGTTATTTAACTTATAAAAATGAAGGGGATGATGCAGTGCTTTTATTTTTGCAGACCTCTCTATTACCCATGTGGCTATATCTGAATTTCTTCCTCTACTTTTGATATGTTTTTAAAAGTTTGTTCTAAATATTGATTGACGTCTTCCTGCCACCACTCCTGGTCTTATTCCTTCCCCTATGTATGTCTTCCTGGAAAAGCACAATACATGAAATGACATTCCTATATGTTTAGGAACTATATGTTATAGTTTATATATTTGAGAAAATTCCATTCTTGTGGTTGCCTTCTCTTGTGGTTGCATACATTTGCTCTGACACAAGCCTATGCTGTCACCACCCCAGCCCCTCACCTCTATTCTTGTGCTGCACAACAGACTACTGGAACCTTTCAGACCACAAAAATAGCATTGCATGTCTATTGAAACACAAACACCCACACTCATCCCCACTCTGGACTGTAATGAACTGAGACACGAAAAATGTTATATAAATCTAACCCATGCTATTTGTTGCTCGTTGTGGTGGTTACTTTTCATTATTTCTGTTATTATTTTTATTGATTCCTTTTGACTCCGTCTCCTTTTCAGCCACAGCTTATGAGTTGGCTCCAGGCCCAACTTACATTCTCATCATTCCCGGTGGGAGGAAAAGAACTCCTCCTTTCAATCTCAGATCGCATAAAGAACAGCCTGAGATTTAGGCTTTAGATTCTGGCAAAGTTTCAACTTAAACCTCACTTTGAACAAATTCTCCCCAGAGTTTTCTGGAACCCTACTGCTTCATATTAATGGCCCCCTAGGTAGTTTTGTTCTAAAATTCCTCCACTGGATTTTGTTTGCTTGCTTTTTTTTCTTGTGCAGGAAACTGGATGCCTTCATCTATGATGCAGCAGTGCTGAACTATATGGCGGGCAGAGATGAAGGCTGCAAGCTGGTGACTATTGGCAGTGGGAAGGTCTTTGCTTCCACTGGTTATGGCATTGCCATCCAAAAAGATTCTGGGTGGAAGCGCCAGGTGGATCTTGCGATCCTGCAGCTCTTTGGAGATGGTGAGTTCAAGAAAGGAAATATGCCCATTTGTCCTCTACCGATGGCTAGTCCAAAACATCAGTCTTTTCTTTCCCTCCATTTTTTAACCTGTGCATTTCCAGAAAAGCTTCTCATAGTATACTGGGAAGTTTGGGAGTATTTATTAGTTTCCTGTTGCTGCCACAACAAAGTGCCACACATTGAGTGGCTTAAACTATGGAAAGTTCTTATCTCACAGTTCTGGAGGCTAGAAGTCTGAAATCAAGGTTTCAGCAGGGTCGGTTCCTTCTGGGTACTGCTTGTGAGAATCTGTTTCATGACTCTTCCCAGTATCTGGTAGTTTGCTGGTAATCCTTGATGTTTCTTGTCTTGTAGAAGCATCACCCTGATCTCTGCCTTCATGTTTGCATAGTGTTCTACTAGTGTGCACATTTGCCCTCTGTATGTGTCTGTGTCTGAATTTCCCTGTTTCTTAAGAATACCAGCTAGTCATTTTAGATTAGGGGCTCACTCTACTCTCAGATGACCTCATCTTAACTAATAACAACTGCAATGACCCTATTTCCAAATGAAGTCCCATCTCAAGGTACCAGGGGCTAGAATTTCAACATATGAATTTTAGTTGAACACCACATCTTCCAACCCATAACAGGGAGAAAGATAGGCAGAGAGGATGAAAGTGTTTGTCAAGGAGGTATTTTTCAGAGTTGCCTGCTATAACTGAACCTCCAGGAATAAAGTAAAAGAGTCTGCTATCAGATGCTACAATAAATCATCTCACATGTGGCCAAAATAGTAGATGAAACTGTGCAAAGTCTCTGATCTTTATGTGCCCAGAGAAATAAACTTGTAGCCATCTCCTTAGTTAGTTAGTTAGTTATTCGCTTATTTATTTATTCATATCTTTAGAGAGTACAAATAATATTTGTTTACATGGTTGCATTGTATAGTGGCAAAGAAGTCTGGGCTTTAAGTGTACCCACCACTCCTACCTGTGTCCATTGTACCAAATAGGTGAGATTTCATCCCTCCACCCTTTCTCCCCTTTCTCTTCTGAGTCTTCAGTGTCCATTATATCATCCTCTAGGCCTTTTGCAGGTCCTTAGTTTAGCTCCCACTTATAAGTGATAACATGCAGTGTTTGGTTTTCTGTCCTGTATTAGTTCGCTTAGGATAATGATCTTCAATTCCATCCGAGTTGCTGCAAAAGACATTATTTCATTCTTTTTGTTGTCCAAATAGTATTCCATAGTGTATATATACCACATTTTCATTATCAACTGATCAGCTGATGGATATTTAGGTTGATTCTGTGTCTTTGCAATTATGAATCATGTTGCGATAAACATGTGAGTGCAAGTATCTTTTTAATATAACCTCTGATCCTTTGGATAGATACCTAGTAGTGGGGTTTCTGGATCAAATGGTAGATCTACTTTTAGTTCTTTGAGAAATCTCCATACTGATTTCCATAGAGGCTGTACTGATTTACACTCCCACCAGCAATGTATCAGCACTCCTTTTTCACAGCATCCATGCCAGCATCTATTTTAAAAAAAAAAAATTGTAATAATGACCATTCTGAGTGATATAAGGTAATATCTCATTGTAATTTTAATTTGCATTTCCCTAATGATGATTCTACATCTCTTTAGTCTTCCCTCTCTCCCATCTTGCTCTTTCAGCTGAAAGAGGCAGAAGGCAGGGCTAGGGTTCTCAGAGGCAGACACCACCAGTCATTCTCCAATGTCATCCTGGCAGCAGACTGAGCAGCTACCTTGAGTTGAGAAAATCTCATCTCCTATGTAATTATACTCCTGTCTTCTTCACCCCTCTTCACTCCACTGCCCAAAGTACCTACTTTTTCTGTTAGTCTCACAGAAACTAATTCAATTTCAGATGAGCAGCCAGAGTCTAGTTGGCTTCACCAGCCATCAGCCAAGTGGCTCTCTAAGTTATACCTGCAGAAGCTTTGCCATTATGGATGGGATCAGAAGCAGAAGACCACAGGTGGATTTTTAGACTTCAGGTGAAGTTGGCTGCTCCACTAGTTAGGAGATCAGGGTTGATCAAAGAAATGAGTAAAAAGTGATTTGATTAACATTGAAAAAAGGAAAGTGCTATGGAGTGTTAACAAGTCGTTTTGTAATAAGAGCTTCTATAATTTTAGTGTAGCTGTCACATAAAGGCAATAATGAAAACCGCATCCATGAGAAAGATGATTTGCAAAAGTTGCCAAAGCTTCAGTCAGATTATGCAAACAAAACTCAAATTTTAACCACACTAGAACTATTGGAAGGGGCAATTTTTCTTCATGAGATTTTCAGAATTTTGCTTGTATAGAATTAGATGCATTCTAGAGAACATTTTTCCCCGCCTTTGGTCTGGGATTTCTACCTTTCTACTTCCTGGTATCCAGTGGATAAAGGTTATTGAAATTTGACAGGAATTAAAGTAATCAATGTGTGCTTAAGCAATGCTAAAAGGAAGCAGATCTGAATTTGGTGGTCTTATTTTACCCAAGCTTACTCCTCTTTGCTCTTTATATTTCAGTATTTCTCTGCAACAAGAGATCAGTAAATCTGCAGGGCCCTAGGGAATCAATCAATCGCTCTGCCTATCTTTCTCTGTCCCTTTTATCCCTACCCAATCTGCTTTGCTCAATTTGAAGAGCGATTTTCTGAATCACTTGTTCAATTATGTTGTTTCCCACTGTCTATAAAAAGAGAGTAGAATGCTTAGTCTGATATTCAGGTCTTCAGCACTCTTGCATTAATCTCTTTTATTCAGCTTCTTTTGCCAACTGTTATTGTGTTTGAACTGTTCTGCATGCCTTTCCCTAAACAAGCCTTGTGTTTTCCCATTGATCATGGTATTCCTGCTGCCTGGAGTGCCTTTTTTACAATATAAATTAAAATTTACCCATTCAACATGCTCACCTCCAAGTCCTACCTACCTCATGAAAACCCACTGGCAACTCTATTCACAAAATTACTCTCGCTACTTTGAACTCTTGTTACCTGTATATAACTTGCTATAGTAGGTATTTATATACTACTTTATGCTAGATAGATAATGGACAACAGAAGCAATGGCTCTTGTCACCTGCAGGACTCACATTAAATTTTCATTGAATACTTATTGAGTTGATTGATGAATCAATGTGTAATGGCATTAATAAAATGACTATTCACTTTCTCTATTTATTTTCTTTGTCTCCTTGTCTCTTTCTTGTGGTTTTCTCTTTCTTCCCCAATGCCCCTCTCTTCTTCTTTTCTCTACTACTCTCCTCTTGTCTCTCTTTATCTGTTTTCCTTCTCTATCCTGTCTCCAGGGGAAATGGAAGAACTGGAAGCTCTCTGGCTCACTGGCATTTGCCATAATGAGAAGAATGAGGTCATGAGCAGCCAACTGGACATTGACAACATGGCAGGAGTCTTCTATATGTTGGGAGCGGCCATGGCTCTCAGTCTCATCACCTTCATCTGCGAACACCTTTTCTATTGGCAGTTCCGGCATTGCTTTATGGGTGTCTGTTCTGGCAAGCCTGGCATGGTCTTCTCCATCAGTAGAGTAAGTACTTTGATTTAAATGCCTAGAGCTCATTAAAGACAGCTTGCCTAGTACTGTGCAAAGCAGAGAGACCCAAGAGAGGCTTAGGTTGCTAAAGCAAGAAACTACATCATGCACATTTCCCCAGGAGTTTGTGTGATAAAATTTCAAGTGGCTCAAGAAAAATGGATTATACTATATTTCCTTCAACAAACAGCTTTCTGTGTGGGATTTGGGCATTTGGTTTTCTATAAGAACTGGCAGATCTATCAAAATGGAAAATCTGGCTTTTTACCAAAAGCCTCCCATCACCATTAGTTAATTTTGTGTTGCCTGTTTTAATCATTTACTCCTTTAAGAAATCACATTTCTACTTAAGTAGTGAAATGTAACATATCTCTCCTATTCTAACATACAAAGGTATATTATTGGTGGTTTTGCTGTTCCACTCTATGTTTTAACCATGTGTGGGCCATTGGAATTAAAGAACTTAACAGAAACTTCAGAAATAAGGCCTGACTCATAAAAAATTTATTTTCTAGAAACTTTTTTAATTAAAAAAAGAGTACAACTCTTAGGTCATTATTTATGTTTCTTCTTTATTTCTAGTCCAAAGTGAGACATTAGGAATACAGTTTTATATATAAACAGAAGGTCACAGGGAGAAGTTTTTTGTTTTTGTTTTTTAATAGGCTTCTTTTGATTTTTATTAACAAAGTTGTGGGACCTATTTATGAGAGGTAAACTCAAATGCCCTTTTAGAACTGAGGTCCAGTTTCCAGATATGACCAATTTTGACTCGAATGGAGTTATGTAAGAAAGTAGATTTCTCATTCAATTATTTCATCTTTTGGTCATCTTCCTGTAGTATTTTACTGATAGAGAAAAATGTCTTCATTTCCTTTCTTGTGAGTTAATTCAGGTCACTGAGTAATATCAGAACCAGAGGATGGAACTTGGGGTAGTTATGATCCCTAAACCATGTTGTTCCCCTGGGTGACCCTTTCCTAAGGTCTCAGATGATGCCAGAAGCCATAGAAGCTAGTGACTCCCATAAAATCCCAATCAGAGACCTTTGACAGAATAAATTCCTCTGTAGAGGAAAAAAATGCTTGGCATTTTTTCCTGGCCTTAATCAAGAAGTGTTAGAAAAAACGACAGGAAAGAAAGTTGAGTAGCCTCACCTTAAAGATCTTCTGTAGCACAATGAGGCTCACTTCCTCTAAATCTTTCTTCTTTCCCATTTAGTTGCCATTCTCCTTCTAGCTTTCTTTCCTCTCATTCCCATTCATTGGGATGACTTCCCTTTCCAGATTAATCTCCCTTGTTGTAAAGGCACAATTCAAACAACCTCCCTGAATACCTACCCTAACAGAGGAGAAAAGTTCCAAGTGTGTCCATCTTTCAAGTCAGGAAGCAAGATGGATGTGAGCAGTAGGTTGGCTTGACTTTAGAACCGAACATGCCAAGCCCTCCAGGAACTCAACCCATTCCTTCTCCTAGATGGTGTTCTTTAAAGCTTTGTACAGGGAGCTGTACACAGGGAGTTCTTCATCAATACTAATTTGTTAAGACATTAATTATTTATGATAATGTTAAGTGAGTGAGAAGGTATAAGAAGGAAAGCAGGAACTAAACAGAGAATAAGTGAGAGAATTCAACCAGGGAGTTATTTATTCCTATTTAGCACTGGATATTTGTCCCAATTCTTCCCTCCCACGGTGTAGAACACAGCAGGAGAAAAATCCTTCTTTGACCCCAGGGCTTCCTAATTCTCTCTCTCTCTGTGAATTTTGTTTATGCTTGGCTCAAGAAGAGAATTGCTCAGCTGTTATTTGGTGACCACATTTCTAAAAGCTGCTCAAAATTTGTCAGAGCTGGAAAAGTGTAGCAATTGCAAGTTACTGAGCTGCCCTGTGCTCTAGCGCCAGCCAAGAGTGGCTAGCCAGGGCAGAACAACCTTCACATATATAGAGCAGTGCCATTTATTTCCCGGGGGCTGACAATATTTTTTGCTATGGGTTGATACAATGGTCTCATTTTTAAGATGTGAAAATCTGGGCACAGAAAGGAAAATTAAAGTGAGTCAATGATGGATTTGAGGCAAAAGCACCACATCTTATGATTCCAGTCTATCTGCTCAAGTTATTTGGTGTAACCATGCCCCCTCTTCCATGGCCCAGTCACTGATGTTAGCTTATGACATGCAACTTGCTAAATTCAGGGAGAAAAATTAGGCAAGCTTCTAGCACATCTTTCTATGAGTATATTAGATTGTGTGGGCCATGCCTTCCTTGACTCTTTCTTATCCAGTTAGGCAATCTGTGGTGAGAGAGTGTTCTTTATAGTCATGTTCAGCCTCTCTGGAGACCTCATCTGACCCATCCTGTTCTGACTTCAGGGTATCTACAGCTGCATCCACGGAGTAGCCATCGAGGAGCGCCAGTCCGTGATGAATTCCCCCACCGCGACCATGAACAACACACACTCCAACATCCTGCGCCTGCTGCGCACCGCCAAGAACATGGCGAACCTGTCGGGGGTGAATGGCTCCCCGCAGAGTGCGCTGGACTTCATACGGCGTGAGTCGTCCGTCTATGATATCTCAGAGCACCGCCGCAGCTTCACACATTCCGACTGCAAGTCCTACAACAACCCACCCTGCGAGGAGAACCTTTTCAGTGACTACATCAGTGAGGTGGAGAGAACATTTGGGAACCTGCAGCTGAAGGACAGCAATGTGTACCAAGACCACTACCACCATCACCACCGGCCCCACAGCATCGGCAGTGCCAGCTCTATCGACGGTCTCTACGACTGTGACAACCCGCCCTTCACCACCCAGCCAAGGTCCATCAGCAAGAAGCCCCTGGACATCGGCCTGCCGTCCTCCAAGCACAGCCAGCTGAGTGACCTGTACGGCAAGTTCTCCTTCAAGAGCGACCGCTACAGTGGTCATGATGATTTGATCCGCTCCGACGTCTCGGACATCTCCACCCACACAGTCACCTATGGGAACATCGAGGGCAATGCTGCCAAGAGGCGCAAGCAGCAGTATAAGGACAGCCTGAAGAAGCGGCCAGCGTCAGCCAAGTCCAGGCGGGAGTTTGACGAGATCGAGCTGGCCTACCGGCGCCGACCACCCCGCTCCCCTGACCACAAGCGCTACTTCAGGGACAAGGAAGGGCTCCGGGACTTCTACCTGGACCAGTTCCGGACAAAGGAGAACTCGCCCCACTGGGAGCACGTGGACCTGACTGACATCTACAAGGAGCGGAGTGATGACTTTAAGCGCGATTCGGTCAGTGGTGGAGGGCCCTGTACCAACAGGTCCCACCTCAAACACACGACAGGCGACAAACACGGCGTGGTCAGTGGGGTACCGGCACCTTGGGAGAAGAACCTGACCAACGTGGAGTGGGAGGACCGGTCCGGGGGCAACTTCTGTCGCAGCTGCCCCTCCAAGCTGCACAACTACTCCACGACCGTGACAGGTCAGAACTCGGGCAGGCAGGCGTGCATCCGGTGTGAGGCTTGCAAGAAAGCGGGTAACCTGTATGACATCAGCGAGGACAACTCCCTGCAGGAACTGGACCAGCCGGCTGCCCCAGTGGCGGTGACCTCGAATGCCTCCACCACCAAGTACCCTCAGAGCCCGACCAATTCCAAGGCCCAGAAGAAGAACCGGAACAAACTACGCCGGCAGCACTCCTACGACACCTTCGTGGATCTGCAGAAGGAAGAAGCTGCCTTGGCCCCCCGCAGCGTGAGCCTGAAAGACAAAGGCCGGTTCATGGATGGCAGCCCCTACGCCCACATGTTTGAGATGCCAGCTGGTGAGAGCACCTTTGCCAACAACAAGTCCTCAGTGCCCACTGCCGGACACCACCACCACAACAACCCTGGCGGCGGCTACATGCTCAGCAAGTCGCTCTACCCTGACCGGGTCACGCAAAACCCTTTCATCCCCACTTTTGGGGACGACCAGTGCTTGCTCCATGGCAGCAAATCCTACTTCTTCAGGCAGCCCACGGTGGCGGGGGCGTCGAAAGCCAGGCCAGACTTCCGGGCCCTTGTCACCAACAAGCCGGTGGTCTCGGCCCTTCACGGGGCTGTGCCAGGCCGTTTCCAGAAGGACATCTGTATAGGGAACCAGTCCAACCCCTGTGTGCCTAACAACAAAAACCCCAGGGCTTTCAATGGCTCCAGCAATGGGCATGTTTATGAGAAACTTTCTAGTATTGAGTCTGATGTCTGAGTGAGGGAAGAGAGAGGTGAAGGTGGGTATGGGAGGGTAAGGCTGTGGGTCGTGTGGTGCGCATGTCACGGAGGGTGACGGGGGTGAACTTGGTTCCCATTTGCTCCTTTCTTGTTGTTTTAATTTATTTATGGGATCCTGTAGTTCTGGTTCCGACTGAGGGCAACCCTGGTGACCAGCACCATCTCTCCTCCTTTTCGCACTTCTCTTCCCCCTCCCCCGTCTGTCAGCCATTCCCGTTCCCACTAGACGCTGTAGCGGGCCCCCTAGGCAGGGGAGGGTGGAGCGGGAGAGAGGAAGTACCGCATGTGAGCTTTCTTCCCGTGCGGAAAAGCTCCTTGCCACCGACTTGGAGGGAAGCTCGGAGAACCAAAAGGTGGCCACGTGAGCACAGAGGTAGCTTCTCCCAAGCTGAATTTTTTTGCTTAGGTGAGGAAGCAAAAGCATCTAAGTGAGACCATTTAGCATAGTGCTTGGGATTGAAAGAAGACTTTGGCTAAATTCTTGCTGCTTAGAAGACATCTGCCTAGAGATTATGTGCCAAGCAGAGGGTGGAGGCCATGTGTGTTTATATATAAGCCAAAAAATGTTTGCTTCAACTTCATGAGACTTGCGAGTAGTGAACTAGAAAAGGCCATTGGTGGAGGAGTGGATTCTTGAACAAACTGGAAAGTACATTAAAACGGTGTGTTGGAGGCAAGAGCAGGTGAATCGTGTGTGCATGTATGCCCATGTGCACTTGCACACATGTGTAGTCAGGTGCCTCTAAATGTGTAGAAGGCAACCTTGACTCGCTAGGTCATTTCTTTCACCATCCTTCAGCAGTGCACTTGTTTTTGGGCTTATATACAAACAGAAATGGTCATGTGTTACCTGAATTTTGGCTGTCTCTCCCCTTCACCCTTCCTGAATGAGGATGGAAGTTCTTGGCAAAGAAGAGTCTGTGGCCTAGACAAGAAAGGTGGCAGGCAATCCTGCAAGAGCTAGGTACAAAAATCATTCCTCAGTGATTGCCAATCGTTACAATCAGGTTAGGCCAAGAACTTTCCAGGAAGGAAGGCTATAGAGAAACATAAACAGCTGTGATTCTTTTGCCCACACTGGAGAGCAAAAGATTCTATAAAGCTCTTCTGAGATTTGACACCCTCAACTGGCCAAGGTTTGGGGAGGAGCTAAGTAAGGGCTTGAAGAAGAGAGGAGTTGTTTCTGGTAGGGTAAGTGAGAGAGGGGGATGTTTCCAATGCTTTGATCCCTTCTTACTTAACCTGATGCTGGAAGAGTGGGCTACTTTCCCCAGAACTGATTACAATTGATGTGGAAAAGACGGTTAAGAGAAATGAGCTCGCCTCCAGGAGTACAGCTCAGGAGGCGAGGAGAGAAGGGGAGAGACTGGGAAGAGGGGGAAGGGAGAGGAGGAGGGGAAGGATTCTCCGCTATCTCTTTGGGCCTGGCTCCCTGGGAATGTGACTTGAGCCCAGAGTGAACACTCTTGGTCGAGCCCTTCCACCTTCCTGTAACACCTCCTGTTCCTCTCAGCTTGTACCGTTCGAGAATTTAAGAAATATACATGTAAAGCTCCAGGGATGAGAATGCTGGCCAACGTGATGCCCCCTTCCCTTAAAGTTGGAAAACCGAGAAGGGAAATGAATATTTGTCACTGCTGGTCCTGAAACTGGGGGTAGAGGGGTTCTGTGCGTCAGTTCCACTGTCCTGCCATCCTCCGCTACACAGGGTGGCATCCAAAGAGCCCCGGGTCTGTTTGGAAGCTTGACTGCAGGACCGCCATGTTGCACACAGGACACACAAACCAGAAAGGTGCTCATTCTCCTCTGGAAGGAAGCTGCCATGTCTCTTCAAGTCACACCCTCCAGGGCTGCTCTTTGCCTTCCTGTTTGCCCTGACGCGTGACCCTTCCTCATCCCCGCCCTTGACTGCTGTCCCTCACCCTCCTCCTTGAGTTTTACCTCAGTATCTTTCATTTTAAAGCCAACCGAAGGCCTTGTAAAGCTTTGTTTTCTTTCTAAAATGAACGTGGGGGCAAGGGGCTGAACCTCTCACAGATTTGGAGAGAGGAGCACGGAGTGCTTTACCTTAGATTCAAGGAAAGACTTTGAGAGAGAGGACAGAGGGCGTGAGGCATCTCCAGGAGGAAGAAGGCAAAGGGCCATGTAAACATCGCTTCAACCTGACTCTGTCCACGAGTCGGGCTCATCCCCTCATCTTCCTCTTACCTCACCCCTTAAAAATAAAAAAACCAAACCAACTAACCTAGCGAACAGCAATCTAGAACCAAGGGGGCTCTTTCAGTCTCCACTGGCGACAGAAATCAAGATGGTGTTTATTTCATATGTAAATATTTTGTTTTCTAATTAATTTTGTATAGATAAAGTGTTCTCTTGTGAGTATTCAGGGGCTGTTGGGCTGGAGGGAGTGGGGTGGGGATGGGAATGAGGGGGAAAAAAGTGTTTTGTTATGGGTTTTCATTTTCCACTGAGGGAATTGTTTTGTGTGGCTTTTGCTTCAGGGAATCTGGAAATAGTGTATGCCAATGGAGGCCACTTTGGTGAAAAAGCCAGGGGAAAGTAATTTGTGTCCATCCCCCTCAAACCATCTTCTTACTGGTCTGTGAGAAATGTTCATGCACTTTGGCCTGGGATTTGCATGGGATCTTGCTTTGACTCTAAGCAAACCCCAGGTCTAACTCCTGTCTTCTTGGTAGACCCTAGGTTATCAGCATTCCATGTGAAGACAGGCTGGTGGTACCACATTTTCTCTGTCAGTACCTCGGGTAGGAAAGATTCCCCAAAGAGCCTAAAACAGAATAGAGGTCAAATTAACCTCCCATTCTTGGTGTGGCTGAAAGCTTTCAGGAAGCTCAATCCTGAGAAATCTCACAGCAGCCTCCTCTGATGTTTAACAAGCATCTCAGTCGTCAGACTCTTTTTTTCCCCAGTACCCAGCACTTACCTGCTCCCTGCTCTACCCCCACCCTTAAAGGTCAGTCCTTCAAGCACACCTGGGGAATTTCCACTGACTGTAATTTTTGAAGCATGAGGTACCTTGTTACAGAGACGTAGCGCTGGATATGCGTCTTACGTGTTTGCATGCTTTTCTGAAAAAGATGACCAGGTCCACTCAAAACTCAGTGGCAAGATGATTCCCATTGAAAGGCTGTTGAAGTGAGTTTTAGAGGTAAGAGGGTGGGTATGCGAGGGATGGTGCCAATAGTGGCTCTTTATTTGCCTTGCCTTCATTACTGCCATCAGGAAGGTGCTACTGGCCTTGAGCCAGGTGTTCATAACCTGGCCTTGGGTAAACCAGACAAATAGAATTTCTTACACTAGACTGTTGGCTTTGTGGAGGTTGGCAGCCTCTCTCTCTCTTTACCACAGGATGAGATTTCCAAATCCATTTACCCAGCATATTACGTTACATTTTTTTTTCCTATCCTCCCATCATGAAGGCTGTCAGCTGGATAATTTCATTTTTCTAAACCCCTTATTTGGCCCCTATTGATGACTTTTTCTTCAACTGAATATTTCTATTGGAACCAAGTGAGATATTCATGGTCTGCTCAAGAAAGCTTAAAGAAAGGAGGGATAAAGCATTGTTAATTTCTAGATGTTGCTTAATTCCAGAATAGCAAGCCAGTAAAATGCACGAGGAATAATTCAGCAGTAAGCTCAAGCTATATCGCAGATGGGGATGAACAAATACCCAATCCATCTAAAACTGTGAGATTCTACAGATATCCTCAGGAGCACCTAATATTACCGCTTTCTTCAGAAACCATGCTTTCTCTCTTTGTACCCTCTATCGTTCCCTTTCATGGCAGAATTGGTTGGTGGGTGTGGTCCTATATCACTCCTTTCAGTGGCAGTGCTTAAATCTCAGCATTTCCAGTGACCACAATAATCTGACTCTTGTATTTGCTTGAGTCAAAAATGTGCACACCCCTCAAAGTGATGCATGTACAGTTGACCTTGTCAATCCAAAGTGTGTCACTGTGTGTCCTCAGCAAGAACTTGGGAGACATACTTAATGTGTATTCCCCATACCGGCCACAGCCATGTTGTGATTGTGGGGGGGAAATCCCAAATGATTCCATTAAATGTTGCTGGTGTCAGTAGTGCCAAAATGCATGTGTGATGTGACACAATAGCAGTTGTCTATAAAGTTAAGTGAATATCATTCACCCAGTCTTCCGTGGCCATCAGGAGTTGCCCAAGGGAAGAGTCTCTGCAGAGTGCTGGACACCTGCACATCTCATTTAAGAACTAGGGTTTCTTTGTTTTTGTTTGGTTTTTAGTTCAAGATTTGGGGACAGAATAACCAGATTGGGCAATAGCCTTTGGAAAAAATCCATTCTAGAACCCACTTTATTCTTTTAATTATCTCTCTGAAAAAACCCTGTCATTGCTTGACACCCTGTGTGTGTCTGTTTGGGTGTGCTAGGAATGATTCAGATGTGCGCATAAATGATGTAACTGCAGTGCTATTGATGAATGTATTTGGTGTTTCATTGTGGCCATACCTTATGTGCTTTCTGAACCCAAAGCCATATAGGAAATGTATGCTCTGTAGGCTGCTAAACACTACAGCAGAGCCTTGGGTTTCTTCACTTGGGGGTCAGAGACTCTTCCTCCTGTCTAAGGAACTCTTTATGGAGGAGAAGCAGCTAAAGGTGGACAGCCACACTGGGATAAGTCTGGCCTTACATGTGGTCTGCGTATTTCAAGGTCTTGAAAAGGTCTTTCTTTGTCATTCTCCACTCCACTTCAACTACTGGCTTCTCATACAGATTGTGTTGTTTTAGCTCAGCTGCTCATCTGTCATTCAAATGAAAGTAATCCCAGGAAAGGTGACATATTAAGCCATATTAAGGATTTATACATTTAAACACCTAATGTACATTAGGATTCTCATCCCTTTTCCTGGGTATAAGTTATATACATGAGAAGAAGGAGAGAGCAGAGAGCCCTAAGCATAATACAGTGGGTAACAAGGGCACAAGTTCTAGAAAGTAAAGACATTTATACCATATTTCATCCTGTACCTGCTTTTATTTAAAAATATGCACCTGAATAAGGCTCCTAGCTAGGAATTATTTTCAATAAAGTCATATGGGTATGTAATTTATGAATTTCCAAATTCAATATCTTGTAGGGCAGGTTAAGGACTGTGACCCTTTCCATAGAAAATGGAAGAATGATGCTTCTCCTCCATGACAGCTTACTGAGTAGACAAGAGGAAAGATCATATTGGATTAGTGGCATAATAAAAAGTTACTGTAATTGTCTGTTCTCTGTCCCAATCCAATTAATCTTCCAATTAACAAAGTTTGTATTCTATACTTCCCACCTCCTTAAGGGGGTACCCAATTATCCCAACACATACTAACTGTAAAGAAGCCATTTGACTCCCAGCTGCTACTTAACCTGTGAGGCAATTATTCTTTTGGTCAATCAGATGTTTGGGACGACACTAAAATGCAGATTAGTCAGTCTGATAACTTCTAATATTGGTCTAGATTTAGGATTCCATTCTTGTTTGGAAGGTTTCAGTCTTATATAAAATCAAAGGATATCTGAATATATCCCACTCTCATCCCATTCCAATCACATTGACTGAATCACATAGGAGCCCTATGATTCCTATGACTGAGAATGCACAGCCTATCTATCCCCATGACTAAGGTACCCACCAAAAACCTTAAATGAAAGTCAGTGCTGCTACTTCCATGCCTTGGAGAAATTGGTGAAGTTTAGGGCCTCTTGGTTACAATATTTAAGAAAGAAAAAAGAATTTTGCTCAAAGAGTAATGGGTTAGGACAGCAGTACTGGGAATAAGTTAGAAAAGATAGAAAGTGCATTTTTCTGTCTATTTGCATCCAACTCAGAGCTTGTCATGGTGAGTTTCTGGTGCTGTTTCACGCTTTCAAATATTATTGCTGGTGTGATTATGAAAGTGAGGGCTCCTAAGGAGAACTGAGGGTGAAACATAGAGTGGATGAATAGAATTCCTCAGAGCCTTGTCATTCCAGAATGCAGAATCTGTGTTTTGGCAAAGGTAAAAGAAATGGAACTAGGCGCAAGGATTAAGTTTACAATCAAGTAGCACAACATTAAACCTATTATAAAACCGTTATTTTAAAGATTTGTTTTTTACACTTTAAACCTGAACTCTCTTTATCCTTAATTATTTTAGTGTTGTGATTTAGGGGGTGGAGCAGATTCTAGTACTATGCAGGAGAAAAAAACAAAAGCTCTGGTTAGATACGTTAGTTCAATTAAGCCAATGTCTTTTGAGCACGTACCATGTCCCTGGGTAGTTCTATGAAGGATGTAAAAGATTTTTAAAGGGAGTATATTATACTCACATAGAATATATGAATGCGTAAGTATAAAATATTTAAATGTATGTATGAATAGGTGTGCATACATTTGTATGACTATAATTGTAGATTTAATATTTTCTGGTTTCAGGGTATGAGTCAAAGATGTTCAATGTATTATTTTTAAAAAACACTACAGAAATTCAGCTTTTATATCATGGCCAACTCTGGACCCTTTCTTTTGGAATTATTATACCTCTCAGAGCTAAAACTCTGAAATTTTAAAATTTCCTCTCTGACCACAACCTTGCATTTTCTATATCTTATCTGTTTTTCTTCAAGTCCTCTGTTGTTCTCATCCATGAACCTGTCTGGTTTCACTGACTTCCTTCTTTGGTCTACCCCTGTGTTCGCTCATTATCAACATAGTCTGACCAGCAGTTTCTCTTCTTCTTGCCTTGTCACTACACCAACCTTGCTTATCTAATGCTGCCTCCCTTCCCCCATCACCCATTTCATCTCCAGGAGGAAATGTCTTAAACCTATGCTAAAAAGCACAAATTCAATCCATCTAATCTTACCTGAACCCTACTCAGCTTGAACAACTTTTTTATTTCCTCATGTTGACTCCATGTCACGTTCTCTAAGTGTTCATTTTGTTTCATTGTTCTTTTGTTTTCATCTCCTCTTTTTCAACAGGCAATCTTTCCTACTGTTACCAAGATATCTGATTAGGGAATCCTCACGTGCCACTCTTCTGTGCCCTTGCATTTTTCTTATCCTTCACTCATCTTTTTCATCCTTTCTCTCAACTCTGAACTCTGTGCTTCTCTTCCCTGTGCTCTGATACCCATATTCTGCCTTCATCTGAGGTGCTGTCCAGCCAAGAGTACTTCTCTGTGTCGTATCCTTAATCCCTTTCACACATCTACCTGCAACCATCTCAAAAAATAAATAAGTAAATCCTACAACCATCTCTAAAGAAAATCTTCTCTTAATCCAATTCAACTCTTGAATTCCTGTCCTATCTCTGTTTATCTTTGCACTTTCACTTTCTTCACTTCCTCGTCTAATATTTATGGCTTTATCATTGGACCGCACCCTACCGCTCTTCTGAAACTACTCTCTGGAAACATTCCAATGAAATTCTTGTCAATAGTCTTTTTTATTTTCTCTCCTTGCTCTTCAGCCTTCTTGACCATAACCTAAACTTACCATTGGGAGGCAGCGCATTCTGGTTTTAATTTTATTCTCTGGGCTTCTGTCACTTCACTGGTTTTTCCTCCTATGCCATCGGCATTGACTTGCCATGGCGTTCTGAGCTTGACCGTCTTTTTCTCCCTATCTCCATG
Source organism: Cephalopachus bancanus (assembly GCA_027257055.1). Taxonomy (NCBI): domain Eukaryota; kingdom Metazoa; phylum Chordata; class Mammalia; order Primates; family Tarsiidae; genus Cephalopachus; species Cephalopachus bancanus. The sequence goes on along the minus strand of JAPVLO010000382.1, from coordinate 785,007 downwards.
CTTCTGTAGCAATCCCTTTGTCTTCCACGACTTCAATGACTCTGAATGAAGGTGAATTCTAAATATTCACTCTTAGACCCTACCTTTCTCTCCAGCTTAATGCACATATTTCCAGACACCTCCTGGACACCTGATATCATATTGACTCAAATATCCAAGACCATTCCTGCAGATCAACATAATCACCAAGCTCCTCCTTTTGCTTCATGTTGCCATCGTTACTCCTGTCGCTAAACTTAAGCTTTGCAGGCACTTTTGCCTCCTCCATTTTCCTTATTTGGAAAACCTGCTAATTCTTACCCCTAAGGTTTATAGTCTTCCCCTTTCACTCAGGCCCTTCCCTCCAGTCTGAATTATTTTAGTGTCTTTTAGCATTGTGCCAGTATTTCATCTGTCTATTTGAATGCACTCTTATCAGTACTCGCTTCTTAAATATGAATGAGATCATGTCATTGCTCAACTCCAAAAATGCCTTCAATGGGCTTCACTTACCACAGTCTGCCAGCTTAACCTATTTGCCCACCTGTGTGTCCCATATCCAGGCAAGCTGATTCACATTTGTCTCTCAACTTTCCTATACCAGCTTATTTTCCCACTTGTATCTTTTCTTAAACTGTTCCCTTTGCCCCAATGCTTTCCTCCCCATCTCCCACCTCACTCCCTTCTTGCCTAATATTTATTCCATCATTATATAAGTCTTCAAAGACCAGAACAAATAGCCACCACATCCACCTTCCTTCATCTTCCATCCAGAAAAAAAAAATAGGCTTTTTTTTTATCTTGCTCTTTTTAAAATTTCTAAGATGTAGGGTACAATTTAAGATTGGGTATACAAATAGTCACCATACAGATGAAGTTTGGGCCTCCCTTTGGTCCCCACTTCACCTGGTTTGAGATCAAGTACCCTTATTAATGTTATATGTCCCCCCCAACAGATTCTGGCTACTACCAATCCCTTTCTTATATTATTATGGTAAATGTTCAGGGCCCGCTTATGAATGAAGTACATGTGGTACTCAGTTCTTTATTTCTGAGTATTATAGACTCTAAATCCATCTAAGTTTCTATGAAGTCCATAATTTTGTTCTTTATGACTGCATAATATTCCATCGTGTGTATGTACCACATTTTTTAAATCCAGTCCAGTTTCAATGGGCAACATGGTTGGTTCCATGTTTCTGCTATTGTAAATAGTGCTGCAATAAACATGCATCAGCATGCATTTTTTTGTAGAGTTATTGAAGTTCCTCCAAGTATATTCCCAGAAGGAAGATCATATGGAAGATCAATTTCTAGTTCTTTTAGGAATTGCCATATTGTTTTCCATAGAGGCTGAACAAGTTTGCATTCCCTCCAACAGTGTAGAAGTGTTCCCTTTTCTCCGAATCCTCGCCAGTATCTGTTTTTTGTTTTATTAATGTTGGCCATTCTTGATGGACTTAAGTGGTATCTCAATGTGGTTTTGATTTGCATTTCTCTGATGATTAGTGAGGCTGAGCATTTTTTCATGTGTCTGTTGTCTGCTAATATGTCTTCTTTTGAGAAGTATCTATTCATGTCTTTTGCCCACTTTTTAATAGGTCTGTTTGTGTTTTTCCTTTCGGCACGTTTGAGTTCCTTATAGATCCTGATGTTATGCCTTCGTCAGGTATACAGTTGACAAATATTTTTTCTCATTCTGTGGGCTGTCTCCCTGCTCTCTTGATGGTTTCTTTTGCTTTGCAGAAACTTTTCAGTTTGTTGAGGTCCCACTTGTCTATCTTATCTCTTATGGCTTTTGGGGTGTTTGATCAGGAATTGGTTGCCTATTCTGATTTCTGTAATGGTATCTCCTGTGTTTTCTAAGATTCTTAATGTTTAAGGTTTTACATTTAGGTCTCCGAAAAAAGTAGGCATTTTGTGATGCCTGTTACGCTTTAATTGTATCTCTCTAGTGTCAGCTATCACAACCATCTTATTTCATTTGATTATGCATCTTCCCTTCTGGATGACAAACTCCCTGTGGTCAGGACAATGTCTTTATTCATCTTTTTATCTCCTATGACACCTAGCAGAGTGCCTTGCATATGAAAGGCACTAGTTAATAGTTGATATTATTATAAATTGTTATTAAAAGAAATCACTTTATTTTGCCCTCTTGAATCTGCAGTAAAACCTAAAGATGAATCCTCTCAAATTTATCTCTCTACTTCCACACACATAATCACATACATGTATCTGCCACATGTATACATTTCCATGTTATTATTTCAAATGGAAAGCCGAAGCTTTGTACTTTGAAGTTGTTCTGTGACTGTTTGCTAGTTAGTAGAGTATATGTAAAATACTACAGGTACACAAAGTAAGTGACAGAGAGAGAGACCATGAAGGATGTTGATGAAATGTTAGGCATCAGGAGCTTTTCATATGCTTTGAGTGGAGCATGCATCCAGACACCTCACTACCCACACTGAGCCTGAGATTGCTTTGTCTTTGATACAATGTGTAGCCTCTTTTTATTTTTAACACCTGCTGCATCAGAAACACCATGTCATACTTCAGACTCACTAGTCACACAGCCCTGCAGACCCCAAATAGTGGTCCAGTAGGGCCAATGTATTATACTTCAGGCTGTACTTTCCACCTTTGTATCTATGTGAGGCCAGTTTTGGAGAACTGTTTGTGCTGCTCGTGACTGTCTTGATGATATCCTGGGCTCTGTGGATTCTCACCCTTCCCTAGGCTTTGTCTTTAGGGTCTCTTCTCCCAAAGGGAAAATGAGAGTTGCAGTAACTGAGCACCTTATCTCTTATCTGTATATTTCAAATGAAAGTTAGGATTTGAATGTCCTGGCTCAGAGGGAATTCTAGTCTCTAAACTACTCCTTTTTCTACAAGTGTTAAGGCATTTATTACCTGGGGGGAGAGGCATCACTTCTGACCTTACGGCCCTCTTGTCCCTTTCTGCTCTGAGCTCTGTTTACCCTTCCTCCTCCCTCATTGATTCTACTTAGCAATCTGTCATGTCTTCTAGTCAGTGCCAGTCTCGGCCACATGGAAGAAGCTCTTGAAGTTAGTGCTATTCTTTCACTTAAGCTGCTCTGGTAACTGATAATGTTCCCTTGCCTTCTCCTGGCCAGCCTTCACTGTAAATCTCCTTATGTCATTGGCTATGAATTATTCTCCTTTGGGAGGCATCTTCTGCCACTGTGTGCTAATTTAAAGCATGCTATAGAGAACTGAACTCGATAAGTTACAGGTAATGACAAGTCTCTTTTTCAAAATGTGAATGAAGTCTATTCTTCACTGAGACAGAGGTGGGTAGGGAAATTATTATTGGCAAGATATGGCAAAACTTGTGACAACTCTGAAGATACCTGGTGAAAATTAAAATGTAAGTCTGGAGGGATAATTTTTCTTCTCAAAAGTCTATTGAGTCTAGATAGTTCTGTTTGTGAGAATGGGGATAGTTAACATTTTAGAGCAAAATCCATCTCGTTATATTATGAGAATTTTTTTTAGCCAATGAAACAAACACTCGGTAACAGCTGGTAAGAACGTAGGAAGACAGCCATCCTTATGAAAGAAGGACATTTATGAATCTCTGTTGGACCAATGAGTGGACAGAAATTCTAGGCAACTTACTCATGAAGTTTTCATGTCAATATTTTGCCTATAAACACCTATAAAACGTGAGTGAGGATATGAGGAAGGAAAAGAACAGGAGGTCTACACTGAAGCTTCCCTTCATGTCACCAATAAAGCCAGGAGCTGACACCTAAGTCTCTTGGTACTCCTTTGGTTACTGTCTTTGATGATAGCTTCAGAAAGTAGGGAACCTCTAAAAAGCAAGCCCCAAAGCCAGAATGAATGACAAACCTGGATTCAACCATATCTGTGAGGTCCTGAATGTCCACAAGGAGTCTGGCCACATGTCATCCCTGAGCCAGTGACCAAGCCCTTTGAACTATAGCACCCAAAGAGCCCTTGCTCATCACCCTGGGCAGAGAGAGCATGAATCATTATACCACCCCTCCCCACAGAATCCAAGTAACCAGACTGTGACTCCAACTGTTCTTCTTGCAATAAGAGACTCATAGTCTCTGAGATCTGATAGGACTATAGCTTCAGGGGATGTGGCCGCAGGAATGTGAAAATGCTGAGTGAGTTGCTTCTCTAAGACAAGTATATTATCTGTTTCCAGAGGGGATTTTTAAAAACAAGACATGCCTGCCTAAAACTTCAGTCCTATTCAGAATAGTCTTTGTAGTTAACTGTCATTGTCACATTTTAATTGTAATTGATATTTTTTTAAAATCAAGAACTATTTTTTCCCATCTTTTTTTTAAAACATGTGTGGTACAATTCAGGGTTAGGTATACAAACGTTGATTATGCAGGTACCCTTGTTGCCCCTTCCTTCCCTAGTGGTTTCCCTCAACTGTCAATCCCACCCCGCCTCCCCTGGCAATTTCCCATAAGGCTATTTTAATGCTCCCTTTGGCCATGACATAATAACCATCTGTAAACCAGAGGCTTGGCCACTATGTTGCCTCTGGTTGAGTTGTGCTCTCAGTAACTTATAAATTTCTTCCACATATTCACCCAAACGGTACAACTGTACCCAATTTTATCTTTTTCCAGGAACATTCTCATGTCTGTATACCCTCTCCCCCGCCACACACACACACAATCTTAACAAAGAGATCTGAAATGTCAATATCAATTACTTTATGGTAGATAAAAGTGTTCATTTAGAACTGGATGGACAGACACATGATAGTTTATGCAGCCAGTGTTTTCTTGTTTTCCATACCAGGCCTACACCAACACCTCAAGATCTGACAGAAATATCCAAGTCTTATGTGAAAGGAGCATTTTCTTTGTTTGTGATGGAGCAGACTAGTTATCCTGCTGACTGCGGAATTCATATGGTCTTCTGATGTCCTGTTAATAGATCAATGCTAAGAGGATGGAGAAGCAGAAGCCAGTCCCCCTGAGAACAGACAGCCTGTTGCTTTGATACTTACATATTCACCTGTGCCCACATCTCTTCTTGGAAACATCATGAGTAAGGATGGAGAAATCTACCTCTCAATGGGGTGAGAATAGGAATAAGTACCTTGGGAGAGTTGATAATTCTTCTTTTATGTCTCTCCTAGAGTCAGGAACAGGTAAAATATCAAGATTAGGCAGGAAGCAAGGAGGCTAGAGAAGCATCCGGATAGAACTCTTATTGAGAAACACATAAAATAGCAAAATTACCATTTCTCTTATATGCATGCAATTGGAAGTCAACCAGGACTTACAGCTATGCTTCCCTTCATCTCTTGCATTGTCTTTCTTCTCTTTCTCAGTCTTTGGATCTTGAGGTATTCTATATCTATGTCCTGAGTCAGCTCCAAGCAGCCCATCCTCAAAACATACAATGTTCAGATAAGAAGTTGAGAGAGCATAGAGTTTGAACATGTGCATGATGTTGAATGTTTCCAAACCAGAGCCCAACCAGTCCAGTCCAGTCAATCCCACAGTCTTTTAGTGGCTGGCATGGATCCTACTGCATATAACTGGATACTTTGGATCAAAGAAAATAGAACAACTTATTACAAGATTGATCCTGAGACTCTTGAACACTTTCAATGATCAGGACATTTGCTTTGGTATTTCTTGGTAGTAGAAATGGGTCACACCGAAATTTGAGGAGTCATCCCATGAGCTTTTTAAAACTTAATTCTCATGTAAAAAGTCTCTGAGCTATGGCAATTTTTAGCCAACCGCTGCCTCCCCTTCTTGGAGTATGATGGCATCTCAAGGATCACCAGCAACCCATCAGACTCCACTGTGCTTAGCCCGTGGTGCATTCTGAGTAAATCAAAGTAGTCTGTATGTGGATATGGGATAATTTACTATAGCCTTTTCTTCAAATAACCTCCTTTGACTTGGAAATAAGATCATCTTTCAATTTTACATTTGAAAATTTGAAGCACAACAAAATTGGGTGATTAGTCAAAACTAAGGTTATACAGAAAATCCTTGGCAGATGCATAACTTGTCCAAATTTCTAACTCTCAGTTCAGCTCAGTGAGTAAGGCTGCCTGAATTGTCTGTTTCAACCTAGGTGTTCAGCATCTAGCAGTGGAAAAAAGTCATAAAAACTAGGTAGCCGATTTAGCCAAATCTTTTCCATGAAATGGGCCGTCTTCTCAGAGACTACACATGCATAGGCACACACACACAGAAAGGACTAGAAAAGTTTCCATAATGAAGAAAAGTTGAAGGCCTCAAATAAAAATGTTTTTGAATTTTGTTGGGTAAGACATTGTGAATAATTTATTATTAAAAATTTTTTACATAGCACATAATCTACACAAATAAAAATCTCAAGAAAACAAACTGGGATAGACGATTACTTCCAGAGTGCTACATGGGGTAAGGAGCCTTCAGGAACATGTACAGGGGCGTCATAGTACTCTGAAGGTGTCTAGTCTGGGTCAGCCCACCGTGAGGAGGATCTCCACAAGGGAGAGCCCCTTCGATTCTTCTTCTGGGTACCTCTGTGTAATTTAGTCAAGTTCAAGCAGATAAGCCTGGTTCTAGTATTAAAGAATGAGTTCATTCTGGAGGTAGAAATGTTAGGCAGTGTGTATACAAAACAAATTCCTGAAGGAAGAATCTACATCCACCCCCAGGCCCATAATAAATAATTAACTGCCTGCCTAATTCTAAAGACTAATAGACGTTTCTTGAGAATACTTGTGAGAACTTGATTTTGCCTCAAGATTACAATGATGAATTATTTAAGCACCTATGGAGTAGGGAATATTTCACGTACCTTCTCTTGCAATCCACCTGTTCACTAATGAATAGTATCAAGTTCAGAAAATAACTCATCTTTCCAGTTTAGTGTCTTTAGTTTGTGCCATAGTAGAAATGCTGGTTCATGAACAGAGCATTATGCTTATACCAAGAACAGCAAAAGAACTCTAGTATCCTAGCTTAATGTAGAATATATATTTTAAATTTCATCAGTCCATCATATCCCTAGAGGGAAGATAGAGGAAGAAGTAGGGAGATAGAAAAGTCCTTAGATGAGTGAGTGAGAAATCTTCTATGCTATCAACTTCACAATGTAGTCATCCCTAGAACCTAGTTAGGAGCTTGGTTTCAGGGGAGGATATGAGCAAAGGAAGAAGGTTACCTTGATTCCCATGCATGGCAGTGGAAGGAGGGGGTGGGCACTAGACTACTTCTTTAAGCTCAAAGTTTAGAATTAAGCCAGTTGACAAATACCTTTTTTCTCTTGCCTCCCAATAAGTTGCATGAAATAATGATGGCATCATAGTAAGCTAAGAGAGAGGGGCAGGGTCTATTCTACCTTAACTATAGGGTGACTTCATCTTTTACGTGAGTGTCATTACAGATGCTTCAATCATGATGTAACAGGGCCAACAGCTGAGAGTTTTTGGAGCATGTTACTTCCCCAAGATAACCATTCGCTCTCTTGTGCTACAGCTATATTCATGGGTGGGAGGTGGGGAGAATGGCAGGATTCATGGGAACCCTGAGGGCATGCACAGAGAATTATTTGTTTGAAACCACAGAGTTCTTGTACTTAGTATTAAATATTAAAGTAGAAATGAAAGAGGCAACCCTCAAGCATAGCTGCCAAGGGTGCAGCTCAGAGAAGCATTATTCTTTCAAAGAAAATCTATATCTGCACAAGACTGAAGCCACTAAACCAAGAGTATACACAAAAGAGGAAGGCCTTCCTATTTCAAGTTTATTTTAGGTATTCCATGAAATGTAGAAGGATACACTCAATTTTAGAGACCGGAACTTTCCACTGAGCAGCATTCACATGGGCTTAAACTCTTTCCCAGAGGAATGTTTTGGTTTTGATTTCTTTTCAAGCAAGACAAGTTCATTTGTGTCTCCTTGGCCTTTTTCCTTCTGTACCTTTCATGAAAGCATAATATATATAACCTTGTTTGGGTAAGGCCTTTTGGACAGACCAGATATCTAGGTGGAGTTTACAAACTGGACATGGAATTCTTATCCTGGAATTTCAACACTGTGCCACTGAGAAGAGAAGTCTAATCTCCTGAGAAAATGTATATACCTACTAACTTCCAACCTAATCAGGGAAGTTGGAGTGTCTTTTGAGATTTACAGTATCTTTACTTCAATAAAACAAGCCATAGCATCATCATTCTCTGCAGTTTCTTCTGCTTACCCTTGGATGGACAAGAGCTGTTTTTTTCCCAGGAAGATAAATTAGACCAAAACTTCAATCTTCTGGACCAGTTATAATTTTCTCCTTTCCTTTGCAACTTTCCTTTCTTTCTTTCTTTCTTTCTTTCTTTCTTTCTTTCTTTCTTTCTCCCCTCCTTCCTTTCTTTCACACATAGTGGGAACATCTACATTGTCATTACCAATAATACATCCTATTAGCAAAATATGGTATGGAAATTTATGAAGAAAGAGTAGAATTCACATGTTTTATCTTTGGAGTTCTCATTCTCTTCCCCAGAGCCATCTCTTCTTGGAGGCACTTGATGTCCTCTTTTCTCTCCTGGGAAGCCATGATTCCAAAATGAATTTCAGTGACTGGTGCTTGACTGCCGAGGACCAGCTTCATCCGGGTTCAGGGTACCCCAAAGGTGGAGACGGCGTCAGTGATTGAGGGAAGAAGAGAGAAAGAAAGAGACTGGACTCCAGTCTAGTGCAGAAGCAAATGAGTGTTATTGGGAATTACAACGGGTCTTTTATACACAAATTCAGATGTGGGAGGGGCATCCCCCACCCACCAGAATCCTTAATCCACAAAAACTTAATCAATGATTGCCTTTAAACCCTTTTCAGATGATGATCTTAAAATCCTATAACAAAGGATAACCTAATCTGTGACTGACATATTCTATAAACCTTTTTCATCCTAACTGATTGATTTATGCCAAGTTAAACAATTCTATAGAAGCTTAAGTATTTACTTTACAAACGAAAGTGGCCCATCCCAGAATGTTTGGAATGTGGCCCAGTTCAAAGTTCACAGTGGGCTACCTACAAGTAACCCAGCCGCATTCTTTCAACAAAATGGTTGTCTTCTAAAACTATATTCTACAATTTACACCTTCAATAAATCCTAAGATCATGACCCAGAAGCCTGTGACCAATACTAAGGCTCTTAGATGTGACACAAGTTTAAATTATAAGTTGTGTGAAAGCCAGAACTGCAGTTTGTGGAAGAATGGGAGCAATGAGCTTCTAAAGTTAGCTTGTGTTCGTCCCAATCTCAGAGTTTCTATGTTTTGAGCTCACAGGAGCTTAATCTGGTTAGTGCTGAGTAGAAAGGGGAAAGAAATGGGGTCAATAGCTCCCGAATGCATCATAGTGGTCTCGGGGTCAACGGCCCTTCCTGATCCCTAACGCTCAGTGGGCCTCCGTGGCCAGCTCCCAACACTTGACCAAAAGAATGATAGCTATAATGGGAAGTAGACCAAAACATTTATATTTTTAGCCATTGCAAAGTTGGTTTTGTAGTTGAGAACAACCTTTAGGTTCTTTACATGGGAACCCTTCCTCACCTCCCAGCCCACGGGCAGCTCTCCTGATTCCCCTCTCCTCTTTGTTCTCTAATGAAAGAGGAATGAATTCCTTAAACTGCATTCATATGTAAGCTATCAGGTTGTTAAAAGAAACCCTTGATAGTAATGTCTCATGGTTTTCTTATTTAACTTGGAAAGAGAATGACAAGCAAGCAAACAAGGTCTTGCTCCCAGATGCTTCAACTCAAGGTCAAGTTCTAGGAAAGCGAGTGCCCTCCAGTGAGAACAATGGTTCTGTTAGTGGAGAGGGATGTGCTCTGGAATATTAAGCAACCTCTGAGAGTGTGTGCTCAGAGGCTTTGATCAAGATGCCTGTTATGTATGTGGAGGAATTTTGTGGTTTTTCTTATTCATTTTTTTTCATATTTTCTTGTTCATATTCTCTCTCTCTCTCTCCTCTCTCTCTCTCTCTCTCTCTCTTTATTTAAAGGCACAAACTCTGTGTGAAGGATATTTGTTAAGTTGGAACATGCCGATGATATGACAGTATCCTCACTCTCCTTGATCCTAGGTTTATAGGAGGTCAGTGTTTGTAAATATCTCACCCAGTGAGTTGTTGCCTGCTATTATTTAGCTATTAATATTATGTATCTGTAGGAATGAGGAGAAGGTGGAATGGGAGACAGATACAGTGACAAGCTGACAAGAAGCCTTGTTCTGAAAAATGTTCTTCACAGATCTGAGAAAAATCTAGAAGCAAAGAAAGGGGAAAGTGGAGTAGAATGGCTTGGGGTAAAGCGATGGTGACACCCACATCCAGATGCTCTGGTTTATTCCCTAGGTTTGTTTGTTCGTTCTTTCCTGTGAGCTCTAGCAGAAGAAGAGGCTGTGCTGCCATTGACTGCTCAGATGTGGTGACAGACAACCTTTTGAAGGGCACCCGCTTTCTTCCAGGAAAACATTGATAAGCATTGCACTTCGATTCTTCAAAAACTTGTCTACAGACCTTTAGGGCAGCTCCTCTCAAATGATTTCCATTCTCCAGTCAAGAATATTCTGAGGAGAGGAGCTTCAGACTCATTGTGATTACATTTACCTAAATTGGGAAGCCAAAGGGCATTGTGGAGAACAGAATATATTAGGGGAATGGAGTCAGTAAAACTTATTTTTCCTTTTTTCAATTTTGGAATTATTTTGGATCACAAAGTTAGGTCACCTCTGAGAAAGAAAATATTTTAAATAAAATTATACTTTCCCATCCCCAGTGAAAACACTAGGTTTCTAATCTGGTTACTGTTTACTTCATGAAGAAAATTGGTAGGTTAAATTACAAATAGGCATTTATAGATTGATTTAATCCTGAGTCTTACACATATTAACATGAAATTTACTGACTCACACATGATCTTTTAAGCTACAAAATATCATTGAAGGGTAGTAAATCATATGTTCTGAGCAAAACAGGAAGGCTACAACATTAAGTAATCCTCCCCAAAATTTAGAGTCTATATTCTACTGTAGTCATAAGGGATGTGGGAGTTTGGCAAGGTAGGAGGAGAGAGACAGTGAGCCATCAATTAATAAAACCTAAGGTAATTCTTTGCTTATCTATGAGAAAGTAATAACCCAAGGATTATTTGCTAATCAGAAAGGAGCATGAAAAGTGAGATCTGTACTTGTCTGTACTTTAGAAATTGGTTAAAGTTGAGAAAAGTCTAGAATAAATATCTATATTTAGGAGAGGTGAGTTGTTTGTTTGCTTGCTTGCTTTATTTTTACTAGAACTCTTATTCTGGGGAGAATTGGCCTGCAGATTTGGAGCATGTTGTAGAGAGATGGTTTATCCAATCATTGATATTTATTAAGTGGCAACCTTATACCAAGCTGTTCTATGTTCTGGGAAACAAGAGTGAACCACACTAAGTTTATCACTCTTGAAGTATATGTATTGATGAGAGGACACTGACAAAAAAGCAAATAAATACATTTCATGTTGGATAGTGCAAAGTGCCATGGAGAAAAATGAGGTAGATAGAGGGGGATAGGAGATGATAGGATGGGTATGAGGTTGCTACTTGATAGGGCAGATAGGAAAAGCATCTATGAAAAGGTAACATTTAAGTGCAGCCTTAAAGAAAATTATGAGCATTCAAACTTTTTTTGTGAAGGACGTTTCTCTTTGTGAAGACAAAGAGAAAGCAATTACAAAGTCCCTGTGGTCACACCACATGTATGACATACTTGTGGAAGATCCAGGAGGACAGTAAGAGAAGAGTGTGAGAGGTGAGATCAGGGAGGTGGCAATGACCCATGTCAGGTAGGGTCTTGTAGACCATTGTAAGGACTTGGGTTTTTACCACGAGCAAGATGAGAAGTTACTAGAAGGTTCTGAGCAGAAAGTGATATGATCTGACTTCAATTTAAGAAGAAGTTTGTGACTAATGGCTGTGTTAAGAGTACACGGTTAGAAGGTAGACCATGGAAGAAACAGAGAGACCAGTTAAGAGGCTATTGCAATAATCCTGGTAAGAGATGATACTGGCTTGGGCCTTGGTGTTAGCAGGGGAGGTGGTGAGAAGTGATTGGGTTCTGGAAATATTTTGAAAAATAGATCTGACGTGGTTTATTAGTGAATTGGATATGGAGTAAGAGAAAGAAAAAAAATCAAGAATGACCCTAGAAGGTTTGACCTGAGATATTGAAGTTTAGAGTTGCCTTTGGTAAGACAGAAATCCTGAAGGTGAAGCAGATGGGGGAGAAAACGTTATATTCAGTTTAATATGTCTATCAGATGTCCAAGTGGAAATGCTGATTAGGCAATTGGATATATGAACCTGGAGTTCAGGGAAGGGGTAGAGCCTGAAGATATGTATTTGGAATTTATAGGCATTTGAATGGTATTTGAGCCACAATACAGGATCTAGATAATGAGTAGAGACAGAAGATAATTCTCTGGACTGATCCCCGAGGGGCTGCTGTTCAGAGCCCAGGTCATGAGGAGGGACTAGAACTGGGAGGAGTGGCCAGAAGTAAATCAAGTGCTATTATTGAGTAGGATAAGATTATCTAGAAACACGGAGATCATTCCACTGATGACCTAGAAAAGAGCTGTTTCAGTGGACTGGGAGGGACAAAAACATAATATAGTTGGAGTCAAGAAATAGTGGGAGGACAGGAGGTGGAGACAACATAAATAGTCAACTTTTCTCAGAGTTTTGCTGTCAAGAGGACATAGAAATAGCAGTCGAGCATAAAAGATGTAGGGTCCAAGGAAGCATTATTTTTTTAAGATGGGAGAAATAACAGCCAATTTTATGGTGATCAGAATTGCCCAGTAGAGAGGGAAAATGTATGATGCTTAGAGAGAGGAGACAGTTGCTGAAGTAACATCTTTGATGATGTGAGAAGGAATGGGATCCAGTGTACAACCGGGGAGATTGTTTACAGTTATAGGAGGGAGGTAGCATACTGGGGCACAGATACAGGTAGGCTGGTAAATGTAATGGTGGAAATATGCTTTTTCTGATTGACATTTACTCCATGAAATACAAGTGGGGTCCATCATTTAAGAATGAGTATTGGGGAACAAGTATTGGAAGTTTGAGAAGCAAGAAAGTATGGATTAGTTATATAACCATCCAGCAAGAAGAGTAAAGAAACAATGAAAGAGTAGGAGACATCATGCTAGGTCCACAAAAGACTTATTTGAGGTTCTTATGATCATGAGTTTAAATAAATTATTTTTTTTTCTTTAGTCACATTCAGCTGCTTAAATAGAGTAGTAAGTGGGGTTGAAGCAGGGTCAGGGTTTACCTGGGTGAATGCAATGAAAGCCGCAAGAGGTGTGAAGTTAAAGGCAACTTCAGTGGTGTGATTACAATGATTGGTCACGGACTCTAAACTGAGTGAGAAGAGAGAATTTCTAGGGAATGAGGAGCAATGAAGGGCATTGCAGGCAGCGGACTAAGATGCAGACTGGGATCACCTCATCATCGAGTCAGGGTCCCAGTAGCGGTAATCTAGAAATTAGAAGCGGGGTCAGAGAGCTGGATGCTTGAGGCTGAAGTTATGGAGGGCTCACAGTCGACAGTGAAATGGCTTTGGGTCTGGTATGGAGGTGATGGACTGTGGTAAGGTGGAGAAAAGGTTACTGAAGGAACAGAAGTGAAGGAACTGAGAAGCCAAGATATGGGAACGATTGTTTATGTAGCTATTGATGTCAACAATATGTTGACTTTCGTGTGACAGAAATGCATATTATGACAGAAATAAAGAAGAATGATTCAAGAATATTTCAATCATTGCATCCAGTAAAAGGAACAGCTAGCATAGTCTGATGTGTTTCAAAGCTGGATTCTATTGTTGTATGGTGTTTTTAAGGAAGAAAGAGGGAGGAAGGTCTGGAAATGGCAATGAAGTGTAAGGAGGACACTTCCTCTACCTCCTGCCTCCGGGCCCAGGGGCCTGAGGAAGGTGGGAGAGGAAATACTAACATCTGAGAATCCTCAAGGAAAATCCAAGTTTCTGCAAGAGCCAAGAGGTAAAAGAAATTGTCAGGGTTAAGGCTGGTGGTGAACCATGGATTCACGGGAAGAATTTGGGGAATTAGTAGGAGGGTAGGAAATGGGCTTAAGTGGGAGATGTACGTGGTCATCTGCAGGTGAAAGTCCAAGTGATGAGAGATATTCTGGGAGTCTTGGCCTTCTTCTCATGGTAACTATCTCGGTAACACTGTGGCAATTTGGGTTGGCCCTGATGGTCTCTGCCAGATGGAGGTGGTGGTAAGACTGTAGTTGCTGGCGGCATGTGGAAGTCTGGTGCCTCTTCCTCCCTCCTGATACTTGTTTTCTTAACTTCCACTAAAAACTCCACTGCTCTCTGTGGTCAGCCACAGAGCGTTTTTATAGCAGTCAACAAATGTGATCCTGGATTGAGGCTACATTTAGAATATTTACCCTGGAAAGAACACATTTTCACAGTAAATCTTGTCCTTTCTATTTTAAAATTAGCCTCCTTGGGGGAATCATAATTCTTTATTCTTACCTTACTCCTTGCTCATCTTTAAAAAAAAAAATCAAAGTAAAAGGATTGGAAAGTAGCTACTCAGTTCTGCTAAGTGAAAATTTTCTCTGATCATTTTTATTTAGTATTTTCTTTTGTGACAGACAGAAATGGTGGGACAGGAGCATAAGGAAATAATTGAAAGTCTTTAAAAGACTTGGGAAAGAGTTTAGGAAGATCGGGAGAGGGTTAGGAAAAAGACCATTTTGAGTAGGCTGCATGAAAAGGGGGCAAATGAGGACTCTTGGGGAGAGCCTGAAAAAATAAAAATTTGGCCAAGGGATGTAGGGAAAAAAAAAACCACTGTGTAGGCATTTAGCAAGAGCAACCTAGAGCCTGCCCCCAGGAACATTGTACATACTACTGACACAGAGGATGCACTGATTCTATTTTATTTCCTGTGCCCTTAAAAAAAAGTCATATCTTGAAAAAAAGACAGAAGCTATCTCTCTTTTGGTGGACTAGTTCTCCAAACTTCCACAGAAAACTGGACAGGGCATGAATGAGATCACAGCCACTGCTGCTGCTGGTTCAGCTTCTCAGTCCACTAGTAAGGGCAAATCCTTCAGTGTGGTCATGTTCTGCCTGTCATTTTCCCCAGAAGATGACATTGCATCCATCCTGGCTCATCTGATGCCATGTCTCGAGTCCTTGTGATGGAAGAGTATTATAGCCAACTCAAGGGGTCATACTCTGTGCACTGAGGATGAATAGAATTCTATTTAAGAAGGAAGAGGGAAGCAAAGGAAGCCAGAGATGTCTTTGTCATGACCTCTCTTTGCTTTCTGACCTCTGGGAATCCAGTTTTTCAAAGGTAAACAGGAGGCAACGTGGCTTCCTTTAACTTTGCCTCAGATATCCTCTACTTCAGGCTGTCACCCGCACCTGCTTAATTGGATAAACTGGGTACTCCTGTTTGTTAAAGGAATAGTGTGGGGGTGGGGGTGGGGGTGGGGGGACACAAAACTGATAGGTGAGAGGGAATCATTACAGAAATTTTGTTACCCAGTGACCATCCCAGCATTAATACTTCAGAGTGTTCCTAACATTTATGGAAACATTTCAAGGGAGCTAGAGGGCATGTAACAGTGGAGATCACAGCAGGGGCAAGGCAGTGAGCTTATGTCCCCAGGGCAAACCTCTTTTCTTCCACTAGACAGGAGCCAATGCTTAGGCAGTGTCATAATACACTTAGCCACAATGACTGATGCATGTGTGTGTGTGCTTGTGTGTGTGTGTGTGTGTGTGTGTGTGTGTGTGTGTGTGTGTGTGTGTGACAGAGAGAGAAAGAGAGAGAGAGAGAGAGAGAGAGAGAGAGAGGATGGGAGGGAGAGAGGGAGAGAGAAAGAGAGACAATTGAAATAAAATACGCATCCACTCTGGGGTTGGGTTGCAAACTTGGAGCCACGCCTCTCCCAAAGTAACATGGCGGAGGGGAAATGGTCACAGCTTTCCCTGTGTGATGTTCTCCCCAGGGAAAGCACAGACGACTCAGGCTTGCCTCGACTCTGTGAGGCCCAGATTCCACCCTCCTCCCTGGGGCCGGCTCTCCTTCCTCTGGACTCTCAGATCCCCAGCCCATCCACCTCCAGTTCTTTTTTTGTTTGTTTGTTTTTGTTTTTGTTTTCTGTAAATATATATTTCTTATTTTGGACATGCAGGGATCAATTGAGATTCTGGAGTGGGGGGAGGGGCAGATGCCTGGGTCTTTTTATTTCTTCCTTTCTCTCTTGAATTTTGGTGTTTGAACTTGAAAAAAATAATTACAAGTATATATATAAGCAAATGACTTACCTTGAAAAAAAGAAATAAGTTGATTTCATTCTTTTGATTTATCTTGTTTCTCATTGGGGTTGGGTGGGGGTGGGGGGTCTTTTGGGTGGAGGGCTTTTTTGTGAGCTGTATAGATTTCCAGTTTGGACTTGTTCAAATGATGCAGGAACAAAAATTAAAATGAATTAAAAAAAAAGACAACATAAAAACAAGAAAAACTTTGTGATGTATAAAAGCTGTAAATAGTCAAAGATTCTTTCTCTTTTCTAATGGCAAATTATTTCTGTCACTTTATATTCAGAAAATAAAGAAACCTACCACAAATTATCAGGGTAAAAAAAAAAAAAATCCAGAATCAGAGTTTTTTCTTGGTCTTTGTGCTTTCTTTACTATGGTTCTGAAAAATTTGTTAAAGGTGCTGTTTGGAAAAAAATCCCTTTCCCAGTTTCTGGTTGTCAGTGGTAGTCTGGACTGGTGAATCTAGTTGGGTTAGGATCTGCTTCTACTGCCTGGTGATGTAGTCCCTTTGTCATGCTCACTTTCCCTCCTATATTATCTTGAAGCAAATTCCATAATTGTATCATTTCATCTGTAAATATTTTAATATATATCTCTAAAAACTAAGAACTCTTTTTTAGTGTAATTATAATACCTTTGTGTCATCATAATTTACCAATAATTAATTGATAGCAAATAGTATTTAAATTTTTCATTGTCTCAAATGTAATACTGTTTTACAGGGGCTTTGTTCTTTTGTTTTTTATAAGTTAAATAAGATCCACACAATTGGTTGCTATTTCTCAAACTTATTTTAAATCTATAGATTCACTACCCACCTTTCTTTATTTCTAGAAATCTACCTGTTGACAAAATAGGGCATTTTGTCCTATAGAGGTTCCCACAGTTGGATGTTTCTGGTTGCATTCCCACGTTAATGATTAACCTGTGCCTCTCTATTTTCTATAAAGTGGTAATTGGGTTACTTTTTAATGCATACTTTCATTGTGGAGGTATCAGGAAGGCAAAATGACCCGTTTCAACCAATGTGAAGTGCACTTACAAGAAATAGCCAGTCAGACACATCTTCCAGGTGAACAACAGTAATTCAGGTCTAGTCACAAAATGACTAAGTCCCTCCCACAGCCAAGACAAGCAACAAACTTGATCTGGCTCTCCAGCCTATCCTTTGAGCTACTGATTAACCCGAATGGTTCCCCCTCCCCCATCCCCTTCTAGTCCCAGTTCTGCCACCATACCTTGATTTCTAAATTATCCAAGTTAAGTATAGTATCTCCTTCTTAGCTATTTCTAATGATAAAAGAAAATAGCATACATACATGAGCTTTTCACATGGTAATCACAAAGCACATTTTATCATCACTTCATTAAGAGCCACGTGCTCCTCCTACAACAATTGTATCAGAAAGGGCCATACAGATCAGTTAATTAGTAGAACCCCATCTTACAGCCCAGAAGCCTCAGTGAGTCAATGTACAGCTGTCCTGGCTAGAAGCCAGTGCTACTAATCCCTGGTTCAGGGCATCTTCCAGGACAATGTATTGTCTCTTAAAGCTGTTGTCTCAGAGAGCTTATCCGTGAGGGTTCCTCCTGTACTCCCCTCTGTCCTGAAACAACGAAAAAGTCTCCTTTTGTCCCTGAACATTCCAGAAAGAAGCAAGTTCTAACATAAACCCGGGGTTCTTCCCAGATATTCGTATAGTGATTCTCTTCACCTCTGGAAATGCTTGCTTGAAGCCCAAATTGTCTTTAAGCCATAGAATTGCTTTGACAAGAATCTGAAAGTTATACGATAGATTTGACTGGAAAATCTGAGATTTGTTTAAAAAATGAAAGTTGGGAGAAGACAAGACTTCCACTCACCTCTTGGCTCTGATTTTAAATAATGGAGCTTGAGAATAGGTATATGAATTCCTCAGTAGGATATAGTTAAAAATTTGATTACAATCACAAGACCTTCAATAAAACAAAGATCCAAGTGTTCAAGATGAGTGCTGGAATTCCCAAGACTGTTGCAGGTATCTGTTTTATATACTGTCTGCCTCACCCACCACCTGGGACATCTTTAATTAATTAGCTCGGAGCACAGGCACTCTGCACACCTCTGTGCCATCCTGAGGTTCACTGTAAGGGACTTTTAGCAAAACCAGTCTTATGAAAGGGGAAGAGAGGACCCAGTCATCTTGCCATCAGCCACTGTCCCAGGAAGATGGGCCTCTTAAGCTGCTCCAGGACTGACCTCCTTTCTCTGCATACATTACTCAAACAGTAGAACCTACCCTGGTCATCTGGTTTGAATATTTCTATTCCCCAACCTTTTACAAGCCCCAAACAATCCTTTTAAAATATAAATGATCCTCTGGAAGAAACTTCTTGTATAATTCTAGAATGACCAAAAGAACAGGAAAGACCACCACAAAGGTGGTCAGCCTGTCAAAAAAAGCTGTTATTTGTGGTCTTCAACATATCATCTAACTTTAATGGACTCCAACTTACTTTAAACACAGATTCAACGTACCTGCATTCTCCCATCATAGGTTACCTTGAGCAGCAGTTCTCAACTTTGCCTACTGAAGTTGTCTGGGTATTTCTAAAATGCTGGTGCCTGGATCTCATCACCCAAAGATTCTAATTCAATTGCTGTTGGATGCAGCTTGGGTATAGGGCAATTGAAAACCTGCCCAGGTGATTTTTTTTTTTTTTTTTTTTTGAGTCAGAGTCTTACTCTGTCACCCAGGCTGGAGTGCAGTGGCATGCTCAAGCATCCACCTGCTGGGCTCAGGAGATCCTTCCATCTCAGCCTTTCAAATAGCCAGAACTACAGGTGTGTGCTACCACACCCGGCTAATTTTTTTTATTTATTGTAGAAATGAGGTCTCCCCAAGTTGCCAAGGCTGTTCTCGAACCCATGGGCTCAGTCAGTCCTCTCGCCACGGCCTCCCAAAGTGCTGGGATTACGGGTTTGAGCCACTGTGCTTGGCCCCCAGATGATTTTAATATGCAGTCAGAATTAGAACCACTATTACCATGTCAGTGCATCTGGTAAAAGGGGGGTTTCATGTTTTCTTCTAATTCCACCCAAACCTGCAGCTGCTGTCTGTTGTCATTCTTACCTCGCCATAGACCACCACTGCATGGGTGGTCACCCTCTGGAACCCTGGGACCACTTTCCTTCTCCGGTTGGAGCTACAGAATGAACACGGGGATGGCCCCACTTACTGCTGCTGCCCAGCTTGGTAATTCTGCATATTACCACAATACACAGCTAGATATGTATGTACCCTTCAAAGTTAGTCTATCTAAAGGAAATTGTATACATAAATTTTAAACTTTAAATGGATATTAAATATGACTATGATTCCTGCAACCATATGAGGAAAATAAGAGGTTATTATTATAAGAGTTTGGGTCATTGAGTATACAATGATTCCTGTACTTACTTTCCAATTTAGGATCTATGATATTCTGAAGATACCCCTATTCTGTCAGCACTCCATAGCTTGAGTCCCAATTCTCCATTCTCCTCAGGGAAACCTGTCTACAGTGATGTTCTTTGCCTAGAAATTAGTCTCTTTTCCTCTCCCAGGCAAGCTCTAGGACAGGGAATTCCCCCAAGTCCATGCCCCATAATCTGTATAATTGCCTAATGTCACCGGAGACTCCATCAGGACAACCCAAGGTGTGCTTTGGCCCTCCACAACCTATCATCTTCTTTACAATGTCCACACGAGAGGAGGAGGGAGCACATTATTCATGGTTGATCAGTAGGCACCTCTGGTACCATCCCACAGGTAAGGGAGTCTAAACCAACGGTCAAAAAACGTGGCCGGGAGACTGATTCTGGCCAGGAAACCGGCTTTGATTGATTGGCTTTTTGAATATTTCAATTTTTGTGCCTGTAAAGAATATCTTCTCTCTAGTTTAGTGCCACCCCTACCATGTCTCATTACCTGTCTCAACTCAAGAGGTTTTTGAGTCTGCAGACACTTCCCCATTCCCTATGCCTACTCTCAAAACACACACACACACACACACACACACACACACACACACACACACACACACACACACATATACACACACACACACACACACGATCTCCTAACTGTGACTGCATACTCTTCAAAGATGTAGTTACACCACAGAAATAATATTTCTTCTTTTGGAGCAAAGTAGTACCAATTTTTTGTTTTTCCTCCTGCTCTCAGTCTAGGTACTGAGTTCTCACCAATAACTTATAAAATGCCCCCCCACGCACACATATCACGTCTATACTGCTTAACAACACACAGCCTCGAAAGTCAATATTTTCTCACTTTCTCTCTTGTCTTTTTTAAAAATTAGATTCATGTTTTTCTCTAATCCCAGTGCACATAGCATTGTAATTACTTATCCTTTCCAATAAACTTCCCAGAAATCAGAGGAGAAAATATTTTTCCTTCAAGTTACATCTAAGAGAAACTGTCATTTAGTGTGCATCTATTATATTCCAGTCCCTTTCATTCATTATCTCATGTCATTCTCTTAATAATCCCATTTTACAAATAATATTACAGTGTTGAGGTTTGGAGAGATTTGCCCACTTACTCAAAGTCACACGGCTATTAAGTGAAAAATCTGCAGCTCAAAACCAGCCAGGCTGGTGTCAAACACCAAGCTCTTATCACTATGTGGAACAGCCTTACAAATCTATTGCAAGGAGTAAATGAGACATGAAATGTGAAGCTGTTCTGCAAACTGTAAAGAACTCAGGATAAATGGAATGTGGTATTGTTGTCTAGCAATGCCTTGGTATTAACTCGCCCCTTTCTAATATTCAACAATTAATTCCTTATATTTACTTAGGCACCAATCTTGGAATATCTTGTCCCTTTGGACTCTGCGGCACTCTGCTTTGTTCCAAGTGTCACATTAGGTAGGCATTTTAAGAAAGTCATGAAGAAATGGTCTTTGCGCAAACATTACCGACCTAATGCTTAATAATGACCAGCACTGTGCTGAGCATTTCACACATATTATCACATTTGTTCTTCATAATAATGCCGGGACAAATCCTATTTCCTTCCCCACCCCTCATTTTACCAAGAAGGAAACCAAGGAGCAGTGAAGTTACTTAACTGGCCTGAGTTGCAGAGGCAGAATAGATCTATCTTACCCCGGAGCTTTCTGTTACTGGGCCTTTGAAGGCCTACAGTGCCCCTAAATATATATTATTTTTGTAGCAGCCTTAGTTCTTACCACTGCCTAGCCGAGAGGTTTTCAGCGCTGGCTGCATATTAGAATTACCTGAGGAGATTTTGAAATTGCAGATGCTAAATACTCAGTAGTTTGTAAAAATTCATTGGGTAATGCAAATATGGAGCCAGGGTTGGGAACACGCGGTCTCATTTAATGCCAGAAAGAACTGGGGCCAGGAGATGGGAAAGAGACTGTGCCAATTTCCACAGCTTGGTGAATGCAGAGAGGGCTCATGGTCAGAATATTTTTAAAAGCGGAAATTCTTCTCTCCCTTTGGGGTGTGTAAATCATTTATTTTTGGCCTCCAAGTTCAAATGCGTCCTTCTTGTCCTGCTTTGTGATACTGGACAAACTTGCTTTCAGTATCAAACACAGTCTCTTTATCACCCTGCGGCTAGATCCCAAAGTGAGGATGGAGAAAAGGCTCTCACAGGCTCCACTTGTGACTCCTGGGTGAAGCCGAACCTTAAATGAAAGGATTCATTCCAATGGACTCATTCCAAAGACTCCCATGAACTACAGGATTGTTTATTCCATAACAGTTAACGTCATACGTTTACTTTGCCTAAGCTGCTATATAACAATGGTAGAAGAATTCAAGTTAATTAATTTGCAGCCTGTATAATAATAAGACTATTTCCTGACAACTTTATATAGACGATTATATATTACATAACTTTGTTATATAATGTGCAATCTATTTTCTGGATAACTCGTGTAATAATAATACCCTGCCATGTATACAGGTAAAGCTTATGTGTCTATATGCTTTCTATTTATTCTGGTGATTGTGGTGCCAGTGGAGGAGAGGTAGGGACATCTTAAGGATTATATCTGTGCCACTTTTTTCTTAGGATAAACTTACTGGCCGATTTTGATAAAGCTGTTCTTCTCCAAGTGAACAATGATCACAAAAGTTGTGCAGGGGCTATGGAGACAATTCTGGCGAAGGCCTATGTGAAGATTTTAGGGAAGAGCGGGTTTTCCACTGCTGCCTCTTATTTTCATTCATCCAGTCATCCAAATATTTATTTAGTATCTAATATGTATCAGACGTTGTTCCAGGAATTAAGGACCCAGCAGATGGCAAAACAGGCTAAAAGTCTTGCCCTTGGGAATAGGCCTGTTAGAGCTTCCTTGGGACGAGTCTTGGAAAGTCATATATGGTCCCAGGAAACCTGGGATTGACTCCCAGGTGGGAAGCTACTTGTGCCCACGGCATTTAGTCCCACACAGCCTCAAGGATGTAGGCCCAATTACTTGTGCCGGGAAGCGCGGCCTACCCATGTGGTGCCAGCTCCAATGGAGGAGCCTTTGAGTCTGAGATGGAAGCATTAAATCCCCTCCAGAGAAGGGGGTACTCTTCCAGACAGACTCATTTTAAAGAGTGACCCCATAGCAGATTATGAAAGACACACCTGAACTGAAGTGAAATATAGATACATTCGTATATGAGAATATAGAAAACTCTGGAATTGGGAGGCGGGAGGGGGGAGATAGAAAAAGATGGATGTCTTAAGAAGAGAAATTGCTTCCATATACTTGCGTTTCTGAGTCTCACAATATCCCTGATAGCGAGGTAGGAAGATAGCATTACCAGCATGTTATGAGAAAACTAAGGGGCAGTGACTTTCCCAAGGTCACATGGGGAGAGGGAAGTAGACCTCAGGTTTTCCAAGCCCAGGGTACTCTCCATTGCACCAAGCTACTTTCATAGATTGACACGGACAGTCGCAAGAACTTATGAGCAGAAAAATGTAACATAAGGTAATAAGGATGATGTGGCAGAAATGAAGGTAAAACGGAACCAAATATAGATGGATAAACATTTTTCTGTAGGATTTTGATTCAGTCACGATTGCAAAACTTTCACATGAAGAAAACAACTCGGCAGACTCTTTCTAAACATTTACCAACAATAAGCAAATTGCATGAACCCACAAAACTTGCTCTGGCTCTCCTTACCTTAACAGAATGCTGTCATGGAGCTGAAACCTTCCTGCACAGATGTTCCTGAGAAAATACCCAAGTGAGAGCTGTATTTTAGTCACGTTTCTGCCGGTCTACAGTCTGATCTCCCTGCTTGCACGGTGTGTCTCCCCAGCCTTCCTGCTAAGTCAACAAGTACAGATGTTTTCCTAGGAACAGAAACATGTGCCAGAGTCCTGGCTGAGGGATTACCTCGCCCTAACCTCCTGGTATCTCAGGCCCCAGACTATCTTTGCTGCATTCTGTGGGTCTGTAAGGTGGCAATCCCCCTCTCCCACATCATTCCATAACTCGTGGCCATTCCTATTTAAGCCAGAAGGAAAAAGAAATGAGGGAGCCTCTAGGCTGGCCCATGGCCACCAGAGGAATTCATATCACCCTCCCAAACCCAGCCTTGGGCAGTGAGAAGTTCTCAGGCCACCCTGACTGCCAAACACTTGGATCCTTACTCTTAGAAGATGAAGCTTCCAGATTCACCCAGCACCACTGATCTTGCACCCTGCAGGCCTTTCTGTGGGCTCTGAACCATGGTGGCTTTTACCTTCAAGGGTGAACATGAGAGAAGAAGGATTCAAAGGAAAGGTTGCAAAAGCAATTGACAGGAAAGGAAAGGCAAAAGCAACAATTCACTTGGGGAGAGAGACCTTTCTCCAAAGAGTTTGGAAAGAGGATTCAATGTTTCACTACATGATTTTGCAAGGATAGAAAAGGGGTTGGGGGGAGTGTAGAATGAAACCAAATATAGACCCAGACATACCCCCTTCTCTCTGATTAAGTTGCCCCTCCCAGTAGCAACACAAAACCAAAATATCGAAAGCTGAATCTTCCTCTCCTTTTCCACACGAAGATGAATGTTAGACATGGGTCAGGTCTCTATTTTTAATTCAAACCCTTGTCTTCCTGCTTAGTTTTAATCTTTAACCTACTTCAGGCCTAACCTCGTCACCCTGGCATGAGAATCACTGGAAAGGGAGATGACAGGAGTTCTCCAAAGTGTCAGAATCAGAGAGACACCATGACCTTAGGGAATATTTCCCATGATTGTGCAGGCTGTCACCCCTGCCTGCCTTTGGGGAGGCCAACCCAGCTCTCTCTTCCAGCTTCTTATCCTTGAAGCGTCAGCTCCAAAAAAGAGAGGAAGAGAGAGATTCATATCTTGGGGCCCCGGGGCAGTGTTGAACATGGTGATGCTTCAGGGATGATCACAGGTGCCTCTCACACCAGCTTCTTATACTGTGAAGCCTGGACCCAGGTTCTTCTCCAACCAATATTAACTCCTTTGACCACTCTGCCAGTTAGATTAAAGCCCTGGTCTTCAGGGTAAGGTACACAAAACATCTTCAATCTTTTGCCATCCCCATAGCAAAGGTCAAAAAGCTTTGTTCCCTTGCATCATGTGGGTAAGTAATTGGCACGCACCATGTGCTTCTGTTTCACAGCAGAGACGGCATTCACATGGGGCCTGGAGCCCTGCAGGCTGCCTTCAGTCATTAATCATTTTCTGTTCTTTTCCCAATTACCCCAAGTCAATGGGCCCAACATACACGCAAAGCACAGCCTTTGCAATTTAGGTGCCACAGGTAGCTTCGTGTTTGGATGGCAGAGAAAGGAAAAACAATAATCTTGCCTTGCTCGGGTTCCTGCAGTGTCCCAGTGTCCCGGAGTGTCACAGCCATGCCTCTTAGATCCATTGAGTGCCCTCTCTCCTCTCACAAATGCACCTTCTTCCCTGGTGGGGCCTGGCAGGAGTGAACCTTCTGCACAAGAACAGAACTGAGCTGCTGAGGACTAACGGCGAGAAGGGAGGGGCACAGAAGGAAAATAGAAGGGCATCCAGAGAACACTCACGGGGAGAAGGTAATTCCATTAGCTGCTATCAGGCCTCATCCAAGACCACCTCACCCCCAACCCCCGTCACCTTCTAAATAGCTCTGCAGGACCTTAATCACACTCCTGACATAATAAGCACTTTGTGTGGACAGACCAGCTATGTTTCCATCATAGTCCCTCTTAGGCCAGGAGTTCAGAGCACATAACACACTTTGCCATTAGATTTTCATGCTGCAGATTGGGCTGGTGAAAATCAACATTACCCCATTCCAACAGAAAGGAGAAACTGAGGTACCCATTGGTTCGGGGACTTCAGGGACTTGCCTAAGGCAAATCAGAATTCAAGGGCAGTGATGAGGTCTTCTGACATCTAAATCGATGCTCTGTTGCCCAGCATGTCACTGAGAGGGCCATTTTATGCAGCTGTGAGTCTCAGGTGTGCTACAAGATTACAGAAACAGTGGACAAAATGGAAACAGTTGCTTTCTTACCTTAGTGCTGGGGCTCTTCTACTCAAACTGAGGGTGAACCAATTGGCATATCCGCTTTGCCACTTCTCCCTCCTCCTGTGCCATTTTCTTCTCCTGTGCCTTCAGGCTCAAAGCCTGGGGTCAGCTTTGACTCTCCCCTTATCTCCAACCCAAAATGAATCAGTTGCCAAATCCTGCCACACCTACTTCTAAAATATGTCTACTGATCAGTCTGTCTCGGATTTCTAGGTCAGCACTCATGGAAATGCTGGCTGAAATGCAAACAGCCCTTCTTGAAGTTTAATGCACACATTGTCTGTTGGTTTTAAGGATTCTTATCTGGCCTTCAACATAGAACCACACCTCAGTTTTCTATTTCGGTGCTAGTATCTAGTATCAGGATTTTTCACCTTACCAGGATTTCAGTCAGGATGGAAAAGTAGACCTGGAGCATTTTCATGTTTGCCTTCATAATAGCAACAATCAAAATAACCACTTCTTATGTCAAATAATCCTCACCATTCTGAAGGGTAGGGGGTAGCTATTGTTATTCCCATCTTGTAGATGAGAAATTGTTAAGCAAATGACCAGGTAGTACTCTATGAGTCATTCTGTTTGTCATTTTTAGGTAAGTATTAAATGGCTGTTATGCTCAGGGACTGTGGAGATGAGAAAGACAAATATTTTGAGCACTTACTATGTGCCAGGTGGGGAACAAGTGTTTTCCATTTTCAGGTTTAATCTCACACGAAGTAAGTACCATTCTCATATTCACAATGGAGGAAACAAAGTTCTTAGGTTCAGGAATTTACTGAAGTGGAACAGCTAGTTGGTGACAGTGGATTTAGGTTTGTCTTGGCTTCACAGCTAATGTGCTCCTGCAACACCCATTGCTCCCGAATCTGGACAAGGAAGAGTCTTTACAATGTGGGAAATATTGAAAGACCAGGCTAATGTGAAAAAGAGAGTGCTGGAACTTTTGGAGAAATGGTCATTCTGGTAACTAGTCATGGGACCAACAGCACCCTGGGGGCTCATTCCCTGGGTGTGCCAGGTTGCCTGTGTCCAGAAACAGATGGCGAGAAAACAGTGAAACATACAGGCACATGGAAGGTCATGGGCAAAGCTATTGTGTTTCACCTGATCGCCTCTGGGTGATGTGGTAAGTCTGCAACCACCTGCTCAGTGGCAACCCACTGACCCTCCCCTCCTCCAGGGTGTCTTGCTGTAGGTTCCTCCTCAACTAGGCTCACTTTCCCCATGTATATACACAAGCCAGACCGCTCTCATTCTGAGATGCCCTCCCTTAATCCTGAATCCACTTTTGCTATAATCTGATCTCTTTTAATTTACCATCATAGACAAGTCTCTGGAAAAGCAGAGTCCAAAGTCCACTTAATAGAGTGAGCATTTATTGAGAGATAATTAAATGCCAGACACTGGGCCAAGTGGTATACATCACTTTTCTGTTTCTCACAACTAGTGACATAGCTACTATTATCACACCATCCCATGGACTAGTAAACTAAGATTTACTTAGAGTAAAACTATATTAAGACCACACAAGAAGGAAGTGAAAGAATCGATATGCAACCCAGGTCATCTGACAGTGTACATTTTTAAAGGAAATAAATTTTCATTTTTGCTTGCTCACCGATAAATCCATAGGACTTAAGCAAATGCCCCAAACAAACAGGTGTTCAATCAGTACAGTTACATAAATGAATCTGTGACCAGTGTCTCCTCTTAATCATGATGCTAGAATGTTTACTGCTATTGCTGTCTTCCTCTCTGCTGCATTCCCAGTTCCCCCTGCTGCATCCCCATTTCCCCTGGCTGTATATCCATTTCCTTCTTCTAAATTCTCACTTTCTTCCTCTTGCACTTGTCCCTGTAGCATTCTCATTTCTCTCTTCTGCATTCCTATTTCCCTCTTCTGCATTCCAACTTTCCTCTGCTACATTCTCAATGCCCACTGCTGTATTCCCAAATTCTTCTGCTGCATTCACATTCCTTTGGCTGCATTCTCAATTTCCGTTGCTATATTCTTGCGTCCTACTTCTGCATTCTCATGTTTCTCCACTACATCCCAGCTTCTTCCTGCTGCATTCCCAGTTACCTCCACCACAGATGGATTCCCTTTGCTACATTCCCATTCCTTTTGCTGCATTACCATTTCTGTCTGCCATAGTACCTCTGTTGCATTTCCATTTTCCACGGTCTTATTTCCATTTTTCTCCGCTGTATTACCCTTTCTTACTGATGCATTTTTATTTCCAACTACTACATTCAATTTCCGTATGTTGCATTTCATTTCCTTCTGCTGTATTCAATTTCCCTCTGCTGCATTTTTCTTTCCCTCTGCTTTACTCAGTTTCCCTCTGCTGTGTTCCTATTTTCTACTGCTGCATTTGCTTTTTCCTCCACTGCTTTCCCCTTTCCCTGCCCCATTTCCATTTCCTCTGCTGCAATCTTAATTCCCACTTCCCTCTTCTGTGTTCACATACCCCTCTGTTGCATTCAAGCTTCCCTCTGCTGCATTCCTAATTTTCCTCATTGCCTATCCACTTCCCACAGCTGCATTCTCAATTCCCATGGCTGTATTCCCATATCTCTCTACTACATAACCATTTCCCGCTTCTGCATTCCCACTTCCCTCGGCTGCATTCTCATTTTCCTCTGCTGAATTCCCAGTTGTCTCTACCATATTTCCATTCCCTCTGCTACAATCCCGTTCCCTCTGCTGCAGTTTCAATTCTCATTGCTGTATTCCCATGTCCCTCTTCTATATGCTGTCCCCTGCTGCATTTCCATTTCCTTCTGCTGCATTCCCATCTCTCTCCTTCATTTCATTTCCCTCACTGCCTTTCCAAATCCCACTGCTGCATTTTATTTTGTTTTATCTTTTAAAGATGTGTGGTACACTTCCCATGGCTGCATCCCCAAATCTCTGTGCTGTATTCCCATATCCCACTTCTGAATTCTCATTTTCCTCCTCTGCATTCCCACTTCCTTCTGCTGCATTCTTATTTCCCTCTGCTGTGTTCCCATATCCCTCTGCTATACGTCTATTTCCCCCTTCCTCATTCCCGTTCCCCGCTTCTGCATTCTGACTTCCCTCTGCTGCATTCCCATTTCCCTCTGATGCCCTCCAATTTTCCTCTGCAGCATTCAGTTTTCCTCTGCTGCAATCCCACTTCCCTCTTCAGCATTCCTACT
The DNA here is from genome assembly GCA_027257055.1 of Cephalopachus bancanus. NCBI lineage: Eukaryota > Metazoa > Chordata > Mammalia > Primates > Tarsiidae > Cephalopachus > Cephalopachus bancanus. Next base: position 755,887 of record JAPVLO010000382.1, on the reverse strand, counting down.
TTCCTGGCTGCATTCCCATTTTCTACGGCAGCACTCCCACCTCTCTCTGCTGCATCCCTCTCCCTTGCTGCCCTTTGAATTCCCACTGCTGTATTCCCAGATCCCTCTGCTGCACAACCATGTCCCTCTTTTGCATTCCAACTTCCCTCGGCTGCATTTCCATGTCCTACTGTTGAATTCCTGGTTTCCTCTGCTGCGTTCATTCCTGTTTTCCCCTGCTGCAATCTCAGTGCCCACTGCTGTGTTTCCATGTCCCTCTTCTGCGAACCCACTTCCTTCGGCAGTACCAGTTGCCTCTACCACATTCCCACTTCCCTATGCTGCATTCCTGCTTCTCTCTCAGTAATCTCATTTTCCTCTGCTTCATTCCTTCTGCTCTCTGCAGCATTTCTGGTTCCCTCCGCTGCATTCCCATTTCTCACTGCTGCATTTATATTTCCCTCTGCTGCACTGTTATTATCCTCTGCAGTATTACTGGTTGACACTACAGTGTTTTTATTTCCCACAGCTGTATTTCCATTTCCATCTGCTGCATTCCCATTCCTGTATGCTGCGTTACTCTCTATTGTTTTTCCACTTTTCTCTGCTGCAGTTCTACATCTCTCTGCTGCATTCTCATTTCCTCTGCTGCATTTCTCTCGCCATATGTTGCATTTCCATTTTCATATGATTCATTACCCTCTCTTGTATTTGCATTTTCTCTACTGCATTCTCATTTTTTGCTGCATTCCTGTTTCCCACTGCTTCACTCCTACTTCCTTCTTCTGCATTTCCACTTCTCTCTTCTGCATTCTCATTACCCTCTTCTGCATTTCCATTTCCTTCTGCTGTGTTCCCATTTTCCTCTGCCTCGTTCCCTTTTCCAGTGCTGCTTTCCCATTCCCTCTCCTGCATTCCCATCTCTTCATTTGCATTTCCATTTCCCTCTGCTGCATTCCCATTTTCACAGCTACATTTCCCTTTTTGTTCACTGCATCCTCATCTCCCTCTGCTGCATTCTCCTTTTCCTCTCCTGCATTTCCATTTCTGTCTGTTATATTTCCATTTTTCTCTGCTAAATTCCCATTTTCCTTGACTGCAGTTCCATTTTCCTCTGCTGCACTCTCATTTCTTCTGCTACATTCCCACTCCCCTCTTCTGCATTCTCGTTTTCCTCTGCATTTCCATTTCTTTCTTCTTTTTTCTCAATTTCTTCTACTGCATGTCCGTTTCTCTCTGCTGCAATTCTATTTCCTTCTGCTGCATTCCCATTTTCTACTGTAGCAATCCCACCTCTCACTGTTGCATTCCCCTTTCTCTCTCCTGCTTTCCTCTCCCACACTGCCCTTTGAATTCTCACTGCTGCATTTTCAGTGACCACTGCTGTATTCCCAGATCCCTCTGCTGCACACCCAGGTCCTTCCTCTGCATTCCAACTTCCCTCTGCTGCACTTTCATTTCCCACTGTTGAATGCCTGGTTCCCTCTGCTGCATTCATTTCTATTTTCCTTTGCTGCAATCTCAATACCCACTGCTGTATTTTCATATCCCTCTGCTGCTCTCACTTTCCTCTGTGTTCTCACTTCCTTCTTCTTTATTCTCATTTTCTTCTGCTATATGTCCTCTTCTCTCTGCTGCATTCCCATTTTCCTCTGTTGCATGTCCATATCCTGCTGCTACATTCTCATTACGCACTGTAGTATTCCCGCTTCCCTCTGCTGCATTCGCCTTTCTCGCCGGGAGAAGAAATGTATTCCTTTTTCCCTCTACTACAGTTCCATTTCCTCCTCCTGCATTCTCATTTCCCTCTGTTGCATTTCCACTTCTCTCTTCTACACTCCTTTTGCTTCATTTCCCGCTGCAACGATACTAGGCTGCTCCTTCTGCAGTCTGACATCCTCTCTACCTCCCTGTCCTTAGCCCTTCCCTGAACTTTTCTGAGCAAGCCAGTGGACACCTTCCAGGCTTTCTTTGTTATTTGACACTGTTGAAAATTCCCTTGAAATTATTTCTCATTTGTGGCATTCATAATGGCTATCTTTTCCAGTTCTTGTTCTACTTCTCAGATTTGTTCTTTCAGCTTTTTTTTCTGTTTTACTCTTTCCCACCTCTCTATCCCCCCTTCCTCTTTTTTATTTTTATTTGTTGTTGATGAGGTGTGCCCCCCCCCAGCAGATTCCCACTACTGTCAATCCCGCCTCCTACACCCCAGCAGTTTCCTGCTACTGCCAATCCTTTTTCTATAGTATCATGATAAATGTTCAAGGTCCACTTAGGAGAGAGAGCAAGTGATACTCAGTTCTTTGTTTCTGTGATAGCTCACTCAGTATTATGGACACTAAGTCCATCTAGGTTGCTATGAAATTCATGATTTTGTTCTTCTTTATGGCTGCATAATATTCCATTGTGTATATGTACCATTTTTTATCCAGTCCTCTTTTGATGAGCAGCACAGTTAGTTCCATGTTCTTGCTACTGTGAATAATGCTGCGATAAACATGTGTGCAGGTATCTTTTTCATAGGGTGATTTGAGTAGTTCTGGGTATATTCCCAGGGTGATTGCTGGGTCATATGGAAAGCCAATTTTTAGATCTTTTAGGAATTGCCATACTGTTTTCCACAAGAGGCTGTACTAGTTTACACTCCTACCAACAGTGTAGAAGTGCTCCCTTATCATCACATCCTCTCCAGCATCTGTCGTTTTTGAGTTATTGATGATAGCCATCCTGACTGGAGTTAGCTGGTATCTCAGTGTAGTTTTAATTTACATTTCTTTGATGACTAGTGAGGCTGAACACTTTTCATGTGTCTGTTGACTGTTCGTATGTCTTCTTTCGAGAACTGTCTATTCATATATTTTGCCCACTTTGTAATTGGACTGTTTCTTTCTTTTCGGCACATTCGAGTTCCTAGATGTTAGGCCTTTGTCATACATACAGTTGGCAAGTATTTTTTCCCAGGCTGTGGGCTGTCTCCCTGACCTCTTGATGGTTTATTTGGCTTTGCAGAAGCTTGTCAGTTTGATGAGGTTCCACTTGTCTATTTTATCTCTTATGGCATGGGCACTTGGGTTTTGATCAGGAGTTGGTTGCCAGTTCCAATTTCCATAAGGTTGTCTCCTGCATTTTCTAAGGTTCTTATAATTTGAGGTTTTATGTTTAGATCTTTGATCCATTTAGAGTTGAATTTTGTGTATGGGGATAAGTAGGGGTCTTGTTTTAATCTTCTGCATGCGAACAACCAGTTTTCCCGGTACCATTTATTTAAAAGGCGCTCCTCTCCTCAGTGGTTGGTGGTGGACACTTTGTCAAAGATAAGTTGGTTGAGAAATTAAGGTTTTGCTTCTGGGATCTCTATTCTGTGTCATGGTCTATATGCCTGTTCTTGTACCAATACAAGGCTGTTTTGATTATTGTAGCCTTATAATAAAGTTTAAAGTCTGGGAGTGTGATACCTCCTGCTTTGTATTTTGTTTTTGTTTTTTTCTGAGGATTGTTTTGGCAATTTGTGGTTGTTTATGTTTCCACATGAATTTCTGTATTGTCATTTCCAGGTCTGAGAAGAATGCTGCTGGTAATTTAATGGATATTGCATTAAATCTATAGATTGCCTTGGGTAACATGGACGTCTTAACAATGTTGCTTTGGGAGGCTGAGGTGAGTGGATTGCCTGAGCCCACGGGTTCGAGACCCGCCTGGGCAACTTGGCGAGACCTCATCTCTACAATAAATCAAAAAATCAGCTGGGCATGGTAGCGCATGCCTGTAATTCCGGCTACTTGGAAGGCTGAGGTGGCAGGATCGCCGGAGCCCAGCAGGTTGAGGCTGCGGTGGCCGGGAGCGGCCACTGCACTCTAGTCCGGGCGGCAGAGTTAGACTCCAACTTAAAAAAAAAAAAAAAAAAAATGTTGATTCTTCCAATCCATGAGCAGGGAATATTTTTTCATTTCTTTGTGTCATCTTTGATTTATTTGAGCAGTGTTTTGTAGTTTTCGTTGTAAAGGTCTTTAATGCTTCTGGCTAGAAAGATGCCAAGATATTTCACTTTTTTGTGGCAATTGTTAATGGGATTGTGCTTTTTATTTGGGTTTTTGTTTGTTTATTGTTGGTGTATAGAAATGCAACTGTCTTTTGCCACATTTATTTTATACCTGAGACTTTGCCAAAGTCCTTTATCAGTGTAAGGAGGTTTTTGACAGATTCTCTTGGGTTTTCGAGGTTATAGCATCATGTCGTCTACAAAGAGGGATAATTTGACTTCCTCTTCTCCAATTTGATATCCTTGATCTCCCACTCTTGTCTGATGGCTCTAGCTAGGACTTCCAAAACTATGTTGAAAAGGAGGGGTGAAAGTGGGCATCCTTGTCTTGTTCCACTTTTCAGGGGAAATGGTTCCAATTTCTGTCTGATAAGCAGTATGCTGGCTGTGGGTTTCTCATATATAGCTCTTACTATTTTAAGATATATTCCATCTATGCCTAGATGTTCAAGGGTTTTTATCAAGAAGGGGTGCTGGATTTTATCAAAAGTTTTTTTCTCATCTAATGATATAATCATGTGGTTTTTGTTTTTATATCTGCTGATGTATTTAATTACATTTATGGTCTTGTGAATGTTGAACCAGCCCTGTAATCCTGGGGATGAAGCCTACTTGGTTGTGGTGGATGATTTTTGAGATGTATTGTTGAATCCAGTTTACTAGGATCTTGTTGAGAATTTTAGCATCTATGCTCATCAAGGATATTGGCCTGTAGTTCTCTTTCTTTTTTGGATCTTTACCTGGTTTAGGTATCAACGTGATGTGAGCTTCGTAAAGTGATTTGGGGAGAGTTCTGTCTTTTTCAATTACTTGGAATACTTTCAATAGGATTGGTGTCAGTTTCTCCTTGTATGTTTTGTAGAATTTTGCTGGAAAGCCATCTGGTTCAGGGCTTTTTGGGGGGGGAGGTAGTTTTTTTATGACATAATCAATTTCCTGGATTGTTATTGTTCTACTTAGGGTCTTGATTTCTTCTTGTTTTAACCTGGGGAGGTTGTGTGATGTCAGAAAGTCCTCCATTTCTTTTAGGTTTTCAAGTTTATTTCCATACAAATGTACATAGTAGTCTTTGGTAATCTTTTGTTTTTCTTTGGGGTCAGTTGTGACTTCATCTTTTGCACTTCTGATTGTGTTTATTTGGGATTTTTCTCTCTTTTTCTTGGTCAGTCTAGCTAGGGGACCATCAATCTTGTTTGTCATATTTTTAAAAACAGCTTTTTGTTTTGTTGATTTTTTTGTGTTACCTTTTTGTCTTCTATGTCCTGAGTTTGGACTTTTATTTTGGTGATCTGGATTCTTCTGCTGAAGTTAGGGTTTTGGTGGTCTTGTTTTTCCAGCTCCCTTAGGTGACTTGTTAGGCTATTAACTTGTGATCTTTCCATTTTCTTTATGTGTGTTCATAGAGATATGAATTCCCTTCTTAGTACTGCTCTCATGGCATCCCAGAGATTTTGGTAAGATGATTCTTTACTTTCATTTGTTTCCAGGTATCTTTTAATCTCTGATTTGATTTCCATGTTGACCCAGGAGTTGCTTAGCATCATGTTTAGTGTCCATGTCTTTGTGGGTTTTGGGGAAACTTAATTGGTGTTGATATTTATTTTTATTCCACTGTGGTCTGAGAAGGTGCCTGACAGTATTTCAATTTTATGGAAGGCAGCTATGCTAACCACTATACCACCAATGCTCAATCTTATGAAATTTGTGTATACTTGATTTATGACTGAAGATTTAGTTGATCTTAGAGTACATTCCATGTGGTGATGAGTAGAATGTATATCCCATGGTTGTTGGGTGGAGTGTCCTGTAGGTATCAATTAAGTCCATTTGGTCAAGCGTCACATTGATGTTCCAGATCTCCTTGCTTATTTTTTGTCTTGATGATCTGTCTAGAGTTGTGAGTGGTTTATTTAAGTCCCCAGCTATGATAGTGTTAGAGTCAATATCTTGTTTAAGTTTACCTAGTTGCTTCTTTATGAAAGTTGGTGCTCCTATGTTGGGTGCATATATGCTTAGGATGGGTATTTCTTGTTGATTGATTGAACATTTTATCATTATGTAGTGAATTTCCTGTATCTTTATACATTTTTGATAGCTTAAAGGGTATTTTGCCTGGTATTAGAATTGTGACCCTGCTTTCGTATGTATTCCATTCACCTGAAATTTTGTTTCCCATTCTCTTACTTTGGGTCTGTGAGTGTCCTTTCTGGTGAGATGAGTCTCTTGGGGACAATATATTGTTGCCTTATGATATTTTATCCATTCTCCCATTCTATGTCTTTTCAATGATGCATTTAGTCCATTCACATTTAGGCTAATTATTGAAATGTGACAGCTTATCCCTGTCATGAGGTTCTTATAGAATTTGTTATTGTTATTTGTTTTCTTTCTTTTGATTTTGGGGTTGACTCATGTGTGTTTTCAATCTTTTTTTCTACATTCTTGTGAAGGGCATTGTTGTTCTTTTTTTTTTCCTTTCTTCTGTTTTTAATACTTTCTTAAGCATTTCTTGTAGAGCTGATCTGGAGGCAGCATAAAATCTTAGGGATTGAATGTCTGGGGAAGATTTTAATTCTTCATCACTGATGAAGCTTAGCTTGACTGGGTAGATAATTCTTGGTTGAAATTGTTTATCTTTGAGAACTTTGAAGATTGGGCTCCAAGCTCTCCTAGCCAGATTTTCTGTAGATAAATCTGCTGCTATTCTAATTGGTCTTCCCCAGTAGGTAGTCTGACCTTTTTCTCTTGCTGCCTTTAGGATTTTTTCTTTTATACCTACTTTGTGTAAGTGAATTACTATGTGTCTAGGAGTTGACCTTCTCATTTGTTTTCTTTCAGGGTTTCTCTGAACCTCTTGTGTTTGAATGGTCGCATCACTGATGAGATGAGGGAAGTTTTCTTGGATAATTTCATGGAATGTTTGTTCCAGGGTGGTCTCTTTCTGCCTCAGGAAGTCCAATTAATCTTAGGTTTGGCTTCCATATCGCTCATCTCTTGAAGGTTTTCTTCTGTCTTTTTAAGATTCTTTTCTATGTTTTTGATAGTTTGGGTTAGTTCCATATTTTGGTCCTCAAGTTCTGAGATTCTTTCTTCTGCTTGGCTAAATCTGCTTTCCATATTTATCAGTTTGCTATTTATTTCATTCACTGTATTTTTTATTACTGTTATCTTAGTTATCAACTCCTTCATTTTTTCCTCTTGTCTCTCCTCAATTCTATTTGTTCTCTCTTTTTTTTTTTTTTTGAGTTGGAGTCTCACTCTGTCACCCAGGCTAGAGGGCAGTGGCATGCTCCCGGCCACCACAGCCTCAACCTGCTGGGCTCCAGCGATCCTTCCACCTCAACCTTCCAAGTAGCTGGAACTACAGGCACACGCTACCACGCCCAGCTAATTTTTGATTTATTGTAGAGGTGAGGTCTCGCCAAGTTGCCCAGGTGGGTCTCAAACCCGCGGGCTCAGGCAATTCACTCACCTCGGCCTCCCAAAATGAGGAATTACAGGCTAAGCCACCGAGCCCAGCCTGTTCTCTTATTAATGTCTTGATATCTGGGTTTGTGGTTTGAGCCCAGTCGTTCTGGGGTCTATTCACTGTTTGCATTTCAAAGTCTGTATTCTCAGTGTCTGATCTTCCAGGGATCTGAGACCCATTCTTCTTTTGATTTTTCTTCATTTGTGTGGACTTCCCACCCCCCCCCTTTGCCTTTTCTTTAATTCTGTTGTTCAGGGATGAAAGTGTAATGTTTACTTCTGTTTGCTCAATTCCCTATTCTTCCGTATGTGGATCCTCTGGCTTTGTTCAGTTCTGAAGCTGGACTGTGGTTTGGGGGCTGTACTTTTTGCAGTTTTGAGATTTAATTGAGGGGAGAGCTGTGATTCAGAAGCTATCTGCAGATCCCAGTATCCACTGACAGGTGTGTGGGCCCCCTGGAACCCATTTCCCACTGTCTTATAATCTGTCCATGCAGTAAGGATATAGGTTTGCTCCCTGAAAGGAAAATGAGGTAAGAAAAAGGAAAAGAATGGAAAAAGGAAGGAGGGGGACTGAGGAAGGTGGAGAGAGAGAAGAATAAGAGGGAAAATAGTAGTACCAACTAACAAATGAAAAGAGACACAAAGACAGAAAATATTTTTAAAAGCTAAAACATACCAACTATCATACAAACACAAACTGACAAACCCCCCTATTGATGCACTCTTCCTCAAAAATACCCATATACAAACAGGATATCTTTTTTAAAAAGCAATAAAATAACAGAAACAAAGCAAGCATGAAAATGTAATCAAAAACAGAAAGAAAGAGAAAGAAAAAAACTCAAACAAGAAACAACCAGCAAAACAAACAGGCAAACAACAACAACAACAAAATGACCTCTGCAGTCATTTCTGTAAGTCCAACTTCCTTTCAGCTCTGATCTCTCCTCCCCTCTGCTCTCAGTGCAGGCTGATAGGGTTGCTCTCAATGGGTCAGATGCCCCAGGGCTACTGTGGGAGGAGGGTGGATCAGATCTGTACTCATCTGGCTTGTTGTCTGTGGAGTCTCCCACTCAGATCTGAGGTGTCTGTGTCTGATCCAGCTTGGGGGAAGGGTTTCTGTCTCTCAAAGTTTGATGAGATTACCTCTAGTAGGTAATCAGGTCCCAAGTTGGAGGCTGGGTGCAGCTGGGTGGGGCAATGCAGGTCTCTGCCTGGGCCTGGGACAGAGAAAATGACTCTGACTGGCTTTCCTCACCAGTCGTGGGGCTCCTCTCCAGCTCTCCCCATCTTCTCTCTCTGCAGATGGGAGCCAGGGCTGCAGCTGCTTTGCTGTCACAGGTGATGGTGTGGGCCGGGTGCCAGGTGATGATAATCAGCTGTATTCAGCAGGCTTTTTCAGAAGAGTCCCGAGAACAGCAGATGATCCTATGTACTGTTGGCTCTGATTTCAGGGCAGTGGTGGGTTGCAGTCACCTCTGGACAAGAGCCCCAGGTGCATGAACCTGAGTCTCCCCTCAGACGGACTTTCACTCACCCACTGGCGCACACCCACTCACGCAGAGAGTCTATGGAAACCCGCTTTTTCAGAGACTCTCACAGTCTGACATGTCCTGTTGCCTTCTTGCCGGAAACCCCCTCCCTCTTTTAATTGGTAGGCTGCCTAATTTTACTCTATTATTTTTACTACACACACACACACACACACACACACACACACACACACACACACACAGCTAATGCTCAGCTACCAACTGGAACCTATAACTTCCTAACCTATTCTATACCCAGACCCATGTCTCAGCTCCCAGGTAATAATTCTGCCTACCTGTGGTATGTCACATCTTGAGGTTCCTTGGTGGCCTCAGATGCAGCCTGTCTCATATAGAACTTATTAGTTTGTCTCCCATGCATTTTCATTCTCTTGTAGCCTCTGTCTTGGCAAGCTGTATCATCACTGACCTGGCTCCTCAAAGCAGACTCTGGGTGCCATTGTTCACAATGAATAGACACTAACTCCTGGCCATTCTACTGCCTACAACTCCCTCAAAGCTGCTACTCATCTCGCTCCACTTCCAGGATCACCTACCCTGTGTCACCCCGAGTTCTACACGAGGCCATTGCTCTCTTTCTCAAACACAGTACCGTCTGTGTCATTCAGCTGCCAAACATGCTTTAATAGCTCCCTGTCACCTACAGAATAATGTCCAAACTACTTGTATACCACAAAAATTTTCATAATTGCCCCCTGTCCACTTTTCCTGCCTTGTGTCCCATCAATCTCCCATGAGCGCCACCCACTCCACTGTAGCTGTATTTTATTGGCCATACCATGATCAGTCCTTTGCATGTGTTTTCTTCTACTTGGAACATTCTCTCCGTGCCTCTCCACCCAAACCTGACTTATCCAGCTCCTCACTCCATATAAAATTCTGATCACCCATCATGACGCAGTCCCAGCATTATCTCTTTGATGTCTTCCCTGATCCTTTTCCCTTCAGGCAGAAAGAAGAATCTCCTCCCATGGTGGTATGATGGCACTGAATTTTGAACTAAAGGCAGAGTCCACTGTGAAAACTAAGCACAGTGCTTAGCTTTCACTTTTAGTAAATCTCTTTCTCTCTCTTTTTTTTTTCAAGAATGGGTTGGTAAGTTAGTAACAAAGTGAATGCATGAATGAGAAAAACTGATTTCGGGGTTCTACCTACCAAAGTGTTGTACAGTCAGTGTGATATAAATGAGAAAAGATCTTCTGATAGGAAAGCAATTTGCTTCAGAGACAGATGATTTCTCTGAACTTAATTATGTTTCTTTTTCAATTAGAATTGTCTTAACTAATCCTCCAGCAATTCTGTAGCTAGGTTACTTGTAACTCAGAAGGGAATATGTCATTTAACTTATGCTCAACACTGTGTAATTAAGCAGCAGCTTCCGTGCATATTATTTCCCATGTACACCAGCTAGGATAGTTTTTTAAAGAAATGAAATTGAACCAGTGAGTTGGGAGAGCTGCAGGATTGTGAACCATTCATCTATTCCAGCAAAAGGAAGCAGTAAAATGTGTTGGTTGGAGCAGTGTTTTTCAGTCTATGAATCTCAGTTCGTAAGTTGCTGTATCACTTTAGGGCATTTCATCTAGCATTTTTAAATGAAATAAAATAGAATAAAATCAAACAAAATACCAAAGTATAGTGAATAGAGTAAACGTAAGTATTAATTTGTGAATCTTTCATTTCAGATGTGTGTAGGAAAGGGGAACCCAAGAACCTGGAATTATCTTTTGGAGGGTGGGCGCCTTGTAGCATAGGCTTCCGCCACTTGGTAAGTGTTCTGGGAATCCATCAGCACCAGTGTACCAGCCAGTGTTGTTGTGAGAGGCTACGCCGGGCTTCAGTGAATTCTTTTTTGGAGATTCTTTCAACACATCTGTCCATTTCATGATGGGTGATTTTCGAGCTCACCTGCCCACACCACAGTTGAGTGTTCAGCAGTTTTTGACCAAGAACGACATGACTCCTGTGCCCCATCCTCCCTATTCACCTGATCGCACCCAGAGTGACATGAAAAAAGTCCTCAAACGGAAATATTTTGCCGATGTGGAAGAGGTGAAACAAAAAACAGCAGAAGCACTAAAAGGCCTCAAAATTGATGAGCTCAAAAACTGTTCCGAGTAGTGGAAAAAGCATCTTGCTAGGTGTATTGCATCAAATGGAGAGTACTTTGAAGGGACCAAAGTTTAAACATGTAAGAATAAATAACACAATTTTTAATAAATAAATTCCGGAGTTTTGGGGTTCCCCCTCATAAGGTATTTATTGTGGGCTGTGGTGCAATATTTTTTACTATGTGTCATGATCAAGAACAGTGTTTTAGAGCATTTATCAAGTTTTATTAATTGTTAACTCTGCTGCCAACCCCCTGTGTAAATTTGGACAATTGTTTAACCTCTCTAAATCTTAGTTTTTTCCTTCTATAAAATGTGAATAATAATTTTCACTTCTTAGCATTATTATGAGGATTAAATCATTTAGAACATGTAAAGTATTTAGGATTTTGTGAGTGCTTGTCATAAAGTATTATATGGGTTTTAATATTGTATGATTATATTTATATGAAAATTATATTGATAGTGATATCACTATTAGGGTCTGCAATTAAGAACTTGAACTTGAACTACAAACCTCATAGAGAAAATAGATTTGCTATAATGCTGGTTCATAGATATATGAGTCCAAAATGAGAAATATAGAATGATGCTGCTAATGTGTTGAGTTCACTAATCCAATTCAGTAGACGTTTATTGAGGATCTGCTGCATAGTTTCTGTACTTTAGGAAATTAGAATCTACGTTTCCCTCTCTTGCTAACAAAAAGGCACTAGATATCGCCTGGACCAGAATACCAAGTTGTGAGGTTATTGCCCTTGCTCATGAGCATTAAAAGGCAATATATAATAAATACTATGTGAAATGTATAAATAGTGTCACAAGAGAACAAAGAAAATAACCTCTCAGGCCAGGCACTGTGGCTCACTCACACCTGTAATCCCAGCATGTTAGGAGGCTGAGGTGGGAGGATTGCTTGAAGCTAGGAGTTTGAGAAAATAATTTCTGGCTAAAGACATCATCAGAGAGTATGGGGGGGTGGAGGGTAACAACTACAGTTCCATCTGAGAGAAAACTTGAAGAACAGGTACTATTTAAATGAGAGAAGACAGGAGAAAAAGTATCCTGGACAAGGAAGGACACACTAGATGGTATGGAACCAGGAGATTGCAATGCTTTTTAAAGAAGGAGCATAGTCTATCATGAGGACTGTAGGAGGTAAGACAAAAACAGAGCAAACTGGGTTTTATGCCTTTGCCTTTGTTGTCACTAACAACGGTATCTTCTCCAAAATTTTGTTTTCTGGCATCTGAGTACTGTCTCCCATCCTTTCTGCTCAACTTCTCTTCTTCTACTACTACTGCCTCATGCTTTGACCTAGAGTAGCCTTGAAGTCTACTGAACCTGCCACTTCCCCCACCCTCTATTACTCTCAGACATCTTCACTCTACTACCTCTGATCAAGCAGCGGCATCAGACTCACTCTCTCACAAACATCATTAACTCCTTTGCCCTCTTCTCTCTCCAGGGAACTAACCAGGCAGAGCCTGCTCTGTGCCTGCTGCCTAACTGGTAAGCTCTGAAGAAATTCATAAGCATAAATTCTAAATGCTGCTCAATGTCGATGAATAGCAATCCCATAACGCTTCCATAGTCTTTCAACTCTCAGTCTCCAAAACTACTGTTTCACTTAGTCCTTGGAGGCCAGTTCAAGTAATTGTTCTGTCACATACTAGCTGTGTGAATTTAATCTCAAAGTGCCTCAGTTTCCTCATATGCAAAATGGGGAGCCACCATATAGGATTGCTATGATAATTGAGTTAGACGTAAAGCATTTGCATACTGTATAGAGCATAGTAAGCTCTATCCAAATATTTGTTATAATTATTGCTCTTCTCTCTCCTTAAAGTTTCTATATGCTTTTCTCTTTCTCTTTTCACTTAATTATTGACCTTACCTCATACTTTATTTGGGAATAAAAACAAATGGAGACAGGTGTAGTCCCAGCTACTTGGGAAACTGAAGTGGAAGGATCGCTTGAGCCCAGGAATTCAAGGCCTGCTAGAGCAGCACAGTAGACCCCTGTCTGTAAATATATATATATAATTAAAATATAAAATATATATATGACACTGGGAAGACAGAGGAGTAGGAAGCACTGTGAGTAGGTCTCCCATCTAGACAATAATTGCACTTGCAGAATCTTTCTGATGAAACTGTCTTGGAATGCTGGAATCCTTTGAAGGCTTGTAACTTCCAGAAGAAGCCTTACATAGTAAATTGCGATTAATACAATCCATTTCAGTTCTTAGCATGGCAGCAATTACCCATCTCCCACCTCCAAGCACTGTGGTAGGCAACTGTGCACATGTGCTCCTGGAGCAGCTTGCATACAGCTTACAGAAGCCAGTTGGGGAAAAAGTACTCTGTCTTTAAATATTGGTGATCTATTCTCTTACCATTGTTTGCTCCTTCTCATCAAAAAGGTGCAGACAAAGAGGTGAGTGGATTTTTTTTTTTAGCCTCCCCCTATTGTAAGTTCTCCCTCCTCTGGCTTAAATGACTTCCAGGGAATTTAAAGAGCTAGAAGATTTTCCTTCTTAATTTTTTTTCTTTTTTTCCCCTTTGGGAGCCAGACATTAAACTCTAAAGCATTTAAAAACAACTGCAATTACAGGGAAATTTAGAAAGTGACCATGAATACCTAGAAAAGGTGCAGGCCCTGAAAAGACCTGAGAAGACCATAAGTTTACAAGCTGATCCTTGACACAGAGACAACTTATGACAATAAAAAAATAAAAACAATAACAAAAAAACAGCAAGCCCTGAGAAGGAAGAAGAATATGAAATCTGGAGTTAACATATTAAGTTCAAATGTCCACCTTTCAAAAGAAAACATCACAAGGCATACAAACAAACAAAAAAACAGGGAAATATGGCCCAAAGGGAAAAAAATAAATCAACAGAAATAGTCCCTGAAAAAAATCTGATGGCAAATCTACTAGTCAAATAATTTTTTAAACTATCTTTTTCTTTTTTTTTTTGAGTTGTAGTCTCACTCCTTGTTGCCCAGGCTGGAGTGTAGTGGCACACTCATGGCCACCATAGCCTCTACCTGCTGGGCTCTGGTGATCCTTCTACCTCAGCCTTCCAAGTAGCTGGAACTACAGATGCAAACCACCATGCCCGGCTAGTTTTTGTGATTTATGGTAGAGATGAGGGCTCACCAAGTTGCCCAGGCTGGACTTGAACCCCCAGGCTCAGGAAATCCTCTTGCCTCATCCTCCCAAAGTGCTGGGATTACAGGCTGAACCACCATACCCGACCAAAAACTATCTTTAAGATGTTCAAAGAACTAAAAGAAGAAATGAAGAAAGTAAAAAATAGTAATAATCTATGGATAAAATATTAATAAAGATAGAAAACCTAAAGAAACAAATTCTGTAACTGAAAATAACAGTAACTGAAATGAAAACTCTACCAGAGAGATTCAAAGTCAGGTCTGAGCAGGCAGAAGAAAGAATCAGCAAACTTGGAGATAGGATAATGGAAATTATCAAGTCTAGGAAACAAAAAGAAAAAAGATTGAAGAAAATTGAATAGGGCCTAGGAGATCTGTGGAACACCATCAAGTGGACCAACATACACATTGTGAGAGATCCAGAAGAAGAAGAATAGAAGAAAAGGTATAAGAAAATACGTGGAGAAATAATGGCTGACAACTTCTTAAGTTGGATAAAAGGCATAAGTATAAACATTCAAGAATTTCAATAAGCTTCGCATAAGCTGAATTTAAAGAGATTCACCTGAGACACATTACAATTAAACTGTCAAAAGCCAAAAGCAAAGAGAACACATTGAAAGCAGCAAGAGAGAAGCAATTTGTCACAAACTAGGGATTCCTGTGATTATCGGTTGAGTTCTCATCAGAAACTTTGGAGGCCAGAAGGCAGTAGGCTGATATTTTCAAAGCACTGAAAGAAAAAAAAAATCTGTCACCAAGAATCCTATAGCTGGCAAACTGTCCTTCAGAAATAAGGGAGAAATTAAGACAGTCCCAGAAAAACAAAAGCTGAGTTTGTCATCACTAGATATGCCCTGTAAGAAGGGAGTCCTACAGAATAAAATGGGAGGGCACTAGACCATAAATTGAAGTCATATAAAGAAATAAAGATCTCAGTAATGGTAAATACGCGAGCAATTATCAAACAAAGTGTTATTGTAACAATGGTTTGTAATGACACTTTTTGTTTCCTAGAATAATAGCAACCAATGCTTTAAAAAAAATTTAATAACCTATCTGAAAGCTAATATTATTGCAAACTTGGTTTGTAATCCTGCATTATGTTTTCTACATAATTTAATAGACTAATGAATTCAAGCTAATTATTTAACATAATATAATTATGTTTTGGAACACACAATATATGTTGTGTATAATCTTTGTGGCATCAACAGCTGAAAGAGGTAGATCTAGAGCTATAAAACAGGCTTTGTATGTTACTGAAATTGCTAAATTTGAATTCGAGCATTAAAACTTTATATTGTTAAATGTATTCCCCATGATAGTCACAAATAATATAATTATAGAATATACACAAAAGGAAATGAGAAAGAAATTTAAACACTTAACTGCAAAAAAATCAGCTAAACACAAAATAAAATAGTAATGCAGAAATTAAGGGACAAAAATCTATAAGGCACATAGAAAACAAATAGCAAAATGACAGAAATAAGTGCTCCATTTTTGGTAATTACTTTGAATGTCAATGAACTAAACTATCCAATCACAGAAATTGACAGAATAGATAAAGGCACATGGTCCAACTGTACACTGTCTCCAAGAGAATCACTTCAGATTCAGATACAAATAGATTGAAATGGAAAGGATGGAAAAAGATACTCCATGCAAATAGTAGCCAAAAGAAAGCAGGGGTAGCTATTTAATATCAGAATAAATAGATTATAAATCACAAAAAGTGTTACAGGGACAAAGAACATTAGATACTAATAAACATATCAATATAGTAAGAATATACAAAATTATTTATGCACATTATAACAAACCATAAATATATTTGAAGCACAAACTGACAAAATTGAAGAAAGATATAGTCAGTTTTACTAAATAGTTGGAAAAGTTAGTACTTCCCTCTGAATAATGGATAGAACAAGCAGACAAAAGAAAGTAAAAAAAAAAAAATAGACGACTTAAGGCATAAAACCAACTAGATCTAACAGACATATATGTAAACCTAAATGTAAAGAACTAAAACAATAAAATTCTTAGGGGAAAATATAAGAGAAAAATCTTCACATTTTTGGATTTGGCAATGATTTCTTGGATATAAAACCAAAGACACAGGCAGCAATAGGAAAAAAATAGACATATTGAACTTCATGAAAATTTAAAAAATTTGCACATCAAGACACAATCAAAATGGGGAAGGTGATAAATGTGTTTGGAGTAGGGAACATATTAGAAATCTCTGTAACTTCCTTTTGATTTTGCTGTGTACCTAAACCTTCTCTACAAAAAAAAAATATTTCAAAAAACATCAAAGTAAAAAGACACTACCAAAAGAGTAAAACAGCAACTTACAAAATGGGAGAAAGTATTTGCAAATCACATATCTAGCAAGAGATTAATACCCAGTGCATACAGAGAACTCCTAAAACTCAACAATGACCACAACAAAAACAAAACAACCAACCAAATTTAAAAATGGCCAAAGGACCTTTTAAAAATTATTTATTTATTTATTTTATTTTATTTCATTTTAGATTCATGGGATACACATGAGTGTTTGTTACGTGGACATAGTGTGTAGTGAACCTTGTACTCCATAGGTAGTTTCTGAATTCTAACACCCCTCCCCTCCCCCTTATTGGTGCCCCCAGTGTCTCTTATTTCCATCTTTGTGAAAAAAAAAATGGTCAAAGACCTTGAATAGATGTCTCTTTAAGGAAGATATATAAATAGCCAATAATCACATAAAAAGAGGCTCATTGTCACTAAGCCTTAGGGAAATACAAATCAAAACTAGAATGAGATACTACCTCAAACCTGTTAGGATGGCTACTATCAAAAAAAAGAAGGAGGAGGAGGAGGAAGAGAAGAAAGATGGAGCAAGGATGGAGAAATTGAAACCCTTGTTCACTGTTGGAGGGAATATAAAATGGTACAGCCATTGTGGGATGCAGTATGGCAGTTCATAAAAAAATTAAAAGTAGAATTATCATGTGCTCCAACAATTCCACTTCTGGGTATTTACCCAAAACGAATTAAAAGCAGAATCTTGATGAGATGTCTGCATACCCATATTATGGAAGCATTTTTCACAATGGCTAAAATGTGAAAATCACTCAAATGTCCATCAACAAATAGATGAATAAGCAAAATGTGGTATATGCGTATGATGGAATATTACTTAGCCTTAACAGAAGAAAATTCTGCATTATGCTACAGTATGGATGAACCTTGGAGACATGTATGCTAAGGAAATAAACCAGTAACATAAAGATAAGTAGTGTATGTGTCCTCTTGGATGTATTAAATACTACTAAAATGTATACTTAAAAATTGGTAAGGTGGTAAATTTTATGTTATATGCATTTTACCACAAAAAAAAACACAACACTGTTATGTGCATTTTACCACAATAATAAAAAAAAAAACAGTTGGACAGCAACTCCATCTTTCTTCTGCCAAGTCTACCATCCTTCTGGTATTGGGATCCATGCCTTCACATTCTCTCCCTGCAATTATCCCAAGCCAATTCTTCTCTTGTGCTTTGGGCCCATCTGCTCTCACCTTCAAAGACTTCAGTCTTGCAACTCTCCTCCTTAACTTTTGCATTAACTCCTTCTCTCCTCTCCATTGAATCACACAACTGATCATTTGCTCCATCTGAAAATAATTTATTTTCTTGACTTCTGCTATGCCTCACTCTCCTGATCTTCCCCATTGGTTACCTCTTCACAGCCAACTATATCAACTCTTTTTGTTTTTTGAGTTGG
The DNA here is from genome assembly GCA_027257055.1 of Cephalopachus bancanus. Taxonomy (NCBI): domain Eukaryota; kingdom Metazoa; phylum Chordata; class Mammalia; order Primates; family Tarsiidae; genus Cephalopachus; species Cephalopachus bancanus. The sequence continues at coordinate 737,774 of JAPVLO010000382.1, read as the reverse complement.
AGTCTCACTCTGTCGCCCAGACTGGAGTGCAGTGGCCGCTCCCGGTCACCGCAGCCTCGACCTGCTGGGCTCTGGCGATCCTTCCGCCTCAGCCTTCCGAGTAGCCAGAATTACAGGCATGCACTACCACGCCTGGCTGATTTTTTGATTTATTGTAGATATGAGGTCTCGCTGCCCAGGCGGGTCTCGAACCCGCGGGCTCAGGCAATCCACTCACCTCAGCCTCCCAAAGGTGCGGGATTACAGGCTGAGCCACCGAGCCCGGCTTATGTCAACTCTTTTGCTTGAGTTCAACTCAAAATATTGATAAGCTAAAGACCTTGGTCCCTTCTCTGTTCTATCCATACATTCTTCCCAGGTGACCTCACTGAGTCTCACGGTGTTAACTATATTCTAGGATCTACTTTATTCTAAAGCTTTATGGCTATTCTGAACTTTTTCTGAACTTACACACTTACATTCAAATATTTACATTTATTTACAATGCTCACCTTCAAATATTTACATTCACCTTTCTACTTGGAGATGTAAGAATTATCTAAAACCTAATATGATAGGAAGAGAAATGCAGCTAATCCATCCTCAGCACCCTGCTACTTTTTAAACCGTCCCTTCTCAATAAGTAGCATCTAGTTTCTCATGCCAAAAGTCTACAAAGTAGCCCCGATTTCTCTTTATCCTTTACCACAATATGTAAAACATCATCAAATCCTGTCAGTTCCATCATCAAAATATATTCCAAATCAACTCACTCTTCTCCATCCCTGCTCTCTGCACCCTAATATGTCAGTTTCATTCTTACACTTTTTCCCTGCTTACAGTTTATTCCCCATAGAGTATCCAAAATTATTTTTAAATGAAAAAAATCAAATTATGTCACACCCCTTTAAAAACTCATCCAACTGTTTTCCATCATTTTTATAACACTTGGGATAGCATACACACTAAGTCCTTAACCTGGCTCACAGATTCCTAAGTGATCGGGCCCCTGTCTTCTCCTCCAGCCTCACCTGAGACCACTCCTCCCCTGCTCTAATATTCCAGCCGCACCAGTTTTCCTTTCGTTCCTCACACTTTAGAGCTCAGGGTCACTTTTGTCCTCACTGCTCCTCTGCCTGGGATGATGCTTCAGCAATCAGCACAGGGCTGATTCTTTCTTGTCCTTCACATCTCGGCTTAAATGCCACATCTTCGATGAGGCAGTCGATGGCCGCATCTAAAGTAGGCATTAGTCACTCTATCATTTGACTTTATTTTAATCCTCTGCATGCCACTTAACTCTACTGTATTCGTTTTTTTAGTGATTATCCTCCTCTCCCCTCCCCACTAGAGAGTGAGCTCCGTGCAAACTCTTCTGACTATTCAAGGCTCATTCTACCATCTGGAGCCACCACTGGCACATTCCAGGGATCAAATACATTCCTTACTGAATGAGAAAGAAGCTAAGATGGGTTTGGGGCCTCATCATTTAAGCTACGAAAGGTCAGTGATGTGGTAAAAGGAGTGTCATCCTTCCACTCCCTCAAAACGCCAGCTTCATCTCAACAGACCATACCCAGAATGCCAATCCTTTATCCCCCTGCGCAGCCTCCCTTCTCTTCCAACACATCTCACCTGGACTGTTTCAATTGCCTTCTCATGACACTCCCTGCCCTCTCTCTTTCCCTGATCCAATTCATTCTACATACCACCATCAGTCATCTTAAAATTCTGCTGTCACCATATTGTCTTCCTGCTCCAAACCTTCATAGATTTTCCACAACTTACAAAATAAAGTTCAACATCCTCAGCCTGAACAAAAGAACCTTTTACAATGACAATGAAACCTTCCTCTGGATATAAAAACAAATACTAAATGTCTCCAGTCTAGCAGCTGGGACACTCCAAGATGAGTTATTCCTCCCTTACACTTGTAACTCAAGAGATCTCTTAAAGATTATGACTGAAAATGTAATTCCAAATATCCCCAGAGTAGCAGTCCTGTCCCCCAGCCTAGAACATCTAAGCAAGGCTCCACAGTATCTCGACAGGTGACTGAGCTGAAGCCAAGTGCATGTCAAGATGATTTTAAGAGTTCTTCAAACACAAGATTTTTCCAAAATCAGTTTGAAGTGTTTATCAAGGCTCTATGATCATTTCCTTGGCAGTTTGAGAAGGGTGCTCTAGTATGTCTACTCTGCTCCTTGCCTTCTTTTGATTCAAATAAGTCTGGACCAGTGATTCCCAATCCTAAATGCACATTAGAATAAGATGGGGCACTTGGGAAAGAAAACCAGTGCTGGAGTACCACTGCAATTGAATTGACTCAGTATCTCCAAGCTGGGCTCAAGCATCAGGGTTTATGACCACCCTAAATCTATGACCCACCACTCAATACTAAAATAGAATGAACTTGTAGGAAGGAAGACTTCAGGGCATCCTAACACTTTTTAAAACATCAAGTTTTTAAAATAAATGGGTTGGGGGAGGGCGGGGCAGAAAGAGGCAGTGGGGATGGAGAGAAGATTAAAATAATTAAAATAGTAGCTATTATATAATCCCAGTCACTGTTCAAAGTACACTGACCTACTTGTCTTCACAGCAGTTCTACAAGAAAAGTATTATTGCTTATCCCCATTTTATAGATGTAGACTCAGAGGCATAGTAAGAAGGTTAATTGTCCAAGGTTGACAAGGTAAAGTTGAGATTTGAACACTGAAATTTTGACTCCAGAACATATTATTAGCTCTCACTAGTAGCAGCAGCAGCAATCACTTATATCACCTTACTGAATACAAGGCACCGTTCTAAGGGCTATAATAAGTACACATATTAATTCATTTAATCTTCATAAGAATCTTGTAAGGACTATTAGTATAATATCTCCAGTTTACAAATGAGAATTCATGTTATTTGGATGTTTGTCCCCTCCAAGTCTCATGTTGAAATGTGATGCCCAGTGGGTTTTTATTTTATTTTATTTTATTTTAAAGATGTGGGGTACAATTCAGGGTTAGGTATACAAATGTTCATTATGCACGTACCCTTGTTAATGAGGTGTGCCCCCCCTTCCCCAGGGAGATTCCCACTACTGTCAATCCCACTTCCCTGCCCCCCCAGCAGTTTCCCACTATTGCCAATCACTCTCTTATAGCATTATGATAATTGTTCAAGGTCCACTTATGAGTGAGAACATGTGATACTCAGTTTTTTGTTTCTGTGAAAGATCACTCAATATTATAGACTCTAAGTCCATCCAGTTTGCTGCGAAGTTCATGGTTTTGTTCTTCTTCATGGCTGCATAATATTCCATTGTGTATATGTACCAAATTTTTTTATCCAGTCCTCTTTTGATGAATGCCCAGTGTTTGACGTGGTCTTGTGGAAGGCATTTGGGGCAGATCCCTCATGAATGACTTGGCATCCTCCCTGTGGTAATAAGTGAGTTCTCCCTCTATTAGTTTCTGTGAGAACAGGTTGTTAAAAGTAATTTGGAACCCTCTTTCTTGCTCCCTCTTTCACCATGTAACATGTTTGCTCCCCATTCCCCTTCCACCATTGAGTAGAAGCTTCCTGAGGCCTCACCAGAAGCAGATGTTGGCACCATGCTTCTTATATAGCCTGCAGAACCATGAGCCAAATGAACCTCTTGTCTTTATAAATTATCCATCCTCGGGGATTCCTTTACAGGACTGCAAAATGGACAAATATAAGGACACAGGAGCACTAACAGGTGAAGTGACTCAGCCAAGCACTCTGCCAGCAATGAGAAACTGGGAAACTTTGCTGTCTGCCTAGAGTTCCACTCTTCAACTGTCCTCCTGGAGATAGGCATGCACACTCACCATTTGCCAAGTCTCAAGAAAATACTTGACAGATTCTTGGGACTATCGCATTTATAATTTTTTTCCAAAAACTTGTAAAAGCCTGAACACCTGCTCGTGAAGGTGATAGGGAGCTCACAGCAGACACCTGGCCAGTAGTACACAAGGCGTAAAGAGGATCAGGAGTCCTTCAGCCCCTCATAGAAGCACTTTCCTTCCCAGGAGGGAATTCTGAACTCCATCCCTCTACAAGGTGCCAGGCCACACATACTTTAGGCAAAGATCCCAGGCCCTCACCAAGACCCCTCCAGTGGTTCCTTGGTCCCACCCTATCCTGGGTGCAGAGTCCTTGTATGCTATTAGGACAGGTTGCTTATAATGCTCATCAGAGCTCCCTTCCCCCATCAATATGCCATCTTGAAATCCCTATTATAAAACTGCTCAAATGTATGGAAAATCTGAATTTTAAAATGTCCATCCTATGTTCACCAGAAGCCTACTTTCTATCCATCTGTTCAATGGACCCACTGTTGAATTGTCAACTGATGCTAATGAGTGAATGTGCTATTCTTCCCAGGTGTCACCATAGTTCCTTCATAAGTGTAACTTTGGAGGAAAGATGGGCATTAATGATAATGCCCATCTTGGCCAAGAAGAAAAGCTCATATTCAGGTGTGTAGGCATGAGGGAACCATTGCCAATTTTGAGCAGAAGAGAGGCATGGGACCTACTTTAGAAAATCAATCTGGCAGTGATATGTAGAATGAATTGGAGCAGAGAAAGGAACAGTTGGTTGGAACATGGTGCTGTGAAGTCAAGGGTTTGGAAACGTTGGCACAGAACATGTGGATTCATCAGCACAAACCATTCTCGCTGCTAAAAAGCCGGTCAAAGAGCACATCTAACCGATGATGGATTTGTATTAGGAGGACAGCACTTAAAATATGTGTCCACCCTGAGCTGCTTTTATCTTCAGATTCCATATTAGGAAAAAGCTTCCATATATCTATCATTACTGAGTTAGTGGCCTCCTTGGTACATTAAATCTTCTATTTTCAGACCTGAATGTCCTAGGCAAGTAACTCCATTTCATAGGGATGAGGATGCTATTTCATCTCTCTCTCTATGTGATACAGGATTGGATCCAGGCAGAACTTGCTGCAGAACCTTCTTTTACCACTTCTCCTATTCTTCAGCTCTTCCCTCTCCTTAGTCACTTTATGCATCTCTGACCTCAATGCAGGGCACTCCCAAGAGAAGGAAGACCACACTCTCTCCCCTGCCCGTTCTCCTCTATCAAGGCTGACATCCCCCCATGTCAACTCAAGCATTTCCTGTGGTGACATAAGGCTGTACTTTGAGCTCTGGCCCTAGTACAGTGACCAACAAATAACTTCAAGGAGCAAATAACTTCAAGAGCAAAAAATAAAATATTTCTCTTGTTATGTTTGAGTCACTGTGACTACAGGAATCTTTAGCTCTGCAGAATTCTGCATTTCTAGTGTTTTGTTTCTAAACTTGAATACAGACACACTAGGCTTATAGGTTCTGGTTCATGAGCTTCTGACCTCACAGAGACTTGAGAGAGATAACAGAAATCAGGAGGTCCTGCTCCTCTGAGAGGGGCTTTTCTAACCCCTTAGCCAAGTCTTGCCAGGATTGATAATTCCCACCATCTCTGCTGCCTGAATACAGTGTGAATCATGCTCATTGCCCCAGGGACGTGTGATTCTGGGTCCTGTGGCTCCTTGTATTCTTCCTCTGCCACACAAGGGTGGGAAGACATCAGTCAAACCCTGCCAAGTCATGGCTATAGAATTGGCATAGAAAGCAGGCTATGTTACTATTGACAGTTTGGGAAACCCAGTTTTGTTTTGTTTTTTTAAATAATTCAGAAAAAATGCTGACTCTCCATTCAGACTGCAACCTCCCTTCCACCATTATCCCAAGAGCAGCAAATTGGCTTTCAAAATTGTCCCTCTGTCAACTGCTCAGCAGGGCTGTGAGAGTCACCTCTTTCTTCCTTCACTCTTTTCCTGTCTTTCTTGCTAATTTTTTTATGTTTTTATTCTTGTTGCATATCACCGTTTCTCTTCCTTTCTTTAACTTTCTGACTTCTCACCCTCAAAAAAAACAAAATATTCTGTTCCTTTTAGAGTATTCACTGTCTCTGCAAACAGCAACATAATTTACCTAGAAACCCAGTGCAAAACTCTGGAAGTTATTGTAAACCCGTGATGGTCAAACTTGGGCTTCCATCAGAATCATCTGCAAGGCTTGTGAACACACAGATTGCTGGGTCCCAGCCTCGGAGTTTCTGATTCAGTCACTGGTTCAGAAAGCCTGGGGTGCCCCAAAAACTCGTGTTTTTAACAAGTTCCCAGATGATGCTGATGCTGCCAGTCCAGCTGTCATACTTTGAAAACTCTGTTCTAGAAACCTCCTTTTCTCCCCTTTCTTCTCATATCACAAATAATTGACCAGGTCCCACTGATTTATGTCTCCACATGGGTCTGTCTCCTCCCTAGCCCCCACTGTCCTAGTGCAAGCCATTGCCATTCATTCTTAAACTATTATGATCACCTGCAAGCTGCACCTCCATCTCCAGCCTTGTCCCTTCAATATCCACTGCTAGTGAAATGATTGCTCTAAAACATAGGTCAGATCCTCCTTGTCCCTCATGAAGTCACGCTTCAGTGGCTCCTGTGCTACCAACAAAACATTGTCTAGCTTCTTCCGTGCATCAGGCAATGCCCCATGCAACTGGCCCTGTCTACCTCTCCATCCTCAATTCCAACATTTCCTGTCCTAACCCAGTGCTAGACACCTCCAGCACACACCATGCATTTTCTCATTCTCTTGGATGCTGTCATTTTTTTTTTTTTTTCTAGACCTGTCTTCCTATCTGTTCATCTTAGCTATCAGTTCAGGCTTCCATTGTCCAAACTTCCTTTATAGCCCTCATTGTGACCTCAGTGACCCTTTCATAAGTTCCCCAAACACGTCTCTACACTATTTCTGAGCATATTATATTAAGATTTTCTGTTTGTGTGTCCTCTTTCCACAGGAAATTTATGGAGTTTCATCTCCATCACCCTCGCTCGATGAAAGCTTGCTGAACTAAATTTTGTCCCCAAAATTCCTCCCCTACTTTTCCTTTTACTGGGCCCTGCCCTGCTCTTCCCCTTTACCCATGCCTTTCTTGATCTTCACAGAAGAGATCAAAGATCTCAGAAGGGCCAGTAATGGCTGCGATTCAATCTACTGGTGGCATCCCTTAGTCACTCTGTGAAGCCTAGTTATATTTTTTCATGTATCCTTAATAAAACAACAGCTCTATTTTGCACAAAATCAGCCTTTCTCTTCAAAGAGTTTGGGGAACTTTGCAGCTCTGGCTCTGAGATCCTAAGTGGAACCCTGTGTAGTGAGGAGATGCCAAAAAGAGATTAAGGTGGCACATTGAAAGGCCAAAATCCAAATAAAATACATTTCTTTTGCTGTGTTTATGAGTCACTGTGACTGCAGGAATCTTCAGCTCTGCAGAATTCTGTATTTCTAGTGTTTCATTTCTAAACTTGAATAAATCCAAGCTAGGCTAGTGTGTTCTGCTTCGTGAGCTTCTGACCTCAGAGAGACTGGGTAGAGATAACAGAAATCAGGCACAATTCTGAATGACCAAATGTTTCCTTTGCCTCCTCTCCCTTGGGGCTTTTTGTTTTAACTTTCTGGGTAGAAAATTGCAGGCTCAGAGGAAGAGGCCCATAGCGTCTTAGTCATCTATATGGTATTAAGAGATGAAAACTTTGGTACTAAAAATGTGAGTGGGGGCCAGGCTCGATGGTTCAGCCTGTAATCCCAGCACTTTGGGAGACCAAGGTGAGTGGATTGCCTGAGCCTGCGGGTTCAAGACCAGCCTGGGCAACTTGGTGAGACCTCATCTCTACAATAAATAAATAAATAAATTAGCCGGGCTTGATACCATGTGCCTTTAGTTCTGGCTACATGGAAGGCTGAGGCGGAAGGATCGCCGGAGCCCATCTGGTCAATGCTGGGGTGGCCATGAACGTGCCACTGCACTCCAGCCTGGGTGACAGAGTGAGACTCCAATTAAAAAAAAAAATGTGAGTGGGAGAAATTGTCAAGATTGGGTAAAGGCTAATGTAATATCTGAGAGTAAACTTTTGAAGGAGGCAAGATGAATAAATTTTGGAAATTAATCAAACAACTGACAGTATTTCACTGAATTATTTTATGTGTAATATACTCTGGGTACATTCTCCTAGAGGCATATGCAAATGCATAAGCCTTGCATATTAAGTAGGAGACCATGGGGATGAGGAGTACTTTAGGTGTATAAGATGTTATTATTTTCATTATTATTATTATTATTATTGCAAACTTGAACACTCTCTACTGGAATCATTATTTGCTTGGGGAAATTTGCTGAGTTTGGCAATTTTCCACTTTCATTATAAATTTCTCTTCATTGAGTAGCAGGACCTCTGGAAGGGAGAAGGGTAAGTAATGCAGACAACTGACTGGAAAAGAATTCTGTTTATTATTGGAGTTTCTTTGGTCTCAATGTTGAATCTTTTGGCCATTAATTGCCTGAGTCACCTATCCCACACCTTCCATTTCTGAGAAATAGTTACTATTTTCCTCACTAGGTTGTCTGATATTGGGAGAACAGCAGATGCAAATGCCCAGGAATTCTTGCCAGTGGGAACTGCCTTGATCTGTAGGCATCAGATACAGGAGAAGCCCTGGGTTCTTTGTTCTAAGGAGCTGTGGAACGACCGTGAGTGCTGCCTTGAAATGCTGACAGAAGCTTAACTCAAGGTGTGACATGAAGCCTGCCTAACCAGCGGTGCTGTGACTTTCTCCAGTATGTTTTTGAGAGAACCTGAGCCACAGCATTCTTGGGAGGCTGAGACAGGAGGATTGCTTTGAACTAGGAGTTCAAAGCCAGCCTGTGCAACACAGAGAGAACTCACCTCTACAAAAATATCAAAAACTTACCTGGGTTTGGTGGCTCATGCCTGTAATCCCAGCTACTCAGAAGGCTGAGGCAGGAGGGAAGTGCTTGAGCCCAGGAGTTCAAGACCAGCCTGGGCAACATAGCAACACTTCATCTCTACAAAAAAAGAAAAAAAAAATTAGCCAAGCAAGGTGGCAAACACCTATAGTCCCAGGTACCCAGGAGGAGTACTCAGATATTCAGGTAGAGGGATCACCTGTGCCCAGGTGGTCAAGGCTATGGAGAGCTGTGGGACACTCCAGCCTGGGTGACAGAGTGAGGCCTGACTTAAAAATAAAATAAAATAAATAAAAATTGTGAATGAGAAAGAACCTGGATTCTGGTGACCAGACACAACCAAGAGAAGGAAGAATTGATGAATGAGTCTTGATAATTGTTCTTTTTTGGGCACCTTTAGAGTTAGCCTTCATTTTGATTTCTAATGCCAAGCCTGCAGTCCTGCTACACTTCTTATTTGTGATTATCTCACTTTCTAATTCTAGGTTTGCAAACATGAATGAGAAAAATATCCCATGAAGTGTTTAGTGCTATCTGGTTTGTGGGTCATTCACCCAAATAACTAGGGCACGTAGATGTGGACAAAAAAGGAGCATAAACCAGCAGCATTCAATTCTCTTGGTAACGGTTTTTAAATAATGGGGTAGACATATTTGTACTCACAAATATCTTGAGTTATGTGCTCAAGATCACACAGCTAATAAGAGAAGGAGGCAAGACTTGAATTCAGGAAGTCTGACAAATAAACAAAGCACCGTTATCTCCATTTGTCTAAGGGAACAGGGGGAAATTTGAATCCTCCAGGTAGAACTAAATGGTGAAACTGGTTCCCAATTCCATGACTCTGAAGGCCATGGCTATGAGTGATCTGTCTAGCACCTCAAGCTCAGAAAATGTAGGAAATATCTTAATAGGGTATGTTAGCCAACCTCCAAAATGGCCTCTCTAAATCCCTACTTCCTGCTATTCATACTCCTGCATAGTCTCTTCCACTTTGTGCCAGGGTTGGTCTGTGTGACCAATAGCACATGGCTGAAGTAATGGAGTGTTGCTTCCCAGGTAGCTTACAAGGGACTGTGGCTTCTGTCTGGGCTGTTATCTTGTATGCACTTGCTCAGATCATGGGCTATGGGGGAGGCCAGTGGTTGGCCATGTGGCAAGGACATTCAGGTGCCTCTGGAGTTGCCATCATGAAGAGGAACTGCAGCCAACAGTTAGTGAGAAGCAAGCCTGGCCAACAGCCACATGAGTGGGCTTGAAAACCAAATCTCCAGTCCCAATGATGCCTGAAAACATTGCAGCCTTGACAACTTGGTTAGCCAGAAGCACTCAACTAAGCCACTCTTGAATTCCTGACCCTCAGAAATCATGAATTAATAAATGTTTGTGGCTTTAAGCTGCTGAATTCAGGGATGATTTTGTTACTCAGGTGCAGATAGCTAACATACAAGGTGTGAAGCAGAAACTGTCATTTAGTATACATGTGCAGGGGCTGGCAGATGGAAGTGGGCAGACCCCAGAGGAATGGGGACGGTTACTATGATCTGGGGGAAGAAACCGGTGCTGGACTGCAAAAGCATGGCCCCACTCTTTAGAAGTGTGTACCTGTGTAAGTCTGTAGTCAAGAATGGGGGTGGGCTGGGTGCTTTGTGCAAATCAGTATTGATGAGAACGTGTGAGATACAATCTACCCAGTGAAATGAGGGAGGAGCTCAGTCAGGAACCACTAAGACACATGGCCAGAGTTGCAGGTGTCTCCTGGTTTTCCCTTGTTGGCACGGTGCTCAGTACTGAGGCACAAAGCTCCAAAGGCCACAGGAATACACTGAGCTGTGATGAGGGAGACATCTCTGTGATGCCTGGAGAAAGCATCACAGACTTACTAGCCTTCTGCAACCCCTCAATTAAAGCAGGAGCTCCAGAACATCAGGGAGTGCTGAGAGAAGTCAGTCTCACGACCAGATCCCCTAGGGCTCAGTTTAGCCAGAGGAAGAATGTGGGAAGCACTGGCACCTTTGCCCACCTTGCAGAGTGCACTGACCTGGATTCTGAGATGTAACCCTGATACCAGGTGCATTAGTTTCCTGGGGCTGCTGTAACAAAGTATCAAACTGAGAGACTTAAAACAACAGGAATGTATCCTCTGCAGTACTGGAGGCTACAAATCAAGAATCAAGGTGTGGGCAGCTTGTGCTCCCCCCAAGGCACTAGGGAGTAATGCCTTCTTGCCTCTTGTAGCTTCCAGCAGTTGCCTGCAATCCTTGGCTTTCCTTTGGTGGAAACTGCATCGCTTCAGTTTCTGCCTCTGTCCTCACATGTCCCCTGTGTGTTTGCACCTCTGTGTCCAAATTGCCTTATTCAAAGAAAAAAAGTCAGTCATATAGGGTTAAGGGCCTACCTAATCTTAACTTGGTTACATCTGCAATGACCCTATTGCTAAATAAAGTCACATCCATAGGCCTTAGGTAGACGTGAATTTGGGGGAAGACACTACTCAACCCAGCACATTAGGTGTGATTCAGTTATCAAATATGGTTCCTCCTTGCCTTCAATTCCTGGCAGATGTGGTCCTGGCATATAGCAGTCCTGCCCTGGCTCCCTCCACAGACTCAGCTTCCTTTTCTTACCTTTACTCACCTGTCTTACCATATCCGCTCTGTTCATCTCTTCTACTCAGCCAAAGATGTAGAGTGGCCAGTTGACATAGCTTTGGTCTGGAATCGAGGCGATCAAGGATATCCCTTTGGGTTCTGTTGCTATGGTGTGATTTTAACTTCCCAGGTGATCAGTTTTTCTGTCTATAAGATGACCAGAGATCCATACTATATCTGTTATGGCTAAACAGTATATTGATTACATACAGTCCCTTGAGCTCTAATGCCACTGGCAATATTGCAGAAGTTAGCTATGTAATCATTCAGTATTTATCTCTATTTTTTCCCTTCAAGACTAATTGTGTTAACCTATTGCCTCTGTTTTAAACCCTTCCATCTTTCCTCCTGTTTGGCCAGGTCCTGGTAGACACACACCGCTTCCTGGCAGAACAACAACCCTATCATCATCATGCTTCACATAGAAAGGCATGCCCTCCAGGTTGAGGGAGGATTCGTGTCTCCCTGTCCTTCCAACTCTGGCTTATTGCTTTTCCTTTCCTTCATGAAAGGCTCTGAGCTGCTTGCTCCCTCTCCTCCTTTGAGCTACCCCCTGTCCTGTCCCACAGCTACTACTGCCTTCCTCCCAACAAGGCATTCTAGCTCTCCAAGGCTGAGAAGTCTTGAAGGAAGCTTGTTACAGCCCAGTCACTGATGGGAGCATGGAGAGGGTGTGCTTGTCCCAGCCTGGCCACACAGGCTCTCTGTTTGTGAATCTACCGAGAATTCCTTGCCTGCAGTCTTCTTTCAGTGGGGTTCCTGCAGTGAGTAGCAGCTGAAGTTGTGCTACTACTAGAGTGAGGTGTGAGTCTGAGCTCCCCATTCCAGCCCGGGGCCTCAGGGACACAGGGAGGAGAGTCGCTGCCTGTTCCTTTGGGAGGCCACCCACCATTGGATTTCTAGTTTTGTTTCTGATCTCTGGTAATTCCAGGTAAAACTAGGGTGAGAGGACAGCACACAGGCTAAAGGTTTGAACTGACTCATCTCCTTGTGGAAGTAACCTCTTCACCCAGCACAGGCCTAGAGGACCAAAGCCAGGCTGCAGGAGAGACAAGCCTCAGACAGTAACTGGATTGAGTTCCCCCCGTGCTTTTCCTCTCAGCCTTCACACTCAGTCCTAACTGGAAATGGCAGGTTGTTCTCTAGTGAGGTAAGGAGGAGGGGGTTTTGCTCATCTTCTGTGAAAGAAGAGGAAATATGTGAGAAGAAAAGAGAATGATTGTGTGGAGAGTTTGCCTGGGGAGGAAGGGGAGCTCAGAGAAAACACAACCAAGATGCAGAAGTTCATTCTCAGTTCTTTGGTGTACCTTGTAGGGACTGTGTCCCTGACTATGTGGGCTGTTGATCTCATCACTGGGGCCTGGGAACCCTTGGGAGTAATGGAGGCAGCCAGGAAAGACTGCCAGCTTGCCTCAGCCCTGAGGGCAGATTCCAGTGGGTTCACAAGGGGGACAAAGATTTCACCAGTTCACACAACTGATGAGAGAGGCAAAACATTCTACAGTCAGGGACTAGGAAGTGGGGGCAGAGTCCAAACCTGCCCCTCAGGAAATACAGCTCTTTGAGAAGACTCGTCCGTCTGCCTCAGGAGCCTACAAGAGGCTGACATAGACATGCCACCAGGGAGGAACCAGGCTGACTCACTTTCCTAAAAGATTCCCAGATATCACTCACTCCTCTCAGTTCTGCTTTCCTTCACAGTCCTTACCATGGACTTTGTCTGTATAGCACAGAGTATATTTTACTTGTTTGTTGTTTGTGTTCCCCCACACAACAGCAGGGGGTTTTGTTCGTTTGTTTATTCTCTGGTTTATTTTGTGTCAGTGCCTGGAACATAGAGGATACTGAATAAATATGTATGGAATGTATGACTAAGTGAAGGAATTAAAGATGTTTATAATTGGGAGACACCAGAAATCATCTTTCTGGGTGACATAGTAAGGACTGCATGTTCTTGTATTGCTTTATCAGGTCACCAGGATCTGGTGATGAGGGAGAAAAGCTGTTTAAAAAAGAGAAAAGCCAGAAATTCAAATTATAACTCCATTTCTTAGTAAGCAACTAAATTCAGCCTTTACTACGAAACTTGAAGAGCAGTTTCACAGTGCACTACTTCTAGAAGCACAAAGAATTTGGTTTTGCTGTCTCTGCCTCATCACTGGGGCCTGGGGCCTTGGGAGTAATGGAGACAGCCAGAAGTATAAAACTCAGAGGTTTTATAACTGAGAAGCTTTCTGTGTTTAACTAGATAGATATTTTTGATCAACAGTATCACTGAATACAATGATCCCTAGTTCATCAGCTGTAAGATATGTATTTTTTTTTCACATTTTACAATAGCTAAAACCAGGTTACATCTTACCAACATAGTACATAAGAATCTCAGGAGGTTGGCGGTCCTTGCAACATTGTTATCATTGTTTGTTCAAAGTTCCTGTTGGCTGTTTGTATCATTGCTACTTCAGTTGTTTATTTGTTACTCCTTGTACTACACTGGTGAATTGAAATGCTCTTTAAAATCTCTCCACAAAGAGTACACTGTGATTTGACTTTGAAATAAACACTTATTGTGTATATACAGAAAGGTAGAGAAACAGAACAATGGGACAGAATATTGATAATATCAAAGCAAATGTTTGACATTGGAGAAATGACCACAATTCTTTATTTTCTTGCAAAGCAACAAATGAGGTGATTTACGAGACATAAAAAAGGATGAGGCCTGGTAGTAGATGAAGCTTTATGATGTCAGTTAATTGACATGTGTGCGTGTGCGCGTGCGCACACACACACACACACACACACACACACAGGCACACACTCAGCAAGAAAACAACATGTTCAAAATTTGCAGAAAGGTCTCAACAGTTTAGGAGAAAATCACAGAAGAGTGCTTAAGAAATTCTTCTTCCCAATTCTTTTGACAGTGTAGAAGCTGATACTGTGTGCAAAAACACAGATATTGATAACTCTGAGTTGAAAATAATTTTAAAAAGTCTAATTCTCCATGTGTAGCAGTTTTAGGAATTCCTTAATTATTTGGCTTACATTTTCTTTTTAATGTATGCAGATAAGTAATACAAAAAAGTTATGTTTAAATAAGCTATAAGAACTCCTTTTAAATGTCTTTAAAATTCTATGTGATAATGCATCGTGTCATAACTTAATTGGCAGCATTTTCCCTGGTATATAAAATCATGATAAATGTCTTAAAATTCATGGTATGCTAGATTTGATGCAATATGGTATATCATATTTTATACTCTCATTACTCCTACTTTGCCTCACTTATTCCTTCAGTAAAATGTTTAGATTCTTAAAAAAAAAAAAACACCACAGTCATCGTTCATGCATTTAAATTTCACAAATGCAATTAATAGCCTGGTAAAATTATCATAAAGCTGTGGTCAACTGCCTTAGTACTAATTTGGGGCATTTCTAAAGCTGTGAAATCAGTTTGTATGTAGAATTTATGATGAAATCCTAGTATTTTTAACTCTCAAGTGAATGAAACATAATATTTTAATGGTAACCCCCCCAAAAAATCTACACATCCTAGCCATGAGAGAGTATCACCACACATTTCAAATATCAAATGGATAGCTCCAGTATAAATAGCACTAGTCTGCTGCCTATAAGCCCTGAATTCCAAGCTACTTAACAGAACTACCAAATTTCTTCCTCAGAAAAACCAGCATTTACTAGAAAACATGCTCAGTGTCAGCTGGAATAATTCTATTTGATTCATCCATTTGTACTTTGGCTGGCACTGGGCCTGGCACTTAACAGGCAGTCAATAAATATTTTTGAATAAATGAATGAAAATCTCCTGTGCTCAGGCAAGAGGAGATTATACACTAATCCTCAGTCCATAGAGAGACAGCGTGTGATAGTGAAAAAGAGCATGGGTTTTAGAAGAAGACAGATTTGCTCTCTGACCACTGATTGATAGTAATGGAGTATATTCACTGAGTTGGTGGGAAGATTAATTGAGGTAATATCTGTAGGTCACTGAGTATGAGGGATGGGCATATAGAATGTGCTAACAAATGACAAATACCATTATTACAGTGATAGAATGTACAAATGCTCTTCTAGAAATACAATCTAGGCAACATGGACTTATTACCACAGACTAAGACCAGACCCACCCACCCACCAGTGAAGACGGTGATCTTTATATATTGTTAGGTTTGGGTTGGGTCTCATGGGCTCAGGGACTGGGAAGAGTGAGTTTATAGCACTCAAAGATGAGGCGGCTAGAAAAAGACAGTCACGTGCTTAGGAACATAAAATGGTGTAGACAATTCTTAAGACTTGTACTGTCCAATATGGTAGCCACTAGCAATTTGTGCCTATTGAAATTCGAGTTTAAATTTATTAAAATTTAAAATTTAGTTCCTTAGCCAACCTAGCCACATTTCAAGTGCTAGTGATCAGTGGCTATTATATTGGCCAGTACAGCTATAGAACATTTCTGTCACTACAGAAATTTCTAGTGGGCAGCATTGCTTTACACGATAGTTTCTTAAAAGTCTTGCTACACATGGAAATTGTGGCAGAACATTCATGAAAATGCTGGTACAACTTCTCGGTTCCTATCATCTCTGGGGCAGTAGTTCTGGTCTCTAAGTAACCATTTTTGTCAGTAAGTGACAGTACAATGTAGTGGAAAGAGCACCATTTAGGGGTAGAAGATCTGGGTTTTGGTTCTGGCTGTGATTTAAATAATCTAGGCAAGTCACTTCTTCCTTCCTTGGTTTCTTCATCTTTAAATGCATGAGTTGAGCTGGGTATCTAAGTCATCGGCAGCTCTTATGCTTGATGATTCCAGTAAACAACTGTTGGCTCCATGCCATCTGTCATTTTGCAGCTCTGCACAGCTCCAGTCTTGTAAAGGAAAGCAGTCATGGACACTGTCTCAACTACGAATAGTGACTTTGTTCTATCATGATGTTCTCTAGCAAGCTCAGAAATTTCTGCTGTCAACCTTCCTGAATGACCTCATGCATTTTTTATGTATCTCTCCTGGTACTTATTTCACAGCATTTAATTATCACTCTTTATAGATAATGAGCTTCTTTAAGGTAGACATCTGGGCTGGGCTTGGTGGCTCAGCCTGTAATCCCAGCACTTTGGGAGGCCGAGGTGAGTGGATTGCCTGAGCCCACAGGTTCAAGACCTGGCTGCGCAACTTGGCGAGACCTCATCTCTACAATAAATCAAAAATTAGCCAGGCGTGGTAGCGCACGCCTGTAGTTCCAGCTACTTGGAAGGCTGAGGCAGAACAATCGCCGGAGCCCAGCAGGTCGAGGCTGTGGTGGCCGGGAGCGGCCACTGCACTCCAGTATGGGTGACAGAGTGAGACTCCAACTCAAAAAAAAAAAACAAAATGGTAGACATCTGTTTTTATCACCATTATTTCTTAAATACCTAGTGTAGAGGTAGAACTGAAAAGGTTTGTGGATGTCTAAATGAAGATGGATCAAATCTTGACCTTTTGTGCCCTCACGAGTAGAGCCCTATGTAACAGCTGCCAGAGGTTAAACAACTGACCCAAGGTAGGTAGACAATATGGGATCCAGCACCACATGAAGCTGACTCCAAAGCCCATCTTCTCTTCATCCTACCACAATGCCTTGTTGAAGTACCCACGCTTTTGTGGCTTTTAATTTCTGTTTTTCTTTTGGTTGTTGACTCTGAGAACTTTGGACCTGACATGTGTCTACACTTTCAGTCTCTTTGAATTCATGAGACTCATTGCTCTCTTGGACCAAGGCTATCATATTCTATATTTGTATTCCCAGTGTCTTTTAAGCCCCAAGTCCAGGCAGATCCCCAACATAACCCCCGAGGCAAATCATTTACAGTCTCAGTGATTTTAGGAAAATATAATCGTTGTTCTCATGTGCCTTGATATATCTGTATTTCTCCTTCTTCCTGCCACTTTCAACATGTATAGTTAGCGCCAAAATTCTTCTGTATACAAAAGAAATATACACCTTTTTCTTCCCAAGATATGAGAGAATAAGTAGCTCTTGGAAATGGAAAGAAAGCATAGGAGCTTAGAGCATAGGAGAAGGGTCTGACCCACTGCTACCTCATACTCGATGACTTTCCCATTCCTAGGGTCTTTCTAGGCATTTGACTTTGGTTAACGTGTTTGCTTCCACCACACCTGAAATACTCCACTGCTCACATACCTGTCATGGTGTGTGGGGGAAGAAACAAACTTCCTAAATGTTTTCCTAAAGTCAGGAGAACAGGGTTTGGCTGCTTTAAAAGCACCATATCTTAGGAAAACAAAATTGTAAACAGAAAATAGTACTTTGTAAGTTAATATAAATTTGTTAACTTCTATAATTGTATGGAATAGTTTTTTTGTTTCAATTAATATGTATACACATATGAGCTGGGTTGGCATATCCTCTGGGCGCCTCATTTTATAAGGTTTTTTGGAGTCAGACTGTAAAAATAATCAAACCCAGGGTAATTTATATTGGTACAGCTTCCAGACCAGGTAAGCCCCTCACCTGTCTGTACCGCCTCCACCACTGCCTGTTCCTTTTAGATGTTGAGTTGGTATGCCTTCCCTAGTCAATTGATAGCCATCAAGATTCCATCCCTACAGCACCAAATGTACAGTGTCTTCCTCAGAAGCACCACCTTTTCCCATCTATAGCTCTCTAGCCTGGCTTTTGATGTGATTTCCCTGACCTGTGCCAACAGACTAAGGGCTTTTTCCAGCTGATCATTTAGGCTGTTCTCCTTGAGCATCACCCATTATGCTAGCATTTACATATAGTCTCTTCTCCCATCTTCTTCCTTTATCTTCTTTCTTTTTTTTTTTTTTTGAGTTGGAGTCTCACTCTGTCATCCAGACTGGAGTGCAGTGGCCGCTCCTGACCACCACAACCTCGACCTGCTGGGCTCTGGCGATCCTTCCACCTCAGCCTTCCAAGCAGCCGGAATTACAGGCATGTGCTATGACGCCCGGCTGATTTTTTGATTTATTGTAGAGATGAGGTCTCACCGCCCAGGCGGGTCTCGAACCCGTGGGCTCAGGCAATCCACTCACCTCAGCCTCCCAAAGGCACGGGATTACAGGCTGAGCCACCGAGCCTGGCTCCTTTATCTTCTTTCTAACAAGTGGTCACAAGCCTTCAATACTCAGGGTTATCATTCTTTGAGAAACTTTCATCAATACAGCAGGTCACTGTGAAACCACTTTTACTCCTGCTTCCAACACCCTTTGGAGGCCTTGAAAGACATTTCACTTTTATTGCATAAGGGTTTCCTCTAGCTTTTAGTGTATTTTCAGAGTAGAGATGCCTAACTGACCATGACCATAAAGTCTATTCAGACCTTCCTAGGAACCGGGATCTCTTTGATACCTCACTCAGGGGTGGCCTTGCAGAATCTTCCACCAAAGAAGGAGACTCACCAGGAAAATGCATGTCCACTCTCTAGGTGGTACTTCTAGTCACTTACTGAACTATGATCATTTAGGATTTAAAATAGAACTCCATGGCCCTCTCCTGAAGATTAATATTTAATTCATTATTTATTTATTGAGCAACTACACAGCTTGGTACTGTAGAGAATTGCAAAATAAATAAATAAACAAACAATACAGTTATTTGCCTTAAGATGGCTTATAGTCTAATAGGAGGGATAAAATATACCCACAAATGACTGCGTTATGCAATGGAAAATAATAATACAACAAATGAGACACAATTTGCTAAGGGATTCCAGATGAGAGGAAGTATTTGTCTACTCATGGGACAAAAAATACAGGAAAATTTTACAGTCAGAATCTGTGTTTTAAAGGATGGCTGGATTTCAACATGGTATAATCAGGACAAAGACACTTCAGACAAAGGTGTGCTCAGCTGGAGGTAACCGTGCACCTTCCCACTGAGCTGGAACCTGATGCCACTGTCTAAGATAGAAATGATGAGGGCCTGGATTAGAACAATGACAGAGGGCATGAAAAGAAAAAAGAAGTTTGTGATGTGATAGAGAAGGTCAAGGGGATTTTGCTGTGTGGAGCCAGGGAGAAGGGCCCTGGGACTGGTACTGAGTTTCCAGTGTGTTCAGAATTCTGAACTAAGAACATGAATGTGAGAAAACGGCCCCAGGAGTATTTCTCACCAAAGAAAATAGGAATCCTTTTCCATTGGAAAGGTGCTTGTGTAGTCACCAAAGGACAATGGTACTTTCAACAATTTCGAATGAGAGCTAAACAATTTAATTTGAGAGTACTGAAGGTCATAATAAAAATAGGTTTATAAAGGAAAAAATAAGAATACCTTTCCAAGAAATAGAGATGCTCCTTGACTTAAAAATGGCATTACATTTTGATAAACCCACCATAAATTGAAAATGATCACGTTAAAAAATAAATTTAATGCACCTAACCTACTGAATATCATGGCTTAGCCAAGTCTACCTTAAACAAGCTCAGAACACTTACATTGGGCAAAATTATCTAACACAGAGCTTATTTTATAATGAAATGTTGAATGACTCACATAATTTGTTGAATACTCTACCAAAAGTGAAAAAACAGAATGGTTGTATGAATGCTAACCAGTAACATACACAACTGGAAGCACACTGGACCTAAAGAATGTTTGAAGCATTGAACTGAATTACTGGATTCTGTATGGTGGGGATACTACAGGGACAGGGTCATCAATTTCTTTCTCCCCGATGAAACTCGAAATTAACTAGTAGGGAGTTCTGAGGCATCAACATTTGCCAATGTTTTCACAGGCAAGTATAGTGTTCTTCAAGAAGATATCAAGCCTGGCTTGTTTACCCTCGTTGTCACATGGCTGTCTGGAAGCTGTGGTTTGATGCTTCTACCCAGGATTGCAAGAGCACATCACATAGCATATTGTATATTGCCGGATTTCAACGTGGTGTAATCAGGACATGGGATTATAAAAAAAAGTATAGTTTAGTTATAGTATAGTTTCTATTGAATGCATGTCACTTTCACACTATTTCAAAAAACTCATAAGTTGAACCATCATATGTTGGGGACAGTCTATCATCATGTACTTTCCTCTTTTATTTTTACTAATGGAGAAATGTAATAGTTACTTTGTGGATTTAAACTTCTTGAAATTATATTTGAATTAATAAAGAGGATTTGGTACTTTAGGGACAGGATAAGTATACTATCCACTCAGTAGTAAAGGTAATTGTGAGGGGACAGCTCAGGAGGTGCTGAGAAGTTAATTGGTATCTTTGCTTTGGCTTTATACTTCATGCTGGAGATTGTCTGCTGAGTATCATTCCAGAACAACTGACTCATATGCTTTGGTGTTGTTTATTAAATATCTCTTCTAAACTGAATGTAAAATTTGAGTGATATTCAAGCTTTTCTTACTTAAAGTCAACAACAATGAAAAGATGTCATAACCTCTTCTGTTAAGAAGCCATCTAGGCAATAATTTTCATGATAACGCCTATAACCTTCTA
Source organism: Cephalopachus bancanus (assembly GCA_027257055.1). Classification (NCBI taxonomy): domain Eukaryota; kingdom Metazoa; phylum Chordata; class Mammalia; order Primates; family Tarsiidae; genus Cephalopachus; species Cephalopachus bancanus. Next base: position 716,790 of record JAPVLO010000382.1, on the reverse strand, counting down.
GCGAACAGTCAAATATAAATAACATTATAAAATTGGTCTTTTGTCCTTTTGTTTCCCTGGGGTTTCTAAACTAAATATAAATTTCCAGGCTACATGTCTGAACTTGTTCAGCCTGCTATAACACAAACACCATAAACTGGGCAGCTGTGAACAACAAACATATGTTGCTCACACCTCTGGGGGCTGGGAAGTCCAAGATCCCCACACTGGCAGGTTCTTTGTCCATTGAAGATCCATTCATTGCATCTTCACTTGGTGGAAGGGGCTAGCTATCTCTACTGCCTCTTTCATAGGGTACTAATCCCATTGCCTTTATGACCTACTCATCTCTCAAAGGCTCCACCTCTTAATACCATCACCTTGGGGATTAGGTTTCAACATATGAATTTGGGAAGGGGAGAGGATACAAACATTTAGACCATAGCATGACACAAAAGTGGATGAAGTGAATGATACTATTTGCTGAGAAAACTTCACTGAGTGTGTTACCAGTTAGCTTTCATAGAGCACTCTTCTGACTTCCATGGTTTCAATTGTGACATTTATTTCTAGGATGTTCTTGTCTACAGGTGATATCAGAGGAAAATGGAGCTCAGAAGAATAACTGTGATGTTAGAACAAAGTGGAAGCCACCACTCGGGCCATCCAGCTTTCCATACTTAGCAGGTAGGACATTTGCCTCATTGTGTAGGTAAATGGCCTACATCCTTCACCCCCAGCTTATGCTATGAGGGACTCTCCTTTAAGTGCTCCTATTCCAAACGGAAGCCCTCTAGAAAGTTGCTTAGCTGCACAATCAGGTTATGTGCGGACCGTGGGCTTTGGCCTTTCCTGTGTCTTCACCTGAGTTCAGCTTCCAGTAAGAATCAGAGATAAATACTACCTTTAATTGCCCTTTCACAGGGACTGCTTTTCCCCTAGTGACAGACTCTGCTGAGGCGTTTTTGAGCTGAGTCCAGCAGACCCAGAACACACAGCAAATGAGAAAGCCAGGTTTTCTGGCAGGAAAAAGGTGACCAGCTTTCATGCTCAATGAGGGGCCTATCACATATGAAGTCCAAGTGCATCGTGCCACAGCTGAGAAAATGCCAAGCCATTAGGAACCCATGGCTTGCTTTCTAGAATATCAACAAAGATAGAAGCACTGTCAGAGTGCCCTCAGCCTTCATTATCAAGGCTAACCCAGGCAGAGAGATTCTCCAACCCAGACTACGGTGGGCAGGAACTCATGGAGGCATCAGGTAAGGAACAAGGGCACATTCAAGAAGAGAAAGGCTCATGTAAATGCCATCAATTGATAAAATAATCTATCACCAAGACAAATTTGGTAGAATTATCTCTGCTCCCAACCACTTTCTGCCTCATCTGCCATTTTGTAACTTCAGAGCCCCTTCCAGCCTAGCCTTCATGTTCATTTGTACCTTATTGTTATCAACGTAGAAATACCGGATACTATGGAGGAACATTCAGGAGGATGTGTCCAGGGTCCTGAACCACACACAAAAGAATTTTACCTGCACATCTACTAGCCTCCCAGTTGGTGACATTAGGAAATAGACTGAAAAACAATGCTAGACAACTCACCAGTTCCAAGCCACATCATCTCTTTGTGGTGTACTTTGTGCCCATAAGTATAGTCAGTCTTCGTTGCTAATAGGTCTCTGCAGAATTACTGTGGCCCCATGGAGATATCAGCAAAATGTTTGGTGATTCATGAACCAGTTTGGGATTGGCAAGTTTGGTAAGTAAGTTAAGCCTAAGCTCCCATATTGAGAATATGCATGTATGAGTTGTAGAAACCTACAGTAGTGCCCAGAAGGTCTATTTTCAAAAATCATTTATTCATATTTTAACCCTTTCAAGAAAACTTCTTGAAAATACAAATTATTGAATTCAGACGTATCAGTTACTTGTAACTCCTTAATCAATAGTTTTAATTCAGTCATTTTTCTACTAGATAAGAGAAAAGTAGTTTTTATTTGGATTGGTAGGTTTAACCTAGTAAGATAGGCCTGGGGGGATTACTGGAAGACAGCCAATGCAGCAAGACAGCACCAGGTACATGATGGGCTGTAGAGGGGAGAAAAGGGAGTTACTAAAGTTAGGCTTTGCCTACTTTTCAGTTTCATCTCATTTAAATTCTGATGTTTACACTGAATAGTAGCCCCTTATTTGTTTGTTTTATAGCCCCTATAAGTGTTATTTGGTCTACCAGGAAAAGTAGCTACTTCTTGCAAATGCTGCCAGAGACTTTGCATGTATTACAGGACTTTTCTCTACAAGCTTCATAGAGGGTTGTATGTACTATGTTGTATGAGGTATCTGTGCCCTGGTGGTTATAGCATATCTCAGCAAAGAATCATAATTATGTAAACAACCATAACTAAGTGACAGCATTTCTAGCAAGAGTCACTCAAAATATTCCAAGTCTTTTTCTAGAATGTTTGTCTGTGGCCATCAAATGTCTAAAGACTTTTATAGTCTTGGTCACACAAAATACCAAATGTGCAAAGCCATGTATACTACACTGTTGAAATACAGGATATCTCTTAAACTTGGGTGAAAAAAATGTTTCTGGAGTTATTTTGGGGGAAGGACTTTTTTCATTCTATCCCTAAAGTTCTCTGTCACCAAAATACCAAAGTTGGGTGGCACTGAGGTAGGACTTGTATTTTTCCCACTGTTCAGAGGAAGAAACAGTGGGGCAAGGAGGTCAAATAACTTGCCTAAGATTATGCAGTGAGAAGACTACCAAGCCAGAATTTGAACTTGGGCAGCCTAACCCCTGAATGCATGCCCTTAACAACTGTGCAACCCTGCCTCTCACAGTGTCAGGTTTGACCTTGTTGGAATCAAAGCTCATTGTTCCAGGCCACCTAAAGGTCTGCACTATTTGTACCAGCACTCTTTGTAAAACATTGCTAGAATTATTTTCTATTTACTTTTCCTCAGCCCTAGACTATCATGCCTTCATTTATTATAGCTTCCTGACCTATCAAGATTATTTTATCTGGTTTCCTAAAACTAAATTCTCTACTCACCGGTATAACCAGAGACACACACTCTGTCCTTCACATTTATGCAAACAAGACACACATCAAGCAGTTTATTATTAAATAAAAAACTTGAGAAATCATAAAATAAATTTAGACAGAACTCCATCCCTACAGCAGTGACACTTGTCTCCATCCATGTTAATAATGATGTTACTGAGCCAATGAAAAATTGGATAATAACTGTGAAATAATTTTGAGAAGCTCAGAGACATTCTAGTAAATGATGGTCTTATTATCTATACTGTTACTATTATAAAGGACTTACTGTATTTGGTAGAGTTTTACAAATAAGTAGTTTCAACATGATCTTGTCATTTCAAAACTAGCTATCCATGGTGTACATGGTAACTGTTGACTAGAATAGTGTATTTCAATAATAAATCTAAGTGGTAATACTGAGTTACAGAGAGTTTCCAATAACTTAGATTTCTTTCATAACTTATAACTACCAGATTGAAAGTATTCAGAGTAAAATAATGTGAATTATTTTTGGAGATATATGCACACATACATGCATATGTGTGTATGTATGTGTATGTATATGTATAAACACGCAAACATAAATATAAAACTCACGTCACTTGATTTTCTACACAGGGTTGGGACACTCAGCACTGGCCACAGGGTCAGTGTAATAGAGAGGTTGAAAGCCAAGCTCTGGAGTCAGGCAGATGGCTCTGCTCTGGCAATGTTACTGTTCAACATTGGCATGCTACTTAACCTCTCTGAGCTCCGGTTTTTTCATCTACAATGTAGAACCTGCCTCATAAAGTATTGTGAGAATTAAAACAGGCCAAAGTACTTAGCACAGTGCCTGGGACATGTATAAATACCCAAGCATGAGGTGTTACTGTTTTAGAACTAGTAAAAAGGAATCTTCTCCTTTTAACCACACACTCTTTTCTGGTTCCTTTACTAGCATGTTATATTCACTTGAGAATATAATTTTTACTGAAATGGTGTGTCCTAATATTTCCTCGACAGCCTCACAAGTAAATTTCTTCCAGCTTTTTATCTTGAAGATTTCCAAGTCTACAAAATAATTGAGAGAATGTTACAGTGAAGATTCATTTCTGCTTCACACAGATTCACCAGTTCACATTTTGCCACATGTGTTTGCTTTCTCTGAACCCTCTACTCTCTCCTTCTACTTCCCCCTCCCTACCATTTAAAAGTAAATTGCAGACAACATGACCCTGAATACTTCAGCAGGTATCTCCCAAGAGCACCGTGATAATTGTCAAGAAAGTTAACACCGATACAAGAATATTTTCTAATCTATAGCTCATATTCAAACATCTCAATTTTCCCAATATCTTATGCAGCTTTTTCTTCATTTGATCCAGAATCCAATCCAAGTACATGCATTGTATTTAGTTGATATACCTCTATAATCTTTTTTTTAAATCAAGAGTAGACCCCTGCTCTTTTTAAAATGCTTACATAACATTGACATTTTAAAGAATTCAGGCCAGTTATTTTGTAGATTGTCCTGCAATATAGACTTGCCTGATTGATTCCTCATGACAATCAATCAGGTTAAAGATTCTTGCCAGGAAAACTACATACGTGATATTGTGACCTACTTAGAACATCAAATCAGGAAACACAGAAGTCAGTTTGTCCCATTATGTAATGTTGAACGTGTTCACTTGGTTAAGCAGGTGACCTCTGGCTTGCTCCACTGCAACATGTCACATATTTGTTTTTGTAATTAGCATGTAATCTGTGGGGTGATTCTCTGAGGCTGAGTGAATACCCTATTCCCATAACATTCACCCAGTGACTTTAAGTATCTGTGAATGGTACTAGCTTAAGTCATTTGAGTGATTATAAAATAGTGACATTATAATTCTAACCTTCCTCTTTATCTGTAAGCTGGCATTCTTACACAAGAAGAGCCCACTCCCCCCCACACACACACTTTTTGTAGTAATATTATGTACTCAAGGATTATTTGCTTCATTAAGCATATTATTATAATCCATTGTCATTATGTTTCTTGATGTTCATATTTTGCCAAATTTTTGCAATAGTGACCCTCTTCAAGTTGTCTTCTCTCTTTTTTTTTTTTTTTAATTTTTGTTTGTTTGTTCTTAACACACTCCCATTAGTTTTTAAGCATTGCTTGTTTTCATGGCCAGACCTGAAATCAACCTCCATTACTACACGGTATCCTGATTCCTTTCAGTGGCAAGTGTTACAAGTACTTATAACTAGTGAATAAAAATTTATTTGTGTATATGTGGGTATGTATGATCACCTAGATAAAAGAAGATATTTAGGGGACCATGCATCTTTAGTGTGAATTTGACTTCACACTAAGGATTATTCTGGGGTTTGTTGGGTGATATTTTTTGTTTAGGGGAGTGTCTGGGGGCATTTGGAACAAGGGCAAGGGCAGGATCTTTTTAGCGAATAAGATATAACTTGGCCCATTATCCGGTGGGCTTTGCTTCAGTGCTAATCAAGGTACTGAGTCCAAAATATATCCATATATATGCTACATGTATCATGTATGTGCATATAATGTATAAATTTTTAGTCACATAGTATATATACATATATATATACATATATATGTAGCATATAATCACTGAAACTGTCTCAGCCTTTTAAATTTCAATCAATCTTGTTCAAGTCTTTGGGCTTCTTCTACAGGGGGTCTCCTGCCTTGGAAATCCATCCAAGGCTTTGCAGAGAGCTCCTTGCAGAGTTCAAGTATATGCATACGCCCTGCTCTCCATCTTGCCAGCTCAGCTAAATGTCTTTCTTCCCATCACCTCCCAGATATTTGCTTTGGGCATCTTCTTTTGGGTTCTTAATGCTCACTTGATTTCCCTGCGGTAGGCAACTGGCATCCAGCCTATGCTTAATCTTAGAGGACAGCTGGGGGTAAATGTTCTCCTATCTGGTCCAGTAGCGAAGCTTTCTTCCCCTTTTCTCCTTGAGGCTGGCAGCAGATCTCCACTGTCTCATAGAATCCTCGTCACTATTTGTCAATATTATTCCCAGTTAACATTTTTCTCTGCACATATAACTGAAAATTTTCATCTCTGGAGACTGTTCAGTTCTTCAGTAAGTTTAGAGTAAAATTATTAGTTCGTGAGTCTCCAGTGTATGTTTTAGCTGACGATGAAATGTATGTGCAGTGTTGGACTCCAGCATTCCAAATGACCTTGGCCACTGCCAAAGATTTATACATGTTGTTTCCATCACCCATTCTTAGAACTTGTGTGGTCTTTTGTTTACAGTGATAATAGATTTGGTTAATTAAAAATTGTTTTCTAATCTCTTCCATCTATAGCCCAATTCTCTTTTTTTTTCTGGTATTTCACCAGATGAAGTTGTAGACACTCAGAACAGCCTTGAGCCCAGTCCCCTCCAGTCCTACTGAACCCTTGAAAGTCTGTCTTAAGGCTGCCAGTGTGCCACATAGTAGGCCTCTCCTCAAAAATCTGGGGATGGTGCTTCCCATCAAAAGTGGACTGGATGAAGAAAATGTAGTATATATACCCAATGGAATATTATGTAGCCATAAAGAAGAACAAAATCATGACCTTATCAGCAATTTGGATGCAGTTGGAGACCATCCTACTATAAGTAAACTGTTACGGAAACAAAGACCTCATGTTCTCCTTCATAAGTGGGTCCTGGACACTAGTCACATTAGCACAAGGGTGAGATCACCAGTCATGGGCACTGTGAGGGGAAGAAGAGAGAGAGGAGTGGAGACAATACAAAGGGCACCTAGCCTACTACCAGGGGGAGAGAGGACCAGCTAGAAGCCAAACTTTACTTGCATGCCAGCCTACTTGTGTAGTAAATCCTCACTTGTACCCACAGCCCTATAATCAATTTTAAAATCACATATAATAAAATAAAATCATGGAAGCATAAAACAGAATCTTGGGAAGGTTTTCTCTGCTTCCATGAGATTCCCTGCTTTCACCTGGCAGTGGGTACACAGCTCTATCACTTCACTTTCCTCATTGTACCAATCAGTGAGTCAGCCTAGGATTCTTTGTCTCAGAAAAAAAAAAAAAAGTTACCTTAGGAAACCTCTAAGCACCTCACCTGGCCCAGCTCCCTCCTGGGGCTTGACAATTAAACTTCTCAGATGGTGTTAATAGAAATGGCCTCATTGTGACCCTGGAATTACAGGCTGTGGAGCCTTTCCCTGTGAGTTGGGATGTGTTTTCAGGACCAGAGTGTGACTTCGTAAGGTACTAATTTAACAATGGACAGGTCCTGCAACACATGTATGGCCCCCCCAAAGTGAGGTCTTGTTCAGATTTGTCATGAATTACAAGAGAGTTCCACTGAGGTCAGGGTGCCCACGCTGCCACCAAAAGCATGGACACACATTATGTAAGGTCTGAGTAGTCTCAGTGGAAGGAACCATGTCTGGATCTGGCTATTGCAAAGAATAAACCACTCAACACAGATTGAGGGGCTATTGGCTCAGCAACCTGCTAATGAGAACTAGCATGCTCTTCAGGAAAGGACAGGTGGGTAATGGAAGGGCCCTACTTCTAGAATTGTATTCTCACACAATTCAGAATGAATATCAGAGGGGAATCTCAAACTTCACAGGGGTTTTGCTGGGAGTGAGAGCCAGTCTGGTAGGATAGACCAGGGTTAGAGATTGTATGTAGATCACCTCATGGCCAGTGGCCAGTGGCACAGGAGGATGGGGCCTTGGTTGGAGTGGCCATAGACATGGTTTTGTGTCTGACACAAGGAAGACACTCACAAGCATTTGTTGAAGGAATGATGGTTGACAGAATATCTTAAAACTCAGATAAAAGAAGGTGTTGACACTGGCTAAGTGATCAGACTTGTCCAGTGATACTGTAGAGTCAGTGTGGGGGGTGAAGCAGTCACTGGACACTTATCCATGCTACACCCAAATCACAGGATCTTTCCTCTCAGCATCTTCCATGCTCTTAGAGGGGCCCACAATGCATGATTTGCTAAGACAAAGAACTCCTGGTTGTCTTTTTATGGAAAGAGACCATAGATTTTTGGGAAGCGTTGGGGGGCGGGGGTTGGGATGCAGGATCTCACTCTGCTGCCCATGCTAGAGTGCAAAAGCATGATCACGGTTCACTGTAGCCTTGACCTCTGGGACTCAAGTGGTCCTCCTCTCAGTCTCCTGAGTAGCTGGGACCCCAGCTGTGAGCCACCACACTGGCTAATTTTTTTTTCCTGAGGCAGGTCTCACTGTATTAGCCAGGCTTGTCTCGAACTCCTGGGCTCAAGCGATCCTCCCACCTGGGTCTTCCAATATGCTGGGGTTATAGGAGTGAGCCACTGCATCCTGCTGATTTATTTTAAGTGAAAGGATGTTTAAGTTTTATTAATGAAAACATGAGAACTCAACACATATTATAAATCAAACAGAACCAGAACACATATATATCAATGGTTAAATGTGAATCCCTCTCACCAACAGTGTATTCTGGTTCTTCTGATTAAATTCTACTCTCTCTGATAACTGGTCCCTTTTCAATTTCCAAGACTGAGACAAATTAGGCTCCTATGTGGCTGTGAAAGCCTTGGTGAGGGAAAGCACTCTGTGGCCTTGAGTTTGTGGCCTCTTTCTGCCAGAACGAGTCCTATGTTTCATAATAGGTAATATGTCTCTCCTGAATGTGATTACTCTTCCTTCTGTTGCTTCAATGACAAATTTCCATGATTATACACATAAGGTTTATAATGACAAATAAACTGATAAGAACCCCTTTGGCAGATGGCAGTAAAGACTGAGTAGACTGTAATTATGACATAAAGTGAGATTATGGAAATTTCATAATATTTGGCTAGAACCCATTTCCAGACAGTGACGTGCCTGTACCTCAACCATTTAAAAGTAACCTCTACTGTTCTGAGTCAAACCCTAAGAGTAAGCCTATTCCCCTGGAACAACATGGTGCAGGGGAGGGGTTCCAGCCAGTTCAACTGCAGATCACCCTGTTAGGTGCAGGGCTCAGAAGACTGGGAATCTGAAGCTCAGCTTGCCTCTTGCCCTGCCAGGGAGTCAGTGGATCTGATAGAAATCTAGCTTTGTATACCTGTCTACCAAACTGTGCGTGCCAAGAGAGTGAGGGCACACTTATCTCATTCATACTCGTGTGTCAGCCTTGTTGCACATGACATATACAAGGAGGGAGTAAAAAAACAAAAGCAAAAACCCAGAGTTCGTTAATGAAAATTGTGTATTTATTCTTACTTGTTTAAACTTCAGTCACCTTCAAAGTACTCTCCATTTGATGCAACATAGCTATCAAGATGCTTTTCCCACTGCTCAAAACAGTTTCTGAACTTGTCAATTTTGATGGCTTCTAGTGTTTCTGCTATTTTTTGTTTCACTTCTTCCACATTGGCAAAACATTTCCCTTTGAGGACTTTTTTCATCTGGGGAAACAAACAGGAAAAAAAGTCACTCACAGTGAGGTAAGGTGAATAGGAAGGGTGGAGCACAGGGGTCATGCTGGTTTTGATCAAAAACTGCTGAACAGCGTGGTATGGGCAGGTGTACTTGTAAACCACCCATTATGAAATGGGCAAACGTGTTGAAAGAATCTCAAAAATAAAAATTAAAAAAAAATTCACTGAAGTGTAACGCAGCCTCTCACAACAATGCTAGCTGCTACCCTGATACTGATGGATTCCTAGAACACTCACCGAGTGGAAGAAGCCTGTACTACAAGGGGCCTGCACTCCAAAAAAGTAATTCCACTGTGGGGAGGTCCCCCTTGTATATTCAAGAAGCTTGGGTCATCTCTCAGTCAACAGTCAATAAATCTCTTTGACATTTTAGCTGATACCAGAGCACAAAGGAGCATCTTGAATGTCAAAGAAACGGATATATTTATGGTGCTGGGACTTCTGGCAGCATGATCAGCGTAGGAGTATGACTGAGAAATCACACCATGTGAGTAGTCACCATTCTGCCTTCTTATGATGCTCACCTGAATCTGTCACCTCAATGAGACACAGGTCCTTAATTATTTTCTTTTCCCTAAATGTGGGGATTGTGCTCTTATGAAGATTCCTCTCCACAGTATTTTTAAAATAAACTTTTTATCGAAGTATAACATACTTAGAAAAAAGGTGTACAAATCGTAAGAATCTAGCTCAATAAATTTTCATACGGCTTCCACCTGAGTAAAAAACAGCTAGATCAAATAGAATATTGCCACCACCTCAGAAACCCAACTGTAACCAGCTAGTTACAGGAGTGTAATCACTATCCTGACTTCTAATAGCAGAGATTATGCTTGCCTGTTTTGTACTTTGTACAAATGGAACAGTAATGGTGCACATTCTTTAGTGTCTGGCTTCTTTTTGCTCAGTATTAAGTTTAAGATTCATCCATTTGTTGTGAATGGCAAAGGTCTGTATAATATTCTACTATATAAACATAACAGCGTTTATCTATTCTACTGGTGATGGACATTTAGATTGTTTCTGGTTTGGAGATAGTGCAGGTAGAGATGCTACAAACACTCAACACTTTTGCACATTCCCTGGTGCCCATATACTCGCATTTTGTTGGGTAAATTTCTAGGAGTAAATTTCTGGTCATGAAGTCATCCTGCTTCTCTTTAGTAGATACTGCCAAGCAATTTCACAAGTGGTTGTATCCATTTGCACTCCGATCTGCAATGCGTGAGAATCCAAAGTCTCCACATATGTGTAAGACAATTCCAAAAGAGTTTTCATTTTAGCCATTCTGATGGTATAACAGTGGGATCCCAGTGTGGTTTTGAGTTTCATTTCCCTGAGGATTGCTGGGGCTGAGCTCCTTTTTAAATGGTTACAAACCATTTGTACATCCTTGTGAAATACTTATTCAAGTCTTTTATTCATTTTTCTGGTTAAATAGTTATCTCTTTTATGATTATTATTGATTTGTAGGGGTCTTTTATGTATCTTGGAGATATAAAAATATATCATAAATATGTTCTTGCACTCTCTAGTTTACATTTTCTATCTCTTAATGATATTTTTGATAAATTTTTTTAATTTTTACCAATTCCAATTTATCATTTTTCTTTTATTGTTGTGTTTTTTGGTTTTCCATTTAATAAATTGTTCCCTGTGCCAGAACGATGTAGATATTTTCCTATGTCTTCTTCTAAATGCTTGGTAGTTTTACTTTCCATATTTAGACCTATGATCTAAATATGGATTTTGGGGTGTGGTTTAAGGTAGAATAAAATGCATTTTCTCCATTTAGATATCTTGTTAACTCAGCACCATTTACTCACTGCACTGTCACTTTTGTAATAAATCAAGTGTCCTTGTATGTGTGGCCCATTTCAGGACTCTATCCTGTTCTATTTGTCTATCCTTGTGTGAATACCACAGTGCCTTAATTATTGTTACTTTATCATAAGCCCTAATATTCAGTAAAGGTCTAGCATTGTTCCTCTAGAATGCTCTGTCTTTCCTCACCCTTTTTTATAACTATGTATTTTAGAATCAACTTGCCTGCTTACATACACACACACACACACACACACACACACACACACACACACACACACACACAATCCTGCTGAAATTTTGATTATGGCTATGTTGACACTATTATGTTGACCAATTTAGGGAGAATTTACATCTTTACAATATTTCAACATATAAGCATGGTATATATCCCTTCATTTGTTTTGGTCTCTTAATTTGCCTCCATAATGTTTTATAGTTGGTGGTATAGTGGACTTGCATAATTTGGTAAGCTTGATTCATGAGTATTTTATGGTTTTGATACTTTTGAAATTATAATGGCCAAAAATATTTGTGATAGAAAAATCATTGCAAATATAGAAAATACAAATCTTACCTTGGTCATGGTTTCAGGATTCTTGCTAGTTTTACTTATTAGTATAAATAGATTTTATAATTTTGAATTTTCAATATAAGCTATCATGACATAGGCAAATAATGATAGCTTTATTTCTTCTTTTTCAGTCTTTATTCTTTCTTTTCTTGTCTGGGCCCACAATACAACGTTAACTATGAATGGGAATGGTAGCTGTCATTGTTTAATTTCCAGTGTCTGGAAGTAGTGAGTTTTTAACCACCTGAGTTAAATCAAGGCCTCTCCTCTTTTCAGGTCAAGATATCTGGGCTTTTAATGTGCTTTGAAATTAACAGTTGGTGGGAAAGAGTTTGTTTCTGCAGAAACGAAGAGAGAAAAAAGCCTATGGAATAAATGGCAGAGATGTCATGCCTATGTTTGCCCTCTGGTAGTATGGCTAATATAGCTACAACTATGTCTATGTGCTGAGGTCTGTGGTGTTGGTAAGTCTTATAGTCAGAAAATAAGGATGTGCTGGAGTCCACATAAGACTTTTAACTCTCCAACTGGGGAGAATCAAGTTGACTCAACAGAATCACCCAATCTTAGACTTGAGAAGCATCCCATTTAATCTTCTACACATGCCATGAGTTTCTGGAAATAACTTTTTTTGTTTGTTTGTTTCTGTGTCTCAGAGTCTCACTCTGTTGCCCAGACTGGAGTGCAGTGGCATGCTCATGGCCACCACAGTCTTGACCGGCTGAGCTCTGGCGATCCTTCTGCCTCAGCCTTCCAAGTCACTGGAACTACAGGCACACACCACCATATGCCCAGTTAATTTTTTGATTTATTATAGAGATGAGGTCTCACCAAGCTACCCTAGCTGGTCTCAAACTCGTGGGCTCAAGCAATCCTCTCACCTCGGCCTCCCAAAATGCTAGATTATAGGCATGAGCCACCATGTCTGGCCTCTGGGAATATCTTGAAGAATTTGGGGCTGGAGGACACCCTTGGTCACCCTACACCCAAGAACTTCTCCAATAACATCCCACCAGCGCTTCCATGGCCTCTGCAACTGACTTTTCTGCTGCCTACGACCCTGCAGATTTGCCTTTCCCCCCACACACACTTTATGGAACAGGTGGTGGCTCTCACCCTTTACCAAGCAGGTGAAGGCGTGCCTTGATGCCTTTGCTGTATTGATAACTTCTACTGCTTCTCTGGGTACTCAAAGACCCCTGAGAGAGTATGCCATTAGCAAGCTACCACTCCAGCAGTGCCTGCAAGACTGAGACCTGGCCCTAGGTTCATGTTCAGTGAGGTCCAGTAGGATTCTCCTCTAGACAGAGTGGATGGTGAAGACCCAATCTACTACAGGAAGAGAATCTAGGTACTGATGGAGCAACTTACACTGGGCTCCCATTCCTTCATCACTACTTTCTTAGATAAATCAGAAGTTATTCAGCCTTGCTGCGCATTGACTTTGGTTTTGTTTTTTTTGTTTTTTTGGTTTTTTGTTTTGTTTTGTTTTGTTTTGTTTGAGTTGGAGTCTCACTCTGTCGCCCAGGGTGGAGTGCAGTGGCCGCTCCCGGCCACCGCAGCCTCGGCCTGCTGGGCTCCGGCTATCCTTCCGCCTCAGCCTTCCGAGTAGCCGGAATTACACGCATGCGCCACCACACCCGGCTGAATTTTTGATTTATTGTAGAGATGAGGTCTCGCTGCCCAGGCGGGTCTCGAACCCGCGAGCTCAGGCAACTCACTCACCTCAGCCTCCCAAAGGCGCGGGATTACAGGCTGAGCCACTGAGCCCGGCTTGACTTTGGTTTTTGCACATCCTTTTCCTTGTCAAATCTGGTGACTAGTTTAGAGGGTGAGACATTCCCACCCTGTCTTCCCCTCCACAAGCTTGTCTTTCTGATTTTTCACTGTTCTTACTCCCCAGGGGCTTGTGAGATCCCTAATCTGACTCTACTGCGCACTTGGACTCAAACTCAGGAGATAGGAAAGGTTATGTTAAGGGCAGTGTCTGGAATGGGCTCTGTCACATGGGCATCATGTGGTGGTGGCTCTGGGCAGCTCCGTCAACTTCCCCCAGAGCTCGCTGATGGAGATCAAAACAGCACCCTTTAGCCCCCACACCCTCTGGCGGGAAGCATAAGGCGCATGCTGCCAGGCGAATTCTTATATTCCCCATCAGTGAGAGTTTTTCCTCTTCAAAGAAGGAGAGATTTAATGGGAATGACAGATCACAAGTGCACTCTCTCTCTTTGTGCCTTGTCTCTCTTACCTCTCCCAACCCTGTCTATGGCTGCTTTCAATTGTTCAGACCCTGAAGGGGGAGAAAAAAAGCATGACCCCCAGGACTGCAGAGAACAAGCAGCTACTCAAGGGGGAGAGGGAGGGAGGAGATGCCCTGGGGGTTCAAATCAATGGAGATGGGGCAGAGCAGTGGGAGCCTCAGGAGGTGGAGGACACAGCCTGGGCAGTGCCACCAGGCAGGCTCTTCCCCACACCCTCATCTGCATTCCTCACACGGCCACTGGGACTGGGGCATGAGCTACACATAATTAATTTTTATTGAGAGAGTTTTTTTGTCTGCAGACATTGTGTTCTGCTTTTGCCATGACGATAAAGTCTCCAGTACAATTTTGGATTTAATTATAGCCCTATTTCGAGGGAATAAAAAAAAAAAACCCTATGTCAGAGGCACAGATAATTGGTGATGCCAGGTGGAACTGAGACATGGGTTCTGGGGCTCAGAGCAGTTGCTTCCGGCTGATTCAGATCTCATGATCCATTCAGCTGGGCTTTAGGTGGGTCCTGGCCTCCCGCTCCTCCATCCCCATTTCCAGAATCAATGCTAACTCAGTGTCCTAACAGACAGGGATATGAGGATGCGACTTTTAAGCTGTGCACAAAGACCAGGCCCTGCCACCTCTCAATATTCCAATGACCTTAAGCCAGGCCAGGATTTTTCACACTGCTGCTATCAGTAGATTCCCCAGGTCTGGGCAAGGTTCTGGAATCTGTGCTTCAGACATGTGTTGTCATTCTCTGGATTAAGCATGTTTGGGTAATCTCCTTAACAGTGAGGCTGATGCTACTTGAATAAGAGTTACCAGGAGATGTGAGACTTCAGCAGGGGCACAGTGGACTGTAGGATGGGCTTCAAGCAACTGGTCCAGAAACATGACGTCACATGAATATGGGGAGAGAGGAAAGTGATGGCAAGATGGGTATGGAAGAGGGGTCAGAAGGAAGAGGATGTTCTCCCAAGCAGCACTCAAAACCAGAAGAGGCTCAAAGTGTTCCACTCCAGCAAAGTGAGCAGCCAGCTTTTGGAGGCTGAACGCAGAAACAAAGTAAAGAAATAATTTGATTGGATAAAGCTAGGTATTTGCCTTATTTGGGTATGATCTGGGGGAGGTCCCTAGTTAGGGATTAGTTGGTGGTTTCTGATTTGTTATGCTTAAGTTTTGTTTTATGGTTTACGTTGGTCTTTAATTTGCATACATAGGAGCCCAAGGTGCTGGCGCTGGCTCAGTCTACTGGCCTCTTGATTAAAACTTTTTAAAACAATATTTAGATGAAAGATGCTGAGCAGGCTGTGCCAGGTCAGCATCCAGGACAACCACAATAGAGATAGATAGACTGCAGTTACGGGTGTGCCCCACCTTTGGAAAATACAACATTCACATATACGAACCCTGAACTTAGATGACTAGAGGTAAGTGTGTTTTCATACTGTCACGCTTGGTAAATAATATGATGTCACACTACGGTAATTATTTCATGCATTTTTATTCTCAATGAATTTGTAAGCAATCCCAGGATTGAGCTCTATTATATGAAGCCTCTTCAGTTATAATATTTTATTTTTTGAGACAAAGTCTCACTATGTTGCCCAGGCTGGACTTGAACTCCCAGGCTCAAGCAATCCTTCTGCTTCAGCCTCCCAGTAACTGGGATTACAGGAATGAGCCCTGCACCCAGTCTCAGTTACATTTTGTGTGTGTGTGGAGCTAAGAAAACTTGAATTCAGAAAATGCATCACAAAAACGATTGATTCAATGATTAAGGACCACAGAAATGCAGCCTCTTAAAAAAGAAATCAATTTTCCCACAGAAATTTCAAAAGACCTTTTATTATAGCCATACATGGGCAACTAGTAAATCCAGATATCACTGACAAAATTCAACCTGTGAGTATACTGAGTTTTTGTAAGAAGAGATGCTCTTTCTTCTTCTTTCATCAACCACATTAGCCTAAACACTGGCTGCATCCCATCACTGTGATCATCTGTGTTTCTCCTATCACTCCTTGCAGCACTAGCCTTAGGGCAAGTGTGACAGGGACAAGTCTATGTGGCACAATTTTTAGGAAACAGGCCTCTTGCCTCTTAAAAAAATCCTCCCTCATCTTCCTCCTCTACCCAGGGAGTACCTACAATTTCTTGGACAACGTGCTCTGCTTCTTACTTTGAGACAGAGCTTAACAAATAAAAACACCCAGAGAAATAAGACATTAGACCGGATTGAGACTACAGGACAAAAAAACCTGATAATTTCATCAGAGTGGGAAGGGGGAAGATACAATTATCAGGCAACCCCATCCACACCCATGGCAATGTGCCTGGGCTTCTTGGTTGTCACTGACCGAGAAGCATCTTCACCCAGTGCCCCTCACCGCCGTAAATCCATACCTCAAATCCAGCTTTTTATTTCAGGTGTTGCACCTCATGGTAGATGTAAGAGTCCCTCTCCTGTGCTCTTCCTTCTCCTGATCTTTGCCACATCACAATGAACTAATTTTCCTTGCTGTGTCTTCCCCAGCATCATGTGAGCTGCACCATGGCAAAAATTGAGTATCCTCTTTTAATGTCACCTGGCTCTGAGCACAGTATTTGTACACAGTGGTCACTTAATAAAATGTCCCTTTTTGAACTAAAGTTAACAATGATATATGGAGAAGTATGGATTTGGAAGTCAGGGGTGTCTTTGACTGGTAGTCTCAGCATTTGCCAGTTTTTCAACCTTGGGCAAATAGTACAATTCTGAGCCTCATCTGTAAAAAATGAGCAAAATAACACATACCTTGTGTGGCTGATAACATTTCATGAGGTAATAAAGATACTTCAGCCAGCACAGAAATTCACTAGTTGCTTCATACTGAAGGGAAACCTATGGTGAAAGCTTATGGTGAATCATTGGCCCTGAAAGAATATGTGTTGTACACACAGCTGTTTGTGTAACCCCTGAAGGACATCTCTCTACATATACTCAAGACAGTGAAGGGACAGAGGAACTGACTACAGGTCAAAGTAATGAATGATAATCAAATGTGGCCAGTTGGAGAATGTCTCAACTTTTCCACATAAAAACTGCCTTCTGATTACTTTCTCTCTTCCCTCAGTAACATCTTGGTTTGGGTTTCATCATTTACAGGTTTAGACAATCACTTAAGCTTAAAATTTAGATCTCAAACTTTATTTGAATGTTATATCCTCTGATTCTAGGTGAAGTGAAGTAGGGGAGGTTGAGGGAGTCTACACTGGGTCCTAGAATCTTTCATCAGCAATTTTAGAGTGGGAGGGGGGAGCATAGTCTAAACTGGGAACATATCCACTTCTCCTTTGTCCTCCAGGGTTGTGGTAGCCTGGGGGCTCGGAAAGGAGGTAGTTATAACTGACAAGTAGGTGAAAGATATACCCTTAATCCTGATTTGAAATACTTGTGCTAGACACTGAATATGACTCCCAGGCCAACAGAGTTTTTGGTATGTGAAAAAGGGTGGCATTCCAGACAGAGGAAATTGCATGTGCAGAGGCACAGATGCCCAGGAAAGCCTGCTCAACTATAAGGCAGATAAGAACTTTCAAATGGCCAGTGAGGGACTGGGATAAAGGTCTGACAAAGAGGGCAGTGGTCAGATAGGGAAAAAAGGCTTTTCCTGCCAGGAAAAGGAAGTTAGATGATGAGACATTGGCGGACATTTAGGCAGAATTGTGGCATATTGGGGAAAATCTCCCAGGCTGTGCTTGGAGGATGAATTGGAGAGGATGAGACTAGAGAACAGGACACCTATCCCTGCGCTAAGCTGATGAGCTCAGCTCTGGGGCTTTCCTGCACACTGCCTCCCATGATGTTCTCTGCCAGGCCTTCATGCCAAGGCCCCACCTACAGCTCACTTTTCTTGCCCCACTTCCTGGGGCATCCTTTCCAAAGCTGCCCAAGTGCGGGTGGGTTAGGGAAATCGTCAGACTCACTGCTCAAGTCAGCACTGGCTGCCAGTAGGAGATGGGAGACCTTCCTTTTATGGAAGGCCTGGGATTCTTCCTTGACAACAGCTCTCAGATCCTTACTTAGTAACGGAAGATCCCCCCCTCCCACTTTTCAAGTTCTCCCATCAGTAGCTCCCACGCAGGCCCCACCAACTCTCAGCTTGCCAATGGCATCCCCTGCTGAGACTGTGGAAGGGACTCTCAGCTAGGTCTGAGTGGGCATTTGAGCACCCCCCACACACTTGTGTATACACACACACACACACACACACACACATGCACACACATGCTCATGCGCAAGGAATGACCTTGACTTTGCCAATGGAGGAAAACAAAATCTATTTTGGTAGACCAGAAGACTACAATGGACCCAGTGTGATGAAAGGTACTATCCTGGTGAAACTGGAACAGCACAAAATTAGGAAATCACAGCCTAGGCAACATAACAAAACCTTGTCTCTACAAAAAAATCAAAAAATTAGCCAGGTGTGGTGGCAGACACCTGCAATCCCAGCTACTTGGGAGGCTGAGGCAGAAGGATTGCCTGAGCCCAGGAGGTTGAAGTTGCAGTGAGCCATGATTGTGCCACTGGACTCTAGCCTGGGTGACAGAGTGAGACCCTGACTCAAAAAAAAAAAAAAAAAAAAAAATTTAGGGAATCCTAGATTCCTACTCTGCCTCATACCTACTTGATGAATTGGGCAAATTACTTAACCTCCTTGGCCCTAGTTTCCCCAAATATAAAACAGGAACAATACCTACCTTTTGAGATTGTTTTAAGAATAAGGTTAGTGTTTGTAATCTGTCTAACATAGAGGTATGTGATCAGTAAATAACTATTAATAACTATCAGTAAATAACTATTAATGTTATTAGCATTCCTGCCCATATCAACATTTAGGGCCTCCCAAGAATACTTCATATCCCAGCACCTGTCCTAAGATGTTTTTAATTAGTTTTATTCATTATACTGTAGAACTCCTAGTAAGTTCAGACAACTGTCATAAATACTATAGGGGATAAAATGCATAAGTTAATAACCCTATCTTTGGTTACAAAAGATGCAGAATGGAGTGTATTTTTAAAGCTTAGATTTTGACAGTGAGCCTCATTTCTCTCTCCCTTAACCGATCTGCTGGGACTTGATTTTTTTAGAGTCCGTTGTGCCCTATGAAGTAAGAAGAGAATATAAGGTTTCACTTGACTCTAAACCACATATTCTTAATATATAATGTTCTGATTTTTAAAAGTGTGTGCATGTGCCTCTGAATGTACATGAGAGAGTGAAAGAGAGGTTAAAGTTATCGAATTGAACTGTGTGATGGAGTGAGACTAGTACCCCGGTTTTAGGGCATAAGAGGACAATTACTGAACACAGAATCTTGGGCGAGAATTTTGACTTCTCTGAAATGGTGATCATAATCTGCTCTCAAATCATGGGAAAGTCATTGACTCAAATAAAATAATAGTCCTAAACATGTCACAAAAGAAAATGTGAAATCTCTAGCAAAAGGTGCTAAAAACGTTGAACAGAAGCCAAACTTTCTATGGGTGGAAGCTGGAGGTATGTGAGATGGGGAAGGTATTTCAGGCTACAGAGCTTGGCAAGTGGTCACTCATCCTGACATATAGTAGGAGTTCAAAATCGACACCCTCAAAGCTTGCAGGAGAGGAGGAAGACATGGGTCCTTTCCTGCCAAGTTCAGAGGCCCAACCCTCCTTTAGTCCTCCCTGATTGCCTCTGTCATATCTCCCAAAGCCCCTCCCTTCCTGGTCTTTCTTCCTTGTCACTGACATGTTCAGACTATCTGTAGTTTGGCTTGGCAGTCTATTTACTGGCCTGCATCTCCCCCATCATCATCCTGCACATGAAGATCTTTTAAGAAGGGGTAGCTCCTGGTTTCAGGCTCACAGTCAAAGCTCTTATCCTTGGAGTTCTAGTTTTTCTAACCCAACAGAATGTTATGACTGTAATAAAAAAATGATTGAGGATCTACTAAATTCCAGCCCTTTGCTAAATGCTTCACATATATTACCACATTCATGCTCTATAACAGCCTTATGAGAGAAATTCTATTAGTATCCTCATTTTACCGATGAGGAAACTAAGGCATCAAGATTGAGTAACTTACCTGAAGGCACAGTTAATCATTGGAAGACCCTGATCTGACACCAGAGCCCATGCTCTTAATCACTCTATTCTACCATGAATTTAGAACCAAGTATGGAAGTCCCTTTACCTGAGGTCGTCTTAAGGTCCCTAGGGGATTCAGCTCGTGCTCCAGAAACATGGGGTCAGAGGAAAAAGTAAACTGAATCTTCTTGGTTTCAAACATAGTGAGAGAATTGTAGTCAACAGGAATGGAAAGTAGGAACAATGGCTTGTGAGCACTCTGGTGACATTCTTCTGTCATCCCTTGCTGGGTAACTTTGGGTGGGACAAGCCTTTGGGCCTCAGTCTCACCATATGAAATACAAAGGAGTTGGGAAAGATGCTGTCTGATCTCCCTTTCAGTTCGGCTGGAAAATGATGTGACTTGGAGATCATACATTCTCAGGAAAACCATGGAGGCCCCTCCTCTCGGAGAAATCTCTTCAACCATCTCTTTTTCACCTCTCTGGAGTTTGGCTCCAAAATGTGGAGTTAACAGTTGTCATTAACCATAAGAATCTGGTGGACAGAGAGGATGAGGAAAAGGAAGATAGAAATCTAGAAGCTTCTTTTTTTTCTTTAACTTTTCCTTCTGGCAGCCAAATAACACATCTTGTCTCAGAGAGGCTTTCATGGTATATAATTTAAGACCTATAAATAGATGACTGTTATTAACAAACACACACACTCACACACATACATTTTTCTCTCTTTTCAGACATCAGCAGAAATATTGCAGATAGAGAAGATAAGCTGTTTCGAATGAGAGAAAGGGGAGGCACCTTTTTCTCTCCTCCACCAGCTGGAGGGCAGCATCTGCCTCTTCCTCCACTGTTTGCTCTCAACTCCTTCTGTTCTTTTAGGTTTTATTTTCATTTCTGTCCCTTCTGCTGGCTCCACCCCACCCTCCACATCCTTGCTATGATCTTTCTTTCGACTCTCTCCTCTAACTATTTATGCCTTGGTATTTTTCTCATTAATGATCAGTCCTCTTCTCCTTTTCCAAAGGCAATTTAAAACCTTAACTTTGTTGATCTTTCCTAAAATTCCACAGGACATACAGGCAGGAAAACAACTGCATTGGTAGAAACAACTAGAAGGTAAGCATTAAAGAGGTTCATTTCACATCAAAAAGAAGTTGAACCAAGAAAAATGGTACTGATAATGAAATATGTGCGTCAGATTCTATTTATTATAGGCAAATTAAAAGAGGGTCAGACCTGGTGAGATAAGTATGATGGATTCATTGATGATTAATATATTAAAATGTACATTTATATAACATAATAAAGGTTCCAAAGAGCTCTTTAGTACATGATTACAATTGATCCTCAAACCAATAAAATAGAGGGCAGAGGGGCCATTGAAGCTGAGAGGGACAGTTCTCCTCCCTAAGACACCGTGGCTAACAAGTGGAAAATCCAGGACCAATACCCAGTTTTGTGCCCTCAAAAGGCATTCAGGCATATGTTTTATCACCATCTTAGTACTTCTCACACTGATTTACAAGGTCTGTTTACTTGTCTTTCTTCTCCACTCTTCTCTTAGTCCCTTGATTGCATCCTCAGTATTAAGAAAATGCCTGACACAGGAAAGGAGATTGATAAGTATTTTTCCAATGAATGTATAAGTGATAGGATGGTCAGAAACATGCATGCACCTTCTCCCAAAAGCCAAAGTTAACATAAGTGATGTTCGACATGTGACACATTGCCCCATCCTGGACCATCCTGTCTGCTTCCAGCCATCAGTCCTGCAGCAGCAGATCAGGATTCACATTTTCCATCTAACCACTGAGGCCCCAGTCCTTTCATAAATCCTCTCCTGTCCATCCAGACAATCTCAACTCATTTATATCCCATCTCTAACAGACACTCACTGCATTCTGCCTTGTTTTAAACTGGGCACTGCTGTGTCTTTCTATCATGTACTTTAAGCTTTTCTATCATGTACTTTAAGCTTCCTAGGAAGTCTTACTCAATTCCCTCATTTAGGAGAATAACTAATACTCACTTAAGATCTACTATATGCTACTATATTATCACTTCAGAAGACACTTTAATCTTTATTTTGTTGATGAGGAAGTTGAGGTTCCAAAAGCTCAGATAATTTATCACAACTCATAATAGGAGGGTAATACATATTTCTTTAATGAAGGAGAGAAAGATGGCGCAGACAGTAAGGGACTGATTTGGAATTCAAGGCCAAGCCATTCTGATCCCCCAAACTCCAAATTTCTCCAGCAGATTATCCTCCTCCAACTCTAATTCCAACTGGGAGGTTCCTTCCAATTCTCAGACAACATGAAGGACTTACGAAATTGTCAATGGATTGAAAATCAATCCCTAGTCTCTAGGCATATGTAATCATCGTAGTAATTCTTTGATACTATTTTAATCTTTTATTCCAAAGAGCATAAGGAATACTACGCATAATGCTCATCACTGATATGGTTTTATTTATACACAAGGGGACCTGTTATTAGTTCCATTTTTCAGGCTAAGGCATAAAGTTATTTCCTGTGTGGCCCATGCTTATCAAGCAAGCAAGGGATGGCTCTGGGGATAAGAGACTGTTTCTCCCTAACTGGATTCAGATACTCTGGTCCTATCACTAGCCCAGTAACACAGTATTGGTAGTCTCACAGGTTTATTTTATTTGACTTTAGAATTACTTTGTATTTTTCTCATGTCTTTGAAAGGAAGCCCAGGAACTGAAAGGAAGGCTGTTGACAGTCTATGCAGAGGCTCAGGTACTGGCCAATACACTCTACTAATCTAACTAGCACTTCTGCACATTGTTTATTGTGATCTAGAAGAATCCTCGAGTTCTGTAAAGTCATAATGAGCCCTCTGAGCAGGAAAGAAATATAAAATTATTTTCTCTCTTGTTTTGGTATGAAGTATGCTTATTCTCACTTTCCTGCCATTCCTGTTTGTTCTTCTTCACACCCAGGTAAATCATGCTGGTTCTTCAAAGTCCCAGAATATTTCACCTCTTCCAGAAAATCAACTCTGATCACAACGCCTTCATTTTTTTTTTCCTGTCTTCTCTGAATCCCAGTGTCCCTCTTAGTCAAGGCTTCTTAATTATTTTGCATGTTTTAGACTACTTACTGACTAGGTTTCAAACTTCAGATTTGGACCTATACACTAGAAATGCAGTTAGTGAATAGTAAATAAACTTCTTCAAAACTAGAAATGTACAAATGCTATATATGGTAAGTGTCTATTAGTAGATTAATCTAGACCTCCATCTGAAAGAACTCTCCACTCCTCAAACTTAACAGACAACAAAGACTTTTGGTTTTCTGCCAACTGGGCCAGTGTCTCTGGAAGCATGTGCTAGTGACAAGAGGACAGGCCACTGAGGCCCCGATCTGACGTGCGGAGCGAGTCCTCATGAGACCTTGGCACCCGTGTCTACCACCCAGCAGCACACAGCCTCTAAAGCTATGAAAGAGTGGGGCCGGAGGTTGACTCAGAGCTGCAACTATATTCAGTGTCCAGAGCAGCACACTGAATCATATCACAGCAAATTTAGTCCTGTGCTGAATGAGGCAGGAAATTCAGCACCTCCTCCTTCTCTGTGGCCTGCCCATTGCCTGGCATCTGGGCCGTGGCCCATCTCCAGAGCTGTTCCCCAGTCTGGAAAGAGACATGTCACTTGGATGATGGGTTCCTGGTGGAGAGAGTTAAGAACTCTGGGAGCCCCAGGGAAAATGGTGTATTTGGAGTCTGGAGCTTTGACATCATTTTCTTTAGGTTGGAACAGATTATGTAGGCTGGATTCCTTTCCTTTTTCCTTCTTGTTCAGATTTTGTTGGACACCAGTGGCTGTCAGCATCGCACAAGCCTAAGCTGCCCTCTTGGGTTTTTGAATTTTAATGTAGGAAATTATGTATTTGCTAAAAATAACATTTTAATCAAATGTCTTCTAGAACCAACCTCAGTGGGGCTGTAACATTACAAAAGAAAAGACAGGGAAGTCAAGATCCAGAATTCAAAGTCAGTTAGAACCTCCTGGTTTCTGGTTTTCAAAGCTGTTGGGAACCCCTGTTGCTATATGTCTTACAATGAGACTACCAGAAGAAGTCTTGACTTCAATCTGATAATCAGAAGAGACTTCTGAACCAAGGAGGGTTCCTTGGAACCCTCCTTTCTCATACCTGACCTTCAGGTGGGGGTAAAATTTACCTCCAAGGCCCAGTACTGATAAGCATATGTATAGATAATTCCCATTTCTGTTCCCATGCTAATGTGTTTGATTATTTTTATGTTTGTTCTCTCTGCCTGTACCTGTACAATTCAATAGCTAACTGCTGAGCCTAGAAAAGTGAGTGACTGTGCCTCTATTTACTCATCTGGTTTTTTCATAGTGAAAATTTGAAAACATTCTTTTGAAATGCTAAGAGGCTCTGAAATATTTAAGTAAACAGACTATTAAGCTGAGAACCTAAGTGTCAAACAACAAAGAAACAATGTAGCAATTTGGTAGACAGAATAGAGAGCTACCTTGAGGAGACAAAAAATTTAAAAATAAATAAACTCAAATAAATTTCGCCTGACAATAGACTTACCAAGCAGGTCCTATAAAAAGGCTAAGTCACAACAATAACAACAATAATTTCCTCCATTTGAAACAAGTGTTTTCACCTGAAACACCTTTCACAAGCATTAATCTCATTTCCATTCCATAATCGCTGAGGCAGGCAGAGGTTATTGTCCTTATTTCACAGGTGAGAAAATTGAGCCTCAGAAAGGTTCTATAGCTCACTTAAGGTCATACAACTAAGTAGTGATTGAACCAACACTAACACCACATCCTTTTACTTCCAACTCATTGCTGATTTCAGGATGGAATGTTGCAAGAAGGCATTACAGAGTTCCAATCACCCTCTGTTCCCAGGTAAACCCAGCGGAGGATTCTTGTGTGGCTTTATTTTCTGATTGGTTCAGTCTGGATTACACTTATAGGATTATTATCATTACTGCTGCTCTACTGGTAACAACTCTATTGGGCAGACCCTTGTGAAAACCTTTCTGCTAAGGATGTCAAAGCAATTCTACCAAAGAGAAAATCCAGGCCAGGAGAGGCTAAACTACTTTATTCCAGTCCATATAGTAACACTTCAAGAAGAGCAGAGTGTCTCATCTTCTTCTGTTGCCCCTTAATAAATCCCAGACTAGGGGTCAGCAGTCCATGACAGAGATTTCCTGCTACTGCTGTGGATGACACGGTGTCGATCCTAGACAAAACTCCTTGTCAGAGCTCTTGTGGAAATGTTTAAAAATGGCAAAATGCCATAAAAATGTAAAGCATTGTCACGTTCATATTTTTTAAATTTTTTTAAAAATTTTATTATAGAGGTACAAGAGAGGATTAACTCCTAGCACTGGCCAGTGACTGCCAATCTCTTCCTTGTGTTCATGTGATTATTGTTCAGGGCCCAGTTATGAATGAGAACATGCAATATTCAGTTCTTTGTTTCTGTAATAGATCACTTAGTATAATGGCCTCCAACTCCATTCAATTTGCTGCAAAGTCCATGATTCTTATGGCTGTGTAATACTCCGTTGTGTACATGTACCACATTTTCTTTATCCAGTCCACTTTCAACGGGCAGTAGTGCTGGCTCCGTGTTTTTGCTATTGTGAATAGTGAGCATAAACATATGTGTGCAGGTGTCTTTTTGATAGAATGATTTATATCTCTCTGGGTATATTCCCAGGAGGGGGATTGCTGAATCATATGGAAGGTCAATTTTCAGTTCTTTTAGAAATTGCCACACTGCTTTCCATAGATGTTGAACTAGTTTGCACTCCTACAGTGTAAAAACACTCCCTTTTCTCCACAGCCATGCCAGCATCTGTTGTTTTTTGACTTGTTAATGATGGGTCATCCTTACTGGAGTTAGGGGTTATCTCATTGTAGTTTTAATTTGCATTTCTCTGATGATTAGTGAGGCTGAGCGTTTTTTTCATGTGTCTGTTGACTGTTTGTATGCCTTCTTTTGAGAAGTGTCTGTTCATGTCCTTTGCCTACTTTTTAACAGGGTTGTTTATTTTTCCTTCCACTTCATTTGAGTTCCCTGTAGATCCTGGATGTTGGGCCTTTGTCAGATGCACAATTTGTGAATATTTTTTCCCATTCTGTGGGTTGTCTCTTTATTCTCCTAATGGATTCTTTTGCTGTGCCAAAGCTTTTCAGTTTGATAAGTTTCCACTTATCATAGTTTTTATAGCATTCGCTTTTGGGGACTTGGTCAAGAATTTGTTGTCTATTCTGATGTGCATAAGGGTGTTTCCTATGTTTTCCTCTAGTATTCTTATAGTTTGAAGTTTTACATTTAGGTCTCTGATTCATTCAGAGTTGATTTTTATATACAGTGATAGGTAGGGGTCCAGTTTCATTCTTCTGCATGTGGTCAGCCAGTTTTGCCAGCACCGTTTGCTAAATATGGTCCCCTCTCCTCAGTGTTAGTGGTGGCTTTCTGAAGATGAGTTTGTTGAGAGACTGTGTTTCTGCTTCCAGAATCTCTGTCCTGCCCCATTAGTCTATGTGTCTATTCCTGTACCAATACCAGGTTGTTTTGGTTACTGTGGCCTTGTAATAAAGTTTAAAATCTGGAAGTTTGGCACCTCCCACTTTGTTCTTTTGCTGAGAATTGTTTGGGACTATTCGTGGTCTTCTGTGTTTCCATATGAATTTCTGTGTTGTTTCCAGGTCTGAGAAAAATGATGTTGTCACCTTCATATTTGTGGGCTATCATAAATAGTAAAAATGTGTTGATATTAATATTGAGGATATCCCTTAAGGTGTTCAAATACTTTCAGGGGCTCTTAGAGCTGAAAAGGCCTCCTAGATTTTATTTAATTAATCCATAATTGCAGCATGTCAGGGAAGGATGGGGTTCAAAATCTTCAAAAAAGGATAAATAAAAGGTCAGCCCTGAATATGCAGTAAAGAGCACTCCAGATATTCAGACCTGTTGGTTGTTTCTAGAAAGCCTCTGTTAGTTCTTGCTTGTCCCCATGCTGTTCCCTTCACCTGGACTATCCATCACCACTCTGCCTTTGCCTGGCAGTTGTCCTCTAAAACAGAACTCAGGTGTCATCTCTTCTGAGATGTCCCTGCCCTTAGACTAGCCTGTACCTTACTGTAATCATTGATTTCTTCCTTGATCTTCTCTATGGGCAGTAAACTTTCAGGTCTGAATCTTATCAAATTCTACATTCCCAGAGCCCATCACATGTTGCTAGCGCATTGGTGGTGCTTAGTAGATGTTTGTTAAATGACTGTACAGTGACAAGAGCTGTAGCAAGAGAAGCTGGAATAATGAACAGAAAAGTCCTTCTCTCCAAAAGTCTTCCTCAGACTTGGTGTCCTCAGCTTCCAAATGGGCTCTTTGGGGGTATTTTCCATGTATACCTTAACAGGAAGTTTATCCAGGGTACTCAGCAAATTTTGTGGCTCCATGGCCATCAGCAAATGGAAAATGTCACCCAGTGATAATTTAATCTTTTTCTCCCCTTACTTTAAAAAACTGTGACATATGGGCCCAGAATGGTGGCTCACACCTGTAATACCAGTGCTTTAGGAGGCCAAGATATAAGGATCACTAGACTAGGCGTTCTAGACCAATCTGGGCAACATAGTAAGACTCTCTCTCCACAAAACAAAAACAACAAAAATGTTTTAATATTTTTTAAATTATGGAGTATATGCATACATACAAAACAGTACATAAAACACACATATACAGTTTATACAATAAATAAAGAGGACACCCACATGTCCCCCAGCCAGGCCAAGGAAAGGATGTTCACCGCAGAAAATTCCCTTTGTGGTTACTGCTTTGCCCTTTCCTCCTAGAGGTCACTGAAATGCTGACTTGAGGGCAACCCTCTTGGGTCCTCTCTCACTGTGGGAGGTTTTCTGTCCTTTCGATAAATCCTGCTTTCTCAAAAAGAGAGAGAGAGAGAGAGAGAGAGAGAGAGAGAGAGAAATGCTGACTTGTTATCCTCATCATTCCTTTGCTTTCTCCTTATAATTTTACCACTCATTATGCAACTCTAAAGTTTTTTCTCCTGTTGTTGAAGTTTATATAAATGGAATCATTCTGTCTGTACTATTTTGAGTCTCGGTGCTTTCATTGGATGTTGTGTTTGTGACTTGCATGTACTGTAGAGTTGAAGCACTTTTATTGCTGTACAGTATTTTATTGGGTGAATATACTACAAAGTAATGTATCTATTCTACAGCTTATGGATATTCAGGTTGTATCAAAGTTTGGTTATTACAAACAACACTGCCATGAACATTCTTATAAATATCATTTTTGAACATACGCACAAAATTTGCTAAGGGTATACACCTGGAGATTCATTTTCTGGGTATTTATGAGTAATGTGACAAATAATGCCAAGCTGATTTCCAAGTAGCTGTGCCACCTTCCACACTCACTAGCAGTGGGGAAGAGTTCCCAATGTTCCACCACCTCTTCATTGTCAGACATTCCTCAATTTTGCCCATGGAGTGCGTAGAAAATCCCATTATGATTGTATTTGCTATACTAATTATTAATCTTGAATTTAGTGACATTTGTGTTTCCTTTTTGTGAAGTGTCCTTTAATGTCTTTTGCCCATTTTTCCACTGGATTGTCTGCCTTTTTCTCAGTAATTTTGAGGAATTCTTTAAATATTTTGGATATTAGTCTGCTGTTTGTTATAGATGTTACAAATATTTCCCCAAAATTTGGTTTATATTTTGACCTTTTTAAAAAATAATGTCGCACCTTTCTTTACTGATTTTCCTCCCACATAGTCTTTAATACACTGAAATGGATTTGTTTTAGTATAGTATAAGGCAAAGATCACACTTTATGTTTTCCATGTGGATATATAATTACCCCAGTAATTTGCTGAAGACTCCTTGCTTTTCCCACTAATTGGGATACCTGATAGACCCAGTGAGTTCTAACTCTTCCAGAGTGTCTTGGATATTCTTAACCCTTTAAAATTAGCCTTCCAACTTGAATAAAAAATACAGATTCATAAATTTTTACTTGGGTTTGTATGGAACTTATAACTCAAGTGACATCTTTGCAAAAATCAATCATTCTGATTCATAAACTTGGTATAAAATCCATTTGTTTTCTTTTTTAATGCTTCTCAATAACACTTTTCATTTCCTTGATAGAGGTCTTGGACAAAAATATTTTGTTAGCTTTATCCCCAAGGATATCATCTTGTTTTATGCTATTATAAATAGTAGCTGTTTTATCTCATTTTCAATTTAGTGCTTGATTATATGAATTAAATTTATTGTTTAAATTTGTTGAATGTGAATATTACAACCATGTCAAACTCTCATATTCATTGTAATTTCTCTATGAATTCCTTTGGATTTTCTATACATAATTATATCATGAGAATAGTGGCAGTTATTTTTCTCTACTTTTCAATTTTTACTCATTTTATTTCTTTTTATTGTTTTACTGAGCTAGTAAGAACTCCAATACAAAATTGAATAGAAGTAGCAATAGTGGAACTTCTTGTCTTGTTTCAAATTTCAAAAGAATTCTCAAGGTTTTAACATTAAATGTGATGTTGCAACAAGACTGTAGTAGATGTCTTTTGTCATATTAAGAAATATTATTCTATTCCTGTTTTAGTAAGTTGTATCATGAATGAATGTTGACTTCTGCCATATACTTTCCCTGAATCACTGTGATAAACATCATTTTTCTCATTTTTTTGTTAATGTGGTGAATTACATGAATTGCTTTTCTAAAGTTTCACTAGTCCTGCCATTCCTAAGAAAAACCCAAATTAGCCATGATTTTTAAATTTATATTACTGATTTCAGTTTACTAATTGTAGTTTATGTTTTACACTTACATTCATGCGTGAGATTGGGCTCTAATCTTCCCTTCTCATTTTGCCTTTGAGTGTTAGAATCAAAATTATGGGTAGTGTCATAAAGCTTAATGAACAATGTGCCCTCTTATTCTGTTGTCTGAAGAAATATGTATAAATTGGAATACTTCTCTCTTGAACATTTATAGAACTTACTGATAAAACTGAATAGGAAGACTTTTTTAATGGTTAAATAATTCAGAATTCTCATTTCTTCATGAAAAGGGTCTTGATGAGTTACCTATTTTAGGAATGTATCTATTTCATATTTATTCTCAAACATATTGTCATTAAGTTTTTTACATATCCCCAGTATTTTTTTAATGTGTGTGGTATTTGTAATAATGTTCGCTTTTTCATTCCTGTTACTATTTGTATATTTCTTCATTTTCTTGATCAATTTCACTAGAGGTTTCTCAATTATATTCATATTTTTAAAAAATAACTTTTGGGTTTTTGTTTTTGGTTTCATTTTGTTTTTGTTTTTGAGAAAGCAGGATTTATTGAGAGGACAGAAAAGTGCCCACAGTGGGAGGAGACCCAAAAGGGTTGCCCTTTGGTTTTAATATCTTTATTTTTATTTTGTATAACATTTTTTCTACTTCATTAATTTAATTTACATTCTTATCTTAATTGTTACTTTTCATCTACATGTTTGGATTTATATTGATGTGATTTTTCCTAATTCTGAAGTTGGAGCTTCCAGTTTTTTTTTTTTATAATCCACACATTTGAAGCTATAAATTTCCCAATATATGGTGCTCTAACTGCATCCTATAGTTTTGTGGTAACCAGCTCGCAAAAAAGAAAACAAAGTACTAATTTGTAGCATGCCAATTTCATATTTATGTGTTGTAAATACTCCACCATGACCAATTTCAAGCTACCAGAGGTTTAACAATCAGTTGGAAATTTTTTTGAATAATTAACAGTCAACACTTACAGGCTGATATAAGCCAACTCTAGCACACTACTGACTCACCCCTCAAATTGTGAGTAGTATTTTCACTATAATTTAATTCAAAATATATTCTAATTAACATTATGCTTTGTTGTTTTGTCCACACTTTTTTTTATTATTAAGAAGTATGTGTCCAAATTTCCAGTTATATGGGAATATTTTAATTTTTTTGCTTATTTCTTGGTTAATTGCCTTTTTATTGGAGATCATGCTTGATATGATTTCAGTTCAGTAAAGTTTGTTGAAACTCAAAATCCAGAAATGATAGGTTCTTATAAATATTATTTGTGTGACTGTGAGAAATGTGTTTTCTGCAATTATTTGGTGCAGTGCTCTATATGCATTCACAAGGTCATATTTTAAATCTGGTTTAAATCTTCTATATTGCTATGATTTTTTTTTTTCTTCAAGATTTAAAAATCTTCCATATGACCCAGCAATCTCTCTCCTGGGAATATATACAGAGGAACTCAAATCATCCTACAAAAAAAGATACCTGCACATGCATGTTTATTGCAGCACTATTCATAATAGCAAAAACATGGAACCAACCATGCTGCCCATCAAAAGCGAACTGGATAGAAAAAAAGTGGTACATGATGGAATATTATGCAGCTATAAAGATCAAAATTATGGACTTCACAGCAACTTGGATGGATTTAGAGTCCATCATGCTCAGTGTTCTGTCACAGAAACATAGAACTGAATATCACATGTTCTCACTCATAAAATATTTATTTTTTTATCATAATACTACATAAAAGAGGTTGGCAGTAGTGGATCCCTGCCAGGGGAAGAAGGAAGGAGGGAGCACATGACACTAATAAGGGTACCTGATCCCAAACCAAGTGAAGTGAGGACCAATGGGTGGCCCAAACTTTACCTGTACGATGACCAAATATGTACCTAGCCCTGAATTGTGCCCCGCATCTTTAAAATTTAAAAAAATAAAATAAAAAATAAAGATGTATCATGAAGACTGAAAATGTGGAGCAGAATTGTGAGACAGACTTTATAATGAGCATTAGTGCCTTGGTCCAATGAAGTCAGATTCTAGGGCATATCTGAGAGCAGCTGGTCAAGGAAGAGGGGGTCAAAAGTTAGACAAGAAGAGAGAGGTCTGAGAAGACTAGGCAACAGAAGGAGCCCTGTCTTAGGTGAGCAGGTAGAAACCAGGGATTTGAGCAAGACAGGACCCAGCAAGTTGTCCTGTCCATAGACACGAGATATAACCAGAAGACCTATAAATTGAGGCACTTCCCTACACCATCAGAGAGCATTTTATGTACCTTTTGCAGAGTGGGGCACAAGCCAACAGATGTGGCTAGTAAGTGATGTTAGGGAGCTGGATGCTGAAGTCAATAAGGGTCAGAAAGAAGATATCTTATTGCAGCTTAATGACACTTTTCTGTTCAAAGTATTAATCTCAATGGCCAATGCTTAATAGGCACTTAATCAATAAGTATCTGTTGACTTATTTATTGACTCATATTGAACAAATAGGAATATGTCAGCCTCTAGGATGACAAAAACATGAATAGGACATAGTTTCTAACCTCAAGGAACTTACATCTAGGGATTGGGATCAACATATAACTAAAATATAAGGCATGATACAGGAGCTAGGCAAAAGTTAAAATGAAGTCATTAGCACTACCTGAGATTATTAGGATGATTTCATGGAGGAGGTGGCAGCCTTGTTGGGAGAACCAACTAGGGGGCAGCTTCAGGACAAAAACAGCAGCAGGAGACATCACTAATATTCTGAACCTGTGCTTCCTGAGTTATTGACCCTGGAGGTCAGAGCAGGGACTTGCTTTGTGGTAGGTAGCATTCCTGGTAAAAAGCCTGGTAAACCAGGGAACACTCCTCTTTCTACCCCATCCCACCACCTCCCCACCAGCTAACTGGAAGTATTGCTGTCTCCCTTCTTACAAATCTTCTGTCCAAGATGTTTTAGTACATCTTGTGATGTACATCTCAATCTACCTTGTATTCTAGATGTACCAGTCCTATGACATTGTACATTTCTGAGAATAATATACAGATAAACTTTACTTCTGTGTGCATTTTTTGCAAATACTCAACCAGATACTAGCAAAAGTCTTGGACTCAAAGAGTAAACAGTTAATAATTCTTAAATAAATGTGGAAATGATGCTTAAATAAATAGGGAACATTAAGGAAGCATAGAAGAAAGCACAAGTAGATCTGTTAGGTGAGTTAACCAAAAAGGAACTAGGGGAGGACAGAAAAGAGAATTCAAATGTTTGGGTATCAATTGGCCATATTAGGGAATATCAAAATTCTGAGTGTTTGGGGGACAAGACAAAGGCAGTGTAAAGAGACTAGGAAAGGATCCAAGGCAGTTTCTTGAGGATCCCCAAAACCCGTGATGATAAACATCACTGGGATTCAACTCTAGGATTCATGTATGTTATCCTGTGCTATAGGTACACATGTAGTTTAATATGTTGACATGTATCCAGATTAGAAGAGGAACAGTCATGGCCTACATTGCTTCCACTGCAAGCTCAAACTTTACTGCAGCAAAGAAAGCAAGAAAATGGCATTCTGTATAGTTTCCACATTCTGTATGCCAGAACTCTCCAAGCCTGCTCTGGCACTCAGTTTTCCCACAATCCCATGTAAACACTGAAGAAGTCTTCAGGAGGAAAAGTGAAACATAGAGCCTGCCTAGCGTTCCCTCAATGACATCATCCTGCCTGTCCACAGCATCCCAGGAGCCCAGACTTAGAATTGCTAAGAATTGCTAAAAAGTGGGGGACATAAAGGAAGCATAGGAGAAAGCTTTTCCAGAACTCCTCCCCTGTGATAGGTCATTTCTTGATATTTGTCACTTTGGACCTATTTAGCATGTATGTTATCCTGTGTTATAGGTACACATGTAGTTTACGTGTTGACATGCATCCAGATTAGAAGTCCTGATGGTGAAATCATGTCACCTTTTTTTCATCACAAGGCCTAGTACAGTGTTATTCATCAAGTAAGAGTTCATAATCAGTCAGTCAGTCAATAAGTACTTATGGTTCAATGTTTTTTAAATGCCAAGCTACCCTCAGAGAAGGTGTTCTGTGGGAAGTAGCTTGATGTGGAGATTTTATTAGTGTATTAGTTTCCTGTGGCTGCCATAAAGTACCACACAGTGGGTAGCTTAGAACAACAGAAATTTATTGCTTTTTAGTTCTGGAGGCTAGAAGTCAGAAATCAAAGTGTCAGGTGGGTTGGTTCCTTCTGAGGGCTATGAGAGAGAATCTGTTCCAGGCTCTCTTGTAGCTTCTGGTAACCTCAGATGCTTTTTGGCCTGTAAATGATGTTCTACTAGTGTCTTCACATCATCTTCCTTCTGTACATGGCTGTCCCTATTTCAGGGTTCCCTTTTTTATAAGGACACCAATCATACAAGGTCCGCCCTAAGGACCGCATCTTAATGTGATCATTTGCAAAAGACTTCATTTCCAAGTAAGATCACATTCACAAGTACTGGGGGTTAGGATTTCAACATCTTTTGGGACATATAATTCAACCTTTAGCAATTAGTATCTAGACACTGGCAGATTAAGAGGAAGGGCATTTCAGCTGTAGAGAGGAAATAAGCTAAAGCATGGAGATGGGAAGGGTGGGGTTTGTGTGCTTGAAAGAGCAACTGGTGTCCTTTGGCTCTGTGATTAAAGTAATACAATGAATATGAATGCATCTGAATAATGTATACATGTACATGAAATTTGTTTATATATAAACAAGTTTTCCCAGTATAGTCTATGGCTCACTTTATCTCTCTATTCTCTTTCACTTGCCATTTTTTGTGTGTTTCAAGAGGTTACAGTTGGCTTCACAATGCTGCCTTGGTACACTCAGCATCCTCTCTAGTTTCCCAGAGGTGGGACACTGTCTGATGTGATAGTGAGCTATTTGTGACAGGTTTGTGGAACCCTTGATCAAGAAGAGCAGTCAGCACAGATGGGCTCTCAAAAGGGAGACTGGCATCTCGACCATCAACTCTTCCTAAAACATTATGTAAACCATGTTCATTTTTCATTCTGCAAGCACTGTGTTCTGTGTTAGATTGACAGCTCCCAGGAGACTGGCATGTGCAGTCTGCTCAAGGCTAAGAGTAGAGTTTGTCACAATCTCATCTTCATTCAGCCACTTCCTAATCCTTCAGCATGTCCTAGCTGTGACCTCTTCTGAGAAGTGCCACAGGGCCACATGTAAACAGATATTTCATAAAATGTTTTGCTGTTGAGGATGGTGACGGTGGTACTGGGGATGTTGGCAGAGTTATGATGGTGGTGATCACAGTGTTGGGGACAGTGATGGTGGGAAATAGAGTGTCTTAAGCCATTACTTTAGTGAGTGTCACACAAACCTGAAGCTTGGTGAGAAGTGAAACCAGGCTGTAGAACTTTCTCTATCCCTTCCAATGCCTAGCTCAAGACTTTTCCTACAGTGGATGCCAAGTCAATACCTGTCAATTAGATCATTTCTTATTGAGTTCACAGTTCCATGCATAGGAGTTGAATCCTCATTCTGCAACATACCAACTCTTTGACCCTACTGAAATCACAGCAACAAATCTTGACATCTATCTGGACATAGTAAGCCTCCAATTAATGGGCTCTATTAGTATTATCCTCAGATGAAATTCATTACAAAAATTAAAGTCTCTGCCAGGCTAGTCTTAGAGGCTGTGCCTCTTTGCCCACTATAAACACTAGGATAGCATGGTGTGAACGGAGGAGGCACTACCATAGCTCTACAGTCAATGCCCATGAGACCCATCTGTTCCTGCCCTTACACAATACTAACTGTGGGTTTGCAGTGAAGATGTCAAATTTATAAATGACCAACCTGCCAACAAGTGACTCAGCAATAAAGAAAGAACTGAAATTGTTGTTATTGATTCATTAAATCAAACCTCATTAGCTATGATTAATATTTCTAAGCCCATGTCTTAGGGAAGGAGTGACTAAGGATTTCACTCACTTGCTCAATACAGTACTTCTCAGAGCAGAAGGAAGAGCCACAAAGAAGAATCAGTGCCTCATCAACAAGCAGAGCTTCTGTGTTAGTTTGTACTGGATTGCCTTTCAGATGGTTTTCCACCAATATATTTTTCTGTTCTGCTGATTGCCTGTTTATATCCTCTCCCCATTCCCTTGGTGAGGTTTTAAACTAACATCTCTTTTCTGCCCAAATAAGAAGAGAAACTATATTCAGGAAAAGCACAGTGTCCATTAAAATTACTTTTACATAAGAGTATACTGTACCTTTCAAGAAAGTAGTAAGTAGCTAGCTTAGAGAGGGAATACTGCCTATCCTTTATTCTATGTGAGAAATTACTTTCTCTCTCTCTCTCTCTCTCTCTCTCTCTCTCTCTCACACACACACACACACACACACACACACACACACACACACACACACACACACTGGACACATAAAACCTTAAGATGTAACATTAATTAAGCAGCTCTTGAGGGCAAAGTGACTGTTTAGAGGAGGAGGCAGGTGCATAGGCAGAGAACTCATGTCCCAGGCTGGTGATCAGCCCTGACGGAGGTACAAACAGTTTGCCGTGAAAACCTGAATGAGTCCAGCTGGGAGGATTGGAAAAGTCAGCTGCAGCCCATTTCAATCAGGGCTTTGTTTTTTCCCAGCTTTGTTAGTAGTTGATTGTCTCCATTTTGGTTAGATCTGAATCAGCTGTTAGCATTGTAGAACTATCCAGACCAGCTATGCATCTATGTTTCTTAACAATGGCTCATATTTAGTTAGTGCAGCTTTTCTACCACCTCCACCATATATTATTTTATTTTATCCTCCAGTGATCCCTATGAGCTAGCTCTGGCAGAAATCAAGCTGGCCCAATGCTGAGCTCAATGCTGCCACCAAGTAGGAGGATCTGAAAGTGTTTTTGCTGAATGGAAATTGGCTAGCCCCTGGAAGAAAATTACCTATTTTGGTTAGTGGTTTTCCTAAAATGTCATGAGTCCTTAATACCTGACTGGGAGAAGAATCCAGTCCTTCAATGTTTCTGCCACCTCTTCCTCTCACTCTGTCTTCGTGGCCCACATAGTCAGAAATCAGCCATTCACAAGGTAGAACTGGTGTGCTTCCCTGAAACTGACCCAACCTTACTGTAGTTGACTTACTTTTCATAGGATCCCATAGTTATTTTCAGCCTTCATGCTAATTTGTAGATCTTAGTAGAACAATAAAGAAAGCTTTTGTTTTTGCTTATCAGTATTATCACCTTCAGTATCAAAATTCATTTGGAAAGTCTACGTGCTACATAAGATATTTGTATTGATTAAAGTCACCTTTTTGCACTTCCATTCTTTTGCCAGATGGACTTCTCATTGCTAATGACTGTAAGACTGCAAGAAAAAGTGATTTATCTATTTGTATATTAACTATACATATACATACGTATGTGTATATATATATGTATATATATATATAACAGCCAGGCTTGGTGGCTCAGCCTGTAATCCCGCACCTTTGGGAGGCTGAGGTGAGTGGATTGCCTGAGCCCGCGGGTTTGAGACTCACCTGGTCAACTTGGCGAGACCTCATCTCTACAATAAATCAAAAAATTATTAGCCAGGTGTGGTAGCGCGTGCCTGTAGTTCCAGCTACTTGGAAGGCTGAGGCGGAAGGATTGCTGGAGCCCGGCAGGTTGAGGCTGCGGTGGCTGGGAGCGGCCACTGCACTCCAGTCTAGGCAACAGAGTGAGACTCCAACTCAAAAAAAAACAAACAAAAAAAACCCCAAAATAAAAAAACTATATATATACCTTTTTTTTAAGTCAGAGTTTCACTTTGTCGCCAAGGCTGGAGTGCAGTGATCATAGCTACTGCAGCCTTGATCTGCTAGGCTCAGGTGATACTTCTAATTCAGCCTTCTAAGAAACTGGAACTGCAGGCGCATGCCACCACACTTGGTTAATCTTTTGATTTATTGTAGAGATGACGTCTCACCAAGTTGCCCAGGCTGCTCTCAAACCCCTGGACTCAGGCAGCTCTCTCACTTCCGCCTCCTAAAGTGCTGGGATTACAGGCATGAGCCACTGCTCCCGACTTACACCTAATTTTTTATTCAGAAGATTATATAGCCCAACCTTAAAGACATAGGGAAAAATTTAAACACCTATAGCATTCACACCAGGTTCATTTCTGCATATCACTTCCCCCAAGCTTGTCATAGTACATAGTGATCATTTCAATGATAGTTCCAGACCACTTTTTAAATCTTTTGTCAACAGCTACCAATTTATCATAAATATTTTCCGATTGCTCCATAGATACTACAGTTATAATTACTATTTTAATAACTGCATAATATTTCATCATGATGATGCTCCATCATTTACCAAATCTTGTACCTCATTGTGAGTATTAAGTTATTTCAGGTTATTTGTTAATAGAGATTGAAGATATTTTAATCATAGACCATAGTGGTTTCACTTTGATGCCCACGACTCATGCTAATGCCAGATTGAGACTTGATTTGTGGAACTCAACAATGTTCACTGTATAGTTATTATATGCTTCACATGGTGTCATGAATACTAGATTTTTACAAGACAAAATTTCCTTCAAGAAATGGGTAGTTTTGCTGAGAATAAGGTGAATGCATATGGGACCACTAGAACTGTATAAGAAAGTACAATGTGATATCCTCATGCTAGATAGACACCAAGGGCTCTGGGCTCTTTGAAAAATGTGCGAGTCAAAGGGGATGGTTGGAAGGTAAACAGGGAATTAAGTCCAGTGTCTGCTTCATCACTGTTCAAGCCCTCCTGGTGGCTGGGTGCCTGTCCTCACTGTCTCTCAAAGCAAGGCTACCCTTCATGTACATGTTGATGATGATCAAGTCCAAAGAAATTAGTGAAGGAGAATGGGTGAGTCCCAAAATGTCAGAAGGAAGAATGAGATGAGGGAGTCAGGAGACAAAGACAACTCACAGAACTGGAGAGTAGGCCTAGGGACTGTATCCTGTTGCTGAGGTTGGAGGTACGGGCAAACCAGGTGCATCGGATGGAAAAGCCTACACTAAAAACTCTCTCAGAGGCAGGGCATCAGCAAGATGAGTCAGGAGGACCAGATGTCTGTATTTGCCTCACTCTTCTAGATAGTAGAAAACCTCTCAGGAAGTATATTAATCCCACTAAACACCATGATAATATTTCATGCAGGTATCCATTTGACAAACACGTATTAGATATCTGCAGGGCTACTGTGTCCTGGGAGCTGTGCTTTGCTTTGGGGCTACACATCTGAATAAAATGTGGCTATTTTGAAGGATCTTATAGCCCACTGAAGGAGACAGCCTTACCAACAACTCTCTACCTCATTTATAAGAAAGAGTTGAATAAAATGAGTGCTAAAACGAGAGAAAGGAGTAGTGCGTTCTGAGTGGGGCACTTCAAGAAGGATTCTGAGTAGATGTGGCATTTGAGTAGGGCTTTGAAGGCAGAGGATTCTCAGAGACTGAGAATGGGGCAGGCAGTAAAGAGGGTGCCCAGCTCAGGCAGAGACCTGGGGCAAAAATGAACCATGTGCCTGAGTAACCATATGTGACTGGTTAAGAGGGGACTTGAGGCTGCTGCCAGAGATGCGGTAGATGCTGAGACTTTAAGTGGGTGGGGCCAGATCAGGGTGGCTCCACTCATGCCAGGGAATACGAACTGAGTTTCCTACCCCTGGAGAACTCCATGAAGTTCCCTCAGTCCTTGGAAACTCTAGATTTAGCTTGGACTCACCCCCAGATCCTCGTTTTGCCCCCACATTTGGATTCTCTCTGGAGACTTTGCATGTCCTGAGGCAACGGCAGCCTCTGGCAGTGGCCACCCAGTCAGCTGTCCTTTGACCTTACAGGCTGGAGCATTTGCCCAAGCTCTGCTGGGCATCCACGTCCTGGCTCCCAGCCTTGCCTTTGCCGTCCCAATATTGAAGCACAGAGGTCCAGATGACTGTGCCCACCATGCCTCTGGGGGAGGGCAGAATGAACCCTATGTAATCTAGGTCGTTGAAGAGCTGAGCTACCACAGCGACTCTGAAACAGTACAACCCCGAGAATGCAAAGTTAAGAGGCTTCCTAAGTCACCTAGCTGGCCCTGTGCATTGACTTCTCCAACCCACCATGGCATTGGGCATCATGCCCAGGATGAAAAGAGCAGGGTGAGCAGGGTGAGCCAGGCTCGGTGGCTCAGCCTGTAATTCCGCGCCTTTGGGAGGTTGAGCCTGAGTCCGCGGGTTCGAGACCTGCCTGGGCAGCGAGACCTCATCTCTACAGTAAATCAAAAAATCAGCCGGGCGTGGTAGCACATGCCTGTAGTTCCGGCTACTTGGAAGGCTGAGGCGGAAGAATCGCTGGAGCCCAGCAGGTCAAGGCTGCCGGGAGTGACCACTCCAGCCTGGGCAACAGAGTGAGACTCCAACTCAAAAAAAAAAAAAAAAAAAGAAAAAGAAAAAGAAAAGAGTAGGGTGACGAAAAGGCCAGAACCTTTTTTTTTTTTTTTTGGTGACAATTTAGAGGCAAAGAACAGAAAAAAATTGTTTTCCAATTCCAAAGTCTAAGACTCAGGGAGGCCTCATTTACATAGTATCTCTGGGTGATTTGTTCACTCAACTAAATTTAATTGAGTAATTAATATTTGCAGAGCAGTGTATTGAGTGTTATTTTAGATGCAAAGGTGAAACTGACACAGAGCTTTCTCTCAGGAACATAGAGTTTTCCATACAAAATGAGACACCGCCTTGAGAGAATGCGGGTGAAGGGCTGGAACCTGTGTGAGGAGGAATTGATTTCTTCCAGCTTGGAGGGAGAGAGAGGCAGGGATTGAAGGAAGCCTCGGAAAGAAGAGGGCATTTGAACTGGCGGAAAGGAAGGCTTTGAAACAGGACTTGAACCAGGCAGGTGCACATGGGGCTGGGGAGAAGAGCAGTCCAGGCAATGGGGAGAGACAGGTTAAAAGCTCCAAAGTGGGAAGGGTGGGATCTGAAAGCTACTCCAGCTCAGACATGCTGTCTTTCATTTCCCCAATGCCTTGCCCAGTGGTTCAATAAATACCTAGTGAGTCAATGAATGAGTGAGTGATAAAGAAAAAGTATTTTGATTTAGTTTGACGCACAGGGAGTATGAAAAAAATGATGCGAAATAATGTTGCAAAGGCCACACCTTGAATGATTGTGGACTTGATTCTGCAGGGAATAGAGAAGCCATTGAAAGGTCTTCAGCAGGGTTAAGGCATGATGAAAGTCGTGCTTCAGGCAGATTAACCTGATATGTAAGACTGATTTGAGTGAGGCAGAGAGACCATTTGGGAGGTTATTGCTGCAGCCCAGGCAAGAGGTAATAAGCACCTGAATTAGGGCAGCAGCAATGGGAACAGAGGCGGGGGACAGATGTGAGCGATAACAGGAAGGCGACATTGACAACAGACAGGTTGTTGTGGGGGAGGAAGAGGGAGAAGCAAAGATAAGAGGGAGATTTTGAGCCTGGGTGGCAGGGAGGATGGTGATACCATTAACAAAAATAGGCAACACAGGAGGTGGTGCTGGCTTGCAAGGGAAGATGGTGAGCTCTGTTTTGCACATACTGAGATGTTGAGATGCTTTCTTTTCTGCCTGAACATGAATCAACTCTTTATCAGGGAAATACATTAGAGTGGTGGATGGGTTCTCCAGGCCAGGCAGCAGCATTGTTCCATTTTTATGGATGAGGTCAAGACCCAAGCCATTTCCTGAATACAGATTTTACAGAAAACTCTAACTGTGCTTTACACAGAGAATATTTTTGGGAAAAAAAGTTCTGTTTTAATAATGATTTGAGATAAAAACCTGCCAGTGTTCTTCTTTTCCCTCATTATTAATGAATTAGGAGATACTCAAAACCTAATAGAAAAGCACATAAAAGGCTCATAAGCATCCTTCAGATCTTCTTTACCAGTCAGTCACTTTCATTTTATAAAGCCAGAATTTCCCGTTTTAAAATATTACATAAGAACAGTATTTGACTATAGCATTAACACTATTTCAACAATAACAACAACAAAAAAAGTGTTAAATAAGCACTTGCTATGAACTGGTTCCATACCAGGCACTGCAAAAAATGTTATGAAAAGAGAAAAAGAAAAGGTTTCCACCCTCAAGGAGGCCACAACCTAGAGGGGATAAACAAAGTGATAAGCACACACAGCATGATTTGCACCACAATAGAAATGTAAAGCAAACAGGTGATGGTACCCGTTTGAAAGTTCTTTATTCTATCTCCAAGTTAAAAGACAGGGATTTTCTCTTCCTGTTCTCACACAAGATTGTGTCCAGCTTCCATGCAAATGGAACAATATCCTGGGGGTGACAGAGCAGCAGAACAGAAGGAACAGGGCTCCTGAAATGACTGCATGGAATACATTCACCCTCCCAGCCTTACTGCTCACCCCCAGATATTCAGAGCAATACACTTGAAGTTTTAAGCCATTGTATTTAGATTTTCATTCATGACCGTGTAACTGGTACCAGACATCCCTCTCACTGTTAACAACTATAAAAATATAAAATACATGAAGCAACTTTTTTCAAACCTTGAAAAATAGGAAGCAAAGGAAAATGTAATGTACATGAAGCAATATGTGTCATCTTATGATTTAGACTCAGAAGTCACATGGTGTCGATTGGTTTTGCTTCCCAGACGTGTGCTCAGGTTCAAGCAGTACAAACAGAGACTCTATCTCTTGATAGAGAAGAGGCAACTTTCAAGAAAAGCAAGTAGGACTGAAGATATTCTTGTAGATTTGGAAAATACAATCTGCCTCACCTACCCTATGACCCAACAGTCCCACTCCAAGATATTTACTCAAGTGAAGGACTTGAGTATACAAAAAGACATGTATATGAATGTTCCGATCACCATTATTTGTAATGTTCACATTCAACCCAAATGTCCAACAGTAGAAAAATGTATAAATAAACTGAATTACAGTCATACAATAGAAAGCAACTCAGCAAGAAAAAGGAATTGATTACTGATATATATGACAACATAAATAATTCTCACAGATGTTATAAGCCAAATAATAACAGAAAGTGTTAGAATGAGCATGAGATAATTTTCTGGGATAGTGGATGTACCTCTTGATGGGGGTATGGGTTACCTAAACACATGCATTTGTTAATGCATGAATCATATACTTAAAATCTGTGCATTTGCGCTGTATAATTTTACTAAAATTATAAACAAATGTTGAACTCCAGTTAATTTTAGGTTTAGTTTTTAGCAGTGGTTGATTAAGAATTCTGAAACTGTTTTATGTGTGTTCAAGGGTTAAGAAAATAAGTAAATATATTGAAGATAAAGAGAACCAGATTTCTTGCTGTTAGAGAAATGAATTGTACATACAAAAATGGAAGAAATAATGTCTTCTTGTACCCATGATTTTACTATGTGTATTCATATATATATATATCGGTCTATCTTTCTGTCATATGTGTGTATATATTCTAGCTCGGTCTCCTGAGAAAGCGTAGAAACAATATTATACCAGTAGCACCAAGTGTGCATAGAACACAGATCTTAGCTTATAAATAATACTTTCCATTAAAACAGCCCAGGTTCCTTGGAGAAAAGGCCAATTACAGGCAAGAAAAGAACCAGATGAGCCTGAAACATGTTACCGCATAATAAAGTAAGAAAATTCTCAAAAAATAATAAGGACACATCAAAACACAGAAGTCAACTTGAGAAAACATCCACTGGCCAAGTCAGGGCAATTTGAGCATTTAAAAAAACAACTAATTTATTATAACCCATTAAATAACATAAGAATCCATTAAAAATTCTCAACAAACTAGGAATAGAAGGAAATTACCTTTACATAATAAAAACTATACATGGAAAACTCACAGCAAACATTCAATGGTAAAAACCTAAAAACTTTTCCTCTAACAAATTTCTTTTTTAATTTTTATTTTATTATTTTTTTATTTTATTTTAAAGATGTGGGATACAATTCAGGATTAGGTATGCAAGTGGTCATTGTACAGGTAATGTTTGGGCCTCCCTTTGGTCCCCACTTCATCTAGTTTGAAATCAGTTACACTTATTGATGTTATGTACCCCCTACCCCTTCCCTGGCAGTGTCCCACTACTGCCAATTCCTTTCTTATAGTATTATGGTAAATGTTCAGAATTCACTGATGAGTGAGAACATATGGTACTCAGTGATTTATCACAGCAACAAAGAACTGAGTATTAGACTCTAAATCCATCCAAGTTGCTGCAAAATCCTTAATTTTATTCTTCTTTATGGCAGTATAATATTCCATTGTGTATATGTATGA
Source organism: Cephalopachus bancanus (assembly GCA_027257055.1). Classification (NCBI taxonomy): domain Eukaryota; kingdom Metazoa; phylum Chordata; class Mammalia; order Primates; family Tarsiidae; genus Cephalopachus; species Cephalopachus bancanus. The sequence continues at coordinate 672,241 of JAPVLO010000382.1, read as the reverse complement.
CAAAATAAGACAAAGATGCTCACTTTCACCACCTCTATTCAACATAGTACTGGAAATCCTAGCCAGAGCTATTAGGCAAGAAAAAGAAATGAAAGGCACCCAAGGCATCCAGAAAGGAGGAAGTAATAGTTTCCTGTTTGCAGATAACATAATCTTATATACAGAAAGCCCTGAAGACTCTACTAAAAAACTATTAGAACTATTATAAATGAATTCAGTACAGTTGCAGGACACACAGAAAAACAACATATATAAATCAGTTATGAAAATTTTGTATTTTCATACACTAATAATGAACTATCTGAAAAGAAACTTATGAAAGCAATCTTATTTATAATAACACCAAGAAGAATAAAATACATAAAAATAAACTAAGGAAGTGAAACTTGATGATGTAAACCATAAAACATTGATAAAGATATTAACCAAGACAGAAACAAATGGAAAGATATCCAATGTCTATAAAATAGAAGACTTAATGTTGTTAAAATGTTTATACTACCCAAAGCAATTACAAAGCTAAGGTAATCTCTATCAAAAGTCTGATGACTTTTTTTTTTTTTTTACAGAAATAGAAAAAGCAATTTTAGGATTCATATGGAACCACAAAAGACCATGAACTGCCAAATCAATTTTGAGAAAGAACATAATTGGAGATATCACACTTCCTGATATCAAAATATATCACCAAGCTATAGTAATTAAAACTGTATGATACGGGCATAGAGGCAGACATATAGACCAATGTTACAGAATAGAGCCCCAAAAGGAATCTATGCATATACAGTCAACAGATCCTTGACAAGGGGGCCAAGAACACACAATGGAAAAGATACAGTCTCTTCAACAAGTGGTGCTAGGAAAACCGAATGTCCACATGCAAAAAAACTAAATTAGACCTTTATCTTATATCATACATGAAAATAAACTCAGAATGGATTAAAGACTTACATGTAAGTTGTACTAAAACTATAAAACCCCCAGAAGGAAATATAACATGGGAAAAAGCTTTATTACATTGGTCTTGGTGATGATCTCATGGATATGGCAACAAAAAACACAGGCAATTATAAGAAAAGGATTGGTAGCGGGAAACTGCTGGGAGGGGGGCGGGGAAGCAGAATTGGCTGTAGTGAGAGTCTGCCTGGGGAAGTGAGGGCACACCTCTTCAACAAGGGTACCTGCACATTGAATATTTGTATACCTAACCCTGAATTGTATCCCACATCTTTAAAATTAAAAAATTAAAAGTTAAAAAAACAAAACCACGGGCAACAAAGACAAAAACAAACACACGAGACTATATCAAACTAAAAATCTGCACAATGAAGGAAACAAAAGAGTGAAAAGGCAAACTGTGGGATGGAAGACAATATTTGCAAAGCATATATCTGATAAGAAGTTAATCTCCAAAATATATAAATAATTCAACATTTTAAAAAACCCATAACCCGACTTAAAAATGGACTAAGGAATTGAATAAATATTTATCCAAGTAAGACACTCAAATGTCCAGTAGGCATAAGAAAAAAATGTACAATGTCACTAATCTTGAGGAAAATGCTCAGCAAAACCATGAGAAATCACCTTGCACTTGTCATAATGGCTTTTATAAAAAACATAATAAAAGACAGCAAGAGTTGGAGAAATTGGAACCCTTGTACACTGTTGATGGGAATGCAAAATGGGGCAGCTGCTTTGGAAAACAGTACAAAGGTTCCTAAAGAAAATTAAAAATAGAACTGCCATATGATCCAGCAATCCCACGTCTGGGATTTATCCAAAAGAATTGAAAGCAGCATTTCAAAGAGATATTAGCACTCCTATGTTCTTTGTAACATTATTTGCAATAGTGAAGATATGAAATAAACCTATGTGTCCATTAATGAGGGAATAAAGAAAATGTAGTATATGCATGAAAGGAATACCACTCAATCTTTTTTTAAAAAGGATATTCTGCAATATACAACCACATAGATGAAACTTGAGGGCATTATGTTTAATGAAAAATAAGTCAATAACAGAAAGACAAATATTATATGACTCCACTTATGTGAGGTATATAAAATAGTCAGATTTATAAAATCAAAGAGTGGAATGGTGGTTGTGGGAAAGGGGAAATGTGGAGTTACTAATCAACAGATGAAGTTTCAATTAAGCAAGATGAAGAAGCCCCAGAGACCTGTTTGTACCTAATAATGCTTTATCCCAACAATAGTCTTTATAACATTTTTTTGTTTGTTTCAAGGTTTAACCCAGAATTACACATGGCATTTGGTTGTCATGCCTCTTTAGTTTCTTTAATTTAAAATGGTTCCTCTGCTTTTCTTTGAGTTTCTTGACCTTCCTGGCTTTTTTTAGAATATAGGCTAGTTATTTTGTAAAAAGTCACACAACTTGGGCTTGTCTGATCGTTTTTTTGTTTGTTTGTTTGTTTTTAGTGAGGTAGTAACATTCCCTAGAGTAAGGTTGTTGAAACGCCAGACTGATCAGAGGCAGAGAGAGAGAAATCAGGGAAATCTTTCTGGAATAAGTGAGGTAAGTGGAAAAGAAGTGAGAACTAGCCAGGGACAATGGGTGGCATTCCAGGCACAGGGATCCTGGCAAGTGCATTTGCTAGAGGGAGGAGTGCAAGAAGTGCATACTTAAAAATAAGAGAGTAAAACTCATGTTAAGTGTCCTTACAGGTTTTAAAAAATAATTCATAAGTTCTTGCAGATATAAATATTGCTGTAAAAGAGTCTTAACAAGTAAATATAAAAGGCATGAAGGAGGTGGAATATCATCAATGAATATTAAAACTTGTGGGTGAAAGTTTGATGAAAGGATATTTCATATCCTGAAACTATTTCTTCATGAATTATTTATTAATTACAAAGGAAGAAAATGTGATTTAACAGAAGTAAAAATTGGCAGATGGTACCTTAATCAAATAATCAAAGTTCACATCACCAATATGGGGACAATCAGACATTCTGGACATGCCAAATGATATTCTTGCCAAAAAAATACCTAGCCTGAATTTATGAAGATTATCAGACTGCCAGAGCCAGCAGCCCCTCCCAGGCAACTGTGGATGGGAAACAGCTGGGAATCAGTTTGCTCTGCCTAGCCCTTCTGCTCCAAATCTTTCCTTGGTTCCCACTGACCCTGGGGAGAGACATGGACTCCCTTATTAGTATGAATTACAGTTACAGGTTATTGAACCTCTCTGTGTGCCTGGTAGCATGAGAAACACTGAGGAGTGTTTCATGCCCCATGTTGTTAGGTTTGTACCCATTTTACAGGTGGGAAAGTAGAATGCCTTTGTCAACAATTCCCTGAGAGAGGAGAGCTATGCAGTTGGGTGTATGGTCCTCTTTCCCATCCTCTATGGCATCTAGCCTGTGTAAGAACTTGGGACAAGAATATTGGCATTGGCATCTTTCTAACTGAGTGATCTTGACAAAGTCCCCAACCTTCACTCTGTTCATCTGTCAAATAGCAATGATAGTAATACTTTCCCCCACTGGGGTGGCAGGAGGATTCAAGGACACAATTGAAAAGCAAAAGCAGGGCTGGGAGAATAAGAAGTATCCCTAGCTTGGTGCCTGGCACACAGTAAGCATGCAGTAAAGACTGGAACAGCAAAGCAGGGTTTATATAATTAAAAATATGGAAAGAACCAAATGTCCAATCTTAGAAGACTGGTTTAGTAAGCAGTACATTTGCACAATGGCAAAACAAAAACAATCCTTCTGGATTTGGGGTTTCAACATTAATAGCATATCTACCATTTGTTCTGAGATCTGAGAATCCAAGATTTTGTCCTCAAGGAGGGCAAGTGCACACAGATGTGAGAGGTCTTTCTAACTTGCACTTCTCCCTCTAATAAATGCACTTGGCAGGATCCCTCTGCCCGGAATGCCATCCATTGTCCCTGGCTAGTTCTCACTTCTTTTCCACTTACCTCACTTATTCCAGAAAGAAATCCCTGATTTCTCTCTCTGCCCCTGGTCAGTCTGGGCTTCCAACAACCTTGCCCTAGGGAATGGTATTGTCCCATCTTTAAAAAAAAAAAAAAGTAACTATCAGACAAGCCCAAATTGTGTGACTTTTTACAAAATAACTAGCCTGTATTCTAAAAAAAAAAAAAAAAAAGTCAAGAAGGTCAAGAAACTCAAAGAAAAGCAGAGGAACCATTTTAAATTAAAGAAACTAAAGAGACACGACAACCAAATGCCATGTGTAATCCTGGGTTAAACCTTAAAACAAAAAAGAAAAAAAATGTTATAAAGACCATTATTGGGACAGTTGATAAAATTTGAATATGTGAATTAAATGCAACTATTATATCAATGTCAAATTTTTTTATTTTGCTTATTGTACTATGGTTAGATAAGAGGATGTTCTTGTTTTTTAGAAATACACAGTCAAGTGTCAAGTTGTAAAGGGGCATGGATGCCTCAACTTACTCTCAAATGGTTCTGAGAAAAAGTTAACATAGAAACAGGGAAAGAGATGAGGAGGATGGAGAAAGGGAAGGGAAGTGGGGGAGAAAGAGAGGTAAAATGGAAACAACCAGTTTGTATTCAGGGCATATGGAAATTATGTAGTCATTGAAACTGTTCTTTAGAATTTGAATGAAGTTTTCTATAATGTTTATATATAACTAAGTCTAAACCAAGACTGGGAAGAAAGTGAGGTGACAAATTCTAGACATGTATTAGGGTAGATGGAACATAATTGAAATGATTGGGTGACTCCTAGGTTTCTAATGGGAACTCTAGGTGGATGAGGATGTAATCATAGAAAAGTGTCCGCCACATGGACATAGAGGAATGAGGAACGGTGGAAGTGAGTGAGATAATGAGATCAGCAGAACAATGCTGAGTTTGATTACTAGTGGAACGTCTGGGTTGAAATCTGTGGCAGGCAGATGGATGGACTGGTCTAGGGCTCTTTTATGCAGCAATTCTATGCCTAAACAACCACCCCTGAAAGTGGGGAAATGAGAGAAGCCCCAGTCACACATTCACTTTACTTCATCTACTACAGCCTGACTTGGCCGTTCCAGGTTCCTATTCTGAGAATCTTGTGTGGTCCTGGGACTATAGCTCTGGTAATCACCTTTGAAATCAGGAAGAGTTTGTGGACAATAGGGACTTGACAGGTGATGGGGCAGGAGCTGGGCAGGATGGACCTTGATGGACCAATGTGCTCTCTCCCAGCACAGCCACTCCTGGGAGACTTTTCCTCTCCATCCCCTCACCATCTCATCCTCCCCACTCCCCCATCCAGCACAAGAGAAATAACTTAGCCTAAGAGCCCCAGCCCCTCAGACAGACCAAGAGATTCTGACCAGTGCCTGAACATTTATTTGGAACCCATGAACTTATTCCTAAAAACCTCACAGAACTCCACTCATCCAGTTCAGCAGAGGACTTTGCCTTCACCACCTATGCCCAGTTCATTTATGGTGGGCCCCACTTAGTTGTTGAATTAGCTTCAGAGTGCCACACTGATATATACTGTCTCCAATTCAACATTTTAGTGGGTTTTTGCTATATGCCAGACACACGGGCTATTTTTCTGCTGATTGGGTCTGAGTCTGACCCAAAACTGCAGTACTGCCCAGTTCCAACCTATTCTAGTGTTCTAACGAAGTATTATAAAATATTTCAGATGTATAAGAATTATACAAAGAATAATATCATGAGATCCTGTGCATATTTGTTTTATATTACCACATGGCAAAATACCATAACATTAGCATTAGAACAATACTCACTTGATAGCTCACAATTCTGTAGGTAGGAAGTTCCAGCCCAGTGTGGCTGGGTTCTCTGTCCACAGATACACTCAAATCCAGGTATTGGCCAGACTCACTCACTATTCATCTTGTCGGGAGCTGGGGGTCCTTTCCTGAGGTCATTCAGGTTGTTAATAGAATTTGGTTCCTTGCCACTGTAGAACCAAGAACCCAGTTTCCTTACTGGCTGTCAGTTGGGACTGCCCTCAGCTCACAGAGGCCACTCTCAGCCCCTCACCACATGAACCCTTCATTCAAGCTAGCAACAAATACCCTCCCTCACCTCAAACCCCTCCCATGCTTCAACTCTCTCTCACGAGGAAAAGCCCAGTCCCTTTTAAAAGGGCCCAGCTGATTATGTCAGGCCCAGCCAATCTTATCTTAAGGTCCATCTTAAAGCCAAGCAATTGGGGCCCTTAATTACATCTGCAAAAGCTCTTTACAGCAGAAGCTCCATCAGTATTGACTGAATAACTGGGAGAAGGTGTGTGTGCACCAGGCAGAGAGAAGCTTGAGGACCCTCTCAGAATTCTACCTACTATGCATGCTTCCCTCATTCAGCTTAAGCAAGAAAATATTCAATAAACCGATGTCCCTAGGTTGCCCTTCCTTTGCCGTCATACTGAAGGTGCTGCTTATCATTTAGGTATGCTTTTCTCGCACATGGACGTACTCCAAGCAATGTTATAATCATTATTTTGCATGTTTTAAATTCAACATCCTGTACAGGTTCTTCCACCATTCTTTGTTTCACTATTTTCCCTCAGCATTATGTTCATGAGATTTATCTGTGTTGATCTGTGTAGCCTTAGTTCATCTGTTTTCACTCACGTATAGTATTTAATTGCCTGACTATAAAATTGTTTATTTCATTCTCCTATTAATGAATGTGTAGATTGTTTTCAACTTTTTACGATTAAAAATAATGCTGACAGCCGGGCTTGGTGGCTCAGCCTGTAATCCCGCGCCTTTGGGAGGCTGAGGTGAGTGGATTGCCTGAGCCCGCGGGTTCGAGACCCGCCTGGGCAGCGAGACCTCATCTCTACAGTAAATCAAAAAAATCAGCCGGGCGTGGTAGCGCATGCCTGTAATTCCGGCTACTTGGAAGGCTGAGGCGGAAGGATCACCGGAGCCCAGCAGGTCGAGGCTGCGGTGGCCGGGAGCGGCCACTGCACTCCAGTCTGGGCGACAGAGTGAGACTCCAACTCAAAAAAAAAAAATAATAATAATAATGCTGACATATATTTTTTAATATGTATACCCAGGAGAAGAGTTGATGGGTTATAAAGTAGGAACATCTTCAACTTTACTGGATATCACCAAATTGCTCTCCAAATAGGTGTCTCAATTGACACACCCATTCCAGTTGCCATATATTGGTAATATAAATGGCTGATTTATTATGGATTCATTATATACTGGGTAATAACTTCTGTGCATGTATTACTGTATTTTATTGTCACAAATTTATAAATGAGGTATGATTGTTATCCCTGTTTTACAGATGAGAAAACTGAGACGGAGAAACGAAATATCTTTCTCAAAGTCACATAGTTAATGGCACAGCCAGGATTCACATCCATCAGCCTGAATCCAGAGAAAATGTTCTTAATCACCACATAACACTGACTCCCTTTACCCACTTTGAAAAACATGAGGCAGAATGCAAGAGGGGGAAGGAAAGACAGGGTAGAAATCAGATGTGTGTCCCTCCCACCCCACTGCTTTTCTCATCCAGACATTCTTGCAACTCCACCTACTGGAAGATGAGATATAAAATCTTATCATGTAGGAAGAAAAGCTTGAATATATGACTGCTCTGTGTAAATAGGGCTATTGCCCAAAGTCATGCCCCACAAAGACACATACTGTACTGTTCTAAAATCAAGTCAATCTCAGTTTGAATTCACACTCCACTACTTGCCAGATGATCATTTGAATGAACAAATCCTTTACCTTGTCTAACCCTCAGTTTTCTCATCTATAAATGGGATAATGATTGCCCCTACCAAATAATCTGAAAGTCAGTTGAGGTAAATGAAAACATCGTGCACTGAGACTGGAACGTAATAGACACCTGGTAAATGTTGCTAAATTGAATCCTTGGGAACAGGAGATTTCAGAGCCTTAGAAGTTCTGGTCAGTGTTTTGGATCTGGAGAAGCTAGGTATCAAGAGAGAATGTGGTCATCACAATAGCAATGGTCCCAGCACTATCAGCAGGTCCCACGGGGGTTATCATGAGGTGCCAGGCAGCAGTTCCACAGTTTTAGGAAAGCATGGCTAAGTCACATGGCATATGTGGCCACAGGAACTCTGAGCAAAGAAGTGAAGTACCTCATGCTGTTAGCCCAACCTATGGTCCCCATCACTGCAGCACAAAGAGGTCAAAGCCTCAAACACACAGGATGTGGCCGTGGATGTGGCTGTGTCTTATCTGGGGAAGAGGGATTAAAAAGCAACAAGGGCCTAAAGATAAAGTCATTGACATTTACTTTGGCTAAAGTCAGAGATATGTCAACAATGTCCACGGGGCAAGCAGAGTTCAACTTATAGGGTGACTTCTCAAAGACAGAATTCAGAAATATACACATGCTGCTTTGTCTACTTACTCTGCCAACAACCTCTTCTTAAAAGTCAGGCAAGAATGGGGGCTGGATTAGGCTAACTCCCATGCAGTTAGTTCTATGCTTCGTGCCACCAAGTCCAAGACTTGATGCTGCCTCTTGGGACCTTGGCTTCTGCTCTACCCAATACCCCCTGCTACAGCACTCCGTGGCCATGTGCTCCCTGCTCCAGAACTCTGGGTCTGTCTATTCCCCAGGACTCCATACCCTCTTGAAAGAGTCTAATCTCAGAAATAAATCCCTCTGAACCTATAAGATAAATGGCCCATTATCTAGTCCTGGGTAAAATATGTTTCCTCATTAAGAAGCGCTGCCAACACTGAAAATTTCAGGTAAGCAATGGAGGTGGAGTTGTGTGAGATGGTCTCTTGACACAACTCCTAGCATGCAATTGAGCCCTGGCAACAACTAGGCTATATGAAAAGTATGAGGGTCGTTTTTATACATCATATTTCTAACAGAGAAGGAAACCATGAAGGCACACCAGAGTCAGATTTGAGAAGGTCTAGAATTGAAGAGCACCCTCAGCTTGATCCCACTGAAGGTTTTAACTGAAGTTGGTCTCATCTGGAAAAAGCTGGCTCCAGGAGGAGCCAAAACTAGAAAAGAGACTCCAAATATTCTGCATCCTGACGAGGGGATAATAAGAGAAAGGAGCAGTGTCCAAGCCAGAAGTTGGACTGTGAGGAATGACTGGGCCCGTGAGATGCCTAAGTCATGGGGATAATGCAAAAGGCAGACATCCCATTCTGGCTATTGGATGCTCTTGAAAATCACTAGTCAAGTTGTAAGTGGCATGAGTCGTTGAAGACATTGAAAAAGGAAGAAGGAGGAGAAGGAGGGGAGAGGAGAGGATGTGGAAAGGGAACGGGGAGGGGAAGTAGATGGGAGGAAGAGGAGGAGGAGGAGAAGAAGATCTGCCTTCTTATTCACAGCCCCAGGATCCAAATCTTGTAGGAAGGAAATACTGTCTATTTATACAACCTTTTTTGAATGAGAAATGAGAAACAGGGCTTGTTGTTTCTAGGCTTCAGGTACTAGAACTTTTCCTGCAGGAATTGTGCTAGGTAAAAACCACGGCAGGCCCTCTTAGATGGAGGATATTACCCTCACCACCAGCCTGCGGGGAAAATAGTTCCAAGTGATAAGTGACCTTGGGGATTAAGGGGATTAAGCCCCTAATTGGAGAGGCAGATGGCCTCAGTTCCAAACAGTTACTTTGTGGCTGTATCACAGTCTGGCTGTGGGTGAATCACTTCCCAGAGCATTTCTGTCTACCATCTGCAAAATGCAGCGACAGTCCTAAACCTGAGCATGGGGAGGGGAGGGACAGGCCGAGTCTGGAAAGAGTAGATGGAACTTCAGACTTGCTTGGCTGCAAAAAGAAGTTGGCCGTTCTTTTCTTTCGATGAGAAGTATTTTCTTCCATGTTGGGTGATGGATTTTGCCCCAGCTTCATATAAGCTTAATTTCCCTCCAGGACTGAGTTCCCCCAAAGGCCCTGCCTATCTGAAGGGTGGCAGAGTTTGGAAATGTGTTTCCTCACTCTAGCCTCCCTGGGCATGTGACTATATGCCTCAGCAAGATAAAAAATGAGCACATTGTCACCCTTGGGGGTCTCTGGCAAAAGGATCAAAAATATCAGTAATGTTTATGGGATTTTTGTCTGATTATGCATGTGAAGTGTGCACATTTATAAAAATTAAATGTTCAAAACCTATAAAGAGGGTAATAAAGGTGACTCATAAACAACTGTTAATATTCTGATGTATTTCCTTACAATCTCTCTATATGTAAATAAGATAATGGGATGACATTATGTGAATCCAATTTTACATCTTATTTTTTTATTTTACACTATACTGTGGGCATTTTCCAAGGTCGTTAAATATTCTTCAGAAACATGATTTGTAATGGTTTCATAAAATTTCTTCCTATGGGTGCCATATAATTTATTTAACCTTCACCCATTTAAGAACATTTATGAAGGCTATTTTCTCTTTTTCTCTCTCTTATAAATAATGATATACTTAAATTTTTGTATGAATTTATGATTATTTCCTTAGGGTAGATTTTTAGACATGAAATAACTGGGTGAAAGTTGTCAGATTTTCAGTGTCAAATAGCAGAAAACCAAATTCAAACTAGGATGGCCACCAGCCACAATCAAGGCTACAGATATCCTCGGTCTTATCTAGTGGGAGAAAGTACATTTCTGTCTCTGCCTTCCAAGCAAGAGTCTTAAGATCTAGCCTGATTTGTATGTAAGTCCTATGCTGACACACAAAACAAATAATGTCAATGAACCAGGAGTTCAAATGTTCTAATTGCCATAAGCCAATTACAGATATCCATGATAGTAGGGAAGGGGTCAATTTTCCCTAAAGCACACTGTCTCTTGGAGAAGGATGAGTATCCAAATAAAAACTAAATAGTAAAAGGAAGGAGAAAGGCAAAAATGAGGGCAGAAGAAACACCAACAAATATTCACTACAAAAAGGAACTTTTTAAGGGGCAAAATATGAATATTTGAATTACTTCCCATAAGAGTTATACCAATGTAAAATCAGCAATCTATTAGAAAGCCTGTCCAACTGTGCCCAATCACCATAATTGATTATATATATATTTTTTTAAATTTTAAATTACCCAATTCCAATTAGATGGGCCTATATAGCTATTACATCTTAATTTAAATTTCTAATTCCTTGATAATTATTATGTGTTGTGGTCGTTTAGGATTTTAAAACCTTGAGAGCATCCTAAAGGATGCTAAGCCTTAGGCTGATCTATTCCATCCCCGACTACTGAGAAACAAAGATTGTAATACTGGGGACCCTGTCTCTACCAATGAGTAGAGTTTAGTCTTTAGCCCTTTAGTGAGTGCCTGGTTACCCCTAATATCCTCTGTGCTTCTAGGAAGACAGTTTTTCCCTATTCCCAGTTCCAATTCCTAGTTTGCCCTCCATGGTCCATTAGGATTGGAGTTTTGGTATTTTGTTCGAAGTGAGAGGGGTAGATGGCTAAATCTTGTCCCCGTATTTCCAGCCACAGTCCTGTGTTTTGCATAAGTGGGAAAGGAAGGACCTGCTCCCAAGGTGCTGTACTGTTGAGCTCTGAGAATCTCCACTGCACCTTTCACCTTGGGGACTCAACCTCCTAAAGTCCCATCTCAGCATCTCAGACTAGACTAGAACTTATGTTAGAATCTGACTGCTTGCAAGGCCAGTTCTACAGCCAGGTCAGTCTCTCTAGAGGCCCTCAGACCCTTGTCTGTTTCTATTCCCCTCTCCAGCCTACCTCTGACCTCTTATCCTGCATTGCTGCCTCGGCTGACCTAATACTACCAATGACGTAGAAGTCTCCTCCTTCACCATAAATCACAGCTTGGCCTCTTTTGAAACCCTCCACTACTTAACTTCCTCCTTCCTGGGGGTTGGCCTTAGGAAAGAGGAAAAGATATATATCATTAAAGGTTAGAGATGAGCTTAAGACAGCATTTTACCTTCCAAATAAGGTTCTAACAAGACTCAGTGGGAAGGGAGTCACCATCAAATAGGCTATGGGATTAGCAGTAGCAATGTAAGGTATTTTGAGTTCAGATCTAGGCTTTCAAACAGGAAAAGGGGGTTCACAGCTTCTTTTCTAGAAAAGTTCCCCCAGAAGCTGATTCAATGTGTTTAAAATCTTGGACTAGTTCCTTAATGCATGAAACGTTATATCTGGCAAGGGCTATATATTACATATTATCTTCATACAGTCCCTCTTTCACGCAAAAGTGCCAGTCTTGAGCTAGTTACTGGGGATAAAAACACAAATCAGATATGGCCTCTCCCTTCAAGAGTGGAAAAGCTGGAACAAATAAGTGCATGTAAAATAAAGTAATATTGGTGATATGACAGATATTTATTTATCTGGGGTCGAGTAAATTCCCTTGAACTGAATCTTGAAATGTGCACAAGGATCTCCAGTTTCACAAAATGGGGTAGGATATGCTAAGTACGGATAAAAGTTGCAGAAAAGATGGAAGGCATAAAATATCCTAGTATATTCTGGAGAACTATGGGTTATTCAGCATTTCTAGGTTATGAGAACAGAGGGGCAAGAGATGGGGTTACAGAACTTGATAGAACAAGCAAAAGGGTTTGAAGTCTATACTGTAGACTAGAAAGGAAAGAACATAGATATTTATTTCAGTTATCTGTATGGAGATTGAATGGGGTACCATACTGAAGACAAGTAGGAAATCATTGTTACAGTTCAGGTGTAAGATAGAAGAGGAAAGATGTATGAGAGGTGGTGAAAATTAGAATTTTCTGAAATTAAAATTAGAACCAGACTTGGTTACCAGTTAGATGTGGAGACTGTGGCATAATGAGCCGTAGAAGAAGGCTCCTAAATCATTCATTCATACACTCATGATTGCATTCAATCATTTATCCACTCAATATATATTTGAGTACTTGCTTGTTGCCAGTTAGGCTTGAGGAATACAGGCTAGTCATCATCCCCTTTATGGGACTTACAGATAATTAAACAAATGCTAACAATAAGAATGATTGGTGTTAAGATAAGGGAAGTACAGAGAGATTAAGGGCGATTAATCTCATAGAGGGGACAGATAGAGCCAAGCTGAGAGAATGATGTTTACACGGATACATGAAGGATGAGCTGTTAGCCAGGTAAAGGCAAGAGTGGAGAACAAAGTGTTCTGAAGAGAAAAAATAATTCACCAAGACCCAGAGGAAAAGAGCATGACATGTTTGGAAACTGAAAGAGAAAAAATATGACTGGCATATAAAGATAGTGAGGGGCAGGACATGAAGCCAAAGCCAAGACCGGATCCAGAACATAAATGCTAGGTCAGTCTTATTGCCTAAAGGCCAGGTAAGCCATGTTAGAGAGTCGAGAATATACTGTAAGATCTCTAAACTCTGCAATATGACTTATAAGGTGAGCAAAATGATTAGATTTACATTTGGGAAAAGATGATTCTATCTGCATTGCAGAGAACAGCTTGAAGAGGAGCAAGACTTGAGGCATGAAGACCCAATAGGAGGTCCATGAAATTGGAACCAAAGTAAGGGGAGGCAGCTGGGTAGTGCCTGGAGTGTCCATTTTTGAAGAGAAATGAATTCTAAGTTTCTAAAACATCAATGGAAATATAACAAGAAGGAGACAATTCCATGTTCCAGATATTCTGCCAAGCAAAAACTTTGCATATGACTGAGAAAAAAAAAGACTTGAGAAGCCACTGTGGTTGTGGGGACACTTTCCTGCCTCAACCATCCACTTCCAAACCTACCAAGGGACGTGGTGGACTTAGAGCAGATGATTTCTAAATTATTCATTGAGGAAGGATGCAAGTGTGAGGTCAGAGCTGAATTGTTCAGGGCAGTAAAACAGGGGTCAGCAAACTCTGTAAAGAGTTAGGCAGGAAATAGTTTTTGCAGGCCGGATCATGTTTATTGCGACTATTCAACCCTGCCATTGTTGCCTGAAAACAACTGTGGACACACATAAGTGAATGAGCAGGGTTGTGTTCTAAAAACGCTTTATTTACTAAACAGGTGGTCAGCTTACTGGCTTTCATCTACCAGCCTCTGCAATAGAAGATAATTTGAGAGTTCCTTCCCCGGGTGTTCCCTTTCTGCAATTTCTATCTAAATAAATGCTGAATATATACTTGAACAATGTTATCTTGAAGGCATGCCAAAAGCCAGTCTGCCTGGAGATCCCCCACATATTGCAGCCCCCCTTGAATGATAGAGCTGTGACCTGGACTGAGGCACTGGAGAAGAGAAGTGGATGGAGCTGAGGTCTATCTAGAGAGTTGAATTACTAAGACCCATTGATTGGTTGTATGTGGTGTGAGGTGGAGAATGGAGTTAAGAAAGCCTTCTGTGTTTCTGGTCTTGCCAGCTGGTAGACTGTGGGGGCAAGAGAGGAGAGGGAGCTGTTTTGGGGAGTGGGAATGAATAGAGCACTGTAGCTGTTTTCTATTTAAAGTGTCCGCATGACATACAGATGGAGTGATCTCTCCAGTAAAAAGTGGGATTTCTGAGTCTGGAGCCCAAGAGACACTTCCTGGGCTAGAAATATAGGCTTGAAAGTCATCAGTAAGTATATGAGTGAAAGAGCTCAGAAAGAAAGAATGACAGAGGGCTAAGAACAAGCCCTAAGAGATGATTTAAGGAACAGATAAAGGAAGAGGAGCCAGAGAAGGAAATGGAAAAGGAGCTGCCTCAGAGATGAGGGTAAAACCAGACAGGTGTGGAGCCCCAGAAGTCACGGAAAGAGGATTATAGAAAAGGAGCCATGGTCAGTAAGGTTCAATTTTTAAAGGGAGGGAGAGGAAGGGAAGGAAAGAAGGAGAGGAAGAGGGAGGAGAGTGAGAGGGAGAGGGAGAACAGCTGAAGGGAAATTAGTTACCAATAGGATTTTTTTACAATGATAAGGACATGTAAGCATCTTACAACATCCCCCACCTTATCATGCAGTTTATTTTATAGAAAGAAAATAGACCTCCTGGCTCCCATCTTTCCCTTCCTCTTTCCCCAGTGAAGCCAACTAATGAACAAGAATAAACATCCCAGGTTCAACATCCAGGGCCCAGTTGTGATGGGAAGGAAGATTAGGTATCAAGGAGGAATATTTGATTTCTCACCAAGAGTGCCTGGGGTGCTAGATATAAAATTAAAAAGAGACAGACTTAGAAATAGGCAAGTTCCCCTTTCCTTCTAGGACCTCTCAACATGTCCATGCTCTTTTTTCTTTCCTGGGGCCCAAGACACCATGGCAAACCCAAGATAATATCTCTGCTGCCTCCCACACATTCTGCAGCCCCTTACTGTCTCCTCCTCCAATGCCTCTTCTAGGCTACCTCTAGCTCCAAAATCACCAGTGCCTGGCATGTGGAGGCAGACCAACAACAACCATCTAATGCCTCAGAGAATCAGGGAATTAACTCGAATTCCATGCCCTGCAAGGTGAAGAAAAAGAAAGTTTGAGATGAGGATCCCCTGGCTGAGCTGCCCTCCCTGCCCTGCAAAACAGGAAGTGCTCATTGCAACAGTGAGCCCCTGCTGGGATCCAGCAGGATGAACATAACTGACTTCCTAGCATACCAAGACTCCTCTCCCCACCTCAGTCTCCATGAGGGAGATGGATAGAAATCCAAGGTGGCTCTCCACCCCAGAAACTCAGCTTACGGCCCCCAACTTCTTGGGACTGTGCAGACAGTAGGGGGATGGACTGGGAGTGAAGAGAAAAGTCTGGTACCATAGAAGAATTAATAGAGGCCACTGGCAATTAGACCTTTTGGGTATGGAACTTCTGGTGATAACCCAGATGCGAAGGCAAGACATGAAAAGGGGTACTCGCTCTCAGCTGCTGGTAAAATAGCTCTTTTATTGAAGGAGTTCCATGACTGCCCTTGGAGCACCCTCCGATTTCAGTGATTTATGGTCCCCAATGCGCATTGTCAAACATCAGATTTAATTACCAAACATTCTTGGATAGAGCGGTTACAACTACCACCGGCTTCTAGTCTGTAAACTGGGGAAGTTACAGGATTGTTTCTTACCTATGTTGTCATGGTAACCAGATGCAGCACAGAAGTAATCCTGGCCAGTTCCCAAGAGTCTGATGGGCAGAGGACATTTGAATCTGGGTGTAAGCAGTTTATTGAACAGTCTGAACACAGTGGGGTGCATGCATAAAATAATTGTATTATTTTTAGTCACGGCTTCCATCTCTGCTCTGAAGAACCTCCTTTTCCTAATACACAACTTATCCCTCAATAAGATCTTGGGCAGATTCTGTAACTTTTTGGTCATGTTTGCTTCTTCAAGTGCAGGCCAGGTTAAAGTTTCAACCTCTAATGGATTTAAATCATATACCCCGCAAAGTTTTGAGCTCCTTATGTCTGTTCACAGGTCTCCCCGGGTGACAGGCAGTTATATATTGAGTATTAAAATTTTAGTACAGTTTTTCTTTTCTTTCTTTTTTTTTTTTTTGAGTTGGAGTCTCACTCTGTTGCCCAGACTGGAGTGCAGTGGCCACTCCCGGCCACCGCAGCCTCGACCTGCTGGACTCCGGCGATCCTTCCGCCTCAGCCTTCCAAGTAGCCGGAATTACAGGCATGCGCTACCACACCCGGCTGATTTTTTGATTTATTGTAGAGATGAGGTCTCACCTGCTCAGGCAGGTCTCGAACCCGTGGGCTTAGGCAATCCACTCACCTCAGCCTCCCAAAGGCGCGGGATTACAGGCTGAGCCACTGAGTATCAGCCCAGAATTTTTGGCATTATCTATGGAACAAATTATACTTGCCTCTACTCCTTTTTCTAAGGATTGATTTTGAACATAATTTTCATGAACTGAGAACTTCTCATGGAGATAGTTGAAGAAATAATGGTTACAAGTTGCTGATTACAGGTAGATATTAGGGAAAAGGAAAATACATAATGACACTTCTGCTTATAGATTACTTTGTAATCAATGCTAAATTTATTTAGTACTGTGCTAAATGCTTTCATATGCATGATTTAAATTGTTTCCAAACTCTGTGATCTAGGAAATGTAACTACCTCTATTTTATAGAAAATTGCTTAGAGCGGTTAGGGCCATGCTCTAGATCAGATCGCTAGTAAGATCCAGAGTGGACAGTTGAACACTGATAGTCCAATGCAAGTTCCCATTCTGACCAGTGTAACCTCCTGCCCTCCTGGGAATCTACACCCTACGCCCATCGCCATTGAGTCCTGCTAACTTGGGGACTCTCCTAGACCATTTCTCAAAATTCAGCCCCTCTCTCACCCATATGACTATACCCCAAGTTCACAGGGTATTCATATCAGTATTTAGTGTCATTTGTCCTCCCCACACGATCCTTTACACCTCACTGCCTCTGGTCTCTAAGGAATCCAGTGAATTTGCATCCACCTGTACCGAACTGAGCTGCAACTCTGCTAATAAATGCTAAGCTTGACGTGGAGTTCATCAATATTTTAGGCGTAAATAAGGGTGCAGGGGACAGGGAATTAAAAATAGGCATGCAGGGATGGGGAAAAATGTTCTCCTCTATAGAAAATGAAGAGAGATAGGGAAGGGAGAAGAAAATAATCCCATTAATACTTTTTGACTCTCAGAGGTCAATTTGAAATATTCAGGCTAGAAGAAAAAAAATCGATGTAATATAACAAACTTCATGGACAATTATAATTAGCTCTGGCAGTATTTTTGTTGTGTTCAAAGCATCTTTGAATATGAAATTGGGAAAGGCAATGGAATGGAAAAGAGAGAGCAGGAAGGTGACAGAAGGGAAGAAGGAGAAAGTCCAGATTGAGGCCAAGTGGGAGGGGGGAGAGATTTTGTGCTCAAGTTCCTCTGGCATTTTCTCAGCAGAGTGTCACCTGCCGAGTGAGGACAGCTATTGTCAAAGACGCCAGCAACAGTTATAGAAAACATCTGACCACAGTGCAAGATTATTTATAAATGGGTGAAAACAGACAGTAGAGAGTAAGGCAAGAGAGAGTTGGCAAAGTGAAATATGATGTACTCCAGTCCATGGTTTCCATTCCTGGTGTTATTTGGATGAAAAAGGTAACTCACAATTCATAATAAGCAACGATTCTGGGAGCTCTTGTAAGGAAGAGAGAGGAAGCACATTTTGCCGATGAATGGAAAGAGAGGTGACATAATCACAGGAAACACACTTCCCCACTTCCTCTCCCTCACACTCATTGCTCATTGCTAGTGGCACCTTACTCCCTGACATTCACAGTTTAGCGTTCACTGAAGATACACTGCGTCATTTGCCATGGGAAATGCAGGAGACATCGTAGACTGACTTTGAGCCCTAGGAACGGTCAATAGGTGGTTAGTATCAAAACTCCCCAAAATAGAAAATTCACTCAAATACACATTACAAGGAGGAAAATTGTATAGAGAGAGAGGCCTGGATCACTGTATTAGTGAAGGGAAAGGAAAAAGACTAAAATCTCAGATATGGATTGCTTTCATTTTCAGCTGATAGATGCTGAACTAAGATTGCACATCTTTTTGGCAATCTTAGTTCAGCATCTATCAGCCTTTATTGCCAGTATGGCTTTCTTATATCCAACCTAAATCACCCTTATCAAAGCTCAGATATATGTCCTAATGCAATGGCCATTCACAGATATAAAGGTTATTTCAAAAGTCACCACCTTAGATTTTACCTCTATTTTCCAATCTCTGAGCCATCTGTATGACTAGACACTGAAAATCTTTTCATGCTTCATTGAAACTGTACTTCATTCCTGAAGACTTCTAGTTTATTTATATACAAATTATTAAATACTTAACAATGTATCAGATCTTGTGAGGGATACAAATGGAGAGATACAATGTGTATTCCTCACCCCTTCAGAATCTCACAATCTATGATTACTAATTGTTAAATCACGGTAATAAAGACATATGGAGTTGCAAGAGAACCAGCATTTTTAACACACCAGCATTTTTAAACCATACACACCAGTGTTAATGACATTAATATGAACAAACCATGATGTTGATGTTGAGAACCATAGATGCCACAGGCTTGGAGCTATGTTCAGTTCCCAAGTAAGTTACCTTTTGGGTAAGTTACATTTCTCACTCAAAGTACTATATCTAAACACAAATCAACAAATAAAAAATTACTATTTGGATAAATCTGATGTTCTTTGACTTATAAGTATAAAAAGGCACGTCATTCATAAATGTCTATGTTTTATCTCTTTCCTTAAAAATACCACAGTTAGCCGGGTTTGGTGGCTCAGCCTGTAATCCCGTGCCTTTGGGAGGCTGAGGTGAGTGGATTGCCTGAGTCCGTGGGTTCGAGACCCACCTGGGCAGCGGGACCTCATCTCTATAATAAATCAAAAAAATCAGCCGGGCATGGTAGCGCATGCCTGTAATTCCGGCTACTTGGAAGGCTGAGGCGGAAGGATCACCGGAGCCCAGCAGGTCGAGGCTGCGGTGGCTGGGAGCAGCCACTGCACTCCAGTCAGGGCGACAGAGTGAGATTCCAACACAAAAAACAAAACAAAACCACAGTTGAAAATCCTTTATTCAACCCAATTTCCCAAGCTTAGGGGTTTTTCTGTGATATCCATAACATAATCATCCTGTTTTTAATCAAAAAGTCTCAGGGTTCCTTGCCTGTCTAGACTCCCTCTAGGGCCTTTTCTTAATCTCCCCACCTTGACCTCTGCAAAGCAGCCTCCCCCACTACACACACCCACTGTTGAATAAAGCCTCTTCTTCCTTTGAGTTATATGCACTGTCCCAACTCTGCTCTGATTGTGCTTATCCCACCTTAATTGATACCCAATTTGCTAGCTTTAAACGGGATGGTGGCCTAAGGTTCAGATTTCTGCCTCTGTCTCTCCCCTCCTGAAATAATCTCTTTCAGGGTCATCCGCTTCACCTAAGCCATTTCAGATGGCTCTCCATGGCCTCTGCTTTGAGTTTTAATCCTAGATTTGCCTTTGCCCTCTGAACATTTCTATGTGAAAGTCCCTCCCTTATCTTGAAGACTATACACCTAAAGTGAAGTTGTATTTCCCTTTCTATACAACTAAAATAGAGAGTACCCCTCTGATTCCTAAACTTTCCTATGTAATATTGTCTATTATTCCTGGAAGACATTGGGCACTCTAACATTACTTATTGAATATTGCTATTCCATGGCAGATGGAAAAAAATTGAAGTTGGGGTCCTGTATTATTTATCTTTGTATTTTAAGCATCAAAGGCAGCATTTGGCCAGTAACAGGTTTTTAATAACTAAGAGTTATGTGTATAGGTGGTCAGGTGTTCCTGGAGCCTCTTGAAATCCAGGCTTGGAATGTTCAAGACCTAGATTTGACCCATTTATCCCTTCAGGCCTGTGTTTACCCAGGCACAAACACTTGTGGATTTTTCTGTGGACAAATTTCTCCATGTCTACCTACTTTCCAGGGGGATCGGCCACCACCTCCCTTATCAGCTCCTTCTAGGCTGAGCTTCACCTCTATAGTTGCCTCTTGAACAACTACTCTTTCTTTGCCCTGCTGCCAAACAAATTCTAAAACATCGTGCCCATGGTGGCAAAAGCTGCTTAGTGGCTCTTAATTGAAGAGATGTTGATATATGAACTCAACAGCATAGCTTCCATTGCCTTCATGACCTAGTCTTAATCTTTCTCCCCAGTCTTATTTCTAACCATTCGGTTTTCCGATTTTTTTATCTGCTCTTTGCTAATCTGGTTCACTCATTTTCCTCTGCCCTATCTCTACACTTTTGTTTATGCTGTTCTCTATGCTTCCTCTCTGATAATGTTTCCCATCATGTTTTTTAGCCAATCTCACCCATCCTTCTAACTCAAGTTTAAGACCTGTGTGTTCTGAGAAGCCTTCCCAGCTCACTTTCTTGGAAGTGCTGGAGCTACTATTATCTGTATCATTCATTGGGTAATTAATCACATAATGCTTATGATATCCCCTGTGTTGCTGTCGTCTTAGGCTGCTATTTATCTCTCATAACGTTATTTAACTTTTCACTAATTTATGTCATGTTTCTACAACTAGATCATAAACTTGGCAAGGGCAGAGACCCTGTCTTATAACTTTTTGTATCCTCCATGGTATTTAGTATGGTATCGCATGCACAGTAGGCACTCAATAAATATGTTGATTTATTCTTTCCCCATTCTTCAAAGTCCAGTTAAATTCCACTTCTTTCATAAAACCTTCCCTTAAAAATTCTAGCACACATTTATTTTCCTCCCTCCGGCTCCATTGTACTTACTGCTTGTCTGCTCAGTGTACACATTATGGGGTATAATCCTGTTATGACATCTTGTGTATAAAATGTGTTTATCCTACTTAATAATCTGTTTCTTGAGAACAGAGCCATTGTATTTGAAGGTCTCTATATTCTTTTCAGGGCTAGGGATTGAATACATTCTTAATAAATATTTATTCATCTTTCTAAAATAGTTTTCAAATTCAAGTTAGGTATAATCTAAAAGGATACAAATTAAACAAGATATCCCAAAAAGGCTTGAATTGGAGTTGAATACAAGTGTTATCACAGTTTGTAATCGTTTATATGTAGGGGTCAACAATATGATGTATAATTTCTGTGTGTGAATTTCTATTGCAATAAAAAGATATCAAGTCACTTGCCTGGACTCTACTTGATGAGCTAAAAATAGACCTAAGTGAAGATATGCAATTATAGATACCTTGTGAAGGCTCTTTACTCAACCTGTAGTTAGCTTGTGGGGCCTTTTACTTGCTAGTAGCTACTTGTTTAGACACAGTATATGTAAACAGTGGCTTTGATGGCTAATATAAAATAATGCCTAATTTCCAAATTCTTAACATTTTATGTGATTCATCCGCTATGGACACTGTGTTAGCACTGATTGTACAAGGGTGAACAGAGTAGAAATGGCCCTTGCACTACAAGAAGAGAATGACTAAATAAGTAATCACAAGCAAATTGTGACAAATATTATGAAGACTACTGAAATGTTTTTTGATGTGGGTAGTGTCTTAGTCTGTTCAGTCTGCTATTACAAAATATCATAAACTGAGCAGCTTAGAAACAACAAAATTTATTTTTCATAGTTCTGAAGGCTGAGAAGTTCAAGATCAAGGTGCCAGTAGATCTGGTGTCTGGTGAGAGCCCAACTGTTTTCTAGTGCAGAGACGGTGCCTTCTGGCTGAAGGGAAAAACAAACTCCCTCGAACCTCTTTTATAAGGACACATTCTATTCATAAGGGCTCCCCCCTCATGATCTAATCAAGTCCCAAATGCTCTGCCTCTTAATATTATCACATTTGAAATTCAGTTTCAACAAATAAATTTGAGGGGACACAAACATTCAGACATAGCAGATAATAAGAGATGGATTCTCAAAAAAACATATTTACACTGAGGACTAGAGGATGAAAAGGAGCCAGGGAGGAGCTAGGAAAATAGCATTCCAGGGAACTGCATGTGCAAAGACCCTGCAGCAGATTTGAAAAACTGAACGAAGGGCAGTATGGCTAGAACATAGTGAGTGAAGCGTTTTTCATAAATAGCATTTAAGACATTAAAGACATGACTCCTTTAAGTCCCTGCTGAATGCCAGACTCCAAGCCTCCTCCAGCCATGCTCTAGGAGGGAGATCTTGATAACAGAGCACTATGGGTTGTGGTTGATTAAACAGGCATCTGGAGGCAGAAAAGACACTGAACTGTATGACAGAGATCCAGGTTAACTTCCCACTTAAACCACTATAAGGTAGCTGTGTGAACTTGGCCAACTCATTTCACCTCTCTGGTCTCTTTCTGTTGTGTGACACAAGTAATTTATCCATTTATTTATTCAGTTAAACAACTATATACCAGGTACATGTTCTGTGCTCGGGCACAATGTAAATACGGGGGATACACAGTGAGAAATACAGAGGACAAAATTTCTGCATCATGGAGTGTGCATTCCAGTGAGAGCAAAAAAACTATATTCTCTCTCTCTCTCCCCCTCCCCCCGCCCCACCTCACTCTTACTCTCACCCTCCTCAAGCTCTCACACACAATCAGTGTTAAAAGTCAGTAAAGCAAGGAAGAGGTAAATGGCAATGGAGGACAGTCGGGGAAAGCCATACAAAGAAGATGACCTTTGAGTGAAGGTTTAAAGAGGTGAGGTTGTGGACCAAGTGGAAACCCAGGGAGACCAGCAAAGGTCCTGTGGCAGTAATGTGTCTGTCATGTTCAAGAAGAGGCAAGGAGGACGCAGCATAAAAAAAAAGATAATTAGAGTGATTATAATTGATCTTAAAATATATCTTTCTCCACACAATCCAGGGGTTCCACGCTAATCTGCAGAGGGGATTATCCACAGATGAGTGGTTGAAATTGACATACTGCACCAACATGCACAACAATGTGGAAGTCACAGGCTTCCTTGGTTCCAGCGCACAGTCCGTCTAACCCAGGAGCGGTGGCAAAGGGGGAAAAGAGTGTGATGAAGAGACTGTCAGTCGTATGAGGATCCAGAGCAGGAACACGGGAGACGGACAGGGAATGAGTGCAGGGAGGGCAAGGCCCCAGGGAAGAGTGGGGTCTAAAATATGCACAGTGTGGGAGAAAGTGGTGCAGCCCAGGGGAGACCACCATTAAGGCCCAGCGAGCTGCAACACCTTGCCAATGGTGAAAATAACTGACCTCAATCAGTGTGAATTCAAGGAAGTAAGTTTAGAGACAATGGTCAATTCTAAAACTGAAACAAATGAAGGGAAGCAAAGCAGTTCTCATCAAAGAAATCTTGCCAGGAAAATGAACCAACACAGAGACCAAGTCTGGGTCTAACCAAGATTTCTCAAACACCTCCTGGTCGCCCGGCAACCCTCACTACTCCTGAGGACAGCCATTATTCCCCCTTTTCTACAGGAGAGAGGTGTGTTGGTTTTTCTAACCCACCGTCTTCCTGGCCTGTGTGTGTTGGCACACCATGCACCTGTGTGTGTTGGCACACCAGGGTGAGGTGCTGCTCCTTCTGCTACCGGGTGACTGGAGCCATGGGAAGTGCCCTAACCATGGGTAGCTTCTTGTCATGGTCCGTTGCACAAACATAATCACTTTTTACATGGAACATGAGAAAGGCTGGGATTTATTCAAAGGTTCTCTAAAAAGAAGAGGAAGAAACATAGCTAATAAAAAATAATATCTCATGGTTGAAAATCTTGTGCTTTCCAAAGTAAGGCCAGGGGTGGGGGTGGTGAGAGAATTTTCTTTGTTTTCTGAGCACCTGATGGCTGGAGGGTTACAAGTTTGGAGGAGCTGGGTCCAAGCAATGAAGAGGTGGAAAGTGAATTAGAGGACTGCTGGGGAGGAGATAGTGGGGCTGGGGAAACCAGGAAACTTCAACCAGTGAGTGAGTCTGGGCGTTGCATGAAGCAGGGAGAGGGAGAAGAGAAGATGTTAGTAGGGAGATGGAAAGTCTTGGGAGAGACCTGTTCATGTGTACTTAGAAAGCTTTACTGTGGAGATTCGCAGTGTAACCCTTCCCAACTGTTCTTAAAATGTCTTCAATAAATTACACATTGCTCTATAATCTGTGTGGTATTGGTGGACTCACTGGGTTGGAGGAGAGAGGTACTGAATCCTACTGACTGGGTAGGCAAAATAGCCTGTCTAGACAGGTAAATCAAGGACATGTGCCTACATGCAGGTGGGGAAACTGAGGCCTGTACTCTACTTTCCCAGAGCAGAGGGCAGCAAGTTAGAGATCTTTCAACTTCCAAAGCCAGAGCTCTTCCCACTCCAGTGTGCTGTGTCCTGGGACCATTTGGTTGGTGTCTCAGCAGTGACTCCAAAAATTCTGGCCTTGAAACGGTTTGTGTTTTTTTCCACCAACCTGATCACTGGATAACTGTAACATGTGCATTTTTTCTGTGTGAACACAAAATCGATTGAAAACAGCAGAAAAAGAACCAGAAGAAAGAAACAAACAGAAAGTTCTATAAGAATTCACAGGAGCTAGGTCAAACACTAATGAAAATGTGGCTAATTGAAAAAAAGGATGCTCAGTTTTACTGGAAATCATAGAAGATGAGCACATGCAACCTTCACTAGTCTTTCAGTTCAGTAATGAGAAAAGCAGAAGTGGTTTTCCATTAGAGAGAGTTCAGCAACCATGGTAAATCAGAAAACATGTACTTCCAGGGGTAGCATATATAGTGATATAAACAAATTATCATTGTTGTTGTTTTAATTTTAAAGTTGGCTTCCCTAAAATAATGCCTGAAGGCTGGGCAGGGAGAGAAATGAATCAGAACCCAAAGACTGCATGTTTTTTGTGTGTTTCTGTCCTCAAGCTTCTGCTGGGACAGGGTTTATGCATCATTTGAGTAGCAAATAGCTCACCTGAGGGAGCAGTTTCTGCAGCTGCTGGCTGATACTTTTTTGTGCCTGACTGTTTGCATAGAAATATAAGGAAGTATTAGAACTGGTGAGAAGAACCTGCATCTTCAGAAGAGTCTCTTAGCTTTTTCTGGACCTAAACCCCTTCAAAGATCTGAAACAATCAAAAGACCCTCCATATCGTGCAATGGCACAGAGGCACATGCATGCAAAGTTTGCATGTAAGTTGTCAAGGAGTGGAGGTAGAAGGATAGGCGTGGAACTCCTGAGAGCTCCTAGGTAGGGTTTCTCAGAGTGAGATCACTGAAAAATGTACATTAGAGAGACCCAAGTTGCTAATGAAAAGGCAGGTAGGCTCCCAGCCCCACTCTAGATTCTCAGAAGAATCTGTAAATGTTAGATTCCAGTGTCTCCATTTTATCCCACTCTCCAGGTAATTCTTATGCACACAAGAGTTTGAGAACCTTGGCCTAGCGTATCTGTGAACCCAGATTTAGGACTCCTGTTTTCTAACCACCTAAAAATACTTATTTTACGTGCAGATTCATACTCAAAAACTGTGATAGAATAGGTCTAAAATGAGATGCAGAAATCTACATCTTAATCATTTGTGGGACTCTGGTACAAGGATCCAACACCACACTTAGAGCAATGGCCTAGAGGAACGATTCTGGAGAAGTTCGTTTTGGAGATTTTCGCCTAGTTTTTGTATCCCCTATGTGCCTCATGCTGGAGCCGACTCTCTAGTACTCAGAAATCTTCCATTATAGCTTCACATTTATAAAAAAATGTATTTTAGACCTAGTAATCACTTTTCTTTATCAGAGAAATTAGACAATTCATTTTAAAACAACATTTAATGCATATGTTGTAATGAATATGCAAAAGTTCAAGTTGCTTAAGCAAAAGGTATTAGTTTGGCATTCCTCCTACCAAAAACAATGACTAATGATGGGCTCAAAAGCAGAGTTATTTTTCTCAACTTAAGGAAGTGCATTCTGCCCGTATTCCTGAGTTTACAAGGTAGACTGATTTTGTATGCTTTGGGGTAGTATTATTGTGAACAGTATGTGTTTCTCTTTCATAATACTTTGCCACCAGGAATGCAATAGAAACTATTGTCTCTCCAGTTATTTTTGCAGTAACCTGGATCACTTAAAATCTTTGCTGCATATTTAAGAGACCAACAACTAAATGTAGAGTGTCAAATGTCTACTTGAGTGTAGATTGCTCTCAATAGTGCTATTTGATGAATTCTAAACTGTCCTAGTCAATTTTGTATTCCTCTGAAGAACTTAAAGATCTTTGGTAGGAAACAAAATATATAACTTCATCTTCTGTAAAATCAGATCATTGTAATATGGCCCTTTGAGGCATTGAGGGTATGACTTGAATGTTTGTGCTTACCAGTTACGCTAACAAATACTTAGAGAAATTAAAATATTCAACTAGCGTCCCACACACAGACCATGCTTCAGTGATGTTTATGCTCTTTGTTACTAAAAGAGTCATGATGCGAAGATCTTCACTATGAATTGCACTGTAGGTCCTGTCTTCATTCCCAAGGCTTTAAATACCATCTATATGCTAATGACTTCCAAATTTATATCTGTCACACCACCCCCTTCTCTGAGCCCAAGACTTATATATCCATCTTGCTATTAGCAGCTCCCTTCAGAAATCTCATTGGCATCTCAATATTAGCATGATCCAGTCTTCACCATCTCAGTGAAAGGAACCACAATGCACCCAAGTGTGGTGCAAAAACCATAGAAGCCTCTTCCCTCTCTCTTACCCCTACATCTCATGGAGACCCTCATGTATCACCCAGGATGTATTTTAAAGTTAGAGATGAGGGTCTATCTTTGCTAACTTTAAGATATATCCCCAATCTAACTTCTCATCACAGTCCAAACCACTAACACTTCTCATTCCTACCACCTCAGTCACTTCTTGACTGGTCTTTCTACTGACTACATGGTAGAATATTCTGTGTGTGTTTCCTTTTTATATAAAGTTTTATTATTTTATTTTTATTTATGCATAATGTTTATACATGGTTTCAAGTACATGTGATAATTTAATACATTCATATAATTTGTAAAGATCAAATTAGTGTACTTGGGATATTCATCACCTAAAATGCTTGTCTTTTCTTTATACTAGAAACATTCCAGTTCTTGTCTTCTAGTTATTTTGAAATATACAATAGCTTCTTGTAAACTATAGTCATCCAACTGATCTATCTAACACTAGGTCTTATCTTTTCTATCATACTATATATTTGTACCTATTAATTGAGCCCTCATCATCCCTCCTTCCTCTACCCTTTCTGGCCTCTGGTAACCACCAACTTTCTGTCTTCATGAGATCCACTATTTTAGCTTCCTCATGTAAGAACATGGAACTCCTGAAACCTCTTGAGATCTCCTAGGCAGGGTTTCTCAGAGTGAGGTGGCTGAAAAACATACATTAGAGAAACTCAGGGTGCTAATTAAAATGCAGGCAGGCTCCCAGCTCCACCCTAGATTCACAGAAGAATCCGTAAGTGTTAGATTCCAGTGTCTGCGTTTTAGCCCACTTTCCAGGTGATTCTTGTGCACCTAAAGTTTGAGAAACTTAGCATGTCTGTGGACCCAGATTTAGGACTTTCAGTCACCTAAGTGCGTTTATTTTAAGTGCAGATTCATACTCAAAAACTGTGATGGAGTAGGTCTAAAATGGGTGATATTTGTCTTTTTATGTTTGGTTTATTCCACTTAACATAAGGACCTCCAGTTTCATCCATGTTGGTGCAAATGACAAGGTTTCATTCTTTTTATGGTCGAATAATATTTCATTGTGTGTGCATACACACACACACACACACACACACACACACACACACACACACATACAAACACACACGTGACATATATATATCACATTTTCTTTATCCATTCATTCATTGATGCAAAGTTAGGTTGATTCCTTATTTTGACTGTTGTGAATAGTGCTGCAATAAACATGAAAGTGCAGATGTCTTCTTGATATATTAAATTCCTTTTTTAGATATATACCCAGTAGTGGAATTGCTAGATCATATCTTAGTTTTTTGAGGAGCCTCAATACTGTTCTACATCGTAGCTGTGCTAATTTACATTTCTACCAATAATGTACCAGCATCGCCCTTTCTCCACATCCTTAACAGCATCTATCATTGCCTATCATTTTTATAAAAGCCTTTTTAACTGGACGAGAAGATATTTCATAGTAGTTTTGATTTGCATGTATCTGATGATTAATGATGTTGACCATTTTTCATATACCTGTCGACCATTTGTATGTCTCTTTTGAGAAATGTCTTTTCACATAATTTGCCTATTTTTAAATTGGATTTTATTGTTGTTACTGAGTTGCTTGAGCTTTTTATATATTCTGCTTATTAATCCCTTGTCAGATGGATAGTTTGCAAATATTTTCACCCCTTCAGTGGGTTGTCTCTTCACTTTGATTGTCTTCTTTACTGGGAAGAAGTTTTTAGCTTGGTATAATCTCATTTGACTATTTTTACTTTGGTTACCTGTGCTTTTGAGGTTAAAAAGAAAACCCTGGGCTACACAAATGTACTGAAACATTTTACCAATTTTTTTTTGAGTTGTTTTATAGCTTCGTGTCTTATATTTAAGTTTTTAATCCTCCTTGATTTGATTTTTGTGTATGGTGAGAGATAGGAACCAGTTTCATTCTTCTGTATATAGTTATTCAGTTCTTCCAACACCATTTATTAAAGATAATGTTCTTCCCTTATTGTATGTTCTTGATGTTTTTGTCAAAGATGAGTTGACTACAAAAGAATGGATTTATATCTGGATTCTCTATTTTGTTCCATTGGTCTATATCACTATATTTATGTCAGCACCATGCTGATTTGGTTACTACAACTTTGTAGTAAATTTTGAAGTCAGATAGTATGATGCCTGAAGCTTTGTTCTTTTTTGCTCAGGACTGCTTTGGCTATTCAGGGTCTCTTGTGGTTTTTTCTATTTCTGTAAAGAATGTCATTGGTATTTAAATAGAAATTGCATTGAATCTATAAATTGCTTTGGGTAGTATTATCATTTTAACAATACTAATTCTTTTAATTCACGTGCATGGGATATCGTTCCATTTTTTGTGTCCTCTTTAATATGTTATAGCTTTTTGGTGTATAGTTCTTTCACTCCTTTGGCTAAATTGATTCCCAGGTATTTCAAATTCTTTGTAGCTATTGCAAATGAAATTGCTTTCTTGGTTTCTTTTTCATATTGTTCACTATTGGTGTATATAAGTGCTACGGATTTTTTACCTGTTGATTTTGTATCCTGCAGCTTTACTGGATTCAATTATCAGTTCTAACAGTGTTTTTGATAGAGTCATTAGGCTTTTCTAAGTCTAATATCATGTAATCTGCAAGTAAGGATAAGTTGCCTTCTTCCTTTCCAGTTTGAATGTCCTTTATTTCTTTCTTTTACCTAATTCCTCTGGTCAAGACTTCCAGTACTATAGTGAATAAAATGGTTAAAGTGGGCATCCTTGTTTTATTCTGGATGTTAGAGGAAAGGTCTTCAAATTCTTCCCATTTAGTATGATATTACTATGAGTGTGTCATATATGGCCTTAATTATTTTGAGGTATGTTCTTTCTATACCCAGTTTAGTGAAGGTTTTTTTTTTAATCATAAAGCAATGTTGAATTTTATCTAATTCTTTTTTGGCATCTATTGAAATTACATAATTTTTGTTCTTAATTCTGTTAATGTGATATATCCCATTTATTGATTTGTGTATATTGAACCATTCTTGTTTTCCTGGGATGAATTCCACTTGATCTGGATGAATGATCTTTTTAATGTGTTGTTGAATTAGTTTGCTAATATTTTATTGAGAATTTTTGCATCTATGTTCATCAGTGATATTGGCCTATAGTTTTCTTTCTTCAGTGTGTCCTTGTCTGGTTTTGGTATCAGAATAATGCTGATCTTGTAGAATAAGATTGGAAGTACTTCCTCCTCTTTAAATGTTTATGAAAAGTTTAAATAGAATGGTATTAGTTCTTTAAAAGTTTGGTAGAACTCAGCAGTGAAGCCATCAGGTCCCAGGCTTTTCTTTGGTAGTAGACTTTATATTATAGCTTCTGTCTCGTTATTCATTATTGGTTTATTGAGGTTTTCTATTTCTTCATGGTTCAGTCTTGATAAGTTGTATGTGTCCAGGAATATATCCATTTCTTCTTGATTTTCCAGTTTGTTAGAATATAGTTTATAATAGTCTCTAATTATTCTTTTTACTTCTACAGTCTCAGTTATGTCTCCTTGTTATTAGGGTCTTCTCTTTTTTTCTTAGTTGAGCCAAAGTTTTGTCAATTTTGTTAATATATTCAAAAATACCAAATTTTTGTTTTATAGATCTTCTGCGTTTTTTATTCTCAATTTTCTTTATTTCTCCTCTGATCTGTATTGTTCTTTTCCTTCTACTAATTTTGAGTTTGGTGTATTCTTGCTTTTATTTCTTGAGCTGCATCATTAAGTTGTTTATTTGAAATCTTTCTACTTTTTTGACAAAAGCGTTTACTGCTATAAACTTCTCTTAGTTTATAGTACTCTTAGTACTGCTTTTGCTGTATCCCATATATTTTATGTTGTATTACCATTTTTTCACCCCTTCACTTTTGTTCTGTGTGTTTCTTTATAGGTGAAGTGGGTTTCTTGTGGCCAGCATATAATTGGGTCTTGTTTCTTTATCCATCTATCCATTCTGATTTTTAATTGGAGAAGTGAGTCAATTTACATTCAGTGTTATTATTGATAAGTAAGGACTTACTACTGCTATTTTGTTTTCTGATTGTTTTCTAACGTCTCCCTTTCTTACTGCTTCCTTTGTCAAGTGATTTTTTTTTTCTGGTAGTATGCTTTAATTTGTTGTTTTTTTAATCTTTAGTGAATATATTATAGGTTTTTGCACTGTGGTTACCATGAAGCTTACAAAAAAACACCTTGTAGATATAAAATTTTATTTTAAAAAGATGATAAGTTATCTTAGATCACAAAGAATATAAACAAAGAAAAACTCTTTACACTTTAATTTCTCCCCCACCCCTCACATTTTGACATCTAGTTGTCTTAATTTACATGTTTATATATTACCTATCTCTTAACAGGTCACTGTAGCTATCGTTGTTTTTGATAGTTTCTCATTTGGGCTTCATATTAGAGTTATGAATGGATTGCACACCACAATTACAGTATTAGAGTATTTTGGGTTTTTCTGCGTAATTTTACCAGTGGGTTTTATACCTTCAGGGTTTTGTTTTTGTTCTTATGTTAGTGTTTTTCTCTTTCAAATTAAAGAACTCCCTTTAGTATTTCTTATAAGAAGAGTCTGATGGTGATGAATTCTCTCAGGTTTTGTTTGTCTGGAAAGACTCTGTCTCTCCTTTATGTTTGAAGGGTAACTTTGCTGGATATAATATTTGTGGATGGCAGTTGTTTTGTTTTTTTCTTTTTTTTCCTCTCAGTACTTTGAAAATGTCATTCCACTCCCTCTTGAACTGTCTGGTTTCTGTTGAGAAATTGCCAAATTAAATAGACTTCCTTTATACAGTATTTGCTTATTTTCTCTTGCTGGTTTTAGGGCTCTTTGTCCTTCATCTTTGAGAGTTTGATTACTATATGCCTTGGCATAGCCCTATTTGGATTGAATCTGTTTGGTGTTCTTGATCTTCCTGTACATGGATATTTTTATCTTTCTTAAGTTTTAGATTGTTTTCTGTTATTATTTCTTTGGATAAGTTTCTACTTTTTGCTTTTACTTAACTCCCTCTTTGGACTAAAAATTCTTAGATTTTTGTCTTTTGAGGTAATTTTCTATATCTTGCAGGTGATCATCATTGCTTTTCATTCTTGTTTATTTTCTCTCTGCTGACTGTATAATTTCAAATAGCCTGTCTTTGACCCCACTGACTCTCTCCTCAGCTTGATCTAGACAGCTGTTGAGAAAAATTCAATGACTTTTTCAGTTTCTCAGTTCCTAGATTTCAGTTTGATTTCTATTTTATTTCACTCAGTTAAATTTCTTGGATAAATGTCTGAATTGCTTTACTGTGTTGTCTTGGAGATCACTGAGTTGCCTTAACAACTGTTTTGAATTCTTAGCTAGAAAGCTCACATATCACTATCTCAGGATCAGTTACTAGTTCCTTGCTTTGTCTACTTGGGGAGATCACAGTTTCCTATGTGCTGTTGTTTCTTGTGGATATACATCTATGTCTTTGTACTGAGGGATTATTTATTTCACTCTTCTCTGTCTGGCTTATTTTGGGATATTTCTCTCTTCAGGTACTCTTGGTACTTCCTATGGGTTAAGGAAGAGACAAGCCTCTCACTAAAGAACCCAAGACATTGAGGAAGCTAGTTGTCTACCTGGATCTCACTTTTTCCTGTGTAGAAATAGTAAATAAGGAGAAAATGATAGTGCTCTTAGCGTTGGGTAGAATGAGGGAGCAACATCATGAATATAAAAATTCAATTCTCTTACTTTCTGCTCAAAATTTTTTCACTTCTCTGTGGCCCTGAGAACTATCTCATGCTCATATTTGAGTTATGAGCTATTTCTGAAGACAATTTCAGCACTGTATTTGTTTTTTATTTTCTGTGGAGAAGAGTGAAGCCAGCTTGCTTCCATGCTGTCATTTTGGAACTAGAAGTCCATAGTTTCTCAATTAAATAACCCACCCAAGAAATGTGTCTGTTTCACATGTCATTCTCTGAGAGCCTAACCCAACTGAGAGTAGTACTGACTTGAAAAGGGATAAAGCAAGAGGGGGCGGGGTACAGGGGGAAAAAAAAGAAAAGGGTAAAGCTTTTAAGTTTTATAAGGTCTCACTTGTCTATCTTAGCTTTTGTAGCATTTGCTTCATGAATTCATTGCCTATTCCAACATTCAAAGGGAGTATGTTTCCTGTGTTTTCTTCTAGGATTCTTATATTTTGAGGTACATTTAGGTCCTTGATCCATTTTGAGATGATTTTTGTATATGGTGATAGGTAGGGGTCCAGTTTCATTTCTCTTCATGTAGTTAGCCAGTTTCCCGGTACCATTTGCCAATGATTGTTATTGGTGGATTTGTCGAAAATGAGCTGGTTGAGTAACCATGTTTTTACTTCTGGAGTCACTGTCCTGTTCCATTGGTCTATGTGCCTATTCCTGTACCAACACCATGCCATCTTGGCTACTGTAGCCTTGTTTGTTTGTTTTGTTTTGTTTTTTTGAGTTGGAGTCTTGCTCTCTAGCCCAGGCTGGAATACTGTGGAACACTCACGGCCACCCTAGCTTCAACCTGCTGGGCTCCAGCAATCCTTCCACTTCAGCCTTCCAAGTAGCTGAAACTACAGGCACGTACTACCATGCCTGGGTAATTTTTATCTATCTATCTATCTATCTATCTATCTATCTATCTATCTATCTATCTATTTATTTATTGTAGAGACAAGGTCTCACCAAGTTGCCCAGGCTGGTCTTGAACCCACGGGCTCAGGCAATCC
Organism: Cephalopachus bancanus; assembly: GCA_027257055.1. Lineage (NCBI taxonomy): Eukaryota > Metazoa > Chordata > Mammalia > Primates > Tarsiidae > Cephalopachus > Cephalopachus bancanus. Next base: position 638,338 of record JAPVLO010000382.1, on the reverse strand, counting down.
ATTTGCCTCAGCCTCCCAAAGTGATGAGATTACAGGCTGAGCCACTGAGCCCGGCCAGCCTTATAATAAAGTTTAAAGTCTGTAGGTGTGACATCTTCTGCTTTTCCTTTTGTAAAGCATTGTTTTGACTAGTCATGCTCCTTCTTGTCTCCATATGAATTTCTGTATTGTTTCCAGGTGTGTGAAAAATTATATTGCTAATTCAATGGGTATTGCATTGAATCTGTTGATTGCCTCGAACCAACTTGTTGCCCATCAAAAGTGAACTGGATAGAGAAAATGTGGTACATATATGTGATGGAGTATTACACAGCCATAAAGAAGAACAAAAGCATGGCCTTCACAGCAACTTGGATGTAGTTGGAGGGAGACCATCATACTAAGTGAACTACCACAGAAACAAAGAACTAAATACCGTGTGTTCTCACATATAAGTGGGCCCTGGGGTGTTTTATTTCTTGCTACCTATTACTGTTTCTACACTGGAAAAAGTGAGATCCAGGTGGACAACTAGCTTCCTCACCATGTTGGCATATTAGCACAAGGGTGGGATTGGCAGTTGCTGGGCACTGCTAGGGGAGGAGGGAAAGAGAAGGGTGGGGGGAGGGACATGTGACAACACAGTGGGTCCACTAGCAGGGAGAATGAGGGCCAGCTAGAAACCCAAACTTCACCTGCATATGGTCTATTTATATAGTAAATCCCAACTTGTACCCCACAACTCTATAATAAATAAATATATTTTTTTAAAAGATAAAGTTTTGTCATGCCAGGTAATATAATTTCAAATATATTATATTTTTTAGAGTCCTGTGGTATCTCAAGTCCTGGTAGGTACCAATAGTGAGGGGTTTTTGGTGAGAAAGGAGAGGTGGAGAACCTAGGTACTGAATCCTCCAGGTCCACCAACACCAGACATGCAGCCCTCTGAGGGTGTAGACTCTGGCTTCTTTAGCTTTGTATGGCCATCACTAGTAAAAGTCTTAATCATTGCTCAATAATTGTTATTTGATCCTCAGATTCCCTGAGCACAAGTAGATACCCACCCATGCCATTGGCCTTCTTTGTTAGACCCTTCTGCAGATTCTGCACCTTGGTATGTCTGGGGAAGCAAATCTGGTTGAACAAAGACTTGACCAGAGTGGATGATATGCTCCTTTTTCCAAACCCATCTAGGCAACAATTAAGTCTCTGGTAATATAGAAAGCAGCAGTTTCCAGTGATTTGGTTATCTTTCTACTTCCTTTCCTCAAGGGAGGAAAGGTTGTTGAAAGTAAGAAGAGATAAATGCTACCACCCTGAATAATTGTTAGTGCCAAATAAATGGTCTGTCAAGTTTCTGTGCTCCAAACTGAGCAGCTGGAAGGACTACAAGAGAGGAGACAGTTTCAGAAAAGCAATTGGTCTCAAGAAAGTTTCCTTGGAAACTTAGTTTAAAATTGGCTTGGATAGGAACCCAACCTCATTGATTAAACACTGACTGAAAGACCATAGGGTAATGATAAATTACCAAGGAACCCATTTGAGGGTAAGTGTCCAATTGGTGCCACAGGGTTTAGAGTAAGAACCTGTCTTCCTTCACAACTTTATTAATGATCTGGAAGTGGTTAGAAATGGTATGTTCATGCTCGATTGGGAGCTAGTATAAGCAAGAAAGTGGTAGAATAATGATATAAATAGACTAAACAAAGTGGAAAATAGCCCCATGACACTTGGCTTAGAAAAATAAACTTTAAGATTTTTTAAAAACAGGGGTATAAAGGGAGCTAAGAGAATTGAAAAGAAAATACTTAATAGATATAACAAATCTTGTTATATCAGGTTGAATAGCAAGTGTGAAACCCTTTGGAGTGTTGGATAGCCAGAGGAGAAAAAGGATCCATGAAGGAGGCAGGAAACATGTTGAAGTGAACCCCCTCCACACACAATACCAAAACTGGCCTAGCAATCCCACACACTCTCTCTGGAATTCTTGAGTGTGCCCTAGAGGAAGCAACATGATGAGAGTTCTGTGGCTAGGTATGGGTTCCTGATACTTACAAGTTAAGGGAAAGGTTTTGGGAGGAAGATTCAATAATTGGGAGATCTATACCTTGTTCATGGTCAAGGAGGATACTCTGGCAGGAACCAAAATGTCCTGGACCTAGTAAAAAAAATGGAGCTAGACAAAACTCCCAAGCCTGAGCAAATGATGTTTGCATCATAAAGTGGAACAGTTTATGCAGAGGAAAATGAAGGGCTGAGGTCTGACAGAAAGCAAAAGAGAACTTTAAATACATCTTTTTGGAAATAAAGTCATAAAACCAAATATAGAATAAAAGCAATCATGGGTGAGGCACCGAGTAGTGCTCAGAAGAAATGAGCATGCCAATGTTGACATGGATTTTTATGACTTCACATGTTAATGTTTCAATGCACAGACTCATGCCAAAAAATAAGTGGTCTTAAAATCTGTCACAAAGAAATAAGTACTATATCATAGGAATGATTGAAACTCAACGGGTATGCAGCAGATGAGTGACAAGTTACTGGAATGAGAGTCAGGAGAACTGGGTCTTTGAGGTCTGTGCCTCTGCTACCAATCTAAACGTGGCCATAGAAACTTGTACCTAAACCCCTGCTTAAGGGGATGAGGAACCAGTTTACTGAAGTGCCCACCACTCTCTGCCCCAACCCTCTCAGCCAAAAACTTTTTATTTCCTGCTTTGGGAATATCAAAATAAGAATAGCTAAATGCCATCATAAAGAGAAGTGAATGAGGGAGAGTAGGAAACGATTAATGTACAAAGGCATATTTAGATGTGTTTATCGAACATAGAGCTTAGAAACTGAGGGCAAAAATGGCATGGGGGAGATATATGGTTAAATAGTGTCCACTCAAAATTTATGTTCACCCAGCACCTCAGAAGGTGACCATATTTGGAAATAGGGTCTTTGCTGACATAATTAGTTTAAGATGAGGTCAAAGTAAACTACTGTGGACTCCAATACAATGTTGGTATCCTGTTAAGAGAGAAAACAGAGACACAGAGAAATAAACAGGGAGAATATCCTGTGAAGACCAAAGCAGAGACTGGGTCACACATCTACAGACCAGAATTGCCAAAAATTGCTGGCAACCACCAGAGGCAAGAAAGCCTTCTTTCCTAGAGTCTTCAGATGAAGAATGACCCTGTTGACATCTTGATTTCAGATTTTTAACCTGCAGAACTATGAGAGTATACATTCATGTTGTTTAAACCATCCACTTTGTGGTACCCTGATATGGCATCCCTAACAAACTAATGCAGGAAGTGATCAATTGCATGCAAATAAAAGGTAGTTAAGACTAAAGACAGTAAAAAAAACTTTCATCCTGGCATGTCTCCAGGTCATGAGGGAAGATCCAAACTAGACTTGGGTTTGTGACTGAGAACACTGCTTCTACCGGAGGAAAAAAAAACTCAGAGATGAAGGAAACTCTTGGTCAAAGACATTTGTGTTAGAAACAGAATGGAAGTAATAATATTTTATTAAATCCTAAATAAATTCTAATCAATAAACCCCAAATCAGAAACATAATCTAACAGATATTTTTTTGAAGGGGGTATTATTTAAACAAAAAGTTTTAGTGATATAAATTAAATTATACCACTTTCACTATATATGTGTAATCCCCTTTGTCAAAATAATGGTTGTATTAATAAACTTAGTGGTCCAAGAAAATCCAGGTGGAATTCAGGTGTTAGAAGCCAATATTTCTATGGTCCAAGGCATTGAACCTGGTTAAGTACCTACTATGTGCCAGGCACACTGATAAGGGTAAAATACAATTGTTGAAGCCATCAGGTGGGAAATAACATTTCCTTAATTCCAATACTCTCACAAATTTCCACTCACAAATTAAATGTTTAGTAAAGTTTTGTCTCCCAGCAGTTCTCTTAAAACATAAACACTATGTCCCTGAAGGGACTTACTACAAGTCACTGAAACCTTGGTGGTCAAACTTGAAAGCAAGTGAGCAAGGCATGAATTGCGGGATGCGGATCAGCCTTGGGGTTGGGGCAGATGGACTACCGAGGAAGGATCTGTGGTGAGGCGCTCAGATGATCTGGATCCCACATAAGGATACCAAACACCTGAAGGAGACAACACAAAGAGAGGGAGGAAAAGCAAAGGAAGAGGCTTGAGGATGTCAAAGTAAACTTTGCCAGCTTCACGATTCTGCCATCTGGAGCTCTGAAATGTCAGGTGCATGCAATTTAGAGAATCACAGCAAAGCTAGTTTTAGTGCTGTTGCCATAATGTCTGCCTTGCCTTGGTTTACTTACTAAGCTATTTGTCTCAGAACAACAGCAGGCGGTGAACGCCACAAGTTATTTATATATGTCTTTTTTAATTACTTTTCCCTCTTTTACCTGCAGTCTGTTTTTCTACCATTTTTGTTTTTAAAACTCCAACAACAACCCTCTCCCCATCTCTCCATGGCAAGTGCAGCCCCAGCCCTACCTTCTCCCTGCACAGAGTGGGGTAGTCTGTTTGTAGATGAGCTTCAATAGCCCAATTGCTGGTATTCTGAACAGACCTTCAGTTTTGGATCCCAGTTTAAGCCCAGTCTCAAGCCCCAGAGATGCAGCTCAGCTGTCAAGATGCAGAGTGGGGAGGTGGTTGGGGCCTGACACAGACATTTCACGTCATGTGAAAGTTCATTTTATAATATAGACAGTGCTTCCCACACAGATCATGATTCCTGATCACAAGCATCAACCAGGATACTTATCATGTAAATTCTGGGGCTCCATCCCCGGAGGGGCCTGTGAGCCTGTGGTTTAGAGACTATCTCAAGTGAGCTTTCTGATCAGGGAAGCCCTGAGAGCACTTTCATGGCCAACAGGCACCACAGAGGATTTGGGGCAGCCGTGAAAGGTTATCAGGTGTGTAATCTCTAAGCATCAGTCTGGAAAGGCGGGAGGAGATGGATTGGAAGGTGATGAGACCACAGGTGGGGAGACCATTTAGGGGGCTGTTTCAATAATGCAGGAGAAAAAAAGATGAGAATCTGAACGAAAGCAAAAGCCAGTGGGAGCCAGAGGCTCATCAAGGTATTAGAATCAACAGGACTTAGTAAATGAGCAGGCAGCTCTGAGAGAGGCCCACCAACTCATGCTGAGCACCTCTCAAGGAAAACTCTTGATCTACTGAGTTCATTAAAATCAGAACCTGTAGGAAGCAGGAGGTTTCGTGGAACTCTGCTGAAAGTCTAAATGTGCTGAAACATGTTCTTTAACTTTCTGACCCAATTCCTGTCAGTCACTCTCTCTGGTTTTCAGTCAGAACAGTGTTTTTCGCATAGAAACCCCTGCAAGTGTCTAAGCTTCTTTAGACTCCAGCCTTAACCCTCCTCACTCTGCCATGCAGGCTGCCATTCTGCTTCTCCTTTCTGCATCCCTAGTCTCCAGGATCAGGGCTCTGGGTTGACCATACACAAGGTTGTGAGGACTCATCTGAGTTCCCCCAGTGTCCAAGGGCTGTGTTGAGCATGTGTAGGTCCTGTTTCTCAGCCCATCCATTTCCTCTATTCATGGACATTTATGCTTCCCACCCCATTAGGGCAACTTCTTCCTTGGCCTATCTCATCAACTCTCACACACTTTCCAGTCTTCTCACATACTTTTCTGTTCTCCCGCGCCCACGCCTTATAATTCTTTGTTGCTTCTCTTATTGACTCTGTGACTGAATGCTTTAATTAAAGCACCATAAAATGCCTTTTGAGATGGTTTTCCTTCAGTCCTGTATGCATTGGCCCCCATCTGTGTCACTTAACCCTCACAGTACTCCATGCAGCCTTCAAAGGTGGCTTAACACAGGAAACCTGGGTTTTCCAAAGCTCCATCTCACATCACAGAGGTGGAACACAGAGAGGGGAAGGGGCAGGAGACTCTTCCTCTTCTCTGCCATTTACCTTTCTTGTTTTTGTTGTTTGCTGTGGTTCTCCCTTTTCTGCTTAACCCTGATCTGACAGCTATGTGAAGAACAGATGGGGTAATAGTTCAGTGTTCAGAAAGCATGGGCTAGGATTAAATTCCCCGCACTCAGAAAAGAATGGGGCAGGAGGGCATGGGGGGTAGTCCAAGCAGGAGACAGTGGACAATGGACAGGAAGGCAGGGCAGAACATGAGGAGGTACCTTCCCCAGTCCCTGTAACAGATGTGAACAAAGCAGTTGCATTGTTAGTACCATGGCAGGAAGCCTGTTCCAGGAGGTGGACCCCAAGAGTGCATTCTGTGCCATGCAGTGGCGGCTGCAGTACAGACCATCGTGGCCTCACTTTGGGCCTGTGCCTGGCTTTCATGTAACCTTCCAAGGCACTGAGAGCTGACACGGCCACATGCCAGGTCCCTCCCAGCACACTCATGTCTCCTCTTGTTATGGACACAATTTGGCAGTGACCCTTTCCTAAGAGCCAAAAAGAAAAAAATCTTTTCATTTACAAAACAACAGATAAGGGCTTTCTCTCTCTGTCATCTTCCTGCTCATTTTTCTTCCATGTCTCAGATAAGGGAGGCAGAGTTGTTTAATTATGTTTTCAGTGTAAGAATGCAAACTCTTCCTTTCTGGAACGCCCAGAGTTCCCTTTGGGGCTGCTGGGCTTTTCCATGGGGCTGTTTTCTTGGAAAGAAATGTAACAGCTTTTCTGTCACTGAGAATGACAGACACACCCAGCCTCCTTCAAAGGTCACTGTCCAAGCCTGAGGAGCCCCAGGAATGAGGAATGGGCTCATGGTTAGTGCTCAATGCTGTTTCTGAAAGAATATTCTTAATTGCAGGTAGAAACTCTGGTCTTCTAAAACTCAAGCTTGAGACTGAGTTCAAATAAATAGATGAAATGAAATAAGGTTTCATCCTGGTGTGGGCCCGTGGGCCCTAAGACTGCTCATCTTGCCAGGGTAACTAATATTCATCAGCACACTATGTCTGTGCAACCTTCTCGCCTGTCAAAGCACCTTTACACCAATGATCTCAAGTGAAGCCCCTCAGCCATTTCTGAGAGACCAGAGGGCAGACGTAGTTATCCCAGTTTCACAGGGGGGCATAGAGAGATGAAGTGACACCCCCCCCACCCAAACACACGCCACACACTCATCAAGAAGTGGTGAACCAGTAAACAGGATTAGATTCACACTTTGCCTTCCAAGTTCCTACTGCCCCAGCAGCCATTACATCTGAGGCCTAAATACCAAGTCCTTAGCTTGAAACCTTCGATTTTCTCCTCCTCCTTCTCTTTTTCTCTTTACTTTCAGCCAGTACAGCCAGGTCCTACAGATACTTCTCACTCATCTATTTGTCACACAGGTAAGGGAGGCAGAACTGTTTTATAGACCCTGGGTACCTCAACTTTGAGATAATGTCCCACTTGCTTTGTCTATAGCTGGGATTCCTTGTCTTGAATCTATCCACAACATGTCTGCCAGATTCATCTTCCTACAATACTACTTGTTTACCTTCAATTGCCTTCTCTTTCCTAAAAGTTAAAATCCCAAATCTTAACACCTGCTGTTCAAGGTGGTTTCCATCTGGCCCCTGCTGACTTCCCAGCCTGGTCCCCAGTTAGTTACTCCATCAAACCAAACTTCCCTTCAACTAAATTTCCTGCTCTTCTTGGTTTTCTTCCAACATGTGTTCATTTCTGCCTCTGGGTAGTTGTTTAACTGTACTGGTTAAAAGTACAAAAATCTAGGTATTCTTTTTTTTTTTTGGAAAGCAGGATTTATTGAGAGGACAGAAAAGCTCCCACAGTGGGAGGGGACCCAATGGGGTTGCCCAGAATCTGGGTTTTCATTCTTGCTCTGCCTCTTGATTGTTGTGCAAGTTGGGCTACTTAGCCTTTCTTAGCCTCAGTTTCTGTACTTGTAAAATGGGGATAAAACTGGAATTTCTCACAGCGTCATAAAGGTGTTTGTCACAATGTTTATCCACAGGAAGTGCTTCACAACTACCAGTTTTTATTGTCCTCTGACTTTCCTCCCTTGAAGCCCCTTTTGCCCCTAAAGTATTCCCTGAAAGTTCAGAAGTACCAATGACTGTAGTGATGATAGATAATAACCAACACATAGACAGCCTTTCTCCTGTGTCAGTCATTATGAAATGCTTTGCAAATATTAACTCATTTATTCTTCACTTCAGTGCTAATATTATATCCATTATAATGTAAGGAAACGGAAGCTCGGAGACATTAAATAACCTTCCCAGTTTACCCACGTAGGAAGTGATGGAGGCTGGGTAAGTTCCATTCTGGGAACTTCAGAAACTCTCCCTCCCAGACCCTGGCGGAGAACCCAGTTTACGCCATGTTCTCCTGGGCTTATTAAAAGCAAGGGTCAGCCCCCAACGCATCACCTTTCACCTGGCAGATGCCCAGGAATGAATGTTTTTGCTGGGGATGGTGGGGTGCCTGCCTGTATCATCCCCCTCTCCACTCTAGTTGGGGCCTGGATTCATTCCCAATTCCTGCAGTAACAAAGTACCACAAACTTAGTGATGTAAAACAATACAGATCTATTAGCTTACATTTCCATAGATATGAAGTCTAATGCAGGTCTCACTGGCTAAGATCAAAGTGTTGGCTGGGTTATGTACTGGGGTCTCTAGGGGAGAAGCCACATCCTTGCCTTTTCCCAGTTTCTAGAGGCTGCTGCATCCCTTGACCCATGGCCCCTTCCTCCATTTTCAAAGCCAGCAGTGGCAGGTTAAGGCCTTACACCACATCCCTCTGACCTTGTCTTCTGCCATCCTCTTCCATTTTTTTTTTTTTTTTTTTTGATTTGGAGTCTCAATCTGTCGCCCAGACTGGAGTGCAGTGGCCACTCCCGGCCACCACAGCCTCAAGCTGCTGGGCTCCAGCGATCCTTCAGCCTCAGCCTTCCAAGTAGCTAGAACCACAGGCGCGCGCTACCACACCCAGCTAATTTTTTATTTATTGTAGAGATGAGGGCTCACCAAGTTGCCCAGGCGGGTCTCGAACCCACAGACTCAGGCAATCCACTCACCTCAGCCTCCCAAAGCACAGGATTACAGGCTGAGCCACCGAGCCCGGCTCCTCCTCCATTTTTAAGAGGGAAACTGCTAGGGGAGGTAGGGCATACCTCATCAACAAGGGTACCTGCATGATCAATGTTTATATACCCAACCCTGAAATGTACCCTGCATCTTTATAATAAAAATTTTTAAAAAGAAAGAAAGATAATAGGGGCTTTTGAGGGATTGTCTTTCTAAATAAAAACAAAATTCTGCTTGCAAAAAAAAAAAGAACACTGCGATTACATTGGGTCCACCTGGGTAATCTTCCTATTTTAAGGTTAGCTCATTAGCAACCTTAATTCCACCTGCAGCCTAAATTCCCCTTTACCACACAACATATCTACAGATAACAAGGATTCGTATGTGCACATCTTTGGGGGACCATTTGCCTACCACAATCCCATATGGAGTTCAAAGTAAACACAATGCCTAATCACAAAATAAATATAAAGAAATCTAACAAAATTCTGGGGTTTTCCCATAACTACTTAACTCAGTGACTTTTTAAAAAATGAAATATACTTGTTTACAAAACTACATCCTTGGATACCCCTGTTTCATGTAGCCCTCAGTGTGTGTCTCCTCCAGATGCCAGATTCTAGTCCTAACTGCAGAGGGGACAGCTGGAGGAAGGAGGACATGACCACATCCTACCTCTGAACCCCTCTTCCACCTCTCACCCCACCCCCCACCCCCAGCTCCCACAGCTGGCCCTAAAGGAATGAGGAGACTGGAAGAGATATGAACAATAGAGTGAATAGATGCATGTATAGACCAATAAATAAACAGAGTGAAGAGGAGGAGAAGATAATGCAATGACCATACATACAGAAAGGGATGGATGGACTTGAGCTGGCAAAAATGGTGGTGAGTGGACATCACATCTTCCAGCAGGATGAGATGGCAACGGGACGAAAGTTTGTGAGAACCAACAAAGTCAAGGCACAAATTTATAATAAGCCAGTGACAGCATGGAAAGAGTGATTGGTTGGATGAACACACAGAGAAGATAAAGTCATAGTCCTATTCCTATTAAATGCTTTTCAGTTTTTATTGTAATTAAATGTTTTTAAAATGTAAATGGAATAAATTGAATTTGACTTCCCCATTTTCTCCAGATCCTGCAATTATTCTCAAGGCCTGTCTTGAAAGGATGCCAGAGGGTGATGGATTAACTCTAAAATAAATCAAATTTCCCTTGCCACAGAGTTAGGGCAACACAATAACCATTCCATCGTGCCTCTGATGATGGAGGGGTTGCAGCGCCTTTTCCCTGGCCACTCTTCTGGGAACAGCCTAAGGAATAAGCTTGCTAATGTAGTGTCATAAACCACACTCCACCAGGGCAATAACCCTCTGTTGCCACCGCACAGTGGGTGAATGGGCTTGGGCGGTGTTTCTGCCGAGCTGCCTCCCTTTGCCAAGGCTCCCTCCCAGTAAATATCTAGCTAGCGAGCTCTTGGAAATGAGCTGGGCGTGATGCCAGCCAGACTTCCAGCCTGCCAGGATGGGCGGTGCAGAGGGCTCGGCACCTGCTCCCTCTGCTATCGCCGGTACGCGGCTCCTGTGCAGGGATTTGCTGACAGAGGGGATCTCTGGGCGGGATCCAGGACAGCCAGGGCTCCGTCAGCTTCTGGGCCTGAGTCAGCAGCTGAAACTCCTGCCTATGCCTGGAAATAATTAATGAATCCGGAACCTGGGCTGGGAGAGAGGCCAAATGGAACCTCGGGCCTCTTCTTGGGGTCAGCAAATGCGGGCTCATCTGAGTTTAGTAAAAGTAGGACTCTTCCTTCCACCCACAGGATTTGGGCCAGGCAAATAGAAATGAATGCAGGTTTCCTACAGTTAAAATTCCCAATTTATGTCCATCCTCTAGTCTTCACCTGCTCCTGAAAACTTTTCATTTCCATCCTTTGTTCACATTATATGTAACTTACTGATACCACTTCCAAAGGCATTTTAATAGGACAGGAATTGAAGCCTTAAGCTATGGGCACAAAGAACTCATGGGGAAGTTTCAGGCAATGGCCTGGGAAAGACTTTTCTGACCATTAAGCTCTCTCAGGAGTTTCTGAAAGCAAACTGAGTATATAGTCTCTTATTCTAGCTGCATACGAGAGCCTTTCTGACAATATCCATAGTCACTATACATTGTTTTATAACTTATTTGTTCTGTTGTTTTATGACCCATTTGTCCCTTTGCAATGCTGCGATTAGTCTGAGCCCAGCATTCCATCTCTAGAGAGTTCTTTTTAGACGGAACTATCACCTGGTCCTACAGAGCTTTTTTACAAACATGCCCATTCCACCTTTGAGGACATCAGAGCCATCTCAGACAGGCTTCAGACACTAAAGCAGTCTCTCCTGTGGCTTCTTCATTTCTTTTGCTTTCCTCAATTGAGAATGTTTCAGGTTATTTGTATTAAACTTAGGTTCTTTCCTCCATTCCAGTCTATTCCAGGTGCTTAATGTGCTACCTGAAATGGAAGGCAAAATTCCTACGGATACCAGTGCGCCGCCGCATGGAAAATCACCTCCTCAGTTGCAGACTCTCTACTTCTATTATTAAAGCCCAAGATCCAAGCAGCGTTACAAGGGACTTCACAACACAATTGCATATTCTGCTGATGCAAACTGCTAAACCTTTTTACATGACCCACTGCTAGGCCATGACTTCTTTCTTGTAGTCATGCTTTTAGGCACATTTGTTAAATATTGTCTTGCCCAATTCCTCTCTTGAGTCCAGCCTTTCAAAAATCTATCTATCCATCCATCCACCTACTCATCCATCCATCCATCCATCCATCCATCCATCCATGTGTATGTATAGAGAGAGATAATTTTACACAGCTCCTTGTCTTTTGAAAATCCATATTTCTACTTAAGTCATAGACAATACGCTTAAATAGAGCAGAGCAAGGGGAGGGTTCTATACCAGACAACTATGGATCATTTTTCTCCATATTCATTAAGCAGCACCTTTGGTGTCCAGATGTTCAGCTACTCACCAGTGTGCCTATATGTCTCTGGGTCCAATTCTTGTGTTTTTCTCTTATCCACAACTAGGTGACCAGAGTCCTTCAGCTGCTGAAGTCCACATGTTCTATGTGACATGCATGTTCTTGATTTACCAGTCTAATGTGACCTTCTCAGAGAAATAACTGTGGTTAGCCTGCTCCAATTTGCCCTCAGTGGACCCATGTTAGATCCAAGTGACCTTAGTGTCTTTTTCTAGGTGCTTCTAAAAAGTCCTTTAATGACCTGATGGAACTTTGACTGTGTTTTAACATCGAGCTCACAGGTCTGTAGTTTGTAGACTCTTTCTGGACACTTTGGAAATCAGTGTACTTCCTAGGGGCAGATGCTACTATGCTATGGTTAGAGACTGTGGCGGACATTTGGTGAGTGACTGTCATTGGGCTCTTCTCTTCACTTACAGGACTAACGCCTTTTCCCACATAGGTCTGCTTTTTCTTTAGAAGTCAATAATAACTCCAAGCTGTATACTTGCTTTCAACTTCTTATGTGCTTCTTATGTGAACCCCCAAAACACCAGTGAAGTACCCAATAGAGAAAAAAGGCAAAGTTGTAATGCCATGCCCGTGAATTGTCCTTGGGGGTCTTGGAACTTACCACTGGACTTTGGTTTACTTGGTACAATGTGTGAATATAAGCTAAAGTGGAACACTATAAGAAGCCTATAGTGTAGGAATTCTCATCACCTACTGGAGAGTTCTATCATCTTTCCTGTCTTGAGTTGATGCCAACCTCAACTCCCTCTTCTGAGGGATTAAGTCAGTGTTTTCAGAAATATCCTTGCTTATCCAGGCCACATGGAGGGTATGTGAGCCCTAAAGAAGGAATTGAGATGGGGCAAAGCTCACAAAATAATGAGAAAAAAGAAAAGGAACTGTTCTACCCAGATAAAAACAGCCCTTGAATCGCAAGAGTTTAGGACTCAGGTGGGGATAATAATACCTGTTCCACCTCCCTCATAGAAAAATGAGTCAATGTTTGTGCACTAGAAAGTGAGGGCTATTACTAGATGGGTGGGGAGTGAGTGGACAGAACCATTCCTGGAGTCTTAAAGCCACAGAGCAATTATCTTAGTGATTTGGGGAAAGAGCTTGGGGAGAAACAGGCAGAGGACAAGGAGCTCTTCTGAGAAAAACAAAAAAGAGAAACAAAGTTACTTCTGAGAAAAACAAAAAAGAAAAACAAAGTTGAAATGAGTTCTCCTTCAGACAGAAGGATCTGTCCCTGTTCCTCCCTTCTCTACCCCACCTGCCTTTACGGGACCATCGGCATATTTCCTAACTTATGTAGTCAGAAGGGTCATTTGGGACTTGTGTTAAAAGCAGAGATCTCTGGGCCCGGCTTCTCAACCTTGTTGTACCTTAGTATCACCCAGGATCCTTTACAACTCAGATGCCTATACCACATCCCAGAGCAAATAAACCAGACTCTCTGGGGTTGGGACTGGGGTGTTAGTATCTTTAAAGCTCCCAGAGTTCAGCCAAGGCTGAGAACCACTATGCCTACGTCTCCCCTCAACACAAAGAATCGGGCTCCCACAGGTGCCCTGTGTGATTATAATAATTAAAGAAGCTGAAGAACGCCGCCCTTTGAGACCGCTTTCTCCTTTTCAGGTGGCCCTAAAACACTTCCTTTTATTTACCAAAAAATAGAGGTAGGAAGGATGGAGTGCCTATCTCAACACCTTGGGATGGACCTGGGAAGACTGGCTGGGGGTAGGGAGGCCTCTGGAACTCTGTTAGGATAATTACTCAGGAGTCTGACAAACCGACAAATGAAGCAATTTCCATTTCAAACAGAAAATGGAGATAAGATCAGACACATTTCCTGGCAACAGAAGGAGGCAGCAAAGTTACAGTTGCTCCAAGGACTAACCCATGGACCCTTCCCTGACAGTTGCAGGGCCTAAGGAAAGGGGACAAAGGAAGGCTCTACACCCACAGTCTACACTCCTCTTCCTATCCAGGCTCCACCCCACACCATGCAAGACCACAGGCACGTGCCTGGAGACACTCGGGCTCCCAAAAAATCGTGCCTCAGGTCCAGAGGCATTCCCCAGTAACACAGTTTATCCTCGAGAGGACAGACCCCTCAAAGAGGTCAGTAAAATCTCTAGAATGGGCTTGAGACCAAGAATTCTGGATTTGGGGTATAGAGCATGGCAAAGTGCGTGGTCTAGAAAATGATGGTGGAGATGGGTTCCAGGTGGGAACACCTTTAGCCCAGTGGATCCCTTAGTCCATGGGGAAAGACAAAACTAGAGGAGGCTAGAATGAGACCTTCAAAATTACAGGGACCAGGATGGGTTGCCTAGGTCTTAGGATGGCCCTGCTAATGCACACAAAGAAAGGAAGATTCTGCCCACTCTCCAGGAGTGGGGAGTAGAGCTCTACCAAGTGCTTGAGCTTCTTCTGGTAGAACTCATTCTCTGGCAGGAGGTCCATGCAGGACTCGTAGGTTCTCACCACCCAAGCCACAGTAGGGACCGAGACCCAGCTCCTCTTGTCATCTTCCCCTTGCCAATGGGTGGATCAAGTTTTCTCATTCTCAGTAGTTTTATTTCCTCTAATTCTTTGGACAATATCCTCTACATACTTCTATTTTCCTCCTGTGCCTCTGCTCCAGACCATGGTCCCACACTCCACCTGGTTGTACACCCAGTTTCCTTTGCAAACTGCCACCTGTCCCTCTCCTCCTCAGCCAGGCTGTGTCCTACAGCAGACCTCTTCCTGCCTGAGAGTGTCCTTCATCCTTCTAAGTGCCTCAATTTTCTTAGGCAAATCTACTCTCTCCTTATCTTTTTTTTTTTTTTGCTAATATCCAGGCCTCATCTCATCTCCCCTACCCTGACCTTCTCTGTTTACCTTTACCTTCATTGTGTGGGAAGAGGCTACCAGGCAATGCGTCTAATGTCTCTTATAAGCAAAACTAGAACTTACACTCCCAGATAATTGCTATCCTCAAGCTAGTGACCTGGGAAGAGAGTGCACTTATTTCAGTGACACTCTCCTTGCCCCAGATGTTACTGTAGCGTCTCTTTTGAAATTGCTGTTGGGGACTACAACACGTATAAAACTAATACATTCATCTTAGCCAGGATCTATTCCCTGCTCACAGGTCCACTGTTTTGAAGCAGCCCTCTGTCTCCTTTGCAGCAGATTTGGTGAATGAAGGAAGCTCTGGGTAATCAAATTAAGAACTTAAAAAATGAAGGGTGAGCTCTAGGAATTTCTGGGGAAAAAATCCTGGTTGTATTTTTTTTTTTAATGAGTAAAGCTGATCTCCAGAATAGTTTGAGGGGTTAGATACACTCAACATATAATGAAATACTTGTAGCCATGCAACGTGATATCATGAAAGGCCACATAAAACCCTGGGAATGTAATGGAGAGGGGTAGATAGGGTGGAGAGTGTGGTTATAACAGAGACATGGGGATCCTGATAGCTGTTCAGTATCTGACTGAGGTGGTAGATGCACGACCTACATATGGGATAAAATTGTAGAGAATTGACTATACATGCACACAACATGAATACAAGTAAAACTAGGAAAATTGGAACTAACTCTGTGAATCTTATCAATGTCAATATTCTGGTTTGGATATAATACTACAGTTTTGCAAAATGCTACCATTAGAGGAAACTTTGTAAAGGATAAAGGGGTCTGTCTGTAGTCTTTCATAAAACTGTGTGTAGCACCATAATTATCTCAGTAAAAATTTCACTTAAAAAATGCATTTAAGCCAACAGAGCATGATTTAAATATCACTCTATGAGCTTCATTTTTTTTCATTTCAGGAAAGAACTGGATAAATCCATCCATAGAAAGGTACAAATAAATGATTTCAGAGAATACACTTTAGAGACAAAGTTTATATTTTATAGCAATTAGAGCCCCATTTGTCTAAAGCTGACCGAATAAGTTCATTTAGAAGCAGGGCCAGGACAAGGATAAGGCCAGCGAGGCAGCTTGCAGGGACCTAAGAGTGAGTGGCTCTTTGAATCCTGCACCCTAGGCCTTTTTAGTGAGCTAGGGGAACAGAGGCTGCTCGGGGAAGCAGGAGCTCATGACCTCCAACTCCGAAGGTCATATAGCCTCTGCTATAAGAGTTCCTCACTGGGTTGGTAGAGGAGACGTTATTCCTGGAATAAGTATGCTTAAAGAGAATGACAAACATGGCCTCTTAAATCTCTGCTGAAATGTTCCTTTCCTCCATGCCTGGTATTCTTTGTAAATATTAAGTGCCTACTAATATTAAACTCTTTTTAAAAACTCTGTAGAAATGTTCCTTTTCCCCATGCATGGCATTCTTTGTAAATATTAAGTGCCCACTGTGTCAGGAATTTTCTAGATGTGGGGAAGATGGTAGTGAACAGCAGTCTCTTCCCTCATGAAGCTTGAATCTCATTTCGGAACTCTGTGATTCAACACAGACAGTTCCCAACCTAAATGAGTTCTGGGCTAAAACAAGGCTTCTGGCTTCAGGTAATTGTTTAATCTCTGCTTTTTATCTCATTTTGTCTAACTTGACAGGCTTTCATGTGCGGACAATCAGCAGGATTGCAAAGTGTTAACAGATGGAGAGGAAGGGAAGGAGTAGAAAGTGCTTCCCTCCCAGATGGAGTGATTTATTTATATTAACCAAACAGGGTTATAGGGCAGTGTGTCACCATGGGATGACAACCCAGAGCTTTGGCAGCAGGTAGACTTTGGTGTAAGTCTTGACTCTGCCTCTTAATAATTTCCATAGGATTTTGTTTTTTCATATGTAGGCTGGCCACAAGACCGCACACCATTCGAGGTGTTTGTGACAAATCACAGGGGTTCAGGTAAACCACAGACCAAAGCTTTCAGCACAGGCATAGCCATGGTAGGCAGTGAATGGGCCATGCCTGTTGTCAGTATTACACCAAAGTCTCTCAGAGCTGCAAAGCACCTTTTTCACAGTGATATCCTCATAAAATTGAGGAGCAGAGACCTGGTGTATTTGTCCATAATTATGCACAGTCGGGTGGTGAAATAATTGGAAGGACCTTAAAGATAAGTACAGCTCTTAAATCTTTGATATTTCTCTCAAGTACTTTCTTCTAGGGTCTAAGTAGAACTGAGTGCTCAGTGAACACTTGTGAATTTTAATTCAATTCAATGAGTATTTTTGGACCCAAGCCCGTGCACTGAGCTGCTAGAGCAGAGGGTGGGTAGTTCTGATGATTAATCCAGTTCTCTTTGGATTCAAATGAATTAGACTATGAACAACTAAGAGTCCACATAGAATAATAAAATACATGTCAGTGTAGGTCCATGAAATAAACTATGAAAAACATCACCAATTTTCTAATTCTCTAATTAAGCACACACTTCAGTAACGATAGCTTACTGAATGTTTATGATGCACCAGGCATTATGTGTTAGACCCTGGGTTTTCAAATATAAATACTGAAACTGATGCACTGAATTACCTCACAGTCCAGGCAGGAGAGACAAATAAATAATTGTAAGTCTAACATTAATGGGTGCAATTAGAGAAATATGTTCGGGACATACAAGTAAAAGGGGTGAGTTAGAAAGATTTCATACATGAGGTTTAGAAGATAAGTAGGTATTTCACAGGTGGTGAGAAGGGAAGGGACATAGCAGGCAGACATGTCCACATGTGCCAAGAATGGTGTGCACCCGGCAGCTTGGCGCTTTGAGGGTAGGGCAGGGAGATCACTATGGCTCCAGCTAGACCTGAAAAACGGAGAGGGTGGGATGTGAGGTGGAAATGGAGGGAGGACCAAGATGGTGGAGGCCCTGCCATGCCATGCTTAGGAACGTATGGCTTATCCCATAAGCACTAGGAGTCCTGGAAGGGGTTTAAGGAGTGACAATCAAATGTACTTTAAAAAAAAATGTGGAGAATGATTTGGACACAGAAGAGGAAATGAACTAGAGATGGAGAGACCAGACTGGTCTGGGGCCATTGTCATGGTAAGAACTTGAACTAAGGCAATAGTAGAGAAGGAGGAAGGAAGGAAGGAAGGAAGAAAGGGAGGGAGGAAGGAAGGAAGGAAGGAAGGAAGGAAGGAGAAAAGGAGGAAAGGAAGGAAGAACTGGAGGGAGGAAGAGAAGGAAGAGAGGGAGGGAGGGAGGAAGACGAAGGGAAGGGAACAGAATGGAAAGAAGGCAGTGGGGGGAGGAATGGAGGAAGGAAAACAGTGGTTCAGCCTGTAATCCCGCACCTTTGGGAGGCTGAGGTGAGTGGATTGCCTGAGCCTGAGGGTTCGAGACCCGCCTGGGCAGGTGCGACCTCATTTCTACAATAAATCAAAAAATCAGTCGGGCGTGGTAGAGCGCGCCTGTAATTCCGGCTACTCGGAAGGCTGAGGCGGAAGGATCGCCGGAGCCCAGCGGGTCGAGGCTGCGGTGGCCGGGAGCGGCCACTGCACTCCAGTCTGAGCGACAGAGCGAGACTCCAACTCAAAAAATAAAAAAAAAAAAAGAAAGAAATGTTTAAAAGTTGGAACTCCAAGGGCTTAGTGACTGACAGGACATTGGCAATGGGGAACTTGGTGTGATTTTAGCTGAAAGTGTGAAAGAAGGCCACAGATGACCTGACAAGTCTTATAAGAAAGCAGTAGAGCAGAAGAGGAGAAAACAGCTGTGGGGGCACAGAGGCATGTGAGCTTTAAGGAAAGTGTAAAGACCTGGGAGAAGGTGTGCAGGTCTTTAAAATGAATGCTCTCTCCATCTCTGGGTGTGTAAACTGCCCCAGGACCTGTTCTGTGCAATCACATGAATGAAGACATCTGTGAGAGTTTATCTTGGGTACAGCCAGGGCACAGTCACATCGTGTGCACGTGATTCTCCTCTCTCTCTCTCTCTCTCTCTCTCTCTGTGTCACACTTTCTAAAGACTCTCATAAGAGCCTACTGTTGGCAGAGTCACATTCAGAAGTCAAACTTGATAATTGATGCTGTAATCCCCTGGATTCCCTCATTAGCAGCTGCTAATGGCTGGTGTGTTAACGATTCAATTAGGGCTCTAATAGGCCCATTGTAAACTGCATCCATTCAGAGGGAACGAAAGAGCTGGGAGAGATGTCTGAAAGCCAGCAGTGAAGCTCCCACTGTCTCTGACTGGGGTGTCCTAGGTCTGAATTAGCCAGAAGTCCATTCCAGAAGGCCAGATATTGGACTGCAGAGAGAAAGAAGTGGGCCCATGGGGGTTTCCTGCCAGGCCTCTGGAGACCTTGTCTGCTGCACAAAAGGCTCCCTCCAAGCCTGATGATCCAGATCTGGACCTCCTGCTGTGACTGACCCTCTCCCAGGCCTGTAACTCTGAGTTCTGCCTTTACCTCAGTCTCACCCAGCAACACCAACTCAAAGAACCTGACTCAGAAAGATTGCTACTGCAGCCTCCTCTGCCACCATCCACCCCAGGGTCCTGGTCCATTTCCATCCCTCCACTGCCTTTTGCCCTCCAAGACATTCTTTTTGGAGAAGAGACGATTTGGGATCTTGGACTTGCAGAGTTGTCTCGCGGGGCTGAGGGTGTTGTCAATGCTGGGACCTCAATAATTCAAGAGACCCAGAGGAAAGCTCTAAGGGTGGTCACCTTCCTGTGGTTTGTGGGACTAGCTCTAGAGGGATCTGATGTATTAAAGCCCAATTTCTCACCAACAAAACTTGGATATCACCAATAGTAGGCATCCCTCACTAGAGAAAGGCAGTGTCTATTTTCCAGTGGTAACTAGAAGAGAGGTCATAGCAAAGCTTCTTAACCAGTACCCAGTTGGTCAATGGAAATGCAGGAAGTTGGGACTTTCTCAAAGAACTGGTTCTGTATCAGACTTCAAAATCATCACCCCTGGCTCTTCCGTGTGTCACATTAATTCCTCTATTTTTTATTCTTTTACTTCTCACTTTTGGAAAATAATCAGATAACATACATGCAAATGTTCATTAAAGCATAAAATATCCTATCCCATATCCACCTGCCTTTTCAGGTTCTGCTCCCAGACAACTCCCCACAAGTTTTGAAGCCTCCAGCCTTACACCCAGACCTTGACCTGGCCTTGAGACTCACATTGCAAACCCAATATCACAGAAAAACCAGGGACCAGGGAACCTTACCATATCACCTACAGCTTTCCACATCGTCTTTCCTGGCCCTGCCTGTCTTTTCACCTCCATTTTTTATTTTTATTTTTTGAGTTGGAATCTCATTCTGTCACCCAGGCTAGAGTGCAGGGACACTCTCACAGCCACTGCAGCCTCAACCTGCTGGGCTCAGGTGATCTTCCGCCTCAGCCGATCCTTCTACTTCAGCCTTCCCAGTAGCTGGAACTATAGGCACATGCCACTATGCCTGGCTAGTTTTTTATTTACTGTAGAGATGAGGTCTTACCAAGTTTCCTAGGCTGATCTCGAACGTGTGGGCTCGGGCAGTCCTCTCACCTCGGCCTCCCAAAGTTCTGGGATTATAGGCATAAGCCACTGCACCCAGCCCTTACCTCCATTTTTACCAGAAGCTGGTGACAAACAGCTTCCCTGAGGTGCTCCGTCAGAGTCTGTCAGGATGATATGCTTGAAGTAGGCCATTTCTCATGTTCCTAGGCCTGGATGATGTAGCCAGCAATCCCACCTGCTGGACTGCAGGATAGGAAACAAACGGAAGACACTATGGAAGGCTTTTCTGATATCACCTAGAGGTCAGGGCAAAGAACCAGCAGAGAAACCAGCTGATGCCAGCATTGACTGAGAGTAGCAGAAAAAACATTGAACGAAGAGTTCAGACTAGTCCTGTCATCTTTGGTCAAATCCTATCTTCCCTCTAGAATCATCTATAAAGGGAGAAGATTGTTGTACTCAGTAGTCTGTGAGTACCACCAGAGGAACAGAGACACCTTGTCTTTTCTGATAGCCCCAGGATCCCAGGTCTGCCTCCTGCCTTCCTATGTGTGAAGAGAAGTAGCCTGTAGAAAGGGTTCAGGCTGGGAACACATCCTACAGATTCTAATACCTGCTTTTACCCCATAGGCCCTGTCAAAGAAAAACCAATGTGTAATCAGTCTGTTTAATCTACCCAGGAAGCTAACAGAGAGAATTTGGCAAAAGGTCATTATTAGGTTATAGGGAGAAATTAGGTTATAGGCCCTGAGAGAAGATGATCAGTTAGTCATAACTACACAAATGTGGTAGGCAGAGTCTAAGCTGGTCCCCGTGCTCTGCCCCCTCTATGTCACTCCCATGATTATGCTATTGTTACATATCAGAAGGAATCGGTGGATGTAATTAAGGTTACTAATTAATTGACCTTGAGATAGGAAGATTATCCAGATGGGTCTAACCTAATCACACAGGATCTTTGAAAACAGAGTGCTTTCTCTAGCTGGTGGTGGAAGGGGAAGTGAGAGAGATGTGAAGTACAAGAGGGATTATGAGAAGGAGGTTCTCTGTTGCTAGCATGGAAGGAGTCATAGGGAATGACCTCAGGAGAGAAATCTCTAGAAACCAAAAGAAACCAACAGCCAACAGCCAGCAAGAAAACAAGGACTGCAGTCCTACAACCACAAGAAACTGAATTCTACTAACAGTCTGAATGAGTTTGGAAGTATATTTATTCCCAGAACCCTCTGACTATAGCCTAGACCAGCCAACACCTTGATTTCAGCCTTGTGACACCCTGAGCAGAGAACCCAGCTGAGCTGAACCAGACTACAGATCTCTGAGATACTAAATAGGTGTTTTATAAGCTATGAAGTTTGTGTAATATGTTACACAGAAATTTAAAAAGCAATATAACAAGCAACTCTGACCCTTCTGCTATTTAGCCCTTGCTAGGCATCTTGGATCTGGGCTGTTTCAAGAGCTTATATCTCAAAAGAGGAAACCCAGTTGTGATGGTTAATTTTATATGTCAGCTTGACTGGGCTAAGGAATACCCAGTAGCTGGTATTATTTCTGGGTATGTCTGTGTGGGTGTTTCTGGACTTCGTAAAAAGGTCATCCTCATTAATGTGGGTGTGTATCATTCAATCTGTTGAAGTCTTGAATAGAACAAAAAGGCAGAGGAAGGGCAAACTTGCTCTCTGTTTGGGCTGGGACATCCCTCTTCTCTTGTCTTTGAACATCAGAACTCCTGGTCTCAAGCCTTTGGGTTTAGACTGAGGCTACACCACCAACTTTCCTGGGCCTTCAGCTTGTAGACAGCAGATCATGGAATTTCTTAGCTTCCATGATGATGTGAGCCAATTCCTTTTGTATATTATGGTATATCCATTATATATATGTGTGTGTGGATAGACAGGTAAATAGAGATAGAGATAGATAAATAGATAGATAGATAGATAGACAGACTATAGATATACCCTATTGATTGCTTCTCTCGAGATCCCTTACTAATATACCAGTGCAATTGAACGATTTCTAAATTTGGAAGTCAAGAGCCTGCGGTCCTGGTCCCGCTCTGCCATTGACACTGTGTGTGCTCCTATTAACTTACCTCTGAAATTAAGGACTGGCACAGATCAGTTGTTCTCTGACCTGCGTTGAGGAACTCAGGGGCTGTGCAAGTGAGTGGTAAATAGGCTAGGTTCCAGACCTGCACTTCAAAGTGACAAACTCTGCTTTGAACTGTTCCACACACAGCGCTTCTGAGTAAGATTTCATTAGTGGAAGAATTTCTGTTGCCAAATAAAATTTGAAAACCACTGAGCTGGGTGATTATTAGGACCCCTTCCAGTTCTCACATCCTTCCTATATGAATATCAAGTTCAATGGTGCAGCAGCTGGAGTTGTGAAAAGAGGTGGTGTGAATTTGGACTTGAGTTAGTGGACGTAGCAGCCAAATCAGAGATTCCCTCTCATCCAAACCACCTACTTCTCCCTCATTTCCCTGGAGCCCGGAACCTCTAGGAGTTAAAGGCTTAAAGCCAGACAGACTTCAGTTCAAATCATAAATTCATATTCATTTTCTGACATTGGGTAAATAAATACATCTCTTAAATCTCAGAGCTACAAGTTTCTAACCTGTAAAATGATGACATCACCTACATTGCCCAGTTGCCATATATATTAGTTGGTGTCAAAACTGCCCCAATGGTGACCGGGCTCAGTGGTTCAACCTGTAATCCCAGTACTTTGAGAGGCCGAGATGAGTGAATTGCCTGGGCCTGCGGGTTCAAGATCACCCCGGGCAACTTGGCCAGAACTCGCCTCTACAATAAATCAAAAAAATTAGCTGGGCACGGTAGCACACACCAGTAGTTCTGGCTACTTAGAAGGCTGAGGCGGTAGGATCACCAGAGCCCAGCAGGTCAAAGCTGGGTTGGCCATGAGCATGCTACTGCACTCCAGCCTGGGTCATGGAGTGAGACTTCAACTCAAATAAAATAAAATAAAATAAAATAAAATAAAATAAAACTGCTCCAATGGAAAGACTCAAAATGCAATGGCTCAAGAAGAATAGAAGTTTTTTTTTCTCTTTCATGTAAATAACCTAGAGCAGGCTGGTTGGTGTACCTTCTACTCCAAGCATTCTTTTGGGGATCCAGACAGATACCAACTCTATTGTCTTCACCATAGGGTGCCCGAGGCTACTCTGAATTTGGCATTCCAGTCACCAGGAAGGCAGGAGGGTAATGGAGTAGCTTGAAGGAGCACATGAGCAAGAAGACTATGATCAGGCCCATAAGTGGCTCGCATCACTTCCGCTCACACTCTGTTGGTAGGAGCTTATACATATGAACACACCTAGTTCCAAAAGGAGCCAGAAATTAGTCCCTGGCTGGATAATTACCTCCCAGCTAAAATTCTATTACCTTGGGTGTTCTGGGAAATTAGAAGTGGTTTCCACCATATTATATATAGGAAATGATTAATACCTAGGAGACTAGGGCTCAGCATCTCCCAATAGGCCCAGCTCTGCTAATTAAGTGGGTTTCATATGTGGAGATCATACCAGCATGATCCCATAGTTGCTTTCAGAATTTTTTATAGTTTCTTTCAATCTACTTCCCCTAAATGAATCTCTTGGACTATATCCTCTTTTCCTAGACTGGATACATCAATCAGTTGCTGCCCTTCTCAGGTCTCAGTCTCCTCTGGTTTGCAGACTGTGGCCCTCCCCGGCCTGTCTGGAACCTGGTCATTTGAATCCTGTCAGTCCTGTTCTCCATCACCAAAGGATTCCAGTTGGGCTATGCCAAGCAGGCTGTCAGCCACAGGCAAGCTTTCGGAAACAGACATGCCAAACTCACAATAGAAAGTCCATTCCCTTGAATAACTTTGTTAATATTTGAAAATTTGTTCCCTTGCTCCTTATTGTGCTACTGGGATTCAAATACAAGAGCAAGGACAAGGGCAGTAGAAAATCAAAATAATGTTCTACTCATATAGACTGCACAGATCCTATTACCTGCAATCCTGGGATTTTCAGGGCCTCCCACTTTCATTGGACCAGCATTGCCTCAATGGATGGCAAAAGAAAATTTCCTGGGATTTTTTTTTTTTTTCAATCAAGAAACTACTGATTGTGCACATTTAAATGAAAATCCCAAACTGACAAAAAAATAGCTGTTATAAGTTGAGTTTTTGCCCCTCTAACTTCAGATTTTACCCCCACAAGCATGGGGGCTTTCTCTAGCATTGGATGTATCCAATTCTGAGACTACAAGAAACTGTCAGTTTCCACGTGGGTGCAATTTAGCTTTAAAACTGGGCATGAGAGCATGTCACTTTGTGAACACCAGGGCCACTAGATGAATAACCAATGAATACCAGCTTTAGTCTAAAATATGAGAGCTGTTTTTCTTCAATCTTCCCCTACTCTCCTCAAAACCTGCTCTCAGAAAAGACTTACATTCTTGAAAGAATTAATGACTGATTAGACCTATATATATGATTGTTCCTAAGGTTTCTGATATTTTAACGAACTACCTTATAAAGAGGGAGGAATTAATAATCAATGGCAACATTTTTGGCAGTGGTGAGACAATTAGGAAAGAAGCCATTTAGCCTCCCCCAACAGACACCATAACACACAAACATACACAAACACCCACAGCCTACTCACACCATTGATGTGATGGCCTGTTGTGTCTAGACTCAGGACAAGTCATCCTGCTACCGTAGGATGGCAGGGAGCACTGAGGAGACTAAGATGGCAAAGACAAAATAACCAGAGGAAAGAGACATTGGGGGTGGGGGGAGATGGAGGTTTGAAGTACTTTCTACTCCTAGTAGGGTATACTTGGAAACCACAGATGGAGTTATAGCCTTCTGTTTTCCTGATGAGGAACGTAAGGATCTGTGATGTTAAGAGCCTCCCAATGGTGACTCAGCTAATCATGGCCTCTGAGAGGTGCCACCTTCCAATGTCTGAGTTCCACTGACCTTCTTTGTAGCAACTGAAGTAAGAAGACAACATGAAAAGCCTGTGCCTCTTTAGTGCCATTTTCATATTGATTTTCCGTCTTTCTCCATGTAAAGGGCAGCATTTTCTCTGTATCTTCTGCTCTTGCCGGATGCAAATAAAATGTGCTGCTGTTGCCCTTTTCTCCTTTTCCCTTTAGTATTCTTGATTTTTCCCTGGATACTCAAGTAACATCCAGGTCTCAGGAAAGTCTAATCTCTTGCTTATCTCTAGCAACAGATTTGGGAATTAGGAACCATTCCCTGGTACAGCCAGAGAGCTCTTAGATACATTCCGTGTGATCGTGTGAGCTCCTCCCCTGGGGTTCCCGGAGTCCAACACAATACACCAAGATTAGAAGAGAGAATTGCTGGGAGGATCTCGAGGCTGAGGAGTGGACAGAGGACTGTAATTCAGAAGGGGTAGCAGAAAGTAAAGGAAGATATGAGGCATCAATGCCAGCAGACGATGTGTGACAGGTATTAGCTACATGGATCACACTAAATTTCTGTCATTTATATAGATCAAAAAGAATTTCCAAAGAGCTCCTCTATAATTCAGCATTAGCCAGCTTTAACACACCCACTTTCTTTACTGTTTCAAAGCACTTTTATCTAGTTAGCTTTCATTCTCAGAGTGGCAACCTAGGTGAAGATCCTCAACCCGTCCTGCAGCTGAAGAGGTCTTTGCTCAGAGGCTAAGTGCCTTGGTGGCATGGTCCATTCTCCTGCATCCTAGCACCTTGCTTTTGCAAATCTTGCCCTTACTCTGCCCACCTGTTCTGATTTTTCCAAGATGATGACTTGGAATTAGATGTGCAAACTCCTCATCCATGGTCTGAATGGCATCACAGGCTGCCAGCCTCATGGAAGTTTGAAGAAAGGCTTAAAGGCGTCCATTTTCACCTGTCATGTTTGATAATGCCCCAGTAAAGCAGAACATCAGGGATTTCCATAGCCTTACTCTGTGGGGTTCCAAAGAAACTTAAGGTTGCAAAATTATAGGACTCTGCCACACATTTCCATATGGCAATCAGGGTATATAGGAGCAGCCTGGGAGGAAAAGGGAATTTTAAAAGCCATGGAAAACCCACCCTAAATATAGTTGGACACAGAGATTGAGAGAGAGAGAGTGCTGAAGGCAGACAGTCTGCCCTTTGTGCCTTTTTGCTGAGGAAAGGGATTTAAGCCAACTGAACACATGAAGACATAGGAGATTTCTTAAAGTTCTCCTTGTAATTATGTAGCCTTGAGAGGTGAGGAATTATAAAGTAAATGTTGGCTTAAACATGAGACATTTTTCCAAGAGGACATTGTTTCAATGTATTTTTCTCCTTAGAAAAAAGAAACAAACATGTTAAAACTGTATTTGGCCAGCCTGGAGGCTCACATAAAAAATTCCAGCACGGCTCAGTCTGTAATCCCGCAACTTTGGGAGGCTGACGTGAGTGGATTGCCTGAGCCCGCGGGTTCGAGACCCGCCGGGCAGCGAGACCTCATCTCTACAATAAATAAAAAAATCAGCCAGGTGTGGTAGTGCGCGCCTGTAACTCCGGCTACTCAGAAGGCTGAGGTGGAAGGATCACCGGAGCCCAGCAGGTCGAGGCTGAGGTGGCTGGGAGCGGCCACTGCACTCCAGTCTGGGAGACAGAGTGAGACTCCAACTCAAAAAAAAAAAAAAATCCCAGCACTTTGAGAGGCCAAGGTGGGAGAATTGCTTGAGCCAAGGAATTGGAGAATAACCTGGGCAACATAGTGAGAACTCGTCTCTACAAAAAAATTTATTTTATTTTAATTAGCTGAGTGTGGTGGCACATGCCTGTAGTCCCAGTTATTGGGGAGGCAAAGGTGGGAGGATCACTTACGTCCAGGAGGTCAAGACTGCAGTGAGTCACAATCATACAACTGCACTCCAGCCTGAGCAACAGAGTAAGACCCTGTCTCAAAAAGAAAAGAAAAGAAAAAACTAAACTAAATTTAAGACTCAGAGATGAGTACATTGTGACTTAAAATATATCAATAAGAGACAGTCTTGGAAGAGTCAGAAAAACCTATTAGTTAAACAGTGATTTCTTAAGTAAGATAAATGCCTTGGTCAATACTAATCATTAGACTCTGACCTTAGACTTTGGTCTTAAGAAAAAAGAAGTCAAAAATAAAAAGACTCCCACTCTGTTGACAGCCTTTGCTCCCAAGTACTTTGGGGAGAGGTCAATGGAAGTGGAGACTCTCTCAGAAATCTGCACACCACTTATGGACTGTGGGTGCCACACAACTCATCTATGTTTTGTTACTTTTTTCAGGATCAACTCCACTCTGATCATTTTCTCTATAAAGCAAACAGTGGACTTTCTTAGAATACCTGAATTGTAAATATGCATTAATAGAACCACAGGCAGAAGATTAGGAGGTAGGTGGGTTTATTTCTCCCATTTCCAACACTCAGATTATTTGACTGCTTCCCTTCTTTTGCTCTGAAGTTGAACCTATGAGATGGACCCAAAAAATACCTGGAATTATTTTTTGGAGGGCAGTCCCCTTGTAGTACAGGCTTCCCACACTAGGTAAGTGTTCTAGGAACTCATCGGCATCAGCGTAGCAGGTAGCATTGCTGTGAGAGGCTGCATTTGGGTTCCGTGATTTTTTTTCTTTTTTAGATTCTTTCAATGCCCATTTCATGATGGGTGATTTACACAATCTGCCCACACCACACTGAGTGTTCAACAGTTTTTGACCAAAAAAATCAGCATGACCACCTTGCCCCACCCTCCTTAGTCACCCCATCTCACCCCGATTGGCATTTTTTTGGGGGGGGGGTTTCCTGGATGCAAAAAAGGGGAACATTTTACCAACGTGGAAGAAGTAAAACAAAGAACAGCAGAAGCACTAAAAGGCATCCAAATCGACCAGTTCAAAAACTGTTTTGAGTGGTGGAAAAAGCATCTTGATAGGTGTTTACATCGAGCAGAGAGTACTTTGAAGGTGACTTTGAAGTTTAAACATGTAAGAATAAACACACAATTTTCATCAATAAATTATGTTCTTGGAGGGGGGTCTTCTTGTATTCAGTGCAGTGGAAACGTTGGTGGCTACAGAGGACTTAGATAACAGGTATTTCATTTCTGAGGTTAATCCACCTGAACTAGGTGAGGACACACGCATGGGTTTCTGCCTCCTCTCCTACTCAAAGGCCTCTGGAGCTCCCTGAGCTCCCAGAGGGCAAGAGAGTGATAGGGCTTCCTTAGGTTCCTGGTCGGGGTCACTGAAGACAATGTCTTGGGCATGGGGAATTTTTAGACATCTACTAAACAGCAGCATAGTCTACATAATCAATCACAGTAAACTGAAGCTCCCAACTCAGATTCAAATATGGCTTTATTTCACACTGCAGGCTCCCTGGCACAGCCAAGGCCTCCATGCCCTACCTGGTAGTTTCCAGCATCAAGGACATACCCCGTCCTCCTCTTAGCTATCTCCCTTAGCTATGCCATTCCTTAGAATAAAAAGACCCCCAGAATTCACTCCTAGGTTTGGCTACTGAGGCAGGAAACTTATTTTCTTAGAGGGAATGGGGATCATCAGAACATAAGGTGAGATGTTCAGAGTGCCCAGTTACAGAGCCAGCACGGGCTCTGCCAACACAAGACCGTTCTCTGGTTCCCTCAGCTCCAGAACTCTCTTCTAGCTTCCCCACCCATCTACTCTAATTCTAGTTTTATGTCCTATTTGATGTGAAACCTTTATTCTCTCCTTTTTTCAGTGACTGTCCCATATTCTCTGCAACAGAGCAATGCGCTGCAAATCTGGAGTCCTGAGTTTAATACAATACTGAATTTAAGACTCAGAGAATGAGTATATTGTGACTTCAAATATATCAATAATAAGAGACAGTCTTGAAGAGTCAGAAAAACCTAGCCAGAGATATATTTTTATTTCTGCTATTAGTTAAACAGTGACTTTTTAAGTCAGACAAGTACTTTGGTCAATACTAATCATTAGACTCTGATCTCAGACATTGGTCTTAAGAAAAAGGAAGTCAAAAATAAAGACTCCCATTCTGTTGACAGCCTCTGCTCCCAACTGCTTTGGGAAGAGATTCATGGAAGTGGAGACACCCTCAGAAACCTGTGCTCCACTTGTGGAGTGTGGGTGCCACACAACTCACGTATGTCCTGTTACTTTTTTAAGGATCAACTTCACTCTGATCACTTTCCCTATAAAGCCCCAACCCTGCCACACATGTGCTGTGACTTTGAACAAGTCATGTGACTTCTCTGGACCTAAATGTTCTCATCTGTACAATGAGGAAGCTGAGCTATTCTACTTTTAAAGTCTCTCCAGTTTTAATTTTATTAGAAAATCGGTTGCTGCCACGTCCGGTTTCCCATGATACATGTTCATCCTTCTCTGCAGACTTGTCACATTTTATTAGGGTTTATCTCCTTACAAACCTATTTCCCCACTGAAGTGGCCCTTCAAGAACAAGGACTGTATTTTAGTTCTCTCTTTTATCTATGTACCTGGGGAAGAGGAAGAAAAAGAGAGGAGGAAAGAGGATGGTGTGACAACAACATTTGTTGAGCTCCTATTAAGTGGAACACTCTGTGCTATACACTGTACATGAAGTCTTTTTTTTAAAATTCAAAGTATAAACATTATAATCTGGGATCAGCCTAAGTGTCCATCAACAGATGAATGGATAAAGAGAAAGTGGTGTGTGTGTGTGTGTATATATATATATATATATGTATATATATATACACACACACACACACACACACACACACACACACACACAATGAGATACTATTCAGTCATAAAAAGAATGAAAGCTTGTTATTCATGGCAACATGGGCGAGCCTGGAAGATATGTTAAGTGGAATAAGTCAGGAAGAGAACGATAAATACTGCATGGTCTCACTCACATGTGGGAGCCAGACAAAAAAGTTGCTCTCATAGAAGCAGAGAGAGTAGGCTAGTGGTTTCTAGAGGCTGGGAAGGGAATTGGGGAAGAGGTACAGGCAAAGGGTGGTTAATGGATACAAAAGTACCACTGGATAAGAGGAGTAAGTTCTAGTGTTCTATAGCACTATAGGGAGACTATGGTCAACAATAATTTATGGTGTATTTTCAAATAGCTAGAAAAGAGGATTTTGAATGTTCCCAATATAACAAAATGATAAATATTTCAGATGATAAATAGGCTAAGAGCCCCGATTTGATCATTACACATTGAGCACGTGTATTGAAATTTCACATGGGCCCCATCAATATGTACAATTATTACATGTCAATTAAAAATAACAACAATAAATTGTAATCTGAAATCTGCAGATGAAGCAAGCGAGAAATTAATTTACCCGGACCACAGAGCTGAATCAGAAATGAAGTCCAGGTTTGTCCTGATTTGCCCACTATCCCAGGACCTAGTATGGAGCAACAGGGCCCTGCCAAAATTCTCGAAATACCTAGTAGGTGCTCAGTAAATACTCATTAAATAGAAATGAAATAAATTCTTTTGTTTGGCTTTTGTTCAGGACAGGATGTGCTTTCTAGCCTTATCTACACTGAGGTGGAGGAGGGCAGAGTTGGGGTGGAAGAGGAGAGCACCGAATGTAATTTTATTTCAAGGACTTCAGGATTCCTTAATTAAGAAGGGGCAGGGCAGAGCTCTTACTGGGTATTAAGAAATAATAATGAAATATTATCAAGGTAACTCAAGGTCTCAGGTGCTTCACCCTGAAGAATAAGCTAAAGCCTAATTTGCATCATCACTCAACCTATAAATTCATAGAGGACACAATTGTTTTCACAGCCCTGGAAGGTCACATTATTCTTTCTTGCTCTGGTGCCCTTCACAATTATGTACAGGCGAACAGGCAGAGAAATCTATATTAAAGCCTCAAAGTGTGAGGGGCTCCCAGCTCCAGAAGCCCACAAGGTCCTTGGCCCACGTAGCATGGCAAACTCTGTGGGCTCCCATCATGTGGCCCAAAAGGCAGGGATATTGGAAAGGAAATGGATGACTGTCTTCAGGGCACCTCTAGCCTGCTACCAACACCTGAGAAAGTCTTTTTGGTTCTTGTTAATTTTTCTTAAGTACAAATAAATTCTAGAAGCCAGCTGAGTTAATATTTGCCTCGGGGAGAAAGGAAAAAAGAAAGGAGATCATTTGTTCCTAAGAGTGCCTCAGGATTGTGCCTGGAGCTCTTAACCCATTCAAGATTCACATAAATCTCTCACTGGAGTGTCTGATATGTTTCGACAAGGAGTGCAGTCCAATAGAGAGAAAGAGCATGTTCAGTTCTGTCTAGTGGTGAGTTAATGCCTGTCTGCAGGCAAAGAATCCAATAAATAGCACATTGCATTTCTTTCTTTTAAAAAAAAGAGTACTGCTTTAATAGCCAGTTGAGGATGGGACTGTTTGAAATTCACTTATGAAACAAACAGATACTGACACTTCAGAGAGGTGGTGGACTGCACTGTAAGGTGTGCCTTAATTCTAAAGCATCACATAACAGTGTTAAACTCTGATCGGCCTTTTCTGCTTAATCATGCCCTATGGTGTGAATGTGTCCCCTCCAAAATTCAAATGTTTAAACTTAATGGCTAATGCAGTGGTATTAAGAAGTAGGGCCTTCAAGAAGTTTTGAGGCCAAGAGGGCTTCTACCTTGAGAATGTGTTAAAGTCCTTATACAAAGAGTTTCATGCAACATTTGGATAGCTTCCTCTTCTACTTTCTGCCAGGTGAGATCACAGCGTTCCTCCCCTCCAGAGAATGCAGCAACAAGGTGCCATCTTGGAAGCAGAGAGACTTCCACCTGTCAGCCCCTTGATCTTGGACTCCCAGCCTCCATACTGTGAGAAACAAATGTATGTTCTTTATAAATTATCCACTCTTAGGTAATTTTGTTATAGCAGCATAAAATGAACTAAGGTACCATATAATGGATTTAGTTCATCCATTCACTCAACAAATCTTTATCAAGTACCTGCCATTAGAGATAGAACAACAGATTGGTTAAGAACATAAACCCTGGCTTAGCCACTTATTAACTATGTAACTTTGGGCAAATGGCTTACATTCTTTATGTCTCAGGTACAATATCTGTAGAATGGAGATAATAGTAGTACCAATGTCAGGGGGCTGTTGTGAGGATTAGCTTAACTAATATGTAAAGCACTTCGAGCACCTCTCAGACATAGAGAGTCTATGTGAGTGTTATTATTGCATGCCAAGTGCTGGAACCAAACCTATCACCCAGGTTATAAAGATCCATAGAATGAAGAGACACTTCCTGAATGGAGTGGATTTCTCGTCTGGGTAAAACTGACAGGAGACATATGCATCAGTGGTTATGGGAAGTTTTATAGTATAATGTAATGTTTCTCCAAAATTTGGTAAACATACTCTGGTTAGTAAACTAGAGGGTTGTATGCAGTATAGGAGAAAACAGTTTTCTTAACATTTTAATGGTTATATTTTTAAATTGTATGTAACAAAAAAATAGATTGGGCACAGTGGCTCACACCTATAATCTCAATACTTTAGAAGACTGAGGTGGGAGGATTGCTTGAGCCTAGGAGTTTGAGACCAACCTGGGAAACATAGTGAGACCTCATCTTTACAAAAAAATGAAAGAAAAAAATTAGCCAGGCATGGTGGTTTGTAACTGTGATCCCAGCTCCTGGGTAGGCTGATGTGGAAGGATCACGAGTCCAGGAGGTCAAGGCTGCAGTGAGCCATGATCATACCATTGCACTCCAGCCTGGGTGGCAGAGTGAGAGCCTGACTCTAATAATAATAATAAAAATAAATAAATAAAAATATATCTAGCACATTAAATCTTTTATTTGTGGATACTATTACTTAGGGCTAAGTTGTTAAAAATGCTTAAGTTGATTTAAACAAAGGACTTCTAGGTTCCCAAAGAATAACAGCAGCCGCCTGAATCGAAATTTCTCACGTCCTTCAAAAACCAACCAGACAACAAGTGGAACAAATGTAACTTAAACCTATATCCATCGTGACATAACTAGGAGACAGATTGTAGTATGTTAGATGATTTTATTATTGTACAGCAACTATTCACTCTCTCCCTCCACCTAAGAATCACCGCTACCACCACTGATATTGAAAGTCATGATGTGAATTGCTTTGAACAATGGCATTTTGGGAACTGATGCAGGCAGAAAATTAAAATGTTCTTGCATGGTTGAGTTTGTCTTTTGTAGTCCTTTCGTTTACCAGGAAAAGAACATGCCTTATTTAGCAGCTAGCCCATAAAGAACAAGAGGCTCTTGAAGAGGATCTGAGTACAAGTTTCAGGTTGTAAGCAAAACTTACAAGCTGGATTAGCTGAATCTCAGTCAACTTACAAAAAGGTAAATGAAAAATAAATGTTTAATGTTTATGCTCCTTAGTTTTAGGGCTCTTTGTTTTGCAGCAATAGCTGACAGATACAGAAGTTAGTTCCAGAAGTGAGATTCTGCTATCACATAAAATATGTGATGTGGTATTAATTTTGGGACTGGAAAGTTTGCAATGAGGAACCGTCACATAAGGATGAAAAATAATGATCTCTGTCATGGAGTGGCAAACTATTCAGTAAAATATCATCAGCAGTATCTTAAAAGACAGAATATGTACCTAATAAATATTTGGTATTATATAAGGAAGTTTGAGGCAGAACATTGAAAGTATGAACTGGTTGCTATTTGCAGCATTTGATAAGGTACTACATGAAAGAGATTCAGAGAGAAAAATACTAACTAGTTTGCAAGCAATATTTGAGGAAAATTACAGGGTTGGAAAATAAAAGTGCTTATTACTAAATCAAAAGTGTTGCTATTATGATACAGCCTCAGAAAAAGATAAAAAATTAAGGATGTGGTTATAATGCTTGCTTATATCTCTAAAGTGATGGAAGTAACATCTGTAGACCCTTTCAACTAAATAAAGGAACAACTAAAAATCTTGAATATGATTCCATAAATAAATGTATGTTTTATCCAAATTTTCAGCAACTTAAGTCTAGAAAGAGATATGTCTAGAAAAAAAAAGTGTGTCTATGTGACGTTTAGCACTGATGTTGATAGGAATCAAATAATAAACCAAGAAGGAATTTTCAAAAGGTAGAGCCAAAAATAGTAAGAAATGATGGATTTAGGACTACTCTTACAGGAAGTCACCAGAGCCTAATGTAGAAAGATTTCTATCCCTGTGTGGTGGAATCTGACATTTGCTCACCAGGATTCAGAATATCTAAGGGCCAGTGTCTTGTGCTATGTGACTGTAGTTCTTGCCCTTTTCAAATTAGAAAGCTTATTGCAGTTATCCATCCTGTTTTTGGTCAACTACTATATATTTGGATATGTGTGGAGTGGCGGTAGATAACAACTTGTCTTCTTAGTTCAAAGGTCTCTGTATCAAGAAGAGTCACATGCATATTTTACGTAGATCATGAGATCCCTAAATTTCAAGCTTTATGCCAAGATTTGATAAGGTTTTCAGGACTTTGGGGGTGAAAGTGAGAATGTTTTGAGAATAGGAGGTACATCGATATTTATTTATAAACAGAAAGGAGCTCTATGGCAAATTATTGTTCAGCAAATATTCATTTCCTATCTCTTTCAACTTCTATGGGGAAAACACATTTTTCTGTATTATTGATATCAACCTTGGTCAACAGGATGTGTTCTTTGGTCAGTGGGATGTGTTGCAAGTAGAAGAGGGGCTTCATCTCTTGGGTTCCTGTCCTTTGCCAGGAAAATAACACACCACAGGTAGCCACTAATTGGAGGAGGATGAACGCTTGTGGAGTACAACTGCATCCAACCCACAGTCTATAATTAAGCCAAGCCAAGTCCAGCCTAGATCAGCTAACTCTCAGAAGACCCGAAGATGGATAAGCAAGAAATAAGTGCTTATTGTTACAGCCACTTAAGTGGTTTTTTACATAGTAAGAGCTTACTGATATACAAAGAGAGGTACACACTTCACTTTTCAGATAAATGGAAAATACACATCTGAAACAAGCATGGCTACATTAGGCGCTCACATGAGAGCAGAGATGCAGAGGTATAAGAAATGGAGAGTGCGTATAAGTTTACCTCCAGAAATTGAGGATCCCATCCTGAGTTGAGAAATACTGAGAAAATATCTGAGACAGAAGATAAGACTATTGGCAACTGGGAGTTAAAAATAAGGTGCTTGAAAGTGTACAGTTTCAAAATGTGGCAGTATTGGGAAGGTATTGTTTCTGGGAGAAAAGAAGACAACTTGGAAGAGGACTCCGAACCAGTTACCAGTTTATTATCTCCCAGCTTCAAATACACCTTTCTCTGTGCTGCTTTCTGATACTGAAGCTAGACCCTAGAGACCTATCTCCTTTGCCAAATGGCACAACATAAGATTTTGTCAAGAGATGGTGCTGAAGTAACACTTCAAGGTCATTGCCACATGAGGATACTTCTGTTCTAGATTCTAGCTCACTGTTTTTTATTCCTTATTGCAGCCCAGTGGCCCTCATTGACCAACTCTGGCCATGCCCTCAGAGCTGCTTCTTTGGGATAATCAGCTATACCCTCAAGCCACGTTTAACCTACCTGGCAGCTGATTCTTTGTTGCTCCTATTGGCCACTGCGGCTCCAGTTATATGAGGCAACAGAATCCCATTGACCCAGGCCTCCTAACAAACTTTGTCATTACAAATAGGCTGCATGTTCCTCTTTAAAACATTCTGGATCTCAGTCTTGTGAATATGAGGGTGCTCTTCCAAGTCCTCAGTTTCTTTATTGCCACTTTCCCTCAGCCTAGAAATAATAGCTGATTTTTGTTAAGAGGCTACTTTTTTATCTCTGAGAGTCCTCTTTTATCCTTTTTAGTAGTCAACTACCTATTACTAGTTTACAATTCTTTATAGCAGGTTTTCAATTTCCAGTTACTGTTGCATTTTTTGTTTTCTGACTAGACCCTAACTGATATAGTATCCCTGAGAATGGCTTGGTTGTTAAGAGAAAGTAGGCTGCAAGTAATTGAAAATAAGATTTCTACCAAAATAATAGAAGGCAATCAGAAAACCAGGAACCTCCTTCTCCCCAAATAGTCACCATTTTTCCAAGAAAGTGCACTTTACTGTACAAAAGAAAAGTGAAGAGACTTAGCAAGCCATTTAATTCCTTTTGCCCCTCCATGTAAACATCTGTTATTGCTTGTCTGGCAAAATTCCAAGGCATTTTGAGATAAATGGAAAATATCAGGAGACATTCAAGCAAAGCTACTACAAGAATAAAATGGAAAATAAAAATAAAAACTTCTCTAATTTAAAAAAAAACTCTACCCCAAAATCAACCAGGTTGCAGAGGAAAACTAACACAATCCTTCAACATGGATTAAATATCATAAAAGTAGCATTTGCAGAAGAAAGATACCTTTCAGCTAGAAATTCAAAGGCTTGTAAAAATGAACACAAAAGAAAAAACATAAAATGAGAGTAGTTTGAACTCAGGAAAAAACCTGAAGAAAAAGACAAAATCATCTCAGAAATGATAACTACATTATAAAGTGCTCAGTCAAAAATAAACATTATTGAAAATATATCGCATGAAATTGTGAAGAGAAATTAAAACAGTCAAGGAAATGAAAGCAACATAAGGAATTAGGTAAAAAGTGCTATATGGAAGTTAATAAAGTAAAATCCAACATATGTCCAATGAAGACCTCAGAGAAGGAAGACAAACAGAACAGAATAAAATGTAGTAACTATAATGCAAGAAAATTTTCTAGAAATAAAAAAGAATTAAATTTATAAATTGAGAATGACTACAGTGTGCCTCAAAAAACTTGATCTCAAATGGTTAGCCTTAGGACATAGCCTAGTAGAATTATTAAGACATTGAATTTAATGAAAAGAGTCTGCTGGAACTCCAGATAAAAAGATGTAGTCATGTACAATTAATAGACACCAAATCAGCCTCCAACTTCCCAAAAGCAATATACAGAGTAACCCAACAGTGAAGCAACATTACAAATAAGATACATAAAATTGGTGAATTTTATCAAACATAAAATTCATCTCAGTACACATAATTTTTTTGTAATGAATATTTAAAAGTTGTCGAAGATTCTGGGAAGGTCAGAAGACAGCACCAACAGTTTTTTTCTGAATCTTCCTGAATCCTCACTCTAAAACAACAAAAAAGCAACTAAACAGCAAGCCAAACACTAATGAACAACATAAGGAGTACCCTAAACAGCCAACAGGTATTCATTAGAAAGTTTGGCAGGCCAGTCTGAGAACAGTAGCTAAAATCTGGAGTGATTTTTCTCTCCCTAAGTGTGGGTGAGTATGAAAAACTGCGGTAAGATTCAAAGAAAATGAACAAATCTAGCTTCTATAAACTCTTAAAACTGGCTAGTTAGGAATTCCTGCCAGGAGAGAATCTCAGACTGTAGAGAAACTCCTAGAATGGAGTAAAATTGAGCAGGATGGGAAGAACAGAGGTAAAGGAGAAAAAAAGATCCAGATGAAATTGGAGAATGGTAACAGCTAGAAGACCTCAGAAAACAAGTGGTTATTTATTTTTGAACACTAAAGAAAATCATGGAAAAGGGACCTTTGTGAACTTAGAAAACCTATCTTGACTTGAACACAGCTTTTTCAAAAATGTCAGGGAAACTAAATTTATATAAATAAGAGCATGAGAAAAGTATTGAAGTTAAATCCCACACATAGAAATTATAAGAAAAAAAATCAAAAGCAGAATAATATCCCTTCCAGAAAAAAAAAATGACCACAAAGAGATGAAAATATAACTTGTTATTTCAAAACTAACTTAAAGACATTTAAAACATAATAAAAGAGATGAAAAAATAACATTATTCAAAACTACAAAAAACTCGGAAACAAGGTAATAAAACAGAAAAATTACAGATTAAAAAAAACTCAGAAATGACGACTAAACAAGAAAGAACACATGAATAAATACAACAGGCGGTATCTCAAGAGACAGAAAGTGAAAAGGAAAAAAGGTAAATTAAACAGGGATGAAGAAAGAGACAAAAATTTGAGAGGAATCAAATATTGAAAATAGACCAAGAAAATCCACAGATAGTAGACATTTCTGAAGAATGAAACCAAATTAAACAAGAGGAATATAACGAATACAAAAAAAATTATAATCCAAGGAAACTTTCCTATAACTAAAAAATTAACTACATCTTGAAAGAGCATAACCCATATTTAAGAATATCAACTCAGAATAACCACAAAAAAGGCATATTCCGTAACTATTTGACTTTAAAAGATAAAAAAATTATTTAAGCAATAACTAGACAGAAAAAGCAAGTAACTTATGAAAAAAAAGGAAATTCAATTGTTAACTTTTGTCAATAACACTTTACACCAGACAAAAAAGACCAAATCACTTAAAATAAATGGATCCCAAGTTAGCTACCAACTTATACAAAATGACACAACAATGAAGCAGCCTTTCCAATAAACTCAAGAAATTTAAAACTGATTAATTTTATTGTATGTGTATTGTACCTCAATAAATCTAGTTTTTTAAAAAACTGAAGTTAAAAAAAGTTTGCAGCTAAGATAATGGGAAAACACTAGTAATGCACTCAAGGGGGGAAAAAAATGACCCAAAGATTTTACATCAAGCAAAACCTTCAAGTATGAAGAGCACAAATTGTTGGCAACATGCAAGAACCCAGGGAATATTGTTCTGATGAGAAATCTAGAGAGCAAGCTTCAGTCAACTCTAAAATGACTAGAGAGACTTCTGTACAAGAACTGGAACAGTAAACATATTTTTTTTTCTTAAATTTTAGAGTCATGGGATACACATGCTACCTGGACATACTGTACAGCAGTGGAGATTGAGTCTCAAGTGGCCCATTCCCCAGATAGTAATATTGTGCCCCATAGGTAGTTTCTGAACTCTACCTGCCCTCGCCACTTCCCTCTCATTGGTGTCCTTGGTGTCTATTATTTCCATCTTTGTGACTGTTTGGCCTCCACATATGAGTGAGAATATGCAGTGTTTGTTTTTCTGTTTCTGAATCAGTTTACTTAACATAATGATTTCCAGCTTCATCCATGTTGCTGCAAAGGACATGACTTCATTGTTTTTCATGACCATCTAGTATTCCATGGTATGTGTGTATATGTGTACATACTGATTGGTTGATGGGCATTTAGGTTGATTCCGTATCTGCAATTGTGAATTGTGCTGCGATAAACATGCAGGTGCAGGTGTCTTTTTTATATAATAACCTTTGTTCCTTAGGGTAGATACCTAGTGGTGGGATTATTGGATCATTTGGTAGATCTACCATTAGTTCTTTGAGTAATAGCCATACTACTTTCCATAAAGATTGTGTAATATATACTCCCACCAACTCTACACCCCTGCCAGCATCTATTTTTTTATTTTTAAGTAATGGTCATTCTGACAGGTATAAGGTGGTATCTCATTGTGGTTTTAATTTGCATTTCCCTGATGAGGAGTGATGTTGAGCATTTTCTCATATATTTGTTGGACATTTGTATATCTTCTTATGAGAGATGTCTGTTCATGTCATTTGCCCACTTTTTAACAGGGTTATTTACCTTTTTTTTTTTTTTTTGCTGTTTTATTTCACTTATTTGTAGATTCTAGATATTAGTCCTTTGTCAGATGTATAGTTTGCAAATATCTTCTCCCATTTTGTGTGTTATCTATTTGCTCTGTTGATTATTTTGCTGTGCAGAAGTTTTTTAGTTTAATTAAGTACCACTTATTTATTTTCATTTTAGTTGCATTTGCTTTTGGGGTTTCAGCCATAAATTCTTTTCCTAACCCAATGTCCAGAAGAGTTTTTCTTAGGTTTTCTTCTAGGATTTTTATGGTTTCATG
Source organism: Cephalopachus bancanus (assembly GCA_027257055.1). Taxonomy (NCBI): domain Eukaryota; kingdom Metazoa; phylum Chordata; class Mammalia; order Primates; family Tarsiidae; genus Cephalopachus; species Cephalopachus bancanus. The sequence continues at coordinate 597,942 of JAPVLO010000382.1, read as the reverse complement.
TCTAACATTTAAGTCTTTAGTCCATTTTGAGTTAATGTTTATGTATATATGGAGATAGGAATCAAATTTCATTTTCTGCAGATAGCTATCCAGTTTTCCCAACACCATGTGTTGAATAGGGTGTCCTTTCCCCAGTGTATGCTTTTGCCTGCTTTGTTGAAGATCAGTTGGTTGTAGGCATTTGAGTTTATTTCTGGATTCTCTATTCTGTTCCATTGGTCCATGTGTCTGCTCTTATACCAGTTCTGTAGAATTTGAAGCAGGTAATATGATGCTTCCAGCTTTGTTCTTTTTGCTTAGTATTGCTTTGGCTATTCTGGCTCCTTTGGTTCCATATGAATTTTAACATTTTTTTTCTAAATCTGTGAAAAATGGCGTTGGTAGTTTGGTAGGGATTGCATTGAATCTGTAGATTACTTTGTGTGATATGGTCATTTTAATAATGTTTTTCTTTCAATCCACATACATGGGATGCTTCTCCATTTGTTTGTGTTCTCTGCAATTTCTTTCATCAGAGTTTTCTAGTTTTCCTTGTAGGATCTTTTACCTTCTTGGTTAAATATATTCCTAGGTATTTTAGCCTTTTGGCTGCTATTGTAAATGGAATTGAGTTCTTGATTTTATTCTTAGCTTGGTCACTATTGGTGTATAACAGTGCTACCGATTTGTGTGTGTTGATTTGTATCTCGAAACAAAATCAATTATTGAGTTAACTTAACAAATCCAGGAGTGTTCTGGAGAAGTCTTTAGGATTCTATAGGTAAAAGATGATATTGTCAGCATACAGGGATAGTTTGATTTCTTCTTTTCTCATTTGAATATCCTTTATTTCTTTTTCTTGCCTGATTGCTCTGGCTAGGCCTTCCAGAACTATGATGAATAGGAGTGGTGAAAATAGGCATCTTTGCCTTATTCTGGTTGTGAAGAGGAATGTGTTCAACTTTTCTCCATTTAGGATAACATTGGCTGTGGGTTTGTTATATATAGCTTTTATTATTTTGAGGAATATTTTGCTGAGAGCTTTTTATCATGAAGGAATGTTGAATTGTATTAAATGCTTTTTCTGTATCTATTGAAATGATCATATGTTTTTTCTTTTTAATTTTATGTAGTGGATCATGTATATTGACTTGCAAATGTCGAGTCATTTTTGCATTCCTGAGATAAAACCCACTTGATTGTGGTGTATCGCTTTTTTTTTTTTATGTGCTGTTGAATCCAGTTTGCTAGCATTTTGTTGAGGATCTTTGCATCTATGTTCATAAGGAATATTGGTCTGCAGCTTTCTTTTTTTGTTGTGTTTTTTCCTGGCTTTGGTATCACAGTGATACTGGCCTCACAGAATAAGTTAGCCAGGATTCTCTCCTCTTCAGTCTTGTGGAATAGCTTCAGTAAAATTGGTACCAGTTCTCCTTTGAAGGTCTGATAGAATTCAGCTGTGAGTCCATTAGGTCCTGGACTTTTTTGTTGTTTTTGGGAGACTTCTAATTACTCTTTCAATCTCACTACTTGTTATTGTTCTTTCAGGACTTTTATTTCTTCCTGATTCAATGTGGGAGGGTTGTATGGTTCCAACCAAGGGTTTATTCATTTCCTCTAAATTGTCTAGTTTGCATAGAGGTGTTCATAACAGTCTTGGATGATCTTGTGAATTTTCTTCATTTCAGCTGTAATGTCTCCTTTTACATAGAAGTGAAATTAGCTCAGTCAGAATACTGAGATAATTTGAGTCTTCTCTCTTCATTTATTAATTAATCTAGATAGTAGTCTATCAATTTTATTTATTTTTTCAAAGAACCAGATTTCTATTTCATTGATCCTTTGAATTTTTTGTTTCAATGCCATTTAGTTCTGCTCTGATCTTCATTGTTTCTTTTTGTCTGCTAGTTTTGGATTTGGTTTGTGTTTTTCTAGTTCCTTAAGGTTCATATTAGACTGTCAATATGTGATCTTTCAGTCTTACTATTGTAGTCCTTAAGCACTATAAATTTTCCTCTGAGCAAATCTTTGGCTGTGTCCCAGAGATTTTGATAACTTGTTTCATTATCGTAATTCATTTCAATGAATTTTTGAATTTCTATCTTGATTTCATGTTGACCCAAGGATCATTCAGGGGCAGATTGTTTAACTTCAATGGTTTTGTCTGATTTTGTGTATTTTTCTTGGAATTAATTTCTAGTTTTATCCCACTGTGGTCTCAGAAGTTACTTCAGTTTTTTTTAGTTTATCAAGACTTGATTTGTGGTCTATCATATGGTGCATTATGGAAAATGTTCCATGTGCTGACGAGAAAAATGTGTATTCTCTAGGATGGGGATGGAATGTTCTGTATATGTCTGTCAGTCTCATTTCTGCTTAACTCCAATCTTTTTTGTTGACTTTCTGCCTTGATAACCTGTCTATTGCTGTTAGTGGAGTATTGAAGTCTCCCACTATTATTGTAGTGCTATCTATTTCTTTGTTTAGGTCCAGCAGAATTTGTTTTATGAAGCTGAGGGCTCTGGTGTTAGGCATATATATATTTTAAAGTGTTATGTCTTTTCCTTGGATTGATCCCTTTATATAATAGCCATCTTTGTCTTTTTTTTTTTAACTGTTGTTAATTTAAAGTCTGTTTTATCTGATATGAGAATGTTTACTTCTGCTCATTTTTGGTTTCCATTTGCATGGAATATTTTTCCCAACCCCTTTACCTTGAGTCTATCGGAATCTTTGTGTGTTAAGTGAGTCTCTTGAAGGAAGCAGATCTTTGGGGTGTTTTGTTTTTGTTTTTGTTTTTTGTCATTCTGCAAGTCTATATCTTTTTAGTGGGACTTTGAAACCATTTACATTCAGAGTTAATAATATGTAAAGTACTGTTCTATTCATCATACTGATTGTTATCTGGTTGCTTTATTTATTTGCTTTCTCTATTGTGTTAGTGTTCCATAAGGCCCATGAACTTTACAATTTCCATCATTTCCAAACCTGTTGCTTTATCTTCTTCCTCAGGAATATCTATGATTCTTAGGCTTGTATGTTTTACATAATCCCACATTTCTTGGAGACTTTGTTCTATTCTCTTGACTTTTTGTTGTTGTTGTTGTTATCTGATAGGGTTAATTCAAAAGCTTCAGACCTTCCCCAAAACTGAGGTATTGTATCAAATTTGGTGGCCTGTTCTGCTGACCTCAGGCCAGGAGGTGGCAATTGTGGAAGAAAACAAGTTGCAATGGTGGCTATAGGGTTTATACAGCCTAGACTGAGGGCGGGACTCCGAATTTCCCAAGTTCACTGTCTGTTTTGAGCCTTCGAGGGGAGTGCAAGGGAAAGGAGCTGAAGCACCCCACAAGTGTGTACTCTTAGCTACCCCAGTGGGGATTAGTAAGTCCCAAGTCTCTGGGATAATGCTGTTGTGCAGAGCAGGCACAGAAGAGCTCATAAGGGGAAGGAGAGGTTACTATGGCAATGTGTCCCACCCAGCTTCCGCCTTCCTCAGGCAGTCTGCAACCTGAGTGTCAAGGTGCAGCTGGCCTCAGGGCCTCAGGTGTTCTCAGGCAGCCTGTCCAGCCAGAAACTGCCTGCAGCTGCAGAGTTTGCCCTTGGGGCTGTTCCCTCCCAGGCCGGCTGGAAAGCTGCCACTCCATTCTGCAAAGGAAATGATGGCTGGCCCTCCTCAAGGCTTTTTTCCTGCACCACTCCATGACAGAACATAGCTGTAGGAAAGGCAGTTTCCCATGAGAAACGAACACCACAAGGCTCAGGGGGCCCTGCAGGTTCAAGGCAGGAGCACAGAACTCCTGAATTCCCCTCACTCACTCACCTTCCCCACTGTGTCTGGAGGCGATGGTGGTCTGTGGTGGTACAGGGAAGAGTCTAACCAGTTCCAGCCCAGGTCAGTGGATTTTTTTCTTCTTCTTTACTCCAAGTGGTTATCACTCCTTTGGAGTCTTATGGGGTGTGCTGCTGGATCTGCTCCTCTCTGGTTGCTGAGGAAACTGTATCTTTGTTTATTGTAAGGAGAAACTTACTCTAGCTACCTCAAGTTAGCCATCTTAATCCCTTCTCCTAAATATATTTAATTTAATGATTATAACTAAATGAGGTCTGGAAAAGAGAAAAAGAAAGTATGAAATGGCTATAACTTTGACAATGTAGATATAGTATAACTACAAAAAACTAAGGAGGAGAAAATGGGGAGTGCATTTACAAAATGATTTTAACACCTCTTAGTAATTATTTTGATGGTAGTATTGATATTATTTTGAATGTTTAGGTCACCCTTCAAAGATGAGATGGATTCCCTTCCAATTAACAGGTCAGATGTCAAGACTAGTGATACCACACATGAACCAAATGGGTGTGGAAAAGTTTATTACATAATGAGACTTTCCATACAGTGCAGGACAGGCTCCCAGCAGGTCCAAATCTTGACTTGAGAAAGTAAGGATGGGAACTAGCTAGGAGTTTCATTATGGTCAGGAGTGAGACTGAGATGGATGTTCCCATGTGTGGTTTGAAGCTTGCATGGCTTGAACTTCCTATTAGTCCCAAAGAAGGAAGAATGTAAGTGTTTTAATCAGCTTACCCAGATGTGGAGAAAGAGGAAAGAAAAGGGTTCGAAAGCTGTCAGCATTCAAACATCAAAAGTGGAATCAGACTCATTATTGCACTGAGACTGGTGTGTGTTTAATGTGAGAAAAAGAAAATAAATAGTATGGGGTCTTCTAATTCTGACATTTCCTGTGTCCTTGGGAAACTTAATTCTCAGTGTAAAAGAAAAGGACATATAAGTGTAATATAGAAATGGTTAAACAAAAACTCTGTTGTCTTTTTTTTTTAACTGAAATTATCAATATGAATGCATGTAATATTTCACATTGATAAATATTTTTAAACATATAACAGTATTTCTTTATTTTCTAACTCTGGTCACTGAAAATGCCTAGAAACTATGATCAATACTATAACAATGATCTTCCCTAATGCCCAGATTATGGTTTTAAAATACCATTTTTCACTGAAAGAAACAGAACCTTTGGAGAAATGGCAGATTCTAAGTATGAGGCAGAAAATCACAAGATAATCATGTAATATTTTCATACCAGATGAAAATAGCAGGAAAGCTATCAAACACTACTAAGGTCATAGCAAAAGTACTCAGGAGGAAAACCAAGTAGGCTCCAGTAGCACAAAGACAGAACACCTTAAGCTTCATTAAGCCTAATAATTGCAATAGATGTAAGCCCTTCAAATATGTTTAAACTTATAAGTGTATAATGATAGTAAGAAAAAACTAATTGGTCACTTGCAAAGAATGAAATAGTAGAATTAGAATATAATCATTTTATATTGCCTAATGAATGCATGGATTTAAGCTTTGAGGTTAACAGATACTATGTGCCTCCTTTTGGTGTAAGAACACAGCACCACTAATAGCTTTTCCAAATAGGTTGAACCAGATTGTATCAAGTCAGCTACCAATTTACAGAAAATAGGAAAGACAGAAGAACATATTGAACTACACTGTGAGTACTCAATCAGCAAAATCCAGATGAGCAAAACTCTACAAGATAGATAGCCCAGATCTATGACAAATAAATTGTAAGTAAAAGAAAAGAATGGAGGGAGAACCTGTAAAGTAAAAACTACTTAAAAGACATATTAATTTCTTTTCCCATGGAGTAAACCAAATGAGAGAGGGTTCCTCAGCACTCAGAGAGGAAGAAGACCAGCAGCACACCCCATGAATCATCAGACAAGCAATACGATCCACAGAGCACAAAGAAGAGAAAAGTCCATTAACTTGAGTTGGAACAAGCCAAATTCACCTAAATCACCACAAAAACCACAAACAGCATGCAGATACAATGGAAGAAGTAACTGAAAAGAATTTGAGAGTTCTGTGCTACTGCCACAGACTTTGAAGGCCCCCTGATCCTTGCGAGATTCCAGTTTGGCAGGGGAAACTGCTGTACCCACATTGTGCTCTGCCAAAACCCACATGACACAGTGTAAAAAAAAAAAAAAAAAGCTCTGAGCAACTCCAGCAGCCATTCCCCAGGAATGCAACTCTTGCTGGTGACTGTTTTCTAATTGCCTTGGGAGGAAACAGGAAGCAGAAACTATACAAGCCAGAAGGGACTGGAGCCCTATTTTCAATCTCCTGCCACTTTCATTTGCCCCAAGGGAAAAATTCCACTGAGACAGACATTTCATAGTTGGGGTGGCTGCAGTGAGAAGACCTGAAGTGACCACACTTTCACATTCTGAATGCAAACTGCCTGAGGCTAAAACAGGGGAGTTGGGTGGGACTTATTTTCCTACCAACCTTTTACTCCCCATGTAAAGGCTTCTGTATGACAGCAGCATTACCACAGTGGCCAAGGACTCTTTCCCAATTGCCACTGGGGTAGCCAATTGTGCATGCAAGTGAGGAGATTGAGCACATCTCCCCCTGCACTCCACTTGAAGGCTCAAAACAGAGAACTTGGAGAGTTCCCTCAGTCCTGCCCATCATCTAGGTGGGCTGAGTACTTTGCATGGGGCAGTACAGGCCAAACAGAAGGTCCACCCACATCCTCCATGGCAACTGGCTCTCTTCTGCAAGTGCCACCTTCTGACTGGAGGTGAACAGGCACAGCCCATTATGTCTGATATAATACCCCAGCTTTGGGGAAGATCTGATCCCAGACCCAAGCTACCACCAATGTCCAAGCCACCTTGGACACACCTGTCTTGAGCCTGTACAGGTTCCCAGAGCAGCACCACCACAGCTGGCAATTGAGACACTCACTACCCCAAGGCTATATATAACCAAGGGAGCCCTATAGTGCCTATGTCAACCCCTTGCCAACCTTAAATAAGAAGAAATAATATACCCAAATGAGAAGGAACCAGAAAGATAATTCTGACCATATAAAAAAACAGTTCTTCAACACCCCCAGAAGACCACACTAATTCCTCAACAATGGACCCTAAACAAAATGAAATCTTTGAAATTCCAGAAACAGAATGAAAGAGGTAGATTATAAAATTGCTGAATGAGATTCAGGAGAAAGATGAAAACAAGCTTATATATATAACTATTCTGGACACGAGTGAAAAATTCTCCACAGAGATAGACACTTTAAACAAAAACCAAGCTGAACTTTTAGACATGAAAGACTCATTTAGAGAAGCACAAAATGCAGTGGAAAGTTTTAACACTAGACTAGAATAAGCAGAAGAAAGCATCTCAGAACTTGGAGAAAAGTCTCAGAACTTGGAGAAAAGTTGAACTAACCAATTCAGACAACAATAAAGTAAAAAGCATCAAGAAAACAGAACAGATTCTCAAGAAATATGGGATTATATAAAATGTCCAAGCCTAAGAATCATAGGTGTTCCTGAGAAAGAAGAGAAAGAAGCAGGTATGGAAAACCTATTTGAGTGAATAACAAGGAAAACTTTCCTGGCCTTGACAGAGAATTAAACATCCAGATACAAGAAGGCCAGATAACTCATGGAAGAGTCATTGCAAAAAGGTTATCCCCAAGGCTTAAACTCATCAGGTTATGCAAAGTTAATGTCAAAGAAATAATTTCTAAGAGCAGTTAGACAAAAGACTTTAATAGTTTACAAAGGTAAATCTATTAGACTAACAGCAGACTTCTCAGCAGAAACTATACAAGCCAGAAGGGACTGGAGCCCTATTTTCAATCTCCTCACACAGAGTAATAGTCAGCCAAGAATTTTGTATCATGTAAAACTGAGTTTCATAAATGAAGGAGAAATAAATTATTTCACAGACAAGCAAACACCACTAGACCAGTTCTACAATAAATACACAAAGGAGTTCTAAATATGGAAGCAAAAGGTCAAAATACATCAATAGGAAAACACTGGAAATCATAAAGCTCTTAGGGCTTATAGAACACCAACACAGTAGAAAGCAAACTAGCAAGTAACAACTAACATGATAAATGGAATAATACCTTACATATCATTATTAAGCCTAAATATAAATGATCTCAATGCCACCACTTAAAAGATAATAGATTTTGCAGAATGGATAAAAAAGCACAATCCAAATATCTGTTGCCTTCAAGAGAGAGACTTCATAAACAAAGATTCCTATACACTCAAGGTAAAGGGATATTTTAAAAATTCCATGCAAACAGAAAAGATATTCCATGCAAACAGATACCAAAAATGAAAAGGAGTAACCATTCTAATATCAGATAAAACAAGCTTTAAATTAACAACAGAGGGCAACTCCCCTCAGGTCCTCTCCCACTGTGGGAGCTTTTCTGTGCTTTCAATAAATCCTGCTTAAAAATTAAATTAAATTCGCAGTCCTTGGCGGATCCTTAGCCTGCGCGAATATACCCTGAAGAACTCAAATCACTCTATGAAAAAGATACTTGCACACGTATGTTTATTGTAGCATTGTTCACAATAGCAAGAACCTGGAATCAATCATGCTGTCCATCAAAAGAGGACTGGATTTTAAAACTGTGGTACATATGCATGATGGAATACTACGCAGCCATAAAAAAGAACAAAATCATGAATTTCACAGCAACCTGGATGGAACTAGAGTCTATAATACTGAGTGACCTCTCACAGAAACAAAGATCTGAGTATCACATGTTCTCACTCATATAGTGGACCTTGAACATCTATCGTAATACTATAAGAAAAGGATTGACAGTGGTGGGAAACTATGGGGGGGAGGGGGGAAGGGAGGTGGGATTAACGGTAGCAAATATCTATCTGGGGATGGGGAGACACCCCTTATCAACAAGGGTGCCTGCACGAAACATATTTATATACCTAACCCTTAACTGTACCCCACAATACCAAAATAAAAAATGTTGATTAATAAAAAAATTAAATTAAGTTAAATTAATTAACAACAGTGAAAAAAGACAAAGAAAGGTTATTATATAATGATAAATGGATCAATACAACAAGAAGAGATAACAACTTTAAATATGTATGCCTCTAGCACCTGAGCTCAAAGCTCTGTAAAACAAATTATACTATACCTAAACAAAGAGATAGACAGCACTACAATAATAGTGGGAGACTTCAACACTCCATTGACAGCAATAGACAGATCATTAAGGCAGAAAGTCAACAAAGAATCACTGGAGTTAATCTGGACCCTAGAGCAAATGGACCTAACAGACATCTACAGAACATTCCACCCCCAAACTACAGAATATACATTTTCTCATCAGCACATGATATATTCTCCAAGATAGACCATATAATAGACCACAAATCACGTCTCAATAAATTTTTTTTAAATGGAGATCACATCAACTACCCTCTCAAAACAAAATGGAATAACGAAATTAACTCCTAAAAGAACTTGCCAAACCAAACAAATACATGGAAATTAAACAATCTGTTCCTGAATGATCTTTGGGTCAACAATGAAATCAAGATGGGAATTTTTTAATTCCTTGAAATGAATGATAACAATGACACAAGTTATCAAAACCTCTGGGACATACCCAAAGCTGAGCTCAGAGGAAAATGTATAGGACTTAAGGCCTACATTAAAAAGACTGAAATATCACATGTTTACAACCTAATGTCATACCTCAAGGAACTAGAGAAACATTAACAAACAAACTCAAAGCAAGCAGAAGAAAAGAAATAATGAAACTCACAGCAGAACTACATGAAATTAAAACAAAAAAGTACAAAGGATCAATGAAACAAAAAGTTGATTCTATAAAAAGATTAGCAAAATTGATTGACCACTACTAGATTAATCAAAAAACAAAAGAGAGAAGATTCAAATTAGTTCAATCAGAAATGAAAATGAAGACATTACAACTAATACCACAGAAATACAAAAGATCATCTGAGATTATTATGAACACCTCTATGCAAACAAACTAGAAAATCTAGAAGAAATAAATAAATTCTTAGAAACATAAAACCCTCCAACCTTGAATCAGGAAGAAATAGATAGCCTGAATAGACCAATAACAAGTAGCAAAATTGAAACAGTAATTAATAGTCTCCCAACAAAAAAAGTCCAGGACCAAATGGACTCACAGCAGAATTCTACCAGACTTTCAAAGAAGAACTCATCCCAGTTATACCGAAGCTATTCCAGAAAATTGAAAAGGAGAAAATTCTCCCTAACTTATTCTACAAAGCCAGTATCACCCTAAAACCAAAGCCAGGAAAAGACACAACAACAAAAAAAAGAAAACTACAGACCAATATCCCTTATGAACGTAGATGTAAAAATCCTCAGCAAAATCCCTAGCAAACCAAATTTAACAGCACACCAAAAACATAATTCACCACTGTCAAGTGGGTTTTATCCCAGGGATGCAAGAAAGGCTCAGTACACACAAGTCAATATACATGACCCACCACATAAACAAAATTAAAAAGAAAAATCATGATCATTTCAATCGTTTCAGAAAAGGCATTTGATAAAATCTAGCATCCTCTTATGATAAAAACCCTCAGCAGACTGGGTGTGGTGGCTCATGACTGTAATTTCAGCACTTTGGGAGGCAAAGGAGAGAGGATTGCCTGAGCCCAAGGGTTCAAGACCAACCTGGGCAGCTTGACAAGACCTTGTCTCTACAATAAATCAAAAAATTAGCCAGGTGTGGTGGCACACGCCAGTAGTTCCAACTACTTGGAAGCCTGAAGTGGAAAGGTCACCTAAGCCCAGCAGATCAAGGTTGTGGTGGCCGTAAGAATGCCACTGCACTCCAGTCTGGACAACAGAGTGAGGCTCCAACTCAAAACAAACAAACAAACAAACAAACAAAAACTCTCAGCAAAATAGGCATAGAGGGAAAATTTCTCCAAATAATAAAAGCTATCTGTGACAAACCCACAGCCAATGTTATTCTGAATGAAGGAAAGTTGAACACATTCCTCCTCAGAACTGGAACAAGGCAAGGATGACTACTTTTGCCACTCCTGTTCAGCATAGTACTGGAAGTCCTACTAGAGCAATTGGGCAAGAAAAAGAAATAAAGGATATCCAAATGAGAAAAGAAGAAATCAAACTATCCCTATATGCTGACAATATGATCTTTTCCTAGAGAACTCTAAAGACTCCTCCAAAAGACTTCTGAACCTGATCAATGAATTCAATTAGGTTTCTAGATACACAATCAACACACACAAATCACTAGCATTGCTATATACCAATAGTGGCCAAGCTAAGAATAAAATCAAGAACCCAATTCCATTTAAAATAGCAGCCAAAAGGCTAAAATACCTAGGAATATATTTAACCAAGGAGGTAAACAATCCCTACAAGGAGAACTACAAAACTCTGATGAAATTGTAAAGAACACAAACAAATGGAGAAACATCTCATGTTCCATGGATTGGAAAAATAAACATTATTAAAATGACCATATCACACAAAGTAATCTACAGATTCAACACAATTCCTACTAAACTACCAATGTCATTTTTCACAGAATTAGGAAAAACAATGCTAAAATTCATATGGAAGCCAAAAAGAGCCAGAATAGCCAAAGCAATACTAAGCAAAAAGAACAAAGCTGGAAGCGTCACATTACATGACTTCAAATTCTATTACAAGGCTATAGTAATCAAAACAGCATGGTACTGGTACAAGAGCAGATATAGGGACCAATGGAACAGAATAGAGAATCCAGAAATAAACCCAATACCTACAACCAACTGATCTTCAACAAAGCAAACAAAACATACACTGGGGAAAGGACACACTATTTAACAAATGGTGCTAGGAAAATTGGATAGCTACATTCAGAAAAATGAGACTTGATCCCTATCTCTTTCTATATACAAAAATTAACTCAAGATGGATTAAAGACCTAAATGTCAGGCCTGATACCACAAAAATCCTAAAAGAAAACCTAGAAAAAAACTCTTCTACATTGGCTGTCAAAGAATTCGTGATTAAAACTCTAGAAGCAAGCCAGGCTTGGTGGCTCAGCCTGTAATCCCGTGCCTTTGGGAGGCTGAGGTGAGTGGATTGCCTGAGCCCGTGGGTTCGAGACCCGACTGGGCAGGCGAGACCTCATTTCTACAATAAATCAAAAAATTAGCCGGGCGTGGTAGCACGCGCCTATAATTCCGGCTACTCAGAAGGCTGAGGCAGAAGGATCGCTGGAGCCCAGCAGGCGAGGCTGCGGTGGCTGGCAACGACCATTGCACTCCAGTCTGGGTGACAGAGTGAGACTCCAACTCAAAAACAAAAACAAACAAAAAAAAACTCTAGAAGCAATCAAAATCTCAAGTGCCCATTCCATTAGAGATAAGATAGACAAGTGGGACCTCATCAAACTGAAAAACTTCTGCAAAGCAAAAGAAACCATCAAGAGAGTGGGGAGACAGCCCACAGAATGGGAAAAAGTATTTGCCAACTGTATATCTGACAAAGGCCTTACATTCAGGATCTATAAGGAACTCAAAAAAGGAAAAAAACAAACTGCCCCATTAAAAAGTAGGCAAAAGAAATGAATAGACACTTCTCAAAAGAAGAGATATGGACAGCCAACAGACACATGAAAAAATGTTTAGGCTCCCTCACTAATCATCAGAGAAATGTAAATCAAAACCACATTGAGATGCCACCTAATCCCAGGAAGAAAGACCACCATTAATAAAACAAACAACAACAGTTGCTTTTGAGGATGCAGAGAAAAAGGAACCCATCTACACTGCTGGTGTGAATGCAAACTAGTGCGACCTCTTTGGAAAACGGTGTGGTGATTTCTGAAAGAACTAGAAATTGGCCCTCCATATGACCCAGCAATCCTCCTATTAGGAATATATCCAGAGGAGTTCAAATTATTCTACAAAAAAGATAACCTACATGCATGTATTTATTGCAGCACTATTCACAATAACAAAAACATGGAACCAACCATGCTGTCCATCAAAACTGGACTGGATTTTTTAAAATGTGGTACATATACACAATGGAATATTATGTAGCCATAAATAAGGACAAACATGGACTTTGCAGCAACTTGGATGGATTTAGAGTCTATCATATTCAGTGATCTACCACAGAAACAAAGAACAGAGTACCACATGTTCTCACTCATAAGTGGACCTTGAACAATTATCATAATACTATAAGAAAGGGATTGACAGTAGTGGGGAACTGCCAGGGGAGGGGGAAGCACACTTTGTCAACAAGGGTACCTGCATAATGAGCATTTGTGTACCTAACCCTGAATTGTACCCCATATCTTTAAAATAAAATTTAAAAACTCCAGAAGCAAATGCAACAAAGACAAAAATAAATAAGTAGAACTTAATTAAAATAAAAAGCTTCTGCATAGTAAAGTGGAAATACTATTTACTCATAAAAATAGAATAAAATAATGTCTTTTACAGCGACTTGGATGGAGCTAGAAAACATCATCCTAAGTGAACTAATGCGGGAACAGAAAATCGAACACTACACGTTCTGTGGAAGCTAAAATAGGGATCTGCAAAGTTATAGAGAATGGCATAATGGACAGTGGAATCTCAAAAGGGGGAGAGTGGGAATTGGTGGAGAGAGAAAAAAGTCACCTACTGAGTACAATGTGCACAGGTGGGGGTAGTAGGTACACTTAAAGCCCAGGTTTCTCTGCCTCTATACAATGCATCCACATAACCAAAAACTATTTGTACTCTCTAAACTATTGAAATTAAAAGGAAAAAAAAGACATATTTGTCTAAAGAGCAAGACTAAACTATAAGATCAGGAATGCACATTGGGGTGATAAAATTGAATGAAACACAAGAGATAGAACTAAAATGACACACCCAAAAAGTCAAGATAGTGGTTGCTTGTGGGAGGAGGGATTGAGACGGCACATGAAGGTAGTTCAGAGGTGGATAACAAAATTCTATTTCTTGATCTGAGTGGTGATTACAGATGTGTTTGCTTTCATTTGTCCATTCTTGTTTGTATAGATTTCTAGATCTATGTTTTATCTTTCATTAAAATGTTTTTTTAAGTAGGGTGAGGGTATATTAAACAAACATTTAATAAATAATTATTCAGGTGGTAGCTGGATTTGGCAAAAAGTCATGAATCTCCTTGGCTGACAGGAGTTCAGAAAACCCTGGAATAATGTATAAGAGCTTGGGTTCTGGAAAGTCATATATGTCAGTTCAAATTACCATCCTGTTGACTATTGGCTGTGTGATATCTAAGCATCAATGTTTTTATCTACAGAATCAATATAGTAATAGTAACAACCTCATGGAGTTGTTGTAAGTTATACATGAGATCATCCATATAAAGCACTCAGAAAAGTGCATGTCACATAGTAATCACTCAATAAAAGCTATCTGTTGTTGTTGTGGTAGGAATGATAAAGGCTTCTAGTTGTCTAGACATCTTTTCCGTGAACCACAAGGAACTTCTGTGAGGCCTCTTCTATTGCAGATATCAGAGGTTTTTTGTTTGGTTTTGTTTTTTCGACTCTATTTCTTTAAACTGAGAAAATTCTGTCTTGAGGAAATTCTGACTCCATTTCTTTAAACACTAAGTGCTTTGGGATACATGGGAAAATGAAAAGTGTTATGGATGTCCAAATTATATTAAACTAATTTAACTTGCTACCCAGCTGGCACAGGGACTAGCACAGCTGTAATTGCGAGATGGATGGGAAACAGAGAATATGTGGGAACTTAGTTAGTCTGTGGCTAGTATGCCTACCAGATCCCCAGGTACCAAGAGATGATAGTTATGCTAATCTTCTCAGGTTGGGTCAATATTTGGAGATGTGGCCTCTAAAGCAATTATGTTTCTCAACATACTTTCCACTGATACATTTGTATGTTTTGTGTGTGTGTGTGTGTGTGTGTGTGTGTGTGTAAGTTCATGGCCGGTCTGAATTCATCCGCAGACAGGTCTACAGAATACTGACTTCTAACTGACTGGTCCTGTATCATTGCCTTTTACCAGAGGGAGATGCCCTCTGGGATGGAATGCTTTGAATTAGTTTTAGTACCCTTTAGCCTAAGGTGCATGTTGAGTAGGGATGTGGCAAATGCTCAAATATATTTCTTGTATGATTGAGTAAATACACACAGAAACACATGTAGCTGCTTTGGGATCAGGAGTTGGCCTCATGGCAATCACCTGGAATGACAAAATGTCTCCCACTAGCCCAGCAGCAGGAAGGAGGATTGGTAGCAGTTAAAGGTATTTTCTTTTGAAAGGCAAGTTGCAACTTTAAAGACCCACCAGGTGCCAGGCAGGTTTTGTTTAAGAAAGGCCAAATGGCCCAGAGACTGGCCATTTCATGGAAATGCAAATGAGTGAGTAATTCACAGACTTATCCAAAACACCCCTTCTAAAGTTGACAGTTTATAATCCTGCAGTTCCTGGAAACCATTCGTTCTTTGAAAAATCTGATTTTTCTGAGTACAACCTTGTAAGATTCCAAAGGAAATATGTAATCACTCAACATGACCCCCTCCCTTACCTAAACAAGGATGTAAGACCCCACTTCTCCTGTTCTGGGGTGCTTGATTTGGATGCATTAGACCCTTGGCCCGCTGGGATGGCCAGCGTAATAAAGTGCCACTTCCTATAACAGTCTCGGTGTCACGATCTCTCTATTTTTCATGCTACAGGGAGTGGAAATGTTTCTCTACTTTCCAAATGTTTCACTACTTTCCAACCAACTCCCTTCTCCATGTCCCCACCACGTGGAGCATAAACCTTCTATTCACATTTCCCCTGCCTGAATTTTCACAGCCAGCTCATCGCATCCCTGTCCTCCTATACCAGAAATCTTACTTTGCCTTTTAGAATTTGCATAGTGTTTTCACTCTCTTCTACCATTTCTATCACAAGGCAAGTGTTATTAACTGCCTTTGTTTTTCACAAGAAATTTGATCTCCTAGTGAGATCAGATACATATCACATATACAAGCAACTTGCCCACAGTCCCCCATGGCAGTGCTGAGACACGAACAGACTTCTCTTCATTACACATGCTGTGTCTACAATTTCTCTCCACTGTATCCTGCAGATGCTGTCTTCTCCGATGGGAAATTTCATTATATTTTGTGTATTTATCTGTTTAATAATATACTTGTTTATCTCTTTGCTGGTTGGCTATATAAATCATGATTCTATTGGTTTTATGTGCCTATCTGACAGAGAATAGATAAATATATAGTTAAATACAACAGTCTAAAATCATAATGAGTAAGTCACATTTTTAACAGGTGATGAAATCAGATTCACAAGAAAGCATCATTACAGAAAAAAATGCAGATTTACCTCTAAAACTGTTATCAAGTATGCTGACTTTTTAAAAATATTTTCTTGAGACAGCCATCATTCCATTTTTTAATCCACTTATAGTGATATAGTTTAATGTGTTTCAAATATTCAGAAAAGTATGAAAACTGATATAATGAAAATTTGTATACTGACTACCCAAACGTTAATTTTTTTCTCCATATTTCCTTCCAATTTTTTTCTTTTTTGAAATAAAATATTTCAGAAGAGATTAGAGTTTCCTGTGGTTTTTCTTCTCCAGTCTCATTCCTCTCATTCCAGCCCCAGAGCAAACCACATCCTGAGGTGTGTATCTTTTCTATTCATATCTTAAAATATTTGTTTCATATGTATTTATCCATGAACATCATTTATTCAAAAATAAATGATACATAATAATAGTAGATAATATTGCTATAAACTTTTCACAAACGTTATACAGTATATACTATATACTATACAAATATATATGTACTATATATAGGAGATATATATATATATGATATATAGTATATATACAGGAGCTTGAACTTTTTTTTCACCCAACATTATGTTTTTGAGATTTGGAGTGGGTGAGATTAACCTATTTTCATGTCTTGTGTCTACTAATATTGTTTAACTTATTTCTATTTTATTTTGTATTTTTTGTTTTCTATACTTTTCTATTTCATTTTCTCTCTTTTTCTGGCTTTTTCAAATTAATAAGTTGTCTATAATTCTACTTTTTTTTTTAATTTGTTGACTTGGAACCATGTTTTTATGCTCTTTTGATTATCCCAAAATTTTTAGCAAACATTAACTGTTCATTTTTAATAGAGTCTAAAATTATTCACTCTTTTTATTCTTTTTTAACAAAACAAAGACTTTACCATACTTTCCTGAAAATTATCTCCCTATTAGTCAAATAGTACAAAATTTCAGTTATGAGAGATAAGAAATTTCTGGTCAAGGTGGCATTGAAAGTTGATCCTTTGAAATCTCCCTTTTCTACTCATTGGAAATTTTAAAAAGAGACAGTTTCAAAGGAAAACTAATTTCAAATGTAAGTCCTAGAGATTTACTGTACAGGTAGTGCCAATAGTTAATAATACTGTATTGTATACTTAAAATTTTGCTAGGAGGGAAGAATATATAGATTAATGTTCTTGTCTTAATCTAAAATAATAGTAATTAATCAAGATGATGGGAGGAAACTTTTGGAAGTGATGGATATGTTTATAGTAAATTTTGTGATGATGGCTTCACAAATAAATACTGATCACCAAGCTTATCAAGTTGTATATATTAAATACATACATATATTTTTATACATCAGCCATACCCCAGTAAAGTGGTTTAATGAAAAGCACCCCCATAATGTAGTTCTACCTTTTAAAATAAATATTATTAATGTTTTTTAAAATAACTTATGGTTAATTTGATAAACCAATATACTTTACCAGTTTCTGGGCTTATATTGTTTTTTGTTTTCTTCTAGCTAAGTGTTTCTCAACAATGACACAATTCACATTTTGGACTGGATAATTCTTTCTTGTGGTAGGATGTTCTATACGTTGTAGGATTTGGGGGGTATTCCTTACCTTTACTCACTAGATGCAAGTAGGACCTCTCAAATCATGACAGTAATAAATGTCTCCAGAAATTTCCAAATGTTCCCTTAGAGAACTGCTAATATTCTAGAGAGGTAGGCCTTTGACAGTCATTCTATTAGCAACTGTCAGAGGCTGAGAGAGGGGAAGAGTGAGTACACTCAGTTAACCTTTTGTTTGTTCTCAGTGTTTAATAGTTTTATACCTAGATTTTCAAAAACTCATTAGAACCTTCATTTTCTCTTCAAACTTTGAAGATATTACCTCATTGACTTTTCTATTAATGAGTATCCAACTGCCCATGTAAGAAAAATTCCTTTTATTCTTAAGTGATCTGGAATTTTTTCCCTCTGGTAGATCTAAATTCCTTTATACTTTGCATTCTTCAATTTCACCACAATGTGTCTAAGGTATAGGTTTCTTTTTAGCCCACTGTATGCACTTTCATTCTGAAGAATCATGTGTTTTCTTAGTTCTGGAAAATTTTTAGCTATTTAATCTCTCCCAATATTGGTTTTTGTTATTTCCTCTGCTGTCTTCTGGAATTCCTATTACATGTGCAATTATTCACACCTATTAACTGCTCTTTTATACTTTTATTTCCTCTAACTTACCTGACTTTCTCACTAATACCTTCTAGTTGACTAACTCTTTCTTTGTGTCCAGTATGGGAGTTATCATGTCTATTGTGATTTTTCCATTTCATACTGTTTTTCATGTCTAGAATTTACAATAGTTTTATTTTTATAAATGTGTCTTTTTGCTTTATTTCTGGCCCTATTATGTCATAATTTATTGTGGAATTTTTTTTTAGGATATGCTTTATCTTTCTGAAGATTTTGAGCATACATGGCTTAAAGTCCTCTTTAGATTGCTCTATTATTTTCATTTCATTGGGATAAATTCATCTCCAAATTGTCGCTGTTTTTTCTCTTAGCATTGTTTTTCCTTTATGTTCTGGGAATTTCAATTTTCAATCTTATATTTATATTCTATCTATCTGTCTGTCTATCTATCTATCTAGCTATCTATCTATCTATCCATCTATTTATTTCTTCCCACTTCCCTGCTTCCCATCTTCCTCTCTCAGCATCCTTTCTAGTCTAGCTGCCATGCAGCCTCCTGGGGCTCCCAGTGTAAAACTAGAACTCATAGTGCATAACCAAGACCAGACATTCCTGGCCTGGGTCCTAGGTAAAAGTCTGGGTCTGCTACCTCTCACCTTGATGAAAGATCTCCAGGAAAGAATCAGATGACATCTTGTTAGCCTCTTTCTGTGAGTGATGTTCCCCACCCCCGCACCACCACAGGCTTTGGTTTCTTAACTGGAGTAGGGCCCTTCTTTATCTATGTTACTCTGCAATATCTAAATCCCTTGGCAATCTCTGCCTATTTCTGGACTCAGAGCTCACCAAGTCCTTATTTCAGCCCATTTTACACTTTGTATTTGTTTTATTTTTGCTGCACAGAGATGTTTATTTTGTATTTGAACATAGCTTTGCCTTTGAAATTCTCTCTTTTTAAAATTTCCTGTGTAGAAAAGAAAAACTTCAAAGAGTAAACTTTCAATGCCATATTGTCCAGAAATTTCCTAAACCCTTTAAAGCTCAAATCTGCTTATCAACTACATCTTAGGTATTATTACCCTAAATGAAATATAACTAGGGATTCCATGTAGGTTAAGCCCTCCTATTTTTTTCCCCCTGAATGCCCTCAGCTTCTTTTGCTTCTCTAGATTCTATGGGGCCAGCTGAACAGTTAACTTTTCCCACTATTAGTTCTGGACAACTGATATACTGGCCTCTCTTCACTTCTTAACAGTTCTACCCATGAAATAATTTATTCCACATGTCAAACCATTTCTCCTCAGTGTCAGTTTTTATTCAGATTCTTAGCTCTACCCCAGATACATTCCTAGTTCACTAAAATCACTGAAAGACATGTTTCTTCTCTGCTCTGGTCTACATTATCACTTGATGGTCTCTAAATCCATGTTGAACTTTCTTAAAATCTTGACTTGAAATTGCTTATTCTCAATGATATCAAAGACTTTTTTATGAACCAGCATGACCTAATCATAAGGCTGTTTCATCACAAATGCATCCCCACCTTTGATAGACTTCATAATTCGTTCTTCTTCCATGGAGCAGAGACTCTTTTTCTAGTAAGCTGGATTCCCCTCCTCTCTCTTTGCCTATTCCCATCCCTATGTCCTCCTCAAAAGTCATTTTCTCTGTTATGTGTATTTTTTATTGGCTCATTTGTTCATTAATTTAAAACACATGGAGATTCTGCTATGTTCTAGGTTGACATTAGGCTCTAGGATAAGAAAACGCAGCAATGATTCAGATGCCAAGCATATTCTAAAGATGCTTATAACCTAAAATAGGAGATGATGCAGAAGCAATTATAATACACTCAAGGGAGTAGTAGGAGGGAGAAGCTTCAGGAAGAGGCATCATTTGAAGAGGGTCTTAAAGGGTGGAATATAGATATGAAGAGATTAGGGGAAGGGAGTCCAAGTAAAGGGAAGAATATTATCATTTGCCTTCTTAGCTACTTTCCATTCCTTAGGACAGGAACCATATGTTTTATTTTTATATCCTCACATCGCTGTGCATAGGTCTATGTATGAAGTAACTCAATAGATACTGAATGAATAATGTTATTAAATATGGTATGAAATGTTTTTCCACAGATTGATCTCTGTCTTACTGCTCAGTGAATGAGTTATCCATTTATTAATTCAGTCTAAGAACAGTTATTATTACCTAATACATGTTAGCCATGTTAAGGGTCATGATGTAGAGATAAGCAAGCCAAGCATTCTCAGCAAAGACTCGGTCTCTGGGAGAGCCCCAGGCTTGACCACTGGAAGGATGCTGGGGGTTCAGTGTTCAGGCCCTTTGGTCTGTAGCAAGAAAGGGCTTCAATCAAGAAACTTTATGTGTCAGGTTCACAGCCACATCCCTGGTACTTCCTTCTTACTCTGAAGAGTCTTTATTACACATGCAATGGATTCTCCAATGAGGAAGCAGGCCACGAGCAACATTCACCCCAGGTCTTCTCCCTCAGTCACAGAACTGATGAGGCGATCTTCCCTGGAGAGACATCTTGGAGGGCAACTCTGAAGGCAGGGACTTAATCTCCAAGTGCACAGCTACCTGTGCTTCTGACACTCTCACCCTTCCTGTATTTGAATCCTGTGTTCACAGAGGCCGTCTTGCTCCCAAGCGGCCATATAAGTTACTAAGTCAGAGAGAGAGAGAGAGAGAGAGAGAATATGTGTGTGTGTTGTTTCTCTAGTCTAAATCCTAAAAAGTATGCATGCCATCTATCAAAATGCTTCCGCTTATTTTCCACCAGAATTTACCTACATAGAGTCACAAGTTTTTAGCGTCAAAGAATTCCTTGTCTATTGATTACATCATATTTTAATTCTGAGCATCCCCTACCAAAATTAGATTGCATAAAACCATCTAGCAACCCACCATAATTGCCAAGAAGCAAGCTTAGGGTCAAGAATAATGAGTTGTTGAGAACAGGGACATGAAGAAGGCACAATTAGGAATCAAACGACCAAGTTTAAATTCTCACTGGGAAACTTTTAACAATTGTATTGCCTGGATATAAACTCAAACTCTCTGGACTTGTTTCTACGTCTGTAAAGTGGGAATAATGATGTCACAATGCCAATGGGGTGTTGTGAGGGTTAAAAACATGCCTGGCAAACCCTTACAAACTGGTGACAATTTTATTTTTATTATGATAATTACTACAAATGTCCGGCACCCGGGTTCAGTGACTGTCTGAGCTGTTTGTTCACTCCTACTCTCCATCTGCTTCCATCAGGAGCAAGGAAGGGGAGCCTTGGGCAAGGTAGGCTCTGGCCTGTGATATAGCATCAGTTGTGGCAGTGGAGCAGTACAGCCCTGTCTGCCCCTAGTTGATGTGCAAACTCCATTGCCAAAAGGCATAGGCAGGACACAAGTCCAGGTGATGAAATCTACCTGACCAGAGCAGAAATCTTCCCTGGTACAGAGCAGTTTTGATCACAAGCTGTAATGTATCCAAGATGCTGTGGTGAGACCTGCAGTTTTCACATTCTAGAAAATCTATCCCTAGGTCTGTACACTAGTGATGCAACCGTGACTCACCCAGAAACTCACAATCTCCACTTCCCAGACAACTGGAGAAGTGTGTCATGTCACCACAGAACCCACCACCCTCCCACCCTATGGGGGTGGAATGTGCTCACCAGGCAGCAGGAGAGGGTGCAGGGAGGGAGGGGTTCTCTTTATAATCAGCCCCTCCCTGCAGCCCCTCTGGGAGACAGTCACAGATGGGGTATACCATCTGTCTCCCACAGCCTGGACACCGCGTTCTCAACAAACCCAACATTAATTAACAACAGACCTGGCTTCCGATTCCTCTTTTGAGAATGTGTGCTCATTCATTTCTCTAACCACCTTTCCCTCTACACCCAACCCCTTACTCCCCATCTCGAGCACCTTCACAGATTGCCTGATTAGAGTCAGGGAAAGCCACGAGATGGTCATGTGAACATCTGGGAAGCATCTGTCTGCCATGGGGTAATGATTGCAGGTGGTGCTGGGCGAAGAGAGACTTAATAATACTAATGAATAAGACTAATTGATTATTAAGCATTATTACCCTGGCAATAATACCACCCTGGAATTCTGCCAATCCCTGTCACTTAGTTACAGGGAATCCTTGTTTTACTGGATACAGGGAATGCAGGACACGTCAGAATGTCTGAACTAGAAAACTGCATGGGACTCTGGAAACTAATAGTGATGAATGTGAGTAATAGACGTATTTAAAATGTATATGCCCATTGCATTCCCAAGTATTTCCAAGCACCTGAGCCGACTGGAATTTAACATGAAGTTCTCTAACACCTCGTAACCTCATAGTAATAAGTCATTATTCACTAGTCCTATGGAGTGAGAAATTGAACGACTGTCTAGGAGTGATAGTTTAGACCGGAAACAAATCTCAGTGATTCTTCCCTCACTTTCCTGCATAAAAGTATAAATTCAAAAAATAAATATGAGAGACAACATTCAGTATGTGCCATGTATATGAGAAGGGGCTGCTTCAATAGTGTTGTGAAGGAGAAAAATATTATTACACCATACATTCTTATTACAAACATTTTTTGAGGGCCTGTTATAATCCAAGCACCAAGCGAGGTGCTGAAGATAGGCATATTTTGTCCCTCAAAAATCTCACTGTCTAGACAGGAGAGACAGATATGTGTAACAGCCAATTTCCTGCAGTATGGCTGATTAGATACCCTGGGAGCCCCTTCTGCTACCAAAGCACTAATTCTGGATACAATACACTTTAAAATGCAGTACTGGACTCACAAGAAATCTCTAGTATTTATGTACACCAATCCTCCCCACCGCCCCCCAAAAGTGAGCTGGCTGCAGAGAGTGGAGAGCTACAAGCAAATGGGAAAATGGAGACACCTAATAGGACAGATTAATACCAGGATATTAATACTGGACCAGAAGCAAAGGAGGAAATTAAGCCTGAGATACTTACAGGTCCTTGAAGGGAGCTAACGTGATCACAGGTCAATAGGAGATCCTGTCTCCTAGCAGTAGTAGATACAGATCTCTCTGAGATAAATATACCTGACTTAAGCCCTCAGGATTCCTGCAGATCAAGAGCAAGCAAAAATGAGTTCACAACCAAAAGCTTCCATGACTGAGAATCAGGATCATATAGAACAAGGTTGAGCACATCCCTTATAGGCTGGAACTATAACGCTGAGTCTCCCTTATAGACTGGAACTCAGCAGAAGAGCAGCAAGTGCGTAAGTCCTCTAGGCTCTTGACATTTCAAAGACAGGCATACTTGGGCCAGCGAAAAGCTGGATTCACTGGGAGTCTGTAGTACTACTTGCTGCTCTCCCTTTTTTTTGCAGAGGAGAGGTTAGTATTGACGCCCCCCCCCAAAAAAATGCCTTATCTGTAGTGGTATAAGAATTTTGAAAAAGAGCAGAATTGGAATACTGCAACAAAAAGAAATGATGAATGCTTGAGGTGATGGATATCCCAATTATCCTGATTTGATCAATATACATTGTGTGCTTGTATGAAAATATTACATGTACCCCATAAATTGTACAACTATCATGCATCAATAATAATTTTAAAATAATTTTTATGGGCCGGGCTCGGTGGCTCAGCCTGTAATCCCACGCCTTTGGGAGGCTGAGGTGAGTGAATTGCCTGAGCCCGCGGGTTCGAGACCCGCCTGGGCAGCGAGACCTCATCTCTACAATAAATCAAAAAATCAGCCGGGCGTGGTAGCGTGCGCCTGTAGTTCCAGCTACTCGGAAGACTGAGGCGGAAGGATCGCCGGAGCCCAGCGGGTCGAGGCTGCGGTGGCCGGGAGCGGCCACTGCACTCCAGTCTGGGCGACAGAGTGAGACTCCAACTCAAAAAAAAATAATAATAATAATAATAATTTTTATGAATCAGAGTTTTACTCTGTCCAAGCTGGAGTACAGTGTGGCATGATCATGGCTCACTGCAGCCTCAGTCCCCTGGCTCAAGTGATTCTCCTCCCTCAGCCTCCCAAATAGCTGGGACTACAGACATGTGCCACCTTATCTGGCTGTTGTTTTTTTTTTTAGTAGAAATGAAGTCTCACTATATTTCCCAAGCTGGTCTCTAACTCCTGGGCTCAAGCAATCATCCTGTCTTGGCCTCCCAAAGTGCTGAGATTATAGGTGTGAGCCACCAAGCCTGGCCAGACTCTTCTTTAAAGTTTTTAATTGTATAAATTTATTGAGTATATGTGAAATTTTTTACACGTACTAATGCATAGTGACCAAGTCAAGGTATTTAGCGTGTCTATCACCTGAAAACAGTTAAGAGCCCATCTTGTTAGGGCAGCACTAGGAAATGTCAGCCACCTAGCACCTGCAAAATCTGCAGGTTCATAAGTTCCTTACAAGTTCAGTTTCAATGGGACTTCTCTGGGTTAGGAATATCCCAGGGAACAAAGTAACTCTTGGTCCACGAGAATGTAAAGTTATTTTGCCTAGGATATCAGAGTCATCGATTCCTGCTACCTCATTGCTAGACAACTCAGAGAACTTCAGGTCATTCATAGGCAGTCTTGCGTGTCACTCTACCTTTAGCTGAAATAAAAGATAATAGATTTAGACTCCAGGGACTTCCAATATAGAATTTTCATATACTGAATGAGGAATGGCTATGTGTGAAATGTTTATAGAAATAAAGGATGGGGCCGGGCTCGGTGGCTCAGCCTGTAATCCCGCGCCTTTGGGAGGCTGAGGTGAGTGGATTGCCTGAGCCCGCGGGTTCGAGACCCTCCTGGGCAGCGAGACCTCATCTCTACAATAAATCAAAAAATCAGCCGGGCGTGGTAGCGCGCACTTATAGTTCCTGCTACTCGGAAGACTGAGGCAGAAGGATCACCGGAGCCCAGCAGGTTGAGGCTGCGGTGGCCGGGAGCGGCCACTGCACTCCAGTCTGGGCGACAGAGTGAGACTCCAACTCAAAAAAAAAAAAAAGAAAGAAAGGATGGGATCACAAAGTTGAGTATGCTGTAAGAAAATACCACAATAAAAGAATCAAATGGAACTTAAGGCACAAAAAATACCATTGTTGAAAAAAATCTTAAAAGGTCTCAAAAATGTGAAACATAGTAGATTGTACACCTCTAAAGACAGAATTAGTAAACTGTGAACAAGAGCTGAAAAAAATTGACAAAATATCATAGACAGTTAAAGAGTTGAAAAATATGATTGGGTAATGTAGAAGAGGGAAGAAAATGTTTAATATATAGCTAATCAGAGTCCCAAAGGGAGAAATAGAGTGAAAGAGCAGTAGCATTTAAAGAGATAATGCCTAAGGATTTTCCATAACTGCTAAAAGGCATGAATCCACAGATGCATGAAGTACAATACCTCCTATACAGGATAAATAAAAACAGATCCATACCCTATGTGAGTCACAATGAAATTGCAGAGCACTGAAGACAAAGAACAAAATCTTAAATATTATGATAGAAGTTTTTAAAACAGTGAGTTCTTGTTTTAGTTTCTTTTGGACCTGAGATGCAAAGTTGCTACCTGTTATTATCACTGTCCTTCCAAGGCCTCTCCACTGATTTTATCCTCTATATTTCCATATCACATTTGCATTTTTTCTCTGCCTCATTTTAAAGTGTATCTTTTTCTTTGTGTATATTCTTGCAAAATGTGTGTTGTTTTTACTTTGTGTGTATGTATTTTTAATTCAAATAAATTAAAATCTGTATTGAATTACAGATCACAATCTACTTACTTTTTTTAACTAAGTGCTATATTTTTAAAAACTAGCTATGCTATATAACAATGTTTTTCAAACTCTGAGTCATGACCCATGAGCACTTCATAAAACCAATTAAGTAGAACCTAGCAGCATTTTAAAATGAAATAGAACAGAAAAAAATAAACTTTATTATAAGCCATAAGGTACATATTATTTTCTAATACTTTTATTGTACTTTTATATATGTGTATACGTGTGTGTGTGTGTGTGTGTGTGTGTGTATTTGTGTTCTCGGTTGCAATATCAAATATGTTTCTTAGAGGGACACAATAAAAAATTGTATGAGTTGCTATTCTATATGATGCAGCAGAAGTACAAATATCAGGTAGTTTTCAGTATTTGGTTAGTAGCTTTAGGTGATACAGGATGAGAGTCAAAGTTTTATAACAGAGGTGATATTAGTGTTGATTGTTGAAAGATAGAGAGTACTTTTGTCGGCTGATAAGAGGAAGAATATACAGATTTTGAGGGGGAAAACCACAGAAATGAGCATTAAGTTATGAAAATAGAATTTTTTAAGGCAACTTTAGGTTGTTTAGAATTGATACAGCATTGAATTAATGAGGAAGTCATCTTTGGAGACAAAGGTTTGGTGGGAGCCCTGTGGTGATGAACTACATAGGCCATCTTAAAGGTGATACTTAATCCCATGAACAAGAGACAGGCACTGAAGGGTTTTAGGCAGAGATGTGATATGATTCAGTGCATGAATCAGAGAGACAATTCTGGCATCATCCTGGGAAAATGTGATTGAGTGGATGCTAATGCTATTCACCCAAATCAGAATGAAGGAAGAGATTGCTTGGATGAGGAAGAGAATGAATTATTTCAGATTGTTTGTTTCCAATACGTGATAGATTGTATTACCAACCAAATTATTTATTGCTCCTCATCCAGGATATTCATTACATTTGATCATGTGACTTTGTTTCAGTCAATGAAGTGTGAGCAAAAGTGATGGAAGTTTCAACAGCCAGCTTATGCTTCACCGTGATCTTTTTTTTCTCTACCATGAGATTTGCTGTGTTCTAACCAGGGGAAGCTCTGTTGTCCTGTGCCCTAGAGTGAAGATGATGTGGAGCAGAATATGGTTGGTCAACCCATGGTAGATAAGTAGGACGAGTAAAAAAGAAACTTTTGCTATTGTAAGCCACTGAGATTTGGGGTGTGTTTGTTACCACAGCATAATCTAGCCCATCCTGACTGAGTCAAGATGCCTGTGGGGGCATTGTATTTGCATGAGGCTTAGCAATAGGTCATTTTGTTTTTAAATGCCTGGCCATCTTTTTCTACTTCTATATGGAAGCTTCTGGAGTCACTATTAGCCACCATCTGTGTCTTCAGAAAAGTCGCGTGTCCATTTTTACAGCCAGAATCAGGATATAAAATTGTGTCCTGCTCTCAGTATAGGATTTCCACAGCATGAGTGACCATAAAGACAAGGAATTTCTTGAAGGGACAGTGTCAAGGTAATAGTATACATAGTAAACTTTTAGTAAATGGTGAGTGACAGGGTTAAGAGTATCAGCAAACACGGACTTTATCTCAGTACAGGTGTTGCAAAGAAGGGTTATTGATCCAAGAATAGAGAAAATTAATGAGAAGGTTCTGGGCAGGTCTGAAGTGGAGATGGAAGACTAGGAAGCTCTGAAGGCTGAAGAGAACTCTGTGAGGACCCAGAAATGAAGTCTTAGACACACTTCTGTGTCTGCATGTCACAGGACCCGGAGATGCTACTGTGACTCTATGGGTAATTCCACATGACTATTATGTGCATAACTCCACATACTGTTATGCACGTATATCTGTGACATTTCCTATTTGGAGTGACATGTGAGTCACTGTGTGTATCATGTTTGCATTTTCTGAGTCTTTTGTGAAAACAGAAATGAATGAGATTCTGTTATATGAGAATAGTTTGACTCTGCCATACTTCAGTTGTGAGTATACTATTGTGTGTGATTATGAAAAATATCCAGTCCTTACAAAATAGGAAGGCATGGGGAACACCTCTCTTCTTCCAGAAAAGTTGAAAGTTTATTTTGTCTAAAGAAGAATGGGAGATCTCTCAGACTATAAATTCCATGAGGGGAAAGAACAATGATGAGAGAATGAGACACAAAAGAAGGAGAAATAAGAAGAATCCAGTAAAAAACCTTCTTAGGAATACAGATGAGATGAGGGAAGATGGAAGAACATTTCGAGGAAAGGAGAAATTTTCAGATAAACCAAAAATAAATAGCATCAAAAGGATTTCTCTACATATTTTTGCAACCAACTTTATAACATTGTACTTCATACATGCATTTATTCACAAGCATTATTGAGAAATACATGTGTGACAAACATGTGCTAAGCGCCAGGGACATAAAGATGAATAAGACCCTGCCTTCGTCCATCAAGTTGCTATAACAAAATGTTTTAGACTGGGTAACTTATAAACAACAACATTTATTTCTTGCGGTTCTGGAGACTGGGAAGTACAAGATCAAGTCACCAGCAGATTCTGTGTCTGGTGGGGACCATCTCTGCTGTGTCTTCACAAGGTAGAAGGGGCAAGAAAGCTATCTCCAGCCTCTTTTATAAAGTCACTAATGCCATTCATCGGGTCTTCACGCTCATGACCTAGTCACCTCCAAAAGGCCCCACCTCTGGCATTGGGGATTAGGTTTCAACATATGAATCTGAAACATTCAGACCATAGCAAACTCCATTCCTGACACAAAATGTTCCCCATCTATTGTGAATTATATTGATTATGTGTCTCCTTCACTAAAAAATTAGCCTCTTAAAGGCTAGGACTGAGATTATTTTTCCAATGCCTAGCACATAATAGAGGTTCGAAAAATATTAATTGAAGAATGAAGGAATGGATGTCAAATGGAAGACTTACACTAACAAGCAATGACCCTCAGTGCAGTGAGTGCTCTAGAAACATAAAGTTGCTGCAGGAAACTTGAAAAGGGGATTCTTAGCAAAGTCCCAGCACACTGACATAAAATGAGACTTGAAGAATGAAGAAGAATTTCCAGGCCACAGCAGAGTAGGATGAACCAAGCTCAAGCGCTGAAGACTCAAAGCAGCTGGATCTAATTGGAGAGCTGCGAGAATTCCACGTCTAGAGTGAAGGTCCCACGGGAACTGTCTAATGATGAGAAGATAACACAGGCAATAGAGAACCATTAAATATTTTTAACAAGGGCATCATGATCAGAGTCTCGCTTTCTAAAAAAGCACACTGATACCAGCATGGATGATGGATTTCATCAAGGACAATGTTGGGGCAGAGGGACAAACAGGAGGCTATTGCGGGTGGTGTCCAGAATGGCCAGGAAAATACACATACAGGAGAGACAGAAGCTAGAATCAAGCGTCTGCCCGCCCATTAGTATAACCTAAAGTAGCTATAATAGCACTCAAAAATCTGTTTTGAGTGGGTGGTACAACATAAGTGACTTTTCAGGAAGGAGGGTGGTTAGAGACAGGAGGAAGCTGTCTTCCTAAAAGAATTCTGAATACTAACATCATGGGAGAAAATCAAGTAACCACTCAGTGACCAACAACCTAGGGTTGAAATCACCTATGCCATGACATCTGCATTTATTACAGAGTGGAGCTAAGCTGTGTGAAGAATGGAAGGAGAAAACAAAGAGCCTGCCTCTGAGAGTTCCAACTGTGATGGGGGAAGAGGGCGGTGGGTTATTCTGGGGTCCGTTTGCAGGGCAAATTGCCTTTCCAATGACAGCCCATAGCTAAGGGAGACTGTTGTCTCTGTGAGGGCTGACATCACACTGGGCTTGTTCTCCATGGTCTCCACAGGGACAGCAGTGTCTGGCACATGTTGGCAATAAATTTTTGTCTAATATATAGAGGGACATCAAAGTATGATTCAGACGGGGGTGGACATACATGGAGAGAGCTTTATTTTCTACTTTTAAGACTCTATTCCTGATGATGGAGGTGGGGGGATTTAAATTTACCAACTGACAGTAATGCAGCATCCTTTGGCTTAAAAGTCTATTTCAGTTGAATTTCGTCCCTTTAGGATAAAGATTATTTGACTGTCAGTATGTTTTCCCCTGCTCGTCTTCTTCCCTTTTCTCAAGGGGGCAGGATCTAAGATTTCAAATATTTAGAAGCTTTATGGTGTCAGTCGTCAGGAAGAGAGGGCACACACCCAGCCCATGTGCAGTCCTCTATCTCTTCTAGAGGCATTGCGAGGGCCCACAAGTCATGTACTCCATGTTGTCTCCTCTTGGCTCAGTGGCAGCCACTGCAATGCCTTTGCTAACTAGCCATTTCTTTGGCTACTGCTGAAGATACAAAACCTCTGAAACCCAAGTTTGTCACCAACTTGCATGGCCTACACTTCAGCTAAGAGTCTCTTTGCCTCTAGTTGCTGTCACCCTCTGTTAAATGTTGAATTGTGTACCCCAGAAGATATGTCAATGCTCTAACCCCCAATATCTGCAAATATTACCATATTTGGAAATAGAGTCTCTGCCCTTGTAAACAAGTTAATATGAAGTCATTAGAGTGGGCATTGATCTGATAAGACTGGTGTCCTTATAAGAAGAGGAAAACACCATGTGAAGACAGAGACATGCAGGGAAAACACCATATGATGACAGAAGCAGAGATTAAATGATGCAGTTGCAAGCCAAGGAATGCCAAGGGTCTACCACCACCAGAAGCTAAGAAGAGGCAAGTGTCTTACAGAGAGCATGGTCTTGCTGATACCTAACTTGGACGTGTAGCCTCCAGAACTGTAAGAGAATACACATCTGTTGTTTAAAGCCACCCAGTATGCAATAATTTATTACAGGAGCCCTAGAAACTAATATACCCTACCTTTGAGTTCTTCACTTAGCCCCATCAACAATACACTGTGTCCATCAGTTGGGGGTCATGGGAACTATCAGGTCCCTGAATGTCATACACAAATGCCAACCAAAGGACTGCCATGCCCAACCCACCCAACCCAGAGATGGCTCCACCCCTTCCTTGTTGAGTCTCCTCCTTGCTTATTATGGGGCTCTTCTAGCAGGCTTGTAGGCTCTTCTGTTGGCTACTCCCGAGGAAGCAAGTTGCCCACAGCAATCTTGTCAGGTTGATGGAGAAGCACTTTTGGGTTGCCAGCTCCTCTAAAATTTCCTTGGCATGCATAAATGTACCACTGACCCAGTCAAGAGCCACAAACTGTCATGGTCCTACTTAGTTTAGTCTTTGACAAGTCTTTAGCCTTTTCTTCAGAGAAAAGGCCGGGTATTATTTATCCCATGTATGTACTCCACCACCACTTCAAAGGAAGACATTCCACCTCAGCTTCTGGGTCTCATCTCCAGGTTTACACATAGCACTGAGCTGATGCTGTTCTTTCTTCCAAGCCATAACTTTTGTCAGTCTTGTCGCGTACACACCCATGGTCATGCACTAATCATTTTGTCTACAGCAGCACAACAAAGATAGTGATTACTGCCAGATGTTGGAACATGAAGGGCAGTGATGAATGAATAGTATATCAGATTATAGCCTATTTGTTACCATCCTGTTCTGGCGGCTTCTTAGCTGCTATCAGTATGATCTAGCAGTCACCCAGTGACTTAGATGTCTTCTAAATTTGTAACTATATTATTTGATTTTGTGGCCTTTACTCAAGGCCCAGAAACTTGGCATTGGCCTTGCTACTTTGGAAATAGAGCATTCCATTCCAGCATTCCAGATTCTAAGGGCTTCTGTTCACACAGAGCCAGAGCTCTGGACTCAGCAGGTTTAGCCACTGTCTTGCCTCAGTGTTTGAGGGAGGATAATCTGGGTCCCTAGGTGCCCTCCTGGGGCCAGGTTCTGATAATCATTTCTCACATTTGGAAGTCGCTTGGTTGCTTGCCCACCTTTGCCCTGGCCTCTCTCTCTCCCTTAGACTTGCACTCAAGGGCTGCATTGGCTGTATTCCCAAAATTCAGCAGTGAGGCTTGAAACATAGTTACCGGAGCTTGTGCCTCCTGGGGAGACTGGGCAGGTCTTCAGAGTGTCTTTCTAACTATGTTAGCAGAGAACAATAGGATGGAGCTCAGACCCTGAAGTTAAATTTAAAAATATAAAATATGATACAGACTTTAATGGTCACCAGTGGGCAGGGTTGTTCTTTTAGGAAAAAGTCTCTGTCCTTTTGCTTATTAACTCATTCAACAAGCATCTGTGGAGAGTTTATTTCCATGCCAGGTATTGGGCGGGTCTTTGGAATACAGAGGTGCACAAAGCATAGTCCTTGTCCTCCAGGATCCTGTTCACAGGCTAGAAAATGAGGACTATGCTGGAGACTGCAAAACACTGCGAGTTTATTATTGTTGTTGTTGTTGTTGTTATTATTGTTAATTTTATTTTAAAGATGTGGGGTACAATTCAGAATTGGCTATATAAGTCGTCATTGTACAAGTAAAGTTTGGGCCTTCCTTTGGTCCCCATTTCGCAAGGTTTGAGATCAGGCACCCTTATTGATGTTATCTGCACCCCCCCTCCCCTGGCAGTTTCTGGCCACTACCAATCCCTTTCTTATAATATTATGGTAAATGTTCAGGGTCTGCTTATGTGGTACTCAGCTATTTGTTTCTGTGATAAATCACCGAGTATTATAGACTCTAAACTCATCCAAGTTGCTGCAAAGTCCATAATTTTATGCTTCTTTATGACAGTTTTGATGGGCAGCACAATTGGTTCCGTGTTTTTACTATTGTAAATAGTGCTGCAATAAACATGCATATGCAGGTATCTTTTTGGTAGAGTAAGTTCTATCAGGTATATTCCCAGAAGGGGGATTGCTGGATCATATGGAAGTCTACCATAATCAAACAGCCTGGTATCGGTACAAGAACAGGCATACAGACCAATGGAATAGAATAGATATTCCAGAAGCAAAACCTTGGTTTCTCAACCAACTCATCTCCCAACAAAGCCTCCAACAAAAACCCCTGGGGAGAGGAGAACCTATTCAGTAAACTGTGCTGGGAAAACTGGCTGACCACATGCAAAAGAATGAAACAGGACCCCTGCCTATCATCATCCACAAAAATCAGCTCCAAATGGATCAAAGGCCTAAAACCTCAAACGTTAAGAATCTTATAAAACACAGGAGACACCCTTATGGAAATTGGAATAGACAACCAATTCCTGATCAAAATCCCAAAAGCCCATGCCATAAGAGATAAGATAGACAAATGGAACCTCATCAAACTGAAAATCTTCTGTAAAGCAAAACAAACCATCAAAAGAGCAGGGAGACAGCCCACAGGATGGGAAAAAATATTTGCTAACTGCATATCTGACAAAGGCCTAACATTCAGGATCTATAAAGAACTCAAGCATGGTGAAAGGAAAAAAGCAAACAGCTCCATTAAAAAGTGGACAAGCCGGGCTCGGTGGCTCAGCCTGTTATCCCATGCCTTTGGGAGGCTGAGGTGAGTGGATTGCCTGAGCCCGCGGGTTCAAGACCTGCCTGGGCAGCGAGACCTCATCTCTACAATAAATCAAAAAATCAGCCGGGCGTGGTAGCGCATGCCTGTAATTCCGGCTACTTGGAAGGCTGAGGCGGAAGGATCGCCGGAGCCCAGCAGGTCGAGGCTGCGGTGACCGGGAGCGGCCACTGCACTCCAGTCTGGGCGACAGAGTGAGACTCCAACTCAAAAAAATAAAAATAAATAAATAAATAAATAAAATAAAATAAAAAGTGGACAAAATACATGAATAGTTTTATGAACATTCACAAAAATTCCAATTCTCCTCTGTTTCCCAGCTCAAGATAGGATTACATTTCCCTGCTCTCTTAGAAGTTAGCCAAGACCATGTGACTCGCTTTAGCTAATGAAATGTGAGTAGAAGTATATAGATTACTTACAGGCAGAAGTCTTTAAGAAAGTGTATCTCTCATTTTTCCTGCTTTGGGAATTGTAGAAGAAAGTATAGAGATGGAATATCCATCAGTCTCAGTCCTTGAGGGACTGCAATGAACTAACCCCTGGCCAACTCACACGAGATAGACTTCTGTTATGTTAAGTCACTGATGTTTGGGGGTTACCATAGCAGAACCTATCCTATTTTGACTGATGCACACTGGCTTTGGAGAATGAGATTTTTCAGCCCTCGGTGATCCAAGAAGAATCCTTTGCAAGTCAGAACACACTATTATTTGAAGAACACCTAGATACCTGGAGTGGGGAACCTCTTGGAACTAACCCAAATGACACCATTCATAGAAGCCAAGGGAAACAAAAGGATTTTGGATCTACCCTCTTTTGTACTCACTATTATGGGCTTCCCACCAAAGTTGCTGCAGATCAATTAACAAATCCCCCAGCTTGTGGTGTCTCCTAAGAAAGAGACCCAGAAATTCAGCACTTCCAGCAGCCTGTGGCTTTCTTTATCACAGTCCCATTACACTGTTTATTTTTCTGTCTATCTTACTAGGCTATGAGCGCAGGTGGAGACCTGTTATGATACCCAACTCATCATAGATAGCCAACATTTACTTTTTAAATGAACACATGTGGAATGAATAGGTGAACCCCTCTACTGCTACTTCTTTGCACTACATCTTTGACATGGGAGGCAGCAAGTCCTTTCAGTAAGGCATGAGAAGGTATAGAGGACAGTGCAGTGTGTGTTTTTTGGTTTCCATTTCTTCTCAGCAGGGTAAAAGTACTGAGAAGAATTCTGGGGCAGTTGTTGAAGACCTTGGCCATAACACCTGCTCTGTTCCTCATCTCTTGGTTCTGTTGTCTCAAGCAAGTCATTTAGCCTCTAAGTCCAAGTTTTTATGAGGTTTTATTTATTTTTTTTAAGTTGTTGGGTTTTTATTTTTATTTTTTTATGTTTGGGTTGGAGTCTCACTCCATCACCCAGGCTGGAGTGCAGTGGCACATTCACGGCCACCCCAGTGTTGACCCTGCAGGGCTCTGGTGATCCTTCTGCTTCAGTCTTCCAAGTAGCCGGAACTACAGGTGCGCACTACCACACCCAGCTAAATTTTGATTTATTGTAGAGACAAGGTCTCACCAAGTTGCCCGGTCTGGTCTCGAACCCACAGGCTCAGGCAATCCACTCGCCTCAGCCTCTCAAAGTGCTGGGATTACAGGCTGAACCACCGAGCCCAGCCTGTTGTGAGGTTTTAAATGAGATAAGGGACATAGTTCATAGAGTATCATGAATGAAAGGGACTTCTGGATACTTTCCAGCTTAGCATACTGTAACTTGGCTGATTAATGGCAAGACTAGGAATGGAGGAATAGAGTTCAGGTCTCTTGGAGCCCAGCTTGAAGTATTAATATTATTGACAAAAAGAATATGAGAATCAATGATATTATAGGTATAAAAATAAGTGCATTAAATAAATAACAATGTGATGCATTGCTCTGTGTTTTCATGCTGTTTAATCCTCCCATTTTTGTTAGAATGGGAAGAGGGGATGTGAGGGCAGCTGCTTTCAGTCCACCCAACACACACAGGTTCTTGCATTACCAGTTAAGTTCTGGTGGAGGCTAAAACCTGGTTATAATTCTGGTGAGCAGCTAATCCCTGGGCATCTATTTTCAAGGCTGTATAACTCTCATTTTTTCCAAGCTAAGCAGATTGGTCCTATATCCCTAGGGTGGATCCTCACCCTGTAGCATGTTAGCACTTTGGCATAAATAACTCTGTGCTAAAATAGAAGAGTTGATTAGAATTTAAATTACATTTACATAAAATAGACACACTCTGCCTTGAGTACTGATTAGTGAACAACCAAAAGCACCTCTGGATGAGTGAGTAAAATTGCCCATACCCACATATGGACTGGGCGGTCTGGATCTTTTTTGGCAGTGGGGGGTGGGTATCACTTTAAACTGGGTAACCTTAGAGGCATGAAAATTTGCATAAGAATATTAATTGATATACTCAAGTGTCTTGGTCTGTTCTGTGTGATTCTATCAAAATTACTGAGGCTGAGTAATTTATAAACAACAGACATTCGTTTTCTCACAGTTTGGGAGGCCAGGAAGCCCAAGATGGATTCAGCATCTGGTGAGGGTCTTCTTACTGTGTCATCCCAGAGTGGAAGGCAAGAGGGTGAGAATGGGTAAGAGAGAGGGAAAGAAAAGGGACCAAACTTACCCTTTTATTAGAAACCCACTCTGGGCTGCATGTGGTGGCTCACACCTGTAATCCCAGCACTTTGGGAGGCCAAGGCAAGAGGATTGCCTGAGCCCAAGAGTTAGAGACCAACCTAGGCAATTTAGTGAGACATCGTCTTTACAATAAATCAAGAAAAATTAGCCAGGCATGGTGGCACATGCCTGTAGTTCCAGCTACTTAGAAGACTGACATAGAAGACTGCCTGAGCCCAGCAGGTTGAGGCTGCAGTAGCCACGAGTGTGCCACTATACTTCAGCCTGGGTGACAGTAAGACTCCGACTCAAAAAAAAAAAAAGAAGAAGAAAAAGAAACCCATTCCATCCATAATGAACCCACTTCCATGGTAACAGCATTTGTCCATTCATAAGGGCAGAGCCCTGATCATCTAATTGCCTCTATAAAAAGTCTCACCTCTTCATACTATTACAATGGCAATTAAATTTCAACATGAGTTTGAGAAGGGAAAAACATTCAAATCAGAGCAAAAAGCATTAAGATATGCCATGTAGTATATTATAGGGCAGTATGGTATGTAATACGTTGTATAATTTATAATGTAATCAGATGTCAGGCAAAGTTCATTATATAGGTATGTCACCCAGACATACACATGGCTCTCCAGACTTCATGAGTTCCCTTCTCAATTTTCAAACAATAGTCTGGATACCATTCTGTGTGCCACAATTCTGAACATCACAGAAATTCATTCTTCAACCAGTTTTCCTCTCCATATCATTTTCCAGAAGCCTTACAGAATGCTCACGTGTTCCCCACATCTACCTCTGTGGTCCCTGAATCCTTTTCCAGATACTGTTGCTCAAGAGTTTGGCAAATCATTTATTGTTTCCTGGTCCTTGACTTCTTCATGGTCCCAATACTTCCCTTGAATCTCTTTATCCCCCTCATGGTCCTTCTGACTACAACTAAGGGAGTTCTGTAAACATTTCAAATAATTTTATTTTTTCATTTATATATGTATATATAAAAGAATAAAATAATACTACAAAGTGGGTTATTAAAATCCGTAACCTCTACCCTCCCTATCAGCTCTCACCAATTTCTCCCTACCCATAGGCAGCTATTCATCCACACACACACCCCCTACACACACACAGAGTTGACCCTTGAACAACACAGGGGTTAGGGCACTAACCCTCCTATGTGGTCAAAAATCTGAGTATAACTTTTGACTCCCCAAGAAGTTAATTGTTAAAAGCCTATTGTTGACCAGAAGAAACCTTACCAATAACATAAGCAGTTAACACACATTATGTATTACATATTCTATTCTTACAATAAAGTAAACTAGAGAAAAGAATATGTTATTAAGAAAATCATAAGGAAAATATATTTTATACTTATTTAGTGGAAATGGATCATCATAAAACTCTTTATTCTCATCATCTTCATGTTGAATAGGCTGAGGAAGAGGAAAAGGAGGGGGTGGTCTTGTTGTCTCAGAGGTAGCAGAGGTGGACCCATACATTTCAAATTCATGTCGTTCAAGGGTCAACTGAATAATACCTAAACATACACACATATATAATACATATATGTACAATGTATATATAATAAACATATACATTTATATATAATGCATGTGATATACATTGCTTATATTAATAATATGTTTATATTAATATATATTGATTCATATAATATATATTTGTATATATATTTTAACTTACCATAAGAGATGAAAAATATACATTGCTTTTATTAATAGCATGCTTATATTAATATATATTGATTTATATATAATATATATTCATGTGTATATATGTTAATTTACCATAATAGATTATTAATATTCTGCTCTATTAAATTCCCACCTACACTCCCACCTTCCACCCCATACACTTTTACCACCATGCTATCCTCCCAATGTATTTAATTTTAGTTATACCAGTACTCAGTTTCTAGGTTATTGTGTATATACAAATGCTATTCACAGCTGAGATGCGGAATGTATTATGATTGCTGCCGTAGACTGAATGTTTGTGTGCTCCCAGAATACACATGTTAAATCCTAAACTCGATACAATGGAATTAGGAGGTGAGGATCCTGGGAAGTGATTAGGCCACGAGGGTGAGCCCTTATAAATGGAATTAGTCTCCTTATAAGAGAGGTCCTGGAAAGCAACCTCTCCTCCCACCATGTTACAGCAAAAAGACAATCATCTACAAACCATGAAGTGAGCCTACTCAGACACTGCATCTGCTGGCACCTTGACCTTGGACTTCCCAGCCTCTAGGATGCTGAGAAATAAATTTCTATTGTTATTAAGTCACCTGGTCTTTGGCAGTTTGTTATAACAGCCTGAATGGACTATGACAATTGCTTTTCCTTTTAAACATATTTTTCACCCCTGGAGTCAGTAATTGTTCATTTTTTTACTTTTCTATGTAATTTATCATCAATTCAGCTTCCGGGTCTCCACCAATTGTCTAAATACTCTCATCAGGTGTTCTACCAATTTTCTTAAAGAAATCTCTTCTAGGCCCTGCAGATCTGCTTCAGTATGGACCTGCCACTCTCTGTAACTGGTGCACGATTGTCATCTTGATATCTCCCTTCACCATTGCTACTGCAGTCTGGATGTTTGTGTCCCCCAAAATTTATATGTTGAAATCTTAACCTTGGCCAGCTGTGGTGGCTCACGCTTGTTATCCTAACACTTTTGGAGGCAGAGGCAAGAGGATTTCCTGAGTCCAAGGGTTCAAGACCAACCTGGGCAGCTTGGTGAGACCTCATCTCTACAACAAATTGTTTTAAAATTAGCCAGACATGGTGGTGCATACCTGTGGTTCCAACTACTTGGAAGACTGAGGCGGCAGGATTGCCTGAGCCCAGCGGGTCATAGCTGTGGTGGCCATGAGTGTGCCACTGCCCTCCAGCCTGGGTGACACAATAAGACTGCGACTCAAAGAAAATAAAAGAAATAAGAAACCTTAACCCCCAATACAATGGTCTAGGAGGTGGGACCTTTGGGAGGTGATTATTCATGGGGGGCTCTGCCCACAGAAATGGGATTGTGTCCTTATAAAATAAGCCCAAGAAAGCTCATTTGTCCCTCAAGCCAAGTGAGGATACAGCAAGAAGACATTGTCTTTGAATCAGGAAATGTGATCTCCAGACACTAAATCTGCCAGTGCCTAGCTATTGGACTTCTCACTCTCCAAAACTGTTGTTTATAAACTACCCAGCTTATGGTATTTTGTTATAGCAGCCTGAACAGACTAAGATAAATGCCCTAGGAATTCTTTTTTTTTCCCTATCTTTATGATGAATTGTCAGTTTCCTGAGTTCAATGTCTTCCTCTTCCTTGATTTAGTCACTTGTTTAATTATAACCCATCACTTTCTAAGTAAAAGCACATAAAAGTCAACCTTTTTGAGACTCATGTCTGAAATGTCTTTATTCAGCCCTCACTCTAAATGTATAGTTTGGCATGGTAAAGAATTATATGTTGGAGATCATTTTCCTTCAGAAATTTTAATGCATTTCTCCATTGCCTTCTAGCTTCCAGTCTTCCTGTGGAAATGTTCAAAGGCCTCCTGATTTCACATCCTTTGTATATGAAATGTTTCTCTCCACTCTGGAGGCATGTAGGGTATCTACTTCATTGCCAGCATATATGTATGTATAACTTGGTGTGGGCCACTTTAGTCTGGAAACTCATGCCCTTCAATTCTGTGAAATTTGTTTTAATTATTTTCATGATAGTATCATCTCCAAATGTCCTGTTTGCTTTTTCTAGAGTACCTATATTTTGAGTGTGGACATTCTGAACTGGTATCTATTTGTTTCTCTTTTCTTTCTATTTAGCATCTCTTTGCCTTCCTGTTTTATTTTCTGGTAATTTTCTCAATCTCATCTTTCAATTCTTCCAGGTTTTTCATTTCTGCTATCATTTTTTAATTTCCAAGATTTTTTTTGTTTGTTTTCTGAGTGTTTTGTTGTAGACAATATTGTATCCTTGTTCTATAGATACTTTATCCTCTCTTGCATCTGAGAGAATATAAAATATTTTAAGGATTCTTGTGCCTGCATGATTTGTATTTCCTCCAGGTTGTTTCCATTTTCTTTGTGTATTTTTTCTTACCTATCATTTTCATGTTGTAGAATTTTCTCTGGCATGTACAGTAACCTTGGTAGCCTGTTTGTATGTCAAAGTAGGGGCTAAAAATGTCAACTGATGGTTCTGAGTTAGCATGCAGTTTATTAGCAGAGGGATTTACTATGGAAAGTATTTGCTTGGCTGACACTCTCTCCCATTTTCACTATGGTATTTCCCCCTTTCAATTGTGCCTGGTGTCCCCTGGGTTTAGTAACTTTCTCATTTACCTTCAATTTTCTGTCATGGTGGAGGTGAGGAGTAGCCCAGCTTTACTATGTGGGAGCAAGAATTTGGGGCTCTAACTGCTTCTTAAACAAACTTTCAACAAATCTTACTATCATCTCCCACCTTTACACCCACTTGTGTAGTCACACTAATTTTTGACCCTCTGAGAAGTTAATCAATTTAACTTCATCACTTTTCAGTTTTTTCCATTGACTTCCCACACATTCTCAGGTTTGCCAAGTCAGTTATCACTCATCCAACTGATAGACAAGCTCCAAAAATTGTCATCGTCTTCTTTCCTATTCTTTTTGTCCTTTTGGATAAAGACTCAAAAAAATAAACAAACAAACAAACAAAAAACCCTTTCTATCATTTCACAATGATTTCAGAAGAAAACTAAAGTAAACACATGTAGTCAACCCATTACTTTACCTAGAAGCTGATCTGTAGTAAAGAGTGAAAATGCACTGAAGTCTTGTCAGAGCTATACAACCTCAAGAGAAAATTCTCTAAATGCTACATTGAAGGCCCATCATCTGCCAGTAGCCAGCTGAGCTCAGTTCCTATAAGGATATCTCCCCTGATTTCTTCCCACCTTTAATCATGACCCTGAACTAACCTTCAAGCCCCAGAGAGAAGATTCCCCCTTTCTTGGTCCAAAGTCCTACTCTTTCCCTGCCCCAGGCTAACATTACCTTCAGGGAAAGTCCCCACCCTTATCCATAGGGTGTAATCTTGCCTATGGGATCCAGACAAGGCAGCCATGATACTTTGAGTAACTTTTCCCCCAGAAGTCAGCTATTCAGTCTTGTATATCACACTATCAAGATTCCAGTTCAGGTGATGCTAGACCAGTCCCATTCCAGAACACATTTGCAAATGCTCTTCTAGTATAACTAAGGAGAAACTCAAACCAGCATCTTCCCTGACATTAACTAATCTCCCAGGAACCTGTGAGCAAATATTGTTACTTACCTTATCAAAACACAGTAATGTTCATAAACAGTCCAATCTAAATCCACATTTTAAAAACACTTTAATTTTGCCAAAGACACATATTTTACATTACCAAATGGATTATTCAGTATCTCGGTCTGTACCTGGATTTAGGTTCATCATGAATTTATAATTTTCTTTAAGGTAATGAGTGGGTATCACAGGCTAAATGCCATATCGGGACAGACCCCAGGTTGAAGATGGTGCTGCTAATAGACCTTGCCTCTTATGCATGGGCTGTGGCTGATCCAACCATCGTGTGACTATCCCACCCTACCCCTGCAGGGTTCTACCAATTCTGATTTGAAGGAAACAGGAATTTATGACC
Source organism: Cephalopachus bancanus (assembly GCA_027257055.1). Taxonomy (NCBI): domain Eukaryota; kingdom Metazoa; phylum Chordata; class Mammalia; order Primates; family Tarsiidae; genus Cephalopachus; species Cephalopachus bancanus. The sequence goes on along the minus strand of JAPVLO010000382.1, from coordinate 555,886 downwards.
CTTTTCTGATTCTCTACATGGTATAAGAGAACGCTCTTCCTAAATGGTGCTAATCAGAGCCTAAGCTACTACTCAATAGTTCTGCTCTCTTGAATTTCAATAGTTCTTTGAACAGATGTGTTATATCAGGTTAAACCATATGAAATTGCTGACAGTCGATTTTTTTTTAACCTACAAAAATAGCGATTTCATATGATTCAACATAAGAGTGAGAAAAGCACTTAAAGTCAGGAGTCTTGGTTTTGAATCCTGGCTGCCCTGCTCCATGGCTATTAAGCTTTAGCAAGTGACTGAATGTCCCTCTGGGCTCGTGTTTTCACATGGATCAAGCTACGTCTGCTGCACGGATTATAGTGGAGATTAAATGAGTGATGAAACCCTCAATGCACGGCCACTGTTAATTAATTGTTAGTGAATTGTCAAAACATTTGCTCATTTACTACTTTATTTGATCTTCACAACAGACCTATGAGGTAGACATGGAAAACTTAATCTATTATTGAATTTTAAAAAGAAGGAAACTAATGTAGACTCTAAAAGATTTAATGAGTCTATCCTGCTAGCAGGTAGCAGAGCTAGAATTAGAGTCTCTACTAAGTGTCCTCTCCCCCTCCCTGCCCCATTGTCCTTCTTTCTGACAAGCAGAGCTTTGCAAAAAGAAAACCGATAAGAGTTAATTCCAAGAATCCAAGTACAACAATACACACAGCACTGAACATTCTTGAATCTTTATTTTGGTAGGGCAAGAACTTACTATGCACCTGGTTCTCTACCTACCTTTTCATTCATTTAATTCCAAAAACAATCCCTTGGGGGGGATGATTAGTCCCCATTTTCCAAATAGGGAGGCTGGAATTTGGAATGACTTGGTAAGTTGCTCAAGGATTCACATCTTTAACTATTTGTACCTATCTTCACTGTAATCATTTTAAAAGTCAATTTTTACTGCAAGAAAGCTAGTCCAAAATTTCCTCCAGACAAATCAGATGGGGACATTTAAAAGCTTGACATGAATTTGGCATGGTCCCTGAAGGCCATGTGAATATGATTTAATAGACAGGAATTCATGAGATCTGGGTTCCCTTGGTTCTAAGACTGTGATCTTGAGCCAATCACTTAACAATTCTGAGTTGGTTTTTCTCTCGGTAAAATATAAAGATATCTCTTTTTAGCTTTAGTACTGTGGGGTCTATAACATAGAAGGTGCCATTACACAACCAACTGCACCTAACTGTCCACCCAGGAGTTACTCTGGGACAAGCTTAGGATCCTCTGGAAGAGCATATGAGACTGGCTTTCTGCTGCCAGTAGCTGTTGCCAGAGCACTATAGCCAACTGTGGGAAGAACTATTGTCAGTGTTGTTGGTCAATGTCAAAGTCCACGACAGAAAGAGCATCAAGAGGATTCCAAGTAAATTCTCGGTTCTCACAGCCTCTTTGGAATGATCAGATAAAAGCCTAAGAAAGAGAATACCCAGTAGATGTCCCAATCATCTTAATGCTCCAGAGAGGCTGCATTTCCAAACAACTGTGAGCTACCATGTTAGGAAAATGACTTGGCCTGGAGAATCGTCTCTACATGATCACCTAATATTTCCTGCTTCCGACTTTCAGTGAGCACCACCCTCACAACTCTCCAGAATAGGAGATCTCACACTGAATTTCACTGGAGTTAGAGGGCATAGCCACACAGCTGGGGCTGGAATGCAAAGTCCCCTGGCATCTGGGTCCTTTCCTGGATGCTGGGACCATGTAGTTATTTTCTGGAGTGAAATCTCCAGATTGCTCCAGAATGTTCCATGTTGACAACCCATATGCTTTGTTTCTTCAATTTCTGCAGACTTTGGAGGTATTGACTATTTGCCTGGGCAGGTCTCCTATTTCTTTCCTGACATCTACTTCTCCTTGACTGGTTCCTAGTAGCTTATTTGGCAGCTGACCCATTGCTACCCTGATCATAACCTTCCATAAGCTCCTACTTCCCCTTTTCTTTCTTCCTTGGATTTCTTGACCTAATCCTGCTCACAGCATGACCTGGTGTCATGAACATGGCCCTCTCACCCATGTTTGTTCATTGGCCTTCTTCCTGCTCTTCTCTGCAAGTGTACAACTTTGCTTGAATGTTTGCCAGCCTATAGGCATGGCTCCATGAACAGTGACTGTGCCAACACTGAAATAAATGCTATGTCCCGCAGCCCTTGGAGCAGGGAGCTACAGTGAAATTTCAACCCCCAGTGTGGCTCTGGTGATTGAGAGGAAGTTGCCTTGCTTCTGCCTAGTTCCTGGGCACTGCTAACACGATATTGTCCCTTGATACAGGTGTGCTTCCTAAAGTCATAAATAATCCTGGGAAAGAGGGTAAGGGTAGGTCGTATTAACACAAAGTTTCTGATCACACTTGAACACGACTAATTAAACTCTCTTAGGCAAAATAACTCCAAGTCTAGATGGATTTAATCTTCTCCTAATGCCCTGTACTGTTTACTGTGTTTTATGTGAGGCCAATGAACAATTGTATTTCCCTTTAGGTTCTTTTAGTCCCCTTGTTGGCAAATGTACTTGCTCTCAGTTTTGTTCAGAAATCCAAGCCAGAAAATTCAAATATCCAGACTCATTTGCAGCCTCTCTAATGATGGTTGATGCTAATCATAATAAATCAAAAGCATTGTGAGATCCTGAAGTGTTATATGAATCATCCAAGAAAGAGGAAAGCACATTCTGACCCATTTTAGTGATCAAATTGTAGTTCTTGGGTTCATTCATCTCATGCACACCTACTGTGTGTGAGGCATGTGGTACTACCTGGAGGCTAACACAGATGTATCCATCATCAATAATATATTCAAGAAGATTGTGATTAATAGGTAAGATAAAATAGATGTAAATGATCCTAGCTTACAGGGGAAAGTCATTTTCCAAGAAATGCAGAGATAAGGAATATGGGATTTCAGAAGAAGATGTCAGTAAACACTAGAGGAGGGAGGAGGGAGAAATGGAGAAGGGCTTCACAAAGATGAGATAATTGCATGAGTCTTTAAGGATGGGTAGTTTTTGAATATGCAGAAATAGAGTAGAAGAGCATCCTCTGTAGAAAGGACATCAAGCATGGAGAAAGGCCAGGGAATTTATGAAGAAGATGAGGGACACGGAGGGTAAATAAATGGGATGAAAATAGATATGCTGGGAACAATCATGAATGGCCTTGAATGACAGCTTTATCCCATCAGTTATAGGAGTTATTGAAGGTTTTGAGTTGGGGAGAAATGAGTTAGTCTTCAGGAAGATTAACCTGAAAAGAGACTAGAAGAAACAGAAAGGTCAAAAAGCTATGGCCATCATCCAGAGAAGATGAATTTTAATTCTCTAAATATTGGATAATATGCCAATACCCAGTTAATCAGAATACTGGAAATTAAAACCACATACCTGCAGCTACTCCGGATAAAAGGACATTTGCCGTAATTGGTGAGGTGTGGGATGGTGAAAGGTTACGTGTCCTGCAAGATGACATCTTTTAGTTAGCTTGAGATGTGAGGCGAAGTATCACAATGAATTATGCTTCAAGTCATAAACACCTTCACCTTTCACACGCTGATTCACTTTGAACAATTATTTGGTCACCAGCTATGAAAAGATGACATTTTATTAAGCAGAAGAAGCTTAAAATGCCAAGTAAGGTAGATGAACCCAGGAAAGAGCTCTATGACAATTACAGTTCAGAGCTGTGTTTAGCTATTGTTGCTGTCATCAAGCATTGCATCCCACACAGCACACAGATATGAGGAGTTTTGCTGCAGCCATCACCAGTTTAACTCTTGGGTTTCTCTATCTGGCCACGTGCTGAAAGAGTTTTCAGTAATGGGAGCATTTTCAATAAATGTAATTGTTGACTGAATGAAGATGCCATAGCAATACTGTTGTTGTTGTTGCTTACAATAGTGCCATCCTTTATATTTACTATACTTTGATTAGCACTTCTGATCATTACAATTTTTTTTCTTTCTGAGTTCCCATCCCATTCCTCTTCTGCTCAGCATATTACTGTCTGTGCCAGAACAATTTTCAAGATTAGGCCCTGAGGTGCCAATTCCCTTCTTTTAGTAGATTCCTCGACTAACTAGTTAATCTTCTGCCTCTCTCATTACTTTCTCTCTTAATGACGATAGGTAGTAACATTCTCCAGAGACAATCCTACTAGCATTTATATTTCTTCCAAATTAGAAGTGTAGGCATCTCTCCAGATCATAAAGAATACATTTATTTTAAGGTACAGTGGAGAGAACACGCAGAAATTAAAGTTTGTTTAATGAGAGTCTTACCAATTTGTAGAAATTCTGGCTTGTGCAGACAGCCTCAGCTTCATGCTAATGCCAGCTCTGGTCTGTTGAGCCTAGTGCTCTATTTCAGTATTCTCTCTGGCCCCTCAATGTTAGGTTACAAAACAACTTGGGAGTTCAGAATCAGAAAAGACTCAAAAGGCCACATTTTATGCCTGGCGGTGAGTTTCTGTCTCACATTTCTGTGCTGTGCCTCAAATCTATTTTCTTCCTCTCCTCTCCTCTCCTCTTCTCTCAATCTCCCCCCCCCACCAAGCCTCCCTTCATTTTGTGAATTTCTGCATCACTGGCTCCTTGCCCTTCTCTGAGCTTTGTGTTATGGAGGTTGGAAGTCTGAGATCAGAGTGCCAGCATAGTTGGCTTCTTGATAAGGGCCTTCTTTCTGGTTTACAGACCATTTTCTTCTTGTTGTGTCCTAATGTGGCAGAAATACAGCTATGTAGTTCTCTGGCCTCATATCATAAGGTCACTAAGCCCATTTACAAGGGCTTCATCCTCAAGACCTAATCGCCTCCCAAAAGTCCCACCTCCAAATGCCACCACTTTGGGGTTAGAGTGTCAACATATGATTTTGGGGGATACAAACATTCAGCCCAAGATGGTTTATAAAACTTCTTCTGTAGCCTATAAGAGTAGAATGACTCATCAGGGCTTCAAGAGATGCCAGGGCTTATTAGAATTATCACTAGACTGAGGTGATACCCAGAGGTGAATCTCTGGAAAAGCTGGAGATTCAAAGGTTCTGGTAGAGGAAGGCAAGGGTTTGTAGTAAGGCTGGGCATATAGTGTTTGTTTTAGGGTCTTTTGACAGCAAGCAACAGAAAAGATTCTTTCTAACATAACTTAAAAAGATAAAGACAGAGAACATACTAGAAAAATGGACTGTAACTCCCAAAATTGAAGAAATGCACAAAGGAACTAAATACATTCAAGAAGAGCAGAAACCAGGGCAGGTCTGGGAATCCTAGTAAGACACACCAATTGGTGGTCGTGTTAGGGTGCAGTCATAGGATAAAATAGCTCCAACTTTTAACTTCCAACTGTTAATGGGTCCAAGTTCCAAGAGGAAGTTCAGTTGAAACATCATGACCAATAGCCCCACCGACAAAAGTAATTACAAATTACTTTGAAGACACCAAAACCGATAAACATTCAACCACTTTTCTTCTTCTGAGTGATTAAAATGCAGTTCCCCTTTCCCATACTGGCAGCAGCTGGCTTAGAAGATCCCCTCTTTTCCACTCCCTCCCAAAAGAGCTACACTTTCCTGTCTCTATGTTAACCCACGAAATTTTCCCTCTCACCTACTCCCCCGCTACCTCCCAACCTTGCTGATGTTCTATTTTTGACCAAGTATTGGCCACAACAACTGTTAAAAACTTATAAATCCACTTTTGCACCATGTTTAGCTGGGTGTCACCATGACCGCATCAGAAAAAAACAGGAGAGAAGGGAATAATAGATTAGCAAGTGCATACTGCACACCTGGTATGTGCAAGACCCCATTAACCACAGATAGTTAAGACAGCTCCTCTTTCTTCCTCCTGCCCCCACCTGACCATTCCCACCTTCCTCTCCACCTGAGATCTTGGTGTGTTAGTCCCTGCAGCTGCAAACTGGACTGGCTAATCTTTTGAGCACTGTTTTGTCTTCAAAGACGTGCAGCCTGGGCCTGATTATCTCACACAGACAAAAATAAGTAATTAAACTTTGTGCTGCTGACCCCTCAAAAAAGAGTCATATTTTCATTAAACGTACTTCTTGGTAACAAGTGCCCCCTTTCTTTGATTCTTATTTTCCCATCACCTCTTTGTTCCTATGGGGGCATTTTCTTCCATTTCCCTCTTTGTTCTCTGTCTCCTTTACAAGCTCCTTCCTTCTTTCTTTCCATCTTGGCTTTGCCTTGCTCTCCTCCCCTATGGCGATTAAACACTGAAGTACAGAAACCAGTTGCCTGAAGCTAGTGAGAAGCCTTCAGGTTTCAGCCCTCCCACCGAGGAGCGAGGAGCGAGGAGCGAGGCTTTCCTCCTTCCCTTCACTCTGCACCTTCTCTGAGGCTCTTGTGGGACTGCAGTCTGCAGATTTCCTCACTTCTGTATAGTTGGCTTCTTCACCAAACCAATTTCTTCATGCATCACCAGGGAAATAAAACCTACAGTGAAAATGATAGTATTGGTTTTCCGTTTTGCTTTACTGGTAGTAAAATCACAGAACCTCTTCTCCCAGAAAGAACCCTAGCATACTTGACCCACAAATAATATGGGAAAAGGGAAGCCACTCAGCTCCTCCCTCTAATGATGCAAGTCACAGGCCGATTCCACCTGAGCTTATTTTATATCTTCCTAAAGTCAGAATAATTTCTATCTGGTGAGGTGAACACAGCAGGGGGAAATAAAAATCTGCTGAAGATGATCTGCCACAGAAACCCAGGAACCTATTTAAACTGATCTTCAACACTGAGACATTCTGAGATCATAGGAGGAAATTGTTTAAATAAACATATTTTAGGAAGAATGTATTAAGATGGTGAATCAATATGAAACTTATGTAAAATTGGCTCTGGCAAATGAAAAAGGAATGTTTTAAAATCAGCTCACACCACTAACTGGTTATGGGATCTTGACTATGTCACTTAACCTCGCTGGACCTCATTTTAGCTGTTTATAAAATAAATGAGAAGAAAATGTTGAGATTGAGGATTTCCAACCTTTCTAGTTCTAAAATTCTGTAATTCTAATCAAGACTAGAAGATTGTGGCTAAAGGTAAAGCTGTTTAGAGAGTTTTCTCTGTGACCCACTGGAGGAGTGCTAGGTTTGACAGTGATAATCCCCATGGACTATCAGCAGTCGCAATGTCTGATTCCTTCTCAGAATTCTGTGGCTTCTCTATGATTCCAAGAGAGTTAATGCACTTGGTTTTTTAGGTGACCTGTTTATTCCAGTTCTCACCTTTCCTACTTTTGCATCCAACCCAGCGTGCCTGAGGCAAGAACTGGCTAGATAATTTTACGTGTCAAAGAGAGCAGGTAGAATAATATGCATCGATGGTCCCAGGTGGCGACTGCCAGGAGCTGCCTGCACAGGACACATGGGCCTTGAGAAAAGAATACTGTAATAAAGAATTTGAAACTTATAGTCAGGCCTCAAGACAAGATTTGGCCTCAGGAACAAGAGGAAAGTGGGAGGCAACCTTCCACACTTGGTTGGAACGCTTTCTGAGAGTGAGTTGAGATTCTGTGTTGGTCAATTGTCACCTGCTCTCAGATTCGTTCTCTGACTTTCTCTGGCAAATGTATTTCCCAGGCTCCCTTGCCAACAGTTTTCTCCCTCCCTAAGTTCTGCTCATGGTAGGCACTAGGAGGATATTAGAGGATAGGAGGAAGGGAAAATGCAGGGAATGCCTGTCTCTCTCTGCCTCAGGCACAGGGATGTAGTCTCATCAATGTGCTAAATCTTCTCTGTGATTCAAAAGGTCTGACTCTTGGACTCTGGTAGAACCACCTCCTACTCTTTGCCTCTAATTCATTGCTTTTTTCAGAGACAAGGTCTCACTCTGTCACCAGGTGGAGTGCAGTTGGGGCGATCATAGCTCACCATAGCCTTGAGCTTCTGGGCTCAAGCCTGTCTCCGCCTCCAAAGTACCCAGATTGCAGGTGTGCACGACCACACTTGGCTAATTTTTATTTTTATTTTTTATTTATAGAAATAGGCTCTCACTATGTTGCCCAGGCTGTTCTAGAACTCCTGGACTCAAGTGATCCTTCTTCCTCTACCTCCCAAAGTGCTAGGATTACAAGTACAAGCCATGGTGCCTGGCCCACTTTGCCTCTAATTCTAAGGATGGTAGAAGGCTGTTGATGTTGCTAATCTCTGAGTTGCCTCACTATCCCCAGGTTGACTTTTCAGCTCTTTCAGTACCTTTGAGATGAGTTCCTCATATACTATTTCTTCTACTGAACTATCTGGCCTAGAGTTCTTCTTCCTAATCTCATCTGGCTGATACAGATGCCTAATTCTGGCCAAGTGCTGACACTGATGTCCCATCTGCATGTAGAAATGCTCTGAGTACAACTCTAATAGCTTCTGGTGTCTTTCTTGGGGACATCACCTCAAAAAGTGCTCCCCATCTCAGTGAAATCAAGATGGTCAGCCCAGTGGCTCAATGGTGATAAAGTCAACACTGACCGCCACAAAGTGGACCAAGAAATACAACTGGAAAAGGGAAGGGATTTGAGAGTCTCTGACAGTCCAGAGACAAATATTCTAATTGCCATTCCTACAACTTCGGATTGTTCTCACAGTGCTGCTTCCTGGGGAAGAGAGGATGTAAACATTAATTTAATTCAGACATTGATATAATTTGATACCCACATACATTCCAGATGAAGATTCTGATATTCAGAAAAGCTGCACGCTAATAAGTAACACAGATTAAACTAAAATCCAGGTTTCTCAGACTCCAGTTTCTATAGTTTATAAGGAGCATATGGCAAGTGGCAGTGAGGGATCCCACTAGATCTCTGAGAACATACACAGGGAAAGTAGGGTGGCTAAGGCAAGCCTCCGCCTGTGGATGTGTTTACAGCAGTGCTCGCCATACTGGAGGTGTAGTTGACTGTTTCCATCTCTGTATAAATTATGAGTCAGAGAGCATGGGCCAAGTACCAGTCCGTACTACTTGCAGTGTCTGTCAGAATTTGAGGTCTAATAAGTGCCCAATCGATATTTGTTGACCCAACAGATGAATGAAGGCAGAGCTAGCCACTACCTGGGCCTACATTGATGGGATTGGAGATCAGGATCTGATACAAGAGTCAGTTATATGAGTAGGTAGGAATAAGTGGCTTCTTATGTGTCTTAAGTTGTAGCAAGTGTCTTAACTTAAATATCCTCGCAGAACTGGAATTCGACCATAAGAAATTTATCCTTTGGTCTTTGAGAGTCGCTATGGCAAAACAAATCTCTCGGAGATTGGGCAAAATGATGAGCTTGATGTAAAAAGAAAAAGAAAAGAGAACTTGTCCCTGAAGTAGTCCCACTTGGGTATCTGGCCTATAAATATACTTCCACACATATTTGGACTGATGTACACAATGGTTTGTGCAATAGTATTTTTAATAGCAAACAGTAGGCGGCACTTCAAGTGTCCATCTACAGAGGATTGGTTACACAAACCATAAGACTGTCATGCATTTATTTAAAAGACAATAAACCATTTACTGATATAGACTCATCTCTTGGGTTTATTGTGAAGAAAAAAGCAAAATGGAAACTCCATATATAATTTGTTAGCTTTTGTGTTAGAAAAGAATGGAATGAAAAATGTCTATTCTTGTCTGCTTGTTTACATAAAGTAGCCCCAGGAGAAAATACAAGAAACCAATCCAAATGCTTGCCCACAGGGAACAGGAATGGAGAAAATGGTCAGAACAGGAACGTGGTGAGAGCAAGCCTTCTTAATGTATGTCTGCTGAATTCATTTTGGATTTTGAACATTGGACTGTAGTAACTAATCAAAAAGTGTAATTTAATTAAAAAGGATGCTGGCGAGAGCTGAGTAGTATGTCCTGAGAAGAAGCAGTTTTAGAGTCAAGAACCCGGGGTGGGGAGGTCATTGTCTAGCTGGGTGACCCCAAGATGTGCCTGCACCAATCTCACTTTCCATTTCATTACCTACCAAAGGAAAGGACGGGTTTGCTGATTTCTAAAGTCTCTGTCAGCTCTATTATTTTGAGATTTACTTGACTTATGAAAGCATCTCACTGCAAGTTTTTTTTACTATTAAATTCAGAAAATAATGAAGATGACATTGTGTAGTTTAACGTATTTGTAACAATGGCTTTTGTTTAACTTGGCAATGACCTTAGTAAATGGAATTGAAATGAAATAAATAAATAGATACATAAAAGAGAGGATCCCAGAAAAAGAAGTGGGAAGACACAAAGGGCAAGTTGTAGCACTCCAGGAATCCTCCCTTCTTTAGTCTCCCAGAAACATATAACATCTGAGCCCCACAGGTGTCCTGCTCTTGCCCTGCTATGGCATTTGCTAAATCTTTCTGACACTGGAACCATCACGTCTACCTCAATTATTACTGGGTCTCCTCCAGTCACCAGATTGTTAATCCCTAGAGAGCAGAGTCCATGACTGACTCCTCTCTTTTTCATCCCTGTGGTTCCAGGCATATAAAAGTACTTTAAAAAATAAATAAATCTCTGTTAAATGGAATTGAATTTTTCTTACTGCCAAGTCTAATTCTGCCTTCAAAATCTTGAGCATGAGCCAAAGATTTCTCCTTCCTTCTCCTCAAAAAGCATTTTTAGAATCCGTTTAGTAAGAGTACACTTGTCGGGTTTTGAAATGGCTTTCACAGTCGCCATAAGTGGAAGGAGACCATCTTTCCACCACTATCAAGCATTGAAGGTAGGGAACATGGGCAGCCATATTGGATAAGAGAGGGCATGAATTAGACATGCTTGTATGGCACATTCTTGCCCATGAGTTTGGAATTTAGAATGCTGAATTCACTGCAGGTTGGCCCCAGGAGGGTAGGTGAAGAACCCAAGACTTATAATCTAAGGATAATGCAATACAGATTTGTCCTGAGAGATAGCCTATCTAAGAAAACTTTCTCTATTGAGTTGACATAAGAATCCAATGTTTATTTACTCATTCATTCATTGACTATCTGCTTTGCTTCAGGTAGAGTGAAAGGCACTGAAGTTCAGCAGTGTGCACTCCAGGTCATGCCTAAGGTCAGATAGCCAGTGGTAGCAGCACCACCAACAACCAGTCCACTCATGTTCCCAACCAGTGCCTGAGTCTGCAGAAAGCAATACCCCACCAACACCTAAGGATATGAGTTGTAGGAGTTAGCTGGAGGGAGCATCAGGGTTCCAGAGAAATTGCCTGATGTTCAGGACAGGGCTCCAAATAGAAACCCAGTCAAATGAACTTGACTGGAGAAATCAGAAAAGGACTTGGGCATATGGCTACCCAGCTCATATCAGACACCTGATCATGACAGCACATCTCAGGCCCCATCCTCTGGAAGACCTATACTGCTGATACTCTGGTCAGGATTGGCTCAAGTATTCCACAGGACTAAGGTCCTATTGGGAGGAGCCTGAGAAAGGCAGGGTTGGCAAAGAAAGCATCAGAACATAATCACTCGTTTGTATCTTACATGTAATAGTGGGCAAAGTTCCCTTCCCTTAGACACATTTCCCTCATATTTCATATGCCCTTTTATGCTTACCCTAGTCCATTAAAACTTCCCTGACTTTGTTTTAATAAATACAGCAGTGGGGTAGAGGAAAAGGAAGACAGAATGCAAATTATCCCAGTCTCACACCTTTGCCTTGGACACTTTTACACCTTTTAAGTTTACTTTTTAAGTTTACTAATATGTTTTCAAATCTGGAATATTTTCCAGTCTATATGGGTATCAGAAGAGGTTACCCTAACATTTCAACCCTTCCTTCCTTCCTTCCTTCCTGTCTTTCTTTCTCTCTTTCGTCAGAGTCTCACTCTGTTTCCCCCAGACTGGAGTGCAGTGGCACCATCTTGGCTCACCGCAGCTTCGAACTCCTGGGCTCAGGTGACCCTTCCGCCTCATCCTCCTGAGTAGCTGGGACCACAGACGCATGCCACCATGCCCAGCTAATTTTTGTTTTATTTTTTATAGAATGAGTTATCCTACATTGCCTAGATTATTACTGAACTCTTGGGCTCAAGCGATCCTCTTGCCTCAGCCTCCCAAAGTACTGGGATTATAGGCATGAGTCACTGCACCTGGCCAATATTTCAACTTTTGAAATCTGCTCAGCACAGAAAGCTGGAGATTTTGTATTGATTCAGTTAAATAGTTGCCCAAGTGACTTAAGGATGTTGCCTAACTCCTCTGTGCCTGATTCTTCTGGTAGACATGCCTAATTTGCCTTACAAGGAAAAATATGTAATGCAAAAGTGCTCAGAAAAAGGACAAACACTGCACAAATATGTGAAATGCATTTTAATTATTATATTTCTAAATTATCTAAAAGTAGGCTATTTGGGATAAATCTGATTATAACATTTTCATTGTAGAATCAAGGTGGTACCTAGAGAGATAGGTTAGGGAACATCGAGTGTTTTTAAAAGCTACCTGGTTCATTATCTGTAACAATAATAGATTTCTTTTGGACTAGAATATCTTTCCATGTTAAAGATTTTTATTTTGATACCAGATGCAAGAATAAGACACAAAAGCAGACAGTGTGCAAGGTTGAAGCAATTCTGACTGCTTAGCTACTTCTGAATATTTTTAGCTCAGTTCCACCATTTTCAAAGTGTCTACAGACAAGAGGTTCAAATATACTACAGGCTCAGAAAATGGCTTCAGAAATAATCAAAACAACACATGCAGTATCAAGAAAAATGTACAGATTCTCTTACAGAGGCACAGACAGTATTTTATGAGCAAATTAAAAAAGCACAATGCAGAATTTATTGATGTTGTGTCAAAAAGAGCTCTGCCCTAAATTAACACATGTTGCAGGGTAACACCACATAAGGCAGAAGTGAACTCCCCCCATGTGCTTCCACTAACACAATCTTAGAGCTCTTTCATCATTGTTTTACATCATTTATTCAGCCATTTTTATTGAAAGCCCCCTAGCCTTCAAGCACTGTTCTAAGTGTTGAGAATTCATCAGTGAACAAGACAAAGTCTCTACCCTCACAAAGCTTATATTCTTGTAGATGAGACAGAAAGAAATAAACAAATATTTACCACAAAGTTATGTAGAAAAAAATGCTATGTGAAAATATAGCGGCATAGGGAAATAAAGAGCAAGGGATGCCATGTTAGAAACAGTAGTCAGGGAAAGTCACTCTGAAGAAATGATATTTGAACAAAAGAAGTGACATAGTGAGCCATGAAAGGGGTTTCTATCTGACTAATATAAACATTTCCTCTCAAGACAAAATGGGACCAATAAACACATAACAAAAAAATGTTAATCATAAACATGCTATTCTTACCACAGAATGCTGAACATGTCTTCACAGAATGCATGTAGGTTGGGCGTGTTCTCTTGCACCTCTGCCATCACCACGAAAATAGCTCTCCCTGGGTAGCTGCTGGCCCTTCTGAGTGGGCCCCTGAATGAAACCGCATAGAAACCCATCTGAGCCATACCTGCAGAGTGCAGGCCAGACACACCTGCAGCTGGAAGTAGCATGAGAAGTCAAACCCAGCCTGAGTTAACTGATCCTCAACTGACTTACAGATGAATTAGCAGGAAAAAGGGTTCGATTGTTTTAAGCCACTCGGTTTTGGGGTGGTTTGTTACTCAGCACTATGCAACCATGGCAGTGTGCCAGGTCATGGGAAGACCTATGCTGAAAAACAAACTGGAAGGCAGAATGGGAAGTATTCCGTGGGGGCACCAATTAGCTAGGATGATTAGTTCATTCGAGTAAGATCTGAAGGAAATGAGAGAACACGCCACTCAGGTTTATGGAGGGGCAGACTTCCAAGAAGAGGGAAAAGCAGACATGAGGCCTCCATGCAGGAAAGTGCCTGCATATTCACAGAAAGAAGGGAGGCCAGAGAGGCTGGAGTGGAGCAAGCAGAGCAGACGGATAGGAGGTGATGTCACCAGTGCAGTCCCAATAGAATAGTGTAAAAACTTTTACCATTTTTTTCCTTTCTTTTTTCTAATCTCTTAAAAAAGCCTAACAGATCGTCCCTAGTTTCCTTCTCCACAGGCACAGCTGCTTGAAAGTCCAACCCCCTGTCAGATACCAGAGGAAGTCCAGATCTTCTGCAAGACTGGTTTAGACTGGAGCAGGCAAGCTCGGACCAGCACCTGTATCCCCCACCCTCCAGTTGCCTTTAGTTTATTAACATGTCATTATAATGCTAAAAAATGTCCAGGCACAGTGGCTCATGTCTGTAATCCCATCACTTTAGGAGCCCGAGGCAGGAGGATTGCCTGAGCCCAGGAGTTCAAAACCAGCCTAGGCAACATAACAAGACTTCATCTCTACAACAAATCAAAAATTAGCCAGGCATGGTAGCACATACCTATAGTCCCAGCTACTCAGGAGGCTGAAGTGGAAGGATTATTTGAACCCAGGAGGTCAAGGCTGAGGGAGGTGAGCTGTGACTGTGCCACGCTGCCCCCTAGCCTAGGCATCAGAGTGAGACCCTATCTCAAAAAAAAAAAAAAGCGAAAACTCCGTTCCCTATAAGAAAATCTCTGCCATTTGGGGTACATGTGACATATGGAAAAGCATGTCCCTGAACCTCACCCATGTGTATGGAACTCCACTCTGTTCAGACTTTCCCAATCCAACTCCCTAAAATTCTCATACCTCCCACTGTTCAGGGGATTTTGAAGCATGGGCTCCCTTCTCCATTCTCTGGCCTGAGAATAAAAACTGTATTTCCAAATTGGACTTTCTTTCTTCTTGACTGATACAAAGTGGTTTACCAATGACAAGGTCAGGGAAACAAGAGGACAGGTCGAATGGGCCTTTTAGCTATCACAAGTAAGTTTTAAGCAGAGGAGTGGCTTGGTCTGATTTAACTTTGAAAGGCTCAATCTCCTGTGCTGTGAATAGGATGTAGAGAGACAAGAGTGGAAGCAGGATTAGTTGGGAGCTTATTCCAATAGTCCAAGGGGGATGGCGGCTTGAATGAGGATGGCAACAATGAAGTCAGTGGGAAGCGATTCAAGTTTGGATATGGTTTGAATGTGGAGGTAATGAGATTTGCAACTGTAACCAATGAGGAAAATGTGAGAGAAGGAGAAATTGCAGGGATGGCTCCAAGGTTGTAGTCCTCAACAACCAGGAGGTTGGAGTCAGCATTTACTAAGCAAGTATTAAATAGAGTTAGCATTTTTTTTTTTTTGAGTTGGAGTCTCACTCTGTTGCCCAGACTGGAGTGCAGTGACCGCTCCCAGCCACCGCAGCCTCGACCTGCTGGGCTCCGGCAATCCTTCTGCCTCACCCTTCCAAGTAGCCAGAATTACAGGCGCGCGCTACCACGCCCGGCTGATTTTTTATTTATTGTAGAGATGAGGTTTCGCCAAGTTGCCCAGGCGGGTCTCGAACCTGTGGGCTCAGGCAATCCACTCACCTCGGCCTCCCAAAGCACAGCATTTAAAAGCAGCAAATATGGGGGAAGGACCCTGCATCTCAGTGTTGGTCCTGTTAGATTTGAGCTATCCATTAGTCATCCACTGGGAGGCAGTTTGAGGTCTGGAGAATGGAGCTATTCATTGAAGAGTCATCAGCATATAGATTAAGTTTTTTGTCATGCCAATAAAGATCTGAGAAAACCTTTGCACAGGAGGAAAGACCAAAATGGAAAACTGAAATTTTCAAGAGCAGAATTGCTAATATTTCTCCAGGCCACAACGCAAATAGTTAAAAGAATGCTCAATTCAGCTCTCCTTCTCCCTGGCGTTGGATTAGTCTAGGATTGTCTTCCTTTCTGCCACACCTCGATGAGTTTCCACCATGTCAACCAAGAGCCCAAAACTCAGAGGACCTTGTGTGATGGTGAGGATGTGTCTGATTCCCACTGTCTTTTTACTTAGGGCTGATACTTTGGAAAGTTGGTGTTATACTAAGAGGAAGGAAAACACTGCGCTGGCCATGTTTAGGTGTAGGGAGAGGGAAAGCAGCTTCTCTGACTCTGTAGACCACCCTGAATAGATGCTACCTCCTCAGCTTGTAAATGTGGCACACTCGGGCTTTCTCTGTTAAAGACCTATAATGCAACAGAGGTAAGGTAACCAATATACAAGGCAACACTGTCCTATTTCAAAGATTACTCTATTTCAAAGAGTGGCGTTCTTGTGCTGAGCTGAGGAGAAATCAATTGGAAAATGTAAGTGGCCAACCTATGGCAAATGATAACTTCAAAATAAATGCCCACAAGTTGTAAAATCACTGCAAATACAATTGTTCAATACCTCAAAATAGCTTTTAAAACTTGATTCCCTTTTGCTGATGTTATCGTGGATCTATAGTCGAGAAACTTCAGTCTCACAAACTTGAAAATATTTTAGTTTTAAAACCCTTTGTGACCTGGTCAACTAACAAGGGCTGCTGGGAGCAAAAACTGGCATTTAGATTATAGAAAACAAGCTAAGAGCTTCAGCTTAGAAGTAGGACAGTGGACATAAACTCTACTCAGGGAATATAAGGCCACAGAGGAGACTGGCTAGAGAAAGGACTGTGACACATCAAAGAGTCATGAGAGAAAGAAGCTCAGGCCACAGTTAGAATCACAGCCGAGAGTCCTTGTTACAAACCTTTGACACTGCTATAAGCTGGACTGTTTGCCCGTTTCTCTTCCACCTTGGGACAAATAGACAGGGTCTTAAAGTTTCATGGCTGTGCTCACACCTTGCAATATTTTACTACTCCCAAATTATGATGGAAACCTTAAAGGCCTACCCCCGCAAAGAGCAAAGCCCAAGCTTATCAGTGGCTTAGCATTTTTGGTACACATGGGAGTAAAGGATTGTACTTTCCATAGAAGATCTATTGCAACTGGGATGTGGGATTGCAGGTGTGGTGTGCACAGGCCCCAGTGCAGCAGTGTTTGGGTAGGGGCACCCCGAATGTGGGCTTTTTAAACATTTGCCTCCAGAAAATTAAACCCTTACACAGGGTACTGGAAAAGGCAGCCAAGCAAACCTAGAATTTTCAATTCCTAGAGCAACTTGCAGGGGTTTCCATTGTTTCCCTGACTAACAGAGGAGGGGAAATATGGAACAGGAAAGGCAAATAAATGTGATGATTGAGATGGTTTTTTTAAATTTTAGAGTTGGCGTACATATGAGGATTTGCTACATAAAAACATTATGTGAAGTTTGGGCTTCTAGCGAGTCCTCTCCCCAACTAGTTGTAGACATGGTACCCGGTGGGTGGTTGTCTGCCCCTTATCACCCTTCCTTCTCTCCCCCTTTTGCAGTGCTGAGATGGCTTTTAAAGAGTGAGAAGAATTTTGAGAGGAAGAGAGAACAGACCAGGGACCAGCAGGTGAAAACACGGGGACACGATTCAGTTCAACGAGGGAAGAGTTTTCTGTTAGAATGATTCAACTGTGGAATAGATTTCCTCAAAAAGAAAGGACAGCAAAATTACTGAGAGTGTATTTCTTCCTTCCTTCCTTCCTTCCTTCCTTCCTTCCTTCCTTCCTTCCTTCCTTCCTTCCTTCCTTCATTTTGTTAGACAAAAATATATTGAGTCAACTCTACCATGTGCCAGATGCTATGTTTTGATCTATATTATACTATGTCTGCATGGCTATTCCTCCCACTGAACATATGAACCACTTGAATGTCTATCCTTCTCATTGTCCTGACCAGAGCATGTATATTAAACATGTCTACTGAAAGTGGGGAGGAAGGGAAGGATAAAGTATAGACCAGATTTCTGTATTGGTGAGATAATTGGATTCATTGAAACTCTATTAATTTAAATCACAACAGCCAAAGAGACATGGAATCTACTGGGGGGCGGGGAAAACTTTGAACTATAATTTTTAAGCCGTGATGAAATATTCTTTTTTCTTTCCAAAAACTCTGGTTAGACAGGGTTTATGCTTTGCCTACTCAAATAGCAAGGAAGAGTGTTGGCCTGGCCCACGTTTGAGGAATTAGGCAGAAAAGGACCTTGTTTTCTCAGTCAGTTCATTCGAATAGCACTAGGTATACCCCGCAGGAAGCAAGTCAGGGTTGACTGTGCCTATTTTCCTCTTCAAACTATGAACAAAGTCTCTCTGGCAAGAAAAGTGCCTTGTTCAGAACCACGGTGGCTCTCTCATCTCCTCTCCAAGCAATGGAGAATAATTCCTGGTGTGGTCACAAATCCACAGAATCACACAAGCATGCGCCAGACAAGCCCACAAGACCTTCTGTTTCAACCTCCATATTTTTCAGGCCATGGAATTGAGACCCAGAGTGGGGCACCTTCTTGCGTGCCATGGCAAAACTCGGGGGGAGGAGAAGGGTTGCCCATACAACTTGGGCAAAAATAAATGGGCTTTCCCTTCATTCTCTGCTTCTTGCCAGCATTACCACTGTTTTAACCTCTCTCCCATCCTTTTGGGAATGTTCCCTCCCCACAGGCACTCTACCTCTGCCACCAAGGAGGGTCAGCTGCAGAACTGCTTGTCAGTAAGTAGAGTCAGGCAATGATGAGGCGGATGTTGAAGGAAGGAATACCTTCCTGACCTCACCACTATTAGTGGCGCTGGCCAGCAGGAGAAGCGGGGAGAAGCGCAGGCTAATTAACCAGAACTGCTGTGTAGCCAGCAAGCAGCAGTCACGAGGAGTGGGATTCCTCTCCCCCTGACTTAGCTCTTCTTATCCACTCTGTGTGGAATCCCCCACCTCTACCTAAAAGAGTCTCCTCTTGGCCCATTACAGCTTCCCCAGAACACACCTGCCTAACTAGGCCATTACTGGACTCTTTCAACTTACCCTCAGCACTCCTTTTTATTTAAAATTATCTGTTTCTAACCTGGCTATTAGCCAATTACTGCTGGGAGCAGGCTGGATGCTAAATTAGTTGGTACTCCCTGTTCCTGTACCCCGTATCTGTCTCCTCCTGTTGCAGAGGACTCATAGAAGTAAGTGAGCATGCAGTGACAAACAGGGCACTCCTGAAATTGAGGCTGCAGGTTTGCACCATTATTTTTTCCCTATAGCTGGATGGCATTGATATGAGCATAAAGATGTTTTCCTGTGCAACTAGCATTTAAAAAAATAGTTAACAACCACTGTCACTAGGCATTAACAGCCTTTGTAATCATCCATCTCCTATTCCTCCATGAAACCGGATCTAACAACCCATCAGGAATTTCCTCCGACTCTGATAAAATTCCATTTCACCCCTACTTCACAATTAAAGATATCCTAGGATTAATAGCCCTTATATTACCACTTATAACCCTAGTACTATTCACACCAGACCTATTAGGAGACCTAGACAACTACACCCCAGCCAACCCCCTTAACACCCCAACCCATATTAAACCAGAGTGATACTTCCTATTTGCCTATGCAATCTTACGGCCCATCCCTAATAAACTAGAAGGCGTCCTAGCCCTAGTATTATCCATCTTAATCCTCGCCATCATCCCAATACTACATACACTGTCATTAGGCAACCTTTTTCTGCCCTTCTAGAGTCATCCAAATGACATTCTCAAAACCAGAAAATTCTCAGAATGCATTATTTTGAATACCCTTCTTATTGTAGGTGAGAGGCCTTGACAACAGATCTCCTCAAAGATTTTGACCATTCAGGCTGTAAAAACTCCTATTCCCTATCCCTATACCCAGCTCAGATATAACTGATCTGGGAAGCAGACTAAAAGGATCTCAGATTTTGTTTTGAAGGGAAGAGGGGGTATATATCCAGTAGTCCTGGACAGATCTTGTGGAATGAGGCATAGAAGGGATTTCCCATCCCTCTCCTAGAGAAACCCTCTTTGGTATAAAAGTGGTGTTCATCCACTGTGACCGTCCCAAAGACCAGGTCTGATCATCTCATTCGGCAGCTTAATCCTGCAGCCAAATTAACTTCCAAACTCTCTGAACTTCACAATCTGGTTTTACCTACTTTCCCATCTCACTTCCTATCTTTTGTTTACAAAACGAACAAGTCAACTGAACTATTCCTACTAGTCTTTAATTAAGTCCCATACACTTCCTCTTTAGGCTCTGTTTAAGTTGCCTGTAATGTTCTTCCTCACCTCTTGTTCCATCTCTGCATGTCCACATCCCACTGTCCTTTAAGGCTAGCAAGAGACAGATATTGACTCAAAAGGAATTGACTGGAAAAATAGAAGAATATCACGTGAAAACCAAAAGTACCAGTACCTTACAAGGGAATAAGAAACTGGGAAGCCCTAGGGAGAAATGATGCATTTCTCTCACTTCCTTCCCTCCTTCCTTTCTCACCAATCAAATATGCTCTTATCTCTACTTTCTCCCATGAGTCTGCTCAGTGGCTTTCAGTCTCTGCCTTCCCTACCCTTCATCAGTATTGGCCAAACATGGATGCCTCAAGCTTGTACAAGTTTTCTCAGCTTCAAGCCCACTAACCAACTGACTAGCATCCTACAGGCCCACCGTCCTGCCTCTCAGCTGCTCAATTCTAGACAGTTATTGCCAAGAAGGTGAAGGCCATTCAACCTGCCTGTGCTTCTGTATGTTGCTGAGAAGGGATGTTCTCATAGAAGCAGGGCATGATCTAGGCGGACTTCCCAAAATTTCCCATATCGGTTATCCAGCCTAAATTCCAGCTCCTTCTTGAAGCGTTCTCTGATTCTACCATCTAGACATAAGTTCTCTTCTCTCTGAGTATATCACTTATAGGTGACTGCTTGATTTCTGTTCTGTGGAGCACCTTCCCCTCCACCTTTTTTCCTTCTGACAGATCCCCCTTTCACCCCAGGCCAAAAAGCAGGCATTGATCCAGACTAAGCCAAGCACAGTAGCTCACTCACCTTGTCCTGACATTAATACTTAGAAAGCTACAGCCCCTAAAATATGAGACAGTCTGAGCTGATGAGGTGGGCCTCCTCCCTCCATGCTTAGATGCTAGAGTTACTGGGCTACTTCTGGAAGCCATCAGTAGGATACTTTTAAGAAAAAGCCAAGAATAGGCACAAGTTGGGCTAAGTAAAAAAGAAAATGGTAGCAAGATGAAATGTAGTTGGAGCTTATGGTAGCATCCTAAAAATTAAGTCTATGTCCCAGGAGGTTCCCAGGAGTTGTCCTTTTTTCTGTCTTCCTGAAGCTTAGTCTATGAGCTGTCTTCAGACCCTAATAAATCTCTTTTTGCCTAGGGTAGCCATAGCTTGCTTGTAACCAGTGAGTCATGACATAGACAGCTCTTTAAACCTTTGTTTTGACACTCATTATCTTTTACATTGAAGTATCCTTATTTGTTTATAGATCTTCTTTCCCCTAGGAGTCTATGAGATTCCTAAAGACAGGGTTCATGTATCACTGCTTTTTGAAGGCCCCTAAAGCCCCTAACATGGACCATAAGCTCTTATAATATGTTCACTAAATGAATGACTGAATGAATAAATTAATGATTTTTAAATGTCCATTGTCAACCGGCACAGCTATTTGGGAGGCTGAAACAATAGGATGGCTGAGCCCAGGAGCAAGAGGCTATAGTGAGCTATAATCGCACCACTGCACTACAGCCTGGGTGACAGAGCAAGACCCTGTCTCTAAAAACAAATATGTTCATTGTTCTATTCCCATGGTTAAGCACTTAATGAATTTGGGGAATGTCTGTGAATAAAAGGGAATGATTGCTGCCTAAACCAGTGTTTTGATGAATGGTAATCTTCTATCTGGTACCTGAGTTTGCTTTAGCCTTTTTCCTTCTACATGTCTGTATTCAATCGGGATGCAGGGATATGGATAGATGTGACCTTTGTTTAATAAACCTGGTATTTGACATGCTCCTGGGAAAAAGAGGTAAGAGACAACCCTTTGCTGAGTAGCAATCATCTTAGTAGCCACCCCTGAAACATGGATTAAAGAGAAAGAGCCTTTCTGTTGTTCCCTGTAAAAGACATGAGAATTGCTTCTTGCGGAATCCAGTCTGTTGCATTCTAAGTACAAGGGTTTTGTTTCAATATGGCTCCGAAAATGCCTAAACACTACCAATCACCACCCACAAACAGATTGAAACAAAACCCTACTTTTTCAGAAGTACCTCTGGTTGTATCTGTTTACTTCTAGAAAATTTCAAGGTCTAGGAAAAGCTGCACTGAGAATTCCAAAATGGAACTGGAATAGGAGGCCCGAAAATATTCTCTAACTCATAACTTCCCACCGACTTCTGCTCCTCCTACCAGGTCAGCTCAGAGGCCCTTTGGAGAATTCAAATATGTCCTTACTTAGTTAAGAAGCTCCTCTCTCCAGACCTGGGAAAGGCTGCAGATTCCCTGAGTCTAAACCCACTGTCAGTCTCCCTCATATTCCCAGTGTCCAGGGCTGGCAAGGTTGAGCCCTGAATTTTAAAAGGTGTCTCACCCCACCCTTCCCTAATGGCAGCTGCCTGCCTTTAGCTTGCTCTGAAACAAGCATTAAGTCTGTCTTGGAGGCACCCATGATGGAGCCCCTAGCTTACACTTGCTTATTCACTCCCCCTCCAGACCCCAGAGGACCTTTGTGTCTCCCACTAGCTCGGCATTTGACAAAGCAATCTCCCTTGAGATCACTCAGCTATAACATTTTCCCAGCATGTCTTCTCCTTGTCAACATGACACAGGGCAGACGGCCTTTCAAAGTGAGAGAAAGACCCAGAGCACACACAGGCGTATGTGTACACACACACACACACACACACACACACACACACACACACACACACACACACAGAAGAGGGAGAGAAGAAAGACCTCGGTGAAAGAGCAGCACTGAATTTAGCTAAAATGTAAGGTGCCTGTAAGTAGCAACAGTTAAGCAGTGCACGTCTGGTTGCAACAGCTCAGCAGTACACATCTGATTTTGATAAGAAGCCATGAGAGTTAAGCCTCTTCACGCATGCTCTTTGGGCAGGACTCCATTTTGGTGCAGCCGAAATGCAACGACTTCTAGGGACTAAAGCCTCCGCTGGCCTTAATGTTGCCTACCAAAGATGCTAGCCCCTGCTGGCTCTTTAATACCGGCACTGTGCCTCACGATGTGGGTGGAGCTGGCAACGGCAAAGCTGAACTTGGGTCTCCATTAAACATGACCTCTCGTTTGTGCTTCTCTGCCTTTGCCAAACGGTTTTATTTACCTGGAAGGTCCCCTTGTCCTTTCTCTGTGTATCTACCTCTATGTATAAAACTTCACCTCTTTAAAAGTTAGCTCAATTTGCTCCTCACCTGGGACTTCCTAGATGCCATTAGATGCACCCATTTCAACTTACAAAGGTCTCCATTTTGCAAACATCACACTGCCTTGCATTTGTCTTTTGATGTTTTCATCCAGCTAAGTGTTTGTGCAGACCTTAAAGGCACATAAAATGGTTTTCCATGTCGGTGTCTCCAGCACCTAGCATAGTTTCTATCACATAGAATTCTATAAGAAGCAGAATTGCCAGGAAAGGCTAGGGAAACTGTTAGTACCAAAAGAGTCTTCCTATTCTTGCTACCGTAATTTAACAGAAATCAATTTAATAGATGACTGAAAATATGTCTCACTTTCCTACTAGAGAATCACCCATCCTATGTGCCAAGTGGGCTGTCCATCACAGTGGCCCAGACCTCTTCCCCTCATTGTCATAAGATGGCATATAACCCAGGTTAGAGAATCCCCTCTATGAGACCACAGTAACAGGCTCAGGGATGGGCATATGACCAAAACACATCCAAGCAGATCCTTCTCTGAGATGTAATACTATAAGAACACTGAGAAAAGGACTCCCTGGTCTGTAAATTAGGGTAATACAAACTTAAAGCTGCTAGTTGTCATCCTTTCTTCCTACTGAATACGAAGTCAAAACACAAAGGGAAGCACAGGTAGAGGTGGAGAGAGATAGAGAGGCAGAGCCCTAATACGTTGTTTTGGTGCCTAGATATAGCTGTCCCTGAAGTCGGGCCCATCCTATCCTTCCTAGTTATTCGAGTTTAAAGCCAGCTCACCTCTATCTTCATCCTTCTCATCTTCTTTTCTAAGATACTTTGAGTTGAACTTTTGACATCTGTAACCAAAAGAGCCTTGATATATATCATTTTTGCTCAACTATTAAATGAGAGCTTCACCTATACAAATTAAGCTCTTAATTATTTTGTTTCAAACCATAAAATATGTTTGGAGAAAATCCATTAGCCTTAAACTATCTCAACTATTGTTGGTATTTGGTGCTTTCAGAGGTGATCTGACATGAACCTGACATGATCTGTTTAAAAGAGAACAGAACATTTTAACACAGATTTAGTAATTATCCTTAGATGAATCTAGTTATTGTCATAACTGAAACATTTAAAGATCATTTGTAAAAGTAATACCCTGGAAAAAATAATGAAGCTATTGGAAGGAAACAGAATATCTTCATGACCTTGGAGTAGGCAAAGATTTCTTAAATGGAATACAAAAAAGCTCTAACAATACAGAAAAGGAAATCAATAGGACTACATTAAAATTAAGAACTTTTGTTCAAAGATAATATAAAACAGTGGAAACATAAGTTACAGAGTGGAAGAAAATACTGCAATAGACTTATCTGGCAAAGGACATGTATTCGGAATACATAAAGAACTCTCACAAATCAATAAGAAAAGGACAACTCTATAGAAAAAAATGGACAAAAAAGAATATCAAAAGGTCAATAGGATGTAAAAAAGTGTCCAACATCTCTGATTATCAGAGAAATTTAAATTAAAACCACAATAAGATACCATCACAAATCCTCTGGAATAGCGAAAATAAATATTAAAACATTACCAGGTTGGGCAAGGACGTGTAGCAACTAGACTTTCATTGCTTACTAGTAGGAGTATAAATTGGCACACCACTTTGGAAAACGATTTTAAATATAAATTAATGCTGAAATTGTTCATAGAGGGTGCTGGTAAGGTTCTTGATGAGTGCTAAGTACAAGGGTATGTTTATTCTGTGTCAATTCATTGAGCTGTGCAAGTAGGATTGTGCAGCTTTTTAAAAATATATGAAGGGGGATCCAAAAAAACCCAACATTTATCTTAAAATTCTGTATTTGTTCTTACATGTTTAAACCTTCAGTCACCTTCAAAGTACTCCCTTTGATGTAATAACACTTATCGAGATGCTTTTTCCACTGTTCAAAACAGTTTTCTCACTCATCAGCGTTAATGCCTTTCAGTGCTTCTGCTGGTTTTTGTTTCACCTCTTCCACAACAGCAAAAATTTTTACTTTGAGTACTTTATTTCACCTGGGGAAACAAAAAAAATTGCTCAGGGCCAGATCAGGTAAATAGGGAGGGTAGAGCAAGGAAATCATGCCAATTTTGGTCAAAAACCACTGAACACTCGGTGTGGTATGGGCAGGTGGACTTTTAAATCTCCTATCATGAAATGAGAAAACGCGTTGAAAGAATATCCAAAAAAAATTCACTGAAGCCGAACACGGCCTCTCACAATGCTAGCTGGTACACTGATGACTGGAAAAAATAATAAAGCTATTGGAAGGAAACAGAATATCTTTATGACCTTGGAGTAGGCAATTAGTTCTTAAATAGAATACAAAATGTTCTAGCAATACTGAGAAGAAAATCAATAAATTGGACTACATTAAATTGATAACTTTTGTTTAAACACATCATAAAACAATGGAAGCATAAGCTACAGAATGGAAGAAGATACTTGCGTTCCTAGAACACTTACCTAGTGGAGGAGTCACCCTCCAAAAAATAATTCCGATTTTTTGGGGTACTCTTGCATGTTTGATGTCAATTCTCTAAGGGGCAACAACAATGTCCAGGGTCTGGGACCATCAGCAGAACAGTATAAGCCAGGTCAGTAGTGTCCTCATGAGATACAGCTGGGGAGCTTGACCAGGAAGGAGCTGTGTTTTCTCTCCTGGTTCTCCTACCACCCCTTTGGTTCTGCCTGTCACCTAATCTCCTTTCCATCTGCCAGAGTCAGTTTCTGTTTCTTGCAACTGAGAACCCTGGTTGGCACAACCCTTCATAAGTTTTATATAAATAATTAATTTAATATTATAAGTGAATATTTTATTGAAAGTTTATATGTGCAAAGTGGCCAAACTATTTCTTTTGCCATTTTTCTTATTGAGAAAATAAGGCAGTTTGTTTTTGGAGTTATAGTTTACCCAGACATATACTCAAAGTGTCTACTCAAAGGCAGTTGGTATTGTGGTTAAGTGCTTGGACCCTGATGCTAAACAGTCTGGTTTGATTCCCAGCTCCAGTACTTGGTGGCTGTGTGACCTTGGACAAACTTCTCAACCTCTCTGTGTCTCCATTTCCTTAGCTGTAAAATAGAGATAACAATAATAACTTCTTCATAACTATGTTATGAGGAGATAGATGTAAAGCATTTGTAAGCATTAGCTAGTATTATAATTATTAACATGAGAGAATATCGGACTCTCTCATCACCTAAGCAGTAACCTCTGCCCAGGCCCAAGGCAGTTGGGAACAGAACAGGAGTTTCTGGAAACAAATGAGAGTACTTCCCATTTAGGCTGGACTCGTGTCTTAGAAGGATGCAAGAAAGACCCTGGATGTCTATGCCCCTCCTCTGGAGACCCACCACATCATGCCCCCATTCCCCACTCCCTGCTCCAGCTAACTCATTGGCTCTCATTCTGATGAAAAATGGCCTGACAAAATCCCTTTCTGTGCTTCACTTACGCCTCCAACTTCCAAGCCCCCCTGACATACGTCCCAAGGTCCTGTTTTAATGTTGATTCACTGCCAGACACTGGTGGTTGCAGCAACATCTGCAGTGGGGAAACTTTGGCGCAATGTTCAATGGATCCTCTCATCCCTGCTCAATCTCCATCTTAGGGGCCTCAGCTACTCCACCCCTCACCTCGCTCCCCCATCCCCAAAAGCCTGGCCTTACACGCCCCACCACCAGCACCCACTTCCCAAGACTACCTTGAATCTAGGCCTTGCCTTTTTCTGGGTTCTGTGGTTCTCAGATATCACTAAGACTCCTGCCTCTCTGCAGCGTACTCCTAATCTGCCTGGAGTGACTGAGTACATTATTCTCTTTCTGATCATACTTTGAGCTCTTATCCTTCTCTAAAAGGCTTTTGGACATTAAAATAACTTAAAAAGAAAAATGAAGGAAATGTTAAAAACAAATGAACCATTATATATTTACACACACACACACACACACACACACACACACACACACACACACACTTATAGGACGCCAGATAAAGTTTAGCACAGGAAAAGAACTGTCTTTGATTAGGAAAATATGCTGGAATGCATACAGCAGGCAGAAGACAGGCTCCAAGAGCTTGGTGTGAAAGGAGACAGACCAAGTCAAAGACATAGCTAGACTTCTTTGCACAAAAGAGTAATAAGACTTAGGTTTGTATGAGAGAGAAGAGGAGAGAGAGTGACCTATGTAAGGTCACCGGGAGCTGTCTCTTGCTGGGAATGGTGGTCAATAGGAATTGCCCAAGAACTTTTTAAGAACAGGGTGTCTATCATGCAGTAGAGTTGTTTCTGATGATGCAGTGGAAAACCCTCCATGACACCCTAAGCCTTCACTTAGTGATGGCTGTTCACCAGCCTTGTGATGGTGCCACTTAGAGGCTGTTCACCAGCCTTGTGATGGTGCCACTTGGAGTGAAGGAATCACATCTAGTGATAAACAAGTTAGTGAGGAGGCAAGTCATGCACAGGTTGATCATGTGATCCATTAATTGCACTAATTCATCAGAAGCAGGAATTCATAGTCTGAGGTGACCAGCAGAAGAGTAAGCCCACATATCTCTGAAGAGACTGGGAGGGAAGGCAGATCTCCCACTGCACATGCAATGAGGGTCTCAGACCAGTGTTATTTGCATTCAAAGGATAGGGGGACTCCAGCTAGCCTCTGGGTTATGTAAGCTTCTCAATTGATCACATTGCTGACATGTGTCTGTGTCCAGGTGTGTGCATAAGCCATCGGGGTGGATGACAGAGAAACAACAGCCCTGAGTTAGAAGTCCGAAGAGGTGTATCAAAATCCTGACTATCCTGACTTGGTCATTAATTTTGGATGAACCAGTGGGCTTCTCTGGCCCACAGGAGCCTTGCCGATAAAAGATGGGCCTGCAATAGATAAACTACGATCTCCACTAGATCCAATTTTTCTTTTCTTTTCTTTTTCTTTTTTTTTTTTTTTTGAGTTGGAGTCTCACTCTGTCGCCCAGACTGGAGTGTAGTGGCCGCTCCCGGCCACCGCAGCCTCGACCTGCTGGGCTCCGGTGATCCTTCCACCTCAGCCTTCCAAGTAACCAGAACTACAGGCATACACTACCACGCCCGGCTACTTTTTGATTTATTGTAGAGATGAGGTCTCGCCAAGTTGCCCAGACGGGTCTCAAACCCGCGGGCTCAGGCAATCCACTCACCTCAGCCTCCCAAAACGTGGGATTACAGGCTGAGCCACCAAGTCTGGCTGATCCAATTTTTCAGAGGACTAATTCTGCCTTCCCACATTGTCCTGACCCTTTGAGTTCGCCCTCACCCTTTATTAACTGACTTCTCTCTGCCCTTTCACAAACTTGGGGAGCCACATGAAGACTTCTCACTGTGGATCTTTGGGAAGACACATGTCCCCCACTCCTCCTTCCTTAAGCACAGAAATGGAAAAACCCTCTGGTCCTGGCCCAGGGAGCAATAGCCAAAGACAACCCAAGCTTAGAGGTAAAGCAGGTGCAAATCAGATAACTTACTAGAGTCATCTCACAGGTTGTGAGACACAACTGGCCTAGACCTAAGCCTGCTTCTTGAGTGTCCATCCCTGACTGCGTAGTGTTAGTTCTCTTCCTTCTATCATTGCACATTTGTTCAATAATTGCTAATACTTAGATACAAGGAATAAGGAAGATAGAATTCTGAGGAGTAAAATAATGTGAAATGAAGTGCTTGCCCTCAGAATTTGCAATTGAAAACTCTCCACTTCCCAATCTCTTCAGTAATTATCTTCCCTAGCATATTGGTGGAATTTTACTGGAAAGCTATTAATTCAATAAATTCTTATTAAGTACTGACTCTATTACAGCACTATGCTATACTCTGAGGATAAAAGGGTGAACAAGATAAGTTCCTTATGGAGTTAATATTCTAAAGGGAAAGACTGACCTTAAACTAGTAATCAAATCACTACAGATCATTAACTAGTTAATTACCATCATGATGTGTTTTGAGACTGTAGAGCAAGGGGTCCTAACCTAGCCTAGGGTATCAAGACAGCTTTACTAAAGCTTTAAGCAGAAACCCACAGAGGGCTGTGCATTCGCTAGATGAAAGAGTAGGAAGAGAAAGGTGGAAAGGGGTTCAGGGAGAGGATGTGGCATGAGCTTAGGGCATGGCCGCTATGACGAACTGGAAGGTAACTACCTTGGCTGGGCTGTTTGGAGCTAGGAGAATAGAATATTGGCGAGAGAGGCCAGCAGAGGCCAGATCATGCAGGGGTTTGTGAATAATTTGGGCCGTCATGCTAAGAGCAGTAGGAAGTCATCTGAGATCTCTAACTGGGGCTCCATGAGTTACAAAGACCCACCATGCTCATGTGTCTGTTTCATCCTGAAATCTGGGCCAGTCCTAGTCTGAAGCACTACTAGATGTGCTGCTCCTGACAAGTGCCCCTGGGCCTCTCGAAGGCATCTTTGCCTTTCACCCTCATAGACTGTCTTTCCACCACCAAACCCAGTTACCGTGTGACAGATTGGGGATGGCAGGAAGGAAAGCTTTAAGTCCAGAGGGAGGCCTGAGCATGGAGCCAGTAGTTCCTCCCTCTCTTGTCCTCTCCAGACTCCCTTTGGGGATTGTGGAAAAGTCCAAGACCCCTGTGTCTCCATCTTTGCGCTTGGCATCTGAGTCTGCGTCACCACCGGGGGATGCTGGAGGAATAATTAATGATATGAGGTGTGCCACTTCCCAGGTGTTGGGGCAACACCTGGTGTGTGTAAATAGTAGACAGTGTCTCGGGAAATCACCCAAGGCAGAAGCACCAGGGGGAGCCCGGAGGGACTGCCTGCAGGCGGGGAGTCACTTCTGCATTGCTGCAGCCTCGGCCTTTCCTGCAGGGAGGGATGGGAAAGACAGCATTGCTTTCTGGTAAGTCTGGCCAGTTGATACTATAGTCAACAATCTATTCAGTAAGTATCAACTGTATGCTGGGCACATGAAAATGAGTAAGACAGGACTGTGTCCCTGAGACCCATAGTGAACCGGGGGAGATGCACATTAAAAGCTAGGAGCCATAACATTTCTCTGGAAACATGGGGAGATATACATGCATGACATGTGAGCCAAACTCAGCATTTACAGAGAAAGTCATGTTTGTGGAGAAATACAAACCTGTTATATTATGCAGAATAATCCCTGGAACCTGTAAATATGTTACCTTACCTGGAAAGGGGGATTTTGCAGATGTAATTAAGGTTGAGGCCCTTGGGACGACAGATTATCCTGGGTTATCCAGGTGAGCTCAGGCTGGTCACAGGAGTCCTTAAAAGCAGAAAACCTTTCCCAGCTTCAGCCAGTCAGAGAAAGATGGGATGGTAAAAAAAGCAGCAAGAGAAATTCTAAGTGTGCAATTTGATGATCACTGCTATCACTGGCTTTGATGATGGAGGATGAGCGGCTAGAGCCAAGGGACAGGTGTGGCCTCTGGAAATTAGCAAAGGATGGGACAGAGATTCTCCCCTAGAGCCTCCTAAAGGAACAGAACCCTGCTAGCAACGACATTAACCCAGTGAGACCTCTGTCAGGCTTTTGACCTACAGAACTGCAATATAGTAGATTTTGTTGCTTTAAGCCACTAAGTGTGTGGTCATGTGTTACAGCAGTGATAGAATGCTAATACAATATAAAGGCGTGTGTGTGTATGTATGTGTGTGTGTTTTCAATTTGAATTATCTTTTAGTCAGAGATTATTTTAGATGCAAATGCCACCATCCACTCTAGTTAATTTAAGCACAAAAGAAATGTATTAAAGGGTGCTAGGTAGATCAGAGACTCTCCAGGTGGGCCAGAGAAGCTGACTCCAAGTTTGCAGCAAGGAATGAGCCCAATTGTATCATCTCAAGCCTCTGCTGGGGCACAGGATGCTGTGGTTATTGCCTGGGCTGGGACCTGTCTGCTGAAGCCGACATCTTCACCACCTGGGCCTCACTACCAAAAGGGACCTGAGGTCAACATTGTTTTATTTTACATGGCACTAAATCAGCTGGGAGGGGAGGTAAGTTATGCCTGGTGAATGTGTGACTGTAGCTATGACTGAGGTCTTAACTTATGTAGACCAGTATTTTTTTTTTCCCTTGGCACAGTCAACTGGAACAGCCAACTACCAAGTACCCAGTCCTAAGGGATACTGCCCTGCTTAGGTGGCCATGGCTTGTAACACATAGCTCTGCCTCTACTTGGCAAGACTGTTTGGACCAAGGATTACTGTTTCAGTCCATCCAAGCTGCTGTAACATGATACCTTAGACTGGCTAATTTATAAACAGCAGAAATGTGTTTCTCACTGCTCTAGAGGTTGGGGAGTTCAAGCTCAAGGCTGTAGCAGATTCAGTATCTGGTAAGGGCCTGCTTCCCTTAGATGGTGACATGCATGTTTCCTCACTCGGTGAAAAGAACAGCTCTCTTAAATCTCTTTTATGAAGGCATTAATCTCATTCATGAAGGTGGAGTTCTCATGACCTAATCAACCTCCTCAAGGACCCATCTCTTAATATTGTTACATTGGGTACTCGATCTCAACATATGAATTTAGTGAGGAACACCAACGTTCAGACCATAGTAGTTATCAGTATTTGGTCTGGCCAGCAACATATGGTCTATAAAGGCCTGCCTAAAAGACAGTTGTCCTGTTGGAAAGTTGCAATAGACAACACTAGGAGACTGGGCATTTGGTGTTTGGAGGCAATAAGAGCATCATGGCCTGAAGGTATG
Source organism: Cephalopachus bancanus (assembly GCA_027257055.1). Taxonomy (NCBI): domain Eukaryota; kingdom Metazoa; phylum Chordata; class Mammalia; order Primates; family Tarsiidae; genus Cephalopachus; species Cephalopachus bancanus. The sequence goes on along the minus strand of JAPVLO010000382.1, from coordinate 523,883 downwards.
TGGTCCCAGAAACTAGGGGCATGCAGAAGACCAGTAAGTAAAGAACATGGAGCAGATACCAGAGAGAAGCAGAGGTGCCATGAGCAAGAGATCACATAGACGTGGGAAAGAGAAAGAGCCCGGGATCTAGAGCTTTTTGGTTACAGTCTTCGTGCAATTATGCTATATCCACTCCATATCCATTTTTTCTTGGACAATTCAAATACAAACTGGTACAATACCCATGGAGAGGACTCCATTTGCTGAAGTTATATTTTGTTCCCTGATATATTGTATATATAAATGAGTCCCCACTATAATTGTCCACATCCCTAATTCTTGTGGCAGAATCTTTTCAATAGTTAACACAGAGATCAGTGTAAAGAATGGTCCTCTCCAAAAGAACTCATATTCTAAATTAATGAAGTCTGAACGAATGAGGTTTTATAATCTTATCACAGGCATTGGACTAATGTCTGTAAATAGCAATTGGCAATTTCACTAATTGGGATCGAGGTCTGGCCTATACTTCTCAAGTCAAGTGCAATCAGTTATCTGAAATAGGATCTCCTCCATTTGTCATAAGCCTGTACTGCTTATGCAGAAGCAGTACACTTGACTTTCCCAGAAATGTTTGAAATGCAGAATTTTACTTTTCCAAGGAGGATTCAGCCTCAGTGACCATTCCTGGAATGTCAGTTCCCACCAAAGCATAGGGACCTTCTTGGACTAGTGAGTGATTATCTTTCATGAGAGAGAATCAGTTTCTTTAGAGAAATCGATTTGCAACAGTTTGTGACAATGATTATTAATCCAAAATCAAAGCCTATTGCACAAAAGAAACACTTCCAAAATGTTGGAGAGAGAGGCACAAAACTAGCACCTCCCAAGGAAGCTATTAAATCAGACACTGATAATATGTGCCTGTTGCATTTAGAGGGGACAGGATGTAACCACAGTGTATAGGAATCTATAAGTATAATTATATTTAATAAAAATGTGTACAACTTAGCCAGTTATGTTATGTTATGTTCAGGGGCAGGCTTCATTAAACCTGGACATATAAATGAATCAGCATGATACCCTGATATTTTTCATTTTAACTTTTTTATTTTAAAGATATGAGGTACAATTCAGGGTTAAGTATACAGATGTTTACTATGCAGGTGCCCTTGTTGATGAGTTGTGCCCCGCCCCGTAGACTCCCACTACTGCCAATCCTGCATTCTCACCCCCACTCCCCTCCCCCCAGCAGTTTCCTGATACTGCCAAACTTTTTCTTCAAGTTTTACAATAATTATTCAAAGTCCGCTTATGAGTGAGAACATGTGATACTCAGTTCTTTGTTTCTGTGATAGATCACTCAGTATTATAGACTCTAAGTCCATCAAGGTTGTTGTGAAGTTCATGATTTTGTCCTTCTTTATGGCTGAGTAATATTTCATTGTGTATATGTATCACATTTTTTTTTATCCAGTCCTCTTTCAGTGGGCAGCACGGTTGGTTCCATGTTTTTGCTATTGTGAACAACACTACAATAAACATACGTGTGCAGGTATCTTTTTCATGGAGTGATTTGAGTTCCTCTGGGTATATTCCCAGTAGGGGGACTGCAGGGTTCTATGGAAGGTCGATTTTTAGATCTTTTAGGAATCACCACACTGTTTCCACAAAGGCTGTACTAGTTTACACTCCCTCCAACAGTGTAGAAGTGTTCCCTTTTTGCCGCATACTCTCAAGCATCTGTTGTTTTTCTGAGTTACTGATGATAACAATCCTGACTGGAGTTAGGTGGTTTCTCAGTGTAGTTTTAATTTGAGGCTGAGCATTTTTTCATGTATCTGTTGTCTGCCCTTATGTATTCTTTTGAGAAGTGTCTATTCATATATTTTGCCCACTTTATAATGGGGCTGTTTGTTTGTTTTCAGCACGTTTGAGTTCCTTGTAAATCCTAGATGTTAGGCCTTTGTTAGACATACAGTTGGCAAATATTTTTTCCCAGTCTGTGGCTGTCTCCCTGCTCTCTTGATGGTTTCTCTGGCTTTGCAGAAGCTTGTCAGTTTGATGAGGTCTCACTTGTCTATCTTATTTCTTATGGCCTGGGCACTTGGGGTTTTGATCAAGGAGAGATTTTTTTTAAATCTCTGCTGGTATAAAAAATAGACATACACAGATACAAAATGCTATTTCAAAGTGTCCATGTGTCTGACTGCATGTTTCACACATCAAGGCCCACAGATAGTCCTCAGTAGCTAAGACATATCATGTCAGAACTAACGCTTGGAATCTGTGCACGGGTAGAAATAGAATACTTTGGATTTGCAATGTACATTGTACTTTTTCAAGCATGTTCATAACATTAGATAGTTTAAGATCACAAGTGCAGTGGGTAAGCTCTGCAAATCTTAATATCCAACTCAACATATGAAGTTCAAAGATATAAAATTGAAGCATCAAGATGCAGATCTGAATTTCTCTTTACTTGGTGGCCAATAGCCAGAGACCTCCTTCCTCCCTCACAGTCTTCAATGTTTCAGTACCCTGGATAAAGCCTTCAGGGTGAAGAAGGCCTAGCTCATCCAGAACACCAGTAGCAGAATCTCCCCAAATAACCATTACAGTTACTGGGGGACAAACCTCTGATTGGAAGCTGGCATTAATCCTCTTCCAGTACAAGTCCAAGAATTTAAGTATTTTGAAAAAAGTAAGGAAGTCTCTCAGAACTGGCATAAAAATGCAAGGGTGTACTGTGAAAGGGATATTATAAATGGAAGCCAGGTGAACTATATCTAATAGAACGAGACTGAGACCTTTTTCCCTACATTTAGAAAACAGTAATTTAGTGGACACCTATTGTTTACCCCCACAGCATAGAACTAGATATCACAGTGAGAGAGTGTGAGGGAGACACTCAAAATGCAACAAGCCTTGGGTCTTACCCTTGGGGGATGTTCAACTAAGGAACTGCATCCTTAAGTAGCTGGAAATCTGTAGCAATTGCCACAGGAGGAAGCAGCGCAGGTCCAAGGACCACATGGAACAGAGTCTGCAGGTACTGGCCCAGAGGAAGCCGCAGCAGGACCTCAGAGCAGAGCTGAGAGAGACATGGGTGACGGGAGGCTGGCAGGATATTTTCTGTCAGCAGCCAAGGGGTGAAAAACGAGAGCTCCTCTATCACAGAAGCCAGATCTGGGCCCCACAGGAAAGTTCTTTGAGGAGGAATGAAGCTGCTGCCCGACCTTTGCCAACAGAAGCGACAAGGACACAGAGTTCCCTGAGCTGAGCTAAGACAGCCAGGTGAAAAGACACCGTACTTCTGTTTTTTGTAGCTGATCCTCCAAATTCCCTCTCACTGTAGTGCTCTAGAGCACTACAGTGGATGAGAAATGGACAGATTAGAAAAAAGCCTGGGTGGGTTTTGCTGGGACAGCTCACTCTCCATTAAGCAACACTGGGTGGGAGCTGTGAAGAAAGATAGCTCTAGACAAAGCACGATTCAGACACAGGCAGTAGCAGCAGCACCACCTGGAAATCATTAGAAATGCGTATCTCAGACCCCTTCTCAGTTCAACTGAGTCAGAAACTCCAGCACTCAAGTCCTGCAGGTAATTCTGATCTACTCTAAAGATTGAGAACTATTCCCTACAGCATCCAACCTTGAAGGAATGTCAATTCTCTGGAGAAATAATTGGCATAGGCTAGCACAGGGAAGAATTGATGCTCTGTGCCCAGGATATGCCAGCAAACCAGCATGGGATGATGGTCACCCTGTACCCAGAGTGATCCCAAGACTCCTCAAGAACTAATGGGATATCCACTCAGAAGATGCTAGATTTAGGGTTTTGCATAGTCTTGAAGAAGCATCCTTAAGACATCTCTTCTGGAATCAATTCTGGAGGTTTTGAGGATTACTAGAATAAAATCTGGGTCTTGCATCCTCCTCCAAACCATTCTACCAATTTGTAACCCTGGATTAATCCAACTAGTGGTGTGTGCAACCTCTTTACATAAGATGATTCATCTTACTCATGAAAATTATAAAACAGAAAGCCTTGAGTGGAAGACACATACATTCATCCTAACCTCTGCGAAGTGCTCAATATCATTTTTACACTTATCCATTCATTCAACAAATATGTTCTAAATGCTTAGACTGTGCTCAGCAATTAATGATCTCTTCTTCCCATTCATAGTAAGTTCTATACGTAATGTCATATCAACATCATTCGTTTATTTATTCAACTGTCCTTTTAGACATCTGCTCTGTACCAGGTACTGTGACTGTGCAACCCACTAGGGAAATGGAATTGTCCAGGACCAGAGCTGCACACCCTGCAGGGCCTGCACAGCCAAGGGTCCCCAGATGAAAAACAGCAAGGGATGAAATTCATTCACCAGCTCTTGACTCTGGCCCAAGGCTGTATTTGCCTGTGATTTTTTTTTTTATTATTTTTAATTTCACAGTAGAGGAGCTTGGCAAGCAGATAGCACTTTTGTTCAGATGATGAAAAGGCACCCCTTCCTCTGAGTCGCCTTCTTCCAGAGATGGTACTTTTTCTAATTCACACTTAGAGCTGAGGAAAAGCTGCTGTGACCCTCCAAGGTTTGTGACCTCATAGAGATAACATTCAAGAAGGTGGGTCAGATAGGCAAGTCAGAATGAAATATGACAAGTGTTGCAAGAGAGACGTATGCTGGAGCCTGTGGTTAGAGCACGGAGAGGAGAGTAACTGATTATGCCACTGAGGCTTTGTCTTTGTGACTTCACAGAGGAGGAGCATCTAAATTATTCTGAAGCTTTCTAAATTCCCTTAAGCCCCCAAACATGCTGTTGACCTTCATTCTTGGCAGCGGACTCTGCCAACTCCTTGACAGTAGTGTGCAGAGCCATCGGACTTGAATTTTCTCCTCTCCCATGTCCCTCAGCATCCCCAGCACCCTTCACTCCTGCTCATCTCTGCTATTGATGGACCTTCCCATGTCCTCTGAAACTTTGTCCCGTCAGTTCTCCATTTTCCCTCACACGTGTTACGTCATTCCTGGCTCTGCTCCCTGAACCAATAAAGCTGTTCATCCTTCCTGTGTCCTGTCCCTACTGATTTCCCATGAAACTGCAACTGTGTTTCTCTCTTTTCCCCTTCACTGTCAAAATTCTTCAAGTTTAATCTTGTTTCCTAATTATCTCATTCTTTTGTCAGGCCCTAACAAAAATAATAGCTAACACATTTCTATCTGTCAGGCATTGTTCTAAGTGCTTATGTATTATGTATTAACCAGTTTAATTTTCATAATAATATTGTCTGGTGAACACCATCAATGGCATCCTTATCTTTTAGTAGAGGAAATTGAGCACAGAGTGGTTATGCCATTAGCCCAAGATCATATAGCTGGTAGCTGGTAGAGTGGGCTTCTGACATCAGCACTCTGAGTCTCTAGAGCCTGTACTCTTGATCATTAAAACAGCTGCAAAAGACATATTTGGGAACCCTGACAAACCCTTGTTTCTTTCTTAGAAATTGCTAACCTGTCCAAGCTGATAGAACTAGAGTGGGCAGGTCTAGTGGTGGACCAGACTCACCCCATCAGACTCTCACCATGAAAAACAGAGGGCATGGTTTTGGTTCCTGACTTTCCAGTTCTAATACCAATATATTCTACTCTTAGATAAACTTTAGATTGCCTGTGGTGTCTTTCAAATAATCAGCTGACCTTCTCTGATGAGTAGGTTCTATCCCTGTGATCCAACATTGCCTGTTTAAATCATATCCTCTCAACTGACCTTTTAAAAGTGGCTGATCATTGCTTCTAAATAATCAACTCCAGTGGCTTCTTTGTCCTAGTCTAGCTTTCTGCAGCATTTCACCAGGTGACCACTTACCACACTCCCTCCTCTGTTTCTATCCCCTGTGCCTATACTTGGTCTTCCACTGCCTGATATTCCCTTCACTGCTTTCTTCACTAGGCTGAATACTTCTAATCTTCTATGACCTAATGCAGGCATTCTCTTCCAGGAAAGCACCCATGGTTCCCCAAGGCTGAACATACCCCAGCCCTCATTGTTCCCCATGCCCCTCTACAAAAGTATGTCATTTGATCCCTTACAAATCAGATGAGATTAAATATTACATACTCCTGAGCAAACGTAGCGAGCTACAGAATAGCATGGACAGTATGACGCCTTTTATGCAAAACTATATATGTGCATGTAAAAAGATAAGCAGATCATGTCACTTACTTGTCTAAATCCTTCAGCCTATAGGGCCGTACAGAATAGGACCCTGCCCACCTCTTTGACCTCTTCTCTATTTCTTTCTGTCTCGCTTGCTCCATCCACATTGAAGTGTTTACCTGTTTCTTGAAAACACCTAGTTTGTTCCCACCTTACAAACAATTTGTGTCCCCATATATTGTCTGAGTGGCTTTGCCTTGGCATTGAAAATTTTTACTCGTGGTCCCGACCACCCAGTTCACATAGCCCCACCCCAAAATTCTCTTTCAACACCATTTTATTTTCTTCAGGAACTTATCACTCTCTGAAAACAAATTTTCCTTTTATTTGGTTTATGGTTGTCTATCACCTGAAGTTAGCCAAACTGCAAAGTTTAGAACATGATTCTTCAGACAGCCAAGTCTGACCAAGTCTTGGGCACCAACTACAAGTCCGAGGGTTTCCCAAAACTACTCTCAGATTCAGTAATTTGCTTGCGGCAAATGGACAGATCTCATTCTTTTTTAGGCTTGAATGGTATTCTACAAACACACACACACAGACACACCCCACGGTTTCTTTATCCTTTCATCTGTCAACAGACACTTGGGTCTTTTCTATGTCTTGGCTGTTGTGAGTAAATGCTGCTCACTTAAATCTGTCACACTCATGTCGCATTTACCACAGGAAAAGGATGCAAACTAGCACAGCCAATGGCATATACACACAAGGCAGAGTATGCACAGGGGAATTCTGGTTGTTCCCCTGCCATGGAGTCATGGATAGTGTTACTCCTCTTGGCCACCATATATGATATTACCCATAGAGGATGGCTCACCAAAGAAGCACACCTAAACTTTGGTGTCCAGAGATTTTACTGGGGCTTCATTCTGTGTTCATGGTTGACTGAATCATTGCCTATGTGGCTAAAATCAATCTACTGCTCTCTCCCTTCCCCAGGTTTGAGGCTGATATCATGTGCAGGCCATCATGAGCAACCTGGTCAGCAGAAACTATCTAGCAGGGCATGAGGTATCTGCCATGAATAACAGAAACATTCCTAACACTGGGGAAATTCCCAGGATCTAGAGGTGACTTCCCAGGAGTCAGGACAAGCACCATCTTTTTTGGATGAGGCCAAATTGTTTTTGTTTTTTTTTTTGAGTTGGAATCTCACTCCTTCACCCAGGCTGGAGTGCAGTGGCACACACGCTCACGGCCACCCCAGCGTCAACCTTCTGGGCTCCAGCGATCCTTCTGCCTCAGCCTTCTGGGTAGCCGAAACTACAGACACACACTACCATGCCCAGCTACTTTTTATTTTATTGTAGAGATGAGGTATCACCAGGTTGCCCGGGCTGGTCTTGAACCCGCAGACTCAGACAATCCACTCGTTTCGGCCCCCCAAAGCACTGGGATTACAGGCTGAGCCACTGAGCCCAGCCAAGGCCAAATTCTTTACTTCACACCTATCTACTCCCCTACTAAAATGCAAACTTCTTATTTGCAGAGAATATACTGTCTTATTCTCACCTGTGGCCCTAGCAGTACAGAAAAGTAGATGTATGATTTTACTGTGTATATTTAAGACATACAATGGGATGCTATGGGATACCTATAGATGATTTTTTAAAGTTACTTTAATGAAGCAAATTAATACGTCCATCAAGACACACAGCTACCCTCTTTTCTGTGGCAAGAGCAGCTAAAATCTACTCATTTAGCATAAATCTCAAGTTCAGTACAGCTCTATTGCCTATAGTCATCATGTTGTCCATGAGATCTCTAGTCTTGTTCATCCTACGTGTCTTCTACTTTGCATCCTCTGCTCTGCATATTCCCTTTCACTTCCTGCCTCCACCAGTTTTATTTTCTGTCTCTGTATATTTGAATATTCTTAAATCCATATATAAGTGAGATTATGCAATATTTTTCTTTCCGACATATATTACTTTGTATAATGTCCCCCAGGCTTACTCAGGTTGCAGCAAACGGAAAGATCTTATTCTTTTTTAGGGATGAATAGTATTCTACAAACACACACACACAAACACACACTACGGTTTCTTTATCCTTTCATCTGTCAACAGACACTTTGCTCGTTTCTGTGTCTTGGCTTTTTTTTTTTTTTTTTTGAGTTGGAGTCTCACTCTGTCGCCCAGACTGGAGTGCAGTGGCCGCTCCCGGCCACTGCAGCCTCGACCTGCTGGGCTCCGGCAACCCTTCCGCCTCAGTCTTCCAAGTAGCCGGAATTACAGGCATGCACTACCACGCCCGGCTAATTTTTTGATTTACTGTAGAGATGAGGTCTCGCTGCCCAGGCGGGTCTCGAACCTGCGGGCTCAGGCAATCCACTCACCTCAGCCTCCCAAAGGCGTGGGATTACAGGCTGAGCCACCGAGCCCGGCTTGTCTTGGCTATGATTGATAATGCTACAGTGAACATGGGAGTGCAGATATCTTTACAAGGAGTGATTTTATTTCTTTTGGGTATACATCCAGAAGAAGGTTTCTGGGTCATATGGTAGTTCTATTTTTAATTTCTTTAGACACCTCCATACTGTTTTCCATAATGGCTGCACCAGTCAACATTCCCACCAACAGTATACAAGAGCTCCCTTTCTCCACACCCTTACCAACATTTGTTATCTTTTGACTTTTTGATAATAATCATCTTGATGAATATCAGGTGGTATCTCATAGTGACTTTAATTCACACTTCTCTGATGATTAATGATGTTGAATTCTTTCTTATATACCTGTTGACCATTTTCATGTCTTCTCTGGAGAAATGTCTATTCAGGTCTTTTGCTCATTTTCTTTTTTTCACTTTTTTTGTTTTGAGTTGGGGTCTCATTTCTTCACCAAGGCTGGAGTGAATGGCATAATCACAGTTCACCACACCCTCGACCTCCTGGGTTCAGGTGATTCTCTTGCCTCAGCCTCCTGAGTAGGTAGGACTAATGTTTTTTAATTTTTTATAGAGATGATGTCTCACTATGTTGCCCAGGCTGGTCTCAAACTCCTAGGCTCAAGCAATCCTCCCACCTAAGCCTCCTAGAGTGCTGGAATTACAGGCATGAGCAACCGTGCTCAGCCATTTTTTAATCAGGTTATTTGTTTTTCTATTATTGAGTTGTATGAGCTGTTTATAAATTTTGGATACTAACCCCTTATCAGATTTATGATTTGCAAATATTGTTTTCTAATCTGTAGGCTGTCATTTCATTTTTTTGTATTCTTTGCTGTGCAGAAGATTTTTAGTTTGATGTAATTCCATTTATTTATTTTTGGTTTTGTGGCCTGAGCCTCTAGTGTGATACCCAAAAGCTCATTACCAAAACCAAAGTCCAGGAGATTTCCCCTGTGTTCTCTTCTAGGAGTTTTATAATTTCTGGCAACATTTAGGCCTTTTATCCATGTTGAGTTGATTTTGTGTATGGTATAAGATAAAGGTCCAATTGCATTCTTTTACATGTGGAAATCCAGTTTTCCCAGCACCATTTATTGAAAAGAGTATCTTTTCCCACTGTATTATCTTGGTGTCCTTGTCAAAAACTAGTTGACTGGATGTGTTTTGATTTGTTTCTGGGCTCTCTATTCTGTTTCATGAGTCTATGTGTCGTTTTTATGCCAGTATTATACAGTTCTGATTGCTATAACTTTGTGATATAATAAAAAAAGAAATGACTTTAAACTCTCATTCCATCAATCTTAGTAACTCATTCTTCTTTCCCTGATGACTCCCTTCAAAAGTCCCAGAGGTAGGTTCTTCTTAAGTGGTACTATTGTCCCAAAAAAAGGCAAACAAAAATGGAAACTGACTGGGCTCGGTGGCTCAGCCTGTAATCCCAGCACTTTGGGAGGCCACGGTGAGTGAATTGCCTGAGCCCGCGGGTTCAAGACCAGCCTGGACAACTTGGCAAGACCTCATCTCTACAATAAATAAATAAATAAAAATTAGCCAGGTGTGGTAGTGTGTGCCTGTAGTTCCAGCTACTTGGAGGGCTGAGGCTGAAGGATCGCCTGAGCCCAGTAGGTTGAGGCTGGAGTGGTCGTGAGAATGCCTCTGCACTCCAGCCTGGGCGACGGAGTGAGGCTTAGCTGCTGTCACCAACACTCAATATCTTCGCCTCAAGGAAGAGGTCCACAAATCCTTTGTCAGGGCCTGCACACTGTAGAAAACACTCTATAGCCAAACCCAGCTCACTCCAAGAAGTTCTGGAGTAACCCAGGCTCTCAGCTACTCCCAGTCTGACTGTAGTTGCTCTGGTTTAGACAGGAGGTGATAAGTCTTTCCCCAGAATTCTGCTCAGCTGCACACACTCTATGCTAAGCAGGCCTGTTCTAGTGTCAAAGTTCTTTGAACACAATACTTTTCGTGTACACCCACATACAATCCCCAACATGTGATTATAGCCCAGGGAGTCGGGGTAGAGAGGGTTCCAGCCCTCCCTCAATGCCATCTGTGGATTTGGCCGAGTTGCCTCCCTTCCATTTTCCTTCTCTGTTACCTGGGCTTCCATCCGTCTATTACGCACGTACTAATAATCTTGGACTTCAAGTGAAAGGAGTGTTGCGCCCCTTCTTCTGAAAGCCTCTTTGACTTATTTGCAAGTTAATAGAGGCAAAAGAATACGGGGGAGTTCATTACCTACTTTCACCAACCCCAGGACCTAAGCTTCAGGCTCTTGTGAAACCAAAACATGTTCTAGTACATTTTTCTCCTAGACCAAAGGAGAGGTGGACACCAGCCTTATATTCATTATTTAAAAGGAGACGTGCACATGGTTTTTCTCAGAAAAAGAGGATCTGCTCCTAGATTATTTGAAACAGAAATCACTAGTATTTTTTAAAATGACTAAAGCACCAAAAATATGTGGTGCACATACACACAGAAAGGACTGCAAGAAAGTGCGACCACAAAAATATGAACATAGGTTATTTCTGGGTGATAGAATTTCCAGTGATGTGTGTTTTCTTATTTGTACTTTCTCTACCAGTTGAAGATTTTACAATAAATATTTGGCAGTTTATAATAAAAAAAAGCTTTGATATTAAAACAAAAACTGCAAGATCTAGCAGGGTGGGCAGATGGTTGAATCATCAGAAACCTCATTTCATGGCACTACAACATCCATGCTTAGTCGAAACCCTTGTCTTGCTTTATTTATGTGTTGGTTTTTTAATCCTCATTCTCCACTCCTGTTCTCCCCCACAGAAAACTACTCTAATATATTTGACATATATCTTTACATCTGGGTATTCTCATAAAACACGTAATGCTGTTTTGTGTGGGAATATATTTTTTACTTACATAGATGTTTTTACAAATCTATTTCCCCTAAGAAACTATAGCTCCCTCCCTCCTCAAAAAAAGTTGAGAGCTTATTTATATTTGTACTTCCATAATAAAATGTGAAGTCCAACACAGAGGGACAACACAAGAAATATTTGTTGAACTGAAATCGTACTGTGGGTCATACATTCCAAATCTAAGATCAGAAATCTGAAATGCTTCAAAATACAATACGTCTTGAGTGCTGACACTCAGAGGAAATGCTCATGGGCACACTTCCTGTTTCTGGTTCTGTGAGGCTTAACTGGTAAGTGTAATGCATATATTTTAAAATCCAAAAAATTCAAAATCTGAAACACTTCCGGTCCCAAGCATTTGGATGAGGGACACTCAACCAGAACCACCTATTCTTAGAATCTCACATGCCCTAAGCTTCAGTGACCCTTCAACCTCCTGTTCCTTCCTGCCTCAGTCTCCATCACAGGCTCTGATTTCTTCCCCTCCTTCACTAGAGGTTTTACCAAGTGTTTAGTCCTTGTCTCTCTTCCACCTTCATGTTGCCCAACCCACCATCTCATCAATGATTTCCTAGTGCTTTCATTACCGTTGCTAAGGCACTGCTATGACTTGAATGTTGGTCACCTCCAAAACTCATGCTGAAATTTAATTGTGGTTGTGACAGTATTAAGAGGCAGGACCAGCAGGGCTCAGTGGCTCAGCCTGTAATCCTCGTACTTTGGGAGGCTGAGGCGAGTGGATTGCCCAAGCCCACAGGTTCAAGACCAGCCAGGGCAACTTAGCGAGACCTCATCTCTACAACAAATCAAAAACTAGCCAGGCATGGTAGTGAATGCTGTAGTTCCAGCTACTTGGAAGGTTGAGGCGGAAGGATCGCAGGAATCCAGCAAGTCAACGCTGGGGTGGCCGTGAGTGTGCCACAGCACTCCAGCCTGGGTGACAGAGTGAGATTCCAACTCAATTAAAAAAAAAAAAAAAAGGCGGGAGCTTTAAGAGATGTTAATGCCAGGAGGGCTTTGCCTCATAAATGGGGTTAATGCTGTTATAAAAAGGTAAGTGTAGGCTGGGCGTGGTGCCTCATGCCTTTAATCCCAGCACTTTGGGAGGTCAAGATGAGAGGATCACTTGAGTTCAGGAGTTCAAGACCAGCCTGAGCAATATAGTGAGACCTTATTTCTACAAAAAAATCAAAAAATTAGCCAGGTGTGGTGGTGTGCCTGTAGTCCCATCTACACGGGAGGCTGAGGTGGAAGGATTGCCTGAGTCCAGGAGATCAAGACTGCAGTGAACCATGATCCCTTTTTTCTATTTACCCTTCTACTTTCTGCCATATGAAAATGAAGCATTTCTCCCTACCAGAGGATACAGTGTTCCATCTTGGAATTAGAATCTCCAAACCTGCTCACATCTTGACACTGGACTTCCCAGCCCTTAGAATTGTGAGTCAATAAACTTCTGTTTATCATAAGTTATCAAGTCTGTGGTATTCTGCTCTAGCAGCACAAAATGGACCAAGATGGGTATCTCCCAAATTTGTGTTTCTGGTCTTAACTTCTTTGCCGAGCTTTAGGACTGCATCTGCATCTAACAGTCTCATAGGCATCACACACTCATCATAAAAAGATAACTTACTCCCCTTCCCCACCTCAAGCTTGCACTTTCTCCTTCGTCCCTTCTGGTTGGGATGGGTATTTGCATTCTTTGGGTTCTTCAGTCTCATTCTTAATGAAATTCTCCTTTCGCCTTCACTCTGTTATGTACATATATAACTCACCAGATTTATTGTATTTCTACTAGGTATACCACTACTAAGTCACATCCAGGAACTTTAATGAGTGCTGAGACTGCAGAGGTAAGCAAGACAGGTAAGTTTCTTATTTCCAGGAGACAGACAACAGATAAATTAATAAGCATTGTGTTGCTGAGTGTGAGCAATGTTATGAAGGAGGGAAGCAAGGTGATGTGGGTGATTGAGAGCATGAGGGTGGACAGAGAAGGCATCTCTAGAGAATAAGAAGGGACTCTCTTATAAAAAGACCCAGGGGGAAGGGCAAACAATCCAGGTTCAGGGGTCAGCAGATACAAAGGCCATAGCTTCCTGTGTTCAAGAACCAGCAATGAGACCTCTGTGGCTGGGACATATTTGAGGGGGAACTATCATAACTAGGTGTGGATGAAGGGGGTCAGGTCTTGGAGGGATTTTATTCCAAGTATGATGGGCAATCAAAGGGCAGCGTGTAAGCAGAGGAGGGAATCTGACCTGATTTGGGCTTTTATAAGTTTGTTTTCACTGATGCATGAAGAATGGATTACCAGGAGGAGGGGACAAGAGGCAGAGCAGGAAGCCAGTTCAAAGCTTTTGCACCAGGCCAGGTAAGAGGTAGCGGCAACTTGAACTACAGGATGGCAGTGATCATGGTGAGAAATGGGCCAATTTGAGATCTATCTTGGAGGTAAACCTGACAGAGCTTGCATACGGATTGGATATGAAGTGCATAGAAAGGGAGGAATCAAGGATGACTCAGGATTTCTGCTATAAGCAACTAGGTGGATGATAATGCCATTTCTTGAATTGGGGACATAGAAGGAGGAATGGAGCCAGCTGGCAGTTGGGTACAGCAGAGAATTAAGAGTTTCATTTTAGACATGCTAAATTTAAGATTCCAATGAGACACTCTGGTGGAGATGTCAAGTTGACAGTTGAATCTAAGAACCTGGGCCTCTGTGGGGAGGGCTCTGAGATGGAGACCTGCTCAGAAGACATCACTGTAGAGATGGTATTTATGCCACGGGTGTGCACTCACAGATGAAGAGAAGAGATAAGACAGAAGATAAGAGAATAAAAGGAAAGGGAAGGGGAGCCCATGACAAGGTCCTAAGACACTTCAGCATTTAGAGGTCCTGTCTGAGTGGAGGAACCAGCAATTGTGTGAGAAGCAGACACCAGTGGTATAAAAAAGAATCCAGAAAGAATGTGTCATGAGAAAAAAGGGAGGGTAGGGCCAAGCATGACTGAAAGACCAATATAAGGCCAGCAAACCCCCACTGGGTTTAGGATGGTAGAGACTGAAGGGTAATTTTGGAAAAACAGTGCAAGGAGCCAGATGGGAGCACACGGAACAGTCGTTTGTAGGTGAAGCGAAAGAAGCAATCTGTATAGACTTTGGGGAAGTTTTACTACAGATGAGGCTCCAGGTAGAGTGCGATGTAGTGGAGGCTTCTGTGAAGATGGAAGATGATAGAGCATATTCATGTTAGTGGAATGAATATTAAAGGGAAATACTGGAGATGCAGAAGAGAAAAGGAGTGAGGAAGAACTGCCCTTGAGACAGGCAGAGTGGAGGTGCTGATCGTTGAAGAAAGGGGAATTTTTCGCATCCCATAGGAAGGAAGGAAGGAAGTCTTGGAGGAAAGATGGAGAGATTGGGTACACGGTCTGCACACAGGGACACATGGAGTCCTGGAGGTTGGGAGAAAAGGGAGTTATCCTCCAGGGGCCTTTACCTCTCACTGAAGAGTGATCGGAGATCACCAGCTGTCATGGAGGAGGGAGAGGAGGGAGGAGAGGTGAGGAGGGAGTGCTCAAGAGGCAGCAGGAAGCTCCTCCTCATGGCATCTCTCACTTTTCTCTGCTCCAGTGCAGCAGTCCCCTTGCTGTCTCCATCTTTTTTTTTTTTTTTTTTTTGAGTTGGAGTCTCACTCGGTCGCCCAGACTGGAGTGCAGCGGCCGCTCCCGGCCACCACAGCCTCGACCTGCTGGGCTCCGGCGATCCTTCCGCCTCAGCCTTCCGAGGAGCCGGAATTACAGGCGCGTGCTACCACCCCGGCTGATTTTTTGATTTATTGTAGAGATGAGGTCTCGCTGCCCAGGCGGGTCTCGAACCCGCGGGCTCGGGCAATCCACTCACCTCAGCCTCCCAAAGGCGCAGGATTTCAGGCTGAGCCACCACAATGGCCTCCCACAAACTCCCATGCCCAGCCACACCCCTAGCACCTCAGCCCTTCATGGACCCATCCTCCGACGGGATCCCCCAAACCACAGATCTATCGTGCCACGAAAACCTTTGCTGGGCTTCACTGTCTACAAGCTGGTGTGCTAACGCCCCACCAGGCATTTAAGGTTCTCCATTTTCGGGCCCAACTTTTGCATGCTTCTGCCCAATACATGCCCTTCCTCTCTACCTTTTACCAAACCTCTGTGGCCCACTCATTGCCCTCTCTGACTGCTATGACGTCTCTCACTTTTTTCAGCCTGGTCTGCCTCCTTCCCTCTTGCAGAAGTTCTACCCATTCTTCAAGATCCAACTCAAATCCCACTTATTTCAAGAATCTTACCCAGATCCTTTCAAGAAGAACAATTTCTCATCCCATAGCACTTTATTTCTTGAAAACGTCTTCTAAAGATCCAAGTCTGTCTTGTACGATAAGCATGCATGTATACATGTCTGTTTGTCTGCGTGTGTGTTTGTGTCTGTCTCTGAGGAAGAAAAAGAAGGAGGAATGAAAGGCAGCGGCAGATGGAGAAAAGAAAAGGGGAGGTGCCCCCGTGGGCCCTGTTTGCTCACCTCAATAGCTCGAAGAAAACAGCTTGAAAGTGTGGCCCACGACCCGCAAGACCTCAGCGAGCCCCAGCTTCCTTCCGGGCACCTGCAGGCATCCGGGACTGGCACACCCCCTCCTGCTCCCGTTCCCCCTCTTTTCCACCTGTGCCTCCATCTTAGACGCCAGGTCGTTGCATCAAATCTTAAGAAGCAGCTCCATTCCCTAAAAGAGCAGCGGGAGGGGACTGGGCTGCTCGTTCCGGAGGCAAAGAGGGCAGAGAGATGAAAATGTGACGTTGAAAAATCCATGCAAAAGGGAGCACGTGCTGGCCCTCCCCGACCCCCCCCCCCATCTGATAAGATTCTGGCAGAGGCCTTGCTTTCCAGGCACATGCAGAGACCACAGGAGGCTCGACCAAGTCTGTCGGAGGGTGACCGAGAACTGGCGGTGCGTGGAGAGCGGTGACCGAGAACTGGCGGTGCGTGGAGAGCGGCCACGTGTATGCAAGGAAGAGAGATGCCACCTTGCTTCTCGGTGCCTGGGCTCCTGTGGGCTGTGGGAGGGGGTGCTCCCCATCTACACCAAGAGCTGCCTTCCCATGAAGTCAAACCTAGCGGGCATTGCCCTCCACAGACCCACAGGTCCTGCGCGGTTGAGGACCCCGGAGAGGCGGGACAGGACCCTGAGCCAGGGAGAGCGGCTGGCCTCGCTCCACTTGGTTGAGCACCGTTTGCTCCGAGCCTGGGGCGGGAGAGCTGCGGGGGGCCGGCTCTAGTGGCCCGAAAAAGCCCGATCTCCTTCCCAGCCCTAGTCTCTCACTCCCCTCGGAAAGCACTGCAGAGGCTGCGGCCTGATTAATGCTGTGCGCTGATATGTACAGAGATGGGCTGGCCATTCCCGGCAAGCGGCCTCTGTTCCCCTGCGGAGACGAGGCTGCGGCTGCTCGGCCGCGACCCCTGGCGGCCGGTGGGGGCGCTCGCTGCAGAGCCTTAAAAGCGAGCGGGCCGCTGGACGGGAAGTCGAAGGAGTATTTAAAAAAAAAAAACAAAAACCAAACGGGGTAAGAGATATGCACCCCCAGATGGTGCAGGGTGGGAGGTGGAGAATGAAGGGAAAGCCAATTTTGCTTCCTTATAATATAAACAGGAAGGAAGGGAACAATCTGTTGGGGATGGTGGGGGCCGATGGAGGATAATGGGAGGGAGGGAGGTGGAAATGTGAAAATCTGTTTATAGTTGGAATGGAATCTGTTTAATATAATGCTTACACAAAATAAGGCTTATAAGTTTTTCCCTGCGCTGAACCTTGCTTCCCTCATCTTCATTTTAACTAGCAGAGGATTCTGACTGTTTTTTTCTCTTTCATACCCCCAGATAGCGATATAATCTGGAAGAGGCATTCATTCAGGGAAATGAAACATACTTTGGCTTCCCTCGGTGTCCTCGGTGAGCCTGAGTCCCAACAGTCAATATAATACAGGAGTTGAGAGCCTGGACACTAGAAAAAGAGACAGTGAAAATCGAGCATATGTCTACACCCTAGCTGTGTGACCACAGCAATTTGCTCAGCCTCTCTAAGCCTTCTTTTCCTTGCTCAGAAAACAAGATATAAGCAAAATACACCTCTCATGTTGTGATTATAAAGAGAACCCTGTCTTATCTCTAGCTGCGGGACGCAGAAGCTGTCCCACCCTGGTTCTGCATTCCCTCCCCGGGCAGGACCTCTGTGGGAAGTAACTGTGATAGATAGTACAATAATAAGTCAAGTGCCTATAAGTAGCGTGAGGACGATTCCTCCAGCACTTTCCCTTCCTCTCCTATCTGTTCACATAGCCCCTAAGCCCATGCCTGACCATGCAAGCCAACCAGGCAGCACTCAGAAAATGGTGCCTGTGGCGTTGTTGCGTTTGGTAGGCTAGGAGCTTCTAGCTTGGGGTGGACCTTGACGGCCACAGCCAGGTTTTTTTGTTTTTTTGTTTTTGTTGGGGTCTTACTGTATTGCCCAGGCTAGAGTGCCGTGGCACAATCACCACTTACCACAGCCTCGATCTCCTAAGTTCAGGAGATCCTTCCACCTCAGCCTCCTGAGTAGCTGGGACTACAGGTGTGTACTGCCACACCCTGCTATTTTTCTGAATATTTGTAGAGGCAACATCTCGCTATGTTATCTGGGCTGGTCTCAAACTCCTGGGCTCGAACAATCCTTCCGTCTCAGCCTCCCAAAGTGCTGGAATTATAGGTATGAGACACCACACCTGGCCTTTGGTCAGTTTTTAAAAGCTACAGGTCAGTGTGCTTCTCCTTGGTGTCACCTGGGCAAAAATTCAATGCTTCGATATGCAAGGTTCTCCACTAGTGACTCACTTGGGAAGAGGTTCTCTCACACAGAGCATAGTCCCGTTGGAGAAGTTCAGCACACACAGAGGAAAAGCTAAATAGTAAATCATGATTCGAGGTGGCATGAGTAAAGAGTCCACTGAGGGGCTCACTGAGCACTATTGGAGATCAGGGGATGGAAAAAATACTTCGGACTGAAGCTGAGGGCTCACCTGAGGCCCGAGAGCTATAGAAAGAGGTCCCAGTGCTTTGATGGAGTGGATGAGCCCGTCCCTCTAGTTAGGGTCCACCACTAGAGGTAATATCACAGGTTATACATCCATAATGGAGAAGAAGATGCAATGAAAATCAGACTCCTCAATGACAATAGTCTCATGAAGATGCTGGGTGCCCTTAGACCCAGGATCTTGTGGCTTGTTTTAGGGTGTGACTCTCATCCAGAGACTCCACCTGAGAGTCTGACCACTCAGTGCCCATCCTCTGGATGACAAAACTTGATTTGCAACTGAGTTCCTAGAGATGAACTGGAGAACAGTAGACAGAGGACCTGGTTACCCATGATTCCTTATCCGTTTATTCATCAGTTCACGTATATAATTATCTATCCATCCATTTATCCAGTCTTTCATTCACTTGCAAATTATGTTACTTAAGAATTGTAATGTGCCCGGCCCTGTGTCATATGCTGTGAGGAGTGAAAAAATTATGTATTTTATTTCCTTCTACCCTAAGCAAGATTCTGCAATATGCTACTCAATGCTAAAGGCTCTCCTCTTTTGTCCCTCGCCATCTGAGGAACCAGATGTCCTAGGACATCCACATGGCTCATTCTACTGCAGAAGCAGGGCCCTGATAATGCTCATCCAGCTACTCTGATAAGTGGCCTCTCTCATATTGAATCTAGCTCTTTAGATATTACAGATCCACCCACCCACTTCCTAGAAGGATAAAGAATAGAACTCAGTGTACTGGCCCCTGAGACTCAGATGCAAGTATGTAAAGCTTCGCCTCTGATGACCCACCTATGAGCGGGTTCCTCTCTGGCTGCCACACATGCCCACCACCCTAGGTATCACCTAGAATCTGTCCAGTAACCTTTTCTCCTTGCCTCTGCCTCTCACTCCCACCCCCTGCTTTTATGGGATTTGTGACAATACGTGCTCTTTAAAAAATTTTATGGAGTGTATTTGTGTGTCTTTAGTGGTGGTGGAATGCTGTATAATTATCTCCCAATTCATCAGGCTCCTTAACAGGCAAATGCCTTTTTTTTCCCCCAATAAGTTTTGCTGGCTGAGGCACCAATAGGCCTCGTTGCTACGGAAACCAGAACGTTCCTTTCTCTATTTTAATGGTATGTTGAAAGCGCGGCGTGTGCGTGCATGCACACATATGGCGGCTGCTCGCTTTCCGAGCCCTTTTTTCCTTCCATACCTCTGTTGACCTGCCTGGCATTTTCCCGACCTCACACGTGGCAGGCCGTTGCTCCCTCATCCATAGCCCCTGCTTGCCCCCTTCCTGCCTTTCGCTTTGCCCCCACCTCCCCCTACCCTTCCATCTGGTGTTCTCAGCTGTTTAAAAAAGAAAAAAACAGTTGGCTTTGCATGAAATCTAAGAGGGAGAGGGAAATAAAAGGTAATTGTGGAAACAAAGCCCTGTGAAAAAGCCTTTGACCGGCCAGGTGTTTCATGCTGGAAGGCTGGTGGCCTCACTTGGCCATCTTCCTAGAACATGGGGCTTCTTCAGAGGAGGAAGAGAGAGGCTGGAGAGAGCACAGCTCAGTGCAGGAGTAAAGGCGGGGGGGCATATCCCGGCAGCACCATCTGCTGCTGCTGCTCCTGGGCACGGAGGAACATACCTCCACCGAAGTCCCTGGGCTTGGTTCAAGGACTATTGGAGGTGGGGAGGGCTCTGTTGTAGTTCATTTGCTTATTCATTGATGTAACAAACATTTACTGAACACTTAACGTACACGAGACTCTGTTCTAGGCACTGGGGGATGTGCTGAGGATTCCTCTCCCCAAGAAGCAAGACTTGTTCACAGGTAATTGCCGAGACCATGTGGTAAGTGGTGAGAGGCACTGTGACATTTGGGCTCTGGAGTGAGACAAACTAAAGTCTGAGCCCCGGGCTACCATTTTCTGCCTGCGACCCTTGGGTAGATGAATAAAACTCTTGAAGGCTCAGTTTCCTCCAAAAGCAGTATTACAATAAAGTTGTTTCTGAAGATTTAATAAAATAATGAATATTTATTAACATATTCAATAAATGTGTGTTGCCATTGTTGTCCTTATCATTGTTACTACCATTGTGTATTAGTCTGTGTTGTATTGCTATAAAGGAGTACCTGAGGCTGGGTAATTTATAAAGAAAAGAGGTTTGATTTGGTTCATGGTTCTGTGTGGCACTGGCATCTGCTGGGTTTCTGAGGAGGCCTCGGGAAGCTTACAGTGGTGGAGGAAGGCAGAGCAGGTGTGTCACATGGTGAGAGTGGAAGTAAGAGGGCGAGGAGGTGCCTGACTCTTTTAAACAGTCAGCTGTCACGTGAACTAATAGGGCAAGAACTCACTCACCTCAAGAACAGTCCCAAGCCATTCATGAGGGCTCCATCCTCATATCACCTCCCACCAGGCCCCACCTCCAGCACTGGGGACCACATTTCAATGTGAGATTTGGAGGGGACAAACATCCAAACTATATCACATTGTCAGGATCATAAAAGTCTCATGAGAACATGCAAGGTGACTACAGAAGCAGGCAAGGTGTCACAAAGTTAAGGGCTTGACTGGACATATTCTAGATGGGAAAAGTGGGAAGAACATTCTAGTCAAAGAGACTGGCGTGTGCAAAGGCATGATGTGTAGATACGGGTTTGCTTCTGTGTGGCAATAGCACCCTATGTGCATGTCTGGGGCTGAGGGCACAGGGGGCTCAGGCTGGGCTGTGAGGACACCAACAGCTATGGGATAGGGATTGACCCTCCCGTCATAGGAATGAGCAGGATGGTTTTAATCTTGAGAGTGGCACAAGTGGTTGCACTATTTAGAGAGGAAAGTTTTTCCTTGTGATACACAAAATGCCAAATTGAAGGGGCTCCCGGACTTTTCTTGCTTTAAGAGTAGTGCTAGACCGGGCGCGGTGGCTCAGCCTATAATTCCAGCATTTTAAGAGGCCTGGGCGAGTGGATTGCCTGAACCCGCAGCTTTGAGACCAGCCCGGGCAACTTGGCAAGACCTATCTCTACAATAAATAAAAAATTAGCTGGGCGTGGTGGTGCGCACTTGTAGTTCCGGCCACTTGGAAGGGTGAGGTGGAAGGATCGCCAGAGTCCAGCAGGTCAACGCTGGGGTGGCCATGAGTGTGCCACCGCAACCCAGCCTGGGCGGCAGAGTAAGACTCTAACTCAAAAACAAAAAAGTGTAGTGCTGCCAGGGGACTCTATCCAGTTGCACACGTCAAGTGATCTCTTGCTCTACTTTTCCCCCCTCCTTCCAGTGCATTTCAGGTCACACATGCCTGGGCATGAGGATATCAGATTCAGGACACTCCAGCCATGTAGCCTTGAACTAGGCACTCGTGCAATGCATAGAGTAGATGAAATGACCCAAAAATCTCTTCCAGCTCTTAATAACATGACTATAATTTAAGGAATTTAAAGGAGTGGTTGGCTGGCACTGGCGGTGGAGTACTTGGCAAGGAAAAAAGACACTGTGTGTGTGTGCTGAGTGGCTGGAGGGGAAGCAGAGATGGTGGAGCAGAATGTGCGAGGGAGAGAGACCAGGCAGGCACCACTTGGCCACTGAGACAGTGCTGGGGGAAAGGAGAGGAGTGGGTGACAGCACAGAGGCTCAGAGGCTCGCAGGCTAATTCTGTTGCGCTTGGAGGTTGGAAAAAAATGGCAAGTCAAGAGTACAATCAGGCATTCTGGGTTTGGCCTTATTAAAAAAGAGAAAGCAGAACTGCAAGATCTGCTTTGGGTCACATTCTTGAACTTTGCAATCTAAAATTATGCCAAATTTTTCTTTTACCTTGTGTTTAAAATAAGACAATGGTATCTCTGAAAATAAGCTCAAGAGGAAATCAGAGTGAACCGAAGGTAACAAGGCAGTGAGCCAAATGCATGCATACAAATCCTATCCTTTTAACCTGGTCCAAACTCCTGCTCGCAACACAACAGCCAATAAGTCAAGAGGCAAGGAGTTGGAGCAAGGAATGTGATTTCATTTTGCAGTGCCAGCAAAACCAAGAAGATGGTGGACTAGTGTCCTACAGGCCTATCTTAAGTTGCATCAGCTTTGTTCTTTTTTTTTTTTTTTTTTTTTTTTTCTAGGCGTAGGGGAATAGATAGAAAGGGCAGAGATCAAGAGGGGGCCCGACTACTGCAGACATCTGGGCACCGGGAGAGGTCTGGGAAGAGTTGTAAAAATCTCTTTGTCCTTGGTTAATGGTCTTCTTGTTCCTTTAAATCTTTAACAAAACAGCATTCATACTTCCCTTTTTATCCCAGAGTTAGTCTCAACAGCTGCATACTTGTATCTTTTCAGTATTTCAAAATTATTCTCCCCTACACGGAAGTGTGAACAGAGGCCAGAGGCAACCCCTGGTCTAAAATGGAGTGAGGTATGTTAGTCTTTTGCCATTTCACTGTCACATCCTCTTCACAGCTGCTTGCCTATAACAGGGGTCTATCCAGGTTAGAACGAACGTTTATGTTTTGGCATGTTCCTTTTCTCTTAGGAATTCATAGAGAAGAGAGATATTTTTTCCCCAAATTGACTGATTTGTATTCTGTATTCTTACAAAACTATTCAAATGGATTACTTCTGTAATTAGAAAAAAGCACAAGTATACACACATATTTTAGTGAGTCTGAAGCTTCAAAAGATGTGTGTGTGTGTGTGTGTGTGTGTGTGTGTGTGTGTGTGTGCGCGCGCAAGGGTTGTTTTTTTTTTTTAAGGAAGGAAAATTTAGAGGACAATGAGGAGAAACACGAGCCCAATTATGCATAAGACACTAAGCGAAGCTCTCCATTCATATCATCTTGCCTGGGCCTCGCAACACCATGTGAGTTCAATATGCCCTCGTATACACCAGAAAACTGAAGTTAAGGTCAATTGAGGAACTTGCCAAAAGTCATACCTCTAATCAGTGGTCGGACCCCCATTCATGTCCGCATTTGACTGACTCCAAAGTCTCCAGCAGATTCACCATTCACATTAACGAACAGAAGAATGAGAGGACAGCTCTTTGATCAGTAACAAGGTTGCCCCTTGACACAAATTCACTTAGCACTTTTATCTTCTGGGTCCTCTCCAGAGCTTGGTTGGTTACCAAGTCACTCTGTCCTGTCCTTTCAGTCTCCACATTTTCTCATGCTCCAAAATTACTTCTCCACCTTTCCCTTCCTCATCTGAATTCCAGTTCTATGCACTTGCAGCTCTGAACCCCAGTGATTTAAATGTAAGAAGACTCATTTGACTGACACAAGAGTGTGAGAATCTGTTGGCTGTATTTTTACTCTTGTAACAAGTGTTTGCTTCATAAAATCTGATAGAACCAAATGACTGTCTGGTTGATGAAGTCAAAGACAGTGAGACAAAACAAAATAATTAATGTCAGAGGAAAAGGAGAGATTTTTTAATCCAGTGAGGGGTTCTTTTAAACAGCTTTATTGAGGCATAATTGACATACAATAACCACCTATATTTAAAGTGTACAATGTGATAGGTTTTGGCATATGTAGACATCCATGAGCCATCACTGCACTCAAGATAATAAACTTACCTGTCATCCCTGAAAGTTAACTCTTGTGGGGCAACTGAGTTTTTAGAATCCCTTAAACCACGCCAGTTCCTAAGCAACATGACGTTGTGAATAAGAGTGGCTCCAGTAACCATAGTAGGGCTTAATGAAATTTTTGCAGACTAAATGTAGCTTCACAACCAAGTGATTTTTGAAATTTATTCACAATTCTGGAATTAATTCTGAGGGAAAAGAAACAGGTTGAAGACCTATTTGCAAACAAAAATCGTGTGGAGATGACAGTTTCAAGAAAACACACAATGCACCTCATAGCATATTTTAGTAAATCCTAATCAGGAAAATGTTTGCACTTTAGAAAGTGAAAATATACGTTGGAAAATTCCAGCAAGCCGGGCTCGGTGGCTCAGCCTGTAATCCCGCGCCTTTGGGAGGCTGAGGTGAGTGGATCGCCTGAGCCCGCGGGTTCGAGACCCGCCTGGGCAGCGAGACCTCATCTCTACAATAAATCAAAAAAATCAGCCAGGCATGGTAACACATGCCTGTAATTCCGGCTACTCGGAAGGCTGAGGCGGAAGGATCGCCGGAGCCCAGAAGGTCGAGGCTGCGGTGGCTGGGAGCGGCCACTGCACTCCAGTCTGGGCGACAGAGTGAGACTCCAACTCAAAAAAAAAAAAAAAGGAAAGAAAAGAAAATTCCAGCAGAAGTGAGTTCACCATCCAGGCTATTGGACCATACCAGCCGATGTCACTCTCACAGCCAATGGGGCCAGAAGGCAGAGCCAAGGAGGTTCCTATTTCTGACAACTGCAGAGAACCAAAAAGTGGAACTGGAAAAGATTACATTCAACATGGGAAAAGGACCTATCACTAGTTTGTCAGTTCCTCGGGGACAGGAAGCATGCGTATTTATTTTGGTGTTCTTAATATCTATATTTCCAGCCGGGCTCGGTGGCTCAGCCTGTAATCCCGCGCCTTTGGGAGGCTGAGGTGAGTGGATTGCCTGAGCCCGCGGGTTCGAGACCCGCCTGGGCAGCGATACCTCATCTCTACAATAAATCAAAAAAATCCGCCGGGCGTGGTAGCGCTCGCCTGTAATTCCGGCTACTTGGAAGGCTGAGGTGGAAGGATCGCCGGAGTCCAGCAGGTCGAGGCTGCGGTGGCCGGGAGCGGCCACTGCACTCCAGTCTGGGCGACCGAGTGAGACTCCAACTCAAAAAAAAAAAAAAAATATCTATATTTCCTAGCACAAGCATGGACGTGTTTCTTGGAAAGAAATGTTGAATAATCAATTGGGATACCTATTAGAAATGAAATGCTCTCTAGCTACGAATGGGAGTTCTCGATATGGTTACCCATGGAAATTCTAACACCCTAGAGGTGAGCTGGCAAGAAACTGCTTGGGAGAAAGGCTCCCATGGCCATCTCCTGGTATTCCGTGGACTCCAAGCACTGAGCACCTACCATATACCATATACTATGCGAGGTTATGCCTTGTTGCCAGAGCACTTAGGCAGAGTGAGAGAGCCTATGGAAGGAGAAGAATACACAGCACAACACCCAGGCAGAGCACTCAGCCCATCCTGGGGAGTCACGGAGCACCCCCTATAGGCCATGACCTTCAGGCCACTGCACAGCTACCTGAGGGAGTGCTATTTTCCGTTTGGTTGTTGTGTATTTTGTATAACATCCAAGGTCAACCATTTAGCATCCTCATCTCTAATAACAGCCCACTTCAGGAACTAATAATTAATCTTAGGAAAATCAATCTTATCCTGGAGTGAAATGGAACACTAAGTATATGCCTGGGGAATAACAACATGGGACATAGTGGAGAGTGTGAGCCACCACAGTGCCTAAAGATTAATGCAAAGCAAGGGCTTCTCAGTGAAATATTTCTGTCAAGTTCTCGTTCCTATCAGAGCACTGATAAAATCTGTCTTAAAATGCACTCAGAGATTGCTTTGTGGGGAAGTAAGAGATAGAGAGAAAAGGGTATAGACAAAAGACAACTGGATGGAGAAATTAGGACGATAGCCAGGGACAGGGAACAAAGAATAAATATGGTGAGTAGAATACAGAGGAGAAGGAAAGGTTGAGAGGAAAAAGCAGATTAGAGAATGAGGATGAGAGGGAGAAACCAGAAAAGGCTGAGAACTGGAAAATAAAAAAGCTGATGAAGAAGTAAAGAGATAATAAATATTAAAGGAAGGACCTATATTTACGAATACACTTTAGGGGAAAAAAACAAGACAAAGAACAAAGGAATTGAGGGTGTGGATGAGCAAAGAATGGAGACACAGCCATCTAATGCCTCTAAAGAGAAGTATAGAGCACAGGGGAACAAGAGAGGGCTCTTGTAGATGTGGGATATCATCAGTGCCACCCACAGCTGTTGCCCACTCTCCTATGTGAAACTCCCTCTGGGGACAAGTGGAAGACAACTACTTGTGTTGCAAGAGCCACAGGTAAACCATGTTCCTAAAGACAGCCTTCTCTGTCCTTCACCAATTCCTAGCATATCCTATGGTATTTAATACCAGATGGTCAAACAAAGACAGGGACTTTTAGAAGTCTTCAAGGGCTAGCCCTCTGATACTACAGTGAAATCTCTGCCTCAGCTTTTATTCCATTCATTCATACCCATCTCTGGAATCCTGATGGGGATTTTTCAAGAGTCTTCATGATAGAATGACTGCTTGTTTTTATCATAAATATCCTCCAGGTATTCAAATCTTGAGAGAAAGGCTCCCTAGAGGAGCTAGAGGCTCCTCTTAAAAATCTGCTTAACAGCTGGGCTCGGTGGCTCAGCCTGTAATTCCAGCACTTTGGGAGGCTAGTCAAATGGATTGCCTGAGCCTGCAGGTTCAAGAGCAGCCTGGGCAACTTAGTGAGACCTCATCTCTACAATAAATGTTTCAAAATTAACCGGGTGTGGTAGTGCATGTCTGTAGTTCCCAGCTACTTGGAAGGCTGAGGCAGAAGGATCGCGGGAGCCCAGCAGGTTGATGCTGAGGTGACCCTGAGTGTGCCACTGCACTCCAACCTGGGCGACAGAGTGACACTCCAACTCAAAAAAAAAAAAAAACTACTTCAAATTTCTTTTTATTGACTATTTCCTTAGCCTGATTTCTTTTCTGTAGAAGGCATGAAAGGTATTCTCTAAATTATGGCAAAGTTTACTTGAGAATTCTTGTGCTGATGTAGACATCCTGCTCTCCATAGTGGAGAGTCTGCATTCCTAAGTCAACAGTTCAGACAAGAAACTAATAGCAAGAGATGAACCATATGGCAGTGTTGAACAGGAAGCTGCAGCTACATTGAGGACACTGATAGAAATAACCAAATTTGCCAGTTATCGTGATGTCATTGTTGATCAAATCCACAGGGCTCAAGGAAAAACTCAAGGTCTTTAATCTCTCTTGCTCTGCCTCCAGGAAGGAAGGCAAACATCAAAGAAAATATTAGTTCTCAAGGTCACATAAGTAGGTTATCATATCAGGGAATGGAACTCTCAAAGTGATTAAGACAGTATCTAAGGTTGCCTTCTCTCTAGGATTATCTACCCTTTGAAAGGTCCAGTGAGTTCTAAGGGATCTCAGAGAAAAAGGGAAAGTTCAAATGATTAAGGTTCAGAGTGGTTTTGTTAGTTAGGCAGAGATAAGCTAGGTTAAAGCAAGGCTAACTTTTACCATAGGCCCTCAGCAGAATGTTGCTTCATACGGTATCTCAGTGGTCTCTTGGGAGATATTTTCTTCTGGTGGTATGATTCATGAAGTGATGGTAACTCAAACTCCACATGTTGGGCTGACTTCTTTTGTCTTGGTCCTGCTTGCTCAGCAAGAGTCCATGACAGACTAAGCAGATGGGGACAGAGAACTCCAAGTTCCCTTCACTCTAAGAAGCAATGATGGAAGTAAGAGGATTTATCATCTTCTCTAAGTCCTAGGGAACCAGCAAATATCAAGTCGACCAGAGGAGCAAAGGGTATTAACTTGGGAGGAAAAAAACAGATGTAAGTTAAAGCCTAAATGTTATTATAACCCTCATGACAAAATTTAATTTTTTATGAATAATTTACTGGTTGGTACAAGAACAGGCATATAGATCAATGGGACAGGATAGAGATGCTGGAAGCAAAACCTCAATTTTTCAACCAACTCATCTTCAACAAAGCCTTCACCGACAACCACTGGGAAGAGGAGAACCCATTCAGTAAATGGTGCTAGGAAAATTGGCTGACCACGTGCTGAAGAATGAAGCAGGACCCCTGCCTATCACCATGCACAAAAATCAACTCTAAATAAATAAAAGACCTAAATGTAAAACCTCAAACAATAAGGATCTTAGAAAACAAAGGAGAGACCCTCATAGACACTAGAAATGGCAACCGATTCCTGATCATAACCCCAAAAGCCCATGACATAAGAGATAAGATAGACAAGTGGGACCTCATCAAATTGAAAAGCTTTTGTAAAGCAAAAGAAACTATCAAGAGAGTGGGAAGACAGCACACAGAATGAGAAAAAAATATTTGCCAACTGTATATCTAACCAAAGTCTAACATCCAGGATTTATAAGGAACTCAAATGTGCCTAAAGGAAAAAAACAAACAGCCCTATTAAAAAGTGGGCAAACGATATGAATAGATGCTTCTCAAAGGAAGACATAAAAACAGCCAACAGATACATGAAAACAATGCTCACCCTCACTAATCAGCAACAAAATGCAAATCAAAACCACAATGAGATACTTCCTAACTCCAGTCAGGATGGCCATTATTAATAACTCAAAAACAACAGATGCTGGAGAGGATGCAGAGAAAAGGGAATACTTCTACACTAGGAATGTAAACTAGTACAACCTCTGGGGAAAACAGTGTGTCAATTTCTAAAAGATCTAAAAATTGACCTTCCACATGACCCAGCAGTCCCCCGCAGGGACTTAAATCATCCTACAAAAAAGATACCGTGCAAGCATTTTATTGCAGCAGTATTCAAAATAGCCAAAACATGGAACCAACTGTGCTGCCCATCAAAAGTGGAATGGATAAAAAAAATAGGATACATATACATGATGGACTATTACAAAGTCATAAAGAAAGACAAAATGATGGCCTCTGCAGCAACTTGGGTGAATTTAGAGTCCATCATACCTCCTAGTACCTCCTAGATATTCCTAGTACCTCCTAGATATACCTAATACCTCCTAGATATTCCTAGTACCTCCTAGATATTCCTAGTACCTCCTAGATATTCCTTTAAGTTAATAGGTTATTGAGTGTCTGCTAAATGCGTTATAGACATTATATCATTTAGTATTTACTGGAACTTTACAAGATTGGTATTGTTATGCTCAATGTATAGGCGAGGAAATGAAGGCTCAGGGAATTTGAACAGCCTGTCAAAGTTTTTACAACAAGTAAGTGGCTGAGCTGAGCCCTCTGACTTCTGCCCTATGATTGCCACACTGTCTCTCTTGGAGACTATCCACATAACATGATTGAGTCTGTCACCTAGGTCCCAGAACGCCTCTCCCACTGCCGTGTACAGCTGCACACACTTCTGACTCTCATTGGGGAAGTTTTTCTCAGTCAGGTGTGCACTCCCTGGCCAAATGAGACAGGATTGGGAGTAATTGTGGCATGACATGGTCTGGAATGAGGAGCAGATGGGGCTTGAGTGCTCGGAAATCCTTTGGGGGCTGATTTCAGGGGAAGGCAACATGGCCATCTGAATGATTTCCAACGTGCATTGGCAGAGGAGGCAGGGAGGCAGGGTGACAGCCATGGCTGATGTGGTTGGCAACAGTCGAAGCTGAAAATCACCTCCTGTCTACAATCATAAGTCATCATTCTCAACATGACCATCCCTGAGACCTGCGACCAAGAGGGGTTATATGGAAGGAGCAGAAAGCCAGGGCTATGGAGGTAATCTCTGCAGAAAAGAGTTCTAACCATGACCAAGAAAGGCCCACAAATTTCATCAGTGGTTGGTTTGAAAGCAAGCCAAGAGAGAGATTGCAGAAATGAGAGGTCTTCAGAAGGCCTGGCTCCTAGTCCCTGTTCTACCCCCTAAATAGGTGTGTGACCTTGGGAAAACCACAGACTCTGAGCCTTGAGCAAGAGGAACCTTGTAATTCCAAAATATTCTGATTCTAACCTGAGCCTGTTAAATACTCTACCTGAAGGTATCTTCCCTCTGAATATTAAAAATAAAGATATTTCTGGCGGGGCTCAGTGGCTCAGCCTGTAATCCCAGCACTTTGGGAGGCCAAGGCAAGTGGATTGCCTGAGCCCATGGGCAACTTGGTGAGATTTCGTCTCTACAATAAATTTAAAAATTAGCCAGAGTGTAGCACGCACCTGTAGTTCCGGCTACTTGGAAGGCTGAGGCGGAAGAATTGCCGGAGCCAAGCCGGTCGAAGCTGCAGTGGCCGGGAGCGTGCCACTGCACTCCAGTCTGGGTGACAGAGTGACACTCCACCTCAAAAAAAAAAAAATACCCTGATTCAACTGGTTTGAACAATATGAAAGCATATTTCATAAAATGCCCAGGTATGAGGCAAGCTCCAGATTGGTCAATTCATTACAGATTTTTCTAACTTTTGCCTCTACCGTCTTCCAGGTACAACTTTGTCCTCAGAAACATGTACCCCAGAGATGGCTACTAGATTTCCAGGTGTCATTGCCAGAAAATAGAATGTCTAGATGGAAAAAAATGACAGTGTTTTCCCAAGCATCCCTTTGTTAAGAGCAAAGAAGCCTCTTCCAAAAGAATCTATCTCATTGTTTGGAATTGCTTCATATGCCTAACCACCATATGAGGAGTGCTACCTCTGTGACTGACTCTGACTCTTTAGGATTATTTGAGAGGCTGTGAGGAGGGAGAAACTTGAATAAAATCAGGGGTCCCTCACCAGAAAAGTGCTGAGTGTAGTTGTGGAGTTGGTGACCTTGGCAAAGACCACAAGCTGCCTCCCAATGCCCATTTCCCTTCTTCTTTAGTAAACATAAACCCTTGTGTTTAGCTGGACAGCTTGCCAGGATAAAGATTTCATTTCTCCACCTTACTTTTCACCGTTATGTATGGCCATGGGACTAAAATTGACCAATGAAATGCAAGCGGAATAGCTGCGTGGGAATTCTGAAATGCTGATTACAGGGAAATAACTTGGCTTGGAGACCTGCCAACTGGTTCTTTTGCTTTCCTCTTTCTTCCAACCTGCAGCCCAAATGTGATGGCTGGATCTCCATCAGCCATCTTGGCTCATGAGTCAGTCTTGAGAATGGAAACCACATTCAAGGATGGTGAAGTAGAAAGGCAGAAGGAGCTAGAGCCCTGGCATGTCCAGAGCCACCCTACCTGCCCTAGACGGCTGATCTCCATATTTATGTGAGAAGTTAACCTGGTGTGTATTTAAGATGTTATTTGTTTGGCCTGCTCTTACCACCAGGGCAATTCCTAATGTGTTACAGCGACCAGCAGTGAATGCAAAATTACCTTGGAGCTAAATTACCTCGGTTAGTTGACTTTATTCATTTAGAGAAGACATGAAAGACAAGATCAGGCAGCAAGAAGTCTTGAAATCAAACTGATCTGAGTGAAAATCCTGGCTTTGCCACTTATAAGTTGTGGGCCATTGGCAAGTGACTTAGCTTCTTTGAGCTTAGTTCCGCCATCTGTAAAATGGCTCTGACTATTCTTACCTCAAAGGGCTGTGTGAGGGTTAAGAAAGAAAACTTTGCAAAGCACCTTGTGGTGCAATTGCATATAACAAAAGCACAATACATGCTCCTAAATGTTTTAGAAAACAATTATAGAAATGTGAGGACTTAGAAATCACATAGTCCAAATTACACTCTCATTTTTGTTGAAGAGACTGAAGCCAAACGGATTTGGGAAACAGATAAGGGATCCCTGATGGAAGGCACAATTGTCACGACTACTTAGCACAAAGGATATTTTCAGCTGTCTGTGCTCCACACAGGGTCTTCATTGCCCATTGTCCTGGTGCTCCAAAACTTCTCTTTTAGATACACTGTCCAGTCCCTGATGAGAGACAGATGCTCAGCCCTGAGCACCATGCACCGAGATGGTGTTCTTTTTCTGTACTGATATCATCAGTCACATCATGTGGTACTACTTTAATTGCTGTCCTATTTTTGGAAAAATAGATGGCTAAACATAAGCAATTTTTTTTCTTAGCATTTTTTTGGTCGCTGAAGCAAAGTACTCAGTAAATAAGGACTGATTTGCATGACATTTTGCATGAATAGCGATGTTGAACGAACAAGGTAACAGACTTTGAACTTCTGTAGGCATTCTATTCAATTTTAAAATGATTTTTTTGTTAATTCCCAGTAGATTTCCACTGACATTAAAATCGACCACAATTTGGGAGGCCTCTGGTGGCTACAATGGTAAAATACAAAAGCAATTATAAGCCGTGTGTGTTTGTTTAGCTAAGTGAAATGTGCCTTTATTCACGCACATTTGGCAGTGCACATTTTCCAGGAAATGGAGATCCTGGTTATGCTCTGAACCCCAGGGAGAGTCAGAGTTTTGGCCATTATCAGGGTCTCACTGGGAGCCACAGAGAACTCATGCTGTGCTTTCCCAGGTCAAAACAACACCTCCAGAAATCCAAGGGCAAGAAAACCACAGCAAAGGCAAATAACCACAGATCTTATATTCTAGAGGTAGCAATGTATTCCCATTTCGGCATGTATACTAAATAGCTAAAATAACTAAATAAAAGACTTTGGTGTCTTTTCTACCAGTACAGTCAGAATGCTCAATCACCCAAAAAACTTGCCCGGTGTGACTGTTTGTTCGCATAACTCGCCCCAGGGCATAATTACAGAGCATTTCAGTGATGAATGGCTAGGCGAGAACAAATAGAATATAATAATAATTCTTCCCTGGATTTAAATAATGCTTTTCCTCCCTAGAGCACTAAGAGCTTTCCCATAGATTAGAAGGTAAGGGTGGATATTATTATCCCCATTTGTAGATAAGGAAATCAAGTCAGAGAGGTAAGCTGTTTGTCCAGAGACTTAGAATAAAAGCCTATTAGAGGTGGATGATAATCTTTGATATTATATCTGCAACCCCTCATTTTTCAGATGAAGAAATTGAAGTCAGGATGGTGGTGTGGCCTTTCCAAGACTGTGTCATTAGTAGCCAGATAATAACACACCTAGCCCTTCATGAAGCGAGAAACAAAACCCAACATTCTGACAACCCAGTAAATAAACCATTTCCAT
Source organism: Cephalopachus bancanus (assembly GCA_027257055.1). NCBI lineage: Eukaryota > Metazoa > Chordata > Mammalia > Primates > Tarsiidae > Cephalopachus > Cephalopachus bancanus. The sequence continues at coordinate 490,478 of JAPVLO010000382.1, read as the reverse complement.
CTTCAAGTTCAGCTTTTCCAGGAACATAATGCCAATACTGAGGCTTCACACCCAGCAATTCAAGAGTCTTGCCTCCCTGGGGTCAGCAGGGTCATGGCCAGAAATAACATCAGCTTATAGAGTCCCAGGGAGTTTTATTGGCTTCACAACAAGGATAAGCAACAAGATAACTCACATGATCACAGGAGAGGTAAATTTCCCAAGATTCATAGAAACCTCCTGGCCATATTATAGGTGCTCAAATTTCCTGCCCAAGTCTGCCTTCCCCCCATCATCATAGTTATCCACATCCCATAATAAAAAGAGGGGGCATTACCAAGAGTGTAGAAAGAGTGTTTGTGGGTACCTATTCTGGGGGACTCTCTCCTCTGAGGGTGTTACCCCTTTCCTGGGCTCTGATACGTATGATATGTTGCCCCAGGCAGCTCACCCCAGCAGGCTCTGAACTCCCCGGACGGCTTGGTTCCAGAACATGTCTGATGTGGCACCAGGCCACAGTGGTCAGGGCATTGCTCCTGGGATCTTGGGCTGCAAGAGGCCGGAGTAGCAGCTGTCAGAGGTGAGAAGTCATCGGCCAAGGAAGAACAGGCAATGCGCCACACAAGAAAAAAGAGCTGCCCTGTGCCTTCTCTCTAGGCAGCTGCTGTCAGAACAGAAGACAGGGCTTTGAGTGGAGCCTGCTGCCACACAGAGCCAATCCTTCCCATGCCTCTCTTCCTCCTCCTCACCAGTCTCGGCCTCACCCTCTTTCTCAGGCTTTCCTGGCTACAGACCTATCCTTCCTGCCCGGGAGCAACTGCCTCAGTCTGCAGTGAGCCCTAGCCAACAAGAAAGGTGGGAAACACTTGCCCTCCCCCTCTCCAGGTCCCTCCTTACCCATCACCCCCACTTATTTATTTCCTTATTTAGCCCAAATCCATTTCCCCTGCTTATAAGAAAAAGGAGGGGGGTATTTTTGAGATTACACGCCAGGCCCTTTTCTCTCAGATACAAATGTTCTTCCCAAGGACTCACATCCTTACATCAAGAATAGATCCTGCTTAGCAGACATGGGGATGATAAAGAATTTCAGTTCACTATGTTCTAAGACACAAGGGCATGCATGACATCACCAATAATTCAGATATTAGATAAATATTTACTAGACGAAAGCCACTGTCCAGAAGAACAGAGGAAGGAGGAATGATGAGGGGCACGGAGTTATTTCCTGAATTCTTCTTCCCCTTTCACTACTGCTCAGTCCAGCTCACCCCAATTTTGTACCTATGTTACTCCTTAAGCTCCCCAACAGAATATTTTTCAAACGTTTAGGATATGTGAACTGTGTGGGATGCCCTTGAACCTGTGACCTTCGGTGACATCTGCCACTGGTATGCCCACATTTCTCCCTCACAGCCCATCCTCTGGCCCTCAGTTACTGGTTTCTTAGGACTTAACATCTTGGTGGAAAGTTCGCCAGATCTCTGCTTTTCTTTCCTTTTTCTTCTGCTGTCCATATCAGGGCCATTTCACTGCTTATTAGCACTTCAGATGGGGGACACGAAGAAGTCAGTGTGAAAGTCTGATGAGTCAATTTTGTTGTTTTCTGGAAGCAGTGGTAGAAGATGGGTTGCAAAAAAAGGAAAAGCTATTAGCTACTGAAATCTGTACGTTTCAATTAACCTTATTCCTCACAGATAATTGAGCATTGACAATAAAATTATTTTCTTTGCAACTTTCTTTAATTTTTTTTTTTTAATTTCTGATACCCTCTTCACGCCCAGTTGACCAAGGTCCATAAACAATTCCTGTCATCTGGTAAGGGCCAAGAACTCAAAGCTTGGCAAGGGAGCCCACAGATGGAAGAACTCAAAGTTTTCCGGGGTCACAGGGCAGTGAGGCCCACCTACTCTTTCTCCAATGAACTCTCCTTGTACCAACACTGATGCTGTGCTGTTCCATCCTGCCAGCCCCAGCTCACCCATCCTGCACAGACTCATGCTGCCACCCCCTCCATGATGTCACCCTGGCCTCTCATGCCCCTAAACATACCTGACCTCTCCCGCCCTTCCTTTCTTCCTCTAGTCCCTTGCCCGAAATGCCCGACCCAAATCCAGATCTTCAAGGCCTGACTCAAGTCCAAGAGCACCTCAAAAATCTCAAAAAGGCAATGTCAATGAGAATGGCTTAGCACCCTCCACCACGACCTCACCTAGTCATCCAGTTGTATGATACGGGTAAGTTCAGTTGCTCCCAAAGAGTCCAAATAGGCACCCAGGGCTTCAACCCAAGTCCTGCAACTTCTCAGTTCTGTCCACAAGTTAAATCAGCCTCAGATTCCTCTTCTCTAAATTGAGCCTGAAATCTACTTCATAGATTTATTTTGAAACCTATAGGAGAGGACGAGCGTAAAGTACTTGGCACAAGGCCGAAGAGAAAATCAACTCTGGGTGCGTGATAATTATCACCACTGTTAGCAGTGTCCTCACAACCCTGCATCAACCTGGAACCCACACTCTGCTAGAAGAGCCCCCAAGACTGTGCGGCTTGTACTAGGTGCTTTCTAAGATCTTTAGTGAAACATCTCTCCCAGTTTTTACACGGATTCCTCTTTCTCCCCTACAAGATGCAGACTTGTGTTCACGGGATTCAGGAGCTGCTTCCAGAACATTTGCACAATGAACACTCATACTCCAAGACCCAGTTATCACTGGTCTTTTTCACAAGCAGCTCCTTCTTCCCTGAAAAGTAACTCAGAAAGCTCCTCAGTTCTCATACTATAGCTACTAGGAGACCAGGCTCATCAGGTTTCATGACATTCCCAAACAAGTCTGAATGTGCTTAGAAACCGTGTGTCTCCTCCCACCTTAATTACAATTAGAATGGAATTCTGCTCTCTCAAAATTAACAGTTCCGCTGGGTGGTGGCTCCTGTCTGTAATCCCAACACTTTGGGAGACTGAGATGATCGCTTGAGGCCAGGAGTTCAAGACCAGGGCAACAAAGTGAGACCCCCATCTCTTTTAAAAAAAAAAAAGGAAACATTAGCCATGCATGGTGGCACGTGCCTGTAGTCCCAGCTACTCAAGAGATTGAGGCAAATCACTTGAGCCCCGGGAGGTGAACGCTGTCCAGAGCTGTGATGGTGCTACTGCACTCCAGCCTGGATGAGAGTGAGACCCATGCTAAAAAACAAAACAAAACAAAACAAAACCTCTGGAACCCTGGACTCCGACCACTGCCATCACTGGGTCCTCCTTCCTCCCATTCCTTCTTTCCCCTCTTTCTTTTTTGTCCAGTGACTCAGCTCCACATCCCTGGCCTGACTTCCCCACCCTTCCAGGTTTTGCAGGCAGCGCCATCTGCTGGACACATACTCAGCTGCAGCTTCCCCTCACGGCTGGGGGAAGGGAATGCCAGGGGCTGGCAAGGGATAGACCGTTCTCCAACTGATAACGGGCCATTAACCGGTTAGCTCTGCTGCGTTTCTGCAGTGGTTAATATTTTCCTTTTAAAAAAAACCAGAAGAGAAACATTGCAAGGGAAGAGTGAAGGGCCAAAGATAAACAAGACCTATAAATTAGGGAAAATAAATTCAATTTTAGACAGTCTTTTACCTTAGAAATGTAAAGTGTTAGCAGTGATGACTGCACATTTACATTTCTTTTTTCATCTTTTTTTTCTTTTAGGCAACCTCTCAGGGGAAGGTTCCAGCTTTATAATTTTATATCACAGTATACCTTTTTGCCTTGGTATAAAAATAGAGGCCCTTCCTAAGTAAAAGAGACAAAAGGGCATAAACCCAACTAGTTATGTCTAGAAGTAGACTTGAGTTTCTCTTCCAATGGGAAAGTCTTGTTATTATGGGGAAAAGCATTTTATAAACAATAGATTTTTTTATTCTCACTGAGTTCCAGGAAAAAAATCCAGGGTGGTATCCTAGCTACCTTGTTAACCTACAATTCCTATTTAAGAGTAAATCACCTAAGGGAAGTTCTTTTTTTCTGAAAGGAAATTTCTAGTTGCAGTTTTCTCTTAGTGGTGTTGAATTGATCATTTGTAGAATGCCATAATTTGTACAGAAGTAATTGTATTATTGGTAATTTTAAATCAGCAAAATTAATAGCAATGCAAGCTGACAGTTACTGAGCATTTATTAAAATACATTATGCTAAAATCTGTATGACTTAGCTTACTTAATCCTTACAACAAGTCAAGATGGTAGTACTATTGTTATCCCCATTTTAAAGATAAGGAAACTGAGATATAGACAGAAGTAATAGTCCAAGGTCACACAGAGGATTTGAAGCCAACTGTCTGACTCTTGCAGCTGCGAGTTTAACTAGTCTCTGCTTTATGATAGATTAATGTCTCTAAGGTAGCACACCCATGAAAAATGAAAAACGAAGAAACCTCAGGTCCAAATAAGGCAAATGCCCAGCTGTAACCAATGCAGCTATTTCTGTACCTCCCTTCCATTGTATTTTCATTTTCCCTTTTCTGACCATAAATATTATCTAGCCAAGTGGCAGCCGGAGAGTATCTCTGATGCTATTTGGGATCTGAGAGCTGCCCAGTTCATGAATTGTTCTTTGCTCAACTAAACCCCATTAAATTTATCTACAATTTTTATTTTAATACTTTTTCTTGTCCTTGACTTTTTTTATCCATCCATCTGCCTACTTATCCACAATCCTTTTCATAATCCTAAACACATTAGGTAAAAAGATGAATATATACATAGAAAGAAAAACAGAGAGAGAGGGGAAAAAAAACATGTGCAGCAAGGGACAGACAGACAGCAGACCAGGAGATTTTGACTTAGGGTTCTTAACCTGAAGTCTGTGGGTTCCGTGAACTCCCTAAAATTATATGCAAAGTGAACACATATTTGCATTTTTCTGGAGAAAGCGTTTAGCTTTCTTCAGATCCTCAAAAGTCCCTTGTTCTTCAAAAAGTTAAAAATCACTAATTTTAATAGAGAATACATCAGCCTTTTGTGTGTATGTGTATGTTGGAGTCTCATTCTGTCACTCTGACTGGAGTGCAGTGGTATGATCACGGCTCACCACAGCCTCAACCTCCTGAGCTCAGGCTATTCTTCCCCCTCAGCCTCCTGAGTAGTTGGGACTACAGGCATGTGCCACGACGCCTGGCTAATATTTTGAGTTTTTGCAGAGATGAAGTCACGCTATGTTGCCTAGGCTAGTCTCGAACTCCTGGGCTCATGCAATCCTCCTGCTTTGGCCTCCCAAAGTGCTGGGATTACAGGTGTGAGCTACCACACCAGACCCTTGCCTGCCTTTCTTGAAATAGAATAAAGCAGAGGGCAGAACCCAGGCTTATAACTTCACATAGATTTGCCTTTGCTTCCTGTGGCAGCCCCGTGCTAATTGTTTGAACGAGGGCATGAATTTGATATCATCAAAGCTTTATCCTTTTTTTAAGATCAATCGTATGACAACAATAATAATACCTATAGAACAGGGTTCTTAGAAAAATTAAGTGTCTAGGTCCTTAGTAAAAGATAATGAAAGTAACCCAGAACATGTTGGTGAATTCGAAATATACTCTTAATGTCGCCTGATGTTCTGCTCTTCCTTTTTGTTTTCTTTTAGTTTTTGACCAAAAGGGAGAATGTTGACTGTATAGGTGATGGTCCCATATGAAAGAACAGAGAAGGCTGGGAGTGGTGGCTCACACCTGTAATCCCAGCACTTTGGAAGGTCGAGGTGGAAGGATTACTTGAGGCCAGGAGTTTGAGACCTCGTCTCTATAAAAAGGTCACCACATAGTGAACTTGTCTCTCAAAAACTAAAAAAATAAGCTAAGTGTGGTGGTGATGGTTAATTTTATGCATCACTCAGAAAGATTGCCTGAACCCAGGAGATGGAGGCTGCTGTGAACTGTGATTGTGCCACTGTACTCTAGCCTGGACCACAGAGTAGGACTCTAACTCAAAAAAAAAAAAGGAAAAGCAGGCAAGCAAGAGCTGATCATTGCATGCATCTCTAATAACCATGACAAATCTTTCCAGGGTCTGTTATCATGACTATTGATATGTGTGTATATATATGCTTGGGACAGAGTGGCCAGGTAGATCCATGAGCTCTGTTATATCTCTGACGCAACAAATATTCAGGAAAAAATAACTCCCTATTTGGAGATGAAATAACTTAATGCTGCTATTATTTCTAGCTCCTGATTCCTTCCATTTAATCACTTATTATGTGACTTACATTGAGCAACAGTCTATGCTAGGCATCGGGTAGGATTTAGCATGCCATCAACCCCCATAGTCCATGCCCTCAGAAGACTCACTATCTAGCAAGGACCACAGGCAGTTGAGTACATCATGACAGTACTGTGGAAGGAGGATTAGAATATAAGGATGCACTGAGTACAGTGGTGGTGTGGAGAAGAAACTTGGTCTTGCCAAGATGTTTAAACTGAACCTTAAGGACTTAAGAGAAATCCCTAGGGAAACGATATGCGATGGTTAATTTTATGCGTCACTGTGACTGGTCCACAGTGCCCACATATTTGATCAAAATTATTCTGGATATTTCGGTAAGGGTGTTTTAACATGAGATTAACATTTAAATAGGCAGACTTTGAGTAAAGTAGATGACCCTTCCTAATGTGGATGGGCCTCATCCAATCAGTTGAAAACCTGAATAGAACAAAAGGCTGAGCTTCCTGAGCAAGAAGGAATTCTGCCAGCAGATATCCTTTGGAAATGAACTGCAGCACTGGCTCTTCCCTGGGTCTCCAGCCTGCTGACCCACCCTGCGAATTTTGGTTTCGTCAGCCTCCATCTTTGCAAAAACCAATTTCTTAAAATAAATCTCTTTCTTGGTACTGTTTCTCACTGTAAGGATCTTCTAAGCAGAGGGAACATCATGCACAAAGGCACAGAGGCATGAAGCAGCATGACCACTCGGTTCACTACATTCAGTTGAACTGTAGTGCTATCCACTTATTTAATCCTGCTCTGGCACCCAGTCTTACCAGCTAAACTGATCCCTCTATGCTTGCTCCCATAAGCTAGATTCTAGGAATCTGATCATCTTCATTTGTTTAACCATCCCAGTGGTTTTGAAAGTGCAAACCTCCAGGACCAGTTGTAAGTTATCAGTTGGAACGAGCGCAAGTTTTACCCGTGGCAGAGGTATGCACAACTGCTTATTAGGAAACAGCATGTGCTCCTGGACATCAAGGCTTTCCAGAAAAATAGAACTAACAGGGTGAGTGTGTGTGTGTGTGTGTGTGTGTGTGTGTGTGTGTGTGTGTGTGTGTGAAGAGAGAGAGGGAGGGAGAGAAGAAGAGAGAGAGAGGAATTTTTAAGGAATTGGCTCATACAGTGGTGGAGTCTTGGAAAATTCAAGATCTGCAGAGTATGCTGGCAAGCTGGAGATTAGCGACGAGTTGTAGTTTGAGTCCAAGGGCAGTCTTCTGACAAAAATCTCTTCTTGCCTACCGTCAAGAGTCCTTGGAGACTGCTGAGCAGAGTTGTGATCATATCCTGTCAACTTCTTTGAGTCAGAGAGTCTCTTTAAAGCTATATGAGTGCTGTACTTGTGTGATGAATGAGAGTCAAGAAGTTCATGGAACCCCTAAAAAAAGTGTTTATACAACTGTGAATGTCTGTACAATTATCTGGGGAAAGGATCTACAATTTTTATTACATTCTTCAAGATACCCACAACCCTATCTCCATCCAAAAATAAAAACAAAGATGAAGAATACAGGCTTTGACAGATAAAAAATCATTTGGGTATAAAAAGACAGACCAGAATTACAACTCTGTGACCCAGATGACTTGACAAATATGATTCAACGACTGTCTAGAAATAATAAATGAGAAAATTGATGCCTAAAATTCCTACAGCTTTATTCATTTTTGTTGAATTGTGCCTCTTCTCCAAATATTTGACCAAATGAATATAATTTGCTTTTGTCCCTGCTGAGGCTGCATCTGGACCAAGGACTGGGCGTTGGGAGACTTAGACCCAACCTGATTTTGGCTCTGACACTGACCTGCTGCCGGACTTCACACAACTCACTCCACTGCCCCAAACCTCTGTTATATTGCAAGGGTTGGGCTGAATGGTCTCTGAGGTTTTTATAGTATTGTCTTCAGTGACTCTGAATTCCTGTCACCCACCCCTTGGTGGCATTACTTCAAGCTACTCTTCAACGCTCTGGGCAGCTGACACTTCTTAGGCTTTCCTTCCAACTGCCCTTCTTATGGGGCTAGACAGTAATGCAGATTAGCAAAGCCCATGAAAATTAGCTTGGCTGGGAAAGAAATACTACTCTGCAAAAGGACGAATTTTAATGTAATTCAGAATTATGGACCACAGAACCTACTCCATGATTCTTTAGGCTACAGACACCCACTACATTGGAGGAGGCATCGCCAAGTGATTAGGAGTGGAGAAAGACAAGTGACAATTTTTCAAGGACAGTTTGCAAAGTGTTCCTGATTATTCTTTTTATCTCATGAGATTCATTAAGGCTGTTTAAAAGACTCTTCCACAAGAAGCAAACTGCCATCATTTTTATTAGCTATGCCACATCTCATACATGAGCTGTATTTCACATACCAGGAAATCAGTCACTACAAGGAAAGAGACAGTTTGATGCAATGAAAAAGAATGTTAGACTTGGAGTCCTGAGACCTGAGTCGTGATCCCTGTTCATCTATGAACTAGCTACATATACTGCTCCCATGTGATTACCAGTATGAATTTACAATCTCTCTGGCCTACTTGATTGGGAGTTCCTCGGTCAGGGCCTTATCTTGCTTCCTTTCTGTGTCCTGGCTTCTAGCACAATATCTGTTATACTGCAGGCATTTAGTCAATGCATTGACTGGCTGGATGGAAAGATAGAAGGTTGAAGAAATAAAGTCATATTCTCTTCAAACCTCAATTTTCTTATTTGTAAAATAAGGTCTGCCACATAAAGTGGTTTGAACAATTGAACTGAATTAATTACTATATGTAAAACTTCATTGTGGTCTGGTGTCAGAGACTAGGTAATCTGAGAAAAACAATCTCTGCTAATAGGCCAGTGGCTGAAAACAAAACGTGCTAATCCTCCGAGATTATGTCAGAGCCTTTGAATCTTGATTCGAAAGGGTAAAGTTGGATTTTCGCTCTCTTAGACTGAAGGAGTTATTATATTTGGGGACAGAAGTCCTTCTAATAACTCTACTAGTGAACACAAGCCTGGACCATCCTAGTTTCTCCAAATCCTGCATAGTGCTTTTATCCAAGTTAATCCTGATTAAAATGACTGACCATCAAAGACAGAGAAAGAAAAAGGAAGAAAGGCAGTGGTACAAAAGGAAGGGTCAAGTGTAAAAGTTACCCACAGTAACTTGTGATGTCAGAAAAACATCCTGATCAAGATTACTTGGACAGAATGAAAGGAATCTGGGACATCTGTAGCACCGGCTGATCAAGCTGACTGTCACTTCCCCCACCAATGTCCATATCTTTCAGCCCTTTCAGTCAGGCTGGATGGGCCCTTCTGCAGAACATTTAACTTACCCTTCCCGAGCTAGGTATGCTAAAGGTTACAGAAACCACAAAGAGCAGAGTTAGGGTCATGAGGGGGACATGAACATCATCCCCCCTAAAGCTGCCCAAAATCCAATAACTGGGCTCTTGGGACTTTTGAGGAAGCCCAAAACTGGACACGGCAGTTGGCCCTGTTCGCCTAGGAGTGTTTTAGGGTCTGAGGAAAGGGCTGAGGGTGGGTCCCTTTATTTCATGTATAAGAAGACCCAGTGGGTACTAAAGAGCATATGACTCATTACAGAAGGGAGGGATTGAATTCTCGCTCCCTTACTAACTCAGGGTGCTCCTGCAGGAAGTGGCCCTTGCCTGCTGAAGGGGACCCATAAATTACAAAAACAACCTCCTCTAGAGAGAATTCTCTGCAGAGGAAATCTAAGAAATTCCCAACAGTGCTTTAGATGTCTCTAAATGCCCTTGCACCTTTATCCCCCCAGGCCATCTTTGAGAAGAGATAATAACAGTTTGCATCATTCCCATTTCTATTTGGTGCACAATTAATTTGTACAGAATTTTAACCATTGGTTTGTTCATTCATTTTTTTATCCCATTCAAAGTAACTATGTGACAGTGTGTTCTTTGTATGTATTTACAGAATGACAAATTGTATAAACCAAAGGATTTAGCTGGAAGAAGGAGGAAGGAGTGAGGCTGGGGGAGGAAGATATTAATTCATTGACTTGGTATGGGGGCCACTTAGCATGTGAAAGTTGGAATGCAAAGTCCGTTGTGAATTCTTGTAGTGGGTATTGAAGTTGCCTCTCAACATCCATTTCAACCTATCTCCTGTTCCTACTGTGTAACAGCCCAGGTATTTAGGTTGAATAGAACTCACTCCTAGATCTAAGAGTGGGCCTTAATTAAAACCATTCACAGTGAATGATTTAGTGCCTGGCAATGAAATGAGGCATTATTCCACGAGTACTTGTCAACCCCTTGGCCATGAGAGTGGGCACAAGATCCAAGATGGTTAAAAAAAAGAAAAATGGTTGTAGGAGTCTCCGTCTTTCTAGCCCTAGCAGAAGTATTAGTCTCTGATGCTGCTGCAGTCATTCCATCATCCATTCTTCTCTCCAGCCATGTTTATTGATGGCCTCTGTTCCAAGCACAGTTCATTTCTAAGTGTTGGGGATACCAAGTCATTGCTGTCTTGGATCTCACAATTTAGTGGAAGAGGTAGAAAATAAATAAACATATGTAAACACATTGTGATAGTTAACTTTAGGTGTCAGCTTGACTGAATTAAGGAATACCTAGAGATCTGGTAAAGCATTACTTCTGGGTGTGTCTGTGAAGGTGATTAGGGAAATTCATGTGTGAGTCAGTGGACTGAGGCGAGAAGACCCACCTTCAGTTTGGGTAGGTACTAGTTAATCCACCGGGGCCCCAGATAGAACAAAAAAAAGAGAGAGAGAGAGAGAGAGAAAATGTCTTCACTCTCCTGGAGCTGGAATCCTCTCCTCCTCCTGCCCTTAGACATCAGAATTCCAGACTCTCCAGTCTTGGGGCTTCAGAACGTACATCAGCATTCCCTCAAGTTCTCAGGCCTTCAGCCTCAGACTGAGAGTTATGCCATCGACTTCTTTTGTTCTGAGGTTTTGGGACTCAGAATCCAAGGGTGGAGTCTTCAGCCCTCTAACATCAGAAGGTGAAGCAGAGGACATGAAAATCCTCACCGTACATCCTCTGTGAGATGACCAAAACCAGTTCAGAGATGACAGTCACATTTTAGAAAGGGAAGCATTGTGAAACTGGTGAGCGGTCATGTTGAAATCACAAAAACAGAAGGGGAGTCCAGTCGCAGCTTCAGATAACTGGCTAAAGGAGATAAAAGAATGAGTTGTTTATTTCTTGTTTTCCAGAACTGGTTTCTGCTTACTCCTTAGAAAATAATTCTGGTTAAACGTTAATAGTATAAGAAAGAGGCATACTGAGGCATGCTCCCATCCCGTCATGGCCAGAAACTCAGTTTTTAAGGTTCCTCTGGGGTCCTGTTGACCAAGAGGATGTCCATTCAGTCAACTGGGGGGCTTAGGATCTTATTTTTATTTTTCATGTCCCTCTGGAGCACTCTAATTAATATAGATTTTGGTACCGGGAGGAGCTCTAACAGACAGAATTTTGAGGATGAGTTTCCTTGACTGGTTTTGGGGTTTCTAGAATTGTCTCTCTAATCTGCTTAGATCTAAAAATACTAAGAACATACTTCTAATAATACAGAGAGCACTGATAATCCACAGCGTAACCTGCAGAGAAACACAAAATATCTGCATTTGATACTCCAAATCCAAATCCAAATTAGAAACAAGGAACTTGGTGACTCTGTATGTGGTGTATTTGAACATTTGTGGAAAACCAAGAAATATAATAACATCGGTTGGTTACTTCTAATGTCACTGGGCAAAGTGATGAAAAAAAATATACGAGTTCAGAGATTCAAATTTCCAGTTTCAGTGCTGCCTAAATAGCCTAAGAGCTTCTAAGGGTGCCCTGAGCCTGAATCTTCTAAAATTTCTGAAAATCAAACACAAGTTCTCATCATGTGATTGGCTGATTTACAACAAAAGTTGAACTCTCAGTCTCTCAGGATGTCTACTGTTGAAGTGAAGGCATTGATTGGGAAGAACGGAAACCTGTAAGTTGGGATGAAGATGTGTGGCAGGACCCCGATGAAGCTGGAGACATTGAGCTCCTAAATTCTTCTTTTTGTTTTTGTTTTTGTTTGAGTTGGAGTCTCACTCTATCGCCCAGACTGGAGTGCAGTGGCCACTCCCAACCGCAGCCTCGACCTGCTGGGCTCCGGCGATCCTTCTGCCTCAGCCTTCCAAGTAGCTGGAACTACAGGCGCGCGCTACCACGCCCGGCTCATTTTTGATTTATTGTAGAGATGAGGTCTCGCCAAGTTGCTCAGGCGGGTCTCGAACCCGCCTGCTCAGGCAATCCACTCACCTCGGCCTCCCAAAGCGCTGGGATTACAGGCTGAGCCACCAAGCCCTGCCGGCTGAGCTCCTAAATTCTAATGGATCGTTTTTTGCCAAGGGATGTGGCCTTCTCATCTCCAGAGGCAGCAGCATCCCCACCCCACCCCTAGTGGTGAAAGTGTTGGCCTTCCCACTTCTAAGAGGATTGACTCTGCATTGCCTGAGGAAACAGTAAAGGCCTCCCCTAAAGCTGTTGCCAGTCAAGACAATGCTGATTCTCTTCAAGACCCACCCCCACAGTCCCTCTTTGCTTCCAAACTTTTAACCAGGATCAAGTCCCAGCCAGCCCTAAAGGTGAGGTGCCAAGCATGAGCCCTGAGGAGGTGTGCCGCACTCCAAAAGAATGGCTTGAGTTTTCTGATTTGTACAAGCAGAAACTTTGGGGACTCGTGTGAGAATGTTTACTGAGGGTGTGGGATAATGGTAGAACCGGTCAAATATATTGATATGGGCCCATGAAACAGAGACTCAGCCCCAGGAGTTAGGAAAGGTGATAACAATGTGTTTGTTTGACTGAAACATAGACGGAAAGATGGCCCCCTGTGAGCAAGCTGTAGAGGAAGGAATTCAAAGACATAGGGAGATTGGAACGCTGGAGTCGATTTGTTACTTAAAACCTTTTCACCCACGCTGGGAGAGTCCAAAGACATACCTTTTGTCAATACGTTGAAAAATAGATCTGTGAGAGGAGCACCAGCACCCCTGTAAACTATAAGGATGAACCTTACAGTGGGAACCGCATCCCTCAATTGGAAAACTTAAATGCAATGGGAATAATTGGATCCTGGTGGCCAGAGCTAGATGGCGGCTCTAAATCTCAGCTCTCAATCGCCAAAGCATGATGGATGTAGTTCCTATAATGGACAGCAGAGGCTAAGCAGCGGTCAGAATAATCTGACTTGTGGAGATCTATGACATTGGCTAATTAGTCACAGTGTTCCTAGAAGTGAAATAAATGGAAAGCCTATTATATTCGTACTTGACCTGTGTAAGCAGAAACTTTCCAGGTCAAGTGAACAAAAGTCTAACACAAATCATAACAACAAGAGATCATGTGCCAGATTTAGGCCAGTTTACAGACCCAAAAGCCTTTGAATGAAGAAGAGGTCAGGTCTCCTTTAGGAAGGACCTTGGTACACTAACGAAAATGTATATTGTTAATCTTCTTCTTGTCCTTCCCCAAAGGGTCCTTGAGCATTGGGGAAGGGAAATACTCACACTCTTCGGGGTCTACTGAACACTGGCTCTGAACTGACACTGATTCCAGGAGGCCCAAAGCATCACATTGACCCTCCAGCCAGAGTAGGTGTTTATGGAGGTCAGGTGATCAATGGAGCTTTAGCTCAGGTCCAGCTCACAGTGTGTCCAGTGGGTCACCAAGCTCAGCCTGTATTCATTTCTCCAGCTCCAGATGCATAATTGGAATAGACATATTGCATTAGCAGCTGGCAGAATCTCCACACTCGTTCCCTGACCTGTGGAATGAGGTCTATTATGGTGGGAAAGGCCAAATGGAGGACATTAGAGCTACCTCTACCTAGGAAAACAGTAAATCAAAAACAATATAACATCCCTGGAGGGACTGCAGAAATTAATGCCATCATTGAGTACTTGAAGTGTACAGAGGTGGTGATTTCCACCACCTCACCACTCAACTCTCCTATCTGGCATGTACAAAAAACAGATGGACACTAGAGAAAAACAGTAAATTGTTACAAGCTTAGCAAAGTGGTAACACCAATTGTAGCCTCTGCACCAGATGCGGCTTCATTGCTTGAGCAAATTAATACACCTCCTTATACCTGGTATGCAGCTATTGTTCTGTCAAATGCATCTTTCTCCATACCTGTTCACAAGGCTCACCAGAAGTAGTTTGCTTTCAGCTAGAAAGGCCAGAAATATACCTTCATTGTCCTTACCTCGGAGGTAGATCAACTCTCCTGCCCTATGTCACAATTTAGTTTACAGAAATCTTAACCACCTTTCCCTCCACAAGATGTCACACTGGTCCATTACATGAATGACCTTATCCTGAATGGATCCAGTGAGCAAGATGTAGCAATTATCTGGACTTATTGGTAAGACATTTGTGTATCAGAGGTTGGAAAGTAGATAAAACTAAAATTCAGTGGCCCTCTGCTTCAGTGGGTCCAGTAGTGTGGGGCATGTTGAGATACCCCTTCTCAGGTGAGAGATACGTGGTTGCATCTGGTCCCTCCTATAACCAAGAAAGTAGCACAACACCTAGTGGACCTATTTGGATATGGGAAGAACATATTCTTCATTCCAGCCCATCTACCAAATGACACAAAAAGTTGCTAGTTTTGAGTGGAGCTCAGAACAGGAGAAAGTTCTGCAACAGGTCCGAGCTGCTCTGCCACTTGGATCACATGATCCAACAGTTGCGGTGATACATGAGGTGTCAGCCACAGATGAGGATGCTGTTTGGAGCTTTTGGCAGGGCCCTTTGGCAAATTAAAGCAGAGGCCCTTAGGATTTTAAAGCAAGGTCCTACCATCATCTGCACATAACTACTCTTCTTTTGAGAGACAGTTCTTGACCTGCTATGGGCCTTAGTAGAAGCTGGATAATTTACCACGAGCTACCAAGTTACTGTGTGACCTGAGATGCCTACCATGAATGGGTTGCTATCAGAATGCACCAAGCCATAAGGCTAAGCATGCCTGACAAGAGTACTCCCACATCAAATGGAAGTGGTATATACATGGCAGGGCTCAGTCAGGTCCTGAAGACACAAGTAAGTTATGAAGTAATGGCCCAAATCATTCCTACTCCTGCTACACTGTGTTCTCTCTCCCTGCCTGCACCTACAGCCTTGTGGGGAGCACTTACAGTCAGGTGACAAAGGAAGGCTAGGGCTTTGTTTACAGATGTTTCTATGTGATACACAGGTGCCACCTGAAAGTGGGCAGCAGCAGCACTACAGGCCCTTTCTGGAACATTCTTGGAGGCAGTTGTGAGGGGAAGTCTTCTCAATAGATGGAACTTGGAGCAGGGCGCCTCATTGTTCACTTTGCTTGAAAGGAGAAATGGCCAAATGTGTGATAACATATAGATCCATGATCTCTGGCCAATGGTTTGGCCAGATGGTCAGGCACTAGAAGAAACACGAGTGGAAAATTGGGAAAGAGGTATGTGGATAGATTTCTCTGAATGGGCAAAAGATGTGAAGATTTTTGTGCCCCAGGTGAACGTTTGCCAAAGAGTGACCTCAGCAGAGGAGAATTTTAATAATCAAGTGATTAGGATGACCCGTTCTATGGAGGCTAGCCAGCGTCTTCACCCAGTCCCTCTGCCATTGCCCAATGGACTCATGAATAAAGTAGTCATGGTGGCAAGGATGGAGATTGTGCATGGGCTCAGCAATATAGATTTCTGCTCATCAATACTGACCTGGCTATGGCCACTCTGAGTGCTCAATCTGACAGCAGTAGAAACCAACACGCAACCCTTGATATGGCCCCATTCTCCAGGATGATCAACCAGCTACCTGGCAGTGAGTTGATTTCACTGGACTGCTTCCATCACACACACTCACTCACCCTTTCTTCTACTACCATTCTTTTTTCTTTTTTTTGAGTTGGAGTCTCACTCCATCACACAGGCAGCTACCCCAGCGTCGACCTGCTGGGCTCCAGTGATCCCTCTGTCTCAGCCTTCCAAGTAGCTGGAACTACAGGTGTGTGTCTAAGGGCAAGAGAAGGAGCGTGACCCTGCTCCAAGAGAGAGTGAAAAAATTCTTTTCTCTCTTTTTTGGTGTCTAAGGCAAGAGAAGGAGCGTGACCCTGCTCTAGGAGAGAGAGTGAAAAAATTCTTTTCTCTCTTTTTTGCTCTATCTAGGCCCCAAATGTGTAGGATGGTGCTTGCCTACATTGAGGGCAGATACCTCCTCAGTCCACTGACTCACATGCTAGTCTCACCTGCAAACACCCTCAAAATGCTAATTTTTTGATTTATTGTAGAGATGAATTTACATCTGCCCTCAATGTAGGTAAGCACCATCCTACGCATTTGGGGCCTAGATAGAACAAAAAAGAGAGAAAAGAATTTTTTCACTCTCTCTCCTGGAGTAGGGTCACGCTCCTTCTCTTGCCCTTAGACACCAGAACTCTAGGACCTCCAACCTTGAGACTCCAGGACTTATATTACCAGTCCTTCAGTTTCTTGGGCTTTCAGCCTCAGACTGAGGGTTACACTATGAAATTCCATAGCTCTGAGACCTTCAGACTTGGATTGAGTCATACTACCAGCAACACAAGGTCCCCAGATTGCAGACAGCCTGTCATGGATCTTCTCGGCCTCCATAATCACATAAGCTCATTCCTTGAATAAATCTTCTCTCATCTAGCTACATCTATATCTATATTCATATATAGATAAAAATATATCCTATTTTTTCTGTCTCTCTTGGAACCCCGACTAATATAATTGCTAAGTGACAAGATCTAAGAAGGAAAAATAAAGCAAGATTTTTAAAAGAGGGTTATGAAGTGTGATATTTTAGATGATTAAGTAATTTAAGAAAGATACAACCAAATAAATACAATTGCTTAGAAGAGAATAAAATAACTTATAGTTAGTTAAGAAGGCTTCCCAATAAAGGTGACATTTTGAAAGAATCAGACAGAAAAATTTACAAAGAGGTTAGACCATGCAATGTATTTTGAAAATAAACACAGTACTTAATAATTCATTAGATTTGGGAGTTAAAAGAGAAAAATGAATGAAAAATTATTTAAAAGCAATATTTTCAGAAGAGCAATTTATATATCCTTACTGAGTCATAAAATCAATTTAATGGGACACAACCAGATTTTTTTTTTTTTTAAGTTGGAGTCTCACTCTGTCACCCAGGCTGGAGTGCAGTGGCATGCTCATGGCCACCACAGCCTCGACTTGCTGGGCTCAGGTGATCCTTCTGCCTCAGCCTTCCAATAGCTGGAACTATAGGCACGCGCCACCACGCCCACTTAATTTTTTGATTTATTGTAGAGATGAGGTCTCGCCAAGTTGCCCAGGCTGGTCTCAAACCCATGGGCTCAGGCAATCCTCTCACCTTGGCCTCCCAAAATACTGAGATTATAGGCATGAACCACCACGCTCAGCCTCAGATTGTTTTAATGGAATGGAGTAGATTAGAATACAATAGATTGGAGTGCATCTCACTTATTAAGGTAAGTACTATTTTGTGAAAATAAGTACTATTATTATTATTAAGTACTATTTTGTGAAATTTTCTTTCAGCTACATGTGTGTTGGTCTGCATGCTTACAGATACACAGGTTATGATTGATGCAAAATGCATTTCTTACAGTGGACCATGATTTTTTTAAATGTATAAACATTAGCTTATATGTTCTAAATCTGTATCAATATAAGACTGGTACCATTAGTAAAACATACACACACACTTTAATAAAACATCATTGACTTTGAAAATGAAAACTTTGTGTTTGAGACTAAGGTTTTAGTTAAATGTCTAAATAGAAAGATAGAGAGGCAGTTGAAGAGGCAAGTATAGATACAGGAAATGCCAAAGGTAGAGATACAAATTCGGGATTCACTTACAGAGAAATTATATGTGAAGTTTTAGCAATAAATAAGAACTATAGGAGAAAATGTGGAAAACATGGGGAAAAAAATCAAGAATAAACCTTAGGCCATAGTAACAACTGGAGGAAAGGAGAAGGGGAAGGAAGAGAAGGCCACAAAAATGTTAAAGAAGGAGCAATAGAGGTTCAAGGAAAATTAGAAGATTGAAGAACCAGAAGATCCAATAGAGAATAGAATTTCAATAATGTCCTAAAGAGTCAAGGAGGAAGATGTAGATTAAGAAAAATGTAGACCAGGCACAATGGCTCATGCCTATAATCCCAGCGCTTTGGGAAGCTGAGGTGAGAGGATTGCCTGAGCCCATGGGCTCACGACCAGTCTGGGCAACTTGGCGAGACCTCATCTCTACAATATATCAAAAAAACTAGCCAAGGCATGTTAACGTATGCCTGTAGTTCCAGCTACTTGGAAGGCTGAGGTGGAAGGATCGCCTGAGCCCAGCAGATCAAGGCTGCGGTGGCTCTGAGCATATCATTGCACTCTAGCCTGGGCGACAGTGTGAGACTCCAACTCAAAACATAAAATAAAATAAATAAAAGAAAATAAGATATTTTTTAAAAAAAGAAAAAACTGTCTGAGATAGCAACTTGGAGAACATTAACAATTGTCAAGAAGACTATTTCTACAAAGTGACAGAAATACAAACCAGGATAATTAAAACACAAAGGCAGTATATTTTATAGTGAGGGGAAGCATATATATTAATAAATAATCATTACCTTCAAGGTCCAGCTTCATCAGATGTTTCCAGGGAACAGTTTTCAAAGTCATTGCCACCAATTACACCTCTTCACTCATCTAGTTCCTAGGCCTCAGATTTTTCTTCTATAATGACCAACAACAACACCAAACATGTTTCAAGGGCTCAAAACATGCTTGCTTTAGTCCAAAAATATGTTTTTAATATTTTCAATGCTAATGGACAAATTCAAAATCTGTGGAGAGGTTCCTGCCCTCTATATCCCTATTCCCACCCTAGGAATGTCAGAATTCAAATTTGGAAAGAAGATTGTTTTGTTTATGGAAAGCTTGAGTGGGACTTGTGATTATGCAAACGTGAGGCTCAGTGTCTGGGGTGGGGGGTGGGAAGGATTAAGATCATGAAGACCTCAGGCTTCTAAATAACAAAAGTGAAATGTTGTATGCCTTAGAGGCAGAGACTTCTTCAGGACTTCAGTTAGGGGTTGTGATTCAGGATGTAGTGGGAAATGGGAGCTAAGAGGAATGCGTGAACTACAGAAGAATGTGACTCCAGCAAGATGGCAGAGACTAAAAAGAGAGACAATCCATCAGAGTTTGTGTTAGGGAGTGGCCAAATGGACTCTAGCAGCAGCAGGATCTGTTATACAACTTTAAATTGTTTATTCCCAAAGATGTCATTTTTTTATAATCTAAGAAAGTTATGTCTTCAGTAAAGTTATTTTTTTTGTTTTGTTTTTTTTTTGAGTTGGAGTCTCACTCTGTCGCCCAGACTGGAGTGCAGTGGCCGCTCCCGGTCACTGCAGCCTCGAGCTGCTGGACACCGGCGATCCTTCCGCCTCAGCCTTCCAAGTAGCTGGAACTACAGGCGCGAGTTACCACGCCCGGCTAATTTTTGATTTATTGTAGAGATAAGGTCTCGCCTGCCCAGGCGGGTCTCGAACCCGCGGGCTCAGGCAGTAACGTTTCTTAACCATTGCAAGCCATCACTAATATTTATTGAGCCTTACAATGTGCCAGGCCTTCTTCAAAGTGCTCTACCTATGAGTTAACTTCCCCATACGGCTTTTTCTCTATCCCCACCCACCTTTATTCATTCTCCTCCACGTTTTTCATTGTCTTTCCCAATTTCTTCCCTCTCACTCCCTCCCGCTTTTCCTCTCTGCCCTTTTGTCACTATTTCTCACAAACTCAATCTCACATAAAAATTAATCCATTATATAGTGCATTAACTCATCTAGTCCTCATAGCAACTCAATGGTGGAACTATTATTATCAGCTCCATTTCACAGAGAAAGAAACTGAGGTACAGAGAGGCTAAATAACTCACCTAAGATCATACATCTAGTGTCAGAGCCTGAATTTGAATCTCAAGAAGTTTAACTGCAAAGCACATAATCTTAGCCACTACTATTCTCTGTATCTGGATTTGTGTTGGCTTGGGAAGTAAAGGAAGGCTCTGCAATGACAGCTTGAGACGGAGTCGAGTAGAAATCATGGTACACAACGGAGGAGTGAAAGTGAGTCCATCAGGGAAATCTGGGAGATTTCTACAGCATGTGCTTGATCGTGGCATTAGTAGAGTATAAGCAATTCCTGGGGATGCCCAGAAGTCATTGGAAGGGAGCCTGGAATGCCAGCAGTACCACAGGACAGGGACTGGAGTGGGAGAAATTTGCATGTGAAAGAGGATGGACTTTGCTTCTATGAAATGTGATAATACGTGCACAGTGACTTTCACTATGCTTGAATGCTCAGTAATTGGTCACTATATATGTGAAGTCTTTCTGCCATTTTCTGCTTCTCTTGCTAATATCCCTTGAAGGGCAATCCAGATTTTCACTCAATTACCATAATTCAGCTAATATACATTGTCTATTACTTGTGGGTCAGCAAGTTGACTCTGTGGCATGAGCTTCCCCTTCTCTGGCAATGTTACTTCTAAGTCGTGTTTGCAGCCTCCTAAGATGCTTTACACACTGGAAAATAATTACACTTATCCACAGATAAATAGACCAGAATGAAATCAATTTTTCTCCATTAATAAAAAAGATGCCTGTGTATATTGTTTTTAATCAAGGTAACTAAAAGCAGATGGAAGAATATGAAGCAGCTAGTAATCAACTTGACAGAGATAAAAGCGTATTAGAATAAAACAAATCATTAGTTAGAACAATATGTGGCCATTTTGTGTCTTTGGAGAAGGAATGCCAATGAGAAACTTAGGTATGGAAACATAAGATAGCTGCCCTCTCCCCAACTCCGAAAGAAACTAAGTGGCTTATCAGGCATGGTGAGTCTATGGTATATGGTCAGCCTTATTAGCATATCTTAATTGGGAATTAGACTGTCATCGGCAGAATACATTGTGAGTTAAAAACTTGGGAGACAAAATAATTCATTTAAATTCCAAATACACGCCTTGTTTCCTACCTATTCCTTGAAGTGTTTCCCTTTTTCTTTTCCTCTTTTTTCCCTGTTCTTCTTTTATCTACAGCTGTGCTCTAAACTTTCCTGTACTCTTGTCCTAATCCCTCCCTTTATGCAATTATATTTGTGATATATGTCCACAATTATCAGAACTTATTACTTCATTTCTATCCCTTCTCTGCTTTATATTGCTATTCCTTTATCTCTACCTACCATTATTCATCCTCATTCATCTTTTTCATGGTCTTTCTCACTTTCTCCCATCTCCCTCCCTCCCTCTTTTCCTCCCTGCCTCTCTGTCACTCACTTTCACAGAAAAATTAAATTATTATAAAGACTTTCTCTGCTGATTACAAATTCTGTTCGTGCCCAGGGACTTAGAATTGCATAAGATTGGATGCATCTCACAGCCTGTTGCTCTAAGCTGAAAATGTTTTCTTGACCCTCTCTCACTTCACACCACTGGTGGAATAGCATTATCCATTATCGCTTCAGAACAGGAGCGGGAGGAACATACTGCTGAATATACATTTGGCCAAGATTGCCACTGTATTATGGAAAACATCATTCGCTTTTAAAACAGAGGACATCAGCACCAGCATCCACAGCCTCATCTGTTCAATGTGGTTCCACCACTCTGCAGTTGCTTAGCTCAAACCAGCAAGTGCCCTGAACTTGGGAGAAAATCAAACAAACTGTTGAACTTGGCTCTTATATAACTTAGGAAGAGGTACCCTCAATTACTCCAGGTCTGGTAGTAGTACTAGTAGATAGTATGTTTGAGAGAGAATTTCAAATAAAACAAAGTAACCGTGTACCACGGAGCTGGCTGTTTATCTCAAAGACCTGATCTGGTTGGGAAGAGATCAGGTACATATGAATTATTTGCCAGGGTATATACATAATGCTGTTGATTCAGACTTTGACTTTATGCTTGTGGGTGTTAGTCTAAACTGCAGAGCCATACAGAGGGGCTGGCATTTGCCGGGAACATGATATTAATTATGTACTGTCTTTTGGGTAATGGCCGGGACTGTTGGAAGAATTCTTCTACAAGTTTGTAAAAACATGAAAAATCTAACCCAAAGTATGTCTGGGAAGCACTTTCTCATGATGGGCCTAGAGAATACCAAGTGCTTACTAGTGCCCTCAAGAAACCTCTGAGCCTTGGCCTAAAAATGACTTTCAAGGCCTCTGACAAATCAGTATCAAATGAAAAGTGTTCCTGGACAGTCAAGGAGAATTGCAGTTAATTGGTCTTCAAAGTACTTAAGACCCAAGAATGATATAGGATTATTCAAAACCCCCAGGGAATGTGGAAACCTGTCCTAGTCCCACCAAACTCAAATTACTCTAAAAATTACACTGAGGAATTTTATTTCTTTTATATACTATTCACCACAGAACTGAGTGTTTACGACATGTCTGGCTTATTAAATACATGGTGGAAGTCAGGGGTGTAGTATGGTTGATCTTTTTTTCAGTAGAATTTGTCCATGAGAAAGTGTGTTCATCTATCCAGAAGTAGAGTCAGAGACCCAGAGACAGACTCAGCTGCTTTGTGTATACCCCAAGTTTCCCTATAGTGATTTGGATCTCCGATGGAAGTCGAGTTTTGAGGATCTGGCCTGATACCAAACTTGACAGTAGATATTGCAACCTTAGCCATCTGCTGCTCACTTCTGAACAAGAAGGGTATCTAGTGTGTAGAAACTGGGTATCTAATCAATCAAAGAATGTAGGAGGTTTTGCTTTCTGAGCCAGGCAAACATCCTCCCCAACAGCCAAGGAGAGCAACAGAAGACATGTACCCTGTAATGCTGGTCTTGGGGTTTAGATCTATGAGATAGAAAGACAGGTCCCAAATACATGACTTTAAATTTAACTTCTTCTAAGACTTTTTTTGGAAAATATTTAGCTTTATGAATATGACTCAATTCATGCTTACTGAACACCTAACTTGTTGGTACTATTCGAAATCACATAGTATTTCCAAATTTCAGATGAGAAAACTGAGTCAAAAGATCATTAAGAAACACAAAAAAGTGACTCAGAAAATAAGATGAATTTATATAATCTGGATTCTGAATCTCTAGGACTACACTGTATTCATTATATATGACTGAGTCCTTTGTCTCAAAATCCATTGAGAGATTTTATCATTGCATCAGCCTTATTCATCTCAGCTACTTGTAATACACAGTTACCTTGGGATACAAACCAAAGAAATATAAAACTCAATGAAATTCTGGAAAAGAAATAGTGTTGCTCCAGAAGAATTTCCCATACACATGCTAATTAATGTTCTAATGATATCAACTTTCACATTTTGCCTTTTATCTTGGCACATAAGAGCATATCAACCATTATTCTAAATCCTCACCTTCATTCTCTCAATATAAAGAAGATTCAGAAATGATGGTGCCCATCACTCCCCTAAAGAAGCTAGGGCTCATAGAATTTCAATGGATGCTCTGCTTTCTGTTTACTATGCATCCCAGATTGCCCAAGGCAGTTCCCACATCAAAGATTTCATCCCAACATTACCATATCGGGGGTCTCTTACATCTCAGACCAGCCTGATTGGGCTCCAGAAGACATGAACTCTAGCCTCTGCATTTGTATTCATTTACCCATTCAGCAAATATTAAAGACCTACTGAGCACATGACAGCGTTCAAGTAAATAAAACACCACCATGCCATGGTGAAAATATGAACAATGGCCTGTGGACATAGTCCAAGAGAGGGACAGGGCAGGAGGCACTTCATGGAAGTCAGAGACTATGAGCTGGCTTTGGGTGGTACAGGATTCAACTGTCAGGTAAAAGCAGAAGTGCATTGCCAGTAGAGAGAACAGCAGGGAGGACGACACGGCTTTGACGAGGTGGAGGCATATTTTTGAGGAGTGGTCAGGATGCCTTACACATAAGTATGTAAAGATGCAGGAAGGAGTGTAGAAGAGATTAAAGCTGGAAAGGCAATTTGAACCCAGGCTTTCATGTGTCCGGGTTGCCAGGCTAAGGAACTGGAACTTTATTCTTCATCTAATAAGGAACCATTGCATATTTTTGAGCAGATTAGCGACGTGAGAAAACCCGAATGTTAGAAAAATGACTATCTGAAGGAGGTAAATGTGTAGAGATGAAATCAAATAGAGATTGTTTTTTGTTTGTTTTTTTCCTTTCTTTCCTTTAGATGAGAGGAGGCAATAACCCAGACGAGATGCTGGGATCTAAAAGAGGTCAGGCAGTAAAGTCATCAAGGGGGATGCCTATTTGGGGACCAAATGTATACAAAGACCATAGTTTCTGTAGCCTGGACGTCTATATGAGTTGAGGCCGGTCTTTCCCATCTTGAAACTACATGAGGATGACCCATAAATAGGTCTCTAATAAAATGTCCTCCCACCCTCCACAATGTGTCATATCCGAAACAGCCACCAGGGGACACAGTTACACTAACAACTGTATTAGAGACCAGAAAAAGCAGCCTGATGTAGACATGGACAATTAGAGCAGAACAGAAGGGGAAGGATGGTAGTGCAGTCCAGTAGGGGAAACTGGGGCTGAGACATGGAATTCTAACAGTTTTGGGAAACTTGAGATGAGTCTGCAAATTGGGCAAGAGAATGGAAAACCACATTGACTGAGTTCCTAATATACAGTATACTAGGCAAATGTGCTGTGAGCTCTTCTATAGTTTCTAATCTATACATGAATTGTACGTGATGACCATGAAGTCTCATTTTATCCCAACAAAACCAAGCCTGAGAAGTTCATTCACTGAGCTATATGTGGAGTATCTATATGCCAAGTACTTGGGCTACAGAGTGGGCACAAGACAACCCTGCTCTCCGGAAGCATGCGTGAAATTAGGGGGTGGGAGAGAATCAAAGACCAAGTGAGCAACCCAGTGAATGAGATCATTCAGATCATGGTAGCTGCTATGAAGATAATGGCATGGTAGCATCATAGACTATCACTGGAAAGGTGGGAGTGGAAAGGATTCTGTTTTATTAATAAATGAAAGCCTCTCTGAGCAGGTGCCACTGGGTTGAAATTTGAATGATGAGAATGAACCAGTCAAGTGAAGACCTGTGGAAAGAAGATTCTAGGCAGTAAGTGCAAAAGCACCAAGGAGAGAATAACTTTGACATCCTTTGGGGACAGAAAGGCTGCTGTGAGCTAGGTGCAGTGAGTGAGGAACAATTGGGAAAAGATGGATTGCGGGGGTGGGTGGGGGCTAGATCCCAATGGACCTTTTAAGTGATTATAAGGAATTTGGATTTTATTTTAACATATAGGAAATTATTCCATCCTAGGTTCAGACCCATACCTCACATTTGTGAGGCCCAAGATAAGAGTTTAAAGGGAAGCCTCAGGCTGGGCACAGTGGCTCACTCCTGCAAGCCCAGCACCTTAGGAGGTAGAGGCGAGAGGATTGCCTGAGCCCAGGGATTTGAGACTAGCTTGAGCAACTTGGCGAGACCTCGCCTCTACAATAAATAAAACAAAATTAGCCGAGCATGGTGGTACACGCCTATAGTCACAGCCACTTGGAAGGCTGAGGCGGAAGGACCACCTGAGCCCAGCAGGTAGAGTCTGCGGTGGCCATGAGCGTGCCACTGCCCTCCGGCCTGGGTGATGGAGTTAGATTCCAACTCAAAATAAAAAAAAAATTAAAAAGAGAAGCCTCAGGCTATGCTGTAAAGGGCCTTCCTTCTCCATGTCCACTATACCAGTACCAATATCCCGGAGAAAAGACACTCTAGAGCTCACATCCACTAACACCTAGTGAGCAGCTGAATGCCCCTAAAAGTTGGTTGACCACACAAAGAGGCCGACACTTTCAGCTGGCAGCAGAATGGGTGAGTGAAAAAAGCTGTAAGAGGCTAGTTTCCCAGGACAAACTTCATCTACTACACTTGTCTGGAGCAGAATGTGCTGTGAGACGTGGAGGCAAGAGAAGAGTTGAGCTTGACCTAGTAAAGAAAGAATAGGTGAGAAAAAGTATATTAGTTATTTATCGCTGTGTTACAGACTGTCCCAAAGCTAGGGATATACAGCAACAATAAATATGTGTTATCTCACCCGGCTTCTGTAAGTCAGGAATCCCGAAGTGACTTGGCTGGGCAGTTCAGACCCAGCTTCTCTTATGAGGCTCCAGTCAAGATCTTGGTCAAGACTGCTGCCATCTGAAGGCTTGACTGGGACTAGAGGATCTGCTTCTAAAATGGCAAACTCATGTGACTGACAAGTTGATGCTGAATAAGTCAGGAGTCTTTTGTTCCTCTTGGAGCTCTCCACAGAGCTACTTGAGGGTCCCCATGTCATGGCAGCTGGCTTTCCCCAGAGTGATGATCAATAAGGGACAGGTTGACGAGGTGCAGTGGCTCACACCTATAATCCCAGCACTTTGGGAGGCCGAGGTGAGAGGATTGCCTGAGCCCATGGGTTGGAGACCAGCCTGGGCAAGTTGGCGAGACCTCATCTCTACAATCAATCAAAAAATTAGCTGGGCGGGGTGGTGCATGCCTGTAATTCCAGCTACTTGGAAGGTTGAGGCGGAAGGATCACCTGAGCCCAGTAGGTTGAGGCTGCGGTGGCCATGAGTATGCCACTGCACTCCAGCCTGGGTGACAGAGTGAGACTCCGACTCAAAAAAAAAGGATCCAACCACTCCTCCACCTGCTATGCATAGCAGAGTGTTGCTGCTATGTCATTTATGTCCTGACCTCAGAAGTCACACTCTGACATTTCTGTAATATCCTATTGGTTACATAGGTCAACCCAATCCAAAATGGAAGGAACTACACAAGGACGTGATCACAGGAGATGAGATTCAGTCGGGGTGATCTTAGAGTTAGTCTTCCACAGGAAGTAAGAACATTTATCAAAAGTATGTCATCTTAGTGCAATATCTCCTTTTACTCTCCCAACAACTACAGGAATTGGTTATCATTGTTCCGTATAAGAAAACCTGGGCTCAGAGAAGTTAAGTTAGAGTTGTTCCAAATTCAGCTATTAAGTGGCAGAGCTAATTGTCAAACACAGGTTTGACTGACTCCCAAATCACAAGCCATTAAGCTACATAACTCTCCCTGGGTGGAAAAGTGAAAGCATAGGTTGTTAGGTGAGCATGCAGATTGGGTAGAAGAAAAGATAAGCAAAAACCCCCCACTCCCAGATTCTAGCTCTATCTGTGTATAATTGGGCCAGTTAACTTTTTGTGCCTCCATTTATTTATCTGCAACATGGGATTAATGCTGGCATCCACTTAGTAGAGTTGTTTTAAGAATGAAATGGATTGATAGTTGCAAAATTCTTAGAATGACGTACACAGTAGGTGCTATATGCTTGCTTTTATCGATAAATCAATAAATCAGTTAACAAATGAATGAATAGTACTTTTATTCCTGTCTGATTAACACTCTAATCTGAGTTACACTTCAAAACTGTCTCTTTTTTTGTCCACGTCCATTTTCATGGGATTGTCCAGATTGCTGTAGGAGACAAGGAGCAATCATTGTAAATATCTGCCATGAATGATGAGATGATTTTCTAGCATGTCTCTTTCCTGACTCCATTGTGAGTCTTTAGGAAAGTTGTCTTTTTCTTTTCCTCTCCCCTTTCCCTTGCACAACATCCAACTCACAAATAAATGAAGAGCACACCCATGTGGTATTAATAATGCTATTTTAGGTGATGATATAATGGCTTCCAGAACCACCAAAGGGACTCCTGGCATATCTTTCTACAGGCGGGGCTGCATCAGGGTGTCTGGGTGGGTCCTCCTCCCGCTGTGGGCTCCTCCCATCAAGGGAGGTTATTTTTAACCTTGGTTGGGTAGATGACTAGTTATTTCCAAAGGGTAGTTGAGAACATGATGGCCATGACCCTTTAGAATAGAGAACAAATTGTGTACGATAAGGAATATGACTTACCCTTCTCTGGCTTGTCCTTTACTATCTTCCTTCCTGACTCGTCTGTTCATATCATCTTCTTTCAGGTAGAGAGAGAAGAGAGAGGGAGAGGGAAATACAGGGAAAGGGGGAAGGAAAAGAGAGAAAGAGAAGAGGAAGAGGGAAAGGGAGAAGAGGGAGATGGAGAGAGAGAGAAAGGAAAAAGGAAGAAAAGAAAGAAGGGAGGGGGGAGGAAGGAAGAGTGAGCAAAAGAAAGAAAGGTGTTTGGATGTGCTGTCTACACTAATAAAAAAGTCCATTTTTTTCTTACATCAGAAAGTTTGCTAAGGGGCTAAGAGCCTTGAGAGTCTAGCGACATAACTAAAGCAGGTCAAGATTTAGTTATTCTACAGTGAAATCACATTCTAACATAATACCATTTAAAACAAAATGCCACTTTTGCAATATGAAAGGAAACACTACAGAGTGTTGAGATGATCTTACGAGACTTCCATATAATTTTTAACTGGTTCAGCTGCTTCCTAACTTACTAGTGAAAAGAATTATAAAACATGACTGTGTTATATCTTCTGTCCCTTTTTAAAAAGTAAAATGGATTATCTTTTAGAATAAAACTGAAAGGCTGAATTGGTGACTTTTATTGCCCCTACCACCACCAAAAAAAATTATTTTGATAAAGTGACCTTGAGCTAAACTATCCTGTAAATGGGCTTTAGCAGCATCAAGAGTATGTCTAACAGGGCGTGAGCAGCGTAGCGATGCTTTGGCATGAGAGCCCTTCTGTCCCCAGTGGCTCACAGCGGGAGCTTTGCCAGTCTTTAATATCGGACTTCTGTCTCAGGCAGCCTTCCTTCCTGCTGAAGTGGTGTGAGACCTGCGAAGTTGAACGCTAAGTCTTTCCCTGACATCTAGTGTCAACGTGTGAAATGACAGACTGGGGATCAACCCTCACTGGGACGAGGATGTTAACCTCATTTGTTAACTGAGCTGACAAGCAGCATTCCTCAAGGTTGCCTCTTGGTCTCGTAACCCTGAAGGGTCCATCAGTAAGTAGCTGGCAGATTTCCTGACTCCCAGTCAGCCCCAGACAGAAGGGGTGAAGAGGCACCTGGAAGATGGAGATGCCTCATTTTTCCTATTGTAAAATATGCATTATCGATCCAAGACTGGCATAGTGTAGCATCCTTTGTGCTTATTTACCTCCCGGTGGAAAAAAAAATCAGAAATCATTGCTTATATCTTGATAAACTATCTTATTTCAGGTTATCTTATTCCAAGTCCTCTCCAACCCACTCTCTGCTTTCACATGACCTTTTTACTCTTAATTTTTTTTTCTTTGTGGCATATGGGATTTACACAGAATGCACAATATAGGTCAACAGATGCCAATGCAAAAAAAAAAAAAAAGGTGGGAGTAGCTTCTAACTTTCTGTTTCTTGGCAGTTGCCAACAACAGGACATGAAAATGTACTTACATTTTTTTGGTGGATCCCTTTCACATTTTGGCCCTTTTAGGCACTGCAGCAGATGGCTCCATCAATATACAGCAGTTCCTCAGATAATGTCATCATTGTAACACTGATGAGAAAAAAAGTCGCTTCCCAGTAGGGGGCCACTGTCTGTAGAGTTTGCAGGTTCTCCCCATGACTATGCGGGTTTTCTCCAGGTAATCTGTTTTCCTCTCGTAGTCCAAAGCTGTGCACATTAGGTGATTTGACATGTATACATGGTGTGAGTGAGTGTGGGTATGGGTATGAGTGTGCGCTGTGAGGGGGTGATGTCCTGTCTTGGGCTGGTTCTGCCTGGTTCTCTGAGGCACCAGGGCAGGCTCTGGCCACTTGTGAGTCTGAACTAGAATAAGTTGGTAAATAATTGTCTTACTTGTTTTTATTAATCTTTCTCAAATGTATGTATAGCTCACATTTATTTATTTATTTTTTTTTTTTTTATTTTGAGTTGGAGTCTCACCCTATCACCCAGGCTGGAGTGCACTGATACACTCACAGCCAACCCAACGTCGACCTGCTGGGCTCAGACAATCCTTCTACCTCAGCCTTCCAAGTAGCCGGAACTACAGGCACACGCTACCATGACTGGCTAACTTTTTATTTATTGTAGAGTTGAGGTCTCATCAAATTGCCCGGGCTAGTACCGAACCTGCAGGCTCAGGCAATCCACTCTCCTTGGCCTCCCAAAGTGCTGGGATTACAAGCTGAGCCACCGACCCCGGCCAGTTCACATTTATTCTAATGTTTCATATGAGAAATGTTTTGGTTTTTACTTAGGAGTTTGTTGATGTTTTGGGGACCTGAAATATGCCATAGGACCTTAACTCTTGTTTATAACAACTAGCTTATGGTAAAATT
The DNA here is from genome assembly GCA_027257055.1 of Cephalopachus bancanus. NCBI lineage: Eukaryota > Metazoa > Chordata > Mammalia > Primates > Tarsiidae > Cephalopachus > Cephalopachus bancanus. The sequence goes on along the minus strand of JAPVLO010000382.1, from coordinate 459,880 downwards.
GATTTCATTATATGTTGTTAAAGTTGCAATTTTCAAGAACTTATTGATGGCTGGTGGGCGAGCTTGTAATCCCAGCTACTTCAGGGATACTTGGGAGGCTGAGGAGAGAGGAGCATTTGAGCCCAGGAGATCGAGACCAACCTGGACAACAAAGCGAGATCCCATGTGAAATAAAAATAAAAATTATTGATGACATTGAGGACTAGTATCCTAGAAAGTGTAGAAAAAGCATTTGTGGATACCACACCAAAACCATAATGCCAAAAATGCTCTAGATCCATGGCTCCAGTACTGCAGGAACTGTAGGAAATTAGAATCATCTGAGAAAATAAGCAAGGTCATTGGGAGGTGGGGGCATGAGTGGGGCACCTTCTTGAGAATCAGAACCACCAACTTCAAGGGAAAGATGATAGTCGGCAAAACCCTGTTCATGCCCTCCTCCCTGCAGCCCACTGATATCATTCCAGAATTGTTGAAATTCTATTGTGATCATGCATCTCCTTAGAATACATGGAACTTCTTCAATAACCAAAAACAGACTTATAATACAGCAATACTCCTTGCCAAGAAATTCCCTCTAGAGTGTACCCTTTATTCCTGATATTTTCATGTAAGTTCATTTCTCCTCCATTAGCACCCAAGATTCTTTTATTACTTCATTTATTTAATTTAGTGTTACTTGATGTCCATTATGAACCAGGTAATGTGGCAGGTTCTAGAAAACAGTGGAGAAAAGAGTCATAGAACAAGCACTCAAGGTACTTGCAGTTATGGGAGATACCCTGGGTGTTGATCATCTCAGGAATCTATACAATCTGGCCTTAAGTCATAGTCCCTCAATCCATCCAACCATCATTGCTTTGCCTTAAAGCCCTCAAGTCTTGTAAGGCTCTCCTGGTTGCCTCCCTTCAACCTTACTTTTTAAAGTAATTGTGATTAGGAAGGATGGAAGCCCTCCCTCCTTCTGAGTTCCCTTCACGGGTTGGTCTATAGGTTGGCCAGGGAGCCTACAGCCAGGAGACAGGCAGGGTAGGGAAGCGGCAAGAAGAGCCAACTCCCCCCTCTGTAATTGCAATGCCCCTAGATGACAGGGGCAGGCTGGTGGGTATATTCTCTCCGCCATCTTGACTCTCGAGATATGAACTTGTCCCAGAAGGTACCACATGGTTGTCTCAAGTAAGCAGTAACAGAAGCATGTATGTGTGATGGAAAGGCTGCAAGAAGTCTCCTACAGTGGGATCTAGTCCATTTCTTCTGATTATCAGCATAATTGGCAACTGTAAAACTAGGGAATTTTCTAAGTGCAGACTCATTAGCTCATATTTCAGTAAAGTACTCTTTTGTTTTTAAGGAAGGGAGATAGATAAGAAAAAGTTAAAAATCAGTAAATACTAAGATGAATAGCTGTCATAAAAACAGTAAAAATATATCTGAAGACTTTTTTCTTTATTATTTTTCAGGAGTAAAATTTCAAGTTAGTATATATAAATATCTGACTTGGTGGAACATGATGAATTTGTCTTTAAAAAAAAAGGTAAAAATTGTTGCTGACCTCATTGGAAGAAATGGCTTTTTAAAAATCTCTTTTATTTTTGTATTTCAAATTTGGTGTTCTGGAATTAAGCTTGTGAGCCAAATGGCACTGAGAAAGACTCTGCCCTTGGACCTTAGGAGTAGAAGATTCTTACGTTTTTAAGTTTTCTAAAGCAGAGTTTAGCTCTTTTTATTATATTTTATTTTCGTCCATTTTGTAACCCAAAGACTGTCCTTCCGCAAAACAAACCATGCTAGTTACCATCAGAAAAGTTAAAGCAATTCAGTGGTAGAGAAGAAAACTCAGGATATAATGGTGAGCTATCTGCCACCTTGTTGACTGACCCGAGATAGATCCCCATATGTTTACATTATAAATGGCAAAGATAGAAACAGGACCCAGGGGGAGAAGGAAAATTTATAAACAACTGAAATCTAAACCATGTGATTGAAAAAAACAACATCTGTCCCACTCATCAAAGGCTTCTCGTGATTTACTGCAAACCAACAGCAAGTATTGATTTCTGCCCCTCAGCTTTGTGATCTGCCATTTATCACTGTTTACCTCCCAGAGACTCCATGTCAGAAAACCACTGTTCATCAGGTTTTTTCCACAACACATAAAGAGCTACAGAAAAAAACAGAAATTTCAATCAGTTTCATTCAGGCATCATAATTCCTTCCTCAGGCAGTCGGCATTCAGAAGCTGCCTAGAGCTCAGCTTTCTTCTCCTGGGCCAAGTAGTACATTCTAAAGAGGAGGCCCTGGTGGAAATTCTTCCCTTATGTCTGGCTCCATCCAAATATTTCTTTTTGTTCAACATTATGAGACTTCCTAGGTCTCATACTCTTCCTGTGAAGACAACCAAACTTCATAAGTTAAAAGCATAACCAAGTGGCTCACACCTGTAATCCCAGCATTTGGGGAGTCCAAGGGGAGAGGATTGCTTGAGCCCAGGAATTCAAGATCAGCCTAGGCAATATAGTGAGACTTTGTCTCTACAAAAAATAAAATGAAAAATTTAAAAATAAAAACATTTAAGAAAAAGAATAATCAAATCTCCAATCTCTTTACCAAAAGCATTCCAAAGTCATCTCATTTTGCTCTAAGGGCCTAGATCTGCGATCACCCACAAATTAAGTCTGTTTCTCATGAACCTCATTTAACCAAAAGGTTTGGTAGAATTACAGTGCTGGAAAGAACTTTGAGAAATCATCTAGTAAAACCTCAAGCTCCCAAAAAGTTAAATGTCTAAAACTAGAGAAGAAAATGGGGTTTTTCCTGAGGAAAAATTTTGAAGGGCTAGGAGAGGTGTTCTGTATGGCTCGTGTTCTGTATGGCAGATTTTTAAGGGTTGGCTCAAGCTCTAGGGGAAAGAGTGCTGTGATTAATTAATAATGGGTATAGGAAAGGATGAAGGTTGATTCTGGCCTGACTTATCCCAGACAGAGCATTTTCTCTTCTTTTAGGCTTGCTCACAATCTTCCTCCATCATATGTTGTTTCTGTTAGCCACCCCTTATAAAAGCCTTTCAGAATCCTGTCCCACCTAAGCCTTCTTTTCTGGAGACAAGAACAAACCTTTTTATCTTTTATCCTGAGGCTATCTATTATCCAGCCCTTTAATCATCTTGGTTACTTGTTTCTACAGTCACTCCAATTTCTTCACATCTCTTTGAACAGTGGTGACCAACACTGAACACAGAACTCTAATTCAGACTATAATCTGACTAATTCAGAATAAAAGGAATTATTGCCTCTCATCTTCATATTTCTTCATACACCCTGTTATCACATAGGCTTTTTCATAATGTCATTTGACTTATGCTCGTGCCAGGTCACTGTTACCTGCATTCAGACATCATTCCAGATCGCTTGTTGATGAGCTTGATGTTCAGAGATTTACATCAGAATAATTTGCCCAAAAGAAGTCTCCATTTTGGGGGTAGAAAGTTTGAACAAACATAGGAGATTTTTTTTAAAAAAGAAAAAAAGACAACCATTTTAAAACAAAAGCAGATGTTAAAAATGTTGAAAAAGGAAATTTGGTAAAAGGCCAACATTTTTGAAAAGCAAATTTAAGCAAATCAGATATTTTAAACAAGAAGTTTCATGGGATACTAAATTAAAACTCCAAGTGTGTCCCAGATCCATGCCCTGTCCTCTCACCACCCCTCCATGTCCACCCCTACAGGATCCAGGTTGGAACTAACACCAAGAGAAAGTGTGATGCTAATTTGAGGGAGCTAAAATTGGCAATAAAAATTTTTAAAATAAAATTTTAAACAAGAAGACAGTTGAATTCAAGCGGATATAAGGTCAGTCCCAAGGGAGCTGACCCAGGCTGATGGATGTGCTGTGAAAATCTTACCTAGCTAGAGGCTGAACATGGGGAATGTGTGGCTTCCTGGGGATTTATATTTTAGGGTGATTCAGGAAACTCCAGGATCACTCTGGAAGGAACCCCTCACAATTATCTTAGAACATCTTAAGACTTGAAAGGGAAAGATATGTAAAAGCCCACCTAGTTCTTTGTACAGTACTTAATGTGTCCAGAGTTTCTATTCTCTCCCTCAAATTAATTCTTCCTCTAGCTTCCCTGCTTTGCTCATGTCATGGTCACTTCCCTAACACCCATCTTGTAACATCAGAATAATCTTTGCTAGCGCAGTGGCTCAAGCCTGTAATCCCAGCACTTTGGGAGGCAGAGGTGAGAGGATTGCCTGAGCTCAGGGGTTTGAGAACAGCCTGAGCAACATGGCAAGACCTGTCTCTACAATAGATCACAAAATTAGCCGGGCGTGGTGGCACACACCTGTGGTTCCAGCTACTTGGAAGACTGAAGTGAAAGGATCACCTGAACCCAGCAGGTCGAGGCTGTGGTGGCCGTGAGGGTGCCACTGCACTCTAGCTTGGGCAACAGAGTGAGACTCTGACTCAAAAGAAAAAAGAAAATAAAATAAAAAGAATAATCTTTGCTGCCCTCTCCCTGAAATCTTGCCGCATCTAGCAGCCTCTAACTCATACCTTCTTGTATCAGCTTCTCTCATTCCCATCCCATCCACTTTGCCCAGTTCTGTTTTACCTCTTCCCTCAACTACTACAGTGGCTTCCCAGCTGTCTCTTCATCTCCTTTCTCTTCTCCTGAAACTCATGCTATAATCTGCCAAATCCATCCTCTCAGAGCACACTCCAGTTATATCATCCCTTGTTCAAAAATATTTTATGAATTCCCATTATCCCTCCAAATCACTGTGAACTTCCTAACCCTGAGAGTCAAAGTCTCCTGCAGCAGAGACCCCGATCTACCTTTCCAAATGGGTCACTTGCCTACCCAGCTTTTCCATCTCTATGATTTTGTTGTTTGATTTTTCAACTTCCAACTTCTCAAAAATTTCCGACATCTTATCCCTTCAAGTTTATCTTAGATGAATGCATCCAGGGGCCACAGCTGGAGGAGCACCAGAGCAGACTGCACTAAAGCAGAGTTCATTCTTGCCCAGGTCTAAGGGCTGTACTACTTAGGAAATCCATGACTGTTCCAGAGGAATTTGAGAATGTTCTAAATGTTATGAAAAATATGTACATGTGTACATTTTTACAGAAAGGGCTTTAATCAAATTTAATGACCCCCAAATAGTCAGAAACATCCACCTGTAGGCACACTTCCTCCATTCTCTCTCAGTATCCATGGCACTCCACTGGCGTTGGTATACTTATCTAATCCCCACCTCCCCAGACCAACACTGAACATTGGACTGTAATTCAGACTCTAATCTGACTAATTCAGAATAAAAGGAATTATTGCCTCTCACTTTCATATTTCTTGGTATCACATAGGCTTTTTCATCCTATCATTTGACTTACATCCATGCCAGGTCACAGTTACTTGAGTTCAGACATCATCCTGAACACCACAAGGGACCAGCTCTGTCATCCCTCGCCCCTCACAACATGCTACAGTACCTTCCCCAATCCTTCTCACACAACTGTCTTAAATATCTGCTCATTGCTGGGCATCATGTTCGATGCTGAAGGGACTGGGGGGATATGAAAGATGATTTCCTTGCCCTCGTGGAGCTCATGGTCAGTGAGGGAAGCACACAGTTAAACCCACAATTCAAATATTCTGTGAAAAGATGCTCTGCTGGAATATACACAAGGTGTTTAGTAAACATTGACGAAGCTAAAACCAACAGAGACCCTGGGTCCTCAGGTCACGCTTTCGGGGAGGGTGAATGTCCTCTGATCCTGCAGAATCAGGACAAGGGCGTCAGAGAACAGAGGAAGAAGGGACCTTCAGGAAAGGGAATGTGGGGAAAATAGGAAAACATGCCCAGAAACGTGGTGTAAATAGTGTGTTTTAGCTCAAAGACAGAGTGGGCCTGGGGAGAAAGGTAGGGATAGACAAGCTTAGGGCCCTGAATCTTATCCCGAACAGCAAGAAGGGGCCAGTGAAGGATTAAAAGCAGGGGAATGGCACGATCAAATTTGCATTTTAGGAAAATCAGTTTTTGCAACAGAGTGGAAAATGAGTTAGAGCAGTGAATTCTTATGAGCCTATCCGGCTACTTTAAATAAATGCAATTAATGGTCTAAACTAAGATGATAGCAAAGAGGATGGAAAGAAAGGGAAAGAGTCTAGAGATATTTGGGAGTTTGAATCAGCGAGACACAGTTATTAATTAACTGTAAAGACCGAGGGGGAAGGAGGGATTTTGAATGACGCTTGGATTTTTGGCCTGCAGGTCTAAGTGAAAGGTAGTTATTCTCTGAGCCAGGAAAGACACAAGAAAGAGGGAGAGGGAGAAACCTCATGGGTTTGGTTGAATTTGTAGTTCTTACGGGCCTGGATCCAGAAAGTTGATCTGAGTCAAGATGAAGATTGTGGATCTATTACAGGATAAGTAATCATAAATTACATAAATTTTAATTAAGACATATGCAGAGTACAGAGATAAAATGAGCAGAAGGCAAAAAAAAAAGGGACTAGTTGAGAATATTCATTGGTCACTTTAGAGCACTGAGAGCAGAAGCAGATTGACTCCAGTGAGCCATGGTACGCGAGTGAGAGGTGACACCAGGTAATGAGAGGTAACACTGGGGCCCCATGCCCTTAGGCCAGCAAGAGCAGCCTTGCTAGTCCTGTGCTTCCCAGGCTGTGTTCCAACTCTCCTCCAGCCACATCCTCCCCAGAGAAAGAACTCCTTGGGCTCAGGGCCAAGAAGCACACCCTCGAGGTTCCAATCTGGAGTGCAGTGGCATGCTCACAGCTACCACAGCCTCAACCTGCTGGGCTCAGGCAATTCTTCCACCTCAGCCTCCCAAGCAGCTGGAACTTCAGACATGCACCACCACACCCAGCTAATTTTTTTGATTTATTGTAGAGACAAGGTCTCATCAAGTTGCCCAGGCTGGTCTTGAATCCCCGGACTCAGGCAATCCTCTCCCTTCCCCCTCCCAAAGTGCTGGGGATTACAGGTGTGAGTCACCGTGCCCCACCTCAGGCTATATTCTGATTATCCAGGACCCCAAAGTTTCTTGCCCAATTGTCCCCATGCTCATGTCCTTCCCTGGGCCTGTCGTATAGAAGGCAAACCATGTCACAGGACAGCCCAAGGGACGGTCGAGAGGCAGTCATCTGCAGGATTGTAAAAGAGCAAGCACTAGACTTGGATGTGTGGGCTGGAGTACCACATGTAGGCACTCCACGTCCCTCATGACATGAGATGACGCAAAGGAGTAAGCAAGAAGGAAGATGGGCAGGAGGTCTAACTCCTACCCCCTGCCCTGCAAGCCGTGTCCTACCCCAGCTTTCCAAGAACTCTGAGCTTTTTAAATTTAATCCTGACCTTCCAGATATCTTTATCAAGGTGAAACAATAGAACATCTTTTATTTAACAGCTTGTTAACTTGAGTTATAACTTTTAAGTATGTGGATTTATGGTGTGCAGGTCTCTATTTGTGCTCTTACCCTGAGCCCCACAAATGTCAGGAGAGGGCCTGGTAGAGACAAAGATCATAAGCCAGACTTTCAAGAAAGCTACCTGTGAAGAAATGGCTAGAGGCAAGTATTAGGTAGAAAGGAGTGATTTTTAGGTAGGTAGTTTGTTTTCCTTTGCTTAAGATATGATAAATGTAAACATATCTTACCCACAAGAGAGAATTTCTACTAGAGAGAGAGGTTAGAGATCCAGGGAGAAGGGGAAATATCTATGGGGCATTCCTGAAGAGCTAAAAGAGCTTGGAATTCCTAAGGGATGTTAGTAGGTGTTAGCCACAGAAGGACAGGGCTTATACGTGTTCTTCTAAATAAGGAAATATAGTTCTGGAGAACAGGAAGGTCAACGGTAAGGTCAAGAGAATGAGTGGGTAAAATGAACTTAAATTGGACAATTAATAATTGTTTGCATTTACCTTTTATTTGTCCTTCCAAGGGACTGACAATTGTTAAATACAATGAGAAGTAAAAAATTTGAATTATTCTAGGGAAAAAAATTAGGGTCAGTTCCAGTATGCCATGTTGAAGTGAATTTCATAACTTGGATATGAAAAGAAATCTGGACTTGAATATTACTTCCAGAACACTACCTGACTTTTTTTTAAAGCAAGGTGACTAAATGTCAGATTAATTAATATAATCCATTTCAATCATAAATCTAGTACTGCAGTTCTCCAACTTGATTTTGCAATGCCTAGTTACTTCAAGAGCTATTGCAAAAATTGTACCAAATACTCAAAATAGGCTTAATTTTGCTTCACTTTTAAAATTATAAATACATATGGGTTGTATGAGTATTTTATAAGACAGGGAGAAGTCGTGAACTCAAATTTAAAATACTAAGATTTCATAATGCACCAAAGCCTACAAATTACTATACTGAGGAGTGGGGATCATTCAAAAGTTCCTAGGTAAACTCATATAAGCCATTAATATACTAAGACAAGTGGGAGAATAAAATTGCTGTTGGATCATAAGATGAAGGGAGTGAAGCAAGCAGTCTCAGCTTAAGAACACTCCATTTACAAAACTGTATAGATCAGGCATGTCCAACCCCCGGCCCCTGGACCACATGTGGCCCAGAACAGCTAATAATGCAGCCCCACAAAATCTTTTAACATCATGTGTTTTTAGCATTTATTGTCTTCGTGACCCTATGCATAATTCCATTTTTGAAGTTCACAATCACACCTTATTCATGATATCGCTTTTTGGCAGCACATACATTTGTGAACATCTGTTTTCAATTATGAAGCACAGGAAGAGAAAAATTCAAACAACCATTTTTGATGAGTACCTTGAGAACACACTAAGAATTGTAACTACTTCCATCAAACCAGACATTGGTAGATTAGTTTTACAAAAATAAGATCTAATTTCCCACCAGTTTTATATTTTTCTCATTCTTCTAAGCTTTATAATAAAAATATTTTTAAAATAAATCTTATTGTATATATACACTAGCTATAAAATGTAATTTCTGTGTGGCCCAAGACAATTCCTCTTTACTCAATGAGGTCCAGGGAAACCAGAAGGTTGGACACTCCCCTGATATAGATATGCAGACAGAGTCATGCTAAATACATGTTCTCCCACACTCAGTGATAAATGCTGAAGGTGGCCAGGGAAAAGCCATTCCTTTGCCCTAATGAAGCCGTGTCTTCTGAGTGTGGACCCAGTCACTCTCCATCACATCCTCCATCAGATACACTCCTTTTTCCATGAAGGGTTTGCAGGGGAAACAGAGGATTCCAGGTTTCAGAATTTAAATGAACTCATATCCCAATGAAAATAAGTTTAATGATTATGAAGTTGCCAAGCTAAATGACAAAAGTCCTCTTGGCCCATATCATAAGTAAAATAGTTCCGAATTTTTCCCTATGGAAAAATACACTCTGAGTTCCAAGCAACCAACCTAGGAAAATAACTTTTGGGACCAACACATTCCTACCCAAGGAGATGCTCAACAGTCTGCTTTTCCTTGCCAGTCCACCTTGTTTAATTTATCTCTTAATATAATCAAGTCCCTCATTTGCTATGTGTAGACAGTCACTCTTCAATGGGGCTACCTTTGTAGGCTCTTGTAAATCAACAGTTAACCAGAGATTGTGTGTACCTACATAAGAATATGCACATTGACATCTTCTGCTGAGGTCTGGCCCTCCCAGCCCTGGCAGTGATAGAAGCATCCGTCAATGACCATCCTGTCATCAGCATAAAAGGCAGTTGGAAAAGACTGAAGACAACGTCAGAGAGGCTGTTGGAGTGTTTCTCACCTGCAGTTCCCAAGATGGAAGACAATGAGAACCTGCAACAAAGGGGTAGCATTTGGGGCAAAAGAATGTTGGCGAGTAAGAGATACGGCAGAGGTCAGATCTACAGGAGTCGTCCGATCTCATGAGGTGGGGTAAGGTCATGAAGAAGGGCTGAAGACTGGAAAAGTCTTTTTTTACCCTCCCCCAGGTGGTCATGCTCCCATCTCTATGCCCCCAAAGAACCTCATTCTCTCTCGGTAGAAGACTGTAAGCCGGAGGAAGAGAGGGAACATGTCTGATCCATCTCCTATTCCCCCAGCATGTAAGTGTTGCATGTAGCACCCAGAGGTTTGTCAACATGTGTCTTAATGATCACCCTCACCCCCACCTCAGGAGTAGGCGCCACATGTCTCCCTTACAGAAATAAGGCCAGATGGGACTCCAAAATCCTTTTTTTCCTTAGGCTCCACACATCAGAGTACATCCTTCCCTCCCGCTGTGTGTCCTGAGAGTTGTGTCCTCCTTTAGACTGCTAGTACATGTTGATGTTTTGTTTGTTTGCATTTGTTTTGAGTCAGTCTCACTCTGTCACCCGGGCCAGAGTATGGTGGCATGATCATGGCTCGTGGTAGCCTCAACCTCCTGGGCTCAGGCAATCTTTCCACCTAAGCCTCCTGAGTAGCTAGGACGACAGGCATGTGCCACCACGCCCGACTATTTTTAAAATTTTTTGTAAAGACAAGGTCTCAAACTCCTGAGCTCAAGCAATCTGCCCTCCTTGGCATCCAAAATGCTGGGATTACAGATGTGAGCCACCGCATTCAGTCCACTAAACTGCTAGTACATGTTTAAAATGAGTTATCACTCTTCAAAATTTATACCAAAATTTCCAGCAAATGTTCTTCTTTTCATCCTGACTCCCACCATCCTGCCCTAAGACCCTCTGTTCACAAAAATCTAGCTTTTCTTTAAATGCGTGTAAACATTTTCTGCTAGGATATTTTATTTAAAGCTGGTGGGGGTTTGCACAATGATTGACATGGCTAAGTCCAAAGCAAAGTGATATAGCTGTCTGTTAACCATTTCGTAACCTCAAGTTCATCACATTGATAAATAAATAACATATCATTTGCCTGTGTGTCCCATTCTTGCGTGGTCATGAAGAGCTCCAAAGCTCACTCTCTTTAAATTAATAATTTGCACAAATTTCACCTAAGGATATTTACTTAACCACTTTACTTTAATTTGACTCTACCTAAGACATTTAATTCAACAAATATTTATTAAGTTCCTCTATAAAAGGAACTCTGACAATCTTCTGTCCTTTCACAGCATATCCAAGCACATCTTGCAAGATAATCCCCATGTCTTGTTATTTCAATTCTTGAAAGAGCTAAGTGTCAACTGTAAACATAAAGATTTGTACTGTTTAAGCTCTTTTAAATCATTTCTGAAAATATTTAGTAAGCCAGAGTCTTATCCTTGATAAGAATGCCCCCCATCCCTACCCTGTGGTGTTTAATTTTATATTTAAACTTGGCTGGGCCACAGTGCCCAGATATGTGGTTAAATGCTATTCTAGATGTTTCTGTGAAGGTGTTTTTGCATGAAATTAACAGTTAAGTCAGTGCACTTTGAGTAAAGCAGATGGCCTTCCCATCATTTGAATGGGCCTCATTCAATCAGCTGAAGGCCTGAATAGAACCAAAGACTTATCTCCTCCTAGCAAGAAGGAAAGCTGTAGCAATGGATTTCTGACTTGCACTGTGGCATCAGTCTCCACTGCAGATTTGGACTGGACTGCCTTCCCAATTTTGTGAGCTAATTCTTTAAAATAAATAGCTTTTACATATGTTTGTGTTTGTGTATTAAATGGCATCATTGAAAAATGTATATAATATTTATTGAACGTATATATTAGGTGATGCCAGCACCTAGTCCACCTGTCTAATATATATATTATATATATATATAATATATATATATAATTGTAAATATATAATTGATTATGTTTCTCTGGAAAATTCTGACAAGTACACTTTGAGGAGGAAGATACCATCTTAGCAGCAAGGACAGCCCAGGCAGGGCTAGAAGTTTGTTGGCTGGAAGTTTCTGACTAAAGTTCTCTCTGGGGAAGAGGCAGAGGGATGGCCTGAAGGTTTGATTCAGGATTAAGTATATGATATGGGGGAGGGAGAGAATCCCTGGAGGAGCTAAGTGAGGGAAGTGGAATTCTTACGATAGTCTCCCAGAGAAATCTAAGAAGTCATGCAGGCCTCTGAGAAGTCGTTAAGAATAAGTGCAGGCAACCCATTCAGGTCCCCTCCCACTGTGGGAGCTTTTCTGTCTTCTCAATAAATTCTGCTTTCAAATAAAAAAAAGAATCAATGCAACTGGATTAACTGATTTAAAACACATGGTCTGACAATTAAGTCTGCAAACTCATCCTAGAAAATGTGCTGCATGCCTCATTGCTGAATATCACGATGGTCACCTTCAAAGTACTCCCCTTGGGAAGCTATGCACTGAAGCCAGTGCCTAGTCCACCTGTCAAAGCAATTTTGGAACTCTTTTTCTGGAATGGCCATCAGAACTGTCATCACAAGAATGTTGGAGTTCGAATTAGAGCAACGAACAAATGGTACACTTCTTGTTAAACTTGGCAGGAGTGGAAGTGAAATCAGGGACATGTTAGTCCAAGTTTATGGGCATAATGCCATGAGGAAAATGGCATTGTACAAATGGATTAAACATTTTTCTGAGGGAAGAGAAAGCATCACTGATGAAAGAAGGTCAGGATAGCTCATAATGAGCAGAGCTGATGACAACGTTGCGAAATATTGTTGAGTTGTGCATCAAAATCGTCAGCTTACTGTGAGAAGCATAGCGTACCAAATAGACATCAATAGAGAAAAAGGAAAATCTCAACTGAAAATCTTGGATGAGAAAGGTGTGTGCAAACATGGTCCCAAAGGAGTTCCTGCATCATGACAATGCACCAGCTCACACAACACTGCCTGTGAGGGAGTTTTTAGCCAGTAAACAAGTAACTGTATTGGAATGCCCGCCATATTCACCTGATCTGGCCCCCAGTAACTTTTTTCTTTACCCAAAGACAAACGAAATATTGAAAGGAAAACATTTTGAAGACATTCAGGACATCAAGGGTAATACAACTACAGCTCTGATTACTGTTTCAGAAAAACAGTTCCAAAATTGCTTTGACGGGTGGACTAGGTGCTAGCATTGGTGCTTAGCTTCCCAAGGGGAGTACTTCAAAGGGAACATAGTGATATCCAGCCAGGGGGTACGTGGCAGTTTTTCTAGGATGAGTTTGTGAACTTAATTGCCAGACTTTGTATGTTGAGGTTTTAACTTCAGGTTCTATTGTGTATTTTTGGCACATTACTTTGTGCAGTTATTTCTTTCAAGATGGCCAGCTCCATGTTAAAACCCTTATTATCCTATTGGTGTTGATGACACAGGGATTCGCAGTATCTACTCTGTTCTTATATATCATTCATGTCAGTCCTCATTGCTCACAGAAAGTAGTGAAGCTTTTCTTCGCCGTGATCCTTTTTGTAATGAATGGACTGCCTTAAATGTGTGGGCTGCATACCTTTGTGAATCACTTTGTATTCTGAAGACACATCAGAGGAACTGGCTATTTCAAGGAAACTTTACAAGTGTCTCTTAACATCACAAGCCATTCTGATTTTTAAAAATATCCTCTCTATAATGTATTAGCTGACAAAATTCCACTTTTTTGCCTAAGAGGTTTAATTAAAGCAAGCTAAAACTATACTTAATAATAATCAGTTCCCTGAAAATTACTGTGGAAATGTCTAATGTTTTACCAGAAAGTAGCTTAATGTCTCAAATAAATGTCAATTTGTCCAAATCAAACTGATAGGCAACTTAATGATAGATAGATGTCACAATTACCCATACTTCTCCACATTTTTAAAGAAAGAAAACATTCACGCAGTGAAGGGAATCAGAATCTGTTTTTATATCCCTAGAGTTATAAACATTTGTATCAAAATATTTACAATTATAGTATATGAAATAATCTATTAACGAAGAAGCCAAATACAGTACTAGAACAACCCATCAACATAATGCAAATTACATGAGACATAAATGTCACAGAAAAAAAAAAGTAAAAGGCAAGGGAATACATGGTTTACTCCAGTCATAGTTCAATTTCTTAACAAAATGTGAGTATCTCTTTTGGATATATCTGATATATAAGCATGCTTCTGCATATAAGACAACCTTCTATAATTATGTGATAATGAAATCATAATTTAAAAGGCCATCATCCCACAGTTTTTTGCTAGCCAATCTCTCCAACCCCAGCCCAGGTAATTTGGTGGCCTGCTCTCAACATTTCTCTAACCAGAATAAACAAAGAAATATACTTAGTAATAGTCCCTATACATAAATACCAGAAATTATGGCATAACAACTCCCCAGAAAGGAACAATATAAAAAAACGGACGAGGAGAAAGCTAATGAAGAAAATAGGCAAGATGTCTCAGATTCTCCCTGGGATGGATCTTCTTCTCAGGGTAATAAAAACTTCTCTAGGCAGAATCTGAGACGGCTTAAAACAGCTGCTCCAGGGAAGAGCAATGCCTGCTTAACCAGGAATAACATACTACTTCTAAGTCTTATAGAAAGATACTCCTGTGGCTGCAGACAGCTCAACTACTAGCTGACTAAGTAACCACAAGAGTTTTTGCTTTTTTATTTAAAAAAAAAAAATCTGCCCATCACCTACATTTTTACTTATCTCATGGGATTTTCTTGTCTTCCTGGGAGCACAGGCACTCTGTTCTTATCATGACTGAAATATTGTATGCTTAATACTTCACAATTACATAGCACCTTTCACCCAAGGGCCTGTTGTTTGGTTTTGGTTTGTATGAGTTTTAATTCGCTTCCAGAACTGCCCTGCTTCACCTATGAAGTGGGATAGGCAAGTCCTCTGAGAGGTGACCACTCCAGCTAGTGTCAAAGCTTAGACTACCAATGAACCCAGAAGCCCTGATCCCCAGTATGGATAATTAGACAACACTTCCTCCAAAATTTATAGTTTAGAGGAAGAGTAATAGGTTTATGTTACAAGAAGTCATGCCATCTCTTTCCCATTATATACTTAATAGAATCAGTGACTGCATTAAGGGAACCCTAAAAATGTAACCCTAATATAACATTGTTGCAAGACTGCCCCTTGATTCCATAGTTTGCGTGGTGCTTTCAACACTGAATTGTTCGCTAGTGGCTTTAAAGAAATTCCAGAAGAGCTGCCTTGGCTTTAAGCGAGAGGCCTAGTAAAGTCCATTGCAAGAGGGTCTCCATGATGGACAGCTGTGTGAGGTCTGATGTAGGCCCTAACTACCAGGCCTTCTATTAAGAAAAGTTATCTTTCTTGGTTTAGCTAACCCACCAGCTTGGCCTTACGAACTTTCTTCCTCTCATTTTGTCACTGAATTCTGCAGAGCTAAATATCTGTTCTAAAAAGGGACAGTGGCTCACTGGTCAGAGTCACCCATAGGCACTTCAGACTGGAATGTGATGTTTTGCTTTGGGTCAGAAGGGCGGGATAGCTTCCAGGCTTAGCATATTCAGTACAAAGACAATATCTGCTCTTGCCAGAACTTGTACCGCTATTTTAACTCTGTGCAGTAGGACTGTGGACCTCAGTGCATGACCAGAATTCGCCTTCAGAAGTGCCGCCAGTGGTGTGGCAGCTGACAGGGTCCCAAGCAGTGTGTGTCACTGAAAACAGCTGGAGACCACGTCTGGTGACTGGAGAGAGGCTCTCTCTCTGGCCAGCATCCAAGTACTAGCAACTACTTCCTCCCAAGGGTAGGGGCCTGGCAGTAGAGAATCTCCCCAGCAAGGGATTTGGGTTTTGGCCTCTCCCCACTCCCTTCCCCCTTCCCCGCCCCACTCCCCATCTTGGTTTTTCCTCCCAGCACAGCAAATTCCACTTCCCTCCCAAATTCAATAGCTTCCTCCTCCCCACCCCCCAGATCCCCCTAAACTCGTTCAGCCCTATTTCTTCCTCAAGACCAGATAGAGAATGCCGATGATGAAGCAGAAGCAGAAGCAGATCCAGGTCAGGATGAAGCAATAGCCATGGTGACTCTCCAGGTAATAGGTGTCTTGACCACTGGCATAATGATGAGTGTAGACGGATGCCCCAACCATAATGCACAGCCCTGCGAGGGGAGAGGGGGAAGAGGAGGGGGAAGATGTGCATATTCTTTTGATATTAAAATCAAGAAAAAGTTTTTATAATTTAAAAAAGACCCTATTTCCCTCATTGGCAATGGGAAAATGAGTTCTGGTTGTTTTGTCCTTAGCCAGTAGTTCTGTGGATCTGCCCTGGACTACCCTTGGACAAAACTTGGTGGTTGTGTTAAGAAATTAGAGGTGTCTGGACTCTCAGTAAAACGCAAAACATTATGCCTGCCATCCAGCTGTCTTGACTAGACCCCGGCATGTCTAGGCAGGCCATTCAGGGATGCAAAAAAACATGACCTTCCGCCAAATGGAGTGTATTAATAGGGGAAGAATGAATGAGAATGCAAATCGCATTCATCACCTGCACTGTGGGAGTGGTGTCATCTGTCCAAAGACTCCCACCTTCTGTCCCTCTTCATGGGTCTTGTATACACAAGCTACTGACGGTAGGCCCTGCCGCTGGTAGCTGCCCAGGAGCACTGGTTCTAAACTATGATGCAGAGGAGGGTTCTTAATCCAAGCAGTCATCTAAGGTTCTCCATAAGAAAACAAACAACCAAAGGAGAACATCGTACAAGGCAGTTTCACCAAGCCATCTGCTGGTCTTTTTCAAGTTGCCAGGAGCATGGGTGGTAAAACCAACCTAAAAGCCTAAACTGAAGTCTTCCCCTGAGATACTCACAGCACACCAGCATGGTGGCCCCTGAGAGGAAGAACCGGTTTCCCTTCTCCATGGTGAAGAGCTGGAACACGAAGACCACAAGGGAGAAGACGGAGAAGATGATGGAGAGGATCATGAAGGCCTGCACTGACTTGAGAGCATCTGTGGACACAGGGTGAGGAGAGCAAGGGCATTAGGCCACCTGAGGGGCTGGACATTTCCCTGACCGCACCCACTGTCAGCACTAGATCAATGTCTTTGAACATACCTTCATTGGCATATGATGGGGCATAATCGCAGCTACCACGGGTACAGTTTTTCCAAAGACCTACTGATGCGTCTGCAACACTTGAAACCACCCAGACCTGAAGACAGAAGGAAAGAAAAAAGTTGATTAAAAATGGATCCTCTGCTTTAAAAGGAAAATGACAAATCAACTTGCATTAGGACCAAATCATAATCAAGACACTCTGTTTAGCTGATTCAAACTGTAGTCACAAAAGCCCAAGAAGAGAAAGAAGAATGTGAAACCCAGAAAGAAATCATCTAGCCTCTTTGAGCTTCATATTTTTCATGACTTTAAAAAATGGAAGTAATTCGACCATAGAGCCTTATAATTCTAAGGTTTTAAGCCAGGTACAGTGGCTCACGCCTGTCATCCCAGCAACGTTGTGAGGTGGAGGTGAAAGGATTTTTTTGAGACCAGCCTGGACAACTTGGTGAGACTTCATCTCTACAATAAATCAAAAAATTAGCTGGACATGGTGGTGTGTACCTAAAATTCCAGCTACTTGGAAGACTGAGACAGAAAGACCAAGGCTGCGTTGGCTATGAGTGTGCCACTGCATTCCAGCCTGAGTGACAGAGTGAGTCTCCAACTCAAAAAATACAATACAATACAATGAAATAAAATTTGAAGTTTTAACAAAACCGTACTCTGGATGAGGAAATTGGTTTTAAGTATGTGAAATTCATACATTCTGTCAAGATTGCTCCATTTAAGGCTCTGCTAACAAGGAAATAAAAAGTGAAGGGGAAATGTCTAACTGGAGACAATTAAGATGCCAGACACAGTGGTTTATACCTGTAATCCCAGCACTTTGGGAGACCAAGGCAGGAGGATTCCTTGAGGCCAGGAGTTTGAGACCAGCTGGGACAAGAGGCCCCCATCTCAACAAGTAAGTTTCAAAATTAGCTGGGTGTGGTAGCACATGCCTGTAGTTTCCAGCTGCTCAGGAGGCTGAGGCAGAAAGATTGTCTGAGCCCAGGAGCTATGAGTTATGATTGTACCACCACACTCCAGCCTGGGCCATAGAGACCCACGCAGCTAGGAAGGAAGGAAGGAAGGGAGGAAGGGAGGGAGGGAAGGAGGTTGGGAAAATAGCAGAGTCTGGGGCCACTTTCACCTCAACAAAAGGATCAAGTCTGTCACAAAATGCAAAGTAATCTCATGTAATAGTAAAACAGTACAGCAAGAGTTTTCCTGTGGGGACAGGTGCAAGTGTAAGAGTGACAGAGTGAGTCTCCAACTCAAAAAATACAATACAATACAATGAAACAAAATTTGAAGTTTTTAAGAAACCGTACTCTGGAGGAGGAAATTGGTTTTAAGTATGTGAAATTCCCCCAGGCTCACCATGGTGCCAGCATCCCTTCTTGCCTGGCCCAAGAAAAACAAGTATCCTTCTGGAATAGAAAACAAATGCAGGATCCTGCCTATACACACACAGATGCACACACTAGAAGGACAAGGCCAAGGGCATGCGATCACCTGCTGTTTATTCAATAAACAACTGTGTTTGATAATCCACAGATATGCAACACTTTTGGCACCCATTAATACACTTTGAAAAGGTGTATCAGAATTATTCTGAGGAGTTGGCATATTGAATGGCTGAATTTCGAAACCTGGAGGAGGCGGTATGGGCGGGGATTGTGTCTTATCACTGTTCTGCTTAAATTAGCCTTTCTTGTAATCATACCCACCAATGTTTGCAAGGTTTTTCAATCTAAACTTTAAAACCCGTTATCCTTTACCTGTAATAGGGACCCAAACAGATGCTGGAACCATTGATTGCCTGCCTAGTGATTGGGGGCCTTGATTTTTAAGTCCAAAGAGCTATCTTTTGTTTTTGTTTTTTGTTTTTGTTTTCTGAGAAAAGCATAATAAAAGTAAATTGGGCATCGTAAACTACCACTAGAGGTCAGAGTAGCCCAAGGTTCAAAGAGAAAAGACTATCATTATTGCCATGTATTTTTTTTACTGTTCAATCTGATTGAGTTCATTCAGTGGCATGGGGTTAATCTTGCAAAACTCTGCTTTCACGTGCTACTCTCCACTCATAACTTGAAATTGTTAGTCTAGCAATCAAAACCTCTCATCCTCTCACTCCTATCTATCCTTCTCATCAACCTTCCCAGAAGGAAGGAAAGTTCTACTCCAGCCACCTGGGTTTCCCGGTAATCTGATGACCAAATCTTTTTCCGATGAGTGCACCTTGCCTGGTAATCTCACCTGGAACGCATCCCTATACAGGTTCTTTCCTCTGTCCACCTTTGGCTAAGAAAAACCTCATCTTCTACCAGTGCTCCAAGGTCACCTCAAGCCCACTCTCCACCCCAAAGAGACTGAAGAAGCCACGCCATATCCTCCAATCTTTCCATGTTTGAAGTGCAAGTGTGTGTTTTTCTCCACAACTAAGGTATAAATTCACAAAGGGCAAGGATTGTGGCTTACACTTCTTTTGTAGCACTTGATGTCAATATTCAAATGATTTCTAAATGAACGAATGAATAAAAGAACATTACTCACATTGGCAATAGTGGAAACAAACAGCATAATAACAGTGGCAATGTGGACCACAAAGATACCAGCCAGCAAGACCAACATCTTGATTTTTTTGGTAACTTGTAAGCGAAGAGATTTCTGAAAAGAAAAAACAAAGGGACAAAAAAGGTTATTGTCAGATTCAATAAGACAGCTCAGCAATCTGCTAAAATGGGAACGAGTTGCAATAAAAACCATGACAACTTCATCATAAGTTCCTGAAAACACCCTGTTAACCTAGTTCTGATAAGCCAAAGTGCCTATTCACCTACATATATCTAATTGTAAACATAATTCTATTTCTTCTCAGATATTTACAAACTCGTTTCTGTAACAGCCTATTTCAAAAGAAGAACATTTTTATGATAACTTAACGTTTTAGTTTGCTTATTTTTTAGTAGCAAAGAGGAGGACTTTAATTTTTTTTTTTTTAATAGGGATGAGGTTTCCCTATGTTGCCTAAGCTGGTCTTGAACTCCTGGCCTCAATGATCCTCTCATCTTGGCCTCTCAAAGTGCTGGGATTATAGGCAGGAGCCACCACACTTGGCCAGAATTTTGACTTTTAAAGGGCCTTTGTCATATAAAATTCCATTTTCCACCGGGGAAGGGTCCATGCTTCCATCAAAGTGCTCATCCAGCAATTTTAATAGAAGCTAGGGCCTTCTGCAGAATAGAAGCTATTGCTCAATGCCCATGTACTGAATAGGCTACTAATTTGATCCCGGGTGAGATATAAAATGTGAGAGGCACAACTTCTATTATTATAATGCTGTTTGCTTTTCAATAATTATAACAGCCTAATTATAGTTTAATGGTTTGCTCACCTACTGATTGAACACTTCAGATTAGTATTACTACACCTGAGCCTTTGGTCCTCTGTGTACCTCGTGATAGGCTGCCTTGGGTCTGGAGTACAGAGTTATAGTTCCCACAACTAATGTGACAGTTTCTGGGGCCTTTGAACGTGTGCAGCTTAAGATAACCACCAAATGTGCCTTATCCTTGTGCACAAATTCCAATCCTTCAGGACTCAGTACAGAAGACAGGCAGATACATAAATCACAGGGCGGCAGGGCTGGAAACTAATATCGATTAAGAACGTGCATGGAGCCGGGCTCGGTGGCTCAGCCTGTAATCCCGCGCCTTTGGGAGGCTGAGGTGAGTGGATTGCCTGAGCCCGCGGATTCGAGACCTGCCTGTGCAGCGAGACCTCATCTCTACAATAAATCAAAAAATCAGCCGGGCGTGGTAGCGCATGCCTATAATTCTGGTGACTTGGAAGGCTGAGGCGGAAGGATCACTGGAGCCCAGCAGGTGAGGCTGCGGTGGCCGGGAGCGGCCACTGCACTCCAGTCTGGGTGACAGAGTGAGACTCCAACTCAAAAAAAAAAAAAGAATGTGCATGGATACACAAAAGCTTTCAGCCATAATCTCAGCAGAGTAGAAGGGAGTTCACTGATCATAAAGCCTAGAAAACAAAGGAAGTGTGAAGGATGCACGTGGGGGAGGCTGCTCTGATTTATGTCAGCTGCAGGAGTGCTTTGTCACACCCAAGACAGTCACCATGCAGCCACGCAGGCTCAGAGGGACATCAGAAGAAAAGCACTTGAGGTAATTCACACCTGGCAGAATGAATGTGCATGTGCGCATGCCCCACCGTGGGAGGAGCCGCACACATCCGGCAATTGTTCCACTTCTCTTTCTCTCTCCACCTAATTTAATTGACGCTTTGAGTATGCTCGAGCCACTTTCCTGCCACACCAAGTATTTATTAGAGAGCACGGATACTATCATCGCAACACTTCAGGTGCCTGTTACCTCCTCTCGTTTCCCTCAGCAGGCACTCAAAATCTAGAATGATTCAATGTACACTGGGCCCCTTGCTCTCTGCAGGCAAGAAAGGAGAGGTAGACGCTGGCTTCCACCATCCACCCTGACCCTTTCCAACAACCCCTTCCCAATCTGGATACTTCCCTCCAACCCAGGCTGTTTTTTCAGGAATGTGTCCAATTTAACTGTGAATGCAGCCTTCCCAGGAGACAGCGTGGAGCTTTCGTGTCTGCTATTAATAATCTCCCCACACATTCAAATGCACACCTCCACAGTTTTCTGTTTGATTTTAATGCACAGTGAAAAGAGGTTTTCTTAATCAGATAGAGGTTGAGTTTGAAACATATACAGTTATTTGACCACACAGTCTCAGTTTCCTCACGTATAAAGTGGAGGTTGCAATGTCAATTGTAAAGAGAAGAGTGGGAATTAAATCGGATTATGTATGTAAAACACCTAGCATAGAATCTGGTACATGGCAGGTACTAATAATGGGGTTGTTTTGACTGATGTTATTATTATTACTTTATTTATAAATCAAGTCGAGTAGCGGTTGGCAACCCAACCCATTCATTTCATCACTAGGCTGTCCCTTGTTAAGGGTCAGTAATAAGATATCTACTATCTGCTTCACGAAGCAGTGTGTATAAAATCATTTTGGTCCTCTTAGAAACTGTAATTTTGTCTAACCCTTGCCCCTTGATTAGAGAGACCACTAAGAACCCACCCTCAGGAATGAGAAAGTTTATGCTCTCAGCCCACCCTTCTGACACCCCTAAGACTCACACCTCACCAGACCCTGATCTCCTCCACCCTTAGGGGGACAGGAATAGGCTGATTGTTGGGGATTACAAATGTTATGTAACTGTAACAAGTACTAATGTGTAATCGTCCTTGGGCTCTTTACATGACTTTCTTATTCCTTTTGCTTCTAATTTACAAACATCCTCATCCTAATAGTGGGAAGTGGTGGAGAGGCCAGGAATAGAATATGATACACCAAGTGAGGCCACTTAAATCAGTCGCAGAAAACACTGAGTTCCCTTCCTGACAGGCTGTTGGGAATTCAACAGCATTTTTTCTTCCTGGACTGCTCTGTAACCCTCTTTCCAAAAAAAAAAAAAAAAAAACCAACTTATTTTTCTACCCATTATTCATCTTCATAGAACTCTTCTGGATCTTTTCCAATTGCTTTCAGCTTTCAGCCTTTTTTTTTTTTTTTGAGTCAGGGTCTCATTCTGTCACCTAGGCTGGAGTGCAGTGGCACAATCACAGCTCACTGCAGCCTGGACCTCCCGGGCTCAGGCACTTCTTCCACCTCAGCCTCCCAAGTAGCTGGGACTATAGGTGCACACCACCATGCCCAGCTAATTTTATTTTTTATTATTATTATTAGTTTTAGAGATGAGCTCTCAATAAGTTGCCCAGGCTGGTCTCGAACTCCGCCTCAGCTTCCTAAAGTGCTAGGATTGCAGGCATGAGCCACTGCACCCGGCCTTACGCGGTAGCCCACTAAAGTGGAGTCTGACTTCCTCCTCCACGCACACTCTCCATTTCCATGACCCCTCCCAGGTCCCTCCACCTCGGCTGGCCAGCCATGCATCCCAGCCCTGAGGCGTGCAACTTCCTGGCCCCTGGATCCACCAGATCATTACTCCCTGTCCATTGCCAGCTGGAGGAGTGGATGGGGAATCAAGCAAAGAAGCAACTCTCGTTTATCTTAGATTTTTGCGATTGTGCTGTGTCTATTTACCATGGAAAGGAGCAAAATGTCTTGGAATGGCCAGTGCTCTTATTTTTTTTTTTTTTGAGTTGGATTCTCACTTAGTCGCCCAGACTGGAGTGCAGTGGCCACTCCTGGCCACCGCAGCCTCGACCTGCTGGGCTCCAGCGATCCCTCCGCCTCAGCCTTCCAAGTAGCCGGAATTATAGGCACACGCTACCACGCCTGGCTGATTTTCTGACTTATTGTAGAGATGAAGTCTCGCTGCCCAGTCGGGTCTCGAACCCGCGGGCTCAGGCCAGTGCTCTTATTATACAAAACACACAATTCCCTCCACTTTTAGCTGCTGTGTCCAAACAGAAGGGGCTGTTTCGCTGAAGCTATCGCATAAAACATGTAACGCCTCCATCTTCCCACCACCCCAAGTTTGTCGGGTTTTATTAGTGTGATCCATTGTCAGCTTAGAGGGGTTTCCATAATGTTCAATGGCCTTCCCCCAAGACATTCAAAAACAGAATAACTACCTTCTTAAATTTCTGGGTTGGGTCATTCCTTAGTGACCCAATTTCTATACTGTACTGAAGAGACCCCCTTGCCCTCCCCTTTACTCCAAAGAAACCCTCAGTCTAGGGGGAAGAAATTATTGAGGTCTTCATGGAAAACCATTGGTGCTGTGTCTGGTGAATGCCTGGGAACGTATCATAGCAGAGTAGAATAACAGAAGATCCCATGCTCTTGAGACTTCCACCCACCCATTATTTGCAGTGAAGCTTGTGGGGAGACCCATTCCCTGCCCCACTATGTATCTTGCTTCATACAAAGGCACCACATAAAGACTATTTCTGAGCACTTACATCATTAGAAGTATTGGCTGTTACACTTTCTTTCTTAGCAGTATGTTTCACTAAAATAACAATAGACTTCCCCCTCACACTTCTCTGAAATGCTGTGTGTGGCACTCTCTCATGGAAAGCATGCCCCTCATCCTAGCTGGGCAGCTCAAAGCAGGAAGCAGAGAATAACAGCCCTGCAATTCTGAATACTCCGGAGCAAGACCTGCTTCTTCCAGAGCATTTGGTGCACTAGGCAGTCCCAACTTTTGTGGTTGGTTGTTGGAAACTTTCACAACAACAGGGTTTATTTGTGATGCTTAGACTCCACAACCTAGGCCACCAGAGCCAGTATATTCATCGTGTTCTTAAAGTGTGGGTCATCCATTGACTTCTACGTGGGATGCCAGGGACACAATTCTGCAGCCACCACTGTGAGCTAAGGATCATCCTCTTTAGGCTCACCAACCCTGCATTCTTGACACAGGGGTGGTCAAGGGCTGGGTGGGACACAGAGAACGGTAGAGGAGACATAAATGTTGCCTCTAGAGAGAAGTGATTCTTAAGAGAAACAGAAATTAGCCCTTTGGAGCCACACATGGGTCTCTGATATCCCTTTTCTGTTCTTCTTTCTGCCCTAACAGACAGGCCTACAGTTCTCTTTTTACAGCCGCCATCTTTTGTTTCTGACACTGTTCCTCCTTTTCTTCCCACATGGCCCAGACCACGCTACAGCAGCATTCTCCTCGTGCTTCTTTCTCTAATGCAAGCCCCACAACCCCTGACCATTCTGTATTTGGATTAAGTTCTTAGCTAATAGAAAATGTATTATAGTTAGTGGAAATAACCCTGAGAATTACAACTACTGGTGACTGTAGCTCTAAAGAACTAATGTAGGGGAGGAGAGAAATAGGGATAACCACCCTCTCTAGTTGTCTCCATCTATTTAAATCTTTATTGGCTTCTTGCCTGTCTCTTACACCACCTACACACACACGAAATGAAAGACTGAAGGAACATAGCCCCGAGACTGCCTTGCCTTGCCTGTTTGCCTTTGTTCAGGTAGCCTAGCATGTTTAGGGTGCTCTGACCAATGAGAAATCCATCAGGCCCTGTGGGAGCCTTTCCTTTTCTGCTGGGCTACTAATTCTGCAGAGGCTTTGAGAATCATTGACTTCTGAAGACCCATAGGGAGATTCAGCTGTGCATAATTTGGCTCCATGATTGCTAAGCTGGGGGTCAGATAACCTCTTCCTGTGGTAGAATCGGTGTGTTTATGGAACTGCCACAGGAATCTGAAGGAAACCAATCCTTAAGGGTGGGCTAAGGCATAACTGGGAGCAATACAACAGAATAGAGCAACCCAAAACCCATTTCTCCAGCCACGGAAGTGGTGAAAATCCTGGGGCTTGAGTCACTGAAGAAATAGCCTAACCCTGGGGGCCCAGAAACCAGGGTCTGGGATGACATGAACATCGGGGAAGTCTCCAGGGCTCCGAAATCCATGATTCATTTGTGAGTGGGTGGGATTTCATCCCAGATGAAAGGCAGGGTGGAGACCTTCTCCACAGAGGGCACAAGAGGGTTTTCTGACAGCCTATAGGTGGCTCTGGCTGGCCAACTGAAGCCAATTTCAACATTTCTCTGGTAGCCTAATACGACTCAGGCTTTTCTGAGAAAAAGACAGAAACAATGGTCAGTTGCCAAATTCCTCCCTCTCAACCCAGTTTCGTTGCTCTAAACATCACAGTCCTGTCTTGAGTTTCTATCTCCAATATTCATCTCACATCCTCTCCTTTCTACTCATGTTGTAGAAACTGTCTACTCATGTTGTTTCACTGTCCAGCTCAGGTCCTACCCTGGACCATGGCGTCAGCCTCACCCACGACCGTCTCCCTGAATTCTTCCCCTCTCCTAGATCCTCTATACGGCCATTAGATTATCTGACCATGGCACTCCTCTGCTCGAAATCCCCCAACCCCCACCACCACCACTACCACTACCACTACCAAGCAGAAAAGAGACTCCAAACACCTCGTGCTGGCCCTTGCAATCCTAGGAACGTTGGCTTCCAAAAATAAAAGCTCTACTTTTGTGTTCTTCCTCCGTAACTACTGCTCAAATTCTTTTCAACCAAGCTAAAATCCTGCCCCTTCTAAGAAGCCTTCTCAGATGCAAAGGCCAGAAGTAGTCTTTTTCCTTCTTTTATGTTATAGCTCTTATATAGCCCTTTATTAAAAATACTAATGACAGCCTCCCTGCTAACAGAGCTATTTATGAATGTGTTTGGCTCTCCCATCCTTAAGATGTTAAGTCACTAAAGGGAGAGTCTTGTCTATAACAGGTATCAAATAATATCTGTTCAACAAACCAATAAATGAGTTAAGGATGGCGATATTTTCTTCTCTATGGAAAAATAATCAGTGTCAAAATGACTGAAGACTTCATAATAAACAGAATTCTAGAGGGAAAATGTTTCCCTTTTTTTGCATACTTGAACTTTAGTCCTTTATTATTTTTCAGAAATTATTTAATACTTCACTGCAACTACATATTGAGCATCTCATTATATGCAAACTTTGTTATATATTTCCATACAAATGTCCATGTAAATATATGACTATTTCCTGAGTACCTTCGGCATATGAATATACAAGGTATATATGTGTGTGTTGCCTTTTGTTCAAGAGGAAATAAGTGCATGCACAGAAAATATCTCAAATTTCTAAACACTAATTTGTCTGCAGATTTAACTTTTCTATCTACATTTTTGAGTTATACAATCTCTGGACTATAGGGGATCTTTAAAATTTATTTCCAACTCATGAAACTCATCTACAAATCTATGCCAAGACTCTATCTAAATCATGCTTTAACTCCTCTAGTCAGGGGATGCTATCTACAAAGACACCACCCCCTCCATTAGAAAGATCGTTCTGACAGTGCATCTAAGTGTGCTCTTGGCTACAGCCACCACTAATTTTAGTTCGGCCCGTGAGGCTACCCGACTAGACTAATGCTTCCTCTTTCTAACACAGTTCCCTTTGCTGCAGAACTGCCAGGTTATCAGAGAATTCACCAGAGGACCTCACCTTCAAATCTCAGTCAAGTCAGAACACAGTCCTGAGATTACGGCTAGACACTCCTCTGCCTTTTCGTGGGCTGATCTTTTTCTGACATTGAAATTCTCATCTCTCTCTGGGTAATAGTAAACTTTGAAAAAAGCCTCCTCGTATCATCTGACCAAAGACGTGTCGCTTCCTCCAAGGCACGAGAAGAGATGAGAGACAAGGCTGCTCCTGGTCATCTGACTTTTGTGAGTCAGCCTGTCCCTAAGCCACCTCCCTCAATGTGGCACCCGAAATGGCAGCTGCCTCTTCTTCCTAAGGACACTGTGCAGGGTGGCACCGAAGCCATTCTTCCCTTGGCACATCGGGAGCATTTTATTTTTGTTCGTTTAGTTTTGATGTGTTTGTTTCCCACTGAAGATCATTTTGGTTGGCAAAAATGGATGTCCATGGAACACAAAAACAGAAAAGGAAATACTCCCTTCTGGGAGTAGCCATAGAGGATGTATCTGGGGGAGGAAAAGACTGAGATTAACACACTGAGTGGATGAGATCTTGGATGAGCTCTTCTGGCCATTGTTATTGTTGTTTTATGTCAAATG
This sequence comes from Cephalopachus bancanus, assembly GCA_027257055.1. Taxonomy (NCBI): domain Eukaryota; kingdom Metazoa; phylum Chordata; class Mammalia; order Primates; family Tarsiidae; genus Cephalopachus; species Cephalopachus bancanus. The sequence goes on along the minus strand of JAPVLO010000382.1, from coordinate 432,291 downwards.
TACTTTTCCATTCTCAATATTGTTTTTACAGAGGGGTAGGAAAGGAGGACATTAAATTTTCCATGGGAAACAAGGGGAGAAAAAGGGTCCTAAGGGACCACTTCCTCCTGCCTCTGGATATCAAGTGTTTGGTGTGGAAGGAAAGAACCCCAGGTTGCCCCTCACTCTGCATATCACACTAGGGCCCGATGTTTTAAATACGGGGCAGTTTTTATGACTAGGAGAAACATCACCAATCAAGCAACGAAAGTAACAGGGACCTGCATGCTCCAGGGGAAAAGCTGTTTCATTTTCCCTAATGTGGGCTGCCATAAATGGGGATTAATATATTTTTTTTTAAAGTCATGTTTATCTGGCGCTGGTATAGATTAGTACAGACTCACATAGGGATGAGGAACTGTGGGCTGGGGAAAGGGGGGGACAGGCACATTATGAGAGAATGAGACAGAGAGGGAGGGAGGACCTACTGGAGAACGAGATTCTCATTAAAATGCTGCCCCTGACCAATTGCTGACTTTGGAAAAATCACATAACCTCCCTGGTCAGTGGCTTCTAGAGTCAAGAGTGGGACCGAGGAGGGGTTGTTGACTCTAATCCTGGCTCCACCGCGCCTTAACTGTGGCCCATAGACCTCACAGATTAGTGTGAGGACTGAAGGTCAGTGCTGACCCAGAGCTATGCCTATTCTTTGTGTAAAATGAAAGGCTTGAGGCTTGGGTCAGGGAAATGGGCTTTGAGTTTCTCTGGCAGAGTCTGAGGACCAGCAACCACGCTAAAGGCAAACAAGCAGCATGGATATTGTTTTTGCAAATGCGGCCAAGGAGAATCTGAATCAATCAATCAATCAATCAATCTCTCTCTCTCTCTCTCTCTCTCTCTCTCACACACACACACACACACACACACACACACACACACACACTTCCACTTTTGCTCCTTCGTGTCCAGGAGAGGGGGAGGATCCGGGCAACATCTGCAAAGACTGAGGCCAGAGACCTGGGCTGTGAAGCAGAGCCCAGGCCACCACGCCCCCAGACTGCAGCTGGTCAAGTGATCGCGCCATGTCCCCTGGGTGAGGACGGAAGCTTCAGCGGCCTTCTGCTTCTGACAAAGGAGGAGTCTTCTGGCAGCCAGAATGTCTTCAAGGGAGTGGTTGCCAAGATAATAACTAGGGTTTGAGAAGAAAATCGAGGTGTGGCCGGGCCCCAGAGGCGCTTGGGCGGGCCCAACAGTAGATGGCGGCAACATGCTTCAACCAGCAAAGCTGCAGTCTCAGGAAGGCAGCAGGCGGGCTGGGAGGGAGGGCAGGCCGCTCAGCCAGAGGCACCCCAGACCCGTTGGGTGGGCTGCGGGCTTCGCTTCTGTTTTCCAGGGCAATGTATTCTTTAGAGGTTTAGAATTGAGGTCCAGCCCCTTGGCAAAGGAAACTCATATCCCCAAAGGTAAAATAGAATCAGAATGGACGCCACCATCTCACATTCTTCAAGCCAGAGCTTTTTCACTCCAGCTTGATTTTCTCCCTCCTTTTTTTTTTTTTTTTTTTTTTTAAGTCAGAGTCTCACTCTGTCGCCCAGGTTGGAGTGCAGTGGCATGCTCTCGACCACCGCAGCCTCAACCTGCTAAGCTCCGGTGTTCCTTCTGCCTCAGCCTTCCAAGTAGCCGGAACTACAGGCGTACACGCTACCGTGACCAGCTAATTTTTTTGATATATTGTAGAGACGAGGTCTCACCACGTTGCCCAGGCTGGTCTTGAACCCCTGGGCTCAAGCAATCCTCTCTCCTCGGCCTCTCCTATATTTTGGCACAAGTTCTAGAATTTCTATCAGATCTACTCTTCTCTCTGTTCCTCCCACCATCTCCGAGTTCAGCAGAGAATCAGCACAGACCCTCAAAGACAGTGCCAGTGGTAAAAACAAAGGGTCTTTCAAAGGTCACTGCCTTTTCCTGTCATACTGCTGAGAAGTCCTATCCAGCAGCGCTAGCCCTGCCTGGCCACCACAGTTGACATCCCCGCACACTCTGCAATGAACCTCTAGCTTTCAGTCCTGGGCCCCACCCTCAGCGCAGGAGTTCCCTCCCTGCCCAAACATATCTTTCAGGAAAGAGAAGCTGCAGGTCTCAGCCTCAGAACTCTTTCATGAGATCAGTGTGGACACACCGGCTTGCCCAGAACTAGTTGTTCCAGAGTAGCAAACATGCTCCAATTCTGTTTCTTCAGAGTCGTTGGTTATTTGGAATGAGAAGTCGAAGTATCAAGGACCTCATTTTGCACTCAGCTCTGATCTGATCTTTTTTTTTTTTTCCTAGTCAGAGTCTCACTGTCATCCAGGCTGGAGTGCAGCGACACGATCATGGCTCACCACAGCTTTCACCTCCTGGACTCAGGCGATCCTTATGCCTCAGTCTCCCGAGTAGCTGGGACTACAGGCATGTGCCACCACACCCAGCTAATATTTTGATTTTTTTTTTGTAAAGACGAGGTCTCGCCATGTTGCCCGGGCTGGTCTCAGACTCCTGGGTTCAGGCAATCTTCTTGCCTTGGTCTCCCAAAGTACTGGGATTACAGGTGTGAGCCACCGTGCCCAGCCTGACCTGACATTTTGAAGGAGGGGAACTTCGGGGCGGTCCCTGCCTTGTTGGAACACTTAAATGGAAACTCAAAAGATACCAAGAATGTATTGACAATACCCAAAAAATCAGATGTAGCCGTAGAAACAAGATATTTCACAAAGGACAAAGAGCAGAATTTTGACCTAAGGACTGTTCAGAAACACTGAGAGTCGATGGTCCCCAAGTAAGAGTGGAAGAATTGAGAGAAGCATCTTTGCCACTTCTTCATTGCTTTTCCCTTCTCCCTGTCTTTCCCTATCCACTTAGCTCTTTCTCCCCCTTCCAAGTCTGTCTTTTAGTCTGTCTCCTCCTCAACACAGGAGTCTGAGGAAACGGTCCCACTTGCTCTCCCTCCCTGTCCTCCTGGAAACTTCCTTTCCTCCTCTCAAATTGTTCCTCATTGGTTCCCATTCACACCTGTTTGCCGCACCCTCACGCTGCAGGGTCTCACTCCTTGAGAATAGGGTGGAGCTTCTTTCCGGGGACCAGCTCAGTTTCTTCCTGAGCCCAGTTGCATTCCTGGTGAATCCCTTACCACTGTCAATGTCTTAATGACTCAGATAGCCTGTCCCTCCTCATCTGAGCTGGCACCCTGTACGTTTAATTAGTCGAATCTTTTCCTTTTCTTCCAGGTGCTGGGTGAATTCCCATGGCTGTCTGACGGTAAGCCTGGTGAACACCAGGCCTAAGGAATCTGAGTGGATGGGAAGAGGAAGCTGCCTGGGTCCTCAAGGCCCCTAGGATCAAGAATCCTTTGCAAAATGCTCATTTCAAGGCAACATGTTGCTCTGCTTCACTTTTCTACCAGTTTTTATGGATTAAACTAGCTGTTAGTGTGAGCCCAAGGGGTTTCTCAAAATAGGAATGGTAGGATCTTAGAATTTCAGAGTCACGGGGAGTCTGAAAGGACCGCCAAGTTCAACTTCCTCAAGCGAGAAAACAAGTGACTTGCTAGCAGTCACAGAGACAAGACAAGACCACTGGCCCTCTGTCTTTCTTTTCAGCCATCTCACATCTACTCCAGGATTCTTGCCATAGTCTCAACCGGTGCCAAAAGGGTTTTCTATTTTAACTACTTTGTTTAAAGAAAGAATTTATGAAACAGGCTCAGGAAATACAAAAACTGCCACAGCCACATAAGGCCAAGGGCATGAACAGCAGAGGAGTCCATTTTATTCCAGAAAAATGCCATTTCTACCACAGGAAATAAAATATTGACTCAAATATCTCGTTAAAAAAGAAGAGAGAGAAGCAGCAATCCCTGCAAGTGCTTGTGTTTTTATGCTTCAATATCAGTGAACCTCCCAGGTAAATTAAGGGAATTGGTTTTACCCAGTCAGGGGACCAGGGACAAAAAGCAGTGTCGGGACATGTGTGTGTTGGGACTGCCGTGTTGGAAATTCAAGTAAACCCATAAATGGAACCATATTTGGGCTTTCTTTACTACTGAATAGCAAGTACAGTCCAAAAATTCAAGGTCATCTGGGCAGAACTGGGAAGAGTATTGGAAAATGGAGGCTTATGATCAGAAAATTCCAGTTCTATACCAGTCAAGGGGTTGATACCCAGATTACCAGTCAACAATTAGAGGCCTGTTCCTATAGTTACCATGACAGATGGTAACAGTGTATAGAGTGGGCTATATGAACTATAGACCAAGTTATGGGACAATCCCTGAAAGACCAAGTTAGAAGCCTATGTTCTGGTGTTGAATTGTTACCTGGTAGGTAATAACACTGGATGTGTCCCTCTACATCTGAGAGTCCCAAATGTGTCTGAGGTTTGGTGTTAGGCAGCTGCATATGCATGTGGTGAGTTAAAGAAGGAACCATATTCATGTGTTTAGAAAATAAAATACTTCAGGATCAAGCCATGTGGGTATGGTTGACTATGTGCATAGTTTCAAAGCTTCAGGAATGCACATTGCTCTTTCTGGGCCTTAGGTGGAAAGAAGGAAGGAAGGAAGGAAGGGAGGGAGGGAGGGAGGGAGGGAGGGAGGAAGGAAGGAAGAAAGGAAGGAAGGAAGGAAGGAAGGAAGGAAGGAAGGAAGGAAGGAAGGAAGGAAACAGAATGCAGTGCAGACCCATCAAGGTATTTATTCTTTAGATATTAAATAAGGGTCAAGTGTTTACAGCATAAGCCGCATTGGGTGGAGCAACAAAAAAACCAGACTAAGACATCTTCTGGGTTGGTTCAAGCCCACAGAACCAGGAAGTTATAGGGAAGCTGATTTTGCTCAGTTAAGGAACTCTAACAATTAGAGCTGTCCCACAAGGGATGAGCACGGAGGTGAATGCTGAGGTTCTGAGCTCCCCCATCTGGAAATGTCAAAATCTGTAGGATGGCCATCCGTCCCAGAGGGTGTACAAATTAGATTTCTGCATTGACAGGAGAATGAATGAACTGCTCTCTAAGACCCTTCCCAAATGTAGAATTCCAGAAATGAAATGAAGGGTAGAATGGAACTGATTTGCCGTGTGCCCTTTCCTGTGGCCACTTTTGGGGCATATACCCCACCGGGTTCTGCAGAGGCTATAGAAAAGCAGTCTTGCCTCATCCATAAGCCTTCCTAGGTCTCTGTCTGTGATCTCTCTCTAGTGATCCTGGTGGGTCTGGCACTACCGGAAGCCCGTGGAACCACCCAGAACAAGCCAAGAGGGTCTACATTCCCAGGGTGATCTCCATGAAGCCCAACCACAAGGTTGGGAACTGGATGGGCCTAACCTGGTGTCCAGGGGAATAAGGAAGGGCTGAGAAAGCCACAGGAAGTCCTTTCCGTGGTATAAGAAGAGATGTCTCTTCTTTCCTCAGTGGTCTGCTCAGTAGTTCTGGGAGGTAGTCAGGTTCTAAGGATGTGATCTGCTCTGGGTTGGCCCTGGGTGGCCTTTTGCCAAATCTCAGGACAGTTTAGTACCCACAAACAATGTAAAATCTGGGGAGCCCTCGGAGCAGGGCCCAGGCAGGACATCCTGCAGCCCCTGGCCCCACCCCCGCAGGCAGCACTCCACCCTTGCCCCATTCTTCAGAGTCTGGGTGAAACTGCATCTGCCTCTGAGGGTGAGAGGCAGCAGGGGGGAAAATAACCCTCCCATTTCAGTATTATCAAAGCTGAAATCCAGAAAAGCCCCCATAGCTGAAAGACTCTCCCACTGCGTCTTGGAGGAAGAGCAGAGAGGGGGAATCAGAAGAGTGCTTTTAAAATTGTCCTCAAGCTTCAGATAATAACATGTAGCACATTTTGTCGAGTATAAAGCTACTGCATAATGTGAAACACTCCACAAATAATGCAATTTGTGATCATTTACACCCCCAGAATTGTTGGTTTTCTATTGGCTGGCTGGTTAGACAGACACTACTTATTAGTTTTAACATGTACAAAACTAAAAAAAGGTATGTATTATTTTCACAGGATACCATCAGTACTGATTTAATAATGGCTTCCTTAATCCACATCCATGTAATCTGGAAATAATAAACATTTGAAGTAAATGTAGGAGTTCCCTTCATCTGGAAAAGTTCTCTTGTACCTACTTAATCATCTGCCCTGGGGGCAGTTGTACAGGGAGTGTTGCCTGTTCAACCGGGACTGATTACATTCAAATCTTCTCTCCCAACGTACTGCACTTCTGAAGGAAAAGCCTAACTTCGTCAGACAAGCTGAATCCTGTCATTCTCCTTGTCTTGTTTATGTGGGGGGGAAAAATACACCGGTATCTGTGTTGAAATGAGCCACACCTCGGTAGACACTCAACCAAAATGCTCACCTAATAAAAACAAAAGCCATTAGAAAAAGCACCCTTCTACGTTTCTCCAGATTTACTTCCTGATTAGCATGGGTGTTTGCATTTATACAACCACATTTTGGGAAAGAATGGAAAGATAATCGTTTCAAAATAATTTCTGTCTTTCACACAGAAAAATCCACATTCACTTTTTAACATTTTGTTTTATCATTTCTGACATGCCATCTTTTCACTCAGCCTTGTCATGTAGCTGTGTCTGGGGTGAAAGCATAAAGCCATTGAACACTTTCTTACAGGAACAGATGAAGTTCCCCTGCCCCACCCTCTCCTCCAAACCCAGCTTCCCTTCTGCCTCCACATCTGGCCAAGAGAAGGCGCATGGAATCCACATCAGCTCCTGCTTCAACCAAATTTCATTTCAAATTTCAACCCCTCCCACATTTTATTTGAAACACCATTTGTTTCTCTCTCTGTCTCTAACGGTTTTCCTTAAACAGACCAATCCCCCTCTCCCCATCCTGTGAGGAGAAAAAAAAAATACTTAAATTTAAGCAGAAGTGAATGGACAGGCAAAAGAGTAGAAAGGACAATGGCAAAAATAAACTGAAAACCAGTTATCCATCCACTATCACCCCCAAAAGCCCAGCAAACAACCAAAAGACAGAGAAACAATTCAAGTCCTGAAGCCACTGGAATTAAAACGGAGGAAACAACATCTGGCAAGTTCCACATGTCAGTTCAAAATTACACAGTGTTTCCTCCATAAAGAAATATCCCGGAGTGTTCCAAAGTCCCTGCTACCTCCACATCTCAGAGCAAGAAAGAACCAGTTAAGGCAAGAACAACTTCAGCCCAGTCTGGCTGATTTCCCCTGACATCTTTTCAAAATACATTTTTCTGAACTTTCTGGAAAAAGTTGTCTCCATATCCACCTTGAGCTAAAAAGTTTCAAGGGCTGGCTTCTTAGAGCATCGTAGAAAAATAGTGAAGAGAAAAGAAAGAGCAAAGCTCAAATGAGGTCAGAAAAAGGAGAGCCGTGGAAAGAAAGGACAAAGTTTGCAGAGCGTCCCCACAGCACTGGGAGCTGTCCTACCTGGAGGGTCCCAGGGACGGTGGCGCTCTGAGTGGCAGGCACTGGCGGCAGCCCTGGTCCGCTCTTCTGGAGGTATGTGACCGCACTGAGGGGAGGGACTTGCCTCCCGAGGTTATAAGTTTCCTGGGGTGTGTGATAGGCGGTTTCTTTTCACTGTGTTTTAAAGGAGTTTCTATGAATCAGTCTGGCTTTAAAAAAAAATTTTTTTGTTGGTAAGCTACGCCCTGCTAAGCTGGCAGTCAGTCAAGAGTGGCTGGGAGTGAGCCATACAATTCAAAGAACCCTGTTGTAGGCTCTCTCTGACTCAGACACACAGACCACAGTGGAAAAAGGAGTGACATTGCTTCAAATGAGTAATAGGAGTCACACAAATAGATCTGTTTACCGAAGCCCATTCCTCCTTACCAAAAAGGAGACTTGGTTACCATGGACATCAGGCAATACACAAGTCTCCAGCTGGGGAGGGGGAGACAAAGGGTCAGTGCCCTGCTAATGAAACCCTAGCTAATCATCACATGCCTATTCTTCCTCTCCCATGAAATGCATCAGACACTGCTCACTGTCAGGAATTATCAGATTTCTTATTTACTTCCCTGCATGACCCTCATGCACTGTCCTGGGGTGGCTGGACAGTGAGGTCCTGGAAGCCAAAGGGGACACACCAAGGGTCCTCGTAACCCTGCCCCTGAATGATAGAGCACTGTTCGAACAGCAGGCCATCCTGGACTTTAATTATGCCCTGTTAATGCCCATATGGACTCTCTGCATTTCAGGAGGAAGTCCTCCAGTTAAGAACTTTGCTCTCTGAGCTCCATGTAATCATCGCCTGGACCTTGTTCCACAAGTGACTTTCTTGAGCTCAGCCAGCAGCAGAGTCATCACAACGACCTCCCTGCATCACCCCTCTCTCACTCAGCACTGGGTGGTGAGAGGCCTGAGAAGTCATGGAATCCCATAGCCAAGGCATTCCACAGGAGACGGCAGGAGCCGTCTTGAACTTGAGTTCAAGCCCACCTCTCCACTTCTTTGCTGTGTGACTTCAGGCAGATCACTTAACCTCTCCATACCTGTTTCCTCTTGCATAAAATTGAGATAGTAGGTACCTATCTCATAGAGTTATGGTAAGAAACACACATAAAGACTTTATAACAGTGCACACAGAGAACACTCGACAAATGTTAGCTACAACGATTATTTTGCTGAAGAAGAAACTCAGGCCCAGAGAGGTGGAATGACTTATTCAAGGAGATACAGTCAGTTCACAGTAGTAGCTTGGATCTCAGTCACCAAACCCAGGCAATTCTATTTCTGTTCTTCCTGTTGCAGCCCAACAACCTGTTTCGAGTCAAAATATGCTTGCCTAGTATGTATTCATTCCTTCAGCCAATACACCCTCTATGCCTACCTTCACTGAGCCCTGTTCAGAGCACTGGGTCACAGAAGTGAACAAGATCCCTGCCACTTGGAGTCTGTATTTCATAAAAGAATTGGGAACAGACAGGTGGCTAGCCACCAAAACGTTAATAAAGGTAGGTGGCAAAATTACGTGTGAATTTCCATTTCTTCTGGTCACATTTCTGTATTTTTCCAAATCTTCTATAATGAACCTATATTACTTTCTTCAAGTAATTGGGATGTGCATAAGTGAATGGTTTTTAGGGGAAAAAATATTTTAACATGGGAAAGTAGATTATATTTTCTGAAGTGGGTGGTAGGGAAAACAGACCCCCCCCCCGCCACACACACACGATTCGATGCCGCATCTTCAAGTCCCTGAGAACTGAATTCTATCCCTGTAAAGGTAAGAAAGTCTAGATTTGTCATTAAAAACTGATGATGAGATAGAAGATTGCATCGGTTTCTCATATATTTCCTCACCTCTCCCCTCATCACTCTATTTGATTTTAAGAATGCCTGTTGCCGGGCTCGGTGGCTCAGCCTGTAATCCTGCGCCTTTGGGAGGCTGAGGTGAGTGGATTGCCTGAGCCCGCTGGTTCGAGACCCGCCTGGGCAGGCGAGACCTCATTTCCACAGTAAATCAAAAAATTAGGCGGGCGTGGTAGCGCGCGCCTGTAATTCCGGCTACTCGGAAGGCTGAGGCGGAAGGATCGTCAAAGCCCAGTAGGTCGAGGCTGCGGTGGCCGGGAGCGGCCACTGCACTCCAGTCTGGGTGACAGAGTGAGACTCCAACTCAAAAAAAAGAATGCCTGTCGGAGAGGAGCCCCACCCAGCAGTGAGTTCAGAGTCCCTGTGATCTCTGAGCAGACTGACTCTGAGGCCCCAGGGAAGGGAGGCTATCTGTTGGTGAAGCCCTGGGAATCCCCACTCCCACCTGTCTGGATGGCCTCCTCTCCCCTACTGGAATCAGCCCCTCTCTCTGGGCTTTCCTTTCCGTGGAGTTGCCTTTCACCTCCGAGACCATCTGCCAGTTTTAAACTCTCTGTTCCCCTCCGCTGTGTAAAGGAGGGCTGGGCTCCAGAGGTAGCATCCTCACATGCTGAGGAGTATGTAGTCGGGTTGCATTTTTAAAGAGAAACCCAGAGCTAGGGAATAATCAGAGGGCTGGCATTCTCCCTTCCCCCTTCCTCCCGGGTTAATAATAATAATAATAATAATAATAATAATAATAATAATAAAGCAGGAACTTTCCTTAAAGTCCTTGGGTAGAGGAATCATTTGGTCCCTCTGGCTTCCAGCATGGCATTTGAGAGAGACACCGGACTGAGGGAGGGGCTCTGAAAACGGAATTCCAAAAGCAGGAGTTCTAGTTTTTCCTCTCCTACTGCCTGGCAGTGGTGGTGAGCAAGCCGTCTGTCTGCCCGCCTGGATTTCAGCCTTGAAGGGAAGAGACGGCAGAGGCTTACTGTTGGGCCCCATAAGTCTCACCTTGCTATGTACTTATGCAAATACTTAGATTTGGAGAGAAAATATTAAATGCTTTGCGTTCTTCACAGACAGACAGACACACACACACACACACACACACACACACACACACACACACACACACGTACGTCAGAGTGCTATATAAAGCGAAGTTGTGTAAATATTTTCAAAAGACAAATGCCAGTCCAGGATTTCTAAAGGTTCATAATTAACCCTTGAAATATCGCTGAGCTCTTATTATAAAACAAAGTTATCAAGTCTGGGAAAGAAAGGGGATCTGTTCTGACCGAATCTCCAGCTTATTGTGCCTCTGGATGTGATTGCAGTGTTAAGTCTGATTCTGTCCATCGCTGTGAACAATTCTAAGACAGCCAAAGGTCCTAGGGCCTAACATCGCACGGGGCTGGGAACACAGCTCCCCTGGTGTTCATCTGGCCTTTCCAAACAATGCCAAGTACTCTGCCTTTCTGCTCCCATCTCCCCCATTTGGAAGGTAGATTAGGCACATTCATTTTCCACATGGGCAAAGAACCGGGCAAAGTTTCATCTGACTTCAGTAAAGCCCCGTGTCCCTCTAGCCCAGAACAGCCATGTTACTCTGGCACAGGAATCAGTTTCTGGCACCAGGCCATGTGGGGCAGATTTTTCAAGTTTGAACTGGTGTAAACACTTCTAATGAATGTGTGGATCGAGGGCCTCTAATGACTAATACAAGGAGAAGTCTCCCAAGGTAGATCAGGCCCCTTACAACCCACAGAAGAGAAAACTCATAAAAGCTTGAACTTGTTTTTGCTCAAACTTAGCTAACCCAAAAGAATGCTCAACTATGCAACATGCTCCCCAAAGCTGTTATATGAACAGGTATGTCAATATTAATATTAGCAAACACTGCTTGAAAGGTAAACAGAGTGGAAAAAAAAATTATACAGTATCTTCCAAAGTCAAATGAATGCTTCTTCCTTGCCACGCCTCTTGGAAATTTGAGAGTGCACTAGAAATTTCATATCCTCCTCTTCCTTTCATTTCTTTCTAAGATGTTCCTCTCCTTATTTCTCTCTCAGGCTGTTTTCTTATGGGTTTTATTGCTTACTTTATTAAACTCCTCACAGTAAAATGTAATTTTCATATAGTTTCACAAAATGAGAAGTCTGTAAAATCTCCGTAGCCTCCCTCTTTGTTGTCTCTTAGCTAGCTGGCCCTGAAACTGCTTCGGAAAGATAAAACTGATGAAATACCAAGAGCCTTCCTAGAATGTGGGCCACTGGCCTGACACTTTTAGCTGAGCAGAGAGGAAAGTCTCACTCACAAAGTGGGCTTGTGGCTATAGGAGAAATGGCTGTGACATCTAAACCTGAGGATAATAAGCCACCCCTACCATGTTGGACAGTTACCAGATTGATACTAAATGCTGCAATTAATTTCTTCAGGCGGTTGTGATATGCGTGGCTGTTCAAAATGGCTGACAAAAAAGATCTCCCGATCCATGTCCACTGTAGATATGACTTCATAGCCAGAAAAGGACAACAAGCAAACAAACAAGAAACAATTGGGAACAAAATAAAAACTGAAGAGATCCTGTCTTTCTCTTACCAATACCAAGTGCAATACTAGAAGATGGATAGTAAAGGTATATTCAATAAATGGTTTTCTTTTGGTCTTTGTGTTTCTGGAGTATTGTTCCTGCTGCTTAATGAACCATTTCAGGTAAAGAACTGAATATTCCTAAGTAATTAAAGTATGATGATCCCTCCCTTTGTATACAGGTCCAGTAAGAAGATGCTGGCTACAAAGCAACTATTCAATTAAAATCTTGTACATTTAATCAATGAAGGTCTAATACCCAAGTAAAAGGATCTCATGTTCTCCTTCAAGATTTTTCCCTCAGACTCAGATGTGAGTCAGAGTATCCCTCTAGTTAAGCCCCCACAGCTGTGGGAAGAGCAGTTAGTACATGTCTTTAAATTTGCACAAGAAAAAATTGTCATAGAAGGGGTCACAAAGCCAAGCCATCCAGTCTACGGATCTTAAAACACATTCTCCATTGGGACTGTGTGGTCAGCAAAATACACAATACGTGCTAGAAGTGATTTTTGAGACTAAGTTAACACTTTCAAAGACATGAGTCATTTCTTGGTGAAAAAAATTAAAAAAAAACAAACACCAAGTAAAATGACTTGATTATTCAGACCCACTGGAAAATAGGATATTCTTTCTGGTTAAATTTTAGAATAGCAGGTCAATTTTTTTTTATATGACAGGACAAAACAAGAACTGTTTCAACCCTTTGAGACACACACATACACACAAGTTGGCATTTGCCATTCCAAACACAGATGCCAGACCAGTCTCTCCTTTCTAGAAGAATGTGAAAGGAGGCAGAATCCATGGCCACAAGATTCACAGCCATTCCTCCCTACACGGCTGGATAAACTCTTGACAAACATACACAGCTCCCTTTTCTAGACTCTATACTGATCATCTGCTTTGGTTAACACACTATGTCTTCAGCCAAATTACAGTGCTAGCTAATGTGATCGATTCTGTTTCTTATTTCTAGTTATAACTTCACTATAGTCATGCTTGCCTGTGGCTATGCCCGATCATCTAAATTAGAGTTGAGGGTTCATAAATCTCCTCTGCCACACATTTGTGACTACTTTTAGGGTTGTTGCAGTCACACAGGGTGAAGCCTACCATTCTATCATTTCCAATTTTTACTCTTCAAAAAAGACTTTATCTTAAAGTTCTGGGACATCTTCACCTACCCCTTGTTCTAACAACTTCCATGCCCTCCATAATGCCCTTCTCCTGCATTGTGTGCTGGGCAGCACTTGCCTATTATAGAAAGGAAGGGACCAGAAACCAACTGAATGTGAAAAATTCATTCCCACCATTCTGTGAAGCTCTGAAACTGCATACAGGGATCCATAACCAAAAAAAGAGGATGTCCTTTTACTCTTTGATTTCTGATTATTAAAAAAGATACGTGATCTTTGAAAAAATTTCCAACAAAGCATGAAAATGTAGATAAGAAGGTTAAAATTATCCAAAACCCCTATATCATAAACATTCTTTCATAAATATATATGTATATATGAGGGGGACCCAAAAAAATACGCTTATCTTTTGGAGGGTGGATCTACTTTATAGTATAGGTTTCCCCCACTAAGTAAGTGTTCTAGGAACCCATAGACATCAATGTACTGGCTAGCATTGTTGTCAGAGGATGCATTCAGTTTCAGTGAGGGGTATTTTGGGGGGGTTGGTTTTTTTAGATTCTTTCAACATGCTTGCAACATGAAACACCCATTTCATAATGGGTGATTTACCAGTGCACCTGTCCACACTGTGCAGAGTGTTCTGCAGTTTTTGACCAAAAACCGCATGACCCTCATGCCCCCGCCCCATTGACACCATCTCACCCTGAGCAAATTTTTGTTTGTTTCCCCAGGTAAAAAAATCCTCAAAGGAAAACGTTTTGCTAATATGAAAGAGGTGAAACAAAAGCAGCAGAAGCACTAAAAGGCATCAAAATTGACAAGTTCAAGAACAGTTTTGAGCAGTGGAAAAAGTGTCTCAGGTATAGTGCATCAGACAAAGAGTACCTCGAAGGTGACTGAAGTTTAAACATGTAAGAACAAATACACAATTTTTTGTAAATAAATTCCTGGGTTTTTTGGGTCCTCCTTGTGCATAAATTTTTTTTTTTTTTTTTTTTTTTTGAGTTGGAGTCTCACTCTGTCGCCCAGACTGAAGTGCAGTGGCTGCTCCCGGCCACCGCAGCCCCGACCTGCTGGGCCCCGGTGATCCTTCTGCCTCAGCCTTCCAAGTAGCTGGAACTACAGGCGCGTGCTACCACGCCTGGCTAATTTTTTATTTATTGTGAGATGAGGTCTCGCCAAGTTGCCCAGGCGGGTCTCGAACCCGCAGGCTCAGGCAATCCACTCACCTCAGCCTCCCAAAGTGCGGGATTACAGGCTGAGCCACCGAGCCCAGCAACAATATAAAATTTTACCCAGGATAATGTGCATACTGCATTGACAGCTGCCGTTATTACATAACAAAAGCTTATATGTCCCTCTAGCTAAGCCCCTTAGCATCCCCTGTCAATACATATCTACATCATTTTTTGGAATGACTAGATATTTTCTTAAGTGCATGTACCATAAAGTATTTAAACAATTTCCTATTAGTGAATAATGAATATTTATGCTGCTTTAATTTTTGCTACTATAAACAATACCATGGTGAAACTTCTTGCACATAACATAGTTGTACCTATAATGACATATTTGTCATCTTACTAAATATTCTGTGTCCTGTTCTTTGGACTGGCATATGGTACTGATCACATCATTCGACAGTGTGTAATCTTAGGAAACTTACCTGTTTGGATCTCAGTCTCTTCCACTCTGGATCTCAGTTTCTTCCGGGGGGTCATTTCTCATGATCTTGAGAGTCCCTTCTAGTATGAACATTTTATGGTCACTTTCCCAATTCTAAAAACTCATGCAGTGAGTGTATAAATGGATGCCAGCCATCTCTCTCTGGACTCCTTCCTTCTCTTTACATCATGAGCAATGATTGACAGTTCACACTTTTATCCTTATGATCTTTCATCTGAGAACATGAAGCCAAATGGGACTGTCTAACCCTAAAGATACAGGGCTGAGTGGTTGCCAGGAGTGTGAGCTTTAATTCTTTTTTCGTTTTTTTTTCTTTTGAGTTGGAGTCACTCTGTCGCCCAGACTGGAGTGCAGTGGCACGCTCCCGGCCACCACAGCCTCGACTTGTAGGGCTCCGGCAATCCTCCTGCCTCAGCCTTCCAAATAGCCAGGACTACAGGCACACGCTACCACGCCCGGCTAATTTTCAATTTGTTGTAGAGATGAGGTCTTGCCAAGTTGCCTGGGCAGGTCTCGATCCTGTGGGCTCAGGAAATCCACTTGCCTCAGCCTCCCAAAGTGCTGGGATTATAGGCTGATTTTTTGTTTCTGCCTAAATCACCATGGACTACTCCATCAGCATTGTCAGTGTCAACCCACTCATTTTACAAAATTTGGCATTATTTTACCCTCATTTTATGCCTTGATTCCCATGGCTCAGATGTGGCCCTAATCAGTCTCTAGTCAGAGCTTTCAGAGGGGCAGTAGGAGGTGTGCTAGTGAATTGTCCCCACTGAGTTTATGGTTCCTTATACCCTGATTCAGTGGGGTTCCCTCAGCACACTGGGTGTACCAACATGGACAAATCTGTGCTGGTAGAGCTCCTGCCAAGGAATTTCCAGCCTTAGCTCAGAAGCAATAAAATGCAAGGTCCATGCTAGCTAGTGGCAAGGTGACAGCTGCATAGATTCCTCAGCCCAGTGTTGACTGATTGATGGGTAGGGCAGGGAGTGGCTAACTGGGCACTGGCTGTTGGACTGTCCTCTGCCACAGAGGGAGAGCCCTTGGAGCAGCCCTGAGGATTCAGGTCCAGATTAATGTGGGCTCTAGGAGAGAGGTTGGCTAAAAATAATAATAAATAATAATACTCATGACAACAGTAAAAACCTTATGGACACACACTGTTCGTATTTCAACTTTTTGTATTTTAACCTTACTGGGAGGGTAAAACTGAGACTCAGAGAAGCCTGATCAAGGTCACGTACCTTTTAAGGAACAGCATCTAGGTTTCTTAAAGTTTTTGCCTGTTTGATTGCTGTAACTTTCTTTCCTCTACACTGGTTGCCTTTTCTTGGTTTCTGGAAGCTATTGAGGATCTGCTATAGATCCAGGTGGTCCAAACGAGAGAACTTCCAGGTTTGAGAGGTGGTTTTTAAACTACTTTGGTTGGAAGCTATCCAAATCAGAGCTTCCTAGACTCTCACAGAGTAGCTATTGACTCCAAGAGATCCCTGCACACGTGTTCTCTGAGTGGAGCGCTCACTTAGCCCAAATGATTCTGGCAATGACCTCTGGGTTCCTTACCCCAGGTTATCTTTGCAGACAAAGTACCTGGTCAGAACCAACCTCCCTAAGGAAGTTTTCTCGAGTATCCTGCTCTACCAAATTCACATTGGAACTTGCTCCAGCCTGAGTTGCAGGCACCTTTTGGGTCTATCTGAAGACGTTCTCCCAGAGAGGACTCTTAGTTAAGGATAAAAAATAAAAGACCATACAAGATCTATGACAGAAGGTATACATTTGAAGAGGTCAATGGGAGAGATGAAGGGTCTGATTTAAGGATACAGTCAAATTATCTTCTCCAAAGAGAATATAAATGGTTTTCAAAGTATGTAGAGAACAGTGATATTTAGAACTTGGGCAAAGTATTTAAGGTTCTAACTGAAACAGTAGAGCTCCAAGGAATAAGATGGAGAGTCTCAGACCATGGCGAGCATAGCCCCAGTTGAAAGGGGGCAGGAGGGAACGGTCTCTTGGCTGGGATGGGGCTTCACATCTGTGCACATGCCAAAGGTGCAACACAGAAATAAATGAGAGCCAAATCATTTAGGCTGCAGGAAAGGAAGGCTGTCTGCGGGTAGGAGTCCTTCTCTATTCACTGACATATCACAAACACATAGAACAGTGCCTAGGCTGTTACACGGCAGATACCCGATAAACATGTGTGAGACGAATGCCTAGATTTGAAAAAAGAATGTGCAGAAACCTCAGGAAGGAGGTAGAGGGATTAACTGCAGTGTTTTCCTCATAGTTAATCTACCATACAACAGCAACAATAATAATAATACATGAAAGAAAGCAGATCATTCTCCATAACAGCAATGAGTAAACTAAACAAACAAGCCCAGGTTCACCTTACAAATATTGCAACACCTAAGATGAATGATGAGTGGGCGGGGACCTGGGAAAGACGTGGACAATGGCGGTAACACCAGCATGTGCTATACTCACGGCCATGTACACATGTCTGACCAGGGTTTTAAGAGAGGATACAGGAACTCATGACTATGAGAAAGGAATGTGCTGTATGAGTGAGCAAGCTCTCTGGACTCTTAAATGTTGCAAAACTAAAAGCATCACAGAGTGATGGTATCAGACCACAGAGCTAGCTGGGCTGAAACCAAGACTCAGCTCAACAAACCCAAAATCCAATGCATAGCCTTCCCTCTGTCACCTGCACTTCTCCAGTATTCCTTCCAGAAGAGCCTTCCCTAACAACCCACTCTCCAAGTCAAGAGCACAAGCTCTTCCTACATGCCTCCAAATCTCTCTGTGCTTAGCCTTCACCAGACCTCCTCACTGGATTCCAAGCTCCTTCACAGCAAGGTAGCATTCCTTGTAGTATCTCAGGTCTTAAAGAAATATTTTGAATATACTAGGAACTCAATAAATAACTGTCCAAAAATTCAACAGATTAATGGCTCCATCATCCACCAGGTCAACCTAGACTTGCCTCCCCCTCCCACTTGCTATGTCCAAAGTCACCAAGTACTATTTAATCTACTTAAAATATATCTCAGGCCTGATGCCTTCTCTTCATCCCTTCTGCATGGCCTTTGCAGGTCTCCTTCCTCTGTCTAGACTGCTACGGTGCGCTCCTGACATTGGGCTCCTTGCCTCTGAGCCTTCTCAAATTTTAATCCATTCTCCATACCAGAGGTAACAATCTAGCAGCCCACACACATAATTTGTTTGGTTCTGAAAGTGTTCTTAAAGAATAGGCTGGGCTCGGTGGCTAAGCCTGTAATCCCAGCACTTTGGGAAGCCAAGGCAAGTGGATTGCCTGAGCCCGCGGGCTCGAGACCAGCCCAGCAACTTGGCGAGACCTCTTCTCTACAATAAATCAAAAATTAGCCAGGAGTGGTAGCGCACGCCTGTAGTTTCAACTACTTGGAAAGCTGAGGCGGAAGGATGGTCGGAGCCCAGCAGGGTGATCCTGGGGTAGCTGTGAGCGTGCCACTGCACTCCAGCTTGGGTGACGGAGTGAGACTCCAAAAAATAATAATAATAAAATAATCTGAATTAGCTCCCTATATCTTACTATCAGAAAATTTCAAATGAGTTTCTAATATTTTAAAAAATCTGAGGGATTGGATGAAAGAGACTTTATTCCCACATGACTGCAGTCAGCTGGAAGGAGTTGGAGGTTTCGGCAGGGACATCCTCTCCTCCCTGCTTGGCCTGCTTCCTTCATGGGTCTCATGGGCCTGACCCCAGCAGACATTGATGCCTGTGGCTTTTGCTCTGTTCTGTCATCAGAGCATCTGTATGAAACACAGATCTGATCAAATTGGATCACTGTCTAACCTTGCTGGGAATTTAAAATCACGCAAGGCCCATCGCACACTGTACACTCCCCTTTCAAATCTATGTCGTCCTCCCGCCTGGCACCCACCCTGCACTGTGTGCAAGCCAGGTACCTCTGCACCTCTGAGGCTTTCTTTGCTCGAGCTCTGTTTTCCAGCTCGAGCACCCGGCCCCGTGCTGTAGTGGTTGAGAGAATGAGCCGGAATCAGGCTGTCTAAGTGCAAATCCTCTCTAAGCCTTCATTTCCTCGTCTAGAAGATAGGATACTACTAGTTGATACCTTATAGGGTTCTAGGGAGTAGCTGATAATTAATATTCTTAAAGTTCTTAAAACAGGGCCTGGCGCATAGCAAGGACTTAACCGGTGATGTTGTTGTTGTTGTCCCTGCCCTTCTTTCCCTGAAGAAATGCTGTCCTACCTCCACAGCCAGTCCAAATGTCATCTTCTGTGTGAAGTTTTCCCCCATCCCTCGGCCTCACCCTAGGCAGAATGAGTAATCGTTCCCCATGAGCCAGATGGTTCTGTCCACACCTCTAGGATGTCACTTACCACCCTCTTTCACCTTTAGCTCCACCATGGCTATCCTTTTGTGCGACAAGGGCTGAGTCAGACACCTCTGAACACTTCGTAGATCCTCAGTAGATCCTTACAGTTTCTTGAATGAGTTGAATTGGATGTGGAAGTAGAAACAGCCAGAGAGTCAAATGATTTTTTTCCCGGAGTTCTGTGCACCAAAGATTGTCGTGCGACACCATTTGCCACCTGAGCACAGTCACGGAAAAACAATAAAATGGCAAAGCATAAATACAGAGCATTAAGACCAAGCCACATCACTTCATTATAAGACTTTTGCTTCTCTGAGTCTCAGTTTTCTCATCTGTAATATGGGGATAATAATGCCTTTTCCACCTCACTGAAATATATGAAGATTCAATGAAGGAAATATAGGTGAACACATTTTGAAAACTACAAAATCTTCTTTTCAGTGCCTGGCACAACCTTTGACTCTATTTTTTTTTAATTTATTTGAGTTGGGGTCTCACTCTGGAGTGCGGTGGCATGATCATGGCACACCACAGTCTTGAACTCCTGGACCTGGGTGATCGTCACCCCTCAGCCTTTTGAGTAGTTGGGACTACAGGCACACGCCACTACGCCTGGCTAATTTGGGTTATTATTATTATTTTTTGTAGAGACGAGGCCTCACTATTTTGCCTAGGCTGGTCTCAAACTCCTGGTCTCAAGCAATCCTCTTGCCTTGGCCTCCCAAAGTGCTGGGATTACAAGACTGAGTCACCGCACCCAGTGTGATCCCTATTTAATTATGAGAATTGGAGGGCATAAAAATGAATTTCTTAAAGGACCTGGATTACTAACATAGTTATAAAGTGTGGGTGTGGGTGAAAAAGGGACAGATTAACTCCTATCCAAAACAAATACCAAACACCCAAGATGGGGCTTCAATGAGAATGTGGGGCTGAGTTTTAGTCCTCAGCTTTGTCACTTTGAAGACTCTGGGCACATTTTTAATGTTTATATTTTATAGATTTAGGAGTCACAAATGCAGCTTTATTACATGCATATTTTGCATAGTGGTGAAGTCTGGGCTTTTTGTGCAGCCATCACCCATTAAGTAATTTCTCATCCTTCACTCCCCTCTCATGCTTCTTCCTTTCCGGGTCTCCCATGGCTATTATTCCACTCTCTGTGACCGACTCTGGGCAAGTTCTTAACCTTTCTGAGCTTCAATTTCTTCATCTATAAAATGAAGACAATCAAATCTATCCCAGAAAGTTGATAGGAAAATGAACTGACATGACATACATAGAAATGTGTGTGTGTGTGTGTGTGTGTGTGTGTGTGTGTGTGTGTGTTTATTGTAGAACCAGAGTCTCAGCCTCAAGCATTTCTCCTACCTTGGCTTCCCAAAGCATTAGGATTATAGACGTGAACCACGTGCCAGGCCCATGTGTAGAAACCTTGAACAGTGCCTGCCACTGAGGCTCCCAAACAATGTTATAGGCTATAAGTTATAACCAATAGGCACTAGCTATAAAAACAATAAAAATACAAACCTGCACTCATATGACATGTCCTAGTTGTTTCCACTGTTCTCCAAGCAGCTCTCCAAATCTACCATGTCTCTTCTCCATGGAAAGCTGTTCGATGGCACCCCATTGCCTTTAGGATACAGACTCATTGCTTGGCTGGCTTGTAAGACCTTTTCCGGTCTAACTGTGCCCATCTCTCCAGGCCTGTGCCTCATCAACCCCTCACCCTCTGTCCCCTGCCCTATGTCCTAGCCAAACAGACCTCTCTCTGTGCCTGAGCCTGAAACCTCCAAGTCTTTGATGCCCTGAAGTGATGAAATACCCTTCTCCCTGGCCTGCCCTTCTTTGCTTGGCCTGGTCTTCAAGAGTCAGCCTGGGCATCAACATCTCCAGGAAGACACCCTCAGCCCCAGGGTGAATTTGGTGTCCCTCCTGGGAGCTCCTCCAGTCTCTGAGCACACCTACCTTTGTACCCATCCCAAGGAAACACCAATATTCACTTACTTGTTTGTCTCCCTTCCCATTAGATGGCAGGACCAGAAAGGAAGGGATGATCTTTCATCTCTGAATCCTCACCAAAGACCAGCCATGGCTAAGCATAGTTGGTGTTCTCTTGTTTTTATTGAAAAAAAATAGATTTATAAGTGAATGGAAGAATGTGAAAATGTATTGGCTGTAACATTAAGGTACTATAAATAGGTCAGTCTATCCTCTTTTACAGACACAAACAAGATAAAAATTAAGCAATGATGGATGCTAGGGCCGTATAGCATTGTGTTTGAGCTCATAGACGGGGATGAGGCAGAGCTTGAGTCTGAACATTGGCCCTACTACTTACTAGTTGAGAGGCTGGGGCAGATAACATAACCTCGCTAAGGTTCGGTTTGCGCCCTTGCGAAGCAAGCATAATAAGAGTACATGTATTATAAAATTTTTATGAGAATAAGATGAGATAATGCATGTAAAACATGGTGCCTAGCATGTAATAAGTGTTTAATAAACATTAAAAATAGATTAAGGGTTAAGAAGTCCTAGTTACTGCCCTGGTGATCAATGAATCAGCAAGTATTTGAATGCCTGTTTATTAGACCTGTGGGAATCCAAGAGAAGCCCAGTCACCATCTTGATACAGAATCTAGATTGTGCGTGAGAGGTGCTGTGTAGAGAGTCACAAAAATGTTTGTCCCTTGTGCTGAAAGGAAGACCAGGGCTCAGGGATGAGCACACCCGTTGCAAAGTGACTTAAACCCTCAAGAATCCACATGTGGAATTTGCAGCCGGTCCTGGTTTCCCTCCTACCTGGAGTGCCAGCCTCTGACACACCCCATGGACTCCTCCTCAGCTCTGAAACACTCGCTCTCTCTTGAGCCCCATGCTTCACTCCCCAGCCTTCCAAGTGCCTTCCAGCCTTCCTGACTCACCTGCTAGAAGATTCCCTCAGGCCTCATCCAAGCCAGTTTTAAAGGCCTGAAACTTCTCACAGTTTCACAGTCAGGTTTATCAGGTTTTTTATCATATGGCTTTTGAGCTCTCACATGGGCGAACTGTCAAGATCAATAAGAGAGGAGAAGAGATAATGCATGAGGAGATGGCTGAGCCAGTGCTGGCTCTCCCCAGGTCCCATCCTGAGTGACACTGCCCAGAGAAGGACTGATGGAGAGTTTATTCTGTGATGCTTGTGAACCAGCACAAAGTAGGAAGGTTCCAGAAGCTCAGGTTCCCATGGCAGATGCCTGGTTTAGATCTATACTTCTGGGTCAGCCCCGCCCACCTTCTCCCTGCCTCTTCTTCTCCTCTTCCCCAGGAGTCTCCCTAAGGCCCTCAAAGTGCTTCACCCTAGCAGCTCCAGGTTGAAGTGCACGATCCAATCACCCCTCCCATGGTGGGTAGACAAGGGTGCATCTCTTAACCTCTCTTTGTTCCTGATTTACTCACCCCAGGCTGAGAGTTCTACAGTGAAATACAAGTTTAACTGATGTTAGCACCCCTCAGACTTGTGACAGGATTTCACAACAACTGGATGCTCATCATTCTATTTCACATAGCGATGTGATATCATGATAATGATAATAATAGGTATGACTTGCTGAGCTCTTAATACGTGACTTATAACAACCCTGTAAAAAAAAAAAAGGAGTATTCTCAGTTTAGAGATGAGGAAACTAGCATGTCAGGTCACAGGGTTAGGAAGTGACTGAGCAACACTTGACCCCATGTCCCTCTGGCTGAGGGCAGAACCACTGCCCTTCCACCCAGGCCACCTCCCCAGTAGACACCCCCACCACTGTGCTGCCTGCCAGTCTCCGAGGACACGACGGGGACTAGCAGACATCCCTGGGAAAGTTCCAGAGGCTGATGCATCCATTCAAAGGGTATAATTAGGCAATAGAATTGTTTTTCTTGAAAGTATATATGGAACATAGAGAAAAGCAAACTGAATTTTACAGAATTTCAGGGTCCTGATATCAATTTTGTCCCTCTCGCTCCTTCTTCGGACTAGATCAAACTTTTTTGACCTTCAGGGGTTAGATGTAGCCTCACCTCCTACACGAGTTCCTCTGCCTATTCACTGATCTCTCCTTGACTACAATACTTGTCCAGTCTGGACCTTGTATCTTTCATGCTTTTACTTGAATGCCACCTTTTAGGGAAGAACTTTTCTGGTCACTTAATCTAAAATTGCAACCCCTCCCCATTATGTCCTATTCCCTTGGCTACTTTAATTTTCTCCTCAGCACTTATGCTAGCATAATGCATATATCCTATTCTAGTTACCACCTGCCTCCCCCGACTAACGAATCAATTCCTTGACAGCAGACATTCCTTTCTTTTCTTTTTTTTTTTTTGGAGTTGGAGTCTCACTCTGTTGCCCAGGCTGAAGTGCAGTGGCACACTCACGGCCACCCCAGTGTCGACCTGCTGGGCTCAGGTGATCCTTCCACCTCAGTCTTCCAAGTAACAGGAACTATAGGTGTGTGCTACCATGCCCAGCTAATCTCTTATTTTATTTTATTGTAGAGACGAGGTCTCTCCAAGTTGCCCAGGCTGGTCTCAAACCCACTGGCTCAGGCAATCTACTCACCTTGGTCTTCCCAAGTGCTGGGATTACAGGCTGAGCCACCGAGCCCAGCCAAGGCAGGCATTTCTTTAAGATTATTTTTTTCTCCATTGCATCCCTCAGAGCATTGTCTGTTAGGTGCTCAGGTCTTGTTGGTTGAATGTTTGGCATGTTTGTCTCCAGTCCACCTCAGCTGAGTTAGGTCTCTCTCCTTAGCAAAACTATAAAGTCCTCAAGGTAGTAAACAAATCACATATTTCTTCTATACCTCCAAGACACTTTGGGAGGTGCCAGGCATGGCAAAGTTATTTTTAAAATCCATTTTCCCTGCTGGGAATGGTGACTGACGCCTGTCACCCCAGCACTTTGCAACTCAGCAAGACTTCCTCTCTACAATGGATCAAAAAATTTAGCCGGGCATGGTGAATGTGCCTGTAGTTCCAGCTACTTGAAAGGCTGAGGTGGGAGGATCACCTGATCCCAGCAGGTGGAGGCTGCAGTAGTCGTGAGTGTGACTCCGACTCAAAAAAAAAAGAACCAATTGCCTGATTAACAAATTAAGTAACATTGCATTATTGAGGACCAAACGTCATATATCAAGGGAAGCAGGTCTTCTCATCATCGTGAATTTACTGCTGCTTTGGAGGATTTTAATGTTATGGCAGGCAGTGGCATAAAGCGCTTCATGGTAAAAACTGATTTCTCTTTTATTCCACAAGATTACCTGTTGGTGAACCCCATGTACCTTCCCAAATCACTTTTTTCTTCTCCTACTCTTAGAGGCCCATTGAATCCCCTCTGTACCTGTCACTCAGACAATTCCCCATGCTGAGTGGCACTAAGCGTACCCTACACATTCTCGTACAGGCCAGAGCCACGTAAGGATGCACATTTCCTAGGCCATGGCAGTAGTGAGTGGCTCAGACAGTCGAGAGGTTCTGCCCACCACCTTGCCCTCCCAAGCCAGAGTGGGCATGTGCCAACTGCACTGCACACAGCTTGTGCCAAGAGATCGTGGATTTCCACAGTGACCTCACCTGCAGCGTGCATGTGTGTGCACGTGTGTGCACACATGCCTGTGTGTGGTGAGCCGGTTCTGCCTGATTCCCCACCCTCCTGAGCTGGTCTGGCTCCCCAGGGACACCCCGGTGTCGAAATCCTGCGGGAGGGACCAGCTCGACCCGATAGAAGTCTCAGGGTTCCAGTAGAGGATTAGCTCCCTCTGTCTCCACCCAAATCAGGCCACAAGCTGCAGCGGTTAGACAATGAAATCATCTTTTCTTCTGGTTTTGGTGGTTACTATTTTTAACTGCGTTGAATGCCCAGGAAGAACCTGAGGGGAAGGTAACCAGAGCAGCAAAGACCGATTTCCTGGCAGGGGAGCCCACAGCCCTGGGATCTTTTCCTGTTTGCTAGAGGAAAGCTGTATTTGTGTGGAGGGGGAGAGCTGTTATTCCCTTACAGTTTTAAGGTTTTGCAACACTTTAATGAACAACAAAAAAGAAATCTTCAGCTCTGCCCAGGCTCAGTCCTCATGGCAATTAGGTTTTCTGTTGGGTTAAGGGGGGAGGGGAGCCGGAGGGAGCAAAAGACGAGGAAGAACAGAACGGAAAAGAAGTAAGCTTTAGTGGAACAGGATGTACTTAAAATTCTCCCTGCCTGCTATCCATCCAAAAACTGGCCTCTGCATGGGTGTAGGAGGCCACTGCGACTTCATACATATTTATAGCATTTGGCAGATCTGTGGAGCACAACTCTTTAACAATGTATTTTAAATGAAGCTAAATGAAATGCGTTCCCAGCCCCCAGGAAAGGATCTTATTTATTTATTTATTGGACAAATATAATGTGGAGAGATGGTGCTGGCAGAAGCAAAACGGATTATCGTAGTGTGGGAGGTGATATTAGTCTGGGCGTGAGACCGATGACCCACACCAGAAAGGGACATTGGAAAAGATCCAGTCACCCCAGCTAGCCTGACTGTCCCCAGATCTCAGAGTCCCCCAGAGTAGGGTGTAACCCCAGGACCCTGCCAATCCTCTGCCCTCCATATTTCCCAACAACTTTTAGAAAACCCCATTCTCCCCATCCACGTTAGTCCAGTGCAAAGGAACTGGCTGCCTACCCAAGGACAGGAGCTCATCAGGGGTGAAGTGTTCTGAAATCAGAATGCAAAAGTTAAAATTCCCAAACCGGTGCTCTGTGTCTTCTGACTCCCCGTTATACTGCAGTTCTGTGTCTGAAACCTACAACATATGTCTGCTATTTTCTAAATAAAATATAGACTAATTGAACCCAATTAGCGTCACCCTATTGGCCCAAATATATGTCTACAAGTACAACTTCACTGACTTCTCTGGGCTTTGGTTTTCTCATTTGTAAAATTAGGATATTGAACAAAGGACTCTCCCTTCCAGCTCAAAAATTCCAAAATGCAACAAAAACACATTCAACAACACTCCTCCAATCCCATAGCCGTTTCTTTAGTGAGCACTACTAATTGCTCCTCTGCCTCACTCCCGTTTTCAGGTCTTTCTTTTCCTTCCAAAGGTATCAGCTTTTAAGTTGCTCAATGCTAGACTATTAGAGCTGGCTATTGATGGACTTCTTTGGTTTCCATTGTTTTGTTTTATTTTTATTTTTATTTTTTGAGTTGGAGTCTCACTCTGTCGCCCAGGCTGGAGTGCGATGGAACACTCACGGCCACCCCGCGTTGACCTGCTGGGCTCGAGTGATCCTTCCACTTCAGCCCTCCAAGTAGCTGGAACTACAGGCACGCACTACTACACTCGGCTAATTTTTTTTTAATTGTAGAGACAAGGTCTCATCAAGTTGCCCGGGCTGGTCTTGAACCCACGGGCTCAGGCAATCCACTTGTGCTGAGATTACAGGCTGAGCCACCGAGCCAGGCAGGTTTCCATTGTTTTGATGCTAACTGATACCAAATGCAGCTGCTCAGAACAGCTAGGTTCAAAGACCATTTCATATCAGGTTCAGAACCTGAACATAGCTCCTTATTTCCCACCCACCACCTCATCAGCACCTGGTACTGCTACAGCTTAACACAACCCTGTGGCTCCAGTCATGTTCATTCTCTATTTAGTCCTTCACTCCCCTGAAGACTCCTGCGCCTCCACCTGAACAACAGTATTTTTATATGACTTCCCCTTCTCTCTGAACCAGGCTTGTCCAGCACTCCTTCCAACCTCACCCTGACTATACTGCCAGAAGATTGATACCCATTCCTTTACCACTCCCTTCATGCTCTTTCCCACCCTACCTTGGGTCAAAGTCTCACTCTTGTCACCCAGGCTGGAGCGCAATGGCATGATCATGGCTCATCACATCCTTGACCTCCTGGGCTCAGGCGATCCTCTGGCCTTAGTCTCCTGAGAAGCTGGGACTACAGGTGCGTGCTACCACGCCCGGCTAACTTTTGACTTTTTGTAGACATGGGGGTCTCACTATGTTACCCAGGCTGGTCTCAAACTCCCAAAGGGCTGGGATTATAGGTGTGAGCCACTGTGCCCAGCCTTTTCATGCTGTTTTCTTTGCCATTCTGATGCTCTTTTCCATGTCATTCTTTGGTGACTTCACGCTTATTTATTAACCCCTAAGGCAACATGCAAAATTGTGCCTGTTCTTTCTTCCACACTAGTGAAAGGTTGAAATGTCACAACCCCAGCATCCTCTCCTTGGCGACAAGTACAGTACCTGGCATATTGATGCCCAAAGGATGATTATTAATAATGAAGGGACTTAATTATTTGCAAATAATTCAACAGCAACTGGACCTGCTCCATCCTATGCCAGTATTCAGTGCTCACTACATGTGCCCATTGCAGTAGGTATATATATATTGCAGGCTAGGAGAGAACACTAGGCTTGTATGCCAAACCCATGGCTTGGCTATGGGCCGGGTGGGAGAAGACTGAGCTCACCAGCTTCTGCTGGTGACTTATTCTTCAACTAGTGACCGCTCTTGGTTTTTATGCTCATCTCTGCAAATTAGGAGTAAAGTGACTAGGCCAAGAGACCCTATAATGAAAGACTCTCTACAGAGGTGTCATTTTATTTTTGTAAATATGACAGTCTCTGTAGGGTCAACCAGTAAGGCGATTAGTACATCATGATAAAGATTCCTAGATGTTTGCTCATATTTCCTGAGCAAGCATTACAGTCAACATAAGGAACAAGAGGTCTTGGTTTCCTTTCCCTAAAAACACTCCCATCATAGGCAAAAAACAAAAAACAGTCCAAGAGAAGGAGCCTGGAAAGGATGTCACCTTTTCTTCTTTATAGTTAATAAAGAATGGAAAGGCACTTTCTTAAACATTTGTTTTGAGGGCTCAGAATTTAAACTTTTTCCTCTGCAGTCTTTCTGAATTCAATCATCTTTTCGATAACATATGAATACTTTCCTCTGCATCTTCCTGAAATGCTGTTTCTTGCGACAAGTCTTCAGAATTACACTGGTGACTTTCAGCTTTAAGGCTTCTGTCAGAGGACTTGCATGATGCCCTCAGAACTGTCTGCAGAATTTCAGGAGCACAGCAAAGGTATCAGTGGTCACTGTTAGAAAAAAATGGCGCTGCTGGTGCCTCATGTTACTGTTAGTACTGCCTCGAATGATAGGTTGAGGATATAAACATCCAATCAATCATGTGTCTGCTCTATGCTTGCATAGGCTTGGGCTCTGGTGGCCAAGAAAGGCTACTGCTCTTCAAGGTATCAGGGATAGGGAATATGCACGAGAAAACCAACTTGAGGGGAAAGAGTTCATATTTTCTTTTAGCAAAAATGCTATTTATTATAAACTCTGCAATGAAGATCTACACTTTCAAGTTTGATTTTTAAAAAAATGAGGATCATGGCCGGGTATGGTGGCTCAAGCCTATAATCCTAGCACTTTGGGAGGCCAAGGCAAGAAGGATTGCCCGAGTCCAGGAGTTCGAGACCAGCTGGGCAATTGGGTGAGACCACATCTCTACAATAACTTAAAAAAAAATTAGCCAGGCCTGTAGTTCCAGCTACTTGGAAGGCTGAGGCAGAAGGATCACCTGAGCCCAGCGGGTCGAGGCTGAGGTGGCCGTGAGCGTGCCACTGCACCCCAGCCTGGGTGATGGAGTGAGACTCCAACTCAAAAAAAAAAAATTAGGATCAAGTCCTCAGCCCTGCTGTATCCCTGCTCACTCTGATTCCTCCAACTCTTCATTTTGTCACTCAGAGCCTTCAGTTAAAGATCCTGCCTCTCCATGAGCAGGGTCACGAACCAGGAAGGAATCTCTTCAGTCAGATTCAGCTGCAGGGTTAAATCAGTACACCAAATTAAAAGGGTGGTGGCAGGTTTACACACCTATGGCAAGAATTGTTCTGAAGGAAACATCTCATTCGTCATTTCAAGTCTTCCCCTCGGCGTAGAGGGGGTGATTTTCAACCTTCCAGCTATGACACTCTTTTCTCTTTCCTTTCACTTCATTACACCACCTAAGAGACACTATTACTTGTATTCATAAAATGAATCTAAATAGATTGATCTGGGCACTTGAGAATTTCTTGAAATCACAGGGGTCCTGTTGGGATAACCTGACCCAGAGCAGGAAGTCCATGGAGCAGAGAGACTTTGAAGGCAGACCAGGTTTAATCTGATTTTTAGTTGCAGGACCTTGGGTGAGGCATTCAGACGTTCTGAGCCTCAGTTTTCTCATACAAAAATGGAGAACACCATCTAGTTGATTAGGTTATTATTAACAATAAATGTGATACATATAAGTAAGTTACTTGGCCCCTAGGCACTCAAAAAATGGCAGATTTAATCTAGTATATGAATATTTGGCTTGGCACGGTAACTCATGCTTGTAATCCGGGCACTTTGGAAAACTGAGGCAGAGGATTGCTTGGGGTCAGGAGTTCAAGACCAGTCTGGGCAACATAGCAAGACCCCATCTATACAAAAAAATTGTGAAAATAAAGAAAAATAATTAATAATAGAGGAATAGGTGCCATTGCATACAAGGGAATTAAAAAAACCTGAAAGATTAAAAGAGTTATTCCTGAGGCATTTTCTTTAGCTTAGGTCACCAAAAGATTAGGATTAACATGTGCAGAAGGGTAGAGCTAAGCATAACAGACAGGTGAAAAAAAAATAGAGAACAAGTCAACAGAAGGAAACATTCCAAAGACAAAGGCTGAGTCCAAAGACAAGGGCTGGGTTTCTGAGCTTGAGTCACTGCTGAGGATTCATGGGCTGGAGAGCACGTGGCTGGGATCCCCTCTCAGGCAGGAATTCTTCCGGCAAGGTCCTGGGTCACAACAGGAGAAACGCCAGTCCCCTTCAGCCTGGACAGTTATGCTCATACCAGGGACTCAGGTAGACCAAAAAGCCATCTTTCCTGACTCTGGGCTATGAGGCATGAGAAAAGCCCACAACTAAGAGACAGAGAACCTTTAGAATCTTGGCGCTTGAGTAAAACGACACAGCATTTGGGGACTAGGTAGCCTAACTGTAGCTACGGGTTCTCTGGAATCTTTAAAAAATAATGATGAATACAACCAATTTACAAGAACAAAATAATATACCCTAGCTGTCACGACACATGTCAACACGTAGAAGTCTATCTAATTCAGAGGCATGAAATACACTAAGTTTTTTATTTAAAGCCCGAATAAAATGTATTCATTTTCTAAACCACACACTGAACTAAACCCAACTTATTTTCCTAAGCCTTAAATCAATTCAAAATGGGTTTAAGTATAAAAAATGTGAAGATGTACCACCTGGAAAGTCATAACAGAATCAAACTTTTGAAACTGAATTGGGTCCTCATTAGAATATCAAAATATGCTTAGAATTAAATTTAAAACAAATCACAGTTTGAGAACTCAATCCTAAATAGATTAAAACCAAAAGGAAAACACTGCTCAAAGAAATCAAAGATGACACAAACAAGTGAAAAAATATCCCATGCTCATGGATTGGAAGAATCAACATTGTGAAGATGACCATCTTACCTAAGGCAATCTACAGATTTAATGCAATACCCATCAAATTACCAGCAACATTCTTCTCAGACCTAGAAAAAAACAACACAGGAATTCATATAGAAACACAAAGGACCAAGAATAGCCAGAACAATCCTCAGCAAAAAAAACAAAACAGGTGGTATCACATTACCAGACTTCAAACTTTACTATAAAGCTACAATCATCAAAACAGCTTGGTATTGGTACAGGAACCAGCATATAGATCAATGGAATAGAATTGAGATTCCAGAAGCAAAACCTCAATTTCTCAACCAACTCATCTTCGACAAAGCCTCCACCACCTACCACTGGAGAGAGGAGAACCTATTCAGTAAATGGTGCTGGGAAAACTGGCTGACCACATGCAGAAGATTGAAACAGGATCCCTATCTATCCCCATACACAAAAATTAACTCTAAATGGATCAGAGACCTAAATGTAAAACCTCAAACAATAAGAACCTTAGAAAATGAAGGACATACCCTCATGAAAATTGGAACTGGCATCCAGTTCCTGAACAAAACCCGAAACCTACCGGCCATAAGAGATAAGATAGACAAGCGGGACCTCATTAAACTGACAAGCTTCTGCAAAGCCAAAGAAACCATCAAGAGAGCAGGGAGACAGCCTACAGACTGGGAAAAAGTATTTGCCAACTCCAGGTCTGACAAAGGCTTAACATCTTGGATCTACAAGGAACACAAACGTGCTGAAAAGAAAAAAACAACCTCATTATAAAATGGACAAAAGATATGAACAGACACTTCTCAAAGGAAGACATCCGAGCGGCCAACAGACACGTGAAGAAATGTTCAACCTCACTAATCATCAGGGAGATGCAAATCAAAAACCACACTGAGATACCTCCTAACTCCAGTCAGAATGGCAATTATCAATAACTTAAAAAATAACAGTTGCTGGAGAGGGTGTGGTGAAAAGGGAACACTTCTACACTGTTGGTGGGAGTGCAAACTAGTGTAACCTCTGTGGAAAACAGTATGGCGATTCCTAAAAGCTCTAAATATTGACCTCCCATATGACCCTGCAATCCCCCTACTGGGAACATACCCTGAAGAACTCAAATCACTCTATAAAAAAAATACCTGAACACGTATGTTTATCGCAGCGTTGTTCACAATAGCAAGAACCTGGAAGCAACCATGCTGCCCATCAGAAGAGGACTGGATTTAAAAAATGTGGTACATATACACGATGGAATACTACACAGCCATAAAAAAGAACAAAATCATGAATTTTGCAGCAACCTAGATAGAACTAGAGTCTATAATACTGAGTGACAGCCGGGCTCGGTGGCTCAGCCTGTAATCCCGCGCCTTTGGGAGGCTGAGGTGAGTGGATTGCCTGAGCCCGCGGGTTCGAGACCCGCCTGGGCAGCGAGACCTCATCTCTACAATAAATCAAAAAATCAGCCGGGCGTGGTAGTGCATGCCTGTAATTCCAGCTACTCGGAAGGCTGAGGCGGAAGGATCGCCGGAGCCCAGCAGGTCGAGGCTGCAGTGGCCGGGAGCGGCCACTGCACTCCAGTCTGGGCGATAGAGTGAGACTCCAACTCAAAAAAACAAAAAAAAAAAAAACAAAAAAACAAATACTGAGTGACCTCTCACAGAAACAAAGATCTGAGTATCACATGTTCTTACTCATATAGTGGACCTTGAACATCAAATGTAATACTATAAGAAAATGACTTACAGTGGTGGGAAACTATGGGTGGGGGAGGGAGATGGGATTAACGGTAGTAAATATCTGTCTGGGGATGGGGAGACACCTCTTATCAACAAGGGTGCCTGAACGAAGCATATTTGTATACCTAACCCTTAACTATACCCCACAATATCATAATCAAAAATATTTATTAAAATTTTTTTTTAAAAAAGGAAATAAAGAATACATAGTCACTGATGATGATGATGATGACGACGACGACAACATCATATTTCCTGATACTTGTTTCCCAGAGTAATGACATATATCAGACAAATATCTGCTCAGGGTGGATGGTCCTGGGCTTCACTCTATAATGATCGCAATACCTTCCAACTGAAAAATTTACTTTCAGACTGGTATGGCCTTTAAGAAATGTATTGGGTTAAGGGAGAATTAGGCCCTATGTAGAAAAACAAAAGACAGTTAATTAACTTTTTAAACTTAGTAGTTAACAGTTATATATTAACATATTAACCAGGGATTATGCCAGTGTGTGTGTGTGTGTGTGTGTGTGTGTGTGTGTGTGTGTGTGTGTGTGTGGTGTGTGTGTGTGTGTGTGTGTGTGTGAGAGAGAGAGAGAAACAGAGAGACGATCAGTATGTAGACATTGTTACACGTGCACATGTTTTAATCATAGAAATAATTAGCAACATAAATTTACCTGCTTTGCTGGAATATATTCTTTAGATCCTAGGAACCCTTAGAGTGAAATGAGAAGGTGGAACCCTACCAGTTGGACCGGTGCAGAGTGAGTTATTTGTGTTGCTTAAAAATATAGGGGTTAGAAGGAGTCAAAATCACACTTCAGAGTGACATGGAAATGCTGATCTGGGGACAGACTCTAAATGGAAGAGGGAAATTTGGGAAAGTGGGGAGGCGGGTGGGTGTGTGCCTAGAGCAGTTATTTAGCAGGTCTTCCTGGAGAAGGTGGAGACGCTGGTAGAGGAAAATAAAAGGTTTAATTCCATGCAGCCAAGAGTTGGACTTGACAGCGACTCAGATTTTTAGAGATGTGACAAACCAAGAGGACTTGGCCACAAGACCTCAGTTTTCTGTGGTTTCAGATTTACTCATCTGAGAAACATGGGACCTCCGAGGCATTGCAAAGAAACAACGCGGTGATCCCCAAGAGAATGAGTTGCTGTTTCAGAAGCTGAAGAAAGAAAGGGCTGTGTGATTCCTGGCTCCTTCTCCTTCCGCATTCTGGGCTCAGTTCCACGCTTCCCTGAGTAAGTCTCAAAGCCTGTCCTGCTTGCTCTGCTGTCTTCATAGTTTTCAACTGGGAGGCTCCTCTAAGGGACTGGGTCAGATCCACGCAGGTCTAAGAAGGATGAATTCCCGCAAACACAATGCCTTCTGAGTTTTCTGTTCAACAGCACAGTTTGAGGCATGGCCTCATGCATACTATAATACATCTTTAAAATATCAGCCCCTGTGGGAATGATTCCTTTAAGTTCGTCTAGCCCCACCATGAAGAGTTTGACTTGGATTCCATTTCTCTTCCTCTTGTCCTACTTTCCCCTGTGGCTGAGAGAAGTTTTTCCATTTCATTTTGCAGACATGTGAGGCATCTCACCCCCCCACACACGCACACCATCACTCCCACCCCACTCGCCACACATCTGGAAGAGCAATGTTCACATCTGGAGACCATTCTCATCTGGAAGATGTCTTTCGACATTCTTTTCTTTGAAACTCAATCCATGTAACCTCTTGTTCAAAGGGGCCTCTGAACTACTGGAATCATTTGCAGAGACTCAGGAAAAAGTCCTTAGTTTCATCCCTACGTGGTGGAATTTATGACTCAAACCAAACTCAACATTATGTTTCTGATTGGTTTGTTTGGCTTTTTTTTTTTTTTTTTTTTAGTAGTGACTTTTTT
Source organism: Cephalopachus bancanus (assembly GCA_027257055.1). Taxonomy (NCBI): domain Eukaryota; kingdom Metazoa; phylum Chordata; class Mammalia; order Primates; family Tarsiidae; genus Cephalopachus; species Cephalopachus bancanus. The sequence continues at coordinate 397,967 of JAPVLO010000382.1, read as the reverse complement.
GAGCTTCATATTTAAAAGGACTGGAAGTTCTAGACTAGGTCACATACGAAAGGAAAGTGGGGTGCAAAATGTTCAGCAATCGCAAGTGTGAGTCCACTTAGTAGCTCTGTAGCCTTGAACAAGCAAGGTTACTTCTTTCATCAATAAAATTGGGATTCATTGTTTAAACGAAATAAGAATCCCTGCTTTGTTAGGAGTGTGCGAGTGTAAGGTGAGATAACATATGTGAACTTGCCTTGTCTCATACCTGTGAAGATAAGGAGAGATGGAGAAAGGGGAAAGAGTATGCGTTAGGAGGAGACAGTCTCTGAATTTGTACACACCCCTCTCTGTAAAACCATGAAAGATCCAAGGTTATGACTCCATGAAGCCCCACTGAGCAGGGGAAAGTCAGAAATGTCTAGAATACATGACCAAGTCAATAATATTTGATAGTGGTTCTTAAATCAAACGTGAATACAAATTACCTGGCCATTTTGATAAAATGCAGCCTCTGGTTCAGTGGTCTGGGTTGGGGCCAAGGTCTGCGTCTCTCACAAGCTCTCATAGGGTGTCCGTGCTGCTAGTCCCCAGAGCATATTTAGTACTAGAAAAATAGACCCCCAACTCAAAAACTTTAACCTCTATTAGCAAGTGAATTTGTCATTTTGCTGTGTCAACTCTAATTCTCAAATATAGCCAGTGGAGGGAGAGGTGTGGAAGGAAATGAAATTCACATTCCTGAAATGCACAAAGGCCAATTCAGCTCCACCTTTACCCTCTCCTGCCGGAAGGCAGGAACCACGCAGACTCTTGGGTGTGAAGGGAAAACTCACTGCCCTACTTTACCCCATTCCCTGCCTGCCTCCATGTATTTCCCCAGCAGCATCAGGTTTACACCTAGTGGAGAGAATGCCACAGCTACGGATGGGTGCCTTTGACCTTCAGTGAGTTGCCCAATCCCCAGCCAGGCTGCTGGGAGAGGAAGAAGCACAGCCACTACTTCAGTGGGGAACGACTGCCAGGTCTCTTGCCCCTGAGCTGTGTTGCCTGGCAACCAGAGGGCAAGAGACAGGGAGGGATGGAAGTAGGTAAGGAGGCAGGGAGGAAATGAGGGTGAGGGAGGCAGCAACTGAGGGCTTCTACTCACACCCAGCTGGGGTGGAATGTTAGTAAGCCTCAAAGGGAGGGTGTCAGTGGGTGTGAACCTAGAAAGCAGGAGGCCAGAGCATAAAAACATTCACTTTTTCCATTTTATGATTTTAAAATACTAATAATAAAAGGAGAAAAAAAATTCTATTCCGTAGATGAATTGGCAGGGCAGAAGGAAAAAACTGAAAAACTACTTATAAAAAACAAGGGAATCATAAAAGGGTGTGGAAGGGGGTGGGGAGAGGTTGCTAAAAAGCCTGTGCTAAAAACTAAGACATGCTTTGAAAAGTGGCCAAAAAACAGTTTATAGGAGGGTCTAAAAAGCTGAAGTGACACGCAGTCCAAGCAGGGGCTCCGGATGACTCCTGAATGGAAGATAGGGGGAAGGTGATTCCCTGTGGCCCACCTGCTGCCACCCACCCGGCACTGTCATTGTCTTCCTGGGCAAGGGCCACCCCAGCTCGTGGGAGGGTGCTGGATTGCCAGCCACAATCCAGGGAGGCAGCAAACGTGGCGGAAGAGCTTTGCTTCAGGTAGCAGATACAGAGCTTCAGTTTCTAGACAGGTGGAAAGCCTTAATTCGGACTCTGGAGATTCTCTTAGGTTTGTTGCAACCGCTGCTGGTCTGGCCTTCCTGCTTCCTGTCGTTCCCACACTCCAAATCCTACTTCTTTTTGCCGTGAGGATGATCTTTCTGAAACACATTTGGAGTCACGCTGCTCAAAACTTTTTTCATAGTTCCTTGTTGCCAACAGAGGAAATTCCAGACTTCTTAGCATGGCATTCGATGCTTTCCACAGCCTTGCCCTAGCCTACTTTTCCAGAATCATCTCCAGCTCCTCCCCCTACCTCAAAACAGCCATCGTGGAGTCCGGCTATTAAACCACACAGTTCCCCACCAGGCCATGAACTCTTCTGTTCCTTTGTGCATTGCTGTAATCCCCCATTTGGCTAACCTTCCAAACAAGCCCTATTTACTTTTTTAGAAGATATGCAAATTTAATACATGCACATGATTTTTTTTTTCCAAGTGCAGAGGATTTAAAATGCAAAGCAAGCCGGCTCGGTGGCTCAGCCTGTAATCCAACACCTTTGGGAGGCTGAGGTGAGTGGATTGCCTGAGCCCAGGGGTTCGAGACCCACCTGGGCAACTTGGCGAGACCTCATCTCCACAATAAATAAAAAAATTAGCCAGATGTGGTAGCGCGTGCCTGTAGTTCCAGCTACTTGGAAGGCCGAGGTGGAAGAATGGGCGGCGCCCAGCAGGTCGAGGCTGCGGTGGCCGGGAGCAGCCACTGCACTCCAGTCTGGGCGACAGGGTGAGACTCCAACTCAAAAAAAATAAATAAATAAAATAAAATAAAATGCAAAGCAACAGTCTCTTGTCTTGCTCTTCCCTTTCCCCTTCCCCTTGGCCACACCCTCTTTCACTCTCTGAATTTTCTCTCCAGTTGGTTACCTTCATTTCTCTAGAAACTATTTCTTGATTTCTATAAAGCTATTTCTCAATGTAGCAATTTTATACAGCATTATTTACATTCCAACTCTAATAAGTGAGTATTTAGCACACATGGAACATACCACCATTTTCATTTTCCTAGTGGAAACCTTGAATAACTTTAAGAGGGGTTTCCAGGAGGAAGCCCTCTATAATAAGAGGTAAGAGATCAGGCTCCGAAGCCAGACTGGCTGGATCCGGATCACTGTGATCTTGGTCAGCTGATTTAACATCTCTGTGTTTACATGTCTTCAGAAACATCTGAGGCTACAAATTAGTGTTTCCTTCATCTGTAAAATCTGTACTGCTCTCTCTCTAGACTGGCAGCAAAGCTATGAACCTGCCTTTCTCTTCACTACTGTTCTAGGTTGAATAGATACTGCTTCCAGAATTCCAGAATATATTGCTTCCTCTGATTTACTCTGTTCCCACATTTTGCAGGAGTGTGTTCTCAAATGACTTCCAAAAAACCCCCGAGAAAGGCATGTAGAACATAAACTTCTGACTCCTCATCTGTCTGGAAATGTCTTCTCTCTACCTTCAAAAAAAATTTTTTTTTTTTTTTGAGTTGGAGTCTCACTCTGTCGCCCAGACTGGAGTGCAATGGCCGCTCCCGGCCACCACAGCCTCAACCTGCTGGGCTCTGGCGATCCTTCCACCTCAGCCTTCCAATTAGCTGGAACTACAGGCGCGCACTACCACACCCGGCTCATTTTGATCTATTGTAGAGATGAGGTCTCGCCACGTTGCCCAGGCAGGTCTCGAACCCGCGGGCTCAGGCAATCCACTCACCTCAGCCTCCCAAAGGCGCGGGATTACAGGCTGAGCCACCGAACCCGGTTTACCTTCAAAATTTATAGATACTTTTGTTGAGTATAGCAAATTCTAGTTGAAAATGATTTTCTTTCATAGTTTAAAGTAGTTAAAAACTGTGTTCCACCAACTTGTGTTGCTGTTAGAAGTCTTTGATGCCCATTTATTTGTAGGTTAGCATTATTTTCTCTCCATTTCTCTCTCTTGAAAAACATTTAAGAGCTCTCTTTTTATTAGTGTGCTGAATTTTATAATGTTCCATTTGCTAACTTTTATTTACTGTAGTGAATACTCAGAGACTCCATCTTTCTTAAATTTTGTATCCCCCAACTCTGGGGAATTATCTTGTGATGTTTCTCTGTAACTCCCTCCCATGTATTTTTCTCCTTAGTCTCTTTTTGGATCTCCTAATCAGATGTTGATTTCCTGGGTTGTTCAGTGTTACCTTTTTGTTTTTTTGTTTTTTTGTTTTTTTTTGCTCTCTGTCTTTTTTGTTTTACTTTTCCTCTATTTCATCCTCCAACTTTTTAATTATTGTTTTCATAGCATCCTCTTCTTTTAATTGATGTGATATCTTCATAAATGTGTCCTTGGAGATAAATTAGAGTTTATTTCAAGCTCCTTATGCATTCTGAGTTAACTCTTATTTTCCTTTGGAGTTCATTTCTCTTTTTCCCAATCTCATTTCATAGCTTTTTCAAATACCTACCGACTGGCAGAACTAGTAGAACTGACTGTGAACTCCAAGGACACCCACCAGCCTTGCAGACTATAGAGCTCCATTTCAGGGTGAGTAGGAATGGAGCCTGGTGCCAGGTTAGCTTCCACCTCAGGTTGTTCAGTTTCCTTAGCAAGGAGCAATCAATCCTTCTCCATGTCCTCAGAGTGAGGAAGCGGAGAGTTTCTCTGAGCCCCCATCTCACTCTTGCCCCCCATCAAATCTAGAGATCTGTATCCTCTAAATTTAAAGTTTTGCACCCTACCAGGCTTCTGCAGGAAAAGTCGGTCCATGCCAGCACCCCCCCACCCCGCACACCTTCACTGCCCCTCGCCCTGCCCACCCCACCCACCCCAACAGTAATCGGTCCTCTTTTGACTCCTGCAATCCATGCAGCACCGCACCACACAGCCACTGAAGTCCCTCTCCACGTCCTCTTTTTTTTTGAGTTGGAGTCTCACTCTGTCGCCCAGACTGGAGTGCAGTGGCCGCTCCCGGCCACCGCAGCCTCGACCTGCTGGGCTCCGGCGATCCTTCCGCCTCAGCCTTCCGAGTAGCTGGAATTACAGGCATGCGCTACCACACCCAGCTAATTTTTTGATTTACTGTAGAGATGAGGTCTCGCCAAGTTGCCCACATGGGTCTCGAACCCGTGAGCTCAGGCAATCCACTCACCTCAGCCTCCCAAAGTGGGCCTTACAGGCTGAGCCACCGAGCCCAGCTCACGTTCTCTTAATTGTTGGAAATCTATGCCATTTTTATTCCTCTAATGTCATGTCAAGAGGGCTCAAAGGGTAAAGAAAATAAATGTGTGTTTCAAGAAACAAAAATACAAATAACGATGCTGAAAGTTTTCAGAGAGAAGGTACAGAGCCCATGGGGGAAAAAAAAAGTCAGGAATCTTTAATACTGATACTAGACGTTGGGCAATAGAATAATTTTCTCAGAGTTGAAAGACAAACCTTCAACCTGGAATTTTAACTTCATTTAAACTGTCTTTAAATGTAGGGGCAAACTGGTGAGATCACAGGCACATATAAGTATAAAACCTCAGCCGGGCTCGGTGGCTCAGCCTGTAATCTCGCGCCTTGGGAGGTGAGTGGATTGCCTGAGCCCACGGGTTTGAGACCCACCTGGGCAACTTGGCGAGACCTCATCTCTACAATAAACCAAAAATTAGCCGGGCGTGGTAGCGCACGCCTGTAGTTCCAGCTACTCGGAAGGCTGAGGCGGAAGGATCGCCGGAGCCTGGCAGGTCGAGGCTGCGGTGGCCGGGAGCGGCCACTGCACTCCAGGCTGGGTGACAGAGTGAGACTCCAACTCAAAAAAAAAAAAAAAGTGTAAAACCTCTTTCAGTATTATCATGGAAGAAGTACTCCAAGAAGACGAGAAATAAATTCAAGGGAATATTATGAAACTTATGTTAATTAAGAATAAACAAAGATATATCATATACCTTTTAATTTTTTCCTTAAAAAAAAAAAGAAACAAAAATGAAAGCTAAGATATGGGATAGAGAAGTAGAAGAATTTCTATCAATACAACAGATGCTCCCCAAAAAGACAAAAAAAAAAATAATGAGAAGGGGAGAATACTTACAGAAATAAATATCATTTCTTAGAATTTAAAAAAAGAAAAGACTTCAATGGAAAAGACGTATGGAGTTTATTTATACAACATACATGGAGGGGGTGCCTACACTTAGATGTAGTGAATTTATAAAGTGTCAATATTGGCAGAAGAAGAAACTGAAAACTTGCATAAATAGCCATTATAGAAATTGAAATAGTAATCACGTTATGAAGCTAGTAGGTATAATCTTGCTTCCAAAACTGGATAATAACTATATACCAGAAAAAATTATAGTATCCACATACATAGATGATCATATATCTAACATGTACAAGAAACTCCTACAAATCAACATACAAAAAGATTGGAAACCCAAAAGAAGAGTGGACAAAACATGTAATACACAGTTTAAAGAATGGATGCCAAATAAGAGATAAGATATGTAACCTTCTCAGAAATTGGAAAAATACAAAGTTAAAAATAGCGATGTACTACTTTATACACACCCAGTATACAAAGCTTAGAGAGCCAGGTATGACCATGGGCTGGAGACTTTTTTTTTTTTTTTGAGTTGGAGTCTCACTCTGTCGCCCAGACTGGAGTGCAGTGGCCGCTCCCGGCCACCGCAGCCTCGACCTGCTGGGCTCCGGCGATCCTTCCGCCTCAGCCTTCCAAGGAGCTGGAATTACAGGCACGCGCTACCACGCCCGGCTCATTTTTTATTTATTGTAGAGATGAGGTCTCGCCAAGTTGCCCAGGAGGGTCTCGAACCCGCGGGCTCAGGCAATCCACTCACCTCAGCCTCCCAAAAGCATGGGATTACAGGCTGAGCCACCGAGCCGGGCTTGGGCTGGAGACTTTTGAGGAAACAGGCTTGTTTATGCATTGCTGGAGAAGTGTTAAGCTAGTATGGCCATTCTGGAGAGCAACCAGGCAATATTTAGTAAAATGAAGTATTCATATTCCTATGGTCAGAGTTCCCCAGGCTGTCATGTGCCCAGAGAAGCTCTTGCCAGGGTCCATAGGGACACATGCACAGGGTACCAGTTCCATCATTCGAGCGCCATGTGTGGGTCAGGGATTGGGGTGGGGTGCGGAATAAGGAAAGCAGGGTGCAGAAGAGGATTGGGAGTGAAGATTCGGGATGAAAAAGAAAAGGTAAATAACCTAAATGAAACTAGAATGTGACCTTGAATAGCCTGCTCACGGCAGGGTGGCTGAGAAATGCATTTTACTTGGCACTCTGCATCTGAGGTCCCACAAAACAAAAATCGCCACACACAAGCTTTTATTGACCACCTGATATCCAATGCTGGGTCAAGGCGCTGGTGGTAGAAAAATGAATGAGCAGCTCTGCCAGGCTGCTTCACTTGGCTTTGACCGAGGAGGAGAGCTGTGGAGTGGATGTGACCTCCCAACAGATTCCTTCCCCTCGCCTCTCCATTCATCCAGCCTAATGGGAAAAAAAGAGAAGGCTCCGCCCTCTATAAATAAACCCTCCCTGGTCCTCAGTAATCTCTGGGCTTAGTTCATCCCATTTCCCACCCAAACATCACTTCCTTCCACAGAGCCCTTGTGGAGCGGGTTCCTCAATCCCCGAGTAATCCCTCCCGGCTGCACCCTGGAGTCAAACAGGATCAGTATCAGCATTTGTCAACTCACAGGAGCATCACTGAGGCCATCATATGGGCCTTGACCTGTGTGTGGAAGGAGGCCTAAGGAACCAGGTGTGTTTTCTGGGGAAAAGAAATTGTTCTAGCATCAATAACTAACATCTGACCCTCCTAGGTAATCAAACTGAGCACCTAGATAAAGAAACCCAACCTCACACAGATAAGGACCGGAAATCAGCTTGTTCAAGTGACGCAGAAATTGAGAGAAGGTAACACAAAGGTGAACTCTAGGAGCTGGTGAAGTCAGAGGGACAGATTTTAATGGAAATTTTGCTGGCCCCTTTTTTTTTCTGGCACACACCTGTACCAGACATCTCTTTTAGGACCAAATCCTCTGTTTTTCCATTTCCCCTAGGATCCTATTCCATAGATCCCGCCTCACCTGGTTCCCAGGTTCAGAGACACACACTCCACCAATCTCTTTGGAACTGCTTGGACAGGGGACCCTCAATCCTGGACTTCTCAAGTCTTCATTCAGACCACAAAATGGTCCTAAGCCCTTTCCAACTCGTTTTTCCGAATAGCTAGTCAATATGCCATACTCATTAAGCACTGGATCCTGAAATAGACTGAATACTTTCAAAACAGCGTGTTGACAAGAACAAATATATGAGACAATAAACACTGAGCTTGTGTGTTCTGATCTCTTCTATAGAAAGAAGGGACTCAATAGTGAAAGATTTCTAAAGGCAGTTGATTTAAAATCCAGTTTGAAAAGTCAGAGGCTATAGATTGGCAGAGAAGAGAAAATAAACTTGGAATTAGTATCTTTTCTTAAGGTTAGGTGGATTTTCCACTGTGTCTACCAGAGTAAGAGGAATTATGCTTAAACGTGGCAGGGTGAATTCAGGTTAGCACAAAAAATATTTTTGGTGATGAGGTGGTTAAATTCCAAACTATTTCATTAAAGGAAGCATTTAAAACATAAATTTTTTTTTCTGCCTCAGATGACTTTGGCTTACTTCTGTTGGAGACAGGAGATGGAATACAGAAGCTGTGCAAACGTCATCTGAAAATGGCAATTCTATGGCTATAAGATAATTATGCTCACAAAAAAAGGTTCATTGCAGCCCATATAACAACAAACTATTGCTTAACCCCAGACCCTCCCAGGGAGCCACTGCAAAGTCCTTTCTCACCTCTTCTCCCTGGTTCCCATACTCTGACAGGCAGGAACCAGAAAGGGCCTGAGTCACCAGGTCACGTGACTGAAAGTGCACACGGGGCCTCTCTCCACACTTGGCACAGCCACATGAAACCAAAATCACTGGTGCTCTGCAAGCTGAGGAGCACTAAGCTGTTACAGGCTGTGTCAAGAAACAACCCAAGGCTTCTGTCCAGCCGTTGGAGCTTTAATTTAGCCCTCGTCTCCGTTTTCCTTAGAAAAGGATATTTGTAATGGTTCATTCTCTGTGCCCAGCTGCTGTTCAGGTATGAGGTTAGTCAGTCAGTTAGTTAAATGGTTAGTTAATTAGTTGGCTAGCTGGTTGGCTGGTTAATTGGTTGGTTTGTTCATTGGCTAGTTGGTTGGTTAGTTAGCTACTTTTGCAAATAGCACAAGGGCATACACCACCCCTAAGAAAATGATATTCTTTTTTTTTTTTTTTTTGAGTTGGAGTCTCACTTAGTCACCCAGACTAGATGTTCTTTAATAGAATTAACTTTGTTATGAAAGGGGGGAGGTAGGGAGGTAGGGTGAGAGTTGAAAAATGACCTATTGGATGTCATGTTCACTATTTGGGTGGCCAGTTCAATAGAAGTCGAAACTCACCATCATGCAATATACCTATGCAACAAAACCTGTGCATATTCTTCCTGAATTTAGAATAAAATAAAATAAAATTTTAGGGGAAAAAATGATGCTCTTTCACAGACCCATGAATGATTTCACTGCTCCTGCAGAAAAGCAAGGCTTGAACCAGAGGTCCCCAAGAAGAAACTGTTCCCTTCCCACCCTAATGATTTCCATTTTTAAAAAAATCTTGGGCACACCTCATCAACAAGGGTACCTGCATGATCAATGTTTGTATACCTAACCCTGAATTGTACCCCACATCTTTATAATAAATAAATAAATTTTTTTTAAAAATCTTGGACTCAGAGAGGCTATTCAAATCAGTCATTTTCCAGGAAAGAAAGCCCAAGCCCAGAAAAATGAAATGCCTTGCCTAGGGTCACACATCTGGTCAGTGTCCTATGGGGTGTCCACAGGACACTGCACACATCTGAGGTGAAGGTAAAGGAAGCAAGCTGTTTCTCTCTTGCATTTCAAGCAATAAGTTCTGATTAAGATTGGTAAATATAATCTTAGACGTTTTTCCTTCTTGTCCACGTTCAACTACCACCACCATCACCAAACACTCCTACATTGCCTGCACTGCTTCTATTTCATAAGATTTTCCATCTAGCTGAAGTGGGGATAGCTTCCTGACCCATACATGGAGATGGCTGTCCTCGATGAGCTCAGGCTGCAAGGCTAACATGGGTCATGGTGTTCTCATCTCCCAAACCCCGGAGCCTACCTCCTCACCATCAAAGTGGATCAGTCAGATGTAGACAACGTAGGGTGTTCCAAAGAGCCTGGGCTTTCAGATCAAAAGGTCGAGATATGTATCAGCTACATGGCCTCACTCAAGGCGTTAAATGATTGGCATCTGTAAATTGTGGACAGCAACACCATGGTGCCGTGGAATGAAATGAGATCATAATTTGGGAAAGCCCTTTGGAAACTGCTATGAAAGGAAATGGAAAGGATTCTCATGACTGGCTTCAGGCTGCCCTAGTCTTGACTGTGCAGTAGAGTTCACAGCCCAGAGGAAGGGTGTCCCTAGCTGGGCTGGGCCAGAGGCGGGGCTGGAGGTTGGAAATGCACTCTCCTCCACCTGTGTACACAGGAAGGCTCCTCTTCCCACAGCCCACAGAGGGGCATGGCTAGGGCAGGTTGTGGCTGGAGCCAGCTGTGAGTCCAATCCCAAAATGCAGCTGCTCTGTGTCAGTCCCGAAGCCGAATTTTTCTTCTTTTTCTTTTTTTGGTTCTCATGGCTCTGGAGCGTTTAAAAGAAGCTGTGAAACTCCTGGCCTGGCAGACAGGCTGCTTGCACCAGGGCAACAACTCATTATTTTTCTGAGCTTGTGCAAGTGGAGAACATTGGGAACATGCATGCCTTTTCTCTATGACTCCACTTCCTTCGCATGCTCAGTTCTCCTCCAGCCTCAATGTCTCCTGCTGTCGAGACAAGAAATGATCTGCTTCTGCCTCCTAATGCTGGCACCTTGCCTTCCTTCTCCATCTCAAAAGACTCTGCTCCCGCTGGTCTCAGAAGGAGAGCTTCCTCTTGTACTCAAGCTAACCCCACCACCTATTTCATCACTGCTTCCAGAACCCTCCTCCTTCAATAAGCATGAGAGCCCTACCCACTCCCTTTTCCTTATCCAACAGCCCCCTCAATTTTTCCCCTCCACAGACCTTTCGCCCTCTGCTCATGAGTACATTTAGACTTCTAATAATTTGAGGAATGTGCCTTCATGTTTCTTCCACTGTTCACTCCACTGACAATTCTGACTGTATTTTCTTTAGTTGGAGTCTCACTCTGCCACCCAGACTGGAGTGCAGTGGCCACTCCCGGCCACCCCAGCCTCGACCTGCTGGGCTCCGGCGATCCTTCCGCCTCAGCCTTCCAAGTAGCTGGAACTACAGGCGCGCGCTGCCACACCCAGCTATTTTTTTTATTTATTGTAGAGATGAGGTCTCGCCAAGTTCCCCAGGCGGATCTCGAACCCTCGGGCTCAGGCAATCCACTCACCTCAGCCTCCCAAAGGCGCGGGATGACAGGCTGAGCCACCGAGCCCGGCTTGTATTTTCTTTCCATTGCCATATTTCTTTAATCTGTGGTCTGTACAATAGTCACTTATTTTCCCTAAATCAGTCCCATCTCCTGCTTTACAGAAACTTTGCTCCCATAGGTCACCAGGGAATTATCTAAAGGCTAATGTCTGAGTTTTGATCCTCATTCCTCCTCTGCAACGTTGATGTTCCATTCAGCAGGATTTGCTTCTCGCGTGGCTTCTGTGGCAGTACACAGCCCATGTGTCTCCGAATCCATCTGCTCCTCTGTTCCCCTTGTCAACTTTTTTTTTTTAATTAATCAATATTTTTATTTTGGTATTGTGGGGTACAGTTAAGGGTTAGGTATACAAATATGTTTTGTTCATGCACCCTTGTTGATAAGGGGCGTCTCCCCATCCCCAGACAGATATTGACTACCATTAATCCCACCTCCCTTCCCCTCCCTCCCCCCCCATAGTTTCCCACCACCGTCAATCCTTTTCTTATAGTATTACGATAGATGTTCACCCTTGTCAACTTTTTTTTCCTTTTTCTCTCTCCTTAGTAAAGACATGTATCAAGATTCAGTTCTCAAGTCCTCTGCTATTCTGTTTATTCTCTTCCCTTTGTTAATTACATTCACTTTCTTAAATGGATAGTTGTTTCTTTTCAAAAGCATGCTCAAAAATCTGTATCCACATATGACTACTCCAACCTGCAAATGCCTATTTAATATTGTCCTCAAGGTCTTTCTAGTGACTTGATAAAGATGAAGTTAAGTTCATCATCTCTCTGGATTCTCTGTTTCTGTACAACTTCTCTCTTAATCATTTAGGGGCTTAACTTGAGACATATTCCTGGTTCCTTAACCTCTCTCATTCCCATGTTTAGTCAATCACTGAGTCAAATCTAAAAGTTCTTTCTAAAAACTTCTGCAAACCTTTTTTCCTCCTTACTCATTTTATTGTTAGTGACTTCACCTCCCTAGTTTAGATAAATCGTTCTTTATTCATTCATTTAGCAAATATGTGTTGAGTGCCTTCTCTGCACCAGACTTTGTGCTAGAAGTTAGGTAAGCAAAAGCAAACACAAACTTCACCTTCTACTGCCACATAATTTATAACCTGGTAGAAGAGGCAGGCGTTGCTCAGGAAAACACTACATGACTACAAACAGTATATGACTACAAACTGAAATGAGTACTTGGAAAGAGAAGAACACCACTAAGGATTGAGACATGAACTATGTGTAGAAGTTGGACAGATGAAGGTGGCCTTCTCAGAGGAGGAAGAAAACTGCTTACTGGTTGAACAATTTATTCAAAGGGGACATGGGAGGGTCAAGAAATTGAGAGAGACCAATGAGGCTACAGCTGAGAGGGAAAGAGGTAAGATGAGATTGGAGAAGAAAGAAGGGGACAGACTACAGACCATGTCAGGCCTGGATAGTCAGGATAAGTTGTTTGGTTGGACTGCAGCTTAAGATCAATGAAAAGCAAATAAAGAGTTTTTACTATTGTTCACCTTGACTGCAGCAATGACCTCCTGCCTGAGATTCTGACTTTCCTTACTCCAATCTGTACTGTATGTCATCACAAGAGTTTTCATGGGATCATTCTCCAACCGTTGTCTCTAGATTTACTTTTCAACACCATCTTACACAACTTATACATCATCACAGCCAACTAGTCTACCTTTGATTCCTGGACTATCTTGTACTTTCCTTACTCTGCCTTTGCTCACCTCCACTATGCTCCTCCACTTCAATTGCTGTCTACTCCTCCTCTCTATCTCATGTCTGCCCACCATTGCAGGAATTATTTAAATCCAATATTTTCTGGAAATCATAAAGCTCCTGACCACCTTTACTTAAAATGACTTGACATGCTCTCAACAACCACGACACTTACATATGCATTGCCATTTACATATGCAAGAATCTGAGGAATACTACTAAAAAGTCTTGATCTGAATGCTGTTTCTGAGCAAATAATTCTGGAATCCTCATATATGGAATCTATCAAATGGATAAGGTCATTGTACTTTTCCTATAGAGCTGTTGGGAAAATTAAGTCAGACTACATTTCTGAAGTATCTTAAAATAGTACCTGGCATTTAGTTAACACTAAATACTGTTTACTCACCTCCCTACTTCACATTCTGTTACTTTTTCTCATGAAAAAAACTTATCAAGAATAAAATACAATGCTTTAATCCAAAAAGTATGTTCACCAAAATACTATAGATAGCATCATATTTGATGGTAAAGATCTTTAAAGTAATTACATTAAAGTCAAGAATAAGACAAGGACATGTATATAAGCATTTCAGTACTAGAATGCTAATTCATGAAATAAGGCAAGGACTAGAAAAAGAAGTGTAAAAGTAGAAAAGGAATTTGCAAAACTGCCCCTACTAGCAGAGAGTAGGAATAGCTATAGAAAATCTACATAGAAAATTATTATTAATAAAATCAATAAATGTTACTAGAAGCAAAATCAATGTACAAAATCAGTAGAATATAGCCATATAAGGGAATATTACTCAGTCTTTAAAAAGAATGAAATACTGACATCAAAAAATCTTAAAATATTATGCTAAATGAAAGAAGCTAGTCACAAAAGACAACGTAGTATATAATTTCATTTATATGAAGTCCAGTATAGAGAAACATGTAGAGACAAAAAGTAAATTAGTGGTTGCTTAGGGCTGGAGGAGGTGGGAAGGACAGGAGGATGGGGGACAGCTAAGGGATACTGACTTTCTTCCATCCATGATGAAAATGTTCTAGCCAGGCTCGGTGGCTCAGCCTGTAATACTGCGCTTTGGGAGGCTGAGGTGAGTAGATTGCCGGAGCCCGTGGGTTCGAGACCTGCCTGGGCAACTTGGCGAGACCTCATCTCTACAATAAATTTTATTTTTTAAATTATCCGGGCGTGGTAGCACGCACCTATAGTTCCAGCTTCTTGGAAGGTGGAGGCGGAAGGATTGCTGGAAGGATTGCCGGAGCCCAGCAGGTCGAGGTTGTGGTGGCCAGAGCAGCCACTGCACTCCAGTCTGGGCGACAGAGTGAGACTCCAACTCAAAAAAACAAAAAAAAAGAAAATGTTCTAACATTGACTATGGAGGTGGTTGCACTTATTTTTGAATACAGTAAGGTAATAACCACTGAATTGTACCTTTTAAATGGGTGAAGTATATGGTATGTGAGCAATAAAACCCTTAAAACTCAATAGATACCCACAAATATTAAACAATTAGAAAACTTAGTGGGAAAAATTCCATTCATAGAATCAACAAAAATGGTATGATGTCTAGAAATCCAATAAACATTATGTAAAAACTTTATTAAGAAAATTACAATGTTGAAGCAAGAAAAGACCTGAATAAATTAAGAAATAAAACATGTTTGTGGATGGAAGACTCAATATTAAAAAGGCATCAATGCTCTCTAAATAAATCTATGAAAGAAACATGATTCCATTCAAATTTTTATTTGACCCTAAAATTCACATGGAATGGAAAAGGGCTAAAAATAGTCAAGATACTACTGAAGTAGAAAAATAAAGTGAAAGACAGAGTTTGCCCTACCAGAGAACAAGAGTTTTCATAAAGCAGAAGTATTAAGACAGAGTATATTAATAAGGGATAAATAAATAAATCAATAGAACAGAGAGCTCAGAAACAGATTCTAATAGAAACTAAAATTTTATAGATGAGAGAAGTGATCTTTAAAAAATCAATAAAGAAGGCATATTTAATATGTGGTCCTGATAAAATTGAGTGCCCATAAAATTATATCTCCCCCTCCTACCAGGCATAGACATAAATTCAAAGTTGATTAAAATATAAATTCGACAATAAAACTTTATAATTTTAGAAGAAAATTGGGAGACTATCTTTATGAGATCTTTTGTCTTAAGGCAAAAAAATTAATTTTATTTGAAAAAAATTACAAACTGGATTAAATTTGATTTTTAAAAATTCTGCACCATTATGTGAAAACAAAGTGAAATGACAAGTTATAGATGAAGAGACTGTATTTTCAATGCATATAATCGACAGAGGATTAATGTCCAAAAAATATGGAATTCTTATATAAACCAATATGAAAGAACAAATAATCCAATTTTAAAAATAGTTAAAAGATACAATATTAAATATACAGAAGGAGAACAACAAATGACCAGTATGAAAAATGTATTAGAATTATGAAATGGAAATTTTAAAAAATTAAAGCTTTTCAATACCAAATCTTGTCAGGAATGCAGATAAACAAGAACTTTCATAAACTACTGGTGAGACTGTAAATTGGTACAACCTACTGTGAACTAAAATATGGCAATATGTTACATAAATAAGGATGTGCATTTTCTAGGATCCAGCAGTCCTCTCCCTCTCCTTCTCCTTCCCTCCATCTCTCTCTCTCTCTCTCTCTCTCTCTTTCTTTCTTTTCAAAAAAACTAGGCCAGGCACAGTGGCTCCACCCTGGAATCCCAGCATTTTGGTAGGCCGAGGTGAGGGGATTGCCTGAGCCTACAGGTTCAAAAACAGCCTGGGAAACTGGGTGAGACCGCATCTAACAATAAATAAATAAATAAATGATTGGCCGGGCGTGGTAGCGTGCTCCTGTAGTTCCAGTTACTTGGAAGGCTGAGGCAGAAGAATCGCCTGAGCCCAGCAGGTCAGCACTGGGGTGGCCGTGAGCGTGCCACTGCACTCCAGCCTGGGTGATGGAGTGAGACTCCAACGTAAAAAGAAAAAGAAAAAGCGATAGCCCAGGTGCACAAGGAGTCTCATTACAGATTTTTGCATTTTCTGTAATGGCCAAAAAAACTGAAATCGACAAATGAGTAGTTATAATTAAGTATCTATAGCAGTTAAAGTGCATTAAGATAAACTTCAAAAACTTTGTTTATTAAAAATAAATAAAAAATTCAAAATGCATAATTTGGAGCAAAAAATAAAAACAAAAATTACACCTTCCAAGTGACACATACAGTATGATACCATTGATACACATTTATAATTTAGGACACACGACTATGTAGCAAAAGTATAAAAACAGCCAGGTGAGATGGCGCCCACCTATAATCCCAGCAGGAGGCCTAGGCAGAAGGATTGCTTGAGCCAAGAAGTTTGAGACCATCCTGAGCAACATAGTGAGACCTCCCAGTTCTACAAAAATAAAAACATTAGCTGAGCATGTGCCTCTCGATGTAGTCTCTGTTACTGGGGAGCCTGAGGCAGGGGGATCACTTGAGCCCATCAGTCTGAGGTTATAGTGAGCTATGATCAAGCCTCTGCACTCCAGCCTGGGTGCCAGAGTAAGACCTTTTCTCTTTCAAAAATAAAAAAAGTATAAAGCCATGCATAGGAACAACAATCAAAAGCCTAAAGAAGTAACTCTTCTGGTAGAGGGCAGGAAGATGAATAACAGAAGGTGGCAATGAGAGGTGACGGGAGTTCCACCAAGAATCCAATTATTTCTAAAATGTTTTGCCAAACATGGCAAAATTTAAGAGTTTTGTTTGTTTGTTTGTTTGTTTGAGTCAAGGTTTCACTCTATTGCCCAGGCTGGAGTGCAGTGCTACAGATTACCCCTCACTGCAACCTCGACCTCCGGGGCTCAGGCGACATTTCCCCCTCAGCCTCCTGAGTAGCTAGGACTACTGGCACACCATCAAATCCGGCAAATTTTCTAATTTTTTTGTAGAAATGAGTTCTCACTATGTTTCCTAGGCTGGTCTCAAACTGCTGGGCTCAAGCAATTCTCCCACCTTGGCCTCCTAAAGTACTGGGATTATAGGCATGAGCCAATGTGCCCAGCCAAGATTTAAAAAGTAGTGATCACTTCTCAATCTTTTGACTAAAGTCAAGTGTAAAACTGGTGGTGAGTATAAAGAATTCTTATAAATATTCTCTATTTACTGACATATGTTTGAAATATTTAACAATAATAAAAAGAAGTAAAAACCTGAGTGTTTACAAGTATGCTAGAAAAAGGCCTTTAATAGAGAAAATCTCTTACAAATAAAATATTAAAAAATTCACCAGCCAGGTTTGGTGACTCAACCTGTAATCCCGCGCCTTGGGAGGCCGAGGTGAGTGGATTGCCTGAGCCTGCGGGTTCAAGACCCGCCTGGGCAACTTGGCGAGACCTCATCTCCACAATAAATCAAAAATTAACCGGGCGTGGTAGTGCATGCCTGTAGTTCCAGCTACTTGGAAGGCTGAGGTGACAGGATTGCCGGAGCCCAGCAGGTCAAGGTTGCGATGGCCGGGAGCGGCCACTGCACTCCAGTCTGGGCAACAGAGTGAGACTCCAACTCAAAAAAAAAAAAAAATCCACCATAGATAAATGAAAAAAATATGAACTGAGACTTCAAAGAAAATAAATTATAGTTAATAAACGTTTCAATCCATTATCAAAGAAATTCAAATTTTAAAATGGGTATATTGTCACATATTAGATTATCAAAAATATTTTTGTTGGTAGTAATGTTGGCAAAGGTATGATTCCATGAGGTTATTATACGCTGCTGGTAAGAGTATAAATTATGCTAATATTCAAAGAAACTATTTGGCAGTTTGGATTAAAATGTCTATGATTCAAAGCCTCCACCACTCACCTATTCAGTAAATGGTGCTGGGAAAACTGGCTGACCACATGCAGAAGATTCAAGCAGGATCCCTATCTGTCCCCATACACAAAAGTTAACTCTAAATGGATCAGAGACCTAAATGTAAGACCTCAAACCGTAAGAACTTTAGAAAATGCAGGACACACCCTTATGGAAATTGGAACTGGCAGCCAATTCCTGAGCAAAACCCAAAATGCACAGGCCATAAGAGATAAGATAGACAAGTGGGACCTCATTAAACTGACAAACTTCTGCAAAGCCAAAGAAACCATCAAGAGAACAGGGAGACAGCCCACAGACTGGGAAAAAGTGATTGCCAACTCCATGTCTGACAAAGGCCTAGCATCAAGGATCTACAAGGAACTCAAATGTACTGAAAAGAAAAAAAAAAAAAAAAAACCCCATTACAAAGTGGGCAAAAGATATGAACAGACACTTCTCAAAAGAAGACATATGAGCAGCCAACAGATACATGAAGAAATGTTCAACCTCAGTAGTCATCAAGGAGATGCAAATTAAAACTACACTGCGATACCACCTAACTCCATTCAGAATGGCCATTATCAATAACTCAAAAAATAACAGATGCTGGAGAGGATGTGGCGAAAAGGGAACACTTCTACACTGTTGGTGGGAGTGTAAACTAGTACAACCTCTTTGGAAATCAGTGTGGTGATTCCTAAAAGCTCTAAAAATTGACCTTCCATATGACCCCACAACTCTCCTACTGGGAATATACTCTGAAAAACTCAAATCACTCTATAAAAAAGATACCTGCACACATATGTTTATCACAGCATTGTTCACAATAGCAAGATCATGGAACCAACCATGCTGTCCATCAAAAGAGGACTGGATTTTTAAAATGTGGTACATATACACAATGGAATATTACACAGCCATAAAAAAGAACAAAATCATGAATTTTGCAGCAACCTGGATGGAATTGGAGTTTATAATACTGAGTGATCCCTCACAGAAACAAAGATCTGAGCATCACATATTCTCACTCATAAGTGGACCTTGAACAACTACCGTAATACTATAAGAAAAGGATTGATGAGTGGCAGGAAACTATGGGGGGGTAGACAGGGAGGGGAAAGGAGGTGGGATTAATAATAGTCAATATCTGTCTGGGGAAAGGGGAGCATACCTCATCAACAAGGGCACAATGAATATTTGTATACCTAACCCTTAACTGTACTCCACTATTTTAAAATAAAAAATATATGTTAAAAAAAGTCTATGATTTTATGATTTTTTTTTTGCCTTGTAAATATTTACACCTCTCAGTATCTATCAGAAAGAAGAACAGGAATGTAATAAAGATTTGTCCTGAGAGACATCATTTGCTACATTTTTTATAATAACCAAAAAAAAGGAGAAAGGAAATAACGTAATCATCGGATAGTAAGAGAAAGAGTCCATAAACTATAGATTATGACTTAATGATAAGAAAGATCGCTATGTAGTTATTCACTTACAACGATGTTTCTAAAGAATTCTTAAAGACTGAAAAATAACTGAGGTACTGTTCAGTGGCAATGTAGGTTACAGACTTGTATCACAGTGTCACCCCAACTATGTAACTATATACTGGTTCCTCACTACCCACATGTTTCTTACCTAAATCCCCGTAGTTACAAGATTTCATGAAGCAACGACCAGGAGTATGGAGAACTGCACAAATCACATGCAAAAGCACAGCAAATGAGAACCTGGAAAGTTCCATCAGTAAAAAATTGAAGGGAAACTCACCAAGGATGATAACAAGATGGGCCATGCAAAGAAGAATGATGTTGTCATTAAAATACTATGGGAAACCATTGAGGAAATTGATGAACTCATCAAACATTTTTGCAAAACTATTCCTCTTTATAGTTGTGTTATAAAAAAAAAAAGATCAAATGTGAAGTGACAGATGTAGTACTAAGCTTTCATTTTCTTTGGAAAAATTTTCTGCCCACTCCACCCCAAATCACTTTATTTATTGACATTTTATTCTAAGAATTGGTATAAAATTGCAAGTATAATACAATTTTATTATATTATTGAAGTAAAAATCATAATTCTTTTAACTACTTATTGTAAAAATTTTACTCTCCTTGATTAAAATTGGTTGATTTCAGATGATCCTTATCTAGCACACTTGTCCTATATTAGCAAAAACTTTCCAATTACTTCATATAGAAGATAAAGGGTAGAACAACACTGTTCCATAGAAATTTAATGTGACCCACTTGTGTAACTTTTAATTTTTTAGGAGAAAAAAATTTAAGAAGAATAAGTGAAATTAATTTTTAACATGTTATATTTAATACAATGATCCCAAATACAATAGTTTCAACATGTAATCAGCATAAAAATTGTTAATGAGTTTTTTACTATATCTTTATAATCCAGTGTGTATTTTACACTTACGAAGGATGTTTTTCTAAATCTCTCATTTATATCTTAAGTATTTAATACATTGCATTTTTCTGCTTCTCTTTATGTCCTTTGCTAGTTGTATTTCATTTCCTACCTTGGCTTTTCTGGTTTTCTAAGCAAATTATTTCTATTTTTTTTCCATCCTTTTCACTGCCAGTCTGGCACACTTTCCACTTCTGAGATCATTTCAAAGCAACTCTTGGCCTTGCCAAGTTAATTTCTTTCTACCCTTCCCTGCTTTCTCATGGATCAAGATCATTTTTTCTTATGTTATTAGAACCATATTGTTTTCTTATGGAGCAAACAGTTGCTGTGGACTTTTTTGTCTTTTAAAAACATCCTTCCCTGGGGACCCTTTAAGCTATTGGAATCATTTGATTGATATTCATTTTACTTCTCCTATAGATTTCCTCCCTTCCATTCTTCATTATATATCCATGTAGTATATATTACATATTTATATATTATAAAATATATAATCATTTTATTTATATATTATAAAATGTATAATATATAAATGTATGATCACTTTTAACTAAATTGCCAAGTTTAAATTCTCAAATAAGCCCTGAGCGTAAGTATAACACCAAGAATTGTGTTTTTACTGCAGTGGTTGGATTTCTCTGCCACTTGTTGTAAAGGGCTCTTTTTTCCCTAAAAGATCCTGAGATATAAGCAACTACAAGCAGAAATTGATGAGCTACATTGTTGTCTTCTGTATTGAAGAACTCTGGGTAAACTATTCAAAGAAAACTGTGGAACCTGGTCAAGAGATTCTCTATATATCATTTTCTTGAAGCTAATTGCTGGATCACCCTTTTTTGAAGTCCATAAAGTCCCTGGGTTGGTTGAGAACAGAATTTTCAATATATAATATGATCTAATTTTGAAATCTTCCCTGAATATTAAACAACTGATATTTATTACTGTAAGAAACTACACTCCCAGAAAGTAGAAGAGTTCATTTAAGTAACAGATGTGAACAGAAAGGAAAAAAAAAATAGAAAAGTTGGTGGGAGAAGATACTCAGGTAGCAACTTATTGGATAGTCACAGCTTACCAAAGTGATCCAGTCACAAATTTATGAATGCTCAAAGCTAATTCTATGAACATCTGCTCAGACACCCTCAAGGGCCACCCACAGAAAACTAGAAGTTGTGTTGTTGCTTCCTTCCACCCACTCTAAACCCCAAGGGTGGGAATACAGGGTTATGAATAATAGTTTTTTAATGCAGGAAGTAGAAAAAAATAAAATAGAACAAACACTAGGATTTGTGGTCAAATGAATTAATGAGCATTTATATTTGATATGCAATGTGGATGAAAGTGGTGAAATTTACAGATCAATAAGATTATTGCAGGGAGGCTCATTATCTGTTCATATTCTACCCTTTCCTTCATAGGGATTGGGAGACTGGAAGGAACTCTGAAAAAAGATAATATACTACATAAATATTATAGAGCTATAGAAAGAGGTAAGGAAGAAGAGAAAAAAACTGGAGAAGAAAGGAGAGAAAGAAGGAGGAAGGAATAGAAGGAAGGAGGAATTTCAATTACATGTACTTAATTTGTAGAATACGTTTCTTAAAGAGGGGAAAAATGAGACAAAATACTTGTCACAATTCAATTAAATTTAAAAAGCATTTATTATTTGTTCTGAGATAGTTTGTGCGAGGTGCTAAGGAGAATTGCAAGACAAGAGTGATCAGATCTCTACATAAAGCATCACTGTGTCTTCCCTTCTGCTTCCAAATGCCCACAGAGGATGGTCTAGTTTTTACCCCATGACAAGGCAGGAGTCTACACAAGGATGGAGCCCAAACCATCTCAAGTACCCTCTGAGCAAGCCCAATCTGGGGGAGCATCAGAAGGAAGGGATGATTCTAGAGCTCTTCTGGGTCTTCCAGCAGCAGATCTTAATCTTGAGTTATTGTAAGCTCATAAGATGGTCTCTAGAAAGTCCCAGGATTCACTGTATCTTCTCATTAGCTTCTAGAAGGGCTAGATTGGAGTTCCAAACCAGAAGAGCGTGTTTGGGGAGACTGGCTTCCACAGTCTGTATAAACATTATTTATTTCTATGTAGATTACTTGTAGCCAGTCATTCTCTTCTCCAAGAAAGAGCTAAGATGTTAAAGGTTAGGGGAAACTCTAGTGTCTAGGGGCAAGATTTCTCCCAAGAGAACCCCTGCAGATTGGGAAAGGACTAGACTCCAAGTTGGAGAGAGGCATCCAGGACAACTAAGGAAACTAAATAACTAGACTCTGCCCTTAGCTTGTGAACCTGTGATTACAGTCTTATAATCATGTTGAACCTTAAAAAAAAAGTGGGAAAGAGACAGAAGGAAGCCCAGAGAACCCAGGTAAGGGAGCCAGTTTCTAGATGTATGCTGCTAATGACAGCAGGCTTGGGGAGGATCACCAGAGAGAGAGAGAGAGAGAGAGAGAGAGAGAGAGAGAGAGAGAGAGAGAGAGTGTGTTCCCCAGCCACGGCTGACTCTAGGAAGTTGGAAGTCTCTTTCCAAGAAGTGCAGTCTTTAACCTGTACCTGGGACCAGGCTCTTGGCTTCATCACAGGAAATAATTTAAGGATAAGTCACAAAAAGTAAAGGAAAGCGCTTTCATTTGAACTGATAGTACACACTGGAGAGAGGGGAGTGAGGGCAATCTGCAAGAGGGAGATACACTCAAGGGTAGGGAGTGCTGGCTTTTATCTAGTTTTTTTGTGTCCGTTTCATGTCAGTTACAAGCTATTAGAAGTTGTGTCAGTTTCATACTAGTTCCAAATCACATTTCTTAACCTTTCTTAACATTTCTTTAACCTCTTAACCTCCTGCTCAGGAATTTTCTATCCCCCCTCATGCCTAAGCTATCTAACCTGCCTCACTTCTAGATGGATTGCTCAACCTTTTGTGTCTTCATTTCCTCCATCTTCCAATGATGATAGCATTACCTACATCACAGGGTCCCATTGATGAGTACATGAGATTAGATCCCTGAACATTCTAGAAATGTCTAACACATATGTTAATATTTATAAAATTATAAAAGAGAATACCTTTTAGATAAGTGAGAGAACAGATTTCTTATGCAACTAATGGAGTAAGCTTGTACTAAGTAAGTGAGAGATTAGATTTCTCCCAAGAGAATCCCTGCAGATTGGGAAAGGACTAGAAAGTTGGAGAGAGACATCCAGGTCAATTAAGGAAACTCCATAACCAGACTCCGCCCTTAGCTTGTGAACCTGTGATTACAGTCTTGTAATCACGTTGAACCTAAACTCTATGTGTTGCCTATGAGAGAATCTTAGCCAGTGGATGCCAGAAGACAGTCTGAGGTCCACCACTGTTCAGAGTCTGAAGAGTGTTGTATTTCTGAAGCCATAAACACAGGAGGGAGGGGAAGCCACAGGGTTGGCTGCTCACAGACTTCTGGCTGCAGTTCTACCACACCCTCATCTCCATCCTGTCTGAAACTGCACCCCTGGGGCAGGCCTGATGCTGGATCAGATTCCACACAAGTTGGGGTGTAAAACACCTTTTCCTGGACAATCACGGAAGGAAACTTGGTGTTTCTTCTTGAGTCCCAGTCCTGAGTTTCTTTTCTCCTTCCTTCTGTTAATTTCCCAACCTAGCTTATTGCCTCTTTTCAGACCACAATAAAGCTGTGAGGAGATAGATGAGATGTTGCAATGACAAGCAAAGTTGCAGACTGAGCTAGAAGTGAGCCTCTGTGTCTCACTTACGGTAAATCTTAGAATTAGCTGCTTTTCCCTCACCTATGTTTCCTCCTGCCAACTAAATGGCAGTAAGGACATTTAGTCGCAAAAACATAACTCAATTTTGCACATAGTTGCAGCATCCTAGGACATAAATTCTGAGCAATTAAGCAGTAAACATTAATAAACAAACTGTAATTAGCTTTGAACAATTAATCCAGGTCAACAACATGTTGAATCATATTTAGTATTTATATAGCAGGTTAAAGTTTACAAGATGTTTTTTACCCATTATCTCATTTGATAATGAAAGTTTCCCATGAGGCAGGTATTTGTGGTAGCTAGCCTCCAAGTGGCTCCAAATGATCCTTACCTCCTGGCATTCATGGCCTTCTGTGGCTACTCCTACACTGAGTCGTGCTGACTGGACAGCCAATAGAATATTTCAGAAATCATGGAGTGTGGCCTCTGAGGTCAGGTCACCAAAGACATTTTGACTTTCGCCTCATACTCTCTTGAGTCATTTCCTCTGGGAGAGGCCAGCTGCCATCTTGTGAGGATACTCGGCTGCCCAATAGGGAAGTCCACATAATGAGGATCTCATAAGGCAGGAACAACTTGGAAGTGGATCCTCCAGCCCTTATCAAGACTTCAGATAACTACACTCCCAACTTTTTTTTAATAACAGCTTTATTGAAATAAAGTTCGCACATCATATATTTCAACCACTTAAAGGGTATAATTCACTGGTTTTTAGTATAGTCACAGATACGTGCAACCATCATCACAGTTGAATTTAGAACACTTACTTCACTGCAAAAGAAAAAAACATGCTATTTACCACCCTATCTCCTTAGCTTCTCCCACCCTGAGCAACCAATAAACTACTTTCCATCTCTATAAATTTGCCTCTTGTAGACATTTCATACAGATTGAATCATCTAATATAAAGTATTTTGTGACTGACTTCTTATAGTTAGCATAATGTTCTCAGAATTTATCTATGTTATAGCATGTATCATAACTTCATTTCATTTTATGACTGGATAATATTCCATTATCTCTATACAACATTTTGTTTATATATACATCAGTTTCTGAGCATTTGGGTTATTTCTAGCTTTGGGCGATTAAATGATGTAATAAACATTCATATACAACTTTTTGTGTGAATATATGTTTTAACTTCCCTTGAGTATACATCTAGGAATAGAATGGCTGACTCTATGTTTAAGCATCTGAGGAAATTTCAGACTGTATCTCAAAGGGAATACATGAGAGTTCTAATGTCTCCACATATTCACTCACATTTTTAATCTGATTTTTTTTAGTCTAGCCATCCTAGTGGATATAAAGAGATATATTATTGTGATTTTAATTTCCATTCTCTGATGGCTAGTGACATTGAGCATCTTTTCATATGTTATTGGCCATCTATATATCTTCTTTGGAGAAATGTCTATTCAGATTCTATGCTCGCTTTTTAATTGAGTTATTTGGTTTATATTATTACATTGTCAATGTTCTTTATATATTCTAGATACAAGTCTCTTATCAAATATATGATTAGCAAATATTTTATTCCATTTGTGGATTGTTTCTTTTCACTTTTGTAATTGTATCTTTTGAAGTACAAAATATTTTTATTTTAATGAAACCCAATTTATCTTTTCTTTTATTTTGCGGCTTGTGATTTTGCTGTCATATTTAAGAACATTGCTAAATCCAAGATCATAAAGATTTATCCCTGTGTTTTATTTTAATCCTACTATAGTTTTAACTCTTACATTTAGGTCTTTGATCAATTTTGAATTAATTTCTATATGTGGTGTAAGATAAGGGTACAACTTCATTCTTTTGTATACAGAATTCAGTTGTTTAACACCATTTGTTAAAAAGACTCTTCTTTCCCCCATTGAATGGTGCCAGCACTCTTGTCAAAAATCAGTTGATCATAAACACATGGGTATATTTCTGGACTCTCAATTCTATCTCATTGATCTATACATTATCATTATGCCAGTACCACACCATCTTGATTGCTGGTGCTTTGTAAAGAGTTTTGAAATCAGAAAGTGTGAATCCTCCAACTTTGTTCGTTTTCAAGATTCTTTTGGCTATTCTGATCCCTTGCAATTTCATAGAAATTTCAGTCAGCTTGTCTATTTCTACAAAGAAGCCAGCTGGGATTCTGATAGTTATTTCATTGAACCTATAGATCGGTTTGTGGAATATTGCCATTTTAACAATATTGAGTCTTTTGATCCATGTACATGAGATAATATCTATTTATTTAGATCTTGTTTAATTTCTTTCAACAATATTTTGTAATTTTCAGAGCATAAGTTTTGTACTTCTTTTGTTAAATTTATTCCTAAATATTTTGCTCTTTTTGATATTATTATAAAGGAAAAATGACTTCTTAATTTGATTTTCAGATGACTTATCGCAATTGTATAGAAATACAATGGATTTTTGTATAATGTTCTTGTATCCTGCAACATTGTTGAACTCATTTATTAGTTCTAATAGTTTTTTGGTGGATTCCTTAGGATTTTATGTATATAAGATTGTGTCATCTGTGAATAGAAATGGTTTTATTTATTCCTTCCCAGTCTGGCTTTTATTTCTTTTTATCTGTTGCCCAATTGTCATGGCTAGAGTCTCTAGTACAATGCTGAATAAAGGTGGCAAGAACAACAACCTTTTCTTGTTTTTGACATTCAGAGAAAAGCATCCAGTCTTTCACCACTAATGCATCATTAGTTGTGTGTTTTTCAGAGATATCCTATCCTTTTCCAAGTTGAGGAATGTCTCTTCTATGTCTAGTTTGTTGAGTAAACACGAAATCTTGAAAGTGTTCTGGATTTGTCACATGCATTTTCTGCATCTATTCATATGATCATGGTTTTTGTTTTTCATTCAGCTGATATGTTGTATTACATTAATTGAACCACCAACATCTTGACCATGACCTTATGAGAGATCTTTATCTATTGACAGATTAGCTAATCTGCTTCTGTGTGTTCTGTGTTCTGAACACACAGAAACTGTATGAGATGATAAATGCTATTTATTTTTTATGCTGGTGAATTTTAGGTCAATTTGTCATGCAGCAATAAATAACAAATACAGTATTGCTATCACTGTTTTACAGATGAAGAAGTGAGGTTTGGGGTGTTTTCCTGTTTCATAAGCCTGCTCTAGGTTATAGGAGTTAGTAGTGGAATTCATTTGATCCAGATCTTCTGACTCAAATAGTGAGTTTTCCCCCACAAATTTCTACTATATTTAATGACTCAGCACAAACTTACTTCAAATTGTTGTCTCTGTGGTTGGCAGGTCAATCTCATATGCCTGAAGAGGCAGTTCACTATGCAAAGACAAGTGACTGAGGAAGCAAATGGGGACTTATACCTGCCTTGTGCTTGTCCTGCCAACCTGTGCATCCTGGTTCAGGGCTGCACCTGCCCAGAGGAAATGGCTCTTTTCCAAGTGTGCTCAAAGGCATATGCCCAGAGGGCTATACCCCTCAATAGAGGCACCTTCTCAAATCTACACAAAGACACTGTATAAAGCATATTAGGTTGTTCCAATAAAATAACTTCAAAAAGTTTTATATTTCCCTGTTTGCTAGTTTTGCATCCAATCAGGCAATATTGGTTGAAAGAACTAATCCTAGACAAATGTTTAATTCTGTAAAAAGATTTGTTCTCACCACCCTCTGTTCTCATCACCATCACCTCTCCCCACCTCCAAACCCTTATGCCTCTTTCCCTAGGAACTTGCTCTTAGGAAGGAGAAGAGTAGGGAAAAGACCTCATATTATTTGAATGTCTTCTGTATGCCAATACACAGCTGGACAGCTTACATACTCAGTTGTAGTGTACAATTGTAACACATGTCATTTATGTTCATGAGTTTGATAGGCAGGTCTTATCTCCATTTTATAGAAAGCAAACCCACTGAGAGGTCAAATAACTTATCCAAGTCACACAAATGGTAAATGGTGGAATCAGGATTAGAAATCAGTTCCATCTGACTCCAGAAACAATGCTCTGCTCACCATACCTCGCTGTTCCATCTTACTAACAAATCTGAAGGTCATGTCCTGCCAGGAACATTGATGTTCTCATAGAGAACTACTGCTGAACACTCAAAACCAATATAAATTAATCTAAAGCACTGAACTGTCAAACCTTGAAATATGAGATTATTTTGGACTTTCTGAACTCCCAACACTCTTCAAAACATACCACAGAAGTGAGCTTCTTGACCTAAGTAGGTAGTTATACTGACTAGTCTCCATGGGTACAATCACCCTGGATCTCAGAGACTGGTTTTCTTTCTTACTCTGATATGGAAGAAAAGATATGATACAGTAAGGCAGGCGTTCATTCATTCCTTCTCCAATATTTATTGAGTGCTTACCACACATCAGGTGTATCACAGGCCTAGAGGATACAGCGCTAAACATGATGGATATGTTCCCTGACTTCATGGAGTTGAGAAGATAATAGTACTCCTTAAACTTGACCTTTCACCTTTTACACATACACAAGGCTACCTGAGATCAAAAGGAACTACCTATAAACTTGTCATCATAACCTTTCTGGCAGAAGCTTCAATTGACTGGGGCAGTTGTTGGTGGCTTAAAAGTAAGCAGGAATGAAGAAAGTTAAAGCAATGCTTCCAAAAAACTCTTCCTACCTTCTCAATTGAACAGCCGGTGCATATACACAGCTGCCTCTAACCAGCTGCTCGGGGCCAGAGGAAGAGACTCCGACCATTGCACCTCCTGACCTGCCGGTAAAGAGAAGTACATGGCTGGGAGAAGGAGTGCTGAGAAAAGATGACCCTTAGGAAAACTTGGCTTTAGAATCAAGACTGTCTGCTTGTTACTGCCACAATGTGACCAGGGAATCTCAGAAGGTAGCAGTGTTTGGATTCATTTTAGAACAACATGTAGAAAGAATGGACGGGCCACCCACAACCTTATCTGAACCTAAAATGTCTGCAAAATTGAACAACAAAGTTTAAGTAAACAGCTTTTTCCTTGCAGGCTTTTGGTGCCAAGACCCCTTCTGGCCTAATTATAAGTGAGTAAATATAGAAGCCAAGAAAATTAAATGGAATTTTTGGAACTTGATCCTGGGTGTGCTGCAAGCTGAGGACAGAAATATTTGGACTGATGAAAGTGGGGTGTGGGCTTGTTTGCTTTAGGGTCCTTCCCATCCTACAGAACCTTGGCCAGTGTTAGAGTCAGGTTGGCTTCCAGGCTCCTTGGAAAGACCAAAGTTCAAAGTGATCTGTCCAAAAACCTACCCCTTTACAATGTATCATATGGAGAATATTAGTTGACAGTCCCCTTTTACGACAGAACAGCTTCAAAAACTCCGTATACTAGAAAAACTGGTTAGAAAAGTGGAGCTTGAAACCATGTCAAATAAACTGATGCCCAAGTACTGATAAGGTAATAATGTGGGCGGTCTCAAGGGCTGAGGCAGAGGGCAAAGAAAGGCCTGTGTGCAGGGAGCCTGCCCCCGCTTCCTCCTTCTACCGAAGCAGCTTGGTTTTCACTCTTCATAAACTGCCGATCTGAAAAAACTTCAACTTAGGGGGAGAGATTCAGGTAGATGAGCTGGATTAGAGACACATACATGATAGATAGATAGATAGACAGACAGACAGACATAGACTGAGTGATAGACTAGGTGATAAGGAAGGATAGATACATGATAGATAGATATAGACAGACTAGGTGATAGATAGACTAGGTGTAGATAGATAGATAACGTGTGACACAGGGTTGAAAGATTAGATAGAGACAGAGAGAGAGACAAAATATATACAACATGAGGAATCCTGGTGGGATAGAAAGAATGCTGCATTGGAGTTGGGTGCAGTGGTTCATACTTGTAATCCCAGCACTTTGCCTAAGCCCAGGGTTTTGAGACCCGCCTGGGCAACTTGAGCAGAACTCTTCTCTACAATCAATTTAAAAAATTAGCCAGGTGTGGTGGTACACACTTGTGGTTCCAGCTACTTGGAAGGCTGAGGTGAAAGGATCACCTAAGCCTAGCAGGCCAAGGCTGTGATGGCTATATTGTGACAGAGTGAGACTGACTCAAAGAAAAAAAAAGAGAAAGAGGAGAAGAAGGTGGAGGAGGAGGAGGAGGAGGAGAAGGAGAAGAAGAAGAAGAAGAAGGCTGCATTGGAAGTTTGGAGAAATGACATCTAGTCTAAGCTGCCACTAGTTCTGATGTGATCATAACCTGTCTCTTTTTTTCATTTGATGATCTCTAAGATCTTTGGCCCCAACATTAGTTGGATCTTTGATGGTAAGACAGCTCTAGAAGATGCTTACCATTGCCTTTAAAGATCATGGAACCTACCCTAATCTCCTCTTCTTGGGAAAATGGAGGTCTATGCAGAGATAAACCTGAGAACTGTTAAGTCTCCTCTCTCTTAGAAGACCCTTGTAGCCAATCATAGAAAGCATTTCAGAGAAGAAATTAGCACACTGAACTCCAGAGAGGAC
The DNA here is from genome assembly GCA_027257055.1 of Cephalopachus bancanus. Classification (NCBI taxonomy): domain Eukaryota; kingdom Metazoa; phylum Chordata; class Mammalia; order Primates; family Tarsiidae; genus Cephalopachus; species Cephalopachus bancanus. Next base: position 367,405 of record JAPVLO010000382.1, on the reverse strand, counting down.
TGTTTGGTGCCCTGAGTCATAATAATAACCTCAGTAATGAGAATAATAAAAGTATATTGCTATAGAGTACACACAATGGGTCAGAAATGGGACCCAATATTTTATACATATTGACTCAACTTCCACAATGGTGTTACAAAATTGGAGCTATTATCATTCTCATTTCACAGGTTAGGAAACTAAGGCTTAAAGAGGTTGAGTGACTTGTCCAAATTCATGTTAACAATATGAGCAGTCTGATAACACCAGGCTGTCTGACGTCAGTGCTGTTAACCACTACGCTGCTAAAAATAAAGACCAAGATGAAGACCCTGTTGCTATCTGAATACTCATCACGGAAAGGAGAAAAAGCTACAAAAGTGGTGAAATGTGTTGTCTAGCAAACTGTAGTTACTCAGTAAAAACAGGAATCTAGAGGGATACCCCAGAGATCGTTGGGAATAGGCTGGCCAGACACACTGAGTTATCAAGGAGCAGTGGCTCTGAGGGATAGAAAAGGAACGGAGTGACAAACAGTTCCCCAAAGAAATGACGAAATCAGGTCACTGGCCACTGGCAAAGTGAGGGAAAGACAAACAGGCAGGTCCCTATAGACAGGGCGAGGGAGGCATGTTGGCAAGGGGAACTGCCAGAAATCCATGCCAAGTGTCCAGGAGTCTGTCTGCATTGCTTAATGGTTCCAGAACTATTTGAATGGATCTGGTATACTGCTGAATTCCTGGTGTAAATCTTTTAAAAGTTCAGTGCTGGGTCAAGTGCGCTGAGAGAAGACTTTGCCTCCAACTGCTGATGTAGTTTTTCCTCCGCAGGCATTCCTGTTCCTTATGGAAGGGGAGAGGGGAAGAGACACCAGCTAACATTTAAATATACTTCCCCCTAGAGCATTTGACTAAATCCCCCAGATATTGTTCTTCCCTGTTGCCCCACAGCCTTTACCTTCTAGTCTAGGATTTCCAGAAGCCCAGTCTCTCCTTCCACTCCCTTGTCCACATGGTTTGTTCCTTTTGAAATACCTCCATATCTTCCTCAGCAATAAAAGTTGCCTATAAGCAACAAGGAAGCATCACTGTCCCTCCGAAAGGGACAGCGGAAAGGGTCTGGAAAGGCTAGCCTGCAAGACAGAAAGTCTGTTCTGGAATGAAGAGCCACCTGGGGCAGAAACCAACCGGGAGCAGAGGCTCAGCATACTGCCTGCCATGAGGAAGGAAGAGAAGGAGAGAGGGAGGGAGGGAAGCTGGAAGGGAGGGAAGGCGAGTTACTTTGACTGATAGTTATATCTCTATCTGATCCGAAGATTTAGAGAACTTCAGACCATATTCAGGATGCGCCAGTAGCCACCGAATTTTTTTTTAATAAAATGAATTAAATGTCAGAGTCTATGAGTGACCTTGACGGCCTAAAGTCTTTTAAAATCCTTCACTGAGAGGTCCTGAGAGTCATCCACTTTCTCTCTCTCAGCTCCCGAGCAGGATCCTCTCCTGGGTGAAGTCACCTTGTCTGGCCTTCTCACCATCTTATCTTGCAGCCTTTTATTAGAATTATGTGCAAAGCAGCCTGTCTCTCAAACCAAAGTATAATCTTCTAAAGGCTAGTGTGCTAGGTTTACTACTTGTCCCTCCAGGTCCACCTTCCACCTCCTCCACCCTGCCCTTGGGAGGCTGAACTCTCTGGGGGTTCCAGTCTCCCTTGTGTCTTCGGCTTCCCGCAGGTGTGGCCAACGGGAGGCGCTGATGAAAGACGGGGGGGGGGGGATGGGAAGAGAGAGGGTCCCTCCCACCCATGCTTTGGGTCATGGCTGTGTTCTTCGACCAAATGCCACAGCTCCTGTCCAGTGACTCCTCTCCCACAGTCACAGCTCTCTGCAGGCCTGGCAGGCCATCCTTCCCTTCGTGGCTTCAGGCTGAGAGGTGGGAAGGCTTTCCAACATTGTTTTTGAGTCGGAGTCTCACTCTGTCACCCAGACTGGAGTGCAGTGGCCGCTCCCGGCCACCGCAGCCTCAACCTGCTGAGCTCTGGCGATCCTTCCGCCTCAGCCTTCCGAGTAGCCGGAATTGCAGGCATGCGCTACCACGCCCGGCTGATTTTTTTTTTTTATTTATTGTAGAGATGAGGTCTCGCTGCCCAGGCGGGTCTCGAACCCGCGGGCTCAGGCAATCCACTCACCTCAGCCTCCCAAAGGCGCGGGATTACAGGCTGAGCCACCCAGCCTGGCTTCCAACATTGTTCATCCTTGCATAATGCACCATCCCTTCCTGATCCTCTCAGACTTACCCCATAGCATTGTCAGTGACTATTCGTGAAATCCCCTGTCACATTTTTATTCATTGTGAATTAGTCACTAGCATGAATCTGACGCCGGGCTCGACACATGCCAGTTTCACGATGTGTCCTGTGTCACTTCTCCTTCCTTCCTGTTAGGGTGCCAGAGCCCCAGCCCCAGCCCCCTGCGGACACCCTCTATTCTTTTCCCTTTGCTAATTCCATTGGGTGATTAATACATCTTTGGGCTTAGGCTTAGAAGTTTCCCTTACAATGTAAATATGACTTCCAGGAGAAACACATTCTTATCTTGATCACCGTGGAAGTGAATGAGCTTATCAAACTTGTTGGGGAGAGTGGGTAAACAAAACAAGTTTTGAGAGCCTACAATTTACTAGCCATTACTGAAATGTTGCTGCTTACAGGAACCCCTCAAGTCAGTGCAGTAGATGCCGCTCTTGATTCCAACAAAGAGTCCCAGCAATGCTAAGGAGGACCCTGACAGTGGTAACTCCCGGGGTGTGAGGACAGGAGACTGAGTGAAGCGGATTGTGTCCCTGGAAGGAAATGGGATTCATTCACATATTTGTATAGGGCTGGCCTCACCCACGATTTCCCAACATTTCCTTCCTCCTTCTCTCTGCCTGCCATTACTTCTCTTCATGAGCTGCCACTTCCTCTTTCTCCTCCTCTTTTCCTGCTGTTTCCACTCATATAGGCACTGTCCAGGTTACAGAAGAAATTCACACTCACTACTGCTAAAAAAAAAAAAAAAGATGCCAAGTGCCCTGCTGTAGCATCTGAATACCTGGGTGTCTGGGGGAAAACTTAGGGAATCTGAAAAAGTGGTTCCATAAGGGCCTGACTTCTTTTTTTTTTTTTGAGTTGGAGTGTCACTCTGTCGCCCAGACTGGAGTGCAGTGGCCGCTCCCGGCCACCGCAGCCTCGACCCGCTGGGCTCTGGTGATCCTTCCGCCTCAGCCTTCCGAGTAGCTGGAATTACAGGTGTGCGTTACCACGGCTGGCTAATTTTTTGATTTATTGTAGAGATGAGGTCTCGCCTGCCCAGGCGGGTCTCGAACCCACATACTCAGGCAATCCACACACCTCAGCCTCCCAAAGGCGCGGGATTACAGGCTGAGCCACCGAGCCCAGCCGGGCCTGACATTTATGGCTCTCCCTGGAATGAGTGAATGTTATGTGCATGAAACTCCAAGAGGCAGGAGTTGTCTGTGCTCATGTGCTCAGAAAACCTGGACAGCTAGTGTGGTAGCAAATTGGGGTGACCACTCCTTTCCCCAGCATTTAAATAAGAATAAGTGAGACTCAGATCACAGAGGTCAGGCCTTATGAGTATGGGGTGTGGAGATTAATGAAGTTCTGGCGAGACCTCTGACACTATCATGTGATACTCTGAGACACAGGTCTGGTTGCTACCAGGGATAGGGGAGAGGCAAGGGTGTGTTAACTCTCTGATCTCAGGTACTGGAATCTTGCTCGTATGATTTGTGGCAGAGGATGCTGGTTGCCTACTGCAATATCTGTCTATTTTCATCATTCCAACTGGAGAAATGACAATACCAGTGGTGCCTAACTCTGTATTACTTTTAGCTCGCCATAATCAGAAGTATCTGTTCTCAATTTTTTTTTTTTTTAATTTTGAGTTGGAGTCACTCCATCACCCAGGCTGGAGAGCAGTGGCATGCTCACAGTCACCCCAGCGTCAACCTGCTGGGCTCCGGTGATCCTTCTGCCTCAGCCTTCCAAGTAGCAGGAACTACAGGTGCACGCTACCACGCCCGGCTAATTTTTTTGATTTGTTGTAAAGACGAGGCCTCATCATGTTGCCCAGGCTGGTCTCGAACCTGCAAGCTCAAGCAATCCTCTCACCTCGGTCTCCCAAAGTGCTGGGATTACAGGCTTGACCCACCGCACCTGGCCTGTTCCCATTTTCTAATCATTTTGTAACACACATGCTAACTTTCTACCCTTCTCCTTTCCCTGGGAAAAATAAAGACTTATTGGTACTGCAACTGTCAAAAAAAAAAAAAAAAGCAGTGTCTGGATGCTGATAGTAACCACTTTGAGCAACTCTTGTGATTGTAGAAGCCAAGCATGACTAGTAATCATCTTTTGTTGTCAGTATATATTGAGTATTGTCATTTTAACGCAGTTTTTTTCTTTCTTAAAATATATATACATTTTTTGGCACCCTCCGTATTTCCCAGCCTCCACTAATTTCTGGCCAATGTGGTACAAGCAGAAGTGATGTGTGGAAGCTTCCAGGAAGTCTCCCAGTAAAAGACTTGTCAGGTGCCACTTTTCCTCCTCCGTTTTTCATTCCTTCTTGTGCTGCTTAGAATGTGAATGTGATGGCTGGATCTTAAGCAGCCACCTAGAACTATGAGGAAAAAGCCACATGCAGAAAATAGCAGAATATTAAGACCAAAATGTGGGTCCCTGACAATTTGCATAATCATACCAGCCCTGTACTGCTTACCTCTAAATTTATTATACTTATTTATTTGTTATTTATTTATTTTGAGTTGGAGTCTCACTTTGTTGCCCAGGCTGGAGTGCAGTGGCACTCTCACGGCCACCCCAGCATCGACCTGCTGGGCTCCAGTGATCCTTCCACCTCAGCATTCCAAGTAGCTGGAACTACAGACACGCACTATCACGCCCGGCTAATTTTTTTTTATTTATTGCAGAGACGAGATTTCGCCAAGTTGCCTGGGCAGGTCTCGAACCTGCAGCCTCAGGTAATCCACTCGTCTCAGCCTCCCAAAGTGCTGGGATTACAGGCTGAGCCACTGAGCCCAGACACTTATATTTAAAAAGGAATCGGTGGCTCAGCCTGTAATCCCGCGCCTTTGGGAGGCTGAGGTGAGTGGATTGCCTGAGCCCGCGGGTTCGAGACCCACCTGGGCAGCGAGACCTCATCTCTACAATAAATCAAAAAAATCAGCTGGGCATGGTAGCGTATGCCTGTAATTCCGGCTACTTGGAAGGCTGAGGCGGAAGGATTGCCGGAGCCCAGCAGGTCGAGGCTGCGGTGGCCGGGAGCGGCCACTGCACTCCAGTCTGGGCGACCGAATGAGACTCCAACTCAAAAAAAAAAAAAAAAAAAGGAAAATAAATTTGTTTGTTTACGACACTATTATTTTGATTTTCTTGTTATATGTGACCTGATCTAACTCTAACTGATGAAACATCTCTCCAAGGATTAGGTATAACAGATGAGTTAACTTAAATACATGGTTGTCTAGAAATTCCATTGTCCTTCCTTAATTTTTCCGGAGGTGTCTAAGTACGAAAGTCATTTTCCCTTTCGTTTCATGGGAATGAAGGCAATATTTCCACGGTTCCTGAGATGTGCATTTCATGGTCTGAATGACAAAGCAGGAAGAAGAATATCATCTAGGTTCCCATCCGGGCTCATGGATGGGGTTTCCATCTTGGTTCACGGGTTCCCCGAGGGCAGCTGTGCCACAGCCTAACTACGAAATGGAAACATGAGACCCACCAACATGGAGTTCAGTAACAATTTAATATCATCAGGTTTCTTGGTGATACCCAGATGAATAGAAGTTTGGGAAATAGAAACACATCCTTGTCATCAACAAGAAAACAACATTCTGTGAGTCAGAGCCAGTGCAACATAACTGAGACAGCGGATGAGAGATCTGACCATTTCAGGAAGTAGTTAGCAGTGGAGGGAAGTGGTAAAGGAAGAGAAGGGAGGGTGGACGGTGGCGGGCTGGCAGGGAGTGGACACAGTGTTCCCGGTCACTCTGTTCTCCAGCTGTGCCAGCCGTGTAATATGGTGTGGTCTCCTCATGGTTTCCACTACCCCAAACACAAACTCTAGCTCCTTCCCTGAATACATCATGTTCTTCCCCAGCAACACACCTTTGTCCATGCTCCACCAGGTCAAATGACACCCTCCTCAATAATGCCTTCCTAGACTTCCTCAGGCAGAGTTAGAACATTTCTTCTCTGTGTTTCCAAAGCACTTTATACATTGAAGCAAACATCAATTTTTAAGACTTGCCAGGGACTGCATCATATGCATGCTTAACTTGCAAGAATTTAACTGCACATTCTCAGTAAAAAGAAAAAAAGAAGGATATCTTCTTAATCCCCATCCCCTACAAAATATACCTTAGTTTTATTTTTTAAAAATGTTTGAAGCCGGGCTCGGTGGCTCAGCCTGTAATCCCACCACTTTGGGAGGCTGAGGTGAGTGGATTACCTGTTCGAGACCCGCCTGGGCAACTTGGTGAGACCTCCTCTCTACAATAAATCAAAAAATCAGCCAGGCATGGTAGCACGTGCCTGTAGTTCCAGCTACTTGGAAGGCTGAGGCAGAAGGATCGCCAGAGCCCAGCAGGTCAAGGCTGCGGTGGCCGGGAGCAGCCACTGCACTCCAGTCTGGGCGACAGAGTGAGACACCAACTCAAAAAAAAAAAAAATGTTTGAAGGAAGTTGTACCTGAAATAATACAAAGAAAGTTACTTAGAGTTAATTTGCGAGAATTTTGAAGGAGTAATTTGTCATCTCACTTTCTGTGCTGACTTTGGACTAAGTCTCTGGATAGGATGTGACTTTGCTCAGCATCTGGTGATGACTTTTCTAACTGCCTCCCTCTTCTCAGCTGTGAGCTTCTCAAGAAATAACTATGCTATTCTTTGGGGAATCTTACAGACCTAGCACAGTACTGGGCACAGAGTTGGTGCTCAATCAATGTTTGTTGAAAGAAAAATCAAATGATTCCAGTGTTTCCCACCGACTGTACTATATTTAGCATCTGAGGAAAATTCTCACCCAATGCACCTCTACACGGCCTTTTCTTTTCTTTTTTTTTTTTCAGTTGGAGTCTCACTCTGTTACCCAGACTGAAGTGCGGTGGCCGCTCCCAGTCACCGCAACCTCGACCCGCTGGGCTCCGGCGATCCTTCCGCCTCAGCCTTCCAAGTAGCTGGAACTACAGGCGCGCGCTACCACGCCCGGCTCATTTTTTATTTATTGTGAGATGAGGTCTCGCCAAGTTGCCCAGGCGGGTCTCGAACCCGCGGGCTCATGCAATCCACTCACCTCAGCCTCCCAAAGTGCTGGGATTACAGGCTAAGCCACCGAGCCCAGATACAACGGCCTTTTCAAACTGTCATCCAGTTCCTTCTCTAAAGACACTTAAAAGCAATTCACTTTTCAAAACAGCCCACATCACTGTAGAACAAGCCATTGTTAGAAGATGGAGAGCATCCATGGTGCCCACCACGATGCCACGAACACAAGGAGCTTAGGTGACTTCTGCTGCTGCTGCCACCGTCAATAATGAGTAACTAATGAAGTGAGAAAGCCCGTGTTTTCAATTAACTACATTGGCTTTCTGTCATCAGGGTTTGGGAAATTGTCATGTATTGAGGACCCATTCCATTCTGCTCCCGAGAAGTCCATCTGTTTTTAACACATCCGTGATCCAGAGATAAGTCTTCTGCAAGCCTCAGTATGGCCATGAACCTGGAAGTAACGATGAAGTAGAAGTGGAATGCTTTTTGATGAGTGAACCAACTCTTGATCACCCATGATAGTAGATCATGGCACCACAAGGACCTGCAAATGCTTGGTTATGCCAACAAGAAAAAGAGCTCCACGCGGTGGGCAGAGAACTGATGCGTGTGTCTGTGAGGAGCGTAACGAGGCCACCATGAAGTGCTTGCTTTCAGTCTGTGTCTCCTTTTTGTCTCCTCCTTCCACTTTTTTTTTTTGAGTTGGAGTCTCACTCTGTCGCCCAGGCTGGAAGGCAGTGACACGCTCACGGCCACCCCAGCATCAACCTGCTGGACTCAGGTGATCCTTCCGTCTCAGCCGGAACTACAGGCACGGGCTACCACACCCGGCTAATTTTTGATTTTTGATTGTAGAGACTAGGTCTCGCCAAGTTGCCCGGGCTGGTCTCAAACCTGCAGACTCAGGCAATCCTCTCACCTCGGTCTCCCAAAGTGCTGGGTTTATAGGCTGAGCCACCGAGCCCAGTCTCCACTCCTTTTTATAGGAGGATTAAAAACTCTTGCTTTTTATTTATCCATTAAATCAAGGAATTTTTTCACACCCTCTCTGCCAGGCACAGCACCAATCATGGGCTCAATGAAGGAAAAGCTCAGTTTCGCAGGGAGACAAGCAAAGGGAGGTGATTATGACATAGCGTGGTAAGTGCTAGAATAGAGTGAGCATCAGTATAATGGAAGCATGTATGAAAAGCACCTAGCCTCAAACTCGATGAAAAAATAACAAAACAATAGTGACAACAACCATAATAATAACTAAAGCATGGTGAATATTTGTGTGTGCCAGATACTGTTCTGTATATTTGATGTATATTCACTTATGCAGTCCTCATTGACTTTATGAGGCAGGGACGCTTATTACCGTCTTCATTTTGCAAAAACAAACCCTGAACCCCAGAGAGGGTATGTAACTTATCCAAGGTCATGCAGTCAGTAAATGGCAAAGCTGGGATTTGAACATGGTCGGTCTGACTTCACAGCCTATGCTCCTAACCTCCACCCTGCTCTGCCCCTAGAGAGGAAAGGAAGGTTCTCATGCTGTCCACTGTGCTTAGAAAGCGCTTATTCACCCTGCCCACCCCCACTAGTTCTTACGAGACCTTCTTCCTAGATTCCCTCAAGCAAAATTAGAACATTTCTCCTCTGTGTTTCCAAAGCGCCACATGATTTTTTTTTAGAGAGACCAAATCGCCACATGATACCTTTTCCTATGTTTTTCTATGATCCTCCCACCTCAGCTTCCCATGTAGCTGGGACTCCACGCATGTGCCACCTCACCTGGCTTACCACATGATATCTGATCTGAGACCTGAAGGCCGAGTGGGTCTCAGCACAGGTACAAGAAAAAGTGAGTGTAGGCGTTGGTGGGGAGTGAGCACTGACTCTGGGAAGGCACCAAGAGGCAGATCAGGAATGGCTAAGACATTTGACTTTAACCTGAAAAAGATGAGGAACCACTGAAGGGTCCGGTCTGCATTTTAGAAAGGTCACTCCGGCCACAGTAGGGACAGTAGATTTTTGGGGTTCAAACTAGAGCCAAGAAGACCAGAGAGAAGACAGTTGTCACAGTAATCCACCTGAGAGCTGAAGTCACCTGACCTACGTGGTGGCTGTAAGAGAAACAAAGGAGGTATGAAGCCCTGTGATGATAGAACGGGATGACGACTGGATGAAGGAGAGGGAATCGTCTCCAGGGGACACCTGGGTTTCTGGCTTGGGTGACAAATGGGTGGTGGCACCAGTCACTGACAACCAACCCCGTGGAGGAGTTCATGCCCCACCCAGAGCATCCTACCTCTGGGATGAGAAGGAGAGAAATCAGAGCCTCCCCATCCTTCCTGATCCAGTTATCCACCACGATCAGGTGCATAAAGACATTCTACTGCTGTCTGCAATCTAGCCTCTCTGGGAGATTCCTGTAAGAGCTGCAAGGGCCAAGGGTCACCCCAAAGAAGATGGGCAGATATTGTGGCCATAAAAGAGAGGCCCAGTTAGACACAGAAGACAGACCCCAATCTAGAGTCCAAATGGTCAAGGACCACATGACTCCTCTGAGGCCTTACCATGGCTGCTCTGAGAGTTTCCTTGCCCACTGACAAGAAATCATAGGGTTGGGGTTGGATCTGTACAGTCTTCAGCCTAATGAATTTATAAAATATATACAGGGCAGATCCTCAGGGTTCAAGTTTGGAAAAAACCTCTACCAATCCAGTAGAGGAGGTCAGCTCCTGCAAAAATCTATGGTTCTGTATGTTGATCATGAAAGTACAAACCAACAGAAAGACTCAGTGTCAACCTGAATGCAACAAGAAAGATAGCAGCAAGAAGAATCAACTGGGTAACTTTTCAGACAGAAAGAACTTCGGCGCTTCTTGATGGTAACCCAAAAGACAAGATGAAGAAGTCAAGGGAAAGGTAGAGGTGAGCTCCGATGGAAATTAGAGAAAATGAGAAAAGTATTCAGCAAAAAGAAGCACAGTATGGACACTTATTCTTAGAGATTAGGGTCTTCTTGATGGCAAAGTCAGGAAAGTCTTTAAGAACTAGGGCCCAGAGGAGTACGAGGTAGAAGATCTGGATAGCATAGAACATCAGAAAAAGGATCCGGACACCTAAGTAGAAATAAAGATGTCAAAACACCTGGCCCTGACCATTTTGTGACCGTAAGTGGGAAAGGGGGCATCTGCCTTAGAAGATATTAGTAGAAGAAGCACTTGGAGGTGGAAAGTGGAGGCTGGGGTGACTGGCCAAAAACTAAGTTGGCCAGAACACAGAGACAGATGTGAGAGACAGCAAGAAGGTTGGTGGTAGTGTGGAAGAGAATTGAGAGAAAGGTAGGTGAGCTCAAGGGGGTGAGTGTGGGCATTTACTAAATGAGATCGGTAATCGTGGCAAAGCCATTGGTAAGTTTGAAGGGGAGAGGGAACATGGCCAGGGGTAAATGCTTACTCTTGTAAAAACATTATCTGTAGAGAGAAACTCAGTCCTTTCTATAGCTTGTGCACTGGTGGTCTTACCAGCCACAGATGGGTGGGCCTTGAGAGCCTGCTGGGCCTGGCCCTTTATATGTTGACTAGTCCAGTAGCGTTCAGGGGGCTATTATAAGACAAGGAGCTTGCATCAGAATGTAATCAAGCAGCTTCCTTCATCTAGAACAGAGCTCAACAAACTACAGTCCCCTGTCACCACCAACAGAGCCCATCCCACTGGGCATTTCCCACCTGTGCCAGTTTTGTAGCGGGGGGGGAAAGTTGCATTGTCACACAGCCATAACCATTTATCTATGTTGTCTCTGACTACTTTAGTCCCACTAAACAGCCACATTGAGTAGTTGTGACAGAGACTGTCTATCCTGCAAAGTGTAAGATTGTAAGATGTTGACTCTCTGGCATTTTAAGAAAATAGTTTGCCAATCTTGTTTTTGGTGTTTTTTTTGTGTTGTGTTTTTGTTTTTTTTTGAGTTGGAGTCTCACTCTGTCTTCCAGTGGCACAATCACAGCTGCAGCCTCAACCTGCTGGACTCAGGCGATTCTTCTACCTCAACCTTCCAAGTAGCTGGAACTACAGGCATGAGCCACCACACCTGGCTAATTTTTGTATTTATTGTAAAGACAAGGGCTCGCCATGTTGCCCAAGCTGGTCTTGAACTCTTAGGTTCAGGCACTTCTCTCTTCTGCCTCTCAAAGCGCTGAGATTACAGGCATGAGTCACCACGCCTGACCAGCCAAATGTTGATCTAGAAAATCTTATTCTAAAATGTCAATAGAATCTAGAAGTGTACTTTATGACATTGCTGGTTTACACTTTATTGCAAGCTCCTTAACTGGTTGTAGACTCTTAACAGTTTGTGGACTGGCTTTTGCGGTCGAATTTGAGCAGCGCTGTCAATAGAACAGTAGGGAAGGACAGTCACAGCTTACTGTGGGTTCAAAGGTCAGGCCTCCAAGGAGGCAGAGCCACTCCCCTTCCCTCCATAACAGGCTGACATCCTGGACACCATATTTAAAAGGTGTTGAGAAGCCACAGAGCAGAGGCCCTGCCTGGAGGTTATTTTGATGAGCAAAGCACTTATGTGTGCTTATGTTTGTTTGTCGTCATTATAATTAGACTGCTAATTCCTCAGGGGAAAACTTGTCTTAACCATCAACTTCTGAATATACACTTCATCACTAAGCATAAATAAAGGAATAACAGGAAACCACCAAGCCCTTTACTAGAAAAAGAAAAATAAATATTTTCACTCTATGGAAATTTTTGTGGAGTAGTGGATAATAATAAAGTGGAATTAATTTGCCCAACTTTAGCATCTGATTAATTGCCTTGGACTGTGCAAAAAGTTCTAGGTCAGGGTGGGTGTTATTTGCCCTATTTCTTTTTTTTTTTTTTCCTTGAATTGGAGTCTCACTCTGTCACCCAGGCTGGAGTGCAGTGACACACTCATGACCTCCCTAGTGTCGACCTGCTGGACTCAGGCGATCCTTCTGCCTCAGCCTGCCAAGTAACTGGAACTACAGGCATGTGCTACCACACCTGGCTAATTTTTTATTTGTTTTAGAAACGGCTCACCAAGTTGCCTGGGCTGATCTCGAACCCATAGTCTCAGGCAATCCACTTGCTTGGGCCTCCCAAAGTGCTGGGATTACAGGCCGAGCCACCGAGCTCAGCCTTATTTCTTTGGAGCGTGTGTGTGTGTGTGTGTGTGTGTGTGTGTGTGTGTGTGTGTGTGTGTGTGTGTGTGTGTTTAAACCAGGAATGGCAAGTCGTTTCAGAAACATAGCTTGTTATATTGTAAGAAGATAACAAAGAAACTTCCTTAGTCCATCTGTCCATCCATCCATCCACCACCCATCCATTCATTACTGAACACGTATCTTATACCAGGAACTGTGCTAGGTACTAAGGGTACAATGATGGGAAAAATACACAGAGAAGGTTGTGGCCAGAGAAAGCTGGTGAGGAGAAGCCTCCTGTCTGGACTGACACTGGCTTAGATCCCGATTCTGGTTCTAGACTAGCTGTTCAAGTCACCCGCTTTTACCTGCTGGGCACACGGTGTTCCCTGACACAGAGATGACCCTACCAGAATGTGGTCACATCCCGTCTCTCTCACTGCCCTGACACCCCTGGTGTACTGGGCTCACTCCTCAGTCAGTCCGCAGGGGGGGCGAGGATGCCCAGAGGAGCTTGCCAGCAGCCACGCCTCCCCCGCCTTCCAGAAAGGCCCCTCAAGGACTCCTGCATTCCAGCAACCAGCCCTTCCAGTTGGGCAGAAATGCCCTGTCCTGGCAATCAAGAGGCGTTTTGTTTTGTTTTATTTAAATGCACAGCACACCTCCAGACAGCTCCACCCTCAGTTCTAACTCCATTAAATATATTCCATTTATACCTTTCTATTCATGCACAAGAAAGAGGAACTGGAAAAGAGGGTCAGGAGAGAAGGTTATGAAACGAGGGTCCTCCCTAAAAAAGAAAAAAAGGAAAATTGAGGGTCCCTTGCCTCGCTATTCTGTGCCTTTACTTTCTCCTCCCTGGAATGTGTCCTCTCCAATCAGCAAACACTCCTGAGCTTGTATCCAGCCGCCTCACCCCCAAGGAGAGTGGGCTGTATTAATTGAGCTGAGATATGTAATGTCACAGGAGCTGGCAATAATTAAAGAATAAGGCAGACAACTGTGTCTTCAGACTGTAGCACATATGTATACTGCTCTTAATTTAGAACGAATAACAATGTCATGCTAATATAATTAATGTCTCATTTATTAGGTCTTGTGGGGAATAAGCTGCCCTACATAACTGATTCTCCCAGTTCCTTGGAGCTTACAATTGTGGGAATGAAGTCATTTAAAATTTCTAATGGTTAATAAAATCTTTCTAAACATGCTGTATGATTCTCCATTTTTCTAAATAAATTTCACCCAACATAATGTATTACCTTCCATGTCTGTCATTTTATAACCGGTGCCTGGCAGAATACTCAACCTCCCAATATATGTTTGTAATACAAGTCATAATAATTTCCAATATGGGACTTTGATGAAGAAAAGTAATTAATTCTTGAACTTTGGAAATTATGAAGAGCTGTTTGCCCTTACCTCAAATTATTATTATTTTGCATTCTTATTTGTGCTTTTATAATTCTCCTGTCTCCTTCCTCCCCATAAAGCTGCTAGCTCCTTGCTTCTATTTCTAAAAGCTGCCTCCACCCCATTAGTGCACTGAATCTAATCTGCTATAGACGAGAATTAAGCTTACGAGACTATGCTTGAAATAAAAGTGAATCGTACCTGAGAAAGAACAGCTCTATGAATTTTTGATGCCCATGGTGGCCACCGAAAGGCCTTTTTTACTTCCTTCTGGTTTCTCAGCTGTGTTTCAGATGGCTGTGCCTGCTATATGAATAACTCCCAAATAGGTCAAATACTACTACAATAGCTACCATAGAAACTCATGATACATGAGTTTCTTACATTGCTTAGACCTTCTTACTATTTGTCATCCAGGAAAAGGGTCACTTCTGACGACAGAAGCTATTCTAACCAAGGTGTTTGAGACCAGTCTGACAACATAATGAGGTCCTGTCTCTACAAAAGAAGTAAAAACTTAGCTGGGCATGGTAGCATGTGCCTATGGTCCCAGCTACTCGGAGGCTGATGTGAGAGGATCACTTGAGCTGGGGAGTTTGAGGCTGTAGTGAGCCGAGATCAAGCTGCTACACTCCAGCCTGGGTGACAGAGCAAGACCCTGTCTCAAAAATAATTAATTGACTAATTAACTGGTTCCTCCACACTTGTGAGTCAAAGCCAACCAGGAATCCCACTCCAGATAAGGAGGACCCCCTGGTACGTCTAAAGGCTACACTATTGCTCAAAACTCAGAGGTAAACCCCTCCCAGTATTTGCCAAAGTTTTCGTTTGCTGGTGCTTTGGGTCTAACAGTCATTTTCTTCCTGGTTCCCGGAGTCTACAAGTTTTTCCACACAATCCAGTAAGATAGAGTTTCCCAGAGTTCCCACAAAATTATGAGAACTTCTCCTTTATGCTAATAGGCTCTCTGAAAACAGATGAAAAGAAAGTGGATGAAGATCCTGATTTTGAGTTTACCAAGAAAAACATTTAGCTTTCAATAATATATTCTGTCAGCCACGAAGAGTTCAAAGAAGAGAGCAGTCCAAAGTCAAGAGGGAGGAAGTGGAGAAATGAGATGTGTTCAGCATCAGACACAGTGGTTCCCACCCTTGGTATGGCCTCTCATAGCATCTCAGTTCCAAAGCAAACTGGTGAAAACATGAGTTTTCTTCCCCCTACTTGGTCTGGTTTAAGGCCAGAGAGTTCTTTGTTGGAATAAGTCAGGGCAGGGCCAGAAGGCAGAACTCTTAAGCCTCCTGGAGTCAGCAGCTGCCTGTCCAGGTGACCTCAGAGAAGCTGTCTGAGCCCTTTTGGATTCCAATTCCACATCTGTTAAACGAGTGATGATTGCACCTCTCTCATGGTGTGAGATTTTGTTAATTGGTGTTTGGAAAAGCTTGTATCTTCAGATGAAAGCATTTATACGTTTTTGAGCTCTGTTCTTAGCTGAGGTCTTTGAACAGTTGGAGTTTACTAACAACGTCAATGGGACTTCTATAATTCTCCTTTGGGGAACTAATCCCATAAAGCCTAAGAATGTCATGGTGAAAAGATGCGTTTATAAATGTTTTTTATTTCCTCCTGACTCACTTTCCATCTGAGATGGTCAATCAACACAGACTCTTTCAACTCTAAGAAAAAACATTTGAAAAAGATCTTAATTCTAAAAATATTTGGTATAAACTGAATTTTCCTAAACCAAGTTGTGGGTTGAATTTAGGAGTAGATCTTGCTTACCTTAAAATTTAATTTGGGATCTTTTAGGGAAAAAAAATCATGTTTTTCAAAGTGAATAACTACCTTTTCACATTATCTTTTTTAACAGCTTTATTCAGGTGTAATTAACATATAGTAAAACATTGTTTAAATTGTACATTTATAACAATTTTGGCATACATAGAAACCCATGCAACCACTACTACAATCACGATAATGAGCATGGCCACCACCCCCAAACTTTGCCTGTACCCTTTTTTAGCCCTCACCATCTCCCTTCCTCCATAGTTTGCATTTTCTAGAATTCTAGATAAGCAAAATTATAAAGCATGTGCTCTCTTTTGTCTGGCTTCCTTCACTAAGCATAATTATTTTGAGACTTATTCATGTTGTTGGGTGTATCAGAATTCATTCTTTTTTATTGCAGAACAGTATTCTATTGTGTGGGCATACCACAGTTGTTATTTATTCACTTGTTGATGCACTTTCAGGCTGTATCCAATTTTGAGATATTACATATACAGTTGCTGTGCACATTTGTTTACAAGTTTGGGTACGGATATATCCTTTTATTTCTCTTGGTAAATATCTAGAAGTGGAATGGTTGGATCATGTGGTACTACAGTAAGTCCTTACATAACATTGTCAGCAGGCTCTTAGAAACTGTGACTGTAAGCAAAACAACATGTAACAAAATAAATTGATATAAACCAGAGTCAACTTCCTGCAGCATATTTCTGGTCACAAATACATCACCAATCTTCTAAATAAAGACCAAAATACTTTTAATATTAGACACTGCCATAAATGTGAGCTATGCAGGCATTTAAGAAAGATTAATTTAAAAAATGTAAAATAGTGCTTTACTCACTTATCCCAGTTTAGGACTGAAGATAGCTGGCACCTGTCCCAGCAGCTCAGGGCCAAGGTGGGAGCCAGTCTTGGACAGCAGCCATCCCATCTCAGGGCGCACTCACACCCACACCCATGCCCACTCACACTGGGACCATGTAGACACACTAGTTCACCTCAAGGGCACAGTTTTGGGCTGTGGGAGGAAACCCACACAGACATGAGAGAACATACAAACTCCACCCAGACAGTAGCCTCAACTGGGAAGTGATTTTCTTTTTTAACAATGTTATAACAAAACAATGTTGAACAAGATGATGTTATTCAAGGACCTGCTGTATAATATTATCTTTTTAGTCTATCCTGAATACATATTGTGTTGTAAACAAAAGCACAGCACATATGAACTCTTACATACAGTTCTCTGGATGCCTGCAAGCATTTACCATGGAAACAAAAAATTATACTTTCTTCTCTTTCCTTATGTTATGATAATAATAGAACGAATTTGCTTTTGTGTTTCATAGTGCAATTTACAAAGTGCTTTTACATTTGTTTTGCATACCATCACAAGTAATTTCTTCTTCTCTTTCTCTGATTCACTCCAACTGCCTGTCTCCTAAACAACACCAACATTTCCAAAGACCAAATGAGGTATTCTAGATGCAGTCTCAGACGAACTACATCCAAATTTCTTTTGCTCCTTGTTTCCCAAATGACATGGCTCTAGGTCACACTTTCTTGCCAAAGGCTGCCAGGTCTCCACCTCAAAAGTGAATTAGCAGGTGTAACCAGACCCTCCATTCGCCTGCTCTCAGCTGTCTTCTCTCTCATTTCACATGTCCACAGACTTGTCAGTCACTAATGCTGCAGCTGATCCCTTACAAAGTTTATATCTTGACGCCAACTCTTTCACAGATAAGTCTCCACTAAAAAGATGCAGAAACTGTTCTTTATGTAATTCCCAAGCTCTGAATCACCTTATCGTGCTGTTTAAGTTAGAAAATAATGTCATGTGGGAGATACTGTTGAAGACGAAACTTGTTTTTACTGTTTTATGCCAAAAATAACTTCCTTCCATTGTTGCAGAAAAAAATTCAGTGAGACTTTTAGAATCTTTTCAAAAAATCTCATCCCATCTCTCTCCATCCCCTCTGCTCTGCCTTCTACTGCCTTCGTGCTGCCTGTTCCCCCTTCACGCTTCCAATTTCCTCTAAATTTTGGAACTGTCAAAGACTACAGCAGATCCTTCTAAAAAGAGTCTTTGGCTTTGGGACAACTGGTTTCCCATTGCAAAAGTTAGGTTTTATCACTCCCTACAGAAAAATGTAATTTTATATAGATTTTTAAAGTTAAAAATAGGACAACTACAGCACTGAAAAATTTGAATTTTAAAAATAACGTTGGGATGACAGAAGTCTTCCTAAGGAAGATGCAAACCCTAGAATCCATAAACAAAATTATTGACAGGTTGGCTATGTAAATTTTCCAGTTCTGTATATGAAAGATGTCATAACAAAGGTAAAAGGTGAAGTGTCACATTTGGAGAAAATGCTTGCAATATGTATACAAGGGAAAAGATTGCTACTCAAATGAAAACCCTCATATATTGAATTGTAAGATTTGCACATTGTACTGTATTTAAACATTACCTCAAAAACTGAAAAAGAACTGTAAACAAATATTGATAAGCATCTGATATCTACAACTTACTTTAAACTGCCTAAAAATAAGGTGAGCTGAAAAATAAAGGGATGGTAGATGGAAAGATGTGATAGAGTCGATATAGCAAAATGTGAGTTATAAATTAGGTAATAGACACATAGCTGTTTAATATACATATAATTGTTTCAATCTTTCTATATTCTTGAATATTTTCATAGTAAAATGTTGGAGAAATGTCCCCTAAAACTAATAAGAAAATATGCATAACTCCTAAGAACAGTAAACAAAACAAATTAACAGAAAATGTGAAATAAAGAAAAAACAAGTGAAAGGAAAGGGAAAGAAAGGGAAGGGGATGGGAGGGGTGGGGACGGGAGATGACAGGAGAGGACAGGAGAGGAGAGGACAGGAGAGAACAGGAGAGGAGCTCAATCTCAGTTGGAATCAAGAAAAATCGATAAAGCTTGAGAACGTCCACAAAAAATACACATCAAAAAAATGCATGTCAGGATATGTATTGCCTTATTGTTTGACATAGAAGAAGAAAGGAAAGAAGAGAAACAACCTCCCCGGAGGAATTAGTGACAGTATGCCCATGTCACAGCAGTTAAAAAGAGGGGGCTAGTTCCACATGTACTAACGTGAAAGATCTCCCAGGCCTATTGTGAACAGAAAAAAATTAATATTACAGAATGAATTGTACAAAATGACCATGTACATAAAAAAAAAATAGAACTGTAAGTGTGTGCAAATGCTCAAAAAAGTCCCAAAGTATTCATGTTCAATCTGTGACTTCATCTCAGGAAAGCGTGAAATGGAAGGAGAGGGAAGGGACATTTGAGCTTCTACTTTGCAAACTTCTACATTATTTAGACTTTTTACAACAAGCATACAATACTTAAGTAACTTTTTAAATGATCTAAATGAGTCCAAGGCACTAATAATGACTATTATCTAAAACACCCTGTGAAAATTCAGTCAAGGTTTCACATTTTTGCATGCCCAACATCAAAAGCCTCAAGTCTTGCAGATAAAACATCTGGTGATCTTTTATGGGATTTTTCTTTAGTTTTCATCTGAATGTCCCAGCATTCATGTCTGTAAGTCAAATGGTCACAAGCCCATAAATCATGTGAAAGTTCTTTCTTCTCCCAACTTCACCCCCCTAGGGCTTAGCCCAACTCTAGATGCAGAATCTGGTCCCAATAGAAGCCCCATTGAGAGAAAAGTGTTCTTAAACATAATGGAACACATTCTGAGCTAAATGCCAGGGATTATATGGGGTCACTGAGGGAAGAATTTTACAAAAACACTGCAGGCCAAAGGAAAGAGAAAAGGAAGGTCGAGGTAGAGGGAGACGAGAGCAAGAAAAGGTTTTGATTTCAGTTTGCAAGATTCCGACCCATGTAAGAATCCAGAAGGAATTTCGTCACCTGGTTACACAAATGTATATTACAGCCCCATTCAGGAAACGAGAGAGACTTTGTGGAGGCAGACAGAATGGGAAATTGTTCCTTCACAGAGCAGATTCTAGTTAAATAAGAAGCAGAAATGGAAAAAGGAGTGGGAAGAATTGAGTCGAGACACACTCTAAAAGATGAGTGTGGACACGTTTCTTGCCCTCAAAGCATCTTACAAATGTACCTGCCCTGCTTGGGGAGGGATTCAGCCTCTACTCACCTGTCCCTTCTCTGGTGGGGATGGATGAGCATTAAGGGTCTGTCAAAAATGCCTGTGTCCAGATAAAGATGTAATGTAGCCAAGACCGGAATGCAATTCACAGAGCATGTTTCTCACTGCCTCTGCTGAAGGAAAATTCAGCCTGTGCTTTTGAGGGAAGCAGAGACTCCCTGCTCACCTGTGTCCTCATTTTATACCTTCAATTAACTCAAAGCACGTACAGTAGGTACCTAATTAGTGCCAGATACTGTGCATCGCTCAGGAAATGCAGAAATGAGTGGCATGATCCTCTGCCCAAGAATTTCAGTCTGGTAGGTAAATATTTACAATATTGTGCATGTTTGTAAAAGGCACAGTAACAGCACAAAGTCAATAGTGATACTGCCGGAGAAGGGAAAGGACAGGTTCAGCATCACAGAAGGTATTTGCTGAGCTGTGCTTGAAAGTTGAGTAGGAGCTGAAGAAATTGAGAAGACGAGGCAGAGAATGGGAGAAAATATTTACAAAACATGTCTGATAAAGAACTATTAGAGCCGGGCTCGGTGGCTCAGCCTGTAATCCCGCGCCTTTGGGAGACTGAGGTGAGTGGATTGCCTGAGCCCGCGGGTTCGAGACCCGCCTGGGCAGCGAGACCTCATCTCTACAATAAATCAAAAAATCAGCTGGGCGTGGTGGCGCATGCCTGTAATTCCGGCTACTCGGAAGGCTGAGGCGGAAGGATTGCCGGAGCCCAGCAGGCTGAGGCTGTGGTGGCCGGGAGCAGCCACTGCACTCCAGCCTGGGTGACAGAGTGAGACTCCAACTCAAAAAAAAAAAAAAAAAAGAACTATTAGCCAAATTTTTAAAGAACTCTTCAAACTCAACATTAAGAAAACAATCTGATTTTAAAATAGGCAAAAAATCTGAACAGACACTTCGCCAAAGAATAAGGATGGATAATAAATACACATATGAAAAGATGTTCTACATCATTTGTCATTAGGGAGTTGCAAATTAAAATGAGATATCACTACAAATTTATTAGAATATTAGAAATCCAGAGCACTGATGACACCATGTGCTGACAAGGATGTGACATGAGGGGAACTCTCATTCATCAATGGTGGAAATGCAAGGTAGTGCAGTTACTTTGGAAGACAGTTTAGAAACTTCTTACATAATGAAACAAACTCTTACCAAATAATCCAGCAATCATGCTCCTTGGTATTTACCCAGATGAGTTGAAAACTTATGTCCACACCAACACTTGCACGCAGATGTCATGGCAGCTTTATTCATAATTGCCAAAACTTGGAAGCAACCAAGATGTTCGTCAGTAAGTGAATGGATCAATAAGCTGTCTTGCATCCAGACAATGGGATCGTATTCACTGCTAAAAACAATGAATTATTAAGTCATGCAAAGACATGGAGGAAACTTAAATGCATAGTATTAAATGAAAGAAGTCAGTCTGAAAAAGCCTTAATACTGCATAATTCCAACTATATGACATTCTGGAGAAGGCAAAACTATGGAGATCAACACTTTTTACTAAAAGATCAGTGCTCGCCAGGAGTTAGGGGAGAATGGGATGAATAAGTGAAGCCCGGAGGATTTTTAGAGCACTGAAACAATTCTTTATGATACTATCACAGTGGATACATGTTATTAAACATTTGCCTAAACGCATAGAATGTACAACACCAAGAGGGAACCTGATGCAAACTTTGGACTTGGGGTGAAAATGACTTGTCAATTGTAGATTCGTCAGTTGTAACAAATGTACCACTCTGGTTTGGGATGCTGATAGTGGGGAGGCTGAGGCAAGGGAGTAGGGAGAATATGAGAACTGTCGGTGCTCTCTGCTCAATTTTGCCATAAACCTAAAACTGCTCTAAAAACTAAAGTCTATTTTAATAGGGAAGCACTGGCTACCACATGTGCCAACATGAGTTCCCCTTGTATGTATGGGTCACAGGAAAGTCAAGCCCTCTGGATTACAAGTGAAATATTCATATAAATAGATTCAGAGATATATTTCTAAAGATGATAATTACATTTGATGAGCTCACCAAGTGACCAAGGTTGGAGAAAGACAGATTTTGAATGAAAAACACTCAGCACAGAAGATTGGTTCTATTGTATATTTCCAATACACGGTAGCTGTTTTTGTTATTATCAGCCTCCTCCTTATCATCATTTACAGCATTCCAGAAAAACACAGAGACGGGAAATCCCATAAATGTTGATAGAGCAGGGGAATCGAGGAAGGAGCAGTGAGGAGACAGACCAGGTCTGAAAGGGTCAAGATTATTCCCAAAGAAATGTGGGCTTTATCTGGCAGATAAATGGGGCACCACTAGATAGTCTTAAGCAAGGGAGCACATGAGATCAGATTCGCATTTTTGGACAACAGGAGGTGGGAGCCAGTCTAAGGCTGCTGCCATTGTCCAAGAGAGGAATGAGACTGTTCTAGACCAAGCATCCAGCTAAGATGTGTGAGAAGGAGGATAAACTGGTAGAACTCATAGACTTCGATGACTGCTTAGATATCGAGGCAAGGGAGGAGGAGAGAGAAAAGTCTGGGATGACAGCTGTGTTTCTTATTTTAGTAAATGAGGTAGTAGAGACATTAAGGGAAAACCTATTGGGATAGGGTAGTGAGGTAAGGAGGAGAAGAGAGTGAAGTGTCCATGAGTTCTCTGTCCACAGGACAACCTGGATGACCCAGGGCTTCATGGACCATCAATAATCAGCATAGGTGGCATTTATGAAACCTTACCACTCTCCTGAGCTTCTGCCCACGAGCTCATTTAATGCTTCTAACAACTTTATGAAATAGATATTATTAGCCGGACTTGGTGGCTCAGCCTGTAATCCCAGCACTTTGGGAGGCTGAGGTGAGTGAATTGCCTGAACCCGCGGGTTCGAGACCCACTTGGGCAACTTGGCGAGACCTCATCTCTACAATAAATAAAAAAAAATTAGCCGGGCGTGGTAGTGCGCCTGTAGTTCCAGCTACTTGGAAGGCTGAGGCGAGAGGATCGCCAGAGCCCAGCAGGTCGAGGCTGTGGTGGCCGGGAGCGGCCACTGCCCTCCAGTCTGGGCAACAGAGTGAGACTCCAACTCAAAAAAAAAAAGATATTATTGTTGTTGTTGCTGTTTTTATTCTTATTTTACAGATGAGGAAACTGAGGCTTAGAAATGTGCCAAAATCACAGAGATAGTGGCGAGGCAGAGGTCTAAACCTGCCTGCAAAGCCCATGTCCTCTAAATCAACGCCCTCTATTGACTCATGGGACTGCCACCACCTCCTGCCCTCTCTCCTTTGTGTGAACTGGACACATGTTCCTTGTCCTGCTAGCAGACCCAGACCCTATGTGGGTGCATAACTTACTGAGAGAGCCCACTCATCCCTTAACTGGGGACCCTTGACAAGGTGTGGCCCACATGGCTATGCATGGTGTCCCCAGGCTCCATTTCCTGAGCACAGTCATGCACGGTTTTCATGTTCTTATCCTGAGGCAGATCGGGCAGATCTAAAAGCATCATAAACTCATGAAGGAATTTCAGCTGCTTACTATAGGGGATCATGTGTCACTCTGGTTAAATGATACTTCCCAAAAAAACAGCCCTATCTGCACGTGCTCCTACCTCCCTTTCCTGGACAGTGTGAACTGACCGGGAAACTAAAAAAGACACCACAAGGTGAGGTTTTCATTAAAAAAAAAAAGTTAGGACTGGGGCTAAAAACTGAGCAAAGAAGAAATAAAAGAAAGGTGTATACTTGGTAAATTTGTCCTGAAAACTTCAGGAACTCAGAAACTTGCCTTCCTTAGCAATGTAAGTAATGGCAACTGCTACAGGTAGTTAATGGCTCTTAGGACAGTAGCTTCCAAATGCCAGTCCTTAGACCAAATAGATCCATGATAACATGTCACTACAAGATAAGAAAAATAAAGGCAATGTAACATGCTTGTGTCTAGGTAAGTAGAATATATATTATGCAAATATGTGCACATATCAGTATAACTTTTCCAACTGCCTTTCTTGGGATGAATTCTCCTTTATTCTGAGACTTTTTTTAAACATTCCCATTTTTTAAACATATTTTTTATTTAAAAATTGTGGAGTGCAGTTAAGGGTTAGGTATACAAATATGCATTGTGCAGGTACCCTTGTTGATGAGGTGTTTCCCCCCCCATCCCCAGACAGATATTGACTACCATTAATTCTACCTTCCTTCCCCTCCCTGCCCCCACCCATAGTTTCCCGCCACTGTCAATTCTTTCCTTATAGTATTACAGTAGTTGTTCAAGGTCCACTTATAAGTGAGAACATGTGATACTCAGATCTTTGTTTCTGTGAGAGATCACTCAGTATTATAAACTCCAATTTCCATCCAGGTTGCTGCAAAATTCATGATCTTATTATTTATGGCTGTGTAATATTCCATTGTGTGTATGTACCACATTTTTAAAATCCAGTCCTCTTTTGATGGACAGCATGGTTGGTTCGATGATCATGCTATTGTGAACAATGCTGCGATAAACATTCATATGCAGGTATCTTTTTATAGAGTGATTTGAGTTCTTCAGGGTATAATCCCAGTAGGGGGATTGCAGGGTCATATGGAAGGTCAATTTTTAGAGCTTTTAGAAATCGCCACACTGATTTCCACAGAGGCTGTACTAGTTTACACTCCCACCAACAGTGTAGAAGTGTTCCCTTTTCACCACATCCTCTCCAGCATCTCTTATTTTTTGAGTTATTGATAATGGCCATTCTGACTGGAGTTAGGTGGTATCTCAGTGTAGTTTTAATTTGCATCTCCTTAATGACTAGTGAGGTTGAACATTTCTTCATGTATCTGTTGGCTGCTCATATGTCTTCTTTTGAGAAGTGTCTGTTCATATCTTTTGCCCACTTTGTAATGAAGTTGTTTGTTTTTTTCTTTTTAGCACGTTTGAGTCCCCTGTAGATCCTAGATGTTAGGCCTTTGTCAGACATGGAGTTGGCAAACACTTTTTCCCAGTCTGTGGGCTGTCTGCCTGCTCTCTTGATGGTTTCTTTGGCTTTGCAGAAGGTTGTCAGTTTAATGAGGTCCCACTTGTCTATCTTATCTCTTTTTTTTTTTTTTGCTTGGTGTTAGGGTACGTAGGACAGAGTGAGAGTGGAGAGGCACCAGGAGGCACACAGCACTGCCGCAGCTGGCAAACCGGAAGTGCACGCTGGGGACCCAGAGATCGGAGTAGATTGCAAAGAATTGCAACACACAAAAAGATTAAGAAAGAAAACTTCACTTGAAAGTAAATTCGAGAGTGAAAGAGAAGGAAGAGAGAAGATTCACCTCCCCAAGGTGGGGGAGGGGGACCAAAGCCAGGAAGCATGGTGACAGCCATGACTCAACGAGCACGTGACCACACCAGACTCTAGCAAGGTAATGGCTCTATTTTATCTCTTATAGCCCGTGCATTTCGGGTTTTGCTCAGGAATTGGATGCCAGCTCCAACTTCCATAAGGGTGTGTCCTGCATTTTCTGAAGTTCTTATGGTTTGAGGTTTTACATTTAGGTCTCTAATCCATTTTGAGTTAATTTTTGTGTATGGGGATAGATAGGGGTCCTGTTTGAATCTTCTGCATGTGGTCAGCCAGTTCTCCCAGCACCATTTACTGAATAGGTTCTCTTCTCCCCAGTGGTGGGTAGTAGAGGCTTTGCCGAAGATGAGTTGGTTGAGAAATTGGGGTTTTGCTTCTGGAATCTCAATTCTATTCCAGTGGTCTATATGCCTGTTCTTGTATCAATACTAAGCTGTTCTGATTATTGTAGCTTTATAGTAAAGTTTAAAGTCTGGTGTGATACCTCCTGCTTTGTTTTTTTTTTTTTTGCTGAGGATTGTTCTGGCTATTCTTGGTCATTTGTGTTTCCATATGAATTCCTGTAGAATTTTTTTCTAGATCTGAGAAGAACGTTGCTGGTAATTTGATGGGTATTGCATTAAATCTGTAGATTGTCTTAGGTAAGATGGACATCTTCACAATGTTGATTCTTCCAATCCATGAGCATGGGATATTTTTCCACTTGTTTGTGTCATCTTTGATTTCTTTGAGCAGTGTTTTGTAGTTTTCATTGTAAAGGTCTTTCATGTCTCTGGTTAGGAAGATGCCGAGGTATTTCTTTTTGTGTGTGTGGCTATTTTGAATGGGATTGTGCTTTTTATTTGGGTTTCTGTTTGTTTATTATTGGTGTAAAGAAATGCAATTGTCTTTTGCACATTTATTTTATACCCTGAGACTTGCCAAAGTCCTTTATCAGTGCGAGGAGGCTTTTGACAGATTCTCTTGGGTTTTCAAGGGACACAATCATGTCATCTGCAAAGAGAGATAGCTTGACTTCCTCTTTTCCTATTTGGATACCCCTGATCACCTTCTCTTTTCTGATTGCTCTAGTCAGGACTTCCAATACTAGATTGAACAGGAGAGGTGAGAGTGGGCATCCTTGTCTTATTCCCATTTTCCGGGGAAATGGTTGCAATTTTTGTCTGTTTAGGAGTAGGCTGGCTGTGGGTTTCTCGTAGATGGCTTTTACTATTTTGAGGTATGTTCCATGTATGCCTAGATGTTCGAGGGTTTTTATCAAGAAGGGGTGCTGGATTTTATCAAAAGCTTTTTCTGCATCTAATGATATAATCATGTGGTTTTGCTTTGATGTCTGTTGATGTATTTAATTACATTTATGGTCTTGTGAATGCTGAACCAGGCTTGCATCCCAGGGATGAAACCTACTTGGTCATGATGGGTAATTTGTGAGATGTGTTATCTTCCCATTTTTAGAGAATTTTTAGAGAATCCCAAGCAGGAACTCCAAAATCCTGGAACAGGTATTGCAACTAGCAAACCTTAGTCAGTCATTCAACCAACATTCATTAAGCATCTACTCTCTGCCAGGCCTTGAGAATGTCCCAGTGAGAAAGACCAATCAACTGCTGTTCTTATAGAGACTACCTAGTGGGTGAGGTGGATATTGATGATGTCATGAGGAGCACAAGAGAATGGTGAAGAAGCACCACGTGTCACAGGAACATATGGCCGACAATCTCGCCTCATGGTGAACATCTGGGAAGGCTTCCCTGAGAAAATAGCACTTCGGCTAAAATCTAAAAGATGAGTAGGGATTGACTGAGTGAAGTAGCCCTATGTGGCATCAAAGAATGAAGCAGTCCTGAGGAAGCTCAAGGAAAGCAGTGAGGCTTAAGTGTTGATAGGCTGGCTATGTTGCAGAGCACAGAGTACCAGTTTACATCCAGATAATCTAGAGCTAGGCAGGCTAGTTGCCCCCCCCCAGCGGGGCCAGCCAGATTCAGACACATCTTCTGTGTCTCCAGAGGATGCTGCTATCGGCTGGCAGCAATTCAACAACTAATAAATGTCTGACTACACGCTATAAGACCTTCTTGATAAATAATAAGTGTTCAATGAGTAAGATTTTGTCACTTCTGGCAAGGTTGGGAAAACAGGTCACTTTGCTGACTGCTCAGTGCTTCATTTTTCTCAGGTCTAAAAGAAAAAGGTTAGAAGAGGTATGTCCTAAGCTCTCTTCTGGGGCTGGCAACCCATAAGGATAAATAGATAACAGCTCCCGCTTAATGAGCATTTAAAATTTGAAGTCACGATGCTAGATGCTATATCTGTAATATCAATAATCCTTATCACAGTCCCACGAGGGAGGTAATGTGACCACTTTTTTTTTTTGAGTCAGAGTCTCACTCTGTCACCCAGGCAGGAGTCCAGTGGCATACTCATGGCCACCACAGCCTCGAACTGCTGGGCTCAGGCAATCCTTCTGCCTCAGCCTTCCAAGTAGCTGGAATTACAGGCATGCACCACCAAGCCCAACTAATTTTTTGATTTATTGTAGAGATGAGGAATAACCAAGTTGCCCAGACTGGTCTCAAACTCCTGGACTCAGGCAATCCTCTCACCTCGGCCTCCCTAAGTGCTGGGATTATAGGCATGAGCCACCGTACCTGGTCTGACCACAGTTTTCTAGACGAGAAACTCTGAGACACAGAGTAAAAGCGCCAAGGTCACACAACTTGTAGGTAACAGATCCAGGATTCAAATCCAGATCTGACTGATGCCCGAAGCCATACCCTCTTCATCAGTACACACTGCTGAGAAGCCCCTTGTGATGGTCAAAGATCCAGTCACTATGTTCTGTTAGCATACTTTAGCCCGGCATTCAAAGTCTCTTTTGTCACACTCCTCCTCTCTGGCTCTGATCAGACTGGCTTCTTGGTTGGCCCAGTAGACTCATTTCCCAGCAGTACTTTGCTACACTGTTTATCCTTGATCTGCCCACCTCCCACTCCCAGTAAAAGGAAATCAAGTAAACAACTGGACAATGACTGCTAGAGACTGAATATTTGTGCACCCAAAATTCATATGTTGAAATCCTAACTCCCAATATGATGATATTAGGAGGTAGGCCTTTGGTAGGTAATTAGGTCATGAATGGGCCCTTATTAAAAAAAAAAAACTCAGAAAGCCCCCTCACCCCACACACAATGTGAGGATTCAATAAGAAAACAGCCATATGTGAACTGGAAAGTGGGCCTTCATTAGACACCAAATCCACTGTCACCTTGATCTTTAACCTTCCAGGCTCCAGAACTGTGAGAAATAAATTTCTGCTGTTTATAAACCATCCAAGCTATGGTATTCTGTTATAACTACCCAGATGGATCAAGACAAGGTCCCAGCAACAAAGCACATGGTACAGGGTAAGATGTGGGCATAGCAGATCTTTGGATGGGAGGATATTTGAAGTCCAACCTTGCCTGTGGAGCAGTCTTAGATCAGGAGAAGTGACAGGATAAAGGTGTTGGAGGGCAGGTGAATATCAAGGGGCTTCTGCAAGAGTGACAAAGGACTGAGTACAGTGGCACGTCTGGGGTAAAAGACACAAAAATCCAGGCAAAATCCTGGCCAGTAGTGTCCTGGCATATGACAGCTGAATTCTTAGGACTGTGGGATTAGGTGAGGGACCAAAGCAGCACTTTATCCTGAGGAATGAGGCAAGAAACACCAAAAAAATGGAGCCCAAGATTGGGGATTGGCCCCAAGGGATAAAAAAGGAACATAATCATAATATAAGGATACCCCATTGGAGTCAGGCCAGCAAGAAAAAAAACTGTATTGTTTAAAAGCAAAAAACTCTTCAAATAGGAAAATATATGGTCCCAGAAACTGAGACAGGTTTTGAGTCTGATGTCTTGAACAAGGAGTCATGAGATCATTAAATTTCTCTTGGTGTTCTTTGAGTATAATCCTAGCCTAGATGCTTGCTAGCTGGGCAACCTTGAAAAAGTTGTTGGGAGACAATTCTCACATTTTTCTATGTTCTTTGTTCCAGATTATATTTTCAAAAAAGTTTATAAATAGTCTTAGAAGACAAGAGATAGTTTCTTCCTTTGGAGCAGAAGTCAAGCAGGCCTACTACCCACTATAAAAGATTTGGGTTCCCTAAACTCAGAGTTCCTGTCTTATAATGAAATCTACTTCATGTCCAGGTGTCTAGTTGCATCTTTACTTGATAAATTTTATTCCCTCCTTCTATCACCTACCTCAGAGAAATTATGAAAAGATCTCCCTGTAAATGCTAATGTGTCCCATTACAAATAATTATTCACAATGCAAATTTTACACCTTCTTCAAGGCCCAGTTCATCTCTTTTTCTCCATGGTGACCTTTTCAAATACTGCAGATTGACCACATAATTTATACATATCGTCAGAATTTTTTATGCCGACTTCTTGGGTATTATTTTTAGCTCTCTGACCTGATTATTCATGCATGAGAGAGGGCAGAGATCATATCTCCCACATCTTCTGGATCAAACATCTAGACTTTAATGATAAAAATACACAACATGCCAGTAGACACTTGTAAATTGATTGAGTCTCCCATGTCACCGTTCTGCATACCTATTACCAGGGGAAGCTTAAGAAAAGTCAATAGAAAAGAATGCTAATCGTTTTTAATCAGTTTTACTGTCTCTGTGATACAGGCTTTACAGCCTGGAGAGAGGGCAGACTGGTAAGAACTGTGGGATGGCAAGCCCAATGAAATTATCTCAGGCTGATTTAGCAGATAATGTGCTTGTAAGATATTTGCATCAAGTGTACTATTAAGCACAACTTAAGTATTTATATATGCAAAGTAAGCTGCGATAAGTCATATTAGTTCCTTTCAGCAACTGATCATGTGGAACAGGCCATCTGCCCACCCACAGAAAAGAGCCAAGGTCAAACCTCAGAAGCCACATCTTTGCCCTGTTCCTGGGATCCCTGAGCCACAAAGCATATCATCTATTCTGAAAAGATGTTAATGGAATTAAGGTCTAAGCTATTATGGCCCACAAGCAATAACTCTTATGAGCAAAGGCAAAACTAAAGCAATAGAAACCAAAATTAAGCCGATACTACAAATGGTTATTATGCTGTTGGCTGCATTATACACATTTGGGGTATTCAGGCAGTTTACTTCCTCCAAGATCTTTGTCCTGCAAGGTGAGAGAGATGCCTTGGTTATGGCCTCATGGTCTAACAGCTATGATTCTCCAACCGCATGGACAACTGAGAGTTGAGAGTGTCAGGTTAAAGCTAGTACAGATCCAAAATACCACTATCGATGGGTATGACAGTCCACAAGGTAAATAAGTCTATCATTTCAGAAGCCTGTAAATGAAGACTTGCACTCCCCAAAAAAGTACGCAAATATGGAAGTACATCAACATTAGAATTTCTACATTCTCATCGACTTCAGCAGAAGAAATACAGGAAAAACCTACAGGGAATCTCCCTGCACTCTCGTCTCCTGCACCCTGGTCTATATAACCTACTGTCTTCCTTAACTTAGACTTTTTTTTTTTTTTTGAGTTGGAGTCTCACTCTGTCACCCAGGCTGGAGGGCAGCAGCACACTCCCAGTCACCTCAGTCTCGAACTGCTGGGCTCAGACAATCCTTCCACTTCAGTCTTCCAAGTAGCTGGAACTACAGACATGCGCAACCATGTCTGGCTAATTTTTTTATTTATTGTAGAGATGAAGTCTTGCTAGGTTGCCCAGGCTGATCGCGAACCTGTGGGCTCAGGCAATCCTCTTACCTTGGCCTTCCAAAGTGCTGGGATTACAGATGTGAGCCACCATGCCTGGCCAAACTAGACTTTCAAAAGAGTCAGGGCTTTCAGGTAACACTACAACCTATGAAATTGTGTATATAGCGTGTCTGATTCTTTATAAGCATCCACTGAATGTCAATCCACGCTTTCCTTCTATTTCCTTTAGGAAACCAGAAATTAGGGATAAGAATGTGCCACCAAACCCAAGAAAGCAGTGACAGTGAGAGGCTACAGTCAGCTTTATTGAGTGCAACCTCCATCCCTGCCAGTCACATATTGAGCAGAGGTAAGAGAAACATCCATCTGTACAGAGAGCAGGAAGAAAATCCAGCAGCATCTGTTGCCACTGGAGACGGCAACACATACCTATTTTTTTTTTTAAGTTGAAGTCTCACTCTGTTGTATAGGCTAGAATGCAATGGTATGATCATGGCTCATTGCAGCCTCTACCTTCTGGCTGCAAAGGATCCTCCCTTCTCAGCCTCCCAAAGTGCTGGGATTACAGGCATGAGCCACTGTGCCCAGACAAAACATGTATCTTTAAATGCCTGCATGTTGCGTGGGTGTGGTAGCTCACACCTGTAATTCCAGAACTTTGGGAAGCTGAGAAGGGGGATCCTTTGAGGCCAGGAGTTGGAGACCAGCCTGGGCAAGATAGCCAGACCCTATCTCCATAGAAAATTTCAAAATTAGTTAGATGTGTTGGCACACACCTGTAGTCCCAGCTACTTGGGAGGCTGAGTGGGGAGGATCACTGGAGACCAGGATTTCAAGGTTGCAGTAAGCTGACTGCACAACAGCACTCCAGCCTGGGTGACAGAATGAGACCCTGTCAATAAAGAAAAGAAGGAAAAAAAAGTCTTTGCTGTGAAAAGATCTGCCCAGATTAATGAGCCTTAATTCCTCTGATAGGTTCAAGTTATCTCTAGGCAGATGGCAAGCCCTACTAAGAGTGTCCACATGGGTGATCAGGAAATGAGATTTTGCCATCACTTTCTTTCACCAGAACATGACAAATTTGCAGTGCAAATGAGTGCTAGTGAATTAGACTGAGAGTCAGCCTTTGACTGTTCGCCGTTGTGCATGTGACAACCTCCAAATGACCCACTCTATGGTCACTCCAGTGCAGGCAGCCAGGCCAACCACACATCCCTGACTGATGAACCCTGCAAAGCTAATTAATACTCAGAAACAATGAAGATCTTTTCACAAGCCAATTTATTACTGCTCCTGCTGCTGTTTACGACAAAGAGGTGAAACTCTAGCCTTGATCAAGTCAAAATACTCTCTCTATAAATTAAGTACAATTATGATATCAGATATGTCAAGTATAAATAGATTTGAGATCTTAAGATGAAAGACCCAGATCTCTTGGCTGTTTGTGATGTTATTTGGGGGGAACCCGGTATCACTACCCCCTTCTACTTTTGTTTCCCCATCTAAGGAAACAGAGCTGAAGAGAATGCTCAGACCAAGCCTTTATATCTGGTTTGCTGGGGAAAAGGAAAGAAGGAAGGGAAAGAAAATACTAGATTAAACACTTCAGGTTACTGAACTTTAAAGATTACTTGGAGTAAGCGAACCTCTTAAAACCACTCGGATGCTCCAGATAACAAGGATGTTTTACGATGGGCTGTATCAGGATGACTTGTTGTACCTGCCATACAATTGTTAATGTTTTAATGAATGTTTTTGCTTCTTTTATTCAAGGGCCTTGGAGTCCTTCAGGATGAAAGGCCTCAGGAGCCTGAAAGGGAGTAATGACAGGCTTCAGGTGTTATTATCCTCCCGCTGAGACACCTGCAATCTAAAGGGCAGAAGGTGAGTTTTCAGCCTGAAGCACTTATGTGAGGTACAGTTTTTGCTACTGTAGAAAAATCTCCCCAAGATTGACCAATAACACCAAGAGAAAAGGAGGGAAGGCAGGATAATAACAATAACAGCATGGGTTGAGAATTATTCCCTTGTCACCAGATGCTGTTCTCAGTACTTTTCATATAATCCTGACAGCAACAGTATGATTTTACATTTCCCAAATGAAGAAACTGAGACGGATTAAGTAACTTGCTGAAATTTCAACACCTTATCCCTGTAAGGTACAGGGCAGGATTTGAATCCAAGTAGTCTGACTATGGAAACAAAACTCTTGACATAGAGGAGACATATTGAATTCTGTTCACTTCATAAAAGATTTGACCAACTCAGGTGTGAGTAGCGCCCCCATACTGCTGTCCTGGCTCCTCCACAGTGGGCAGGATAAGCACCAATCCTTCCGCTGTGCCCAAGAAAGTACGTGAAAGGAAGCTTAAGAAAATAAAAGGGCTGAAACTCTTGCTTCCCAAGTTTGTCTAAGGAGTGATGTGTCTGGTCAGGCTGAGAGACATGCGAGCCAGAGGGTGGAGGAGCTGCACTGAGCTCTGGCCAGATGTTGTAAAATATCAACCACACTACTTCAAAGAAGGGGCTGCTGCAGAACCCAGAGACCCCTAGCCTAAGAAGAAAAGCTGGGAGATGGGAGAGCTGTCCTCAAATAGCTCTCTTCTGGCTAGGCTCGGTGACTTGTGCCTGTAATCCCAGCAATTTGGGAGGCTGAGGTGGGAGGATCGCTTGAGCCTAGGAGCTTGAGATCAGCCTGGGCAACACAGCAAGACCTTGCCTCTACAAAAAATCTTAAAAAAAATTAGCTGGGCAGCCGGGCTCGGTGGCTCAGCCTGTAATCCCGCACCTTTGGGAGGCTGAGGTGAGTGGATTGCCTGAACCCGCGGGTTCGAGACCTGCCTGGGCAGCGAGACCTCATCTCTACAATAAATCAAAAAATCAGCTGGGTGTGGTAGCACATGCCTGTAATTCCGGCTACTCAGAAGGCTGAGGCGGAAGGATCACCGGAGCCCAGCAGGTCGAGGCTGCGGTGGCCAAGAGCGGCCACTGCACTCCGGTCCGGGCGACAGAGTGAGACTCCAACTCAAAAAAAAAAAAAAAAAAAAAAAGATAAATAGACTGCCTAGTCTTAGTATGGGTATTTAAGCATCAGCTAGAAGCCCAAAGTCATCCTCATTAGTACACACCTGTTCACTCAGAAAAGTCCTAGTTTGAGTCACCAGAGAGAGGAAACACAGCTCCCAGATTACTCATGTAGGCTTCACAACATTTCCAAGCTTGTATATGCACATTTTAAAATGTGCATATACAAGGTTTTCTTGAGATAGTTGTCCTTTTAAGGATTTGTAACTACATGGTTTATACTTTTCATCTACCCTCCATCATTTCCCTTGTAGTAACTGAACATATTCCTTCAAAGATCTGCTCCACTTTCCTCTACCTAAGAGCTCCACGCCAGCAGTGGAAACGAGCCCAGGAATGCTGTGCGGAATGGAAAAGGCAGGAAAGTGCTGTTTGGCTTGAGTTCCATGACATGAGGCAGGCAGGGTGGAGAAGTGACTGAGCTTCTGAACAGGGTGTTCTTTGGGGCCTAGGGAACTTGGTGAAGGATTCTATATTCAAAACAAATGGGCGGTCAGGGCAGGAAGGCGTGAGAAGGGTCCAGGCTGGTGTTCCTATGGGCCAGGTAGGAAAAACATGGGGAACACGGTTGTCTTCTCATATTGCATCTCATATTGCAGCACTGCTCTGTTTTGCTTTTTTTTTTTTTTAATGTGTTGCATGCCTAGTGGCTTAAATAGTAATTTTTAATTATACTGCATAGGGAGAGGGGGATTGAGAGAGAGAGAGAGAGAGAGAGAGAGAGAGAGAGAGAATGATTTTAGTAAACAAACTCATCTAAGAGGACGTGAATAGATCCTCATACACTCTGGATGCCTGGTTGATGCTGCCTGGATTAGAGGAGCGGAGCAAAGCTCTTTCATTTCCTTTTAGTTTATACTTTCTGATAATTGCACAGAGAGATGTCAGCCTCGTGCCCTGTGAGAGAACAAGCAGTTGGCTGGCAGTCCCTCCATCCTCTGCTCAGCTGCAGGACTTTAAGTCATCTCTCCTCTTTGAAACTCAGGGTCCACATGAAGCCTTTAGGACAGATGCTTCCATGGCCCCTTCAAGCTCTGAAGTTCGGTGATTCTCAAATTTCAACTTACAGGAGTTTGTCATTGCCCTGGAAACACCTTCCTTCGGGTCAAGTAACGAAATGGAGAAAGTAGGGGGAAGGGAATTTGTTCATGAACTGCTTGCAGTGTTTGTAGATAGGAATAGAGACCATGAGAATGTAACCAGGGAACCCCCAGACTTTTTCAAGAGAGCTGCGTCCTCCTTCCTCATCTGTGTCTTAAAATTACCAACAGAAGGGACAAAGGCAACCTCCGGTGCCTCCCTCTGTTTTGGAAATCTCAGGAAAAAAATTGGGTGAGTGGTAATGGTGATAGGTGATGGTGTCCCTTCACTGAGGCTCTGAGGAGGCACAGATAGGAGACTTATCAGGCATCAGCAACTCCACTCTGTCACCATCCAGGTGGGGCTTAAAGTTCCATGGACCCGGTGTCCAGTGGGACACCCCATCCCATGCATTAAAGCAGAGACTCTTGAAGGAGAAATCTGGCAAAATGTGAATGAAATGGACAGGGGTGGTGTCAGGGTAGAAATATTTGTAGAAGACCCAGAAAACACCAGGAAGCCTTGAGAGCTTCCTAGTTACTAGGAACTAGTAACTTTCTCACAGAACTAGTTATCTTCCCATAGAGAAATGCTGCTCTGGGGTTCTCAACAGTGCTCCACTCACAGCCAGTCGCCACCTAAATGCCTGCCAGTCGCTAGTCAGTGCAAACGCATGGGTGTTGAGAAGAAACATATCCGGACACATCTCCTTATGCTTCTGAAGGACAGCCAGGTTAGCCTCTGTGCTGCTTGAGAGGAATTGAAGCACAGTTCATGCACTGGAGAACTGGGGACACGGAGAGACTCATCTCCCAAAGTGCTCTGTTCAGCCCTCCCTTCCAGAAGCCAAGGACATATGTGATGCTTTGAATGTAGCTGACTGTCATCCCTGGGGCAAGAAGCCACCAAAAGACCTAGGTCTTAGCTGGCATATTGAGTGACATCATAATAATACCTCCCATGCTTATCATGCTTAGCAATGTGCATAGCTTTTATGCATACTATCTCCTCAGATGCTGATGACCACCCCGTGAAGTACATAGAACTGATATTATCACTCCTGTTTTAAAAATAAGAAAGCTGAGGCTCAAAGTGACCTAATGACACACTCAAGCACCCAAGGCTAGGGAGTGGCAGAGCATGGATTTGGTGTCTACATTAATGAAAGGCAGGACATCAAAAGAGAACTAAATAAAGGTGGCAGAACCAACCCTCATTGCTTTCCAGAATGTACTTTCATTCATGCCACTGTCG
This sequence comes from Cephalopachus bancanus, assembly GCA_027257055.1. Lineage (NCBI taxonomy): Eukaryota > Metazoa > Chordata > Mammalia > Primates > Tarsiidae > Cephalopachus > Cephalopachus bancanus. Next base: position 331,022 of record JAPVLO010000382.1, on the reverse strand, counting down.
ATGGAAGCCCTGGGGAGAGAACCGTGCGCGCATTGCTTTGTAAAAGGCTCCAAATCCCTGGTAAACCATTGCCTCTCCCCCTGTTCGCTCCCTGTGTACACTACACACAACTCCCCAGCATCACACTGGGTGGAAACGTTAATAACAATCTCAGCTTCCCTCTGGCACCAATTAGTACTTAATATATTGAACACCCACACAGTCCTCACCAAGCCCTGCAGGGCTGTGTGGCCACAGAGAAAACACTGTCTTTATTCTCCAGGAATTTACTGTCTGAAAAGGAACTAGAAGAAGATGCATATCAAGTTACACAGGATATAAAATGCTTCACGAGATGCCAGTATGTGAAATCTAAACGTAGGTGGACAGTGTCTCAGCTGGGAAAAAATCATTAGGGTTTGATCATACTTCTGTGTCTAAAATTAAGTGCTGGAACAAAGACATTCTGCTTTCTGTCATTAGTAAATCAAAACATGCTTGCAGTCAGTCTTGGTGGCTCACACTTGTAATCCCAGTACTTTGAGAGGCTGGGAAGGGAGAATTGCTTGAGTCCAGGAGTTCCAGACCAGCCTGGGCAACATATCAAAAACTTTTTCTCTATAAAATATCAAAAACTTAGTTGGGTGTGGTAGCACATGCCCGTAGTCTCAGCTACTCAGGAGGCTGAGGTGGGAGTATCTCCTGATCCCAGAGGACAAGGCTGCCATGAGCCATTATCATGCCACGGTGCTCCAGCGTGAGTGACAGAGTGAGACTTCAACTCAAAAAAAAAAAAAAAAAACTTGCATATATTCATAGGCAGACTTTAACTTCACAAGTCTTGCTTGGACGACTGCTACAACTAATCCACTACACTATTCCTTTTCACCTTTTGAATTCATTTTATATGAACTGCAATCATTAATATTAATAGCTTCCATTCATTACACGTTTACTCTGCACCTGGCACTCTTAAATGCTTTATATTTGTTATCTTATTTAATTCCCTCTAAGACTCCATGAAGTACCTTTTCTTATCTCCACTCTTCATATATGGCAATAAAGAACTAGAATGATTTTGAATACACTTGTCCAAAGTCATATGGCATAAGTGGAAAACACAAGATATAAACAAAGACCTGTATAAATCCAAAGCTTTTGAGAAGTTTATATGTCCTCATTTTAATCTTATGACATCCTTATGAAGTAATAAGGAAGGCTGTATCAATCCCGTTTTAAAGATGAGTGTCACTCAAAGGTTCAGTGACTTGCCTAAGAGTTTTGGCACTAACCCTGCAAGTCCATTCTACTTATGGTTCATCTCAACATCTTTCTACAGTAACAGCAACTACTTGCATCAAGAGGAAAAAGCCAGGATATTATCATTAGCCTTGAGACTGAGGTATAAACAGGAGTGTAGTCCATGCATTTTTTTTTTTTTTACTGCTCTTTGCTACATGGGTAGTATCACATTCAAATGTTAAAAATTCTACCTTTTATCCAATAGAGAATGCAGATGGCCTGGAATTTTCAAAGCTAAGCTAAAAATGACCTACAATTGAGAGAAGTCTTGCCCTGGACTCTTCTCAAAGCCTGATACCAGAGGTGGTTGGATCCTTCAGCTGACTCCCTTGAGCACTTAGCTCCGTTAAAATAGCAGTTATGTCTGGATCCCTGATGACTCAATGGACTTGAAACTCCACTGGAATTCTTCTGCATACACCCTATCCACTCTCAGTTCACCTTCACCTTCTCTGAAACTCTGTCATATTTGTTAATCACCATAGTATGTTAGAAAAACATGTATCTAGACCATAGTACTGCTGATTGCATGGATCCCCATAAAAGCTGCCATCCGGTCCATAACCTACCAGTAAGTCACACGTCACCATCTACAAAGTTACATTCTCAGGTTTTTCTCCAGTAAAATCGTTTTTTTAAATTTTATTTTATTTTTGAGTTGGAGTCTCACTCTGTCGCCCAGACTGCAGTGCAGTGGCCGCTCCCAGCCACTGCAGCCTCGACCTGCTGGGCTCCGGCGATCCTTCCGCCTCAGTCTTCCGAGTAGCCGGAACTACAGGCATGTGCTACCATGCCCGGCTGATTTTTTTATTTTATTGTAGGGATGAGGTCTCGCCTGCCCAGGCGGGTCTCGAACCCGCGGGCTCGGGCAATCCACTCACCTCGGCCTCCCAAAGGCGCGGGATTACAGGCTGAGCCACTGAACCCGGCAGTAAAATCATTTTAATAGAAACTACTTTATTGTATTATGGAGTTTAAATGAGACAATGAGCAAAAAAGCCTATAGCATGATATCCAGTACATTGTAAGTAGTCAATAAATATTAGCTAGTCAATATTTGTTATTGTTATTATCACTGATGAGGAGTTTAACTATACCTTCCTAATTAAGGAAAGTGTGACTCACAGAACATGCAATTGGAGTTTCAAAGTCTGATTGGATCCTTTCTCAGTCTAACAATGATTTAAGAGTAAAGTAAAAGCAGTGTGGCGATTCTTAAAAGCTCTAAATACCAACCTCCCATATGACCCCGCAATCCCCCTACTGGGAATATACCCTGAAGAACACAAATCACTCTATAAAAAAGATACCTGCACACATATGTTTATCGCAGCGTTGTTCACAATAGCAAGAACCTGGAAACAGCCATGCTGCCCGTCAAAAGAGGACTGGATTTAAAAAATGTGGTACATATACACGATGAAATACTACGCAGCCATAAAAAAGAACAAAATCATGAATTTTGCAGCAACCTGGATGGAACTAGAGTCTATAATACTGAGTGACCTCTCACAGAAACAAAGATCCGAGTATCACATGTTCTCACTCATATAATGGACCTTGAACATCCAATGCAATACTATACGAAAATGACTGACCGTACTGGGAAACTATGGTGGGGGGAGGGAGATGGGATTAACAGTAGCAAATATCTGTCTGGGTACAGGGAAACATCCTATATCAACAGGGTGCCTGAATGAAACGCAATTGTATACCTAACCCTTAACTGTACCCCACAACTTCACAATAAAAAAATAAAAATTTAAAAAAAAAAAGAGTAAAGTAAAAGACAAAAGGTAGAATTCTTTGTATAGTCGCTTTGGATCATGTTGCTGTGCATGATATTGGAATGGATCAGGGAAGGAAGGCAGAGGTGGAAACCACCTGCCTTTATCCATTAGAAGGAGGAAAGATTTGCATGAAGCGGTTGTATTTTTTTAGACCTTTGCTCCTTTATGCATCATAACCCTACATGTTCAATTCTTCTATGTTATAAATTAAAAGCAACAAGTCTGAGAAAGGACATGCCTTCCTGAAGGTGCGTGTATAAGTTGAAGGTAGGGGTGGAAGTTGAGATCATTTTCATTTCCTCTACTGTGTTAGTTTTCTAAGGCTACTATAATATATTCCCACAAACTTGGTGGCTTAGAACAACAGAAACATATTCTGTCTCAGAATTTTGAAGGCCCAAATCAAGGTGCTAACAGGACTGCACTTCCACTGGAGGCTCAGGAGAGAATCCTTCCTGGCTTCTTCCAATTTCTGGAGGCTGACAGCATTCCTTGGCTAGTGGGTGTCTCACTTTGGTCTCTGTCTCCATAGTCACAATGCCTTCTCCTTTTCCATGTATGTCAAATCTCCCTCTGCCTTCCTCTTATAAGGAAACATGTGATCGCATTTAGGGCCCCCTCAGGTGATCCAGGATAATCTCTATCTCAAGATCCTTAACTTAATCACACTTGCAAAGTCCTTTTTTGCCATATAAGGTGACATCCACAGTTTCCAAGGATTAGGGTGCAGTTATCTTGCAGGAGTGGGAGGCATTTTCAGCCTACTGCAACCACTTTTTCTTTATCCAGCTGTGTTTACACCTCTTTCACCATACCCAAAACTGGAGCACTTGGAGATGCTAGACTCCTTGACTTTGAAGTTTTACCCAGACCTCCACACAAAAGCTTCAGATGCTAGAACAAGCTGGGGTCATTCAATCCATTTCAAATCAGCAAATGTTAACTGAGCAAGCACCTGTGTTTCAGGAACACAGAACAAACAGAAACATATTCTCTCAGAATTTTCAGGGCCAAAATCAAGGTGCCAGCAGAACTGCACTCCCATTAGGAGTGAAACTGGGGTTTCAGAGATGAGTAAGGCATATTCTCTGCCCCCAGGCATGAACCAGGTGGACCTAGAAAAAAGAGTGGTTCCACTTCCCCTTATGATCAAGAATGGAGTAAACAAGAGATCAACAGCAATGAACACCTGGAAGCCACACTGGGACCTTAGGCCACCCAAGAGGATCTAATGACATTTTGCATATATTCACATCTACTCCCAGAAAATAGCAGAGAACTGTTCAGGGGTCCCTGAGCACTTTTTTTTTTTTTTTTTTTTTGAGTTGGAGTCTCACTCTGTCACCCAGACTAGAGTTCAGTGGCTGCTCCCGGGCACCGCAGACTCGACCTGCTGGGCTCCAGCGATCCTTCTGCCTCAGCCTTCCAAGTAGCTGGAACTACAGGCACGCACTACCACATCCGGCTAATTTTTTGATTTATTGTAGAGATGAGGTCTCACCAAGTTGCCCAGGCGGGTCTCAAACCCGCAACCTCAGGCAATTCACTCACCTTTTAATATTGTTTTGACATTTTTTTTTTTGAAGAATACAAATCCAACTTTTAAAACTAGAATATTACCCTTTTTGGATTTGCCTGATGCTTTCTCATGTGTAGATTCAGGCTATACAGCCACCACCTGAATGCTACATGAGTGATGCTTTGTCCTTCTTAGGGTTTCATATTCGGAGACACACAATGTCCATATGCCCTTGACTGCTGAAGCCTATTTTAATTACCTAGTCAAAGTGTTATTAGATTTTTCAACTGAGTAAGGTGTTATCTGAGTTCTCTACTGCAGGCGTCCCCAACCTGGTCCTGGTCCCTGGCCTATTAGGACCTGGGCAACAAAGTGGGAGGTGAGCAGTGAGGAGCAAAATTTCTTCTGTATTTACAGCTACTCCCCATCATCTGCATTACCTCCTGAGCTCCATCTTCCGTCAGATCAGCAGTAGCATTAGATTCTCATAGGAGTGTGAACCCTATTGTGAACTGCGCACGTGAGGGATCTAGGTTGTACAGTCCTTATGAGACTCTAATGCCTGATAATCTGAGGTGGAGCTAAGACAGTGATGCTAGCACTGGGGAGCAGCTGCAAATACAGATTAACATTAGCAGTGAGGTTTGACTGCACAGAGACCACAATAAATAAATGGCTTACAGACTCATATCAAAATAATAATTTCAGAACAACTGTTTCATTATGTATTACAAACTAATAATAATAGAAATAAAGTGCACAATAAATGTAATGCACTTGAATCACCTCAAAACAATCTCCCCCCCGCCGGGTCTGTGGCAACTCCCAGGACTTCTGTGAAACTGGTCCCTGATGCTAAAAGATTGGGGACTGCTACTCTACTGTTTAGCTACCTTTCCCCTTGCAATTAATAAACAATCTCTAGGGAGACACTTCTTTTTTCTTTTGAGTTGGAGTCTTACTCCATCGCCCAAGCTGCAGTGCAATGGCACGCTCATGGTCACTCCAGCATCGACCTGCTGGACTCCGGTGATCCTTAAGTAGCCAGAACTACAGCACGCTACCACTCTCAGCTAATTTTTTTATTTACTGTAGAGATGAGGACTCACCAAGTTGCCCAGGCTGTTCTCAAACCTGTGGGCGCAGGCAACCCTCTCACCTCAGCTTTTCAACGTGCTGTGGCTCGAGCCACCGCGCCCAGCCAGGAGACACTTTAAAACCATCCAACACCATCCAACTAAACTATTCCTCATCAAAATTGTTCCTCATACTTAGCATCCATTGATGACTGTGTCTAAACCCATCTTTACCATAGAGTATTAAGTGATGATTTTCCAAGTTCAGCAAACCCTCCACATTTACCAGTCAGCTCCTTGCTTTTTACAGTAAGCAAGAGTCTTCCCTTATCATTTATTTGTTCATTTATTTATATGCCTATGTTCATTTATTTATATGTAAAAAAATTCCTGTTTTTTCTAATTGTTCAAATAAAATTCCATACTGAGCCTGGCTCGGTGGCTCAGCCTGTAATCCCGCGCCTTTGGGAGGCAGAGGTGAGTGAATTGCCTGAGCCCGCGGGTTCGAGACCCGCCTGGGCAGCGAGACTTCATCTCTACAATAAATCAAAAAATCAGCCGGTTGTGGTAGCGCAAGCCTGTAACCGACTACTTGGAAGGCTGAGGTGGAAGGATCGCCGGAGCCCAGCAGGCGAGGCTGCGGTGGCCGGGAGCGGCCACTGCACTTCAGTCTGGGTGACCCAGTGAAACTCCAACTCAAAAAAAAAAAAAAAAAAAATTCAATACTGTACTAAATTATTTGGGTGCTCAAATTGTACCAGATTTAGGCAGTAGGAGTCCCTTTAGGGACTTGAAAAGTTCTTGTGAAATTCCCCCCACCATTTTGCCCCCAAGCATTTCTTTACTTTCTGGTACAACAAGATGTTATAAGTTCTTCTTATATCTGCCATGCCCCAGCTCTGGAACTGGACATTTCTTTGAGGAACTCTGGTTCCTTTTAGTGTCAGAGACTAAGATTTGAGTACCAAGTACTCATTGCTACTAGGGAGTCTTTCTTTCTAGGTACTTTCAATAGACAAAGCTAGAAAAAATAAACATGTGTTTTCCCATACATATAAAATTCATATATACTTACATGTTTATGTGTACATATGTGTGTATATATGTCTATGTGTGTAGTTCATATATAAATACAACAAATCATGAGTTTACATAGTTGCCTCTGATTTCAATCCATCCCACAGGGTTGCTTCTTGCCTTCCTTCATTCCTATTTTTTTTTTTTTTCTTTGAGTTGGAGTCTCACTCTGTTGCCCAGACTGGAGTGCAGAGCCTCCTGGGCTTGGTCGATCCTCCCTCCTCAGCCTCTTGAGTAGCCGGGACTACAGATGTACGCCACCACGCCTAGCTAATTTTTTTCTTATTTTTTTGTGGAGACAAGCTCTCACTATGTTGCCCAGGCTGTTCTCATCCTGGCCTCAAGCAATCCTCTTGCCTCGGCCTCCCAAAGTGCTAGGATCACAGGTGTGAGCCACTGTGCCTGGCCTCTCCACTCCTTTCCCATAATAAGAACTTTGGCTCCCAAGAGCATAAGCACATTTCCTCATTCGCCCAATCCCATGATACCTCTCAAATCACTTCACAATTGCTCCACATGTCCACCACCAGGAGAATAAGATATATCAACTAAAAAGAGTTCAGGAGTTGGTTGTGATCTTCCCCCACACAACCTCCCCCCAAACTGACTGACAGCCTAACACTATTTGTGAGGTCCTTGGACTTGTTCTTCCTTTCGCCTTCTCCCTTCCGTGTAGCTGCAGTATTCATCCGAAATACAGTGAGGCTGCTTCCATTTGTTTTCAGTTTTAGGTTTTTCTTTCCCTTCCCATCTTGTTTTAATTTTATTTTTGAATATGTAGAAGATTAACATGCTTCCAAAAGTCAAAACTACACAAAAAAAACTTCTCAGAAAAGTGTCACTCCCTCCAGAATCGCTTCCATTCCCTCTTTCCAGTAAACAACCAACTTCATTGTTTTCTGGTTTACCTTTCCTGAATTTCTTTTGGCAGCCTTAAGCAAATATATGGAGGCTTTATTTCTCCTTCTTTCTTACACAAAAAATAGTATACTATATATTCTTTTGTGTACTTTGAATTTCTTCCATTAATATTTCCTGGAAATCATTCCACATCAGTTCATAGAAATCTCCCTCGTTTGGCTTGGTTTTGTTTTTTTATAGCTGCACAGTACTCCATTGTGTGTATGTATCCTATTTAATTCAACCAATTTCCTATGCTTGGACATTTAAGTAGTTTCCAAGATTTTACAATGACAAATAATGCTGTAATAAATATCTTTGCGCATATACATTCTCATATTGTTGGAGGTGTACCCTCAGGGTGAATTCCTAGATGCATGATTTCTGGGTCAAGGAATAAACACACATGTAGTTGTGTTATATATTGCCAAATTCTTCTCCAAATGGGATGTACTATTTTGGATTCCCGCCAGCAATGTATGAGAGTGCCTGCTCCCCTCAGTCTCATCAAACTTTTTTTTGTGAGTCATTGTCTCACTGTGTTGCCCAGGCTTGACCTCCGGGGCTCAGGCGACCCTTCCTCTTCAACATCCCAGGTAACTACAGGCGCACGCCACCACATTGCCCAGGCTAGTCTCCAACTCCTGAGCTCACACAATCTGCCTGCTTTGGTTTCCCAAAGTGCTGGGATTATAGGCATGAGCCACTGCATCGAGCCATCAGACTTTTTAATTTTGCCAATCTTATGGTTGGGAAGTTATATTTCATTCTAATTTTCATTTGCATTATTCCCATTATAGGTGAAGTTGAACATGTTTTCATATCTCTAGGGCCATTAGTGTGTCTCTTTCTGTGAATCGCCCACTCCTGAATTTTGCCCATTTTTCTGTAGGAATTTTGGTCTTTTTCCCCCCTTAATTTTTAAAAGTTCTTTGTATATTAGGGATGTTAGCCTTTTATTTGTGACACCTATTACAAATATTTCCTCCCAGTGTGTGATTTTAGTTTTGTTTATAGAGATTTTTGCCATGCGGAAGTTTGATTTTTTAATGTAGTCGAATGTTTCAATTTTTTAAATCAAGTATCTAGATGTTTAGTCATAGTTAGAAAGTTTTTATTTACACTCAAGTTGTAGAGGAATTTACTCTTTTTTAGTATTTATATAATTTCATTTTTAAAATTCAGATTTCTAGTTCATTTGGAGTTTATTCTTGCATATGGACACAAAAAAATGAAAAAAATTTATGTTTTTCCAAATGGCTACCTCGTATGTCCCAATAACATCTTTTTATAAAGGCCATCTTTGCCCCAGTGATATTACCTTTGTCCTATACTGGAAATCTACATGTAGCTGTGCTTATTTCTGAACTTTTTATTCTGTTCCATTGGTCTATCTAGTCATGCACCAGTACCATATTGTTTTAATCACAGAGGTTTTGTAGTGTGCTTTAATATCTGTTAGGGTTAAACTGTATATTTGACAAAGGCCTAACTTCTAGGATCTACAGGGAACTCAAATGCACCGAAAGGAAAAAAACAAACAGCCCCATTAAAAAGTGGGCAAAAGACATGAATAGACACTTCTCAAAAGATATACGGACAGCCAACAGACACATCAAAAAGTGCTCAGCCTCACTCATCAGCCGAAAAATGCAAGTCAAAACCACATTGAGATACCACCTAACTCCAGTAATAATGGTCATCATTAATAAAACAACAACAGATGCTGGCGAGGATGTGGAGAAAAAGGAATCCTTCTGTACTGCTGGTGGGAATGCAAACTAGAGCAACCTCTTTGGAAGACAGTGTGACGGTTTCTGAAAGAACTAGAAATTGATCTTCCATCTGACCCAGCAATTCCCCTGCTGGGAATATACCTGGAGGAACTCAACTCATTCTACAAAAAAGATACCTGCACTCATGTGTTTGTTGCAGCTCTATTCACAATAGCAAAAACATGGAACCAACCATGTTGCCCAATGAAACTGGACTGGAGTTTTAAAATGTGGTACATTTACACAATGGAATATTATGCAGCCATAAAGAAGGACAAACATATGGACTTTGCAGCAACTTGGATGGATTTAGAGTTGGTCATACTCAGTGATCTATCACAGAAACAAAGAACAGAGTACCATATGTTCTCACTCATAAGTGGACCTTGAACAATTATAATACTATAAGAAAGTGATTGGCAGTAGTGGGAAACTGTCAGGGGAGGGGGGTGGGATTGGCAGTTGAGGGAAACTACTAGGGGAGGGAGGGGCATACCTCATCAACAAGGGTACCTGCATAATCAACATTTGTATACCTAACCCTGAATTGTACCCCGCATCTTTATAATAAAAATAAAATAAAACAAAGAAAAAATATATCTGTTAAGGTTAGTCTTACTTCAGAATACTTCCTTTTCAGTGTTTCACTAACTACTCTTGTGCATTTTTTTCCCATATGACTTTTAATATCAACTTGTCTTTGTCTTTAAAAATACTCATCAGAGCCAGGCTCTGTGGCTCAGCCTGTAATCACACGCCTTGGGAGCGTGAGGTGAGTAGATTGCCTGAGCCCGCAGGTTTGAGACCCGCCTGGGCAACTTGGTGAGACTTCATCTCTACAATAAATCAAAAATTAGCCGGACGTGGTAGCACACGCCTGTAATTCCGGCTACTCAGAAGGCTGAGGCGGAAGGATCGCTGGAACCCAGCAGGTCGAGGCTGCGACAGAGTGAGACTCCAACTCAAAAAAAATTAAATTAAATAAATAAATAAATATTCATCAGTATTTGCACTAGGGTTGCATTAAATTTATAAATTAACTTAGGGAGTACTCACATCTTGCTCAAGTTGAGACATAGCAAAAATAGGGCATTTTATTCCATTTGGACAAGTTATTTGGTCAACTCATCTGATTTTCTCTCTTAAACATTTGCACAGGTAATTTAGGTCATTAAATAAAATAATAGTTACTGAACAGCTACTATGCCCTCCCACATATATTAATCACTATAGAAGAAGCAGGTACTAGCCTCAAGCAGCTTGGGATTTCATGAGAGAAAAGATTAACATACCTATTAGCAAGGCAGACAGTTCAAGACCCCTTGTAAAGAGGCTCCCCACTGTACGGCCAGAGCAGACATGAGCTCAGAGGAAAGAGAAGGTAGTGAGGGCTAGAATAACAAGGTATTGAGAGCGAAATCATGTGCCCTGAAAATTGTGCAGGATTTAGGTGGGGTGGCAAGAAGGGAAGAATCCCAGTGGGGGGGAACCCCGGCAAAAGCTCAGAGGTGGACTGAGTGTGATATGTGTCACAAGGCAGAGGGCCCCTAGCTAGACTCCAGACTCAGCTAGACTCCCGAGAAAGCCAAGAACCCTCTCTTCAAGCCTCAGAGTTATGCCTCCATGTTCTTAGTTCTCAAATCCTAATTACGTGTTCATTAAAATTGTGTTAGTAAATGTCTACCAGTTTCCAGATACCTAGTCTTTTATTATGATAATTTTTGTACGTCATTACCTTTTTAGGAAATGTTCCAGAATTGTGCTATCCAAAACAGTAGCTACTAGCCACATGTGGCAATTAAGCCCTTATGTCTTGGATAATGTAACTGAGAAACCGAATTTCTAACTTTTTGTAATTTTAATTCATTAAATGTTAATTTTAAATCAGAAGCCGGGCTCGGTGGCTCAGCCTGTAATCCTGTGCCTTTGGGAGGCTGAGGTGAGTGGATTGCCTGAACCCACGGGTTCAAGACCCGCTTGGGCAGGCGAGACCTCATCTCTATAATAAAATAAAAAAATTAGCCGGGCGTGATAGCGCATGCCTGTAATTCTGGCTACTTGGAAGGCTGAGGCGGAAGGATCGCCGGAGCCCAGCAGGCAAGGCTGCGGTGGCCGGGAGCAGCCACTGCACTCCAGTCTGGGCAACTGAGTGAGACTCCGACTCAAGAAAAACAACAACAAAAAATAAATAAATAAATAAATAAATAATTTTAAATCAGAGGCAGTATATTTTCCCATTGAACTCAACTTTGTTTGGGAAGGGCTGCATTTTACTTTAACCATAGCATTGTGTAAGATATGATAGCTGTGTTGCTGTGTGTGTGTCCATTTTACTTTTTTTAATGTAGCTTCTAGAAAATTTTCAGTGACATGCATGGATCACATTGTATTTCTCCTTGACAGCACTGGTTCAGAACCTGACAACTCAGTGAGGTCTGGTTGACATCTCATGGGAAGCCTTCCAGACCTTCAGGACCCGCACTTGACTAAGCTACCAGGTAATTCTTATGTACAATAAGAAAAGCACTGATCCGGACAACCTTAGAAGGCACTTGGCCTTTGGTAGGTACCCAGCATGCCACTGCCATCCTTTGGGGAGTTGGGGGAGGAGGCAGATAGAGCAGCAAGGAGACCCCTGCCTGCCATTATGACATCACAGAGTAAAGCCCATGGGTCACCCAGCCCCACCCAAGCTGGTGTCCCGCCCTTGAGACATCCTTTCCAACCTCTCCAACCCACCTCACACCACCGTACCCCTCTGCTGGCAAGAGGAGACCCGATTCAGCCTCCCGCTAAACACTCATTCTAACCAACGAATTAAGACAGAGCAGAAGACAAACTGACAGTTCAAGACCTCCTCACCGCAAAAGCGAATAAGCAATCCCTCTCAGCTGAAAATGTTTACCTCACCCAGGAGGTAGGTACACTGATTTTGAAATTCCATGAACACCTATATGCATCGTACCCTTAATGTTGGATTTGTAATAACAGGCCATACTAATTCATCAATTTAATTTCTTTCACATGCTCACAGTCAGGAACTTGGGAACACACTGTAGGATTATACAAAACTGAATGATATTGTGTTACTCAAGCCCAGTTTTCACAGATAAACCTGCTCTAAATCCTGTTCATATCTTGTCATCTTGTTTTTCCATCATCCTCATTTAAGATGTCCTTTTCTTCTTTCTTTGCCTCTTCATCTTTTCCTCTCTGGCTCCAGCGTTGCTTAGAGCTTTATAGCTCTTCTTTTTTCCCTCCCATCTGCATGACGCCTGTGGCCAAAATCTGGTCCCTGGTAAAAGGCCCAGTGGTGGCAGCAACAACAGATATGAGTGTCACCCTGGTGAACTGAAAGAGCAGAACTTAAGTTCTATGCTAGAGAATGGTGAGGCATCCCCCAAGGTCCTGCCGGAAGCCAGCTCTGATCTGGAGCTGGGGAGAACACAGCTCGGGCTCTTTTTGGTCTCAGAGAATCAGGGAGAGTCTTCAAGGATCCTTCCAGATCCCACAGCTCTCAAAGATGTCTTAGCTTGTTTAGGCTTGAACCCACATTCAAAAATGGCCAGCCTCCCTTTATACTAGACTGCCACCTTTCAGTTCAAATGGTTACTAAAAAAGCAAATGGTATTCATTCTTGAATATCTTACCTTTCTCAAGAAAGAAAAATGAAGTTTACAATCACACACACAGGAACACAGGGGGCAATGTGGTGTGCTATTGATCAGCTGGAAGTGAGAGATCTGAGAGGAAAGGTGGCATATCATACGTAAGAGGCTCTGCTGGGGCTGCAGAACCGAGCGAGTGGTTCTGAAGAGCCATCTGAGTGTGGGCTCAGGCAGCCTCCCTAATTCAGAAAACATCCAAAGTGAATAGGTCATACAGAAGAGGAAGTGAACATGATAGAAAAGCCAGTCATGGCTTAGAGTAAATTCTATTATTGTTCGCTATCACTGGTTTTCCAGGGGAGACACAGAATGTGGTCGTATGTTTGCTAATATATACCTAAGAAGTATGAAGCATGCTTGGTCCATTGCCTCATTCTGCAGGAGTTCCCATAATCTGGCCTGCAATCTGAAAATTTTGTTAAAGGTGACTGTGCCTTCCCTTTTACTGAGTGGCAACCTGGTGATGAGTCAGGTGTATTTTGAAGGTTGGGAATAATGACTCCACCACCATTTACTAGCTTTGTGGCCTTGAGCAAGACAAACACTCTGAATGTGAACCCCCACTTACAGAATGGAGATGCCACCTCTCTTTCTGGCTGATTGTGGAGATTAAAGGAGATGTCTGTGAAGAGTCTAGCAAGGTGTCTGGTAGCAGTACAGGTTCACTTTCGCATTCGTTTCTCCGTAGAGGCACTTCCCTGCCTCTTTTGACCTTCACAGCACTGGGAAGCAGGACAGCTCTTTCCCCTCGTTCCCCTCTGAGGGTAAACTGAACCGTTCGGGAGGTTGAATACCTTGGCCAAAATCATCAGCCTAGCGATGATGGGAGTAGTGACCAGAATTCAAACCTGCTGAAGGGTCGTGGTCATAAAGCCTCACTCTCAGATCCTCTGGATGAGGCAAAGACATCCCTTCCTTTTAAGAACAGCAGCCGGGCACCGGTACCTTCGGGGGGCAGGGGGCGAAGGCGGGGAAGAGTTTGGACTCTGGACTCCACAGCAGCCCGGCAATCCTGACCCCCGCCCCACAGGCCTGCGTATGAGAATCTCCCCGGTGACCCCCTTCCCTTCCCCCCTCCTGCCGAGCCCGGCCAGGCGGCGGAGGGGCGGCGCCCCCGCCGTCGGGCGGCTTTGCGCACGCATCCCGGCCGCCGGGCCCACGTGGGCGGTTCGCCGGGTCCCCGCCGCCCGCTCTCGGTCCTGCTCCCTGGGAGGGCCCCCGGGACGCAGTTCTCAGCAGACGCAGGAAGACCCAGAGGAAGAAGCGGCCCCGCTGCCCTGCCGCACCCAGCCGGGAAGGCCGGCCCCGCCGGTCGCCGCTAGGGCGGGGCCGCGCCAAACAATGCAAAACACGGCCCGGCGCGTCGCCGAGGCAACACGCGCCCGTTGCCAGGCGACCGGGCGCCGTAGTAAACGGGGAGGGAGGGGGCGTGTTACTCATCGCCGGGCGTGGGGCCGAGGGTCGCCGGCGGGGACACGGCTGGGCTCAGGCCCCGCGACGGCCGCGGGGGCTGGGGGGGACGGGGAGCAGGAAAAGAGTAGACTAGGTGGGCTCACGCGGAAATGGAAACCCGGAGGCCCAACTACGGCCGCACCCCAGGCACCCCCAGAGAGCCCCCCCCGTTACGGCCCCGCCCTGCAGTCCCGAAGACCACCCCCCCGCCCACTCCCCTCCCACCCACCCCCCACCCGCGCCCCAGCCGGCCCGCGGCGCCGTCACCCCGCGTGAGCGATTGCCCCACAGGATGTGCAGATGTGGCTGCTCCTCTGATTCACTCCAGCTGCTTGGGGCCTGGAAGAAAGGCAGCTTCCTCTCCTGGAAATGACTGCATTTGCTCAAGCCCTCAAACAATTCCATTAAAAAGCGGAAAGGGAAAGGCGCGAGAGAGGCCGCGAGTGCTTTTCCGTGGTCCTTCCCGCTGAAATAAGTGGAAGTGTTCCCAGAATTCGGGACCCCCGTTTAAGGAAGATCTGGAGTCCTTTTCCGTGTGCCTCAGTCCTTGAGGTTTCCTGGACCCTTGCCTTGTGACGGCTGAGAATACACCGAAGCTAGGAAATCCCGGAACTGAGTGTCCTGTGGTGTTGTGAACATTTTGGACACTCAGCATGGGCATTTTGGTGGCATTGCTCTTCCCTTCCGGGCTGGGAGGCAAATGTCTAAATGTTCTGGGAGAAGACTTTCCTTACCTTCATTACTGAAGGAGTCGAATGTCAGGCACTGAAGTAAAAATTGTAACTGGAGCAGCAAAATCTCAGACGTTTCCAAAGACATCATCCAAAGGGGCAGTAATCAGTGGGAATCACCCAGCTTAGAAAAGGACATAACATTTCCAATCTGTCACTTGCTTTTAAGCAATCTGTTTGTGCCCTGATCTCTGTGAATTAAAGATAATGCTCTTTCATGAGATCATTACTGTTTTCTGAGCTTTGCTCATCAAAAAGCAGGAATGTTTCCACAGGTGGGAGGAAATGGATTGGCAGAGAATCTGTCTGATGAAACTGAATAACTCTGGGTGCATCTGTGTAAAAGGCTTAGAGTGTGTTTGTGGAGCATGGACCCCTTTGTAGCTTCTCATTGCTCTTATGTGAATCCGGAAGAAGCCTGTCTCTCCTTTAGCAACAGTTTGGACACACGACTTTATTCACATCTTCATTCTTGGGCTTCTTACTCGTATCTGTGAGCCTTGTTTGCATTTCAAACTTCATTCATTCACTCATTTATAGGCGTTAATATATTGCTAGGCTCTGAGGATCCAGGAATAAAATAACTGCTATTAAGAGTCAAATGAGCATAACAGACAAGCCATATGAGTTACACGAGAGAGGCACATGCTAGAACAGGTGGGAGCAGAGAAGAGAGGCATGTGGATCAGACCTGTGACCGCGGAAGCATCTCCACTCCACTCCAGGCCTTTGCCTACTGAGTAACAGAAAGGAGTTAGTTAATGGGGCGTAGGTCAGAAATCTGACTCCTGGGAGAAGGACGGAATCGCAGCTGCCAGGGAGGGCAAATGAACCTTCCTTGCAAGAAAGTGCCAGTGTGAATGACATGGGGAAAAAAAAAACCCACTGGGTCCCTGAGCCTGCTCTGGCCCAGCGTTACTACAGATCGTTGTAATTCCCTCAATCTATAGGGTATTCACAAAACAATAAATCAAATTCCCATTTACAGAGTATGTGTGAGTATCCCAAGACCACTGTTGTTCTTCCTGCATACCTGGTAAATGTGTTTTTGTAAAGGACAGGGAACAGTAACCAAGGTCCTTAGCACATAGAGGGTAGTCCCCACTCTTGGCTTTGTGATGTCATAAATGAAGAAGTGTATATATATATATATATATATATATATATATATATATATATATATATATAGCATAGCTGTGAAGGTCATCCTGAAATGGTAGCAGTCCAGCATATCAAAACTAAATACTGTTTTGAGTTGTGGAATCTCCGTATCTGTGCTATATCATGAACTTCTGAGCCTCACCTAATTATATTTACTTGTATATTGCATTGACCAGTAATTACTTTTTCTGTTCGAAGAGAGGAAAGGGAAGAAAAAAATATTAACATGCCCAAATTACAATGAAAGGAAGTGAGTGGGTTGCTGGGCTCTGATTTTCGTGGCCAGGCAGAGAAACTCCTGTTTTGTCAAAAAGAGGAAATTAGACATCGTGGTTTAGAATCCTTGGGGAAGGAGAGCTGAAGTACCAGTCACATCCAGCAGCCAGTCAGCCCAGCACACACACAAAATTCTCAGCCTCCTAAGGGGTATACCCAGGTTTTGTAGCGGCCTAAAATAATACAATTTTGGAGGCTCACTTTAAGAAAAATAATACCAAATTACAAGTGCTAATTAGGTATCAGGGTCTTGGAAGGGGCCAAGTGAGTTGGGGACCACAAAGCTGAAGTTTCATTCGCTTCACTCTAAACCCACCTCTCGGGCCTCCTCATGTAACACACTTCAGACTCTGCCACTCCTGTCCCCTTTTCCCCAGAGAAGGCGAACTTCAGGCTATTAAGGCATAGGGGGTGCGGTTTATGAACCGAAGCAATAAAAACCGAAGACATAAGGCCGTGCCAAATGGTGACTCAAGCGGGATATGAGAAGTGTCTGCAAGTATTTGAAGGGTGTAAGCCGAGAGAAGGGAAAAGAATTGTTCACTGTTCTGGGTGGAAAGAGAATGAGGATACAATTAAGTAAAGAAAAATGTGCACAAAACTCATCAGGAAACATTGGCTAACTGTATTTTCTGATACTGTGGAGTTGTATTTCCCGTGGGAAGTATTTGAGGATCTATTGAGTCACTGAAAAATTGGAACTGGCAGCAAGAAGAAAAAAAGTGCTACAGGAAACAATCGTACAAGACGAACTCCAGGGAGCAGCTGGATGCCCCCAAAGTTCATTCTGAGCCCTAAATTCCATAAGGCTGACACATGGCATTCTGTAGATTAGCATGCGGGGAGGAGGTCCACGGACAGAAAAAGAGAACAATCCTGCAGGGAGGAGCAGCCACCTCCCTGCCTGGTGTGGGAAGCACGTGATGGAAGAGGAAACTATGAGGAGATAGCGCCACCCAGTTGCGATGAAACTACACAGTCAGTCAAAAGTGATCACAAAATTCCCGCTCCCTTCTCCCAAAGGAGAGCCAGTTCTGTCACAATGAAGGCAGGGTCATTGGGCCATATGGAAAATGTACCCAGAGATAGCATGTGTTCATCAAATTTGCTTGTTCACGTCAGTCTGAGGAGAGTAGAGGATGGATGTGGAGACAAAAGCAGTATCCAAAGAGACTCATTTGGCTGGGACATGGACTCATTCACAGCCTCTGAAGTTAAGGGGAACCTGCCTTTGCTTCCCTAAACTAACTGCACAAATAGAGGGGAAAAACATGACTTCGTGGCAAATCTGGAAGAAGTAGAGGAAGGGCAGGGCAGGATACAGAGGGTTTCCTTAAGTAAGCACCAAATAAGTCGAACAGGTGTCATTTTACACAAATTTCCTGGGTATACACTAAGAGCTTTCTCAGATTACTCATTCTGGGCCTCACCCCAGAACTACTATGGAATCTCAGGGTCAGGGCCAGGAATGTGCCTGTGTTCCAAACTTCCAGAGATTGTTCTGATGCTTGGTCAGAATGGAGAACCACTGCTCTAGAATGAAGGCGAGGCCTTTGAGGAAGTTACAGTCAAGACAAAAATACTGTAATGATCATGGAATACAGAAAGTGTCACAAGAGAGGTACAGCGTGACAAGGACAGAGAAGAAGGAATGATCTTAGGAAGAAAGGAAACAGTTTCAAAGAGTTAACAATTTTTTATACAAATCTTGATGCGCAGCAGGTGGTTTACCAGGTAAAAAGAGATTGAAGGCATTCCAGGCAGAAAAAAGAGTATCAGAGAAGGCACAGAGGATGAAAGTCCATGGGGTGTTTGGACGATCACAAGCAGTGGCAGAAAGTCTCCCAATCTTGTCATCTTAATTCATGAGTACAATTTTGAGGACAGAAAGAACAACTTGGACTTCTGGGTAACCGGCCGCAAGAACAAACACAATTAATCCCTTATTGATTTGTCAGATGCCTTTTGTTAAGTTTTAGAAACTCTTTTTTGGAAAATTATTTTCATTCCTTTGCCTGAAGGTTGGGATAGATACAGTAAATAGCCATAGCATTACTGACCCTGGAATATCTTTATCTCCAATCCTGTTCCAACTGCATCTTCACCCCATCCCCACCCAATTCTGTCTCATGCACTTTCCCTTTATGTTCCGTGGGGTGGAGGAAGGTACTTAGGAATCCTCACTAAGCCGGGCTCGGTGGCTCAGCCTGTAATCCTCCGCCTTTGGGAGGCTGAGGTGAGTGAATTGCCTGAGCCCACAGATTCGAGACCCACCTGGGCAGCAAGACCTCATCTCTACAATAAATCAAAAAAATATCCAGGCGTGGTAGCATGTGCCTGTAGTTCCAGCTACTCGGAAGGTTGAGGTGGAAGGATCGCAGGAGCCCAGCAGGTCGAGGCTGCGGTGGCCGGAGACGGCCACTGTACTCCAGTCTGGGCGATAGTGAGACTCCAACTCAAAAAAAAAAAAGAATCCTCACCTTTTAGTTGCTAACTAAAAAGTGGAAACCACCATGGAACAAAGAAGCTATTTACTGTTCATGGATCGTGAGGTCCTGACCTTGCAGAAAACAGAGCTTCTTCAAAGGGATGGAAACCCCTACTCAAGGGAATGGGAAATTTTGTAGTGATGGCGACCCAGCAGTATCTCCTGTTTGCCACAAAATCAAGCCCAATCCATGCACGCCAGTTACCTTGGGAATGGCAGGCAGATGGAAGCTAAACCATCATTTACTTTTTAAAGAAACTTCCCTTTGCAAATGCAGGGACTTGCTTATTTGTGCTTAATCCCAGATCCCCATTGGCAAGCTCCCTGGTGTAATCTCCCAAACAGCTGGGCTGTGATTGCCTTGTCAATTATTAAATGCCCATGTTCTTTGTAAGGCAGCATTTAATCATGAGGCACTCCAAAGAATATAAGATAGAAGGGGAGGGGTAGGAAGGAGAGGGAGGAGGGTGAGCAGGCAGTTTTTATTCTTGCAACATTAAACCAAAGGGACTTGGAGTGCAGATGGCATCCTTCGGTCCTTCCAGACAAGCTGCAAGACGCTGACCATGGCCAAGGTAACCAGCTTCCCCCTTACTGCTCAAGAGATGCAGTCCACAGATGTTTTGCACCTGGTTCTTTTGAGTGGTGTGCCTGTCTCATCAGTTTGTTGTCCTTACCAGCCTATGCTAATTCCAAGTTTTTCTGTTAATTTATGTTGATGGAAGGGTTACGGCTATTTTGGTCCCTATACACTTCCTAATGATCTCAGCCCCTGAGTGTCAGAGAGGCCACTCTGTCCCTTTTCTAGAGAGTGGAGAGTCACTTTGGCTTGGGAAGGATAGTCAGTATATGCAACGATAGAGATTTTCTTATGGCCGTTATTTCTTTGGGATCACTTTACAGAAACCATTGCAAAATTTGATTTGGTCTCTAATTCAAGAGGTATCTGGATCCTAGTGAGAAAAGGCATGTTTTGGGAAAGGAGTAAATTATGTGTTGAAGGGCATGGCACTAGAGTTGAAGTTAACTGAAGATAATTCTTGAAATAGTTCTTGAGCGAGATTATCATTCACCATCAAGAAGATGATTCTTGAATGGGACTCCTTGTGTCTGTCCTGGGTTGGACACTCCTGGAAGGAGCCTCTTTGAGCTTCAGTCCAAGCTCTTTTTTTTTTTTATCCTTTGTTTCTCAAATTGCCTCTTCCTTAAGCAGGTTGCCATCTTGGTGCCACAAGGTGGGTATACCTTGGGTGGGGTTCATTATTCTGAATGACCTGGAGAATAACTTACAAATATATGTAACTTGAAATGGATTTAGTGTGGAGTTAAAATCTGATGTGATGTGACAGTAGACAAACTTTCCAAACCAAATAAGATGAAAAATAATTGTTGAAAACAAACATTGAGGTTACAAAATTTAGACTTGTCTAAATCTTTAGTTCATTCTTTATACAGAATGATTAGTGAAGATGTTTCCCTACAAGTCCATTTCCTATCCAAGCAATGTAAGAATAATTAGGATAACTCACAGTTACAGAACAATGACTAAAACCAATAGGATTTTCATAACTAAAAGCAAGATGAAGATATTTTGAGGGGAAACTGGGCAAGATATGACATCAGTATCTGGCACTATAGAATTTCTCCTCCTTCCAGATGCGGAGATTTTTTTGTCCTTAGCCAAGGTCACCCAGACTCTTGCAAGGACTGACACTTCTGGGTGGAGTTAATTTGTTAAATGCTTTAAAAAAGAAAAATCATATTAGCAGATTGCTTTCCAGAAGCTGGTTTTATCATATGTTTTGGATATTGGTTTTTATATACATATGAACTTTATGAATCTCTTATCACCATAAATAATAGGCATTTTGTCTGTGGCATGCACTGCCTCAGTGCCTGGAAATTCTGAAGAACAAACTATTACATTTCCAAGATAAAGTTCTCTGTTAAATGTAGAAACTGTTGAGCTAGGGGTGATAAGAGAGGAAAATTTATGGGCCTGTCTATTTAGCTGTGGTTTTATTTATGGCTCTTAAGCTAAGCAGATTTAGGTCTGATTAATTCTGATATGAGGGATCCCCTGGAAAGCTCAAGAAGGCTTACTTTAAGAAGCGTCTGTCAGCAACGAAGCACAGGCTTCTTTCCTGTTCAGTGTGTATTAATATAACAGTATAAAACGCTCTGTAACATAAAGTGCAAGCACTGTCAAATTTATTTTTCTAAATCAAATTAAATCTGATTCCAAGCCACCACTCAGCAAAGTTGACAAGTCTAATAATATTGGTCATATTTTATTTTTATTTTTTAGAGACAGGGCCTTGCTCTGTTGCCGAGGCTGGAGTGCAGTAGTATAATCATAGCTTACTTCGGTTCAAACTCCTGGACTCCAGCAATCCTCCTGCCTCAGCCTCCCTACTCTGGGAGTTCCTATTCAGCTGGGACTACAGGAAAGTGCCACCATACTAGGCTAGTTTTTTTAAAAAAAAATTTTGTTGAGACAGGGTCTCACTATGTTATTCAGGCTGCTCTCAAACTCCTGGCCTCAAGTGATCCTCCAACCACAGCCTCCCAAAGTGCTACTTTGTGAGCCACCATACCCAGCCATAATATTGGTCTTGTTTTAGGTTGCCTTTCTCTTCTCTTAGGTTGAAAATGACTGTTGACTGTTCCCAAAACAAAGAAATGATAAATGTTTGAGATGATGGATATGCTAATTACCCTAATCTGGTCACTATATATATATGTATCAAAACATTACTATGTACCCCAAGACTCTGTATAATTATTGTCAATTTAAATTTTTTTTTATTTAAAACAATTTATTTTTAAAGACAATGACAAGGAGAGCAGGGGCTCCAGCCGGAGCCACAAGGGCCTTGGCTCTTCCTGCTGTCGCCCATTGTGACCCACTGTGAGGCACCCCTGCTCCTGCCTCATGCTGAGATGCCCTCCAGTTCCTCTCCACTGACCAAGAACTTGGCTGCAGGCACCATGGCCATGACACTTGGTGTCCAGCCTCCACGGGCACCACGCAGCCTCCTCACATTTTAGATTCTGTTGTCTCCATGGAAGTAGATGGAAGCTGGGCCTGATCACTGCCCCTCCTGGAACCATAAGCCCTATCTCCTCTCCAGGGGTTTCGGCAGCCCCACATCTCAGGAGGTTCACTGCCTTCTCATTCTCAAGGCCCCAAAGGTTCCATCTGCTCCCCTGGTGGGGGGGGTTCCTGTTTAACATTCATTGATAGGACCTATCCTCCTTGACTCCATTCAGAGGAATCAATAATGCAGAGGACACCAACAACTCCCTTTGTTCTAGTAACAAATGCCTCGGCAAGCCAGTGCTGCTACCTTGAAGACAAAGCCAAAACCAATTACCACAGAGAGAGCTGGAATGCTCCCAATTCTTTCTCTAACCCTTATAGAAAATCACCTCCGTGGCTTAACCACATTCTGACTGAGGTTATTGCTATCCAATGCTTACTCAGACCATCCTCCACTTAATAAGCAGTTTAGTATTGAGTGTCTGATGTGCAAAACACTGTGCTAGACGCTGTGGGAAAGACAAAAATGACAGAGACATGCTTGCTCCCTAATGACAGTTTGAAGTCTTGGAGGGGAGATAAGACATGACCACAAATAAATACGAAAAAAGTACCATCGGGAAGGTAAACACCAAGAGGCCTTGAAGCCCTGCCAAGGCTCACTTCCCATGGTGCCAGCTAGGGGACTTTCCTGAAGCAGCTGGGACTTGGAATGAACCTCAAAGAGGCAGCATTTCAGGAGACAGAGACTTCCCAGCAGAAGTATTTGCAGATGAACCCTTATCATCTCTTGATCAATTCATCAGTCCAAGGGCACCAGTCCATCACTGCTGCTCAGAACACATGGGTTCGTTATGGCACCTTCCACAAAGATGCCATGTATACACCACCCTAGGGTTTGCCAGCTAGAGGCCTCGTAGGTACCATTCTCTCCTTTGGAGGCAAAAATGGAAGATTTCCATATGTTCACATCCAATTCATTCTGACCTCTGCAACCCTTATCATTTGTCCTATCCAGTGGGTCACCTTTATGTATTGCTGTATATCATGCCCAGAATCTAGCCCCTGTCATTATTCAACCTATGCAAATCTTCACTTCTTTTCTATAGGAACTGCGCAAGGCCTAGTTTATAAACAAGTATCATTGCTATGGCATGTAGGAGCCAAGGAAAACCTCCCTTTTACTCTCTGAAGGTTCACTGAAAATGACTGATAAGAGGAAGATTTGGCCGGGCATGGTGGCTCAGCCTGTAATCCCAGCACTTTGGGAGGCCGAGGTGAGAGGATTGCCTGAGCCCAGGGGTTCGAGACCAGTCTGGGCAACTTGGTGAGACCTCATCTCTATAATAACTCACAAAAACTAGCTGGGTGTGGTGGTGTGCGTCTATAGTTCCAGCTACTTGGAAGGCTGAGGCAGAAGGATCACCTAAGCCCAGCAGCTTGAGGCTGTGGTGGCCACGAGTGTGCCACTGCACTCCAGCCTGGGCAACAAGAGTGAGACTCCAACTCAAAAAAAAAAAAAAAAAAGAGAGAGAGAGAGAAAGATTAATAGGAAGAAAAGTATACAGATTTATTTGAAAATCACTAATAAGCAGCAAATTAATAAGAGAAAAGGCACACAGACTTATTTGATCATAGTTTTACATGACATGGGAGCCTTCAGAATGAAGACCCAAAGATACAGGGAAAGTTATCTATTTTTATGCTTAGATTCAACAAATTATGGACAGCTGTGCAGAAATATGATTGAACAAAAAGTGTATGATCTAATGCAGGCAGGTCCAACCCATGGCCCATGGGCTGCATGCCACCCGGGACAGCGAGTAATGCGGCCCCGCAAACTCTTTTAACATTATGTGCTTTTGAGCATTTATTTTCTTCATGATCCCATGGGTAGTTCCATTTTTTTAAGTCCACAATCACGCCTTATTCATGACATCGCTTTCTGGCTACACATACATTTGTGAGCAGCTGTTTTCAATTATGAAGCACACGAAGAGCAAAATTTCAACAAACATTTTTGACAAGCAGCTTGAAAACTTGCTAAGAATTACAACCACTTCCATCAAGCCAGACACTGATAGATTAGTTTTACTAAAAACAAGGTCAAATGTCCCACTCATTTTATATTGTTCTCCTTTTTCTAAACTTTATAATAAAGATATTTTAAGTCTCATTATGTATATACACTGACTATATTATATAATTTATGTAAGCCCCAAGATAATTCCTCTTTACTCGATGTGGCCCAGGGAAGCCAAAAGTTTGGACTCTTCTGATCTAATGCTAACAGACTGAGTAGGGGAACCCAGCAAGACCTTTCTCTAGATTCCTTTTGGCCTCTCTGAGCAGCATTCCTTCCTTCTGGGTATGAGGCAGGACCCTGTCTGGAATGGGGGTCTTATGACCTACAGTCAGACAAGGTAAGTCAGACAATTTCTTTATGGCCAGTTTTTACACAGAAAGGCAGGGGAAATGTTAGAGTCATATTTTTAGGTTTTGTGGCTGGCTTTGGTGAACAGGGGTTCTGTTTTCTACAACCCATCTGGGGGAAGAGGGGTTCCAGTTTCCTAGCTAGCCTCAGGAGAATGAAGGGCTAGAGAAAGGAGGGCAGGAGAAGGGTGAAGAGAGTTGCTTCTGAGGGCTCCATCTGAGGGTATCGTTTTCTGAGACCCTACTGGTGCTCACTCCAGGTCACTCCTGAAGTTCCACATGGCCCCTGGAGAAAACTCTCAGAAGCTGGCTATGCCTATCAGTCTTGGAGGAACGTGGCTTGAGCCGCGGGAGTCAGAGGGAAGTGCGTCCACATCTCCAAAGAGGCTCTGAAGTCAGGCTCTCCTGCTCCCGCCCCCAACTTGTGTTTGCCTGTTACAGATGGAGCTCTCGAAGGTCTTCTCTGGCCAACGGACATTCCTGTCTGTCATCCTCACCATGCTATCACTCAGCCTCTCCACGACATCCCTGCTCAGCAACTACTGGTTTGTGGGCACACAGAAGGTGCCCAAGCCCCTGTGCGGGAAAGGTCTGGCAACCAAGTGCTTTAGCATGCCACTGCCCTTGGATGGGGACATCACCAATGCAACAACCCAGGAGGTGGTGCAATACAGCTGGGAGACTGGGGATGACCGCTTCTCCTTCCTTAACTTCCGGAGTGGCATGTGGCTATCCTGTGAGGAAACTGTGGAAGAACCAGGTAGCTTCTTCACCCCCTCTGCCTGATTTTGGGGGGTGGGGGGAAGGGAAGTGGAGGTGGGGACAGGGGATCTTATGCAGGCAGGAAACCAGATGGGACCACTTAGGGTGAAGGAGGTAGCCCTGCAAGGTGTAGCAGCCCTCACACACACCCCAGGGGTCCACACTTCCCTCCCCAGCATGACCTCTGCATTGTGTCCCTTCTCCATAGGCATCCCTTTAATTAAAGTCAAAGTCTTTCTAGCTTTTCACCTTCTCCCTCTGCAATGGACTTGTTGGTTCAAAATAGCATGTTTAAAATAGCACTAACCAGCCGGACTCGACGGCTCAGCCTGTAATCCCGCGCCTTTGGGAGGTTGAGGTGAGTGGACTGCCTGAGCCCGCGAGTTCGAGACCCGCCCGGGCAACTTGGCAAGACCTCATCTCTACAATAAATCAAAAATCAGCCGGAGTAGTAGCGCGCACCTGTAGTTGCAGCTCCTTGGAAGGCTGAGGCGGAAGGATCGCCGGAGCCCAGCAGGTCGAGGCTGCGGTGGCCGGGAACCGCCACTGCACTCCAGTCTGGGCAACAGTGAGACTCCAACTCAAAAATAAAAAATAAAAAAATAAAATAAATAAAAAATAAAAATAAAATAAAATAGCACTAACCTTCAAAGTTTCATTTGGACCCTCCATTCGGTGAGCTGCAATTGCTGTTTAGAAACAAATCAAGGAGAGAGGAATATTGTAGAAAAAGCCCTAGCTCTGCTCAACTGTGACCTTGTATGAATAACTTCATTTCTAGAGGCTTTGGTTTTCTCATTTGTGAGATGAAAGGATGAGAGTATGTCATCTTTACCATCCCTTCTGTCCCTTTCTCGGCCCCAAAGTGTTTCTCTAATTCTAAATATTGTTAGCACTTAAGAGCAGGGGAACAAGCAGCGAGGGTAACTAGGTCATGAAAGGGCACTCTGGAGGGACTGAGGACAGGACCTCCCAGGTCTCCTGCCACTCAGTGCATTCTAGCAAAACACACACAGTGCCACCGCATGCTGGTCACCATGCTGGTCACCGGGTGTTCCTCAGGTTAGGAGGAATGAGTGAGGACACCGCCTCCTCCCTGCTCAGGGCACTGAAAGGTCACCTTGTGGCCTGGGGACAGGCCCCCTGGGAGTGGAGTTTCTCTAATGCCTAGAATTGTGTACAATTCAAAATCTGCCACTGCTCCCAATCTGGGCTAAAGGAAAGGGGAAATCAAACGGAATAAAAATGTGTGTGTATTTACACTTTTATTTATTATTGTGCCACTTAGCACTGCTCCATCCCCTGCCCCGGAAACAATTTAGAGCCCTTCGGTCCCGTGGTACAGCGGCAGCAAAAGGTATTATATTAGTTAACGCTAAGATCACTAACCCTTCCAGATTCGGGAAATGGGAAGATTCACCTGTGTAGGCTCTCTCAGGGAGGCATATTCTTCATTATCAGAAACCAGACAGAAAAATTAATGTGGGCTGACCCTCGCCTGGGCCATTCACCACCTGTCCGTTCTCTCCTGCTTCCTAAAGGCGACACTTACTGACACCTCCTGCTTTAGGCGGGCGGGCACTGTGTCAGCAAACGGAGGAGCAGCGCTGGGTGGGGTGGGGAAGGTTTTCGTCCCTGCCGTCCCAGAAGGCGCCTGCAGGACACTGTACCTTGTGTGTTTCAGGGGAGAAATGCCGAAGCTTCCTTGAACTCACACCACCAGCCGAGAGAGGTGAGAAAGGACTACTGGAATTTGCCACGTTGCAAGGCCTGCGTCAACCCACTCTCCGATTTGGAGGGAAGCGGTTAATGGAGAAGGCTTTCCTCTCCCACCCTCCCTTGGGGCTCCTGGCAAGTATGTGTCTGATAAGGAATTTACAGTCATTACCCTCCAGCCGGGACTCTCTGGATCTAAGCCACACTGAGATCTCCTGATTTCTCTTCTGAGCCCCATAGGTTGATACAAACTCCTCCTAGAGCTGACTTTTCATTCATATGCAGGAATGCAAAAAAGGAACAGCGAGGATAAATAAGGTTCACAAATAGAAAACCACCAACAGCAAGTAACCATGGTGAAAAGCTTAGGTTTTTCCTCCAATTTTCTTCTCTTTTTTTTTGGTGTAAAATCCAGGGAAAGGAGTAAAGGAGAGAGGGAGGGGAAAAGGAAGGAAGGGGAAAAGAAACAAAATAATCCCAAAATTAAATAAGGAAAAAGACAAAAGTGATAAGTAGCAAAGTTCCATCCCTGCGGGGTTTATATTAGATGATTTCTTGTCAAATATCCCTATCGGTATTTACAGTCAAGCAAGTTTACCTAATCATATATTGGGTTCAGAGTGGGAGCTTCTGGTGACGTAAAGAACAGGAAATGAAGTAAAGTTCCTAACTGCTTTCAGCTTTGCCTCATTTTAACCTTCTTGGATGCTGCTAGGCTTTGTTTGTTTGTTTTTTGAGTCGGGGTCTCATTCTGTCACCTAGGCTGGAGTGCAGTGGCATGATCATGGCTCACTGCAACCTCAGTCTCCTGGTTTAGGCGATCCTTCCACCTCTGCCTCCCGAGTAGCTGGGATTATGGACATGTACCACCGTGCCCGACTAATTTTTTTGATTTTTTGTAGAGACGAAGTTTTACTATGTTGCCTAGGCTGGTTTCAAATTCCTGGGCTCAAGCAATCCTCCCGCCTCGGCCTCCCAAAGTGCTGGGATTGCAGGCGTGGGCTTTTAACTTCAAGCTTCCTAAATTCACCACTAGTTCAGTTATGCAGCTGTCAGACTGAGCGTTCCTTCTTCCTGTGGTTTCTGACAGAAGTCCTATGGTTATCACTTGGAGCCCAGATCGCCTACATTGGACTTCAATTCATCAGCTTCCTCCTGCTGCTAACAGACTTGCTGCTCACTGGGAACCCTGGCTGTGGGCTCAAACTGAGCGCCTTTGCCGCTGTTTCCTCTGTGCTGTCTGGTGAGTGACTCCGAGGGTGAGGGTGGTGGTTGGCCTTAGCCACCTTGGAAGCACTTGGGGCAGAGGGAGTGCTTGAGTCTGTCCCAGGTGGGAGAAGAAGAGCCCAAAGGCAGCATAAAGGAGGCAGGAATACATTGCAAGCATCTTTAACTTTAAAAGGAAATAACATGTTAAATTGTCTGTTGGACCATTATGTATTTTACAGAATGATTTACCTCCAGGTCCCTTTATTTGGAAGCTTTCTCAATATGTAAAACCCCTTGTTTGGTGTACTTTTCAGTTGTGACACACACACATCGTATGTTGGATAGAGTGAGAGACGCATATGTAAGATGAAGAAAGATGCCAACATTGGGGGTGGGAGGGGAAGAAGTAAAGAGGGCGGTGGCTCTGGGTGCAGCATTGACTCACAAGCTTTTTCTATAGCTCTCAGTCTATAGTCTGGGGTAACCTGGAGAAGCCCTCACTGCAGACTAGTGTCTTCCAGAAAAACGTGGCGACATAGGGGTAGTGGAGCACCCCAGTATTGTCTGTACCTGAGCAACATGAGGAAGTCGCTTCAAATTCATATTCCCAGTAGGTGGCATGACAGCCTTTCTCTAAGGGCTCTGCCCTCCTGTTCCCTCCATAGGTCTCCTGGGGATGGTGGCCCATATGATGTATTCACAAGTCTTCCAGGCAACTAGCAACTTGGGCCCAGAAGACTGGCGGCCACATGTTTGGAATTACGGCTGGGCCTTCTAGTAAGTGCTTGCCATCTCCTGAACTTTTAGCCCTCTGCCCAGCCAACCTGCATTAGAATTTCTATCCTCAGTTAGAGATGTCCTCCTGCCTTTTCCTCATCCTTCATCCCAGAATGTCAGCTAAACGTAGGGCTGGGTCATCAGGACACATATGCTCTGTCCCTGCCTTCTGAGACGGTACAGGGAGGATTCCTCTGGCTTGTTTGGGGAGGATGTCATGTACAGTTTTTTCTGCTCATCAGCTGTGGCCATTGCTTCTTCATCTGGTATGTACGATATCACCCTTGGGAAACAAGAATGATTTTGTACGGCTTAAGAAATGATGCTCTCCACGTGTCATGATTCAAGGCATTGTAGGACAGAGAAATGGAGAATTAGCTGTGAAAGTTGGATTGAATTCCATTTCCTGTAAATGGCTCGCTCTTCTGTAACAGAATAGAATAACTTCTTCCTTCTGTCTCCGTTCTTATTCTACCAAACTGTGTCAGAAATAAAACTTCCTTACCACCGTTATTCTCTGACCTTTAAAGAACTAAGGGATCAGCATTTTAGATTTCTCTTAAAAAGAGAAACACAGCAACCATGACAAAGCAAACACATTCAAGTTAAACATTCCCTTTAAGAGCTCCTTCCTTCCTCTCCCGAGGAACATGCTTTATTGGCAAGAAGTTGACAACTTGTACTAACATTAACTGCCTGGGATAAGTGCTAAGTACTTTAAGAGCACCAAAGAGACAGTGTTGGGCTCACGGTTCCATTCTGAGAAGGAAACCTCCACGTGTCTCTTTTGAGGCCCTATCCCCTTGCTTGTGGTTCACTGTGCGCTCTTGATTTGGGAGTCTTTACTCTTATCAGTTACCACATCAGCTCAGTGCATTTCCCAGACCCACTTTTTATCTGTCTGCAGGCCCTTCTTGGCATTACAAGCACGGAGCCCAGACTAGGCAACTCCCAGCAGAGGCTTCTCTGAGTTTGTCAGAGGCAGATAGGAACATACACTGCCAGCATGTGGCCTGGCTTTAGCCATCACTTGGCCTCATGAAATCCCTCCCTAGCCTCACAAAACTTCCTGTTTCCTGAGCTTCCCACAATCATGGGGAGATTTAGGGGTTTGACTTTCCATGACTTTAGGAATGTGTTTGATATAGTTCCCTAGTGTCTTTTTTTTCTCCTTTCTTGAATCCATCCAGCTTCTCTTAATCTCTAGCTTCTCTCTCACTCATTATGAACTCTCTTAAGCCAAGAACCACATTGTTTTTATAAGAAGCATGCCACTAGTGCAACCTATAATAGCTCCAGATTTGTAGTAAATGTTTTCCTGAATGACTCTCAGAGGTTCAACTTTGTGGACCCTAAGACTGCTAAGTTCAAAACAAGGGGAATGATTCCTCCCAGCATCCCAGTGGGGGAAAATCTTTGGCAGGGTATGTATGTTGGGATGGGACAGGCAGGAGGAGGAAGTGCATTAAGTTGTCTCTACTATATACCGCGGAACTATAGGCCTGTGGAATCTTAGAGATTTCACAAAGATAACTGCAGCTTGGGAAACAGTAGTCCAAATACACACATACAATAGGCACACCAGGTATACAAGAACATGGCATTGACAACTAATCAATTCAGTGAAATCAAGTTCATTACACTTGTCTGATTTTTTTTTTTTGATGAAGAGACAAGGTCTCACTCTTTTGCCCAGGCTGAGGTACAGTGGTGCAATCATGACTCATTGTAGTCTCAAACTCCTGGGCTCAAGTGATCCTCCTGCCTCAGCCTCCCAAGTAGCTGGGACCACAGACATGCACCATCACACCTGGCCAATTTTTATTTTTTGTAGAGAGGGGACTTTCTATGTTGGGATTATAGATACGAGCCACTACACCTGGTCTACTTGCTTGATGTTAGTACTACATGAGAAGTACTAGAAAACATCATGTCCTGTTGCCCACAGTTCTTTACTTGAAACATGGTAAAAGGCAGCACATTCATGTCCCTAGATCCCTAGGGGGCATTAGGCTGGTCTGCTGTTAGGAAGGGGCCATTGCAATTTTCTTTTAAGAAAGTCAGAGTTGTACTGACCGATTTTTCTGCACATTTGTCCCTAGCATGGCCTGGGTTTCCTTCACCTGCTGCATGGCATCAGCTGTCACCACCTTCAACACGTACACCAAGATGGTACTGGAGTTCAAGAACAAGCACAGTAAGAGCTTCAGAGGAAACCCGAATTGCCTACCACATCACCACCAGTGTTTCCTTCAGCAACTATCGTGTGCAGCACCCCCAGCAGGTCCTTTGACCGGCTACCAGTACCACAGTCAGCCCATCCACTCTGTCTCTGAAGGAGTCGACTTCTACTCAGAGCTACGGAACAAGGGCTTTCCACAAGGGACCAGCCAGGAGCCGAAAGAAGCAGTTAGGTCATCTGTAGAGGAAGAGCAGTGTTAGGAGTTAAGTGGGTTTTGGAGAGCAGGCTTGAGCCCTACTTTACATGTTTGTTTGTGATCAACACGTGCTTAAGCCAAAGTCTGTCTCTCGAGCATGGATTTTAGAGGCTACCAATAAGGGTATCTTCGAGTCCAAGGGGGTGCTTGGGTGCTCATGCTTATTTCCCCCACAGATCTGTCTGTTCCACCCACACCCCCATGCCTATCTCATGCCTCCAGAATTTTCTTCTCTCCTTTAGTGATTGATCCTATGCCAGGTTCTGAGCTAAACCATGGAGATAAAGAGAGGAGTAAACTACCATTCCTGTCCTTCAGGGTCTGATAAATCTAGTTATCTGTCTGAAAACTGAAGAAATGGAGGTTAGTAAATTAACGGTAGTTTGACTGTGGCTCTACTATCCATGGTTACACGTGGACTTTTCTGAAAGTAGTGGGCTGGAAGATGGAAGAACCACTAAGTGCTTTGGTACGTAGCACAGACAATCCTCCACACTGCTATGACAGTGCCATGCATCCACGTAGGAGATCCCCAACAAAAATGTTATTAAAGATTGTCCTGGGAGCCATTAGGAGTGTAACAGGAAAAGGTTCCTGCAGCACACAGGGTCAGCTTCACTTCTAGAAACAGGCCGCCAAGTCTAGTAGGATGGGACTGTCATCTTCCAGCGGAGAATCGTATCAGGGACTTGGCCCGTGCACAAGTCCAGGGCACAGGCTCCTCTCTGGATCCCACCTTCCATCCCTTTTGAGAGATTACCTTATTACTTCCCTCAAGAATCTCACCCACCCACTCACCCTTTCTCTTTTCCATAAGAGTAAACAACCATCCTTGACGGCTAAGAAGAATGAGGATGGCACACAAGTATATTCCTGAACATAGGCTTTATTCTAGAACAGTTCACATTTTAAATAGTGCTTCCTGACAATATACCAGCTGCTCTTCTTTAATAAGGGCAATAGAGATAGCAGTTCACATTCCTGGGGATTAGTATCACCATACCACACACGGGGGATGGCAACGAAGTTGTCAAGGGTGGAAGGGGATGGTTTTTAAGGGAAGGAAAAAAGAATGGGAGGAGGGGTAGACCCTAGCATTTGCAGACATCATTGCCATTTCTAAGTAGTGGTCATACTGGCTTGGCTGAAGATCTCATGCTGGGATGGGGGGAGAAAAGGGGCACTTCCTATCTTAGGTTTCTGGATGGGTGGCTGCCTACAAGATGAAGGAAGTTTAGGGACATGTTTGACCAGAGACCAGCAACCACACTGGTCAGATAAAGCTTCCTCAATCTTCAGCCATCACTGACACCTTTCTGTCCTGGCTGTAAGAGGAAGAAGAAACCTAGGCTTGCAATGTGCTTAGCAAGAGAGATCACAGGAAAAAAAAAAATCTATGTTAAGTTCATCTGCAAATATTCTGTGAAGAACTCAGGGACATTGTGTTTTCCTAGTTTCCGTCTTTTTCTGGGATTCACCTGAATAAACAGTCTTCTGCCCAAAACAATTCCACCAAGAAGGTCCTCAATAAACAACTTTGCAATTCACTCCTGCCTATAGTAGCTGGCTTCTCAAAAAGCTTCAACATGCAAGAAAACCAGTTTATGCCTAGATGGCTCAGCCAGGCCACAGGACCACCACCCAAGTTATGGGTTCAGCTGACTTTAAGTTCATCTTAAGAATTCTATACTAAGCCGGGCTCGGTGGCTCAGCCTGTAACCTCGTGCTTTGGGAGGCTGAGGTGAGTGGATAGCCTGAGCCCACGGGTTCGAGATCCGCCTGGGTAACTTGGTGAGACCTCATCTCTACAATAAAATCAAATAATTAGCCGGGCATGGTAGCGCATGCCTGTAGTTCCATCTACTTGGAAGGCTGAAGCGGAAGGATCGCTGGAGCCCAGCAGGTCGAGGCTGCAGTGGCCAGGAGTGTGCCACTGCACTCCAGTCTGGGTGACAGAGTGAGACTCCAACTCAAAAAAAAAAAAAAGAATTCTATACTAAGTCACCCTAGATCCTAGGCACGTATGCCCAAAGAAATTACAACCCTAGAAATGAGTCTGGAATCATTCCTATACTCTAGGGTATCTTCTTGTTTCCCCCCAAATAAAGTAGGGCTCACACGACTCCCAAAGAGTTGAAACCCAATTGTTTTCGGAGTCTTAAGGCAGAAGTACCCAGAAACCTGGTAAGGCCAATCTGTAGGCCAGACAATCTGCAGGCCAAACTACATCCTTGCCTGGATGTAGAGCTACCAACCTCCTGTTCTGTCACAATGTCAGTATTAGCTATCCCTTTAAACTTGGAATCCATAATTTTCTAGAATCCCTTTATTAATACAAGCAAAAAAGATCCATGCTCAAGGAAAGCGAGAACCTTGGCTGTAGTCAGGGATGACCTATCAAAATTACTCAAGAAGAAAAGCAGTTTTCCACCAGCTAACGTAGGATTTTCTGCTATATAAACAATGGCCTAGAAGTTGACAAGAGAACTTAACAGAATTAAGAGATTTTATAGAGAAGGGAGAAGTTAGCACTGGAGATCATTCTAAAGAACCTGACCATTTATAAAAATTATAGTATTTACATAAGCATTTTCCCAAAATACAAGGCTTCAAAGGTTCCACAAGGAAGGCAAGAGGCAGGGCAGAATGGTTGCGCTCTGGACTCAAGTAGCAAAGCAGAAATCCAGACACATATCCCTGAAGAGAAGAGAAAGCGGAGTGACAGGAGGTAAGGAGAACGCCCTGTAAGAGAGGATGCAGAGTGGAGAGGAAGTAGGATAAGGACATTGACCTCAAAGGCTCCTGACTTCTAGTTCTCCTCCAAGTTGAAGACAGCATGCACACAAAACACTTCTGATGTGCCGCAGAGAAAAGATTATGACTGGCAGAATTACCAAAGCACATGTAACATATGAACTTGACCCAGACATGGGTCGCTGAGACAATATGCTCTTGCTCCCCTGTGACAGGAATATGGTTATTCATGTGACTTAATAGATATGCAGAAAGGCTGAGGAAACAGGACACTTAAGACAGGGAAGAGATGAAAATGCAGGGATGGCGAATTCAGTCTTCACCACCGGTCCTTCTCACGGCTGGCTGCAGTTTGGAAGTAGCCAAAGTACGGCGGGGAAAGAATAAAAGAAATGAGTAGCCCTGAAATCAGAGCTGGGCCAGCTGGAGTCTCAAGATGACCAGCAAACCAAATACATTTCAGAAGGACGAGAAACTGGATCCCTGAAGCTTAGGACAATCTGGAAAATAACTTCACCACCACATTAAAAAAATAAAAATAAAAAGCAGCATAATGCAAAACAGAATGTTTCCTAGTCATAGACTTCACCGGATTTCCCAGCAAGAGTTTATAAATTAGACATACAAAAAAATAAAACACTTCTAAGATTCACATTTCCAAACTAGACACACAGAATTCCTAGAGGGGGTTAATGCAGGGACTCAAAAGGTCGGGAAGACATCCCAGCCAGGGGACCATGCTGACAAAGAACTCCGATGAGCCAGAGTGTTCTGCCACAACACAAGGAAGATGGAAACGAGGCTAACGTCGCCTGTCTTCTCTCCAAAGACCTGATTTCACTCTGGACCAAAGAGCAGGTGGATGCATTTTGTTCACTTCTTCTGAAGCTGAAGATTCCATCAGACTAGATCTATGGAAAAAGATGGCTGTATCAGTGACTCTGCTGTTTTTCATGGCAGAGATTCTCAAAGCAAAGGAAGACACCTAAGGGCCAGAATGTTCCTTCATGTCCCCATCCTCTTCTTTAGCCTCAATAGTCTGTAAGTAGCTCCTCCTTCCTCAGAAAGGCCCAGAGAATTTGTTCGTTTCCATGATAAGTTCTTTTTTTTTTCTTCCATTTTTTTAAAGAGATGGGGGTCTCACTATGTTGCCCAGGCTAGGGGGCAGTGGCTATTCACAGGCATGATCTCTCTACTGATCAGCACAGGGGTTTTGACCAGCTCCATTTCCAGCTTGGGCTGGTTCACCCCTCCTCAGGCAACCTGGTGATCCCTGGTCCTGGGAAGCCACCATATTGATGCCGAACCTACAGACACCCGATCAGCATAGCACTCTACAGCCCAGAACTCCTGGACTCATGCAATCCTTTAGCCTCAGCCTCCCAAGTGGCTGGGACTACAGGTATGTGCCACTGCGCCCAGCCATAATAAGCTCTTAGGCCAGGCGTGGCGCCTCACACCTATAATCCCAGCACTTTGGGAGGCCAAGGTGAAAGGACTGCCTGAGCCCACAGGTTCAAGACCAGCCTGGGCAACTTGGTGAGACCTCATCTCTAAAATAAATTTTAAAAATTAGCCAGGTGTGTTGGTGCGTGCCTGTTGTTCCAGCCACTTGGAAGGCTGAGGCGGAAGTATCTCCTGCGCCCAGCAGGTTGAGGCTGCGGTGGCTGTGAGCATGCCACTGCCCTCCAGCCTAGGCGACAGGGTGGGACTCCAAGTAAAAAAAATAATAATAATAATAATAATAATAATAATAAACGGCCGGGCTCGGTGGCTCTGCCTGTAATCCCACGCCTTGGGAGGCCAAGGTGAGTGGATTGCCTGAGCCCGCGGGTTCGAGACCTGCCTGGGCAACTTGGGAAGACCTCATCTCTACAATAAATAAAAAATTAGCCGGGCGTGGTAGCACACACCTGTAGTTCCAGCTACTTGGAAGGCTGAGGCGGAAGGATCGCCGGAGCCCAGCAGGTCGAGGCTGGAGTGGCCGGGAGCGGCTACTGCACTCCAGTCTGGGTGACTGAGTGAGACTCCAACTCAAAATAATAATAATAATAATAAACTCTGGAACTTTGAATTAGACCACAGTATTTCCATATTTCTTGGGGTGGGGGAGGGAAGAGAACACTAACATTTTGAGCAAGATAAGTATGTAACTGCTACAAGCCCCGCATGACATTTAGCATCACTAGGTCTAACCCAGAAAATACCAGTAGTATCGACCCCTCTCAGTCATTGGGACAATAAAAACCATTGACCCACATTTCCTAACTGCACCCTCATGGTACTTTTTCCAGCTAAAAACAACAAACTACTTCTTTGTGGTCACATAATACCTTTAGAAAATGGTGCTGGTCCAAAACAACTGTCTCAAGACTCATCTCCTCAGGAAAGCTCCCCATACCACCTACTTCCCAAAGGACAAAGCTGAAGTTGGAAGTATTTGTCCTAAACTCTTACGAGTAACTAAGTATTTCTGAAGCTGTTCACCTCATAGGGGGCAGCAACAAACTTTATTCGAGAGAGGAATCTTCGCAGCTCCCCGCGGCCAATTTTGGGGGTGGTCTCCTGGAACTGGGTCACCTGGCCCTCCATCAGTGCCCACCGTAGACTGAGCTTGCTGACCACCAGGGCTGCTGGATGGCCTTCGGAGCTTGGTCTGGTTGCCCTGGTCACGTAAAAGGCGTCTTTCCAGAGGTCGTTAATTCCCACTGAGGAAGGAAAAAACAAGAACAGTTAGCAAGAACACAGACCTTCTACCAGCAGGAGAGTGGTTTGGCTCAGAAACTCATTCATTCCTTCATTTACTCATTAGTTCACACAACAAATGTACTAAGCATCTGAGAAGCACAAGGCAGTGAGCTAGATGAGAGGTACAAAGAGGTGAAGGACTGGAATCAGAGAAAGCAGCACACCTGTCCTGGTCTTTGCACCTTTATTCCTCTGAAGCTTCAACTCAGGAAATGAAAGAACATGCCCATTATGGCGAGAATCCATAGGAAAGTGAGCCCAACAAACTTGGAAGCCTAAGAATTCCCACAATGTCAGTGTGTGGTCACATAAGTCACTTACCTTGCCAGTGCTTGTTTAGTCTTATCTTTAAAATAGAAGTTGTAATAAAGACAGTCTCAAGATTGTTAATTTCCATTATTTAATGTTCGCTGGATAATATTCCATGCTCATTCTGAAAGACAGCTCACCCAGATCCAACACAGAATTCTGCAAGTTGCTACCTCCCCACCCCCAGTCGGTAGACAGGTATGCCCGCAAGCTCTGGGGGAGCTGTCCTTCCCCAGTAACTCGCAAGCCACAGGCACTGCGTGCAACCCAAAACAAATGAGTTTGCAAGTAGAGAATCAAGTCTGCAAGTGGCAAGTGGATGTGAAAGAAAGGAGAGAAAAGGAAAGGAAGGGAGGCGAGAAGGGAGGGAGGGAGGGAGGATAGGAAAGAAAAGAAAGACGTGGCCAATCTGGGCTTCCCCCACTTCCCAACCCCACAACAGGAACAGCAGACTCCTGAGGAGTCTGTGGAGGTCATCAGACGACCACACCAGGAGGCTCTCCAGGCTTCGGTGTCCTGAATTAAGGGTCTCCAAAATACGATTCCATTTTGCGTTACAGTATTAAATAGATAGATAAAATAGAACACTTCCAAAATGTCAACAGTGGTAATGAGTGGTCAGATTATGAGCAATTTTTCTTTTTCCCTTTTTCTCCTTTCTCCAATTTCTATGCAGTGTGCAAGGTTACCTTTTTTTTTTTTTGGTCTCTACTAAATCAGTGCCCTGACAAAACACATTCTAGCTCCATCACATCCCCCACAGTTAATTCCAAATCCTAAGCTCCAAGAGGATCAAAAATCTAGTCTCATTTGTATTTCCAGCACCTGGCACAGTGTCCAGCATATAGCTGACACTCAGTGATGTCTGCTGAACAAGGTGAAATGGCCATCACCCTACTGCCCTTTTGGAATGCGAATGCACCTTTATCTCAACTTTCATCCCATTCAACCACATAGATTCTCACTCCGTGAGCCTAGCACCACCTATAAGGAGCATCCCGAAAATGCCTCAGCACCAGGGACACCAGGGAAAATGCCCTGCTGTCACCTGAAAAGAATAGTCCTCCCTTGGTAGGCAACGCCCTCTTCACACACAGCCGGCACATACTCTCCCCTTCCCTGTCTGTGAACAGGGACACCTACCTACACTGGGACTCACCTTCCGAAGCCGTCACTGTGCCTGTGGTGTTGGCCAGATCCAGAAGGATGGAAGGGAAGGCAGGATGCAGGAGGTAAAGGTGGTGAAGGTTAGGCACCTCAGCTCCTAGGATGATATCCTGACAATGAGCCACAAAAAGGAAGAGCAAAGGTAACTCTACATTCCCACACGAATATCATGGCGATTCCTCATTCCTCTCAAATGCTGACGCTCAATCTCAACTACAGTAAGTCCTACATATTAACAAATTTCATTCCAGAAGCGTGTTTGTAAGTCCAATTTGTTCATAAGTCCAACAAAGTTAGCCTAGGCACCCAACAGACACAATCAGCTATAAAGGACTGTACTGCAATAGGTTTATAATATTTTTCACACAAATCATAAATAACAAAAAATAAAACATTTTTAGTCTTATAGTATAACACATGACAATGTATGTGACTGGACATGCAAATGTATGTTTGCATCTTTGAAAGTTCACAACTTGAAGGTTTGTATGTGGAGGATTTACTGTACAAGGATGTGTTTGAAAGAAATTCCTATATATAGGAGACATATTCCAAGAGCTCGCAACACTGACTAATCACTAATCCCTTCAAACCTCTACCTACAGCTTCAAAATGTTTTTTCCCTTATAAAAAAATGAAAAGAAGAAAATGAGCGTGCCCCAAGAGAGGACTTTGACGCAGAGATTTGCATTCTCCTACCCAAGGAAGCACTGGAACACTGGCTCACCCCTTACAGCAGATGGGACTTTGTAGAGATAAAATCTATTTATGAAAACATAGTGACCCAAAGACATTTCCTTTCATCGGATATCAAAGCATCAGGCTAAAAATAACAAAAATCTTATCAGTTCCTGAAATCAATGGAATATTGACCAGACAGAAGCAAATAAATTATAAAATTCCAAGGCCCAAGTGTCAGTCTCCAAAGTCCCTACAGCAAAAGACATGTACACTGTCTTCTGTGCAGGGAAAAGACCTGAGGCTTGGCAGGTGTGTATGTGGGCAGTCACACAGTTGGCAAAGCACAGAATGTGCCCATGTGTACACTGTAAAGGGCTGTTCTCCTGTGCTCCCCAAGTATCTCCCCTGCCCAGAACCACCCTGGGCCTCCCACAGTGGGGGGAAGAGAAGCCCTGAGGAATAACTATCTCCCTGCCTCCCTCCCTTGGCCAGGGAAGAAGGCCCCACAGGAGGAGAAGTGTGGGCGGGAAGCTTGCAACCTTACTCCCACCACATGCCCACAAAGCAGAAAGCGTTTTTCAACACCCTTAGGGTCTCAGATATGAATGGACCACTAACAAGACAAGAAAATAGCCAAAAGCTTTCCTCACTGCCTACAGAATAAAGCCCACATTCTTTGCATGAAAACCAAAGTTGTATACCATCTAACCAAAACCTGCCTTTTCCAGACTTCAACTGCAATTATCTACCTGCTCATCCCACACTGCACAGATATCTGATTATCACCCTAAACACCTGCTTCACTTCATTCTGTCTAACCCTTGCCAATCTTATTTCCCCCAAAACTGTCTAAGCACCTCTTTTTTCCATCTCCACACATTAAAACACTTCCTGTCCTGAGGTCCCCACTCTTGCATGAAAAGCTCCCTAATTACCACAAGCAGATAAAATGCTCCTCTCCTTTCATTTGTCCATCCAAACCCCTTATTTGTCCCTCTCTCAGAACATCTTTAACATGCCTTTGTTTTGTACTTATTTATAGAAGCTTACATTGGAGAGTCATCTTGGTCTAATCCTCTCATTGTAATATAGGAGTAGGAGGAAACCAGAAAGTTTAAATGCTAGGTAAATTGCCCAGGGTCACGTGTTAGGGCGTGGCAGAGCCAGCACTATAGACTTTAGGTAAATCTGATCCTCAAAATGAGGGACTAGAACTGCATCTTCATTAATGGATGAAGAACACAAGACTCAGAAAAGCTGAGTAACTTGTAAGAGCATCTGGTTGATGTATGCAGGACTTCTCCCTTCATCAGGTTCCCCCCCGTCCATGGACGCCTGCTTTGTCTAGAGGGTCATTACTATGTCCACTTTATCCTCAGATCTCTACAGAATCACAGCATCTGGCACACAGTGCTGAGTCTAGAGGTGTTTCATGGAACTAAGAAAGCGTGGGTCTAACTAAAATCCCCCAGGCATCTATTCCAGTGCAGCAGCCTCATCAAACCATTACAATACTGCAGTGGAACAGTTAAGACTTTCTAAAATCTGCCTTCCAGGTGTCAGACTTTCTCTCCCTTTAAGTCTCCCAACTGACCTCTCAGCTTCAGCCTGGTAAAGGTCCCTCTTTAATTGCTGGCCACCCTCCTCCCTCCCTGCCCCTACACCTCAAGCCCAACCCTACCCCTCCATGAAACTTTCTCTCCCTACTCCAGAATGAGTTATCTGTACATTTGGATCAGGTAGCTTGAGAGGACTGTTTATTCTCTACTTCCCAGCCCCTCACTGTTGGTAGTCAGTAGTCAGGGACTCTTGACAGCATTCAGGTTCTTGACTGAAAGTGTAAGGTGGGGAAGCATGGCTCAGGAGGAAACAGGGCTCCCGCTTTTCCCCAGAGAACACCAGTTTGTTTCTACTCCTAGCCCCGTGGAAGGTAACTGGTCAAATAACATCTCCAGACCCCAGTCAGACCTGCGGAGTAGCTGCCACCTGACAGAGTGAAAAAGGGACCCTCCCAAGTTCACTCACAGAAGTGGGAGATGTGGCCGACAGCCCTTCAGCCCAGAAGAGGAAGACAGACTTCTGGTCTGAAGTAACTGCTGAGGTGGTTGGCGTCTCCTTCATGTGACATGGAGTGCTGTAACTCCAGATAATGGAGCCAGAGTCCCCATCTACCACCATCATCTGCAAAAGAGAAGATAGAGAGTGGTCACAGCCAGGCCTTAGAAAAGCCTCAGGCCCAGGAAACACCCCAAAACAGGTATCCAAATAATACAGATATTAACAGGTTGAGCTTCTAAAAGGTAATCAGATGGGGTGTTCAGAGAGTCTTGCAAATGGTGAGGAGCCAGGACCCAAGCTTCTGCAGCCCGTGTTCCCATTTAACAGGGTGCAAAGAGCTGCAAGGTTCACAAGTGGGAAGGGGACATTATGAAGCCTCAAGTCCACCTCATTTTACAAGTGAGAATAGGAGGTACCGAGACAAAGTGACTTGGAGACACGGACTGTCCACATTCAGGACAGTCCTCCGGCAGAGAGCAACCACTCTACAGATGCCAGCATCCCATTCCCCCCAAACTTGCAATCGCCACTCAGGAAACAAAGATCCAGTGAACACTGTCCCAGGTACCGTGTCTCGAGCTTTATGGATCTGACTCTACTGGTGTCATGGCATATGTGGCTCAGCCCTAGGGTAATCTCAAATGTAAAGGAGCGCAGTTTAGATTTCAGTCCTCAGTTGTATCTCTCAAAGGATCCTGGAGGGGTTCAAATTCATAACCCTGGGAGCACTTATGTCTGCTCCTCACCCCAAATGCCACAGAGCTCACAGATCCACAGCCTCTCATTTGCCAAATTTCCAAGAAGCCCTCCACCCTACCCCACCTCCAGCACCGGTGTCTTTAAACCCTCCTCAGTGTCTCGGTGCTTCCTAAGTGGAGGACCTAGCCTCCTGGGACGATCGCTTGCCCTACCCTTCCAAGCTCCTAAGTCCTGCCCTTCTCTGCCTATGCTCAGACTCCACATCATAAAAGGCTTTGGAATCCACTTGGCAGAGACTAGCTCTCCCGAATGGGCGGAGAGAGAAAAACAGATGAACAATTTAAGACTGGGGAAAGAAAGAAGCCTAGAGACACTGCACTAAAAATTTGTATTCAGTCACACACATATATTATTTCATTTAATGATCACAATAACCCAGTGAAGACAGACAACATCATTTTCCTGTTTAGTAAAGGCAGCAACTGCAGGGACGCAAGATTATATCATGCGCCCAAGGTCACCAGTAAGCAGAAGTATCAGGATTTTTTTTTTTTTTTTTGAGTTGGGATCTCACTCTGTCACCCAGACTGGAGTGTAATGGCCGCTCCCGGCCACTGCAGCCTCGACCTGCTGGACTCCAGTGATCCTTCTGCCCCAGCCTTCCAAGTAGGTGGAACTAGAGGTGCACGCCACCTCGCCTGGCTAATTTTTTTGATTTATTGTAGAGATGAGGTCTCGCCAAGTTGCCCAGGCGGATCTCGAACCCACGGGCTCAGGCAATTCACTCACCTTGGCCTCCCAAGGCATGGGATTACAGGCTGAGCCACTGAGCCCAGCCAGTATCAGGATTAAAACTCAGGGCGGAAACTCTCAGCATCTTAGCTCTTAGCCAGCCTACTATATACCCATCTCCCTTAACCCTCCTTTGTACACCAATGAAAATTCCAATCTGTACCTGAAATTCCTTTGAAGTATAAGCAGACATTGCTTTTTTCCTTATAAAGCACTGCTGGAAGACTCTCCCTGAAATGGCGTTTGTCTCACTGTACCTGTCCTCTGCCCATGACCAAAGAACCATAGGGCCTCCGACACCTCATCCGAGTTCTGCTGCCTTGCTTTCGGAGTCCTCCATAAACTGACCTCATTCTGATCTCTCAAGTGGGAATACGCCTCAGCCCACCCTCATCTATCCACCCTGCAGCCTCTTCTCCACTCGTGTGATTGTGCACATATAACACCTGGCCAACACGATGCATCTCTTGAATCTCTGGCCCTCCAGCTCACCTGCCCTCTCTCTGGTTCCTGTGTTCCTGGTGGTTCCCTGTGCAAACCTCCATGACAGAACTTTCCACAGTGTGGTTCAGGTACTGTACCCAGGCACTATAGCCCACATAAGAGCAGTGGCCCTGTCTCCATTAACTGTGTCTCTAGCATCTAAACAGAACTTACACACACTAGTGGTGATGATGAAGTGTTTGTCGGATTCTTTGTCTCTCTCAGAAAACAGTTTCCAATATATAGATATATGAGGGGAGATCCAAAAAAACTGGAATTATTTTTTCGGAGGGTGGGACCCGTATAGTACAGGCCTCCCCCACTAAGTAAGTGTTCCAGGAACCCACTGGCATCAGTATACAAGTTAGTGTTGTTGTGAGAGGCTGTGTTGAGCTTCAGTGATTTTTTTTTTGGAGAGTCTTTCAACATGTTTGCCCATTTCATGATGGGTGATTGATGAGCACACCTGCCCACACCACACTACATGTTCAGCAGTTCTTGACCAAAATGCATGATCCTTGTCCCCCACACTCCATATTCACCTGATCTCTCCCTGAGTGACTTTTTTGTTGTTGTTTCCCCAATGAAAAAATTCCTCAAAGGGAAACACTTTGCCAATGTGGATGAGGTAAAACAAAAAAATGGCAGAAGCACTAAAAGGCATCAAAATTGATGAGTTCAAAAGCTGTTTTGTGAGCCGGGCTCGGTGGTTTAGCCTGTAATCCCACACCTTTGGGAGGCTGAGGTGAGTGGATTGCCTGAGCCCGCGGGTTCAAGACCCGCCTGGGCAGCAAGACCTCATCTCTACAATAAATCAAAAAATCAGCTGGGCGTGATAGCACATGCCTATAATTCCGGCTACTCAGAAGGC
Organism: Cephalopachus bancanus; assembly: GCA_027257055.1. Taxonomy (NCBI): domain Eukaryota; kingdom Metazoa; phylum Chordata; class Mammalia; order Primates; family Tarsiidae; genus Cephalopachus; species Cephalopachus bancanus. The sequence goes on along the minus strand of JAPVLO010000382.1, from coordinate 286,888 downwards.
TGAGGCGGAAGGATTGCCGGAGCCCAGCAGGTCGAGGCTGTGGTGACCGGGAGTGGCCACTGCACTCCAGTCTGGGCGACAGAGTGAGACTCCAACTCAAAAAAAAAAAAAAAAAACTGTTTTGAGCAGTGGAAAAAGCATCTCAGTAGGTGCATTGCATCAAACGGAAAGTATTTTGAAGTTGACTGAAGTTTAAACACATAAGAATAAATACACAATTTTAATAAATAAATTCCAGGGTTTTGGGGGTTTTCCCTTGTATATTTCATGGTGAATACTGGGTGCAGTGGCTCATGCCTATAATCTCATCACTTTGGGAGGCCAAGGCGGAAGGATTGCTTGAGTCCAGGAGTTCGAGACCCGCCTGGCCTCAAGCAAGGCATTGTCTCTATTTAAAAAAAAAAAAAAATGTAAAAAGATATATATTTCATGGTGATGACAGACCAAAAAAAAAAAAAAAAGCATGGTCAATTATGATAAAGAAATTGTTTCAATTCTATAATTCTGCCCATAATGTTGAAGGAATGATAATTGTCTATCTAATCATTGTATCTTCACAATACACAACCTCATATAAAATCAGAAAGATCTATTCGGTGTCCTTGGAACATGCCACACCATGTCTGTCTCTGGGCCTCTGGTGGTGGTGTTTCCGACTTGGCTTGCCTTCCTGTGTACATCAATACAGTTCAACTTCCAAGACCCTGCTCATACTTCCCTCCTTTATAAGGTCTGCCATCAAAGCCCAGCCACTGCAGTTAGCCTACCTTCTCTGAAATCTTACGTAGGTACATGTACTGAAGTGTTACCATCTCACCAAGAGATTCTAGAAGGCACCTACTGCCTACCTATAAGTTATGGAACCAGAAGGAACTTCTGTACTGGAAGGAGATTATCCTAGAAAAGCTCCCAAATCTGTCTATTTCAGCACTATACTATGAGTTTTAATTTTGTCCACTCAGTCAGACTTTGAGTTCTTTGAAGAAAGAGACCATATTTTAGGTTCTTTTTATTCCTCACAGTGGCTAACACAAAGCTGGACACAAAGTATATCCTTAATATATTTTTTATTGATTTACAGTCCAAAGTTTTACCTTTTTCATCCCAATTCCATCCTGTATCTGCAGAAGGAAGTCTAATGTCTGATCATCAGTGAAATATCCAGGAGTAGGCTGGCTGAAAATAAAGACAAAGCAAGCAATCAATAATGAGTAAGAAAAACAGGAAAATTTTTTTTAAAAAACATATTTTTTAGTTGTGCTCAGTGCCTCAGCCTGTAATCCTGCGCCTTGGGAGGCTTAGGTGAGTGGATTGCCTGAGCCCACGGGTTCAAGACCCACCTGGGCAACTTGGTGAGACCTCATCTCTACAATAAATCAAAAAATTAGCCAGGCGTGATAGCGCGTGCCTGTAGTTCCAGCGACTTGGAAGGCTGAGGCGGAAGGATCGCCGGAGCCCAGCAAGTCGAGGCTGCGGTGGCCGGGAGCGGCCACTGCACTCCAGTCTGGGTGACGGAGTGAGACTCCAACTCAAATAAATAACTAACTAAAAAACATGTTTTTTATTTTAAAATTGTGGGGTACAGTTAAGAGTTAGGTATACAAATATGCATCGTTCAGGCACCCTTGTTGATAAGGGGTGTCCCCCCATCCCCTGATAGATATTGACTACCATTAATCCCACCACCCTTGCCCTCCCTGCTCCCCCCATAGATTCCCACAGCAACAAAAACAGGAAAATTAGGAATGCTTTCCCTTCCTTCCCTTGAATCGGCCGCTAATACTAAGCAATTGTTCTGGGCTATCTGTAAACATGGGGAAGTAGATCAAACAGCAAGCACGAGCATACTGCAAACCTGTGTAGGCCTTGAAGGCTCAGTGTCCAGTAAGGTGTGAGATTTTGCCCCCGAAGCAGGACCAGGCCTTGTCTGGTTGTAATCAGAAGGTTGCTGCAGTTGGAATCTGGTGCCTTCACCATCTGGAGTAGCTCAACACCGTCACTGAATTAAACAAGACCCCAGCAGTTAGTCTCCAGCTTGGATGAGATTCCTGAGCCATTTATACTGGCTTTTCCTCTCGCATACAGACATCTGTCCATGCCCTTGTATTCATGCCCCACCGTTATCTTATCAAGCAGGGTACTCTGTCACACCAATTGAATCTCATTTTCTTGACACTTAGAAATAAAAGATCCCTAGGAAATTCCATACACGTTCAAAAGGAACTCACAGGAAAAGTGTTACAGTGTGATACCTCTCACACTGGATGCCCTGGGGGAGGTAACAGAGCCAAGGATAGTGGCAGGGATGGCAGTGGAGGTCTGGACAGGACACCTGAGGTTGCTAATACTCTTGGGCAGCAGCTCATGGCATACACTCCACTGAATGAGCTTTGTCTCTGTACCACTGGGACCATTCTACCTAATACTTATCAAATTCACCAAAACAAATGATATATTGCCCAAGAAAATGCTAGAAAATCATTTGAAACAACTTCTTTTTTTTCGAGTTGGAGTCTCGTTCTGTTGCCCAGACTGGAGTGCAGTGGCTGCTACCAGCCACTGCAGCCTCAACCTGCTGGGCTCCGGCGATCCTTCCACCTCAGCCTTCCAAGTAGCTGGAACTACAGGCGCACGCTACCACGCCTGGCTAATTTTTGATTTATTGTAGAGATGAAGTCTCACCAAGTTGCCCAGGTGGGTCTTGAACCCGCGGACTCAGGCAATGCACTCACCTCAGCCTCCCAAAGGCGCGGGATTACAGGCTGAGCTACCGAGCCCAACTGAAACTTCTGGTAGAAAAGAACAAAAACCAGTATTACACAGGCTTGGAGTTAAGTGGGCAAAATCCATTGCATATAACAAACTACATGCTTCTAGTTAAGAAGCAAGGCCAGGCATGGTGGTTCACACCAGTAATCCCAGCACTTTGGGAAGCCAAGGCAGGAGAACTGGTTGAGCCCAGGTGTTTGAGACCAGTCTAGGCAACATATCAAGACCACATCTCTACAAAAAATAAAAAAGTTAGGCAGAGGTGGTCCCAGCTACTTGGGAGGCTGAGGCAGAAGGATCACCTGATCCCAGGATGTCAAGGCTACATTGAGTTGTCATCGTGCCACTGCACTTTAGTCTGGGTAACAGAGTAAGACCCCAACTCAAGAAAAAGGGAAAGGAAGGGAAGGGAAAGATAAAAAATAAGATTTCATGGACATTTCCCTTGACTTTGTCGAAATGATGCTTCAACTAAGAGAAAAGTACAAGAAAAGAGTAGGTCAGATCCTTTGGCAGTTTGACACACAGTTAAATAAATCTATTTCCCTACCTCTCCTACTCAGAACCCTTAACAAATAGTCTTTATTGCAACCTTCATGAGGACACGATCACCAATACATATATGTCAACACATTATATTACCAAGAGAAGAAAATTTCTTTCTGTGTTAACCAGATCAGGAGATGGTATATTAAGGTTAGCGCTGCTTTGCCCCTCAAGCCTCGGTCCTCATACTCATCAGCCCAACCAAACTGAGAGAGACCTCACTGTGACCAAGGACAGATGTCCGCCCTACCTGTAAATGTCAATGAGCTCAGACAGGTTGATGGATCTTCGCTTCTCCCACTCTGGCTCTTCTATCTGCAGAGAAGGTGGTGAGTTGTCTCGATTTTGGGCCTGAACAAAAATGTCCCGCAGGGCGACAGCTTGTATGTTTCCTAGCACCACAGAAGAACCAACATTGAGAAGTTGCATTTCATAGAGCTATCCCAGGGTGAGGATATGAGCATGAGACATGGATCAGAACCTGATCTGAAGGGTCAAATGGAGCCCACCCAGACTGGGGAATGCTTGGGGAAGTGATCATGTGCGTTCTGGGCAAGGGTCTTCTCTTCAGAGAAGCTAGAGGGAAAAGTAGACTAACAATCTACAATACGTGGGGAGAGTAAGAGGCCTCTACAGAAGGAGGCATCAAAAGGGCTGGTATCAGCAGTTCCTGAGCATCTACCCTGTCTTACCCATGAAGCTAATCACATACTCCAGTGAGGAACCCTAGAGAAAACTAGCCTTGCTTCTTACCAAAGCCAAACAGGATGTAGACAGCCCCATTTGTGGTGATGTAAACCTGAGGGCCAATCAGATTCCCGACTCCCACAATGTTGTACTTCACAGGTCGACCCACTGGAATTCCTGTCCGGCCAGACACCAGCAGAAAGCACAGATCTGGCTGAGGAAGCGAGAAAGGGAGTGGAGTCAGTAGAAGCCCTACTATTTCCTAATCAAACAGCTTCTTCAGACAGCCATTGCTCCCTCATTAGTTACAGATCCAGAAACACCTCCCAAAACTGGAAAGCACAAAGCCAAATCTGCTTCACTTTATTTCCCTGGAAGTAAAAAAGTGAAGCAAACATCCTATTCCCTTACTAGATACACGCAAAGGGCGTCTTCACGGCACCCCAGACAATTTCTCAGAAGCACAATTGGCTGCTGCCTAAAGTCCCCTGAGGCACAGAATCCTAGCCTAGAGCTAAATATAGGCCAGCGAACCCCTGGGTCTTTAATCTCATGCTAGAAATCCCCAGTAATGTTTAGTCCCAAATAGAATCAACCCAGGCAGTGCTCTTCCCCTGGCCATTATCAACTTAACTCTTAAACAGAGATCAGAAAACTTTTTTTGTGATAGTACATGTTTTAGGCTTTGCCACCAGAAGGTCTCTGTAGCAACTACTCTATTCTGCTGTTCTAGTGTGAAAGCAGTCAATGTATAACACATAAATAAATGGGTGTGACTGTATTCCAATAAAACTTTATTTACAAAAACAAGCAACAGGCCAAATTTGGCCTGTAGGCCAAAGTTTGTCAGTATCATCTCTAGAGGATTTTCTCTTGGAGATAGAGTCACTAGCTGGAAAACATGGGGATTGTATCAATATCTTGATTCAGTGAAGCTTTTGACAAAGTTTACCATCATGAATTCTATGGACAAGATAAAGAAATGTGGCTTGCAGTAAACCCAGAAAAAGGTATTTCTGGGGTCAATACTAACTAACCTAGAGGGAGGTTTTTAGTAGAATGCCATAGCACTCTGCTATTGCCCCATTCCTATGAAGCATTCTTACCAAAGACTTGAATGAACAGAATTCAGTGTATCACAAAACTGAGAGAGATAGCTAAGATGATGTATCTGCCAGAGGAAAGTAGTCTGTTAATAATTAACTAATAAAGTGGAGCTTGGTGGCTCAGCCTGTAATCCCACGCTTTGGGAGGCCGAGGTGAATGAATTACCTGAGCCCGTGGGTTCAAGACCCACCTGGGCACCTTGGTGAGACCTCATCTCTACAATAAATCAAAAAAATTAGCTAGGCGTGGTAGCACGCACCTGTAGCTCCAGCTACTTGGAAGGCTGAGGCGGAAGGATCGCCGGAGCTCAGCAGGCCAAGGCTGCAGTGGCCAGGAGCAGCCACTGCACTCCAGTCTGGGCGACAGAGTGAGATTCCAACTCAAAAAAAAAAAAAAATGGATAATTACAAGATATAGGTGCTTTATAAACAAAAGGTGAATTATAAACAAAAAGTGAATCTTAGAAAGTTATTGCAATCTTTGGCTATAAAAACAGAAATGCAGTCAGATAGTGGCTCATGCCTGTAATCCCAGCACTTTGGGAGACCAAGGCAGGAGGATTGCTTGAGCCCAGAAGTTCAACCCAGCCTAGGCAACTTAGTGAGACCTCGTCTCTCCAAAAAAAAAATTGGCCATGCACGGTGGTGTGCCTCTGTAGTCCCAGTTACTTGAGAGACTGAGATGGAAGAATTATCTGAGCCTAGGAGGTCAAGGATAGGATGAGCCATGATCATGCCACTGCACTCCAGGCTGGGTGACAGAATGAGATGCTGACGTAAAAAACAAAAACAACAACAACAACAACAAAACACAAATATAGAGTCTATGTCAAAAGAAATAACAATTTCCTTAGTTTGACATAACTGGTTATACTACAAATAAAATATTGTTTTCAGATATGGGTAACTAACACATTTTAAGAGTTGAGATAAAGGAAAAGAAATAAGAAAAAGAAGGCTTTGAACTTCCTGTTGCATGAGGAACACTATAAGAAATTGGAATATTTAGCCTTGAGGGGAGCAATCTTAGAGGGACCAGGCTAATGGCTGAAGGACTTTCCTATAGAAAGGAGATTAGACTCATTCAGACTAGCTCTGTGGGACTGAAGCTGGAACAATGGATGGAAGCTATGAGAAAGCAGGTTTCTCATCAATAGGACAGAAGTTTCTAGAGCTGACCAAAAATGAAGTGGACTGCCTCACAAATTAGTGATATTTCTGCCGGCCTGAGTGTTCCAAGAGAGTAGGAGTGCCCAAATGTCTGTATTGCTGAATCGATCACAGCACAGAGTGAGAACGCTCACCATACGGCTCAAGTCCCCTTCCCACTAATGTTCTAGACCAGATCCATTCCTCTAATCCAGATCCAGTTCTCTGACTTGTGTTTCCTAGCTAGTGAAGGGAGACCCTTCCAACTCAGGAGCTTAAAAGATTCTTCGGGTCTAAAGGTCCTGGTCTAAAGGTCAAAAGAGGTCAGTATAAAGATGAAGTTGCGGCTCTACACCATCACCTCCTCAAGAAGCTCCCAGAATGCTTTTGCAGGCAGAACGGAGACGGTTCAATATCTGTACCCGACTGTGCAAATGACCAAATTCTGTGAGGAAGAATTCTATAAGTTGAGGTAAGGTAAGGTACACTGGGTGGAGACCAGGGGGGGAAAAAAGGACACTGAACAAGAATCGGCAAGAAGCCAATTCCTCTAATGGAGACCTCCTACTATGGAGGCCCCGTAGGGCATGAGCCATGGTCCCACCAGCCACTATCAGCAGTGATAGTACAGATGTGGTAGTACAACAAAGACTTCCAAATTTGTTCAGCATATGTGAACTTGTCCGATGTTTTGCTGTGCCCCTGCTGACTGTAATTCCATGAAAAAGAAACTCCTCATTAATTTATCCTTAGGGACCTTCAGAGAAGGTCTCTGCTGGAGGTAATAACTGAAATTTTCCCTAGTCCCTAGTCTCTTTGTTCACAATTGCTGGGATAAAAAAGATTACATTAATAATTCCTGAATTCTTGGTCCAGGTCTACTTTGAGACCAACTGGCTAGCTGAAGAAAGCTAACAAAAAGTGCCCTTAAAATTAAGCAGGCTTCAGAAATTTAGCTCATTATCAATCTTCTTTGCTCTTTTCTAGCAAAGGTAAGGTACGGCCTTGTGCTTCCCAAAACCTGTGACTGGTGGAGCACTTTGAGTAGGGGTGCTCTTGGCCAAAAGCCACAAAGCATTAACAGATTTAATTCCATTCTACATCATTTTACCTGCAGAATGTACAACTCTACTCCATACATGCAAAGACCACAACAGCAAACCCAAGGTCTATTAAAAAAATTTTAAGTTATCAAATGAGGCAAAATTATCAGCATCCACATTTTTCCACAAACATTCTTTGCCAATTGTTCAATTTTTTTGTGCACAAGCATTTCCTTGGCAGACTCACACTAGGAAGTCTGAAAAAAAGTCTTAGAGAAACTTTGACAAAAGCCCTGAGAAAAGCTTCAGAATAACAACTTAAAATTGAGACAATGCTATTTTTCAGTTTATTCCTCCCTGTGATCTAGGGGAAGACTACTCTTACTTTATCTGTGTGCAGAGCAACTAGTTCTAGTGCACTGAAGTTTTCAGAAGCATAATTTAGGGCTATCCTTCAAGGGCTACTGTCCTAGAATCAAAATCTGGCTGGTCACAGCCTGTATCACACAACTCTCCTTTCTTTGGTCATTAATTGTTATTTTTGCTTGACTTAAGATTTTATTTATATATATATATAAAATGAACTTTCTATCAGTCTGTTCTATTGTTTTATAATTGAAATAAAATGTACATAAATATCATATAGTAAAACTAGTAATACGCATACACAATAAACAATAGGCACTACTCGAGGCACCTTAAATATGTTAGCTCTAATTTTCATAACAATCCCATAAGTAGATATAACATTCCCATTTTACATATGAAGAAACAGCTTGGATAGGCTTGCCCAAGGCCACAAAGCTACAAAGTGAGGAGGAGGAATTCACACGGAGACCTGCCTGGCTCCAAAGCTCCACTACACCCTAGTCCATGGAACCATAATGAGACTGCCAGGAAAAATGGGTTTGTAGTGGTCATTTATCCTCTTAATCTCACAAAGAGAATTTACTTAAACCTGTGGCAGTCCTTGTTTTAAAAAAAGTGTCAAGCAATATTTATAACAACAACACTAGGAACTGAGATAACTAAAATTGAAGCAATCGTATAATAAACAAAAATAATTCAACAGAGATCGTACCTGCAATTCCCCAATGGCCAGAACCACAAGATCTCTAACACCGTCTTCATCCAAGTCTGGCAGCACCACAACTGGGGCAACCAAGGTGCCGTTGGACAAGTAGTTTGGGTTTAAGGTCCAGATGGCTTTCCCTAGGATAGGACACATAGGCAGATCACTATAACAGCTTTCTGCCTCTGGAAAAGGCAGCTGTCATGTTCCCAAAAGAGAGAAACTCAATAGAAAAGAGAAACGACAACAGACAGTAATTCCTATTTACTTTTTTCCTTTCATTTTCATCTTATTAAGGAGAAAGAAAACAGTGGATGTGATCTGAAATCCTCAAGTATTTGGCTAACAAATCCATGTAATAACTTCACATCTCAGTTTTTTAGATATAATGGAGGTACTAAATTCTCTCCAAGAAAGAAGAGTTTGCTCATCTGGGACAGAGGACTGATCTGTTAAAGGTTACTACAACTATTAAGAACCATCCAGGGGCATCCAGAAGACCCACTCACCTTCCTTCTCCCACGTGTTCACATAAGTAAGCATCAGAGACATCACAGGAGGTTTTCAAGGTGGCTTCAGTTCTAGGGTTAACTTGCACCTCAGTTTTTTTCACTCAGAAACACCCTGCTATCAGACCACAACTTCTAAACCTACTCAGCTCCACATGGGCACATGGTCCAGGTGGTACCAAACATGTGGGCAGTATACACATTATTCTGTAAGTCTTCATTACATTTGACTCTTTTTCATTCCTTTTTTCATATATGTCTCAATGCATTAAGAAGCTAAAAGACCTAAACAAACCTTAATTTCTTCACTGACACATTTTTTAAGTTAATGCCCAAGATAACCCATGGACCACACATATGTCAAATAAGAAGAGATAAAGCTCAGTTGCCTTTTGTATAAAGAACAGAGCAGAGAATAGTTACAGAGTAGGGACTATTTGTAAACCAAAGGCCTCAGGGTAGTTTCTGTTTGGATAATTCAATTTAGTCCATTCTACCACCAAACAGGTTGAACCATGGACCTATTTACTCAATCTGTCCAAATCTTTTCTCTCATTTCCCTTAATAACCACCTTCCAGAGCAGTAAATCAGACTTTCCACCATGTGAGAATGAAAAGGTCCCTTCCCCACCAGATTGTTTTAATCCAAAATTATGGCTCATAGGAGCAAAGATCTTTTGAGGTAACTGGTCTTTACCTGATGTTGCATTAAATGTGCTGAGCATTTTGTGAGTCCCTGTCACAAGGCAAACAGTTTCAGCCAAGCTTCCTGGCTTCAGATCCAAACATGTGATATCTCGGGCCTCCTCAGGGAGGGGAGTAGACCATAGTGTGCTGCCATTCATCCCCGAAAGGCACACAAGATTAGCAGTCGGCCTTGAGACACCTAAAAGTACACAAGAGACATTTTTTTTAAAAGGAGCACTTTTTTATGTGTCTTTTGGCTGCCGGTATATCTTCTTTTGAGAAGTGTCTATTCATGTCTTTTGCCCACTTTTTAATGGGGCTGTTTGTTTTTTTTCTTTCGGCACATTTGAGTTCCTTGTGGATCCTAGATGTTAGGCCTTTGTCAGATACATAGTTGGCAAATATTTTCTTCCCATTCTGTGGGCTGTCTCCCTGCTTTCTTGCTTTTGCTTTGCAAAAGCTCGTTAGTTTGACGAGGTCCCACTTGTCTATCTTATTTCTGAAGGTATGGGCACTTAGGGTTCTGAATAGGAATTGGCTGCCAGTTTCAACTTCTACAAGGGTATCTCCTGCATTTTCTACAATTCTTATAGTTTGAGGTTTTACGTTCAGGTCTTTGATCGATTTAGAGTTAATTTTTATGTATGTGATAGGTAGGGGTCCTGTTTCAGTCTTCTGCATGTGATCAGTCAGTTTTCCCAGCACCATTTACTGAATAGGTTCTCCTCTCCCCAGTGGTTGTTGTTGGAAGCTTTGTCAAAGATGAGTTGGTTAAGAAATTGAGGCTAGGCCAGGCTCGGTGGCTCAACCTGTAATCCCAGCACTTTGGGAATCAGAGGTGAGTGGATTGTCTGAGCCCGCGGGTTCAAGACCCACCTGGGCAACTTGGCGAGACCTCATCTCTACAATAAATCAAAAATTAGCCAGGAGTGATAGCGCACGCCTGTAGTTCCAGCTCCTTGGAAGGCTAGGGCGGAAGGATCGCCGGAGCCCAGCAGGTGGAGGCTGCGGTGGCCGGGAGCGGCCACTGCACTCACGTCTGAGTGACAGAGTGAGACTCGAAAGAAATTGAGGCTTTGCTTCCTGAATCTTCTAATCCTGTTCCACTGGTCTATATGCCTGTTCTTGTACCAATACCAGGTTGCTCTGATTACTGTAGCCTTATAGTAAAGGCACAGAAGAGTTAAGAGGCAAAGAGAAATAGGAGGCCAGAAAGCCACAAATGGACAATGGACGGCAGCAGCCCACGCTTGTATATTCAGCCTCTCCCACATTCTAGGCAACGAGGTGTGAACACAGAGTGCCTGTCATCTCTGCTCAGCACCCTGCTCAGGTGAGACAAGAGCTGCAGCCAATGCATCTCCATGTTTGCGCCTTTCCCAACACTTCTGTTTACATGTCTGCTAACTTTTCTCCATTAGGAGAAAGACTTCTCACTAATCTCTGCATCCTCAGTGACTTGCAAAGTCCTAGCACCTCAAGCAACCAACTGTTTGTCTAATAAAAGACAGGAGCAAAATCAAGAATATTAGGAAAGTAATTGGTAAGAACAAAAAAATCAGGAGGGAAAGGTATAGCTCGGAAATGTGAGAAGATCTAGAATTATGCCCAGAGCAGGGAGCAAAATGCCTGAATTCTAATCATCACTAACAAATGCTCCCAGAGAGCAGAAAAATAACTTTTAAAAATAATAAACCTGAAGATCACATGTAGCAAGAATCAGTAGGTCTTGCTCGTCTCACGTTCCATGAAACCAGCTGAGTTGGCCCAAGTCCAGAAAGAAAAGTAAGACTTCATGCCTGGGGCCAAGGGTAGCTAGGAAGGAATTATAGCAGCCATCTCTTTCATAAATAAGCCTGTATGTTGCCTAATTACATATCGGAATAACTTTCTCTTTTGTCACTTTTACATTCACTTTTACCTTAACTTATCTCACACTTTCCACTTCCGGCAGTAACTGATACAGATAAGAAAATGGAAGTTTTAGAGTTTCCTCTACCTATTCCTCAGTATTACTTATTAAATATATAACCTAAAAATACATGACAAACTGTGAATACCATTTCACACCTTGTTGCCAAAAGTAGATACATATGACAAACAGTGGGAACATATGTTAACTTCCAGACTTCTCAGGGATGCAGTGACTAACATCCTGTGTAACCTGACTTCAACCACAATGCTCTGACTTGTTTTTTTCCAGGTGGTGATGATTCCCTGAGGCAGATACCACGCTCCTCTTGTTTAGCTGTCTGTACATAACCAGCACAGCTCTAGAGAAGGTGCACAGCGCCTGCTGCAGTTGGCATTCAATACATAGTTGTTGAATGAATGGAGGAACAAGAGAACAGACAAAAAACTCAATCTCTCTATGTTCAGTGGCACAGAGCTTTGTGGGTTATGGGCACAACAACTGGGCATGAGGGTTAAGGACATGAACTAGAGCCAGACTCCCTGGGTATGAAGCCCAGGCCTACCATTACCAGCAGTGGGACTTGGGGCAAGTTGCTTAACCTCACTATGTCTTAGCAGCCTCACCTGCAAAAGGAGATAGTAATAATTGTCTGCCTCACAGGACTGTGTTGAGGGATAAATTCATTCATTTTCATTATGTGCTTACAATAGTACACAGCACATAGAAAGTACCACGTGGCCGGGCTCAGTGGCTCAGCCTGTAATCCCAGAACTTTGGGAGGCCAAGGTGAGTGGATTGCCTGAGCCCACAGGTTCGAGACCTGCCTGGGAAACTTGGCAAGACTTCATCTCTACAATAAATCAAAAATCAGCCGGTCATGGTAGCGCATGCCTGTAATTCCGGCTACTCGGAAGGCTGAGGCAGAAGGATCGCCAGAGCCCAGTAGGTGGAGGCTGCGGTGGCCGGGAGCGGCCACTGCACTCCAGTCTGGGTGACAGAGTGAAACTCCAACTCAAAAAAAAAAAAGAAGAAAGAAAGTACCACGTTAGCTATATCCTTATTTCTACAATCTGTGGCCAAACCAGGCTGGTCCATATTGTGTCCAAACCTTTAGCCTTGCTTTTTACAAGTCTTGATATGAAGCAAACCATGGAAGACAACAAATGACTAAAAGCATCTCTAAATCCAAAAATGGATGGGAGAAATTTTTACTTCAAAAGTCACAGGCAGAAAAAAATGTAATCAAGTTTCAACTGTGTGAAAATCTCCTTCTAGGCTAGAGATTCGCTCTATATCAGAGCTCTGCCCAGAATGCTTCTCCATCTCACACAAGCTCAGAAGACCATTTCTAATAAGATCAAAGAGATGTGCAGTTTAGAATTCTCTAAAACATACCCAGATGTTTATTCTATGGCCTAAATGATTTGAAAAGCAGTCACTAGGGTCCCAGACTGCAGTTTGACTCCACTTAAGTCGAGGCTACAGGACAGTGTGCCTGTGCTGAAACTGGAACACATTTTTTTTTTCTTTTTTTTTTTTTTTGAGTTGGAGTCTCACTCTGTCGCCCAGACTGGAGTGCAGTGTCCGCTTCTGGACACCGCAGCCTCGACCCGCTGGGCTCCGGCGATCCTTCCGCCTCAGCCTTCCAAGTAGCCGGAATTACAGGCATGCGCTACCACGCCTGGCTGATTTTTTTATTTATTGTAGAGATGAGGTCTCGCTGCCCAGGTGGGTCTTGAACCCGCGGGCTCAGGCAATCCACTCACCTCAGCCTCCCAAAGGCGTGGGATTACAGGCTGAGCCACCAAGCCCGGCTTGAACACATTTTTTTTAACTCAGCTGACATGTGTAACAGCCAGGATCCCAGAAATAGCGCCCTCAATTGGGATCAGTTGTGGGCGGTCCAATGAGGAGACTATTTACAAGGATGTGGCCAGGGTAAAGGAACGCCAGCACAAGGAACAGTTCAGACCCTCAGAACTGTTATGGCTCCCAAGCTCCAAGAGAAAGGGGAGGAAGCAATTACTCAGTCATGTAAGAGGACCATCTTGAGACAAGCTGTGAGCCGTGCTCAAGGATGTAGCTTGAGGGAGCCTCTCCTCACGCTCTTCCTCCCCTCCAATCCCTTGCCTGTGGTCCCCATTGGCCAAGCCCAGCTGGAAGGAGGCCAGCAGACAAGGGCACCTCTTGATATCATCCACACAGGTCAGTCTCCCAACACAGAGAGCAGGATGATGGGGGAAAGGAGAACAGCCAGCCAAGAGGTATGTGAGTACAGATGTGTAAGTCCATGAACAAGTTTTCTGTCGGGGGTGGAAGGGCAGGATAGAATCAGTGTTCATTATAATCTAAGAGGCTGCGGAAAACCAACTGGGAGAAAACTCATGCAGCCTGAATGCTGGCACCGTTGACTGTAGGTGTGTGGCCAAATCACTTCCTCTCTACATCTTAGTTTCCTCACTGACCTGGGTGACCCCTAAAGGTTCCTTCTAGCTATAACCTTCTCAGATTTCTTGGGTTGAGCTTTATTTACATTCAGGAACTTTCTGATCAGGCTCATTGTGTATGACAGAAACCTGGTAACTTTCTACGCACTGCAGACTTTCTGCAGTGCCCCTCAGGAGACAACTCTGCTGCCTTCTCCTAGCTCACAGACCCCCTGGAGCAGCCTTGAAAAGACATGTCTCATACCTGTTACACTCCCATTCCTTGACATCACAAAGGAGAGAAGAACATCACGCAGGCCATCTCCATTCACATCAGCCAACTCCAGTGGAGACAGGTCCCCACCTATATACACATAAAAAAAAAAAAGGTCTTAAGCAAGTTACTGCAAATCAGTTCTCTGCTGCCAACACCTCCATAGACGCCAGGCAGACTTCTGGTTCCCCAACAAGGTGAAGTAGACATAGTTCTCCCTATTCCTCCCACTAAGTATGTCTTAAGGCCCTGGACATTACATACAAAACAAGCCTAAAACAATGCTAAAAGAAGGAGAGAAGAAGGCAGACCAGCTAAGGACTGCAAGACCCAAGACCCAAAGAGTGACAAGGTAATAACTCCTCTGGGCTTTCTTTTGGCCTTAGATATCCCTAAACAGGGTGCAAGAGAAGCCAACAACCCACAAATGCCTCAGGAGCAGATAAAAAAGCCCCAAGAAAATCTGACTTCTCTAGCCAAGGGCTCAGGAAAGGTGCAGGCTAGCAAGATAATAACTGCTCTACTCCAAGCAAACACCGCAGGATAAAACTACAGGCCCGGCCACACCCAAATCTCTATAGCCACTGAATGGGCCATCTACCACTGAAGTCATGTAAGGGAAGGCTGGGGGGGGCCATGTCTGTCATCCCCACCTAGCAGGGCTAAGGCGGTTCTACCCCTTCCCAGCATGAACAAAGCAGTCCTCCTCCTCCTCCCCACCCGGGTGGCGTCAGCAGAGACCTAGCAGGGAGCCTGGACTTTCATCCCTGCCTGGCAGTATCAAGGCAGCACCTCATTTTCCTCCAACAGTAAAGAGGAGGGGTCTGCCTGACAAATTTGGAGAGAACTCACACATTGCTAGTGCAGGTGTAAATTGGTACAACCACTTTGGAAAATAATTTAGCATAAACTACTAAGAATGAACACACACATACCCTATGATACAGCAATTTTACTCCCAGGTTTATTATGCCTTAGAGAAATTCTTTTTTTTTTTTTTTTGAATTGGAGTCTCACTTGGTTGCCCAGACTGGAGTGCAGTGGCCGCTTCCGGCCACCGCAGCCTCGCCTGCTGGGCTCCGGCGATCCTTCCACCTCAGCCTTCCAAGTAGCCGGAATTACGGGCATGCGCTACCACAACTGGCTGATTTTTTTTTATTTATTGTAGAGATGAGGTCTTGCTGCCCAGGCGGGTCTCGAACCCGCGGGCTCAGGCAATCCACTCACCTCAGCCTCCCAAAGGCGCGGGATTACAGGCTAAGCCACTGAGCCCGGCTGAGAAATTCTTATACATTGCACTAGGAAACACATACAAAAATGTTCTTAGCAGCATCTTTTTTTTTTAAAGACTGGAAGTACTAATGAAATGTTCATCAACGGTAAAATAGATAAATAAATCATGGGATATTTATACCATGGAAAATTAGTAGTGAAAGTGATTAACTCCAGTTACAATGTATCAATATGGACCAACCACAAAAATATTTTCTCAAAAAATTATGTTAAAAGAAAATGCAGGTCACAGAACACTACATGATTCCATTTATATAAAATTCAAAAACAGACAAAATTAATGAATAAATGGTTTAGAAATACATATCAATATGGTAAAACTTTAAAGAAAAGTAAAAAATAAGTCCAGGCATGGTGACTCATGCCTGTAATCCCAGAATTTAGGAAGGCCAAGATAAGACAATTGCTCGAGCTCAGGAGTTCGAGACCAGCCTAGGCAACATAACAAGACCTCATCTCTACAACAAACTCAAAAAATTTGCCAGACTTAGTGGCACACATTTGTAGTCCCAGCTACTTGGGAGGCTGAGGCAGAAGGATCGCCTGAGCCCAGGAAGTCAAGGCTACCATGAGCCATGATCACACCACTACACTCCATCTGGGTGACAGAGTGAAACTCTGACTCAGAAAACACCAAACTGGTCAGGCTTGGTGGTTCAATCTGTAATCCTAGCACTTTGGGAGGCTAAGGCGAGTGGATTGCCTGAGCCTGTGGTTTCCAGACCAGACCAGGCAACTTGGCGAGGCCTTGTCTCTACAATAAATCAAAAATTAGCTGAGCGTGGTAGCGCACACTTATAGTTCTGGCTACTTGGAAGGCTACAGCAGAAGGATCACCGTAGCCCAGCAGGTGGACGCTGGTGGCCATGAGAGTGCTACTGCACTCCAGCCTGGGTGACAGAGTGAGACTCCAACTCAAAAAAAAAAAAAACAACTAATAAGGTAAAAAATAATAATGATAATCAATACAAACTTCAGGATAGCAGGAGCTTTTGGTGGGCAGAAGAGAATATGGTCAGGAGGGACACACAAGAGACTGCAAAGATCTCATTAATGTTCTGTTTCTTAAGCTGGGTGGCAGACACCCCAACAATTTGTCACTAACCTTTACATTGTATATAAATATCACATGTGTAAATTAGATTTGCCTTCAGAGAAAACAAAGATGAGAACACAGGACTCAACAGAAGCAAATTCAACGGGGATCAGAGAAGTAGCAGAGATAAAGCATTTCTAGATCAAGATGACACAAGCAATATGAGGATAGCCTAACCAGTTAATAAGAGACAGGACCCCTCAGCACAGTGGAGATAGAATCCCCATTCCAGAACAAGAGGTTTCAAAGAAACCTACTCCAAAAGGAGACAAAATAGCTGGAATTACTCAGGCAGTACCACCCTAACTGTGAAGAGCAAGAAAAGAAAACTATTTTTTACGTGAGATGAAATTATGTTAACATGTAAAGTAGGTCAGACCTCTATAAACAAAAAATGCCTGACAGCAGCAGCCCTGTTGTGTCCAGGCCTTGCTTTCCTCTGTACATTGCCCGTTCTGTAGCTCTGCATCCCCTGATACAGTGCTGGCCCCACAGCAGGAATACAGCAAACCAACCCCTACCCTCCCTGTGTCTAATAAAGACCAATGCTGGCAGACACAATCGAACAGTAATTCCCAAGTTTCCGGAGTTGTTTTTTTGTTTGTTTTTGTTTTTATTTTGAGTTGGAGTCTCACTCCATCGCCCAGGCTGGAACGCAGTGTCACGCTCACAGACACCACAATGTCAGTCAGCTGGGCTCCAGACATCCTTCCACGTAGCCAAAACTACAAGTGCACACTAACACACCCAGCTAATTTTTTTTTTAATTGTAGCGATAAGGTCTCACCAAGTTGCCCTCGCTGGTCTCGAACCTGTTGGCTCAGGCAATCCGCTCACCTTGGCCTCCCAAAGTACTGGAATTACAGGTTTGAGCAAGTTGTTTTGTTGTTGTTGAGTCAGGGTTTTACTCTGTCGCCCAGGCTGGAGGGCAGCTCCAGAGGTACAATCACAGCTCACCTCAGCCTCAACCTCATGGGCTCAGGCAATCCTTCCACCTCAGACTCCTGAATAGCTGAGATTATAGGTATGTGCCACCTATTTTTTTTTTTTTTTTTTTTTAGAGATGAGGTCTCACTATGTTGTCCAGCTAGTCTTGAACTCCTGGGCTCTAGCAGTGGTGTTTGTTTGATTTCAAATTGTAACCTCCTAACCACCTTCACACACAGGTGGCAAAATGACACAAGACTCGGAGGAAAATGTCAACGTAATCAGATAGAGCATGACATTGTAGAGCATTAGGACTGAAGATGATGCAACTCACCGGCCTGGGAGCCCACGTGGCGACTCCAAGTGCTGTGCAGGTCTCTGGGGGGACAGGGGATCAGGAAAGCACACAGAAGCACCAGGATCATCGAGATCCCCAAAGTCAGCAGAAAGACAGATGTGCGCACATACGACACCAGAGAGGAGGCTGCCTTCTGCTCCAGGCCCCCGAGGGGTTCTGAGGGGTACCCCTCTGAGGTAACTTCTGAAAGACGTGGCTTTGCAGCCCCTGCAACCTCGGCATCTGAGTCAGGCTCCGGTGGCTCTCCCAAAGGACTCTTCCCATTTTTGACCCCTCCATTCTTCTGCTGCAAGTTAATCACAAGGTCATCTTCGCTCTCATCACTGTCAGCCTGGGTGAGGGGGTCGTACTCCCCTAAGTCTGGGCTCTTCTTCCCTGAAAAAACAGAAAGACAGAGAGTCAAGGATCTGAAAAGAGAAAACCTCACCAAGCACATGCTACTGTAAACACCCAGGAGAACACATAGAAAGCAAACACCAAAAAATCTAAGTCTATGCCAGCAAAGGGTGGGAGAGGGAATGGAAGGAAAAAGAAAAGCACAGAGCTCCAGGATTATTGCCTTTATGAGTTTAAGAAAATAGAAAAGGAGATAGAGAAATCAGGAAATTTCAAATGGCTTTAGTCTACATTAAAAAAAAAGCTCTCTTAATTTCCTTGAATCTCGCTAATGAAAAAGACTATGGCTCCAGTATCAACTCTCCACATGTCTAACGTGCATATTGCCTTAGAATTACTTAGATCTGTGACGTCCTAATCTTTCCTGGTAAACTTTTAGAACAGTTCTTCTCTGTACACTGCTTCTCTCAGTCCAGTACTTGTGGCTTCCCGATTCTTTCTACGGAAACAACTTGGAAAGTTAAATGCTAATGTTCATCTGAAGACGTCATACTGAAATCTCACTTCCAAGAATTGTCCTGTGATTAGAACGCCCTTTTAGTACATCTTTCAGTAAACAGTGTTTACCTCTAAAACTGCTACTCTGAGCAAGTATTCCGGAGGAGTGGCAGTTTAGCAGGAATGCAGAGGTAGAAGACTTGTCTTGAAGCTGCTGGGCACGGCAAGTACCCTGTTTTTACCTAGACCACAGTGTTGGTCTGGGGTAGCTGAGAGGTAGAAATTACAGAAGGACTCAGGCACACCTCCTCCCATGCCACCTCTTGGCCCTCACTGCCAATGACTGAATGATTTTATTTCATGCTATAAACAAGTAAAAACCGAGAAAAAGTTTCTTTTTTTGGGGGGGTGGGGGGATTTTCTGGTAAGCTGTGACTAGTGTAAACTCTATTGTTAAAGCTTTTGTTCAGAAGAAATGTTAAAAAGAAAACATAACCCAGCTCATTAAAAAGCGAAAAAGGGCCAGGTTCGGTGGCTCAGCCTGTAATCCCTGCACTTTGAGAGGCCAAGGCGAGTGGATTGCCTGAGTCCGCAAGTTCAAGACCAGCCCAGGCAACTTGGCGAGATCTTGTCTCTACAATAAATAAAAAAGTAGCCAGGCATGGCAGTGCACACCTGTAGTTCTGGCTACTTGGAAGGCAGGCTGAGGCAGAAGGATCACCAGAGCCCAGCAGGTCAAGGCTATGGTGGCCATGAGACACTGCACTCCAGCCTAGGTAACAGAGTGAGACTCCAACCCCCAAAAAAAAAGCGAAAAAGAGGGCCAGACACGGTGGCTCACACATACAATCCCAGCACTTTGGGAGGATTGCCAACTTGGCCTGACCTTATCTCTACAATAAATAAAAAAAATAAAAAGTAACTGGGTATGGTGGCATGCACCTGTAGTTCCAGCTACTTGGAAGGCTGAGATGGAAGGATCACCTGAGCCTAGCAGGTTAAGGCTGTGGAGGCCATGAGCATGCCACTGCACTCCAGCCTGGGCAACAGAGTGAGACTACAACTCAAAAGAAAAAAGCAAAAAAGAGGAATTTTTAACACTAATCTCTGCCTCTGGGTCACTGTGGCCTTGGTGCTGTCATTTTGTACATTACATCTTGGTTTGTTCAATTCATGAAACGACACCATAAAACAGTACATGAAAACCAGATACAGGAAGCAAATTATTTAGGGTAAAGTTTATTATCTGGTATATTAAAAATCAATAAACATTGATTTTTAAAAAAACAACACTGCACAGAATTATTTTATAACATTAAGTACTTTTCTTTTTTTTTTTTTGAGTGGGAGTCTCACTCTGTTGCCCAGACTTGAGTGCAGTGGCCACTCCCGGCCACCACAGCCTCGACCTGCTGGGCTCCGGCGATCCTTCCACCTCAGCCTTCCAAGTAGCTGGAACTATAGGCATGCGCTACCACGTCTGGCTAATTTTTTGATTTATTGTAGAGATGAGGTCTTGCCAAGTTGCCCAGGTGGGTCTCAAACCCGCAGGCTCAGGCAATCCACTCACCTCTGCCTCCCAAAGCACGGGATTATAGGCTGAGCCACTGAACCCGGCCATTAAGTACTTTTCAAAAATAAACACAGAAGATATTGAATAATCTGGTACTCTAATAACTAGAAATTTCTATATTTTCATTTTCAAAGCTGTTCACTTTGTCCAATAAATACTGGATTTGATTTTTAAGGGTATAAATTACAAGAAAATAAACAATTTATTGGGAACTTAATTCAAAAGAGTACTTCTAAACTATACCACAGGATCAGGACAGGTTCAGGCTAATCTCCTACAATTTATATTTCTACTCTACAAACCAAATTATTTTATTAATTAGGGCACACCATTTCCTAACCATCCCCGGTAACTCTTTATATAATAATTTGCAAACAGAGTCATGGGGTGTTACAATAATATTAACTCTAATTTTTTAAAGTTTCTTTTTTTTTTAACTAAAATACATCTGACATGATAAACAAAATGTGGTATACACATACCATGGAATATTATTCAGCCCTAAAAAGGAATGATTCTGACATACGATACAACATGGATGAATCTTGAGGATTATGCTAAGTGAAATAAACCAGTCACCAAAGGACAAAGATTGTATGATTACACTTATATGAGTTATCTAGAGTAGTCAAATTCACAGAAACAGACAGTAGAATGGTACTTGGAGGTAGGAGAATGGGGAGTTGTTACTTAAGTACAGAGTTTCAGTTTTGCAGGATTATAAAGTTCTAAAGATTGGTTGCACAACAATGTGAATATACTTAATACTGAACTGTGCACTTAAAAATGGTTAAGAGAAGCTGGGCTCAGTGGCTCAGCCTGTAATCCCAGCGCTTTGGGAGGCCGAGGTGAATGGATTGCCTGAGCCCGCAGGTTCGAGACCCGCCTGGGCAACTTGGCGAGACCTCATCTCTACAATAAGTCAAAAATAACCGGGCATGGTAGCGCGCGCCTGTAGTTCCAGCTACTTGGAAGGCTGAGGTGGAAGGATCGCTGGAGCCCAGCAGGTCGAGGCTGCGGTGGCCGGGAGTGGCCACTGCACTCCAGTTTGGGCAACAGAGTGAGACTCCAACTCAAAAAAAAAAAAAAAAAAAAAAAAAAGGGTTAAGAGGAAAAAGAGGTTAAGACAGTAAATTTTATGATATATATATTTTACAATTAAAATAATCTTAATATACCCGACAGAGGAAAACATATACAGAATCTCCAAATCTCAGAATTTGAAGAGACTTTAAAGATCACATAATCCACCCCATCCCATTCCAAATTTACAACTCCTTACAAACACCCACCAACCAGTCACTTAGCACACACTTGAATGTAAGCAATGCTAAGAAATCTACTCGCTCCAATCTAGAAAACAATTATTTACCCTGATTCAAGAATCTATTTCTGGCAGTTACCAATTATCTATCCTAGTTTTAATTTCTGGGCCCCCACTTCCACATGCAAGCCCTTCAAATGCTTGAAGGTATCAATATAGCAAACATATAGCATGCTATGTAAGAACTCAGGTCTTTACAATCAGATAAACATCAGGTCAAATTCCAGTTCTATCTCTAATTAACTGTGGGACCTCAATTTCTTAGTTTTGTTGTGCTTCAATTTCCCTATTTATGAAATGGAATAATTATTAAAAGTCATATGACTTTTATGAGGATTAAATAAGATAATATATGTACTGTTCTTAGTGCCTGGCTTATGGTCACACTTAATCAACTTTAGCTTCTATTACTATCATGACCATCACTATTGTTGGCATTTGATCTCCCAACTGCCTTCCCCAGTCCTCCCACCTCCAGGTTAAACACCTCCACCTCTTTCAGCCCATTCTTTGAAAAAGCATTGTTTCAGGTATCCTCTACATCCTGGTCACCCTCCTCTGGACACAATGTGATATGTCAGTGATTTTTAAATTATGATTCCTGGAACTGGATACACAATCCCTGGCTGCAGTCTGCAGAACTGTATTTGACCTAGGCTGAATAGCAAACTACAATTCAATTTCTGTAACCTAAGATCTTTTTTTTTTTTTTTTTTTTTTTTTTTGAGTTGGAGTCTCACTCTGTCGCCCAGACTGGAGTACAGTGGCTGCACCCGGCCACCGCTGCCTCGACCTGCTGGGTTCCAGGGATCCTTCTGCCTCAGCCTTCCAAGTAGCCGGAATTACAGGCACGCGCTACCTCGCCCGGCTGATTTTTTGATTTATTGTAGAGATGAGGTCTCGCTGCCCAGGCGGGTCTCGAACCCGCGGGCTCAGGCAATCCACTCACCTCAGCCTCCCAAAGGCACAGGATTACAGGCTGAGCCACCGAGCCCGGCTATGTAACCTAAGATCTTGATAGCTTTCTTGGCAGCCACATTGCCTACTGACTCAACTAAAACTCCCAAGCATTTTTAACACACACTCAAGCCATCCTATAATTGTGCAATTTGAATTTTTTGCACCAAGTGAAAAATTTAGCATCAATATCTACTCAATTCAATCTTGCTAGTCCATTTCCACCTTACGACAAACATATCGGCCTAAAACAGCACCTTCACCAAAGTGAAATCATTAATTTAAAAAACTGGCTAACAAAACATTTTAAAGGAAATTCATTTTTATCACACCACACACTATCACAAGCAGGATGGAAGAGAACTTGGCCACATATGCTAAAGAAACTTGCAAAACATTTAAGAAATCTATAAAAATAATTTGCAAGCATTCTTTGGGGGGAAGAAAGCTGTTGTTGGATTGGTCCTTTCAGCAAGATTACATGCTTCTAGTCAATGACGGCAAAGGCAGGCATTTCTGTCATACTGTCTTCCCTAAAACCACGAAAAACAATGAAAAAGAAAACAAAATAGGAAACAGCCACATTGCCAAGCCACAACTCATGAACAACTTTTGCTAAAAGCAGTGAAGCACGCATGCAATTGAGAAAGCATAGCAAGAACAGGCACATACATCCTGCAGATCTTCAGCAGTGAGCAGAGGTCACATAACTGATAATGATGATGGGGATGGTGGCAAATAGAAACTCACTGAGTGGTTATAAAAGTATACTTGGCATAAAGTGGTAAAAAGTGGCCAGGCGCAGTGGCTCACACCTGTAATCCCAGCACTTTGGGAGGCCGAGGCGAGAGGATTGCCTGAGTCCGGGGTTCGAGACCAGCCTGGGCAACCTGGTGAGACTTCGTCTCTACAATGAATAAAAAAATTAGCAGGGCGTAGTGGTGCGTGCCTGCTGTTCCAGCTATTTGGAAGGCTGAGGCGGAAGCATCACCTGAGCCCAGTGGGTGGAGGCTGCAGTGGCCGTGAGTGTGCCACTGCACTTGCTTCCGCCTCAGCCTTTCAAGTAGCTGGAACTACAGGCACACAAAACCACGTCCAGCTAATTTTTTTATTTATTGTAAAGACAAGGTCTCACCAAGTTGCCCAGACTGGTCTCGAACCCCTGGACTCAGGCAATCCTCTCGCCTCGGCCTCCCAAAGTGCTGGGGTTACAGGCTTGAGCCACTGTGTCAACCCTGGTATAAAGTATTTTATAAGTGAGGTAAAAGTATCTGGTCCAAGCATTTTGCAAGTGTTAATTCATTTATTCTTCACAACAACCCTAAAAGGTGGATATTATTATTACAATTCCCATTTTATAAAAAAGAAAACTGAAATACAGAAAGGTAAAGTTGCCTAAGATCACAGAACTAGTAAGAAGAAAAGTCAGGATTCAAACCCAGGCATTTGACTGCAGGTTTCACTTTTTCTAACCAACAAGTTATAATACCTAGCTATGAAATGGGATAAATGGACAACCAAACCAGTCATTGTTTGCTTAGAAAGACAAAATCTGGGGCCACAGAAGCACCAAGCTACATTCAACACCACAGAGTCACAGGGGAGGTAAGATCAAATGAGAAAAACAAGCTGACATCTTTACAAGAAGCAAGATATCACCATGGCAGGTTAGAAAAGTAGAGTAGACACAATCATTTCTGAAGAACTGGATTCTTTTGACAGACTGGGCCCAGCCAGGATACAGAAACCAAAGAGTACTTCAAAGAGGACAATTTTAGCTGGGCTCGGTGACTCAGCCTGTAATCCCGCGCCTTTGGGAGGCTGAGGTGAGTGGATTGCCTGAGCCCGCGGGTTCGAGACCCGCCTGGGCAGCGAGACCTCATCTCTACAATAAATAAATTTAAAAAATCAGCCAGGCGTGGTAGCGCATGCCTATAATTCTGGCTACTTGGAAGGCTGAGGCGGAAGGATCGCCGGAGCCCAGCAGGTCGAGGCTGCGGTGGCCGGGAGCGGCCACTGCACTCCAGTCTGGGCGACAGAGTGAGACTCCAACTCAAAAAAAAAAAAAAGGACAATTTTAATATTAAAAAACACTAAGCAAAATAATAGGAGAATAAATACAAAGATGGGAAGATAACTCTCAAAGATCCCCTGGACTGAGGGACAGTATCCAAGGCAGGACAAACTTGGTACTTAAAAGCTGAAATCCAGCCGGGGTCGGTGGCTCAGCCTGTAATCCCAGCACTTTGGGAGGCTGAGATGAGTGGATTGCCTGAGCCCGCGGGTTCGAGACCCGCCTGGCAACCCGGCAAGACCTCATCTCCACAATAAATCAAAAAAAATTAGCCGGGCGTGGTAGCAGGTGCCTGTAGTTCCAGCTACTTGAAAGGCCGAGGTGGAAGGATCGCCAGAGCCCAGCAGGTCGAGGCTACGGTGGCCGGGAGTGGCCACTGCACTCCAGTCTGGGAGACAGAGTGAGACTCCAACTCAAAAAAAAAAAAGGGGCTCAGATTCACTTTCACAGATCAGACAACAAAGGTGAATCCGGAACTCAGGGGCAATAAATTGATGACTGCTGCAACACAGAGAAGTAAATGCTAGATCAGCACTCTGAGGCCCTGCAACAAGCCAGCAGCCTCCTCCTCGCCAGGACAGAGACATTCACAAAGGGAGAGTGCTGGCAGAAAAGCCATCTGAGTGAACAGGCCTAGATTAACTCCTAGCTTCCAACGCCCTAGTCACTCCCCTGGCAAAAGCTAGCTATCAAACTGCACCATTTACATATGAGTAATAGAAAGGAACCATCTTAAGTACTCATTCCACAAGATACTACAAAGTTCTACAAATACTCAAGAAAAGAGTTACAATTAAACAATAGCAAACAATCAGCTAAAGAGCAAATGCTGGACAAGTCACCACGAGATGGAAGAAATAATGGAGTCTGAGAAATTCAAGAAAATAGTCTTCTCTGAAATAAGGGCTCAGGAAAATGAATGAGAGAAGAAAATAATAAAACAACTTTAGAAAAGAAATTCTTGTTGGAATCAGCAAGAACAACAGACATTGTTGAAAACAGAGTCATAAAGAGGAGACTAGTGAAAATCAAGCAAGATAAAATGGAAATAACTATGCCCGGCAGTTCTGAACACTCAGCATACACTGTTCTAAGCCCTTTTACTATTTTATCTCAGCAAATCTTCATAACATTATCAACTTCATTTTTGAGACGAGAAAACTGAGGCTTGGAAGTTTAATCCTTTGCACTCAATGACCCCTTACACTGTGGGGACATAGTAAATCTAGCAAACCACTGTGATATGCCCTCTCAGGGGACATAAAGAGATTGCTGATGATTATACAGGACATACTTATTGAATCACAAATTTTTTAAAAATGTATATTTTCTGGAAGTTTTGCATTCAAATTGCATGAAAAAGCAAATAAAGAGATAGACTATATACCGAGATAAACTTTTTAAAAAATTGGCTTGCACTACGTCAAAAGAGAATGTGTGAATAAAGTGCTTTCACAGTGGTGCCAACACTTCTTTCTAACAGAAGGCAACAAGGCAACAATAAAGAGTGTTTGTATAAGAAAGGCAGCTGTGGGTATACCCTTTGTATCATATGGCACAACTTGAAAAGATAGATAAGCGAGTTATTGTAGCCTTAAAATAGACTTCCAAAGTTGAAGGCAGATCATTTTGAAGTATCAAGTAACACAGATCAAATATATCTTTCTGCACTAAATCAGAAAAGTAAAATTGGAAAACTAATATTCTTTTGATAAATTTCATTTTGTGATTTTATAATTTACAATTAGAAATGTTTTATCCATTTATTAGTTTGCAGAACAATGGCAAAACAAAAAGACAAAAGTGAAAGTTATAAGCAGAGAGAAGATTAGTTAAATACAGATAAGTTCGAAGAAATAAACATCGATGTGGAAGAAAACGATAGTAGCAATAGTGATATCGTTCTACCAAGAAGAAAATGGGTGAATGTAATAGGTGATAGCGATGAAAGTGTTAGCAGTTTTGAAGAAGTAGAAGACAACGTATCATCAAGTGAAGAATGGAAAGATGTTACAGAAAAAGTTGATCTTCCAGCAAGAATAAATTTTGTTGTACATCCTCAAACAACAGGATCATAAATAGCAAGTAATATAAGAAAACCAATAGACTATTTTATTCTGTATTTTACAAATGAATTAGTGGATAGCGTAATAAAAGAAACAAATAGCTATGTGGATGAAAAAATAAGGAAAAAGCAGCAATCACACAAATAGTTTTGGCATAAGTGGCATGACTTTGACAGAAATTTTTAACTTTTATCACAGTTACCCTAAATATGGGAATAATTCAAGTGCCAATTTGCAAGAGTACTGGTCAACTGCTTTCAATAATAAAATACTCTTCTTTTTGGAACTATTCAGTAGATAAAGGTTGGTGAAAATCTTCTGGATGTTTCATTTGAAGAAACTTGCATCAAGTGATGGGACAATCAGAACTCATACTCAAAAGGCCAATAATTATTTGGAATACATTTATTCAAAATTTTCACAGTATTTCATACCAGATCAAGCAATTTGTGTTGACGAACCTACTGTTCAATTTAAAGGGTGAATATAATTGATAACATCCAATCCAAAAAGCCTACCAAATGGAGTATATATACTTATGTGCTAACTGATTCAAAAACAATGTATCTTTTTCTCAATACCTCCCTACTATGGCAGCATAACATCTGAAAACATCATTCAACCTGATCTCCCAGTAAGCACCAGAATTCCATTACATATATAAAAAGTTTTTGGTGGCTGGGCGCAGTGGCTCACTCCTATAATCCCAGCACTTTGGGAGGCCTAGGTGAGAGGATTGCCTGAGCCCACGGGTTCAAGATCAGCCTGGGCAACTTGGTGACACCAATAAATGAAAAAAGTAGCCAGGTGTGGTGGCCTATGCCTATAGTTCCAGCTACTTGGAAGGCTGAGGCAGAAGGATCACCTGAACCCAGAAGACCGAGGCTGCGGTGGCTGTGAGCATGCCACTGCACTCCAGCCTGGGAGACAGAGTGAGACTCCAATTCAAAAAAAAAAAAAAAAAAAAAAAGTTGCTGGTATTGTAATACTATAAGAAAGGGATTGGCAGTAGTGGGAAACTGCCAGGGGAGGGTGGAAGCGGGATTGGAAGTAGCGGGAAACTGGGGGAGAGAACACCTCATCAACAAGGGTGCCTGCATAACAAGTATTTGTATACCTAATCCTGAATTGCACCCGACATATTTAAAATTAAAAATTTTTTTAAACAGTTGGAAAAAGTTGCCGGGGTCGGTGGCTCAGCCTGTAATCCTGCGCTTGGGAGGCTGAAGTGAGTGGGTTGCCTGAGCCCATGAGTTCGAGACCCATCTGGGCAACTTGGTAAGACCTCATCTCTACAATAAATCAGAAAACTAGCCGGGTGTGGTAGCGCTCACCTGTAGTTCTGGCTACTCGGAAGGCTGAGGCGGAAGGATCGCTGGAGCCCAGCAGGTCGGAGCTGCAGTAGCCAGGAGCGGCCACTGCACTCCAGTGTGGGCGACAGAGTGAGACTCCAACTCAAATAAAATAAATAAATAAATAAATAAAAGTTGGAAAAAGTTCCCAGTGTAGCAGGATACCACATGTTTACCGACATACAAAATGTCATCTTGGCCAGGCTCCGTTGCTCAGCCTGTAATCCCACCACTTTGGGAGGCTGAGGCGAGTGGATTGCCTGAGCCCACAGGTTTGAGACCAGTCAGGGCAACTTGGTGAGCCCTTGTCTCTACAATAAATCAAAAATTAGCTGGGTGTGGTAGCGTGCCTGTAGTTCCAACTACTTGGAAGGCTGAGGCGGAAGGATCGCTAGAGCCCAGCAGGTCGACACCTGGGTGGTCATGAGTGTGCCACTGCACTCCAGTCTGGGTGACAGAGTAAGACTCCAACTCAAAAAAAAAGCCTGAAATGATTCTAAATTATATTGCAATTATGAGCAGTGTGGATCATGTGGGTCAATATGCTTCTACATATTGTTTTTTGTGAAAATCCTTAAAATGGTGAAGGAAATTATTCTTCTGGGAACTAGGAATATTCATTATTAACTCCTATATACTGTACTGAGCACCAAAAAAAAAGAAAAGAAAATTCTATGACCCATTTGAAATTTGGTCTGATCGATCAGTTGAGAAGTAAGTGGTATTCAGGAATTACGAGTGGGTCCTTCCACATCGTCTTCGACCAGCAGACTGAACAATAAGTTACAATTAAATAAATTATTAATGTGGGAGGAAGAAAACAAGACTGCATTGTCTGCTCGAATAGGAAAACACCAGGTGGAAGACATCAAACAAATTACTATTGCACAACATGTTATCAATGAACCTGCAATGCATGTCAGTGACTGCTTCACACGTTACCGCATTTTAGAAGAATATGATACAAAATTTTTATTTTTTTTTGTCATGAATAAGTTCGTCAATGTCCAAAATTCCATTATAAGCCAAATATCATTACAATAAAATAATTGGTGCCAACACTAAACTATTTAATATGAAGTGATTTGTTTTTCACCATTTCGTAAAAAAGTGTGGTCGAGTTGCTGGTAGGTGATCCATGAGATGTTTCTGAATGCGAAGGGTTAAGAAACTGGCCCATAGTTAAACAGCAAGTGAGTGACATACAAGGATACAAACCCAGTCTGATTTCCAAAGTGACATACAAGGATACAAACCCAGTCTGATTTCCAAGTCTACACTGGCTACCATGTGGCTGCCATGGAAAAGATCAAGGTTTGTTTTTTGTTTGTTTGTTTGTTTGTTTGTTTTGAGTTGGAGTCTCACTCTGTCGCCCAGACTACAGTGCAGTGGCCGTTCCCAGCCACCGCAGCCTCGACCTGCTGGGCTCCGGTGATCCTTCCGCCTCAGCCTTCCGAGTAGCCGGAATTACAGGCATGCGCTACCACGCCCGGCTGATTTTTTGATTTATTGTAGCGATGAGGTCTTGCTGCCCAGGCGGGTCTCGAACCCGCGGGCTCAGGCAATCCACTCACCTCAGCCTCCCAAAGGCGAGGGACAAGGTTTTTAAAAAGACTAGAAACAAAGTGATAGGTATCAAGGTATAAAGGGGAGCCAATATATGCATAACTGAAGAAGAGAACAGAAAGGAAGATAGAAAAAACAATATTTAAAAAGAGATTTTTTTTTTTAAGTTTCTATAATAAAGCAAGACCTAAAACTAGAGAATAATGGGTACACAGAATCCCAAGAAAAACAGAATAATCAATACTGAAACATATTCTAGTAACGGCACTGGAATTCAAAGACAAAGGAGGAATTCCTTAAGCAGCCAGGCCAAGAGAAAAAGAATCAAGTCATGATGTAAATACCAACCAGGTTAACTTCTCCAGAGTAACATACAATACTAAAAGGTACTTGAGCAATATCTGAAAAGTCCTCAGAGAAAGATGCGAAGTCCAAGGACTCTGGCCCAGACATGATATCTTTGAAGTATAAAGGCAAACATGCAAGAACTCAGAGCTATCATACTTCTGCACCTTTCTTTAAATCATAGACAATTAAGACCAGTTCTTGACCAGCATTTTGAGAAGAGTAAATATTTATCTTTACACTAATTTTTTTTTCAGATGGGGCATAAACAAACCTCAGCTTAATTATTACAGACTGCAAGTTTTGATTAGAAAAGTCCTAAATAATATTTTTTCTATCTATTAGCAGAAAGACAGTAAGAGAATGAAGTATAAAGAAGCCCACCAACTCACCTTAAGTCATACTGAGGCTGGGGGGCTAGACATCAAATCCATGCTTCCAAGGTTAGGGCATTTAGCACTCACTCTCTTCCCTGCTGCTTTCAGCCACTACCCAGATTTTTAATTAACAAAAGATTTGCAAAGAATAAAGAAGAGGATCTAGCTGGGCTCGGTGGCTCAGCCTGTAATCCCGCGCCTTTGGGAGGCTGAGGTGAGTGGATTGCCTGAGCCCGCGGGTTCGAGACCCGCCTGGGCAGCGAGACTTCATCTCTACAATAAATCAAAAAAAAATCAGCCGGGCGTGGTAGCGCATGCCTGTAATTCCGGCTACTTGGAAGGCTGAGGCGGAAGGATCACCGGAGCCCAGCAGGTCGAGGCTGCGGTGGCCGGAAGCAGCCACTGCACTCCAGTCTGGGCGACAGAGTGAGACTCCAACTCAAAAAAAAAAAGAAGAGGATCTGAGAGTCTAGAAGAAGGAAAAAAAAGAATGGCGAGGGCACTGATTTCATAATATGTCAACATAAAGGAGCTTCCACAGCTATTGCTTTTCCTCTTCAGAAGACTAGAGACGCTGATTAAATGGCATTTCCAAAATGGTAAATAAAAAAAAACATAAATAGGAAAGTGATGCAATTATACCATATCCAAATGTTTTCAGGAAAATATACGAAAATGTATACTATTCTATAACTTTTTTTTTTTTTTTTTTGAGTTGGAGTCTCACTCTGTCGCCCAGACTGGAGTGCAGTAGCTGCTCCCGGCCACCACAGCCTCGACCTGCTGGGCTCCGGCGATCCTTCCGCCTCAGCCTTCCAAATAGCTGGAACTACAGGCTCGTGCTACCAGCTCATTTTTGATATATTGAAGAGATGAGGTCTCACCAAGTTGCCCAGGCGGGTCTCGAACCCACGAGCTCAGGCAATCCACTCATCTCAGCCTCCCAAGGCGCAGGATTACAGGCTGAGCCTAGCTTTATAACATATATTATACTATAGTACACACTATACTGTATATAAACTATACTACTCACACTACTGCAACTCAAGGTAAATAATTCATATCGTGGATTAGTTTATCCAGGGACACATAATCACTCTAAGTTACACATAATAAAACAAATCCTAACCCATCATTATGCTCTGCCATTCCCTTCAGTGTTTGACTTTCAAACTTTAAAACAGCTTTTAAAAAAACAGTACTTACAAGATATGCTGTCCCACAGGCTTTATGAATGTCACATTGTCCTTCTGATACTAATTAACCTCATTTTATGCATGTGAGCCAAACATCTTTCCACCCTGAGCTTAGTGAAAGGGTTTGAGATCACGAAATACATTCCCAGCAACTGCTCTTTCATCACGAGCTTGTTGAAATGTGTCAGTAGTTCACTATTACATCAAGTCTTCCTTCAGGTATCACATCCATAAATGATCATGGTGCTAACGATGATAACAGCTAGCACTTACTGAATAATTAATGACCTCTTAATTACATCCATCCTCATAGACCACTTATGCATATCCATCTTTTTGACTATTCCAAACAATCCAAGGAGGTACATATATAGCAGATTGTGTGGCATATAGTGAATGTTCCATAATAATGTTATTATTGCAGGTGAAGAAACTAAAGCTTAAAGAGATTAAGTAACCAATCAGGTGAAGACTGGATGTGAACTGGAGACTGCCGCATACACTCAGCCACCATTCCATTCTGCCTTCCTCACACATGAAAATCGTGAGGATGTAAACAAAGGGAAAATGACAAAAGTAGTCCAAACAGGACAGTAGTCTCATAGCCCCAATTATAGATCTCCAAAGGAACTATACAAAAGCAACTCGTAACTAATATAAAAACTAAAAATTGCATTTTGGGTGGAGGGGAAAAGGGCAAGATGAAGACAAGAAAAAGTGCAAGTTAAGAAAAATAAAGGGCCAGATATGGTGGCTCACAACTGTAATTCCAGCACTTTGGGAGACCAAGATGAGAGGATTGCCTGAGCCCACAGGTTTGAGACCAGCCTTGGCAACTTGGTGAGACTTCATCTCTACAATAAATAAAAAAAAAATTAGCCAGGCACGGTGGCGCATGCCTGTAGTTCTAGCTCCTTGGAAGGTTAAGGAGGAAAGATCACCAGAGCCCAGCAGGTTGAGGCTGCAGTGGCATGAGCACGCCATTGCACTCTAGCCTGGGCAACAGAGTGAGACTGACTCAAAAAAAAAAACCCTCACATTACATAAGAGAACACATGTCTACTGTATCTAGGCCTTTAAAGTATCAAGCATATCTATACCTTATTGCTCAGGGCCAAGCTGCCTTCCAAACAGGCCCAAGAGGAGTTATGGGAATCCTTTCCCTAGTCTATCAGCTGACCAAGCTACTACAACTGAAACTTCAGGGAGCAATGATGCCAAATCTTTGGCATATAAGAACATAAAAGGTAAAGAGTTTCAAAAGCAAGATTTTCTTGCATTCTCATCCTCAGAGAATAACAATGACCTATGCTGAAATAAAATTTTTAAAAAAGGGAAATAAAGCTAAATATGTCTGACATTTCGTTACCCCTTTGGGAGGATATCATTCTACACTAAAGATATAAAAGGCTACTCTCTTCAAAGTAAATTAACTCTGCAGGTAAAGGAACATTGTTTCCAATTCAATTCCAGTTATGCACACATTCCAAGATAGATACCATCAGTGTTCCTTTGTTCCAATGAGCCCATATGAAAAACAAAATCTAAGGTCATGAAGTCTGGGGACAAGAATGCACATTCATATCCAACTCAGTGTCATCCAAGCCACAAGGTTTGTTTTGGAGTAGCAGACTGGAAGCTCCTTGAGAACAAGGACCCTGAAATCCCACTGCCACCCACCTCATGCTAGCTATCCACCAGACACACAGCTAGCCTTCTCTGACATGCCTGTGAAAGCAACTGCTTTTCCCTCTGATACAAGTTACCAGCAAACAAATGTTTAGAGCTTAATGCTTAGGATTTATTTAGAGAGAGCCATAGGTGTTCCTAAAACCTTAATGTTTAAAATGTACTTGGGTAGAATAAATAACCTTTTATTAAAATATCAAGTTTCTAACAGTACAGTTCCTCTCTGAGGGTTTAAGGGGGGGGACTTGGGAGCTGCTGCCCAAAGTACTGAATCAGCTCTGGAAGTTTTCATCACCACTAGTGCTGCCTTAAAGAATATTCCATATATTTTCTACAATTACAGGTGCCAAATCCCATGCTTAGCCTCCACAGGCGGAGACTGACCAAGTGGAATCAAAAGCCCAGGATCTAGAGAGAAAAGACCCCCGTCGTTCAAGGCCAGGCTTTCCCAATACTGCTTGTGTGACCTTGGACAATTCAATTAGCCAAACAACTCTCTTTTTCCTCTTCTGTAAACTAGGCAGGGAAATACCTGTCCCACCTGCCTCACTGCCGCATCGCTGCTGTCATCCAGTGAAGGGGCCATCCAGCGAGGGCACTCACGGCCCCACCGCCTCCCATTCCCGCCTTGGTCCAGCCCAAGACAGAAGGAGCCGAGGTCCCCGCGGAACCTCGTCCGCGGCGCTGGGGAAAGGATGCTCCCCTCACCGGCCCTCCCCTCGGGACGGCGGCCGCTCGCCCTCTGACATGACCGCCGCAACCGCGCCGGCCCGCGCCCGGACACCTGCCCCGCGCGCCTCCCGCCGGCTCGCCCGGCGCCGGCGACCCCTGCCCCGCCGGCTGCCCCTCTCGCCCTCAGGTGGCGCAGGGACCCCGCCGCGGGGCCTGCCCCCGCCTCGCCCGGGGGCGCCCGCGGCCCGGCCGGGGTCAGGGCCAGGCCCCGCTCGGCCTCGCCTCCCCGCCTCCCCCAGCCTGGAGGGGGCAGGGGGGTCGCCGGGTTGCGCCTCCTTACCCGGGAGCTTGAGCGCCCTGGACAGCACGGTCGCCATGGCGGAGGCCCCGGTGCGCGTGCGCGCGCCCGCGGCCTGCCGGGAAGTGGAGTCCGGAGCGGGCGCCGCGAGGGCCGGGACCTGGGAAGGTGGGACCCGCGCCGGGAGCGGAGCCGCAAGGGCCGCCGCGCCCACCTGCGCGCTCGGCGGGCTCTTCTCCCGACTTTCTAGGCAAGTCACTTCCCCGTTCTGAATGGAGGTGATAATAACCACCCCGGAGGCTGGCCCTGAAAATGGAATGCGAGATATTTAACGAGGTGCGCCTTGTGAAATGAGCGTGGGCGTTGAAATCAGACAGACTGGATTTGAATCCCGCCTGCATCCTTTACCAGCTGGGCCATCTTGGGCAAGTCCCTTGGGGTGTCCAAGCTCCCCCTTCTTCTTAAACTTTTAAGTATACCTACTTCACAAGGTTGCTGTGAGAATTAAATCATATCTGTATAAAACACACAGCACACAGTAGGCATCTAGTAAGTGTTTCTGCTATGTTTCTTAGGTACAAGTTGACGTTTTCTGGAGCTCTAACCCTCATTTCTTGCGTCCGGGCCTTTCCAGATATCTAATGCACCCTTTCCTGCAGCTTCTAGCTTGAAGGGTCTCGGAAGCAGAAATTGACTTGCTTCTTTCCACAGGCTCCGAGAGAACAGCATTTCTGTGCAGAAATGCTAGAAATGTAGGCTACCTTAGAACTGGAACAGATCCCAGAGGCTACCTAGTCCCAATCTCTTTTACTGAAGAGAAAACAGATCTAGAAAGATGACGCAACGTCTCAGAACAAAAGCAAGATACCTCTCACTTGGAGGCCACTTCATTCCCATGAGAAACTGTAGATAGGACAATCCTGTGGGAGTAATCTGAGAGACTCCAGCAACCAGTCTCACCTCCCTTTTTCCCACGAAAAGAAGTTAGCGACTTTGACAGAGTACAGACTCTGGAGCAAGAAGCAAGGTCTCTTGAGTTCAAATCCCACCACTATCATTTCCCAGCTGCCAGTTGGAGGGCTAGTTGCTTAACCCCCCTACCTGTCTCAATTGCATCACCAGCAAAATGGGAATAAAACAGTTCCTATGAAATAGAGTTGTCCTAAAAATTGTGTCAGCATGGAAAGCACTTAGAACAGTACCTTAGGATGGTTTTTATAAGTGTTCATGCCCCTTTTTGTTAACACTTTATTAAAGTTTTAAACATTTAAAAAATTTAACTTAATAAATGATAACTTAATGGCTTAGAATTTACTTAATAATTTCAGCATTCAGCCGGGCTCGGTGGCTCAGCCTGTGATCCCGCACCTTTGGGAGACTGAGGTGAGTGGATTGCCTGAGACCGCAGGTTCGAGACGTGCCTGGGCAACTTGGCGAGACCTCATCTCTACAATAGATCAAAAAATCAGCCGAGCGTGGTAGCACATGCCTGTAATTCCGGCTATTCAGAAGGCTGAGGTGGAAGGATCGCCAGAGCCCAGCAGGTCGAGGCTGCGGTGGCCAGGAGCGGCCACTGCACTCCAGTCTGGGCGACAGAGTGAGACTCCAACTCAAATAATAATAATAATAATAATAATAATAATAATAATAATAATAATTTCAGCATTCGATAATTTATGCTGTTTGTTGCTTCTCTGGAGGCATGATTTAAAACCGTGTTATATATCTGTGTAGGCCATCTAAGTGGTAACACTACAATTCACAGTGAGCCAGTACCAGCTTGCCTGGTATCAGATTAACTAAATGGAACACATTTTTTTTTTTTTGAGTTGGAGTCTCACTCTGTCGCCCAGGCAGCCTCGACCTACTGGGCTCAAGTGATCCTCCCCCTCAGCCTTCCAAGTAGCTGGAACTACAAGCACATGCCACTACACCTGCCTAATTTGTTTATTTATTACAGAGACGAGATCTCACCAAATTGGCTAGGCTGGTCTTGAACCCATGGGCTCAGGCAGTCCTCTCACCTCAGCCTCCCAAAGTGCTGGAATTTTAGGCGTGAGCTACTGTGCCCAGCCTTCTTTTCTCTTAACAGTACTACACCTACTCACATTTATTTTATTTATTTATTTTTTTTTTGAGTTGGAGTCTCACTCTGTCGCCCAGACTGGAGTGCGATGGCCACTCCCGGCCACCGCAGCCTCGACCTGCTGGGCTCCGGCGATCCTTCCACCTCAGCCTTCCAAGTAGCTGGAATTACAGGCACGCGCTACCACGTCCAGCTGATTTTTTTTAATTTATTTATTGTAGAGATGAGGTCTCGCCGCCCAGGCAGGTCTCGAACCCGCGGGCTCAGGCAATCCACTCACCTCAGCCTCCCAAAGGCGCGGCATTACAGGCTGAGCCACCGAGCTATTTTATTTATCTATTTAGAGTAGGAGTCTCACTCTGTCACCCATGCTGGAGTGCAGTAGCACACTCACAGCCTCTGCAGCCTCTACCTGCTGGGCTCAGGGGATCCTTCTGCCTCAGCCTTTCAAGTAGCTGGAACTATAGGAATGCACCACTATGCCCAACTACTGTTTTAAAAAATTTGTTGTAGAGATGAGGTCTCGCCAAGGTGCCCAAACTTGTTTTGAATCCTTAGGCTCAGTCAGTCCTCTCACCTGGACCTCCCAAAGTGCTGGGATTATAGGCGTGAGCCATCGCACCCAGAACACATTGTGCATTCTTTTTTTTTTTTTTTTTTTTGAGTTGGAGTCTCACTCTGTCACCCAGACTGGAGTGCAATGGCTGCTCCCGGCCACCGCAGCCTCGACCTGTTGGGTTCCGGCGATCCTTCCGCCTCAGCCTTCCAAGCAGCCGGAACTACAGGAGCGCGCTACCACGCCCGGCTAATTTTTTATTTATTGTAGAGATGAGGTCTCGCCAAGTTGCCCGGGCAGGTCTCGAACCCGCAGACTCAAGCAATCCACTCACCTCAGCCTCCCAAAGGCACAGAATTACAGGCAGAGCCACCAAGCCTGGCCAGAACACATTCTTGAGATATGCAGACTGGGAAAAATAACCTTCAAGTGCAACAAGAGTGTAGAAAAATTGTCCATTTTTTGTTGTGGGAGAAAAGGAATTGAGTTTCTAGGAGAAAGGTCAGGTGTCCCAGAACAGCCAGGTTACACAGGGTAGGTGGACAGGAGGAAAAAAAAATCTGTCCATTTTTCATAATGAAAAGGTATTATTCTGGGAGAGTCCTTTCTTCTGGGAGCAAAGACAATAAAATTTTGCAATTTAAATTTTGGTTAAAAACTTTGCTTCAGGGCAGGCATAGTGGCTCACGCCTATAATCCCAACACTTTGGGAGGCCCAGGCAGTAGGATCATTTGAGTTCAGGAGTTTGAGACCAGCTTGGGCAGTATAGCAAGATCCTATCTCTACAAAAAAATTTTAAAAATTAGCTGTTCGTGGTGGCACACTCCTGTAGTCCCAGCTACTTGAGAGGCTGAGGTGAGAAAATGGCTTGAGCCCAGGAGTGCAAGGCTGCAGTAAGCTGTCATTGCGCCATTGCACTCCAGCCTGGGCAACAGAGCGTGACCTTGTCTCAAAAGTTAAAAAAAAAAAAAAAAAAAAAAAACTTTGTTTCAAACTGTGTAGTTTCCCAAGGTGCCTGTGTACACTTGTATGTATACACATAAACATGTGTCAGTGTATGCACATTCAATAGATGCGGCATCTCCAGTTCCTCAGATTTCAATGCTCATTTTTTATGGCATTTCCACTTTCTCCAAATCAGCTTTGCCAAATGATTTTCAGGGAGAAGCAAACAGCAAGGAATTCCTCCCTCCCTAGCTCCCTTAACCTTCCTCCACTTTGTCTTCTTTGCCCTCTGGAAATCTCTCCTGTCACTACACATTTTTTTTCCATTTTAACATATGAACTACAGCTTAGAATAGTGTTGTTCAAATTTAGTGTACTTTTCTTTCAAAGAAAAAAAAATTAAAAGCAGCTGTTGGATGAATCGGGATCCTTACCTTTTACATAGAGAA
This sequence comes from Cephalopachus bancanus, assembly GCA_027257055.1. NCBI lineage: Eukaryota > Metazoa > Chordata > Mammalia > Primates > Tarsiidae > Cephalopachus > Cephalopachus bancanus. The sequence continues at coordinate 248,671 of JAPVLO010000382.1, read as the reverse complement.
TACCTGTGAGTTTCTCTCTAGTAGTCTAGGCAGAATTCTCTAATATTCTAGGCAGAATGTTGCCCAAACACCCCATGAAGTCATTGTGGCAAGTGCAAATACCCAGGGGGCTCTTGTCCTTCTGAACTTGACTTGCCTCCCTGAGAAGTTAGAGAGTGCCTGGAGGCCGGGCGCAGTCGCTCACGCTTATAATCCCAGCACTTTGGTAGACCCGAGGTGGGAGGATTGCCTGAGCCCATGGGTTGGAGACCAGCCTGGGCAACTTAGTGAGACCCTATCTCTACAATAAATCAAAAAATTAGCCGGAAATGGTGGTGTGTGCCTGTAGTTCTAACTACTTGGAAGACTGAGGTGGAAGGATCTCCTGAGCCCAGCAAGTCGAGGCTGTGGTGGCCGAGAGCATGCCACTGCCCTCCAGCCTGGGTGACTGAGTGAGAGTCCTACACAAGAAAAAAAAAAAAAAAGAGTGTCTGGGGAGGGGTGCCCACAGACAGCCTAATCTGCCTGGCAGCTGTGCCTGCTGTGAAGAAATTTTATTTCTGAAAATCACAACTGAAGCCAGAAGAGCCCTTTTATCCTGCCTACCTTGATCTGCAATGGGAGTGCTCCTCCCCAACCTTCTCCAGTTGCAATAACTTACAGAGGGAACCCATCATATTCACTGGTTCTTATTACCTTGATAATATTCCAAGTATTGCTCCAGGTCTGTAAGTGTCCTAAATTGGTCCATGATCAAATTCGATTATCGAATATTCGCCTTTCCCTGGGCACTTGTGGCCACTTTTGCTGGTCCTGATCCCCCTACTGGGCTTCACGTCCTCCTCTTGGAACCAGTGCCACTATGTCCACTAGCAGCCACCATCCCTCCTCCTTGGTACTACTGGGCTGCCAGGCCCAGGGCCTTCTCTACCTCTTCTCAAAAACTGCTACTTCTTTCTGTATCTCCCACTAGTCAATGCAACCTCATATCTTAGTGCTGTTAAAATGTCAAAGATGGGCCGGACTCAGTGGCTCAGTCTGTAATCCCAGCACTTTGGGAGGCTGAGGTGAGTGGATTGCCTGAGCCCGCGGGTTCGAGACCTGCCTGGGCAACTTGGCGAGACCTCATCTCCACAATAAATCAAAAATTAGCCGGGCGTGGTAGTGCACGTCTGTATTTTCAGCTACTCGGAAGGCTGAGGCGGAAGGATCGCCAGAGCCCAGCAGGTCGAGGCTGTGGTGGCCAGGAAGGGCCACTGCACTCCAGTCTGGGCGACCGAGTGAGACTCCCACTCAAAAAAAAAAAAAAAAAAAATGTCAAAGATGGCCGGGTGACAGTGGCTCAAGTCTGTAATCCCAGCACTTTGGGAGACCGAGGCAAGAGGATTGCCTGAGTTTAGGAGTTCGAGGCCAACCTGGGCAACGTTGGTAAGACTTCGTCTCTACAATAAATCAAAAAATAAGCTGGGCATGGTAGCGCGCGCCTGTAGTTCCAGCTACTTAGGAAGCTGAGGTGGAAGGATCACCTGAATCCAGCATGTCGAGGCTGCAGTGGCTGTAGGGTGCCACTGCACTCCAGCCTGGATGATAGAGACTCCAACTCAAAAAAAAAAAAAAAGTCAAAGCTGTGCAGGGCAAAGGAAACCAAGGAAGACTGCTTGTCTCTTCATGTTACACTTTATTAGAAAATTACCAATAGGCTGCTGCCCTATTCCTCAAGGTCAAATGCAGTATTTTCAATAGACAGAGCTTTCCTTTTTTATTTAGTGAGTTAATCAGGGTAAAGTAATTATTAAGGTAAATGTTAAGGTTGTGATTTTAGAGACAAAAAATTCATTTCTGTTAATAGTCACACTCAAGGTAGGGGTGCACGTAGGCTGCTCTAGGGCTCTATTATACCTCCCAGCCATTCAGGGACCCAGGCTCCTTCTGTCCGGGGCTTCTTCATCCTTAGGACCTTGGAGTCTTCCAGTAGATCATTTGCATCCCAGATCATGCAGGTAGTTTTATGGCCTAGACCCAGAGCTTGAAGTACACGACTTTTGCCCACGTTTATTTGGCTAGGATTCGGACACAGAATATGTTGTACCTGAGAAGGTATGAACCCAAGAAGAAAATGAAACAAATTCGGGGAGCATCTGGACAATTTCTGCTATACTGGTCACCCCGTGCCTTTATAAATTACAGACCTGAGCTTTGTTGTTGCTGCTGTTGTTGTTGTTGTTTAGATTAAGGGAGTACATATACAGATTTATTACATGGATATATTGCATAATCCTGGAGTTTGAGTTTCTGTTGAGCCCATCACTCAAATAGTAAACATAATACCCAAGAAGTAGTTTTCAACCCTTTCCCCCATCCCTCCTTCCTCCTTTTGAAATACCCGGTATCTATTGTTTCCATCTTTATGTCTATGTGTACCCAGTGTTTAATTCTCACTTGCCAGTGAGAACATGTGGTATTTGATTTTCTGTTTCAGCACTAATTTTCTTCATGGGTGACCTCCAGCTACACCCATGTTGCTGCAAAGGACATGATTTCATTCTTTTTATGACGGCATAGTATTCCATGTTGTGTATATACCACATTTTCTTTATCCAGTCCACCACTGATGGGCACCTAGGTTGATTCCATGACTTTACTCTTCCGTGAATAGTGCTGGATAAACATATGAGCACAGGTGTCTTTTTGATAGAACATTTTTTTTTTCCTTTGGGTAGATATTCAGAAGTGGAATTGCTGGGTCAAATGGTAGTTGTATTTTTAGTTCTTTGAGAAATCTCCATACTGCTTTCCACAGCGGCTGAGCTAGCTAAGATTCCCACCTACAATATAGGAGCGTTTTCCTTTGGCCACAACCTCACCGACATCTGCTATTTTTTGACGTTTTAATAATAGTCATTCTGACTGATGTGAGATGGTATCTCGTGATTTTAATTTGCATTTAGCTGATAATTAGCAATGTTGACCATTTTTTTCATATGCTTGTTGGCTACTTGTATATCTTCTTTTGAAAAGTGTCTGTTCATGTTCTTTGCCTACTTTTTAACAGGTATTTGGTTTTTTTCTTGTTGATTTGTTTGAGTTATTTTTAGATTCTGAATATTTGTCCTTTGTTGGATGCATCGTTTGCAAATATTTTCTCTCATTCTGTAGGTTTTCTGTTTACTCTGTTGATAGTTTTTTTTTTGCTACGCAGAATCTCTTTAGTTTAAATCCCAGTTGTCAATTTTTGTTTTTGTTACATAATTGTTTTTGAGGTCATATGTCCCTGAGGCGGAAGGATTGGGCAGGTCGAGGCTGCGGTGGCCGGGAGCGGCCACTGCACTCCAGGTCTGGGCGACAGAGTGAGACTCCAACTCAAAAAAAAAAAAAATTTGAATGTATGTCTAACATATTAAATTTGAATATATGTCTACTATATTAAAAACCCATACTAAATGGTGAGTTCTTTAAAAATATAAGTGAAATTTTTTATCTTTTTAGCTCTACCCAGTGCAGAGCATATGGCCCTGGATGTTTATTGGCTAAATGTGCATTCAAGAATGAACAACTGGCTGGGCTCAGTGGCTCAGCCTGTAATCCCTTGCCTTGGGAGGCTGAAGTGAATGGATTGCCTGAGCCCGTGGGTTCGAGACCTGCCTGGGCAACTTGGTGAGACCTCATCTCTACAATAAATCAAAAAGTAGCCAGGCGTGGTAGTACACGCCTGTAGTTCCAATTACTTGGAAGGCTGAGGCGGAAGGATCGCCAGAACCCAGCAGGTCGAGGCTGCGGTGGCAGGGAGCAGCCACTGCATTCCAGTCTGGGCGACAGAGTGAGACTCCAACTAAAAAAAAAAAAAAAAAAAAAACAGCTGGGCTCAATGGCTCAGCCTGTAATCCCATGCCTTTGGAAGGCTGAGGTGAGTAGATTGCTTGAGTCCATGGGTTCGAGACCCGCCTGGGCAGGCGAGACCTCATCTCTACAGTAAATCAAAAAATTAGCCGGGCGTGGTAGTACACACCTGTAGCTCCAGCTACTTGGAAGGCTGAGGCGGAAGGATCGCCGGAGCCCAGCAGGTCAAGGCTGTGGTGGCCAGGAGCGGCCACTGCACTCTAGTCTGGGCGACAGAGTGAGACTCCAACTCAAAAACAAAACAAAACAAAACAAAGAATGAACAACTATCATGTTATGAGAGAAGAATGAAATCAAATTAGGGGGAAAAAGCACAAAAAGGGGGAGATACTTATAATCAATAAAACTTCTTCTAAGCTTCTAAGCTCATATTTCTTGATTCATGTAAAACAAAATTCTCAAGTTCTTCCCCACTCCTCTCTTAATGCCATGGGCCAAGCACACAGGCTGCATGACCTCAGGAAACCCAGTCCCTCTACATGTGAGTTCCTTAGCAGAGTGCATATGCTTCACATAGGCCTCTTGGCTGTCACTTCTCCTCTATGCCTCCCATGAGGTGGACTCAGCATTTCTGATAATGACCTCTGCCCATATCATCTCTGTATCTTCATAAAGAATTATAGCTGGGTGTGGTGGCTCATGCCTGTAAACCCAGCACTCTGGGAGGCCAAGATAAGAGGATTGTTTGAGCCCAGGATTTCAAGGGCAGCCTGGGTAACATAGCAAGACCTTGTATGTACAAAAAAATCAGAAATTTAGCATGGCATGGTGGCGCACACCTATAATCCCAGCTAGTTGGGAAGCTGAGGCAGAAGGATCACCTGAGTCCAGGATGTCGAGGCTACAGTGAGACGTGATCCATGCCACTGCTCTCCAGCTTGGGTGACAGAGTGAGTCCGTGACTCAAAAAAAATTGTAGAATTGTAACACAGACTACGAAATGCTGCCACTTGGTATCAAGTGCCCGCCCCAGAGTCCACTAGCTACAGCCTTCTCATAAGGCCATTCCTGGATAGTTCTTTCCACAAAGTTGGATATAAAATGGTACACAAAGTCAGTGAGTTCCCTCAAAGGCCTTACCATCTAATGGGAGAGACTGACTCTAAGCAAGCAATAAATAAATATATCATTACAAATTGGGGCAAACACTATGAAGAAAAATAACCTAGCACCATGAGAAAGAATTACAGGGAGATTATAGATTAGACTGGGGAGTGAGGAAATGGCTTTCTGAGAAACTGATGCTTAAACAGAGGCCTGCAGAGTGAGTGGAAATTGGCCATGTAAAGGATGAAGGGAGGGGAGGGGAGGGAGGGGAGAGAAGGGGAGGGGAGGGGAGAGGAGGGAAGAAAAAGAGCTTGGTTCTATGCAGGAAATTAGTGTGCCCAAGAATAGTTGCAAAGAACCAGTGGTGAGAAGCAAGAGGCAGATAGGAGCCAGGTCATGCAGTTGTCTTGAAGGCCTTGACATTGAACATTGAAGAACTTTAATTTAAAAAGTGATATGACCTCTGCTGTGCAGAGAACAAATTGGAAGAGAGCAAGAATGGAAATAGGAAAACCAGTTACAAGCAAGAGGTTATGGGGGACTTAGTCACACATGCTTTGTCTCCCAGACTTACTATGTACACAAATTCTGGCTTTTCACCTGCTTTCCTGCTTTGATAAGAAAAAAAAATATGAATGCTGTTTATTTTTCTCTTATTATACAAACTGTCAAGGCTTACAGAACTTATGTTTCTTCCTTTGGGAGCTTGACTGTGAATGAGAGTCACCCATCCCCAGCCAAACACATTTCTGCCACCCCAGCAGCTGTTCTTCCTGCAGCTTCAGTCAGCTCTCATCTGGGACTGAACCAAATCCTATCGACACTGAGGCTTCCTGGGTCCTTCCTGCCCTGAGTGATGCCGGGGCTCTGTGGAACTGTTGCCTTAAATGACAGCTCAATGCATAATATGTGGAAATAAACTCTTTCTCATTAGTCTCATCCCCACACATTTTCAGCTTTCCTTATTTGAAACACATTGTTATGATGTAGTTTTATGAATGACCTAAAATTTATTATTTTTTATTTTTATTTTTTTGAATTGGAGTCTCACTCTGTCGCCCAGACTGGAGTGCAGTGGCCGCTCCCGGCCACCGCAGCCTCGACCTGCTGGGCTCCGGCGATCCTTCCGCCTCAGCCTTCCGAGTAGCCAGAATTACAGGCATGCGCTACCACGCCCGGCTGATTTTTTGATTTATTGTAGAGATGAGGTCTCGCTGCCCAGGCGGGTCATGAACCCGCGGGCTCAGGCAATCCACTCACCTCAGCCTCCCAAAGGCGTAGGATTACAGGCTGAGCCACCGAGCCCGGCTATTTATTATTATTATTTTGAGTTGAGGTCTCTGTCACCCAGGCTGGAGTGCAGTGACACAATCACAACTCATCACAGCCTCAAACTCTTGGGTACAAGCAATCCTCCCATTTCAACCTCCTGAGTAGCTAGGACTACAGGCCTATACCACCACGCCCAGCTAATTTTTTTTCATTTTTTTGTGGAAATGAGGTCTCACCATGCTGCCCAGGCTGGTCTCAAATTCTAGGGCTCAAGTAATCCTCCTGCTTCAGCTTCCCCAAGTGCTAGGATTGCAGGCATGAGCCACTGCACCTGGCCTGAGAATTACTTCTTAAATATTTTCATTACAATCTTGCCTCAGGCCGGGCTTGGTGGCTCAGCCTGTAATCCCAGCACTTTGGGAGGCCGAGGTGAGTGAATTGCCTGAGCCCGCAGGTTCGAGACCCGCCTGGGCAACTTGGCGAGACCTCATCTCTACAATAAATCAAAAATTAGCCGGGTGTGGTAGCGCGCGCCTGTAGTTCCGGCTACTTGGAAGGCTGAGGCGGAAGGATCGCCGGAGTCCAGCAGGTCGAGGCTGCGGTGGCCAGGAGCGGCCACTGCACTCCCGTCTGGGTGACAAAGCGAGACTCCAACTCAAGAAAAAAAAAAAAAAATCTTTCCTCAAAGGTAATCTAATAAAACCTGGTAACCATTAACCTTTGGCAGCTCTCTGGGTTTGGCAGCAAGCTTGGTTTGTCATCCTGAGGTTTGATATGACACAGTGCTTGATGTGAGGCTTAATTCTGCTCTAGGATGTTATTTGAGGTTTTGAGAGGAGTAATCACAATGACTCCTAAAAAGTCATTTAGAGCTAAAAGGATATATGTAGCCACAAGCTAGGGAGAGCAGCAAGACAAATTCACTCTACCTTTGTCATCACAGATGTTTCCATTCCTTCTTTTTCATTTTACTTTATATTCTTCCGGGAGCTTGTCCTTAAAGAACTAAAGGCTCCACGGCCTGAAAGGCGGCGCCCCTTCGCCCCTCACACACAGGCCGTGTGTTCATGGGGAACCTGGTGCCAAACCATTCGTAGATGACCTGCTTCTGGGTCAGGGTTTCCCATGCAGCACAGCAGCTCCCTTGCTGTGATCTATTAAAAGTCAGCCCTTGACACAGGGGTTTGTATTAAAAAAAAAAAAATGAAGGGAAAAAAAGGAACTAAAGGCTCTGGGAAATTTTCAAGGAACTATATATAAAGAGCTACTTTTTACTTGTCCAGTTCATACATAAAATCTCATTCATTTCTTTTTCTTCTTTCTTACCATAAATATTCTCCCTTTATAGCTTAGTCATGATCTGGGAATTTTATTATTTCATTAAGTGATTACTTTTTCTTCCCTTATCCCAGTCTTAATGACCAAAGGTAGCTGTTTTAGAGATGAGATTTTGCCTAATGTTATTTCCTAACACAGAACATCTCATTTTATTGCTGACTTAATTTTTAAAATGCTAGTTTTGTTCTTCTCCTGGGAGATTTCCCACAAAGCTAATCTTTCCTCCACTTTCACAGTCTTAAAGGTCAACGCTGGTCATCTTTGAGGAGATGTGTTGTAATAAGTTTTTACATTTTTCCCAATCAGTTTTTTGGGGAAAACAATTATTCTCCAATCCTTAGATTCCCATATGGAGGGACTTTCGAGTATTTTCTAAGTTTTCTGACTAGTGATCAGAGGAAGGAAGGAAGGAAGAGAGGGAGAGAGGGAAGGAAGGAGGGAGGAAGGGAGAGCATAGCTGCCTCTCCCTTGGTACTTGTTCCTCCATTCAGTTTTAAACATATTCATTCAACAGATATTTGAGTGACCATTCCTAAAAGGCCTTATTCTAGATGCTGGAGATATAAGATGAGACAAAACACACAACAGTCATTGTTCTCGTGGTGTATGTGTTTGTGGGAACTGTGGGCCAGGAGGGGAGAAGACAGATAAATAAACAGGTAGGTAGAATACATGCTGGGTCACATGGTGATAAGTGTTATGGCAAAAAATAGAATAAAAAAGGGGAAATGAAGTGTAAGTTGCAGACAGTTGGGGGGGGGTTCAGTTTTAAATTGGATAATGAAGGAAGGCCACAGTAAGAGGGTCATATTTGAACAAAGAATCTATGAGGCACCAAGAATAGCAAGTGAAGAGCCTGGAGACAGAAGCTGCCTGGTCTCTGAGGACGAGTAAGAAGTTTGCTGGACAGAATGCTTCTAGGAGAGATGAGATGAGGTCAGATGTGGCTAGAGCAGAAGCAGATTCTATAGACTTGATAGGGATAAAGAAAGGCTTCGGCTTTTAGTCTAAGCCAAATAGAAAGCCTTTGAATGTTTTGGGGCAAAGAAGTGTAGATTTGACTTAGATTTCAAAGGCTCCCTTGAGATCACTTCGTCATTTCAAGAACAGACTGTGGGGTGATGAATAGCTTTTGGCTACTGCAGTAATCCAAGCGAGAATGGATGGTAGTTTAGACTAGGTAGGTGGCATTAGAGGTGGGGAGAAGTGGTAGGATTCTTAACTTATTTTGAAGGCAGAGCCCATAAGATTAACTGAATGTGAGGTGTGAGAAAAAGAGGAATCAAGGACAATGGTGAGTCTTTTGGCCTAGCAACTGGAAGACTGGAAAAGGGGAAGACTGAGAGACGAGTAGGATTGTAAGGGGAAAGCAGAGGTTGGCTCTGAGTGTGTCAAATTTGACATCCAATTAGACACACAAGTAGAAATGTTGACTAGACAGTTGGATACAGAATCCCTGGAGGTCAGGGAGAAAGTCCTGGATGGAGATGTAAATTTGGGAGCCATTGGTATATAACCCATATTTAAAGTCAGGAAATGGAATAAGGTCACTGAAAGTGTGAGTGTGACAGAGGAGGGGAGAGGTGAGAGAATTCCACAATGTTTCAGGGAGAAGAGGAAGAACCAGCCAAGGAGACCAGCAGGAACAGCCAGTAAGGCCAGAGGATACCCAGAGAGTTTGATGTCCTAGAAGCCAAGAAAGAAAAGTGTTTTGGGGGAGAATGTAAGCAATTGTTTTAAATGTCGCACAGAAGCCGGGCTCGGTGGCTCAGCCTGTAATCCCGCGCCTTGGGAGGCTGAGGTGAGTGGATTTCCTGAGCCCGTGGGTTCGAGACCCACTCGGGTAACTTGGCGAGACCTCATCTCTACAATAAATAAAAAATTAGCCAGGTGTGGTAGCGTGCGCCTGTAGTTCCAGCTACTTGGAAGGCTGAGGCGGCAGGATCGCCACGGCACAGCAGGTCGAGGCTGCGGTGGCCGGGAGCGGTCACTGCACTACAGTCTGGGCGACAGAGTGAGACGCCAACTCAAATAAATAAATAAATGTTGTACAGAGATCAAGGAAGAAAGATGAAGGTGTGATCTGCCTGCCTTCAAAGAACATGCATTTTGTTTAACCCTGTTGTGGTTTAAGGACCTGCAGTTGTCTGGCTGTGCCAGATTAGCCACACCTTTCTAATTCAAACAAAGAGGCCAGGTGCGGTGGCTCATGTCTATAATCCCTGCACTTTGGGAAGTGGGAGGATGACCTGAGTTCATGGGTTGGAGATCAGCCTGGGCAACTTGGCGAAACCTTGTATCTACAATAAATCAAAAGTTTACCCAGACGTGGTGGCATGTACCTGTAATTCCAGCTACTTGGAAGACTGAGGAGAAAGGATACCCTAAGCCCAGCAGGTCGAGGCTGTGATGGTCATGAGCATGCCACGGCACTCCAGCCTGGACGACAGAGTGAGACTCCAACTCAAAAGAAAGAAAGAATCAGCCCCCTTTTTTACAGAGCTTTCTTTTAAAAATGAAGCTGATGTTTTATCTTAATGTGCTCATCTCTTCAGTCTATTCCCAGTTAATGAAAGCTATATTCCTTTTGTGTATATCTGCTTAATAGATGTCATCTGCTTAATAGATGTCAGGTGTTTGTTCTTTTCTTTTCTTTTTTTTTTCTTTTTTTTTGAGTTGGAGTCTCACTCTGTCGCCCAGACTGGAGTGCAGTGGCCACTCCCGGTCACCGCAGCCTCGACCCGCTGGGCTCCGGTGATCCTTCTGTCTCAGCCTTCCAAGTAGCTGGAACTACAGGCATGCACTACCATGCCCGGCTCATTTTTTATTTATTGTAGAGATGAGGTCTCGCCAAGTTGCCCAGGCAGGTCTCGAACCCAAGGATTCAGGCAGTCCACTCACCTCAGCCTCCCAAAGACGCGGGATTACAGGCTGAGCCACCGAGCTCGGCTTGTTCTTTTCTGAAGTCAGGGTCTCACTCTGTTGCCCAGGTTGGAGTGCAGTGGCACAAACACAGCTCACCACAGCCTCAACTCCTGGGCTTAGGAGATTCTCCTGACTCAGTCTCTCAAGTAGCTGGGACCACAGGTGTGAGCCACCATGCCCGGTTATTTTTTTTTTTTTTTAAGAGACGAGAACTCTAGCCTGGTGTGGTGGCTCATGCCTACGGTTCCAGTGAGGCAGGGGCCCTTCTGAAAATGCAGAAAAAACAGAAAAAGGGGAAATAAGTTACTTCCTGCTTCTTTTTTTTTTTTTTTTTTTTAGTTGGAGTCTCACTCTGTCACCCAGACTGGAGTGCAGTGGCTGCTCCCGGCCACCGTAGCCTTGACCTGCTGGGCTCCAGCGATCCTTCCGCCTCAGCCTTCCAAGTAGCTGGAACTGCAGGCATGCGCTACCACACCCGGCTAATTTTTTGATTTATTGTAGAGATGAGGGCTCACCAAGTTGCCCTGGCGGGTCTCGAACCCGTGGGCTCTGACAATCCACTCACTTCAGCCTCCCAAGGCATGGGATTACAGGCTGAGCCACCGAGCCTGGCTCAGGTTTTTTTAAATTGAAAACCTATCTCATTTAGCAATATTGGGGAAGTTGCCTGCTTCTTTATGCTTTCTCTTTCACAGACTTTTTACTTTGGCAGGCTACATGTTTAAACTTTTGGCAGAAACTCACCAGAATAGTAATCCTGTAAACCAATCAGCAAATAGGACAGGTAAATGAGATGGTTACGTAAAACCAATCAATGTGCAACATGTAACACTAACAGTAGCCCCAATCTATGAAAAATCCAATCAAACTGTATGGTGTCAATATGTTACCTTATAAGGAAGACTGAAATGAGCTAAATCGGTTAATAAAATCAAATTGCTAACAAAAGAATAGTATCAACCAGCTTACTCCATTTTGTTTAAAACTTCCATCTTAGTTGCCTGCCTGACCTAAGAATCACTCCTCAATGCCTACGTGTGATTACTGTAATGTTCCCATGACCACAGACCCCCCCAGTTTTGTCCCCTTTGGGCAGGTCATGCTGACTGTTTCCTGCTGACTGTTACAAAACTCCTTAGCCATAAGTTCCATGTAATTGTATGCTTTGTTAACTGAAATCAAATGTTACACTTTGCAAAACCCCATTGTTATATTTTCATATTTTGTTCGTATATTTTGTTAGTAACCTAACCAAGGTAACTCCATTGTGTAATAATTCTTCTACTTTGTCTCTATGTAACTAGCTTAAACTCTATCTTGTTGGAAAAACTCCAAGAACTTTCTGGACACCAGCTATACCTAGGACATGAAATTAACCAAAACTCCCTAACAATCAAAAGTTCCCATTTTGTTTGCCAAGTTGTTAGTAATAGTTGCTGTGGTCACTAAGTTGCTATGTAGCCAACACTGCAAATTTTACCTATAAAAACTTGTCACAAACTGCACTAGTTTGTCAAGAGTTTTTCTGGTATTTGCCTGCTCTTGACCCACACATTAATAAAGAACTCTAATTAATTGGACTCAGCATGCTGGCGTGACTTCTCACTTACTCGGTCATAACAAGACAAAAGGGTTACAATGTAAAGGGAAGTTAACAAAGGTATATAATGCAATGCCCCACTGCATTCAGGGCTCAACCTTTAGATGCAAGTTCACTGAGCCCGTACTGGCACGAATAAATGCTGTTTCCTGGCAAAGAAGCGTCAGTGTCCTGTCTCTCTGTGGAAGATTCTCACTACACCAGCACTTTGGGAGGTAAAGGTGAGAGGATTGCCTGAGCCCATGGGTTCAAGACCAGCTGGGGCAACTTGGCGAGACCTCATCTCTACAATAAAAATAACAAAAACTAGCAGAGTGTGGTAGCATACATCTATAGTTCCAGCTACTCAGAAGGCTGAAGTGGAAGGATCACCTGAGCCCAGCAGGTCAAGGCTGCAGTAGCCACGAACATTCCATTGCAGTCTAGCCTGGATGACAGAGTGAGACTCCAACTAAAAAAAAAAAAAAAAAAAAAAAAAGAGATGTCTCACTATGTTGCCCAGGATTATTTCTAACTCCTGGGTTCAAGCAATCCTCTCTCCCTGGCCTCCAAAAGTGCTGGGGTTACAGGATGAGCCACTGTGCCGAGTCTTCTTCTCTTACATAGTAGATTTTTCCAGTGGTGTTATTTTCTCTGCTTCTTGCCCTGTTCTTAGATTCTCCCCAAAGCCTCACTCTTTTTCTCTACTCAACCTTTTTGTTGTTGTTGCTGTTTTTGAGTTGGAGTCTCACTCTGTAGCCCAGACTGGAGTGCAGTGGCCTCTCCCGGCCACCGCAGCCTCAACCTGCTGGGCTCCAGCGATCCTTCCGCCTCAGCCTTCCAAGTAGCTGGAACTACAGGCATGCGCTACCATGCCCGGCTCATTTTTTGATTTATTGTAGAGATGAGGTCTCTCCAAGTTGCCCAGGCAGGTCTCAAACCCGCGGGCTCAGGCAATCCACTCACCTCAGCCTCCCAAAGCGCGGGATTACAGGCTAAGCCACCGAGCCCAGCTTCTACTCAACCTTTTAACACCTATTGTGGGAGTTTTTGCAGATACCTGTATGTGGGATTGGAGAGAAACCCTAATCCAATCCTGTAGTAATTGTTTCCCTTCTTCTAGGAAGCAGATGGGATTAACAGATCATTACTGTTTTTTGTTGCTATTTTTTTTTTTTTTAGTTGGAGTCTCACTCTGTCGCCCAGACTGGAGTGCAGTGGCCGCTTACGGCCACTGCAGCCTCGACCTGCTGGGCTCCCGTGATCCTTCCGCCTCAGCCTTCCGAGTGGCTGGAATTACAGACGCGTACTACCACACCCGGCTAATTTTTTTGATTTATTGTAGAGATGAGGTCTCACCTGCCCAGGCGGGTCTCGAACCTGCAGGTTCAGGCAATCCACTCACCTCAGCCTCCCAAAGGCGCGGGATTACAGGCTGAGCCACCTAGCCCGGCTACTAAGTGTTCTTAAATAAAGCGCTGCAATATTCCTAAACCTCTTCCCAAAAGCCAGGCTGCACATCTGACATCAAGAGGAAAATATGCATTTTTTTTAACGATGTCACCATTAGAGTTCCTCTTTATTGAGAGCTCGTGCTTTGTCTGTTTTCATGTTTCTAAGAGAGCAGGAGCTAAGCTCATCCCTCAGTGACCCAAATGAAGGAGGAAATGTGAAGGGATATCACCACGAGCCCATAGGATCTGCTTTGAGCCAAGTAAGATACGGAGTGAAAAACAATTCTCTTGAAATAGTCACCTGGTCGTGCCTGCAGACACTCATTTGCAAAGGAGTGGGCAACCCTCTTTCATCTATGTCCAGACAGATACAGACACAGCACGTGTGGGCTGAGGACCACTGGGAGTTTCAAGGAAAGCATCTTTAGGCAGAGGACAGGAGCCACTATGGTCATGCTTAGCACCTTGCTGATGGGGGGAAGGTGACAGGAGATCCTCTGACAGCCTCGGGCCCTCAGGGTCCGAAATTTCTATCTCAAGATCAAAAGAGTCAAGATACAGTCTGGTTGAGAAAAGGCCCTTGCCCTAATTTTTGAAAAGTCTAAAAATAAAACCAAGGAGGATTTCTTAGAAAAACGATATTACTTGGAGTTATTTTTCTGTGAAATTAGATATATTTATTTTTCATTGTTTCTTTTACCCTGGAGTTAAAGATCTCAAGGTGTGTGTGTGTGTGTGTGTGTGTGTGTGTGTGGTGTGTGTGTGTGTGTGTGTGTATGCGTGCGCGCACGCGCGCGCACGCACCTTGTCAATAGCTTTAAAGTCTTGTGTTTTTTTTTTTAACACAGACAAGGTGTTGCTATGATGCCCAGGCTGGTCTCAAATTCATGGCCTCAAGTGAATTAGAGAGAGAGAAGAGAGAGATTGACCTCCCCAAGTTAGCGGAGGGGGTCAAAGCTAAGAAACACAGCGGCGAAGCCAGGTGTGATGGCTCATGCCTGTAATCCCAGCACTTTGGGAGTCTGAGGTGAGAGGATTGCCTGAACCCTGGGGTTCAAGACCAGCCTGGGCAACTTGGTGAGACCTCATCTCTACAATAAGTAAAAAAAAATTAGCTGGCCTCCCAAAGTGTTGGGATTCTGTACAGGGATGAGCCACCATAGACTTTTAAATAGGATTCTTGGAAAGATTTACATAAAGCTATTTTCTAATTACATCACAAATACTTTATTTTCATTCTATTCCCTCACCCCAAACATCTAAGATTTTATTATTTTTTTATTTTCCTTTGGGGTACAATTCAGGGTCAAGTATACAAATAAATGTTCATTATGCAGGTACCCTTGTTGATGAGGTGAGTCCCCCTCCCCTGGCAGAATCCCACTACTGCAGATTTTATTCTTTTATTCAGGAGATTGTACACGAAGCTACTTTCTTATTTCTGTAAAAAATATTTATTTTTATATTTCCTTTTATATCTTGGCCTTAAAGTCATCAAATTCTTTTGTCTTATTCCAGAGATTTTATTTACATAAAGCTACTTTCTCTTTCACTAATAGAGGCTTTAAGACACAGATTTCTGATAGCGAACTTTTACAAAACACTAACTTGTTCTTTTTTTTTTGGAGTTGGAGACTCATTCTGTCCCCAAGGCTGGAGTCCAGTGGCATGCTCATGGCCACTGCAGCCTCAACCTGCTGGGCTTAGGTGACCCTTCCACCTCAGCCTTCCAAGTAACTGGTACTACAGGCATGCACTACCACACCCAGCTTATTTTTTGATTTATTGTAGAGATGAGGTCTCACCAAGTTGCCCAGGCTGGTCTTGAACCCCTGAGCTCGGGCAATCCACTCACCTCGGCCTCCCAAAGTGCTGGGATTACAGGCTGAGCCACCAAGCCCGGCTTGGCAACATACATTTCTATTGGACAGTTCATGGTACAGGGTTGTAACAGGGTTACACATGCGCACTTAGACATTGATTGTGCCACTTTACCTTCTCTTTGTTCTGGGAAGGCCCTTACCACGCCCCCATCACAGGGAAGGAGTAAAAGAATTCAACCAGAGCAGCCAGTTGCCATTGCTTTGCTAATCTCTGGTGTGTTGACATGGCTCTCTAAGCCACCACCACCATGTTTCTTTTCTTTTTTTTTTTTTTATTTGATTTGGAGTCTCAGTCCGTTAACCAGGCTGGAGTACAGTGGCATGCTTATGGCCTCTGCTGCCTCCACCTGCTAGACTCAGGCAATCTTTCCACCTCAGCCTTCCAAGTAGCTGGAACTACAGGCGTGTGCCACCACACCCAGCTAATTTTTTTTACTTATTGTAGAGATGAGGTCTCGCCAAGTTGCCCAGACTGGTCTCAAACCCCTGGGTTCGGACAGTCCTCTCACCTCAGACTCCGAAAGTGCTGGGATTACAGACATGAGCCACCACACCTGGCTCCACTGACATGTTTCTTAGCTTTGCCACTTCCCCTACCTTAGGGAGGTGAATCTCTCTCTCCTCTCTCTAATTTACTTTCTAAATAAGCTACATTTTCCCATCTCACTTCTGTGCAGTTCTTTGCATCTTACCTGCATCACTGGCTCAGCACACTGGCCTCCTCCCAGACCTAATGCTTTCATTACATCATTACACAGGTCTTAAAATATTAATCTCATTGGTGATCTATCATCTCTTCTAGTTCCTGATACACAAAAAGCTACATATTATTAAATTCTAATTTAAATGAAGAAATGAAAGAGAAAATTAAGCAAACTTTAGTTTAAAATGAAATAAAAAACAAAAAATGAGCTGGGGTGGTAGCTCACACCTGTAATCCCAGCACTTTAGGAGGACAAGGCAAGAGGATTGCCCGAGGGGTTCAAGACCAGCCTGGACAACTTGGAAAGACCTTGTCTCTACAATAAATAAATAAAAATTAGCTGGGTGTAGTGGCACATTCCTGTAGTTCCAGCTACTTGGAAAGCTGAGGCAGAAGGATTGCCTGAGCCCAGCAGGTCGAGGCTGCAGTGGCTGTGAGCATGCCACTGCCATCCAGCCTGGGGACAGAGTGAGATTCCAACTCAAAAAAAAAGAAAAAAAAAAAAACTCTTTACTCTTAAGCACAACTTATTTTCCTGAAATATTTCTCACCTACCAACTTTAATTTCATGCCTTCTTAGTATAAAGGAAAATAAAAAACGTCAGGACCCCAAATTCTTTATGCCAAAAGAGGCTGGAGGCTGAATCCTGTTAACACCCTCTCCCAGATAAACAGATGTTACTAGCATGATGCATTAGCTAGGTCCTCAGGTAAAAGACCTCAGGTATCTAGAAAGGATGCCCCTGCATATCACTCATAAGTAAACTCTTTGCTGGCCTTCCTCAAACAAGGACATGCAAACTTTTTTTTTTTTTGAATTGGAAGAACTAAAATTAAATTTGCATGTCCTGGCTGGTCATTTATTTTAGTTATCATCAGCAAATCCAGAATGACAGTCCTCACATCAGCGCAAAAGAGGCCTCAATTCTAGGCCTTATGCCCCAGGAATAATGACACATTGTACTTTGTGGTCTCTTCTCTCTTCTTTGATATTTTCTATGTCTCCTACAGTGCCTAGACCAACTGGCTATGATGCCATCTGAGTGAATAGTGCCCCTGCTTGCCTCCGGTTCTCTTCTTAAGGGAGCTCTCTAACCCACTCCACCCACATGCCTGTGAATTGGGCGATACATTTTCTTTTTCTTTTTCTGTTTTTTTTGAGTTGGAGTCTCACTCTGTCGCCCAGACTGGAGTGCAGTGGCCGCTCCCGGCCACCACAGCCTTGACCTGCTGGGCTCCGGCGATCCTTCCGCCTCAGCCCTCTGAGTAACTGGAACTACAGGCGCGCGCTACCGCGCCCGGCTAATTTTTGTTTTACTGTAGAGATGAGGTCTGGCCAAGTTGCCCAGGTGGGTCTCGAACCCACAGGCTCAGGCAATCCACTCACCTCGGCCCCCCAAAGTGCTCGGATTACAGGCTGAGCCACCAAGCCCAGCCGGGCAATACATTTTCCATCAAATTATTTTTATTGATGAGATTCTGCTAAAAATACTACACCAGCTGGGTGCAGTGGCTCACATCTGGAATCAGAGCACTTTGGAAGGCAGAGGCGAGAGGACTACCTGAGCCCAGGGGGTTGAGAACAACTTGGGCAACATAGCAAGACCTCATCTCTACAATAAATAAAAAAATTAGCCGGGCATGGTGGTGCATGCCTGTAGTTCCACCTACTTGGAAGGCTGAAGTGGAAAGATCACCCGAGCCCAGTCTGAATGACAGAGACTTCAACTCAAATAAAAAAAAAAAACCAATACAAATGCTTCCCCAGGTCTTCCCCTACTCTCTCATCTCCCCACACCACACAGTCACCCCATCTTGCTCCCATTTCAGCCCTGCATAAGGGGGATTTGTGTGTGTGTTGCGGGGGGGGGGCTGGGTAGGGGAATGTTTTAATAACATTGGATCTCAGTGTCAGAAAGGATCTCAGAGGTCTGCAAATCTAATCCCCACTGGGCAGCAATTGCTTCTGTAATCCTTATTCATTTAATCTCTGTCAGGACTTTATCAGCTCCTTAGAGCTCGTGGCGGATAGCCACTGCTGAAGGGCTTTGAAACTGCTGCCTGTGACTGCCACCCAGGGCATGAGGTGGAATCCCTGCTCTATATGGCAACCCTGAAAATGCCTAGAATACTACACAAAGTTCTTAGAAAATTTTGCTTCAGGTTATTTTCGCCTTTCAATCAAAACTATTTCCCCCGGGCCAGGCTCGGTGGCTCAGCCTGTAATCCTGTGCTTTGGGAGGCTGAGGTGACTGGATTGCCTGAGCCCGTGGATTCAAGACCCGCCTGGGCAACTTGGCAAGACCTCATCTCTACAATAAATCAAAAAATTAGCCGGGCATGGTAGCACGCGCCTGTAGTTCCCACTACTTGGAAGGCTGAGGCAGAAGGATCGCTGGAGCCCAGCAGGTCAAGGCTGCGGTGGCCAGGAGCAGCCACTGCCCTCCAGCCTAGGCGACAGAGTGAGACTCCAACTCAAAAAAAAAAAAAATTTCCCCCTTCCCTTTGCTGTTCATGTTACATACATGAAGGTTTGTCATTGCACAGCAAGAGATTTTCCGTGGAGGTTAATTTCTCCTTCAGTCATCAAGCCTTACATTCCCTAGAGGAATGGTTCTTTATGGAGTCAATTCCTCCTCTCAGAAATGTCTTCTCTCACTGCCTAGGCTTTAGATCTTTAAAGACCTGAGATATGTACTCTAAAGCTGAGAAAATTTTTATTGCCTCTAGTAAAGGCTTAAAAGATTAAGAATGACTATTTTAGCCGGCTTGGTGGCTCAGTCTATAATCCCGCGCCTTTGGAAGGTTGAGGTGAGTGGATTGCCTGAGCCCGCGGGTTCAAGACCTGCCTGGGCAGCAAGACCTCATCTCTACAATAAATCAAAATATCAGCTGGGCGTGGTAGTGCATGCCTGTAATTCCGACTACTTGGAAGGCTGAGGTGGAAGGATCGCCGGAGCCCAGCAGGTCGAGGCTGCGGTGGCCGGGAGCAGCCACTGCACTCCAGTCTGGGCGACAGAGTGAGACTTCAACTCAAAAAAAAAGAATGACTATTTTATAGGCCAAGTGCTGTGGCTCACACCTATAATCTCAGCACTTTGAGAGACTGAGGCAGGACGTTTACTTGAGCCTAGACGTTTGAGACCTTGTCTCTACAAAAAAAGAAAAAATTAGCCAGGTGTGGTGGTGTGCACCTGTAGTCCCATTTACTCAGGAGGCTGAAGAAAAAGGATCACTTGAGCCCAGGAGGCTAAGGCCACAGTGAGCAGTGACAGATCATGCCACTGTACTCCAGCCTGGATGACAGAGCAAATTGCAAACTCTAGGATTGCCGGAGACCAGCTCCAGCCAGGTTCAGGGTACACCAAAGGTGGAGACGGCATCAGCAATTGGGGGGAAGAAGAGAGAGAGAGAGAGAGAGAAAGAGAAAGAGAAAGAGAAAGAGAGAGAGAGAGAGAGAGAGAGAGAGAGGAGAGAGAGAGAGAGAGAGAGAGAGAGAAAGAGATTGGACTCCAGTCTAGTGCAGAAGCAATGTGTGTTATTGAGAATTACAACGGGTCTTTTATACACAAAGTCAGATGTGGGAGGGGTGTCCCCCACCCACCAGAAACCTTAATCCATGAAAACTTAATCAATGATTGCCTTTAAACCCTTTTCATATGATAATCTTAAAATCCCATAACAAAGGATAACCTAATCCATAACTGACATATTCTATAAACCTTTTTCATCCTAAATTGATTGATTTATGCCAGGTTAAACAATTCTATAGAAGCTTTGTAAAGTATTTACTTTACAAAGGAAAAGTGGCCCATCCCAGAGTTCACAGTGGGCTACCTGCAAGTAACCCAGCCCCATTCTTTCAACAAAATGGCTGTCTTCTAAAACTATATTCTACAATTTACACCTTCAATAAATCCTAAGATCATGATCCAGAAGCCTGTGACCAATACTAAGGCTCTTAGATGTGACACGAGTTTGAATTATAAGTTGTGTGAAAGCCAAAACTGCAGTTTGTGGAAGAATGGGAGCAATGAGCTTCTAAAGTTAGCTTGTGTTCATCCTGGTCTCAGAGTTTTTATGTTTTGAGCTTACAGGAGCTTAATCTGGTTAGTGCTGAGTAGAAAGGGGGAGGAAATGGGGTCAATAGCTCCCGAACGCATCCTAGTGGTCTTGGGGTCAACAGCCCTTCCTGATCCCTAATGCTCAGTGGGCCTCCGTGGCTGGCTCCCAACATAGGATAACCATTTTAAAAGGTTACAAAAGAGAGAGGGAGAGAGGAAAAGAGAGAGAAGAAAAAGAGGATTGCTTGAGCATAGGAATTCAAGACCAGCCTAGGCAACACAGCAAGACCTTATCTCCACAAAAAATCAAAAAATTAGCCAGGTGTGGTGTCACATACCAGCTACTTGCTTGCTTGGTTGGTTGGTTGGTTTTGCATTGGAGTCTCACTCTGTCGCCCAGGCTGGAGTGCAGTAGTATGCTCACAGCCACCCCAGCACTGACCTGCTGGGCTCAGGCAATCCTTATCCCTCAGCCTTCCAAGTAGCCAGAACTACAGGGGTGTACACCTGGCTAATTTTTTGATTTTTTGATTTTGTTTTATTGTAGAGATGAGATCTTGCCAAGTTGCCTAGGCTGTTCTTGAACCACAAGCTCAGGTAGTCCACTCACCTCGGCCTTCCAAAGTACTGGGATTACAGGCTTGAGCTACCATACCCGACCAGTCCCAGCTATTTGGAGCTCTGAGGTGGGAGGATCACTTGAGCCCAGAAGTTGGAGGCTACAGTGAGTCGTGATCATGCCACTGTACTCCAGCCTGGCAGAGAGAGTAAAATCCCAACTCAGCAAAAAAAGAAAAAGACTATTTTTAGAGAAGAGAATGTACCTAGAGCTACCTTGCCCTATCCCATCCCAGAACTCTCTCTTGTTTCCCTCTCTATGTTGGTTGGCTCAAAAGATCTGAGGTTTGTTCTCATTTATAAGAATGAAGCTCCTTTCTTCTTTACCAGGCCAAGCTTAAAATAGAGAAAACACTTTAGAGAAAAAGTTTTGCATGAAGTTTTTCTGTATATCCCATATAACCCCTTAAAAAAATTTTTTTTTAGCTGGGCTCGGTGGCTCAGCCTGTAATCCTGCACATTTGGGAGGCTGAGGTGAGTGGATTGCCCGAGCCCATGGGTTCGAGACCCGCCTGGGCAGCGAGACCTCATTTCTACAATAAATAAAAAAATCAGCTGGGCGTGGTAGCGCATGCCTGGAGTTCCAGCTACTTAGAAGGCTGAGCCAAAGGATCGCCGGAGCCCTCTGGGCGACAGAGTGAAACCCCCAACTCAAAAACAAAAACAAAAAATCTTTTTTAAACTTTAATTAATTACTTTTTTTTTGAGTCTGGGGTTTCACTCTGTCACCCAGGCTGGAGTGCAGTGGCACAATTATGGCTCATCACAGCCTCAACCTCCTGGGCTCAGGTGTTCCTTCTGCCTCAGCCTCCCAAGTAGCTGGGACTATAGGTACACACCATCAAGCCCAACTAATTTTTTTTTTCTCCCAGAGACAAGTTCTCACTATGCTGCCTAGGCTGGTCTCAAACTCCTCGGCTTAAGCCGTCCTCCCACGTTGGTCTCCCAAAGTCCTGGGGTTATAGGTGTAAACCACAACTCCCAGATTTTTTCATCTTAATTTCAATCCTGCATGTCTGTTCTCTTATTTGAGAAATTGTTAAATATATTTTCCTCCCCCCACCCCAGTCTCAGGCATGTTGGCTGGATACAGTGGCTCACACCTGTAATTCTAGCACTTTGGGAGGCCAAGGCGGGAGGATTGCCCAAACCCAGAAGTTTCAAACCAGCCTGGACAACATAATAAGGTCTAGAAAAAAAAAAGTCACAAAAATTAGGCTAGTGTAGTGTTGTGTTCCTGTAATCCCAGCTACTCAGAAGGCTGAGGCAGAAGGATCCACCTAAGCCCAGGAGGTCAAGGCTGTATAGTGAGATGTGATTGTGCCTCTGCACTCCAGCCTAGGAGACAGAGTGAGACCCCTAACTAAAAAATTTTAAAAATATATATATACATACATACATACATATATATATATATGAAGAAAAACAGATCAGGCATGCAAAATGTGTTGGCTTCTGTTACAAATATATTCCTTTTTACATTTTAGTCTTCTAGATTTGTGGATTAGTTCTCTCAGTGAATGGGCAAAAAATACAAACTGGCAACATAGCAGAGATACAATGGGGACCAGTAACCAGGTACTACTCATTCAGATTATTATTATTATTATCATTATTATTTTTTGAGTTGGAGTCTCACTTTGTCACCCAGACTGGAGTGTAGTGGCCACTCCCGGCCACCGCAGCCTCGACCTGCTGGGCGCCGGCGATCCTTCCGCCTCAGCCTTCCAAGTAGCTGGAACTACAGGCACACGCTACCACGCCCAGCTAATTTTTTATTTTATTGTAGCGATGAGGTCTCACCAAGTTGCCCAGACTGGTCTCGAACCCGTGGGCTCAGGCAATCCACTCACCTCAGCCTCCCAAAGTGCTGGGATTACAGGCTGAGCCACCGAGCCCGGCTCAGATTATTTTTTATAATGTTTTAATTGTAAAAGGAAGCCGGGTGTGGGATCTCATGCCTGAAATCACAGCACTTTAGGAGGTGGAGGTAAGAGGATTGCCTAACTCCAAAGGTTCAAGACCAGCCTGGGCTACTTGGTGAGACCTTGTCTCTACAATAAATCAAAAAAATTAGCCCAGCATGGTGGCGCTAACATGTAGTTCCAGTTACTTGGAAGGCTGGGGCAGAAGGATCACCTGAGCCAAGCAAGTCGAGGCTGCAGTAGCCGTGAGTGTGCCACCGTACTCCAGCCTGGGTGTCAAAGTGAGACTCTGACAAAAAAAAAAAAAAGCCGGTGGCTCAGCCTGTATTCCCATGCTTTGGGAGGCTGAGGTGAGTGGATTGCCCGAACCCGCGGGTTCGAGACCCGCCTGGGCAACCTAGCAATACCTCATCTCTACAATAAATGAAAAATTAGCCGGGCATAGTAGTGCACGCCTGTAGTTCCAGCTACTTGAAAGGCTGAGGCGGAAGGATGGCCGGAGCCCAGCAGGTTGAGGCTGCGGTGGCCGGGAGCGGCCACTGCACTCCAGTCTGGGCGACAGAGTGAGACTCCAACTCAAAAAAAAAAAAAAAGAAAAAGAAAGAATGCTTCATTTCAATTTTATCTTTTTGTGTGTATTTTTCAATGGAATAAAATATAATGATTAATATATGCACAAAATTAATTTCATCTATTTAAAATAATGGCATAAATGTACTAATATAGCAACATACCCATTATAAGTTTAAGAAAAAAACAAAAACAAAAAAAAAATATATATATATATATATAAAATGATCGTGTGTGTATATGTGTGTACATGTAAAGATGTTCATTTGTGGCCGGAACCCAGCAGGCGAGGCTGCAGTGGCCGGGAGCAGCCACTACACTCCAGTCTGGGCGACTGAGTGAGACTCCAACTCAAAAAAATAAATAAATAAAATAAAGTGCTTATTAAAAAAAGAAAAATGTTAATTTGCATAAAAGGTCTGGAAAGATAAATAAAACAATTAAAATGAAGGACAGGAACTGGTATTACAGGAAAATTTTCACTTTTGGCATCTTATTCATTTGAATTGGTAAATAATAAGCATATGTTTCCCCCCTCCTTTTTTTTTTTTTAGTTGGAGACTTACTCTGTCATCCAAGTTGGAATGCAGTGACACGCTCATGGCCACTGCAGCCTCAACCTGCTGGGTTCAGGGGATCCTTCTGCCTCAGCCTTCCAAGTAGCTGGAACTACGGGCATGTGCCACCACACACCCGGCTAATTTTTTGATTTATTGTAGAGGTGAGGTTTCACCAAGTTACCAGGGCTGATTTTGAAGCTGTGGGCTCAGGTAATCCTCTCACCTCAGCCTCTCAAACTGCTGGGATAATAAGCATGAGCCACTGTGCCCAGTCCCTCCTTTTTTTTTTTTTTTCTTTTTCTTTTTTTTACAGACAGGGTCTTTTCATGTTGCCCTGGCTGGAATACAGGCAAGATCATAACATACTACACTTTTAAACTTCTGGGTTACAGTAATCCTCCTGCCTCAGCTTCCCAAGTAGCTGGGACTACAGACACACCACTATGCCCAGCTAATTTTTTTTATTTTTTTATTTTTGTAGAGATAAGGTCTCAGAATGTTACCTAGGCTGGTCTCCAACTCCTGGGCTCAAGTGATCCTCCCACCTTGGCCTTCCAAATTGTTAGGATTACAAATGCATGTCACCAGGTCCAGCATAATAAGCATATAGTTCTTGTAAAAAAAATTTTAAGGAGGCCACCCATACAAAAATAAAAAGCAAAATATACTAAGAATATCGAGTGAATCAAGAGAAACTATATGAAAATGTGGATATTAATTTCCATTGAGGCTGGGCACGGTGGCTCATACCTATAATCCCAGCACTTTGGGAGGCCAAGGTGAGAGGATTGCCTGAGCCCACGGGTTCAAAACCAGCCTGGGCAACTTGGTGAGACCTCCTCTCTACAATAAATTTAAAAATTAGCCAGGCATGGTGGCATGTGCCTGTAGTCCCAGCTACTCGGAAAGCTGAGGTAGAAGGATCGCCTTAGCCCAGCAGGTCAAAGCTGCAGTGGCCACGAGCATGCCACTGCAGTCCAGTCTGGGCAGTAGAGTAAGACTCTGATTCAAAAAATAAGATAATAATAATAATAATTTCCATTGAAAAACTTTTCTGGTGTTATGGTCCAAGTAATCCTGGGCTGCTCACCCTTGATACGGACAAATCGAGGGGCGGGAAACTGGTAGAAAGTTTATTTCTGAGTTCGAATCCAGAAAGCAGAGCTGGACTTGAGGTCTTTCTAAAATGGTTCTGCTCACCCTCCAGGCTTTTACAGTTCACTTTTATAAGTCCAGAGTTGTTAGTACCTATACATTAGGTAACCAGCAGAGCATTGTATAGAACTTGAGTTTCAGTCACATTTATGGATAGTGACATTTTGCGGTCCAGACTTCCTGGTGCCAGGCATCAGAGGTATCTCCTAGCTTTTATCAGTAAGGCCCAACAGAAGCTTTGATGAAGCTTGCCATAGAGTAAAGGGAGTTGACAGGGCCTAAGACATCATGCGTTACGCAAAAGTTATACAAATCACAAAACTTATGATTACATTGATACAAAAGTTATACAAATCACAAGTCTTATGATCACATTGATAAAATATTATTCAAACTTATAGTCATGCAGAAGAAGTGAGTAAATGGAGAGTTTCATCTTTCAGTTGATTGGGCATAAACTACAGGGAAGTCAAGGATCCCCTGAAGCTACTTACTGGGAGTGCATAGAAGATAAGGGGAAGCACATCTTTTACTAACTCTCAGGAATTTTTTTTTTTTTTTTTTTTTGAGTTGGAGTCTCACTCCGTCACCCAGACTGGAGTGCAGTGGCCGCTCCCGGCCATCGCAGCCTCGACCTGCTGGGCTCCGGCGATCCTTCCGCCTCAGCCTTCCGAGTAGCCGGAATTATAGGCGCGCGCCACCACACCCGGCTAATTTTTTGATTTTATTGTAGAGATGAGCTCTCGCTGCCCAGGCGGGTCTCGAACCCGCGGGCTCGGGCAATCCACTCACCTCAGCCTCCCAAAGGCGCGGGATTACAGGCTGAGCCACCGAGCCCGGCGCTCTCAGGAATATTGGTTAGGAATGTACAGGAGGGCTTGAGCTTGAGCCCTTGCCATGCCCTTCTCTGGGGACTGTGGCAATATGGACAGACATTAGCAGGTCTCTATATCACTAGTACTCATTTAAATTTTATTAACTTCAGCCGGGCTCGGTGGCTCAGTTTTGATTTATTGTAGAGATGAGGTCTCGCCAAGTTGCACAGGCTGGTCCTGAACCCATGGGCTCAGGTGATCCTCTCACCTCAGCCTCCCAAAGTGCTGGAATTATAGGTGTGAGCCACCACACCCATCTGAAAAATACATTTTTGATTTTATTTGTTTATTTATTTTTTTGAGTTGGAGTCTCACTCCGTCGCCCAGGCTGGAGTGCAGTGGCTGCTCCCGGCCACCGCAGCCTCGACCTGCCGGGCTCCGGCAATCCTTCGGCCTCAGCCTTCCGAGTAGCCGGAGTTACAGGCGCGCGCTACCACGCCCAGCTGATTTTTGATTTATTGTAGAGATGAGATCTCGCTGCCCAGGCGGGTCTCGAACCCGCAGGCTCAGGTAATCCACTTACCTCAGCCTCCCAAAGGCATGGGATTACAGGCTGAGCCACCGAGCCCGGCCTCGAAAAATATATTTTTGTTTTGTTTTGTTTTGTTTGAGTTGGAGTCTCACTCTGTCGCTCAGACTGGAGTGCAGTGGCCACTCCCGGCCACCGAAGCCTTGACCTGCTGGGCTCCGGCGATCCTTCCGTCTCAGCCTTCCAAGTAGCCAAAATTACAGGCATGCGCTACCACGCCCAGCTGACTTTTTGATTTATTGTAGAGATGAGGTCTCGCTGCCCAGGTGGGTCTCGAACCCGCGGGTTCAGGCAATCCATTCACTTCAGCCTCCCAAAGGCACGGGATTACAGGCTGAGCCACTGAGCCCGGCTGAAAAATATATTTTTAAAAAGACAAAAATTAATTAAATTTGAATAAAAATGGGTACTTTTAGGAAGAAGAAAGAAGCAAGAGAGAATAAGTTTAGAAACTAAACTCTGAATATGTATTATTTTATAGCTTTTCACTTACAAAACCACATAAATGGTTTAATTATAAAACAAAATTAAATCAACATGGGAAAATGTTAGTCTCTAAAAATTGAAAGCAAAATATCAAGTGTATCATGTTGATAGATTAACTATATAGAGAAGAATTAATTTGATAACTTCAAAACATAGTAATTGGACTGTACCTTTCTAGTGGGATATAGAATTGCAAAGAAATCTTAAGTTGTATTTAGGAGTCATGGTGCTAATAACAATATTGATATTGTTAGTATGAAACTATTGTGAACCGGGCTCGGTGGCTCAGCCTGTAATCCCAGCACTTTGGAGGCTGTGAGTGGACTGCCTGAGCCTGCGGGTTCGAGACCCACCTGGGCAACTTGGTGAGACCTCATCTCTACAATAAATCAAAAAATTAGCCAGGCATGGTAGCACGCGCCTGTAGTTCCGGCTACTTGGAAGGCTGAGGCTGAAGGATCACCGGAACCCAGCAGGTCGAGGCTGCAGTGGCCAGGAGCGGCCACTGCATTCCAATCTGGGTGACAGAGTGAGACTCCAACTCAAAAAAAAAAAAAAAAAGAAACTATTATGTACATGTATATAGTAGGATATAGCAAATAAGTAATTTTGAAATGATGTTTGCAACTATTATATATACAAATAGAAAGTGTGTTAAATTAAGTTGAAGTTGACTCCCTGTATATTTTAAGTTTGGTCTAAAGGTTTCTCCCATACATAGTGAATTGTAAACTAACTGAATGTGTAAACAGACTATTCTTGTGTCACAGAGTTTTGGTCAATCACAGGCAACCAACTGTTCAAAGCATGTTCAAATAAGGCAAACACTAGCTGTAACCAACAGAGCTGTTTTTGTACCTCACTTTCCTTTTTCTGTTCATAAATATTATCCCACTATTGGGCAACCCTGGAGTCGCTCTAAACTTATTTTGGTTCAGGGTCTATCTGATTTGCAAATAGTTCTTTGGTCAATTAATCTCTGTTAAATTTAATTTGTCTAAAATTTGTCTTTTAATAAGCAAATAAGTAGTTATGTTAATGAGTAAGAGTAAAGAAATACAAATGTAAAATCAAAGAAGTTAGTTAAAGAAAAACTGTAATATTTTGTTTGAATTGGAAATATGAGTAGAAACTCATATTTCTTTTTCATAAACAAAAACATATTTCTAGTTCTTTCCAGGGAACAGGCCTGGGTGCTGTTACTAACCCAATAGCAATGAGGCCCCCTAGTGCCAGATTGTGAACTCTAAACACTTTTTCCCACTAAAAGGAAACGGCGCTCCCTGGGAAAATGGATGACTTAATGTCTAGAGCAAGGAGGAGTCTAGAATAACTAACTAGTCATGCTAGAAAACAAAGTCCACTGGGGTCACGTCAAAAGAGCACAAGAACCAATGTGAAGAAGCTTCCAAGAACCAAAGATTAGACATTATCTTTTTACTCTATTTTTATTTTTTTGAGTTAGAGTCTCACTCTGTCTGTCACCCAGGCTGGAGTGCAGTGGCATGCTCACAGCCTCTGCAGCCCAGGACCTGCTGGGCTCAGACACAGTCCTTCCACCTCAGCCTTCCAAGTAGCTGGAACTTATAGGCATGCACCACTACGTCCAGCTAATTTTTTTTAATATATTTTAGAGATGAAGTCTCACCATGTTACTCAGACTGGTCTGAAACCCATGGGCTCAGGCAATCCTCTCGCCTCCACCTACCAAATGCTGCGATTACAAACTAGACATTATCAATAAGAATAACAATACCTGCCGGGCTCTGTGGCTCAGCCTGTAATCCCGCGCTTTGGGAGGTCAAAGTGAGTGGATTGCCTGAGCCTGCGAGTTCGAGACCCGCCTGGGCAACTTGGTGAGACCTCAACTCTACAATAAAAATCAAAAAATTAGCCGGGTGTGGTAGTGCGCGCCTGTCGTTCCAGCTACTCGGAAGGCTGAGGCGGAAGGCTCGCCGGAGCCCAGCAGGTCGAGGCTGCGGTGGCCAGGAGCGGCCACTGCACTCCAGTCTGGGCGACAGAGTGAGACTCCAACTCAAAAAAAAAGAATAACAATACCAATAGATAAGACAAGTAAAATATGTTAAAATCCACAAGTTCATAATGATACTTTTTTAAAAAAACTCTCGTTGATCATCTTTAATGAATACACAAGAAGCAAATAATTTTTCTAAAAACTGGAAATGTGAGCAAGTTTTATCCCATGGGACAATCTTCAGTCAGTAGTGTATGGGCATCAGTGATAAATATTCCCTTCTTCTCCTTTAAGTAGACAATTCTTACATGCATTCTACGTGACTTCCCATAGGGTCTCTAACAAGAGTCATTGCCTGAAGGATCAACTCATTAATGTGCTCTTAGGTTATCTTTTTCTTCTTTCCTGCTTCATTCTTTCTGCATTCTTCCTCGGAGAATCACTTTCCAAAATAATGACCATTATACAAGTCTTGTCTCAGGCTCAGCGTTTTTGACTAACAGTAGGCAATGGAAGTAGCTTCACATAATGGAATACTATTCAGTCTTAAAAAGAAACAATCAAAAATAAATCCTATCATTTGCACTTAACAAACCTGTTAAGTGAATATGGATGTTATGTCAAGTGAAATATGTTATGTTAAGTGAAATGAGCCAGGCACAGAAAGGCAACTACCATATGATCCCACATGTGGGAGCTATAAAAGTTGATCTCATAGAAGCAGAGTAGAATGGTAAGGGGTAGACAGGTAGGACATTAGGGAGGACATTGGTCAAAGGATACAAAATTTTAGTTAGGAGGAATAGTACAGGCACGGTGGCTCACGCCTGTAATCCTAGCTCTTTGGGAGATGAGGGCAAGAGGATTGCCTAAGTCTAGGGGTTCAAGATCAGCCTGGGATACTTGATGAGATCTTGTTTTTACAATAAATCAAAAAATTAGCTGGGAGTGGTGGCGCATGTCTGTGGTTCCCACTACTTGGAAGGCTGAGGCAGAAGGTTCACCTGGGCCCAGCAGGTTGAGGCTGTGGTGGCTGTGAGCATGCTACTGTACTCCAGCCTGGGTGACAGAGTAAGACTCTGACTCAGAAAAAAAAAAAAGAGTCTATTGTACAACATGGTGATTGTGCTTAATAACAATGTATGGAGTGCTTGAATATTGCTAAGAAGGTAGATTTTAATGTGTTCTCACCAGAAAAAATATGTATAGTAATACATGTTAATTGGCTCAATTTAGCTGTTCCACAATATATACATATGTCAAAGCATCATGTTGTATATCATAAATGTATACAATTTTTATTTGTCAATTAAAAAATAAGTTAGGGAAAGTAGCTCTAGAAAGCAGACCCTCAGGATGAGATTCCCAGCACTCAGTAAGGGACTAGGTCACTTATTGGGTTGTATTGGTAAAGACCCCATTACTGGTGATAAATAGTAAAGACATAATTACAAAGACCAGGGAGTTGGCTGACATTTGTTCATAGATTTAGAAGTCTTGAAAAAAGGAAAAAGGAAAAAAAAACTTAGATGGGCTTAGGTTAAGCAGACGAGACGTGCTGTGAAAGTGAAAGTTCCATTTTCATAGTGTTTAAACAGGTTCTCACCCTATGTAGCCACAGAGAAGATGCTGCCCAAAAGCAAGTCCAGAATGTAACTGCCAGGCTAGCAGAGCTCAAAGAACACTGAATGACAGCCTAAATGGAACTCTTGTGTCAAGGTCAAAAACCTGATGTGATCATCATGAGAATCAGAGACTAAGGTCAGGATATTTGGGAGAGTGAGCCTGACAACATTGAACCATCAGATACTTTTACTCCTCCCTCCAGGTTGGAAAAGGACTTTTCTCCACTTTGCTAAAGGAAATGGCATCCATTCAATAGGAAATCCTGAAAAGACCTCACCTGAGGCAGGTGTTTCATAAAACGGTGTTTGTCCTTCTCAACATCTAACACCATCTTCCCTAAGTACCTCCAAACAAATGTCGAGGAACAAGTCATGGCACAACCCAAGTGGAGATTCCTCCTCTCGAAGCATATTGTATACACATCCAACACATTTAAAGACCTGGCCAACATGTATCAGAAGGGACTGGGGCAAGTATGGGAGTAGACCGAGGATGTGAGACTGGTGGGCTTCTCCATTGTGGTTTGGGCTTCCTCACAGCATGGCAGCCTCAAGTAGTTAGCCTTCTTACCTCGTAGCTCTGGGCTTCAAGGGCAAGTGTTCCAGCAAAGAAGGCAGTAGCCACATGGCCTCTCTGACTTAATCCAGAAATCATACTGTGTCATGTCTGTCATATTCTATTAGTTATAAGTGAGTTACTAAAGTTAGTCCAGAATCAAAAGGGAAGGGGACATAGACTCCCCCTCTCAATGGGAAGAATATCAAAGAATTGGAGGTCATCGTTGAAAGTTCATACTAAAGCAGCTTTCAAAATGCAGATTCCAATTTTTTTTTTTTTTTTTTAATTAGAGTCTCACTCTGTCACCCAGACTGGAGTGCAGTGGCCGCTCCCGACCACTGCAGCCTCGACCTGCTGGGCTCCGGCGATCCTTCCACCTCAGCCTTCCAAGTAGCTGGAACGACAGGCACGTGCTACCACACCCGGCTAGTTTTTTGATTTATTGTAGAGATGAGGTCTTGTCAAGTTGTCCAGGCAGGTCTCGAACCCGCAGGCTCAGGCAATCCACTCACCTTGGCCTCCCAAAGTGCTGGGATTACAGGCTGAGCCACCGAGCCTGGCCCAATTTTTCAGTTAAACAGAGTGGTGTAGTCAAGTGTGTGGTGCATTCCTGTAGTAACAGCTACCTAGGAGACTGAGGCAGGAGTACTGCTTAAGTAGAAGAGTTCAAAGCTGTAGGGTACTATTAACAATGCATGTGAATAGCCATTGCACTTCAGACTGGGCAACATAGTGAGATTCTATCTCAAAATAGATTAGATAGGTAGGTAGATTGATTGATAGATAGATAAATAGACTATATATACACATACACACACATACACACACACACGCATTGTATATTGACTCACCCTATCTATCTATCTATCTATTTTTGGTAGTTTCTTAAGAGGCAATAGATAAATTCTGCAGATAGATAGATTGATTGATAGACTACACACACACACACACACACACACACACACACACACACAACACACATTGTATATTGACTCACCCTATCTATCTGTTCTATCTGTCTGTCTATCTATCTATCTATCTATCTGCAGAATTTATCTATTGCCTCTTAGGAAACTACCCAAAATAGCAAAAAGAAGGAGAAATAAAAACATAAACATAATACTCAAGAAAATTAGGCTAAAACCTTGAACCTCAAAAGAATGTCAAAATCAGAAAAGATTCAGAAATTAAGCAGGGATTCAGGAAAATTCAGAGAGGAGGGATCACCCAGGATTGTAGATCTCAGAAAGAGTAGAGGCATTTCACTTTCACCAGGGCCAGAGCCATGCACTGAAGTAAAAAATCAAAATCACATGTTTGTGTCAGTGAAGAATGGGACGTACAAAGTTGATTAAAAAAAAAAAAACTGGGCACGATGGTTCACACCTGTAATCCTAGCACCTTGGGAGGCGAAGGTGAGAGGATTACCTGAGCCCAGGGGTTTGAGACCAGCCTGGGCAACTTGGTGAGACCTCATCTCTACAATAAATTTTTAAAAAACCAGCCAGGCATGGTGGTGCACGCCTGTAGTTCCAGCTATTTGGAAGATTGAGGCAGAAGGATCACCTGAGCCCAGCAAGCGGAGGTTGCGGTGACCGTAAGCATGCCACTGCACTCCAGCCTGAGCAACAGAGTGAGATTCTGACTCAAAAAACAAAAAACAAAAAACATAGGCACATGAGATAGGTTTAAAAGAAGAATCCCTTGAACTAGGCATAGTCTTCTCCTACACACTCTCTTCCTCCTTCTCCTCCTTCTCACCATCTGTCCATGGGCTAATGGGAAGAGATAATCTACATTATGAACAGATTTTATCTGGTTGTAGAGGAGGGTGGGGGAAGACCAAATGAATTCCCACATAAATCTCAGAATTGTTTTTCAAATATTCCTAGCTTGAAATATATTCTTGCCCCTTCCTCACAATTGAACCCCCATGAATAGCTGATCCAGTAGAAACTCAATTTACTAAAAATCGAGTATTCAAAATGGAATTATCACAGAAGGTGTACAGAGATACAAGTGAAAAAAAAAAGGAGGAAAGGAACTGAAAAGGGTAAGTTAAAAAACACTCACCATTAGCCGGGCATGGTAGCCCACACCTATAATTCCAGCTACTTGGAAGGCTGAGGCAGAAGGATCACTGAAGCCCAGCAGGTCGACCCTGGGGTGGCTGTGAGTGTACCACTGCACTCCAATCTGGGTGATGGAGTGAGACTCCAACTCAAAAAAAAAAAAAAACACTCACCAGAAAAATATTCCTATAGAGCAGATGAGAATTTTTAGACCAAAATATTTTGTCATGAATTATAAAAATTTAATGAAAAAAATATTACTATAGAACAAAAGTAAACAGCAGAGACGCAAAAACAGAAGAGAGCTCAGAAAGAAGCAGAAATTAAAATATCACAGAAATGAAAGAGTAAAAGGAAGAGTAGATACTGCTGAAACTACAATAAAGGAAATGGAAAACAAGAAAGGAAAAGCCAGCAAAGTCAAACAAAAGTGGAGATGATTACAGAATAAAATATGTCTTATAAACTCCTGCAATGTACAAATAATATAGTCAGCAAAAATTGAGTAGAGATTAAGAGGGAAGGTAGAAAGCAGTAAGTAATCTGATTTCTTCATCATTTAAAGTCAGAAGTGGCTGGGCTCGGTGGCTCAGCCTATAATCCCAGCGCTTTGGGAGGCCGAGGTGAGTGGATTGCCTGAGCCCGCGGGTTCGAGACCCGCCCGGGCAACTTGGCGAGCCCTCATCTCCACAATAAATAAAAAATTAGCCAGGCGTGGTAGCGTGCACCTATAGTTCCAGCTACTTGGAAGGCTGAGGCAGAAGGATCACCGAAGCCCAGCAGGTCGAGGCTGCGGTGGCCGGGAGTGGCCACTGCACTCCAGTCTGGGTGACAGAGTGAGACTCCAACTCAAATAAATAAATAAATAAATAAAATAAAGTCAGAAGTAAAAAATACAACTTAAAAATAATAAATTAATAACAGTAGCATATTGTATTAAATAGTTCAAAGGTGAACACTAGGAAGCGGGTAATATAGTTAAAATCCAGTAGTGTAAGAGTATTATGGGTTGAACTGTGTTTCCCTCAAAAAGATGTTGAAATCCTAACCTCCAATGCCTGCAAATGTGACTTTATTCAGAAATAGGGTCTTTGCAGGATCATCAAGTTAAGAAGTCATTATGGGGACTCTAAACCAATATGACCACCTCCTTATAAAAAGTAGAAGTTTGAGCCAGGCTCGGTGGCTTAGCCTGTAATCCCGCACCTTGGGAGGCTGAGGTGAGTGGATTGCCTGAGCCCACGGGTTCGAGACCCGCTTGGGCAACTTGGTAAGACCTCATCTCTGCAATAAATTAAAAAATTAGCCAGGTGTGGTAGCGTGCACCTGTAGTTCCAGCTCTTGGAAGGCTGAGGCGGAAGGATCGCCGGAGCCCAGCAGGTCGAGGCTGCGGTGGCCGGGAGCGGCCACTGCACTCCAGTCTGGGCAACAGAGTGAGACTCCAACTGCAAAAAAAAAAAAGTAGAAGTTTGGACTCAGACAGAGACAGACACACACAGAGTGAAGATGATGTGAAGATAAAAGGGAAATGCCATCTATAAGCCAAGGAACGTTTGGAATCACCAGAACCTGGGAGGAGAGGCATGAAGCACGTTCTTCTCTGCCAACCCTCAGAAGAAACCAACACTGCAGACACCTTGATCTTGAATTTCTAGCCTCCAGAACTGTAAGATAACAAATTTCTGTTGCTTAAGTCGCCCAGTTTGTGGTACTTTGTTAGTCCTTACAAACTAATACAGAGAGGGAGATGGAAGAACAAATATGCTAACTTTATTACTGATCATTGTAAATTAATTGGCTTTATCTTGAGAAAGAGTATTAAAAATAATAGTTATAAAGGAAACTACTTGTACAAAAGTACAGAAACTTTAGTGTTAACAGAGGAAAACATTAAAAACAAGATGCTCTTTGTAAGGTTGAGGAATAAGAAACGCCAGAGCCCAGCAGTTTGATGCTGGGGTGGCCGTGAGCATGCCACTGGACTCCAGCCTGGGCAATGGAGTGAGACTCCAACTCAAAAAAAACCAAAAACAAGCAAACAAACAAACAAAAACAAGATGCTATAAATAGTGAAAACAGAAAATATAACCTGAAATTTTATCATAAAACAATACCAAACATTTGTCTTGTAATTAATGTGAAATGGCTAAATTCACTTTTTAAAAGAAAAAGTTTTCAGATTGGATCACAAAGCAAAACTCTGTTTTGAGAACACCTAAAAGGGATTTTCTACTGTCTATTGCTTTGTCCACTTGAATATTGAGTTGCTGAGTTAAGAGGTATATGATAATCCTGAAGAGAGCTCTGGCACTATGTTACCTTTGAATACACATTCTTATTTGTCACAAGCAAATTTGAAACTTCTCTGGCACAGATCACACGTATATGAATGCATATATGTACTTTTTAAAGTTAAAAATGAAAGATAGCAAAGGCATATCAGAAAAATCCAACTGAAAAAAAAAACTGGGACTATAATCTTAACATTAGAGTTAAAAACAGAAAAAAAATGAACGTGATTTTACTTTATTTTTTTCTTTTGAGTCGGTGTCTCACTCTGTCACTCAGGCTGGAGTGCAGTGGCATGATCATGATCATCGGCCTGCTGGGCTTAGATAATCCCTCCACC
Organism: Cephalopachus bancanus; assembly: GCA_027257055.1. Lineage (NCBI taxonomy): Eukaryota > Metazoa > Chordata > Mammalia > Primates > Tarsiidae > Cephalopachus > Cephalopachus bancanus. The sequence continues at coordinate 212,952 of JAPVLO010000382.1, read as the reverse complement.
TCAACCTTCCAAGTAGCTAGAACTATAAGCATGTGCCTGTCACATCCGGCTAATTTTCTTTTTTTTTAATTGTAGAGATGAGGTCTCGCCATGTTGCCCAGGCTGGTCTGAAACCCGTGGGCTCAGGCAATCCTCTTGCCTCCGCCTCCCAAAGTGCTGGGATTTCAGGCTTGAGCCACTACGCCTGGCTTTAATGTGATTTTAAAAAGCACTTCTGGCCAGTCGCGGTGGCTCATACCTATAATCCTAGCACTTTTGGAGGCCAAGGTGAGAGGATTGCCTGAGCCCTGGGGTTCAAGACCAGCCTGGACAACTTGGCGAGACCGCATCTCTACAATAAATCAAAAACTATCCAGGCGTGGTAGCGGGTGCCTGTAGTTCCAGCTACTTGGAAAGCTGAGGTGGAAGGATTTCCTGAGCCCAGAGGCCGAGGCTGTGGTGGCTGGGAGTGTGCCACTGCCCTCCAGCCTGTGTGACAGAGTGAGACTCCAAGTTAAAAAAAAAAAAAGCACTCCATCATGATAAAGGATGTAATTTATAGTAAAGACATAACAGTTATCAGTACCTATGCACCAAATCACAAAGCATCTGCAGTCATTCAAACAAACCTGGCCAGGTGAGGTGGCTCATGCCTATAATCCCAGCACTTTGGGAGGCCAAAGTGAGAAGATTGCCTGAGCCCAGGAGTTCGAGACCAACCTGGCCAACTTGGTGAGACCTCATCTCTACAATAAATAAATAAGCAAACAAACAAATAAATAAGTAAATTAGCCAGGCATGATGGTGTGTGCTTGTAGTTCCAGCTACTTGGAAGGCTAAGGCGAAAGGATCGCCTGAGCCCAGCAGGTCTAGGCTGCGGTGGCCGTGAGTGTGCCACTGCACTCTAGCCTAGGCAACAGAGTAAGACTCCAACTCAAAAAGCAAACGACCAAATAAAAAAAAAAAAACCCACACAAACCTGTAGGCAACACAGGGAGAAATAAAGAAATAGGTGGTGTGGAAATCTTTAACCTCTTTCTACCCATGAAAGAGAAAGTAGATTATTTATTTTTTCACACTTTTACCTTTAAAATTCTCCAGAGTTGTTTTAGATAATAATCTAAAGAGAATACCTGTACTACATGTGAAATGATATAGTTTATTTGAAAATACACTTAGATTAGCCAAAAATGTACGTTGTAAACTCTAAAACTAAAATATTTTTAAAGTATAGTTAATAAACTAAAAGATCAGATGAAATGGAGTTATATAAAATGCATAATTGAAATCAGAGAAGGCAAAAAAAAAAGAAGCCTCTGGCAACAAATAGAAAATAGTTATAAAGAGTTGACATTTATTCAAATATATCAATAAATACACAAATTAAAAGACAGAGACTTCCCAGGCACGGTGGCTCATGCCTGTAGTTCTAACACTTTGGGAGACCAACACAGGAGGATTGCTTGAGCCTAGGAGTTCAAGACCAGCCTAGACAACATAGCAAGATCTGTTTCTAAACAAACAAACAAACAGAGACTGTCAGAGTGGATAAGGAGAACAAGACTCAACCATATGTTGTCTACAAGAAATTAACTTTAATTATAAAGACAGAAAAATTAAAAGTATAAAGGAATGGAGAAATGTGATAGATTATTAGAGAGAGAGAGAGAGAGAGAGAGAGAGACAATAGACAATGCTAACACTAGCCAAAAGAATACTGGCAGAGCTATATTAATTTCACACAAGGTTGGGTGCGGTGGCTCATGCCTATAATCCCAGCATTTTGGGAGCCCGAGTTGAGAGGCTTGCCGGAGCCCATGGGTTCGAGACTAGCCTGGCCAACTTGGTGAGACCTCATCTCTATGATAATTTAAAAATTAGCTGGTCTAAGACTCTGACTCAAAAAACCCCAAACAATGTCATACAAACAGACTTCAGAACAAGGAAACTTTGCAGGAATAGAAGGACACTACAAGCTGGGCTCAGTGGCTCAGCCTGTAATCCCGTGCCTTTGGGAGGCTGAGGTGAGTGGATTGCCTGAGCCCACGGGTTCGAGACCCGCCTGGACAGTGAGACCTCATTTCTACAATAAATCAAAAAATCAGCCGGGCGTGGTAGCGCATGCCTGTAATTCCGGCTACTTATAAGGCTGAGGCGGAAGGATCGCCGGAGCCCAGCAGGTCGAGGCTGCGGTGGCCGGGAGCGGCCACTGTACTCCAGTCTGGGCAACAGAGTGAGACTCCAACTCAAAAAAAAAAAAAAAAGGACACTACATAAGGATAGAGGGGTTAATTCTTCAAGAAGACACAACAGTTCTAAATGTGCCCAGGTCCAAGCTGATTGGAGAAAAAGGCAAACCCACTATTTATAGTTGAAGACTTTAACCACTTTCTATTAGTAATTGATAAGTCAAGCAGGCAGAAAATCAATAAGGCTATAGTTGACCTGAACAGCATCATCAATCACTTACTCATATTAACATTAACATTTACAGATTATTCCACCCAACAACAGCAGAATACAGATTCTTTTTATGCACATAAGACATTCACCAAGATAAATTATATTTTGAACATAAGACACACCTTAGCAAATTTAAAAGAATAAAAATTGTATAAAAGAACTGATCAGACCACAATGAAACTAAACTAGAAATCAATAACAGAAAGAACAACTGGAAAATCCCCCAAATATTTGGAAATTAGACTACACATTTCTAAGTGACACATGGATCAAAGAATAAGTCTCAAGGGAAACTTAAAGATATTTTGAACTAAATGAAAATGAAAATACAAGTTATAAAAATTCGTGAAATGCAACAAAAACAGTGATTATAGAGAAGTTTAGTGCATGTATTAAAAAAACAGAAAGATCTAAGATCAATAATCTAGGCTTCCACCTTAGGAAACTCAGCAAGAAAGGCAATTTAATCCTAAAGTGAGAGGAACAAAAGAAATACAGTAAAAAAATTAGAACAGAAATCAATTAAGTTGAATGCATGAAAATAATAGAGGGAACCAACAAAACCAAAGACTGGTTCTTTGGACAGATGAAAAATTTGATCAACCTTTGGCCAAACTAATTAAGAAAAAAAAGAGAAGACACAAATTACCAGTATCAGGAATGGAAGAGTGGTTATCACTACTGATTCTATAGACATTAAAAGGACAATAAAGGGATACTATGAACAATTCTACACCCATAAATTTGATAACTTAGATAAAATGAACAATTTTTTGAAACACACAAACTCAGCCGGGCTCAGTGGCTCAGCCTGTAATCTCGCGACTTTGAGAAGCTGAGGTGAGTGGATTGCCTGAGCCCGCGGGTTCGAGACCCGCCTGGGCAACTTGGCAAGACCTCATCTCTACAATAAATCAACAATTAGCCAGGCGTGGTAGCGTGCACCTGTAGTTCCAGCTACCTGGAAGGCTGAGGCAGAAGGATCGCTGGAAGCCCAGCAGGTTGAGGCTGCGGTGGCCGGGAGCGGCCACTGCACTCCAGTCTGGGTGACAGAGTGAGACTCCAACTCAAAAAAAAAAAAAAAAGAGGCCGGGCTCGGTGGCTCAGCCTGTAATCCCGCGCCTTGGGAGGCTGAGGTGAGTGGATTGCCTGAACCCGCGGGTTCGAGACCCGCCTGGGCAACTTGGTGAGACTTCATCTCTACAATAAATCAAAAAATCAGCCGGGCGTGGTAGCGCATGCCTGTAATTCCGGCTACTCGGAAGGCTGAGGCGGAAGGATCGCTGGAGCCCAGTAGGTCAAGGCTGCGGTGGCCGGGAGCGGCCACTGCACTCCAGTCTGGGCAACAGAGTGAGACTCCAACTCAAAAAAAAAAAAAAAAAAAAAAAAGAAACACACAAACTACCAAAACTCACAAAAGGATAAATAATCTGAATAGCTCTATCTCTATTAAAGAAGTTGAATCGGCCGGGCTTGGTGGCTCAGCCTGTAATCCCACGCTTTGGGAGGCTGAGGTGAGAGAATTGCCTGAGCCTGCAGGTTCAAGACCCACCTGGGCAACTTGGCAAAATCTCATCTCTACAATAAATCAAAAAATCAGCAGGGCGTGGTAGTGCGTGCCTGTAATTCCTGCTACTCGGAAGATTGAGGCGGAAGGATTGCCGGAGCCCAGCAGGTCAAGGGTGCGGTGGCCGGGAGCGGCCACTGCACTCCAGTCTGGGTGACAGAGTGAGACTCCGACTCAAAAAAAAAAAAAAAAAAAAGAAAAGAAAAAGAAATTGAATCAATAGTCAATAACCTTCCTAAAAAGAAATCCCAAGACCCAGATGGTTTCACTAGTGAATTTACCAATTTATATGGAAGAAAATTTAGCAATTTATCTATCAAAGTTTAAAATGTACATATCCTTTGGCCCAGGAAATTTTTCTTTGGATATATTTACACATGTAGTTTATTCATTACAACATTGTTCCTATTATCAAAAGCCTGAGATTAATGTAAATAATGTAAATGCCCATAAGTAAATATGACACATCCATACATGGGAATCTATACACCTGGAGAAAAAAATGCTCATTCCTCATATACCAATATGGCATAATTTCCAAAATATATTGGCACATAAAAAAAATTTTAAAACAATGAACAGAAACCATGACTATAATATGCTATTATTTGTGTAATGAGGGAGTGGGGAGAAAAATATATGCATATATTTGCATGTCTAAGCACAAAAATATCTCTGGAAAAAATATATCTGAAAGTAATATAACAACACATACTTCTGAAAAAGGTAAGAAGGTGACTGAGAAACAGAGATCAGGAAAAAATTTCTTTATTTCATACCTTTCAGTATATTTTGCATTTTGAAATGTATATTTTACTTCAAAAAATACATGAGAAATGTAGAATGCTAACAGTTTCCCTGTTCCCCTCCCAAAGATTCTGATCTGGGGCCAAGGAAACTGAACACATTGAGAAACACTACCCACATTACAGGTATACACACATGAAAGTACTATGAGAAACATTACAAAGAACTTAGGGTCTAAGGGGTGGAAAAGAAGGAGAATTGATAATGAAGAGAGCCAAAGACAACATCCAGGTGCTGATCCCAATAGAGTGGCAAAATGATAGCATTGCCCTAAATAAGATGGAAGGGGGATTTTCCTAAAGGGCAATGCACCCATGTAACTGAAGGCTACATCATATTACCATTCTAGACAAAATTTTAATATAGACTATGTCATCAAAAAGAAATTGCTGACATTACAGTTGTTATGGACCCGTCAACAAAGTTTCTCTCTTTTGATTCCTCTTTTTCTCCACAATTGCTGATTATGATCAACCTCTAAATTTCTTTTTTTTTTTTTTTGAGTTGGAGTCTCACTCTGTCACCCAGACTGGAGTGCAGTGGCCGCTCCCAGCCACCGCGGTCTCGACCTGCTGGGCTCCGGCGATCCTTCCACCTCAGCCTTCCAAGTAGCTGGAACTACATGCGTGCGCTACCACGCCCGGCTAATTTTTTTATTTATTGTAGAGATGAGGTCTCACCAAGTTGCCCAGGCGGGTCTTGAACCCGTGGGCTCAGACAATCCACTCTCCTCAGCCTCCCAAAGCGCAGAATTATAGGCTGAGCCACCGAGCCCGGCTTTAAATTTCAAATAAGTATATTTAACATACGTTTTTCCTTCTCCATGCTTTCTTTCTCTTTCTCCCCCTCCACCACCACTTTTAAAAATACCTCCCTTCTAAAAATTGTGCTTGCAGTAGGATGGAATGCTAGACACTAATGCACACACAGTATCTCCAAGTCTGTGTTCATGTTACCAACTTTCCCATCCCTTTCCCACCCCATTCATTCAACAAATATATATCAAGAGCTTATATTTCTGTCACTATTCTAAGTACTCTGGACTGCGTTGTGATCATGATCTCTCCTCTTATGACATGCACATTCTAGTGGGAAGAGACAGGCAAAAAGGAAAAGCATAGAAATACACAAATTAAATATTTTCAGATACTGATAAGTGCTTTAGGGAGAAGGAATGGTTTAGGTTGAGGAGTCAGGAAGGTGCTTCTTGAAAAGGCAGTCTGAGACCTGAATAACGAGAAGGAGCATTCAAGTGAATTTCTGAAGAAAGACCATCCCAAGAAGAGGAAGAGCAAATACCAACGCCCTGGTCTAGAGCATACTTGAATTCTTTGTGTATGTGTGTGTTGAAGTCTCACTCCGTCACCCAGGCTGGAGTGCAGCGGCTTGCTCATGGCCATCCCAGCATCGACCATGCTCCAGCAATCCTTTCGCCTCAGCCTTCTAAGTAGCTGGAACCACAGGAATGTGCTACCAAGCCTGGATAATTTTTTTTTTTTTCCTAGAATGAGGTCTCACCAAGTGGCCCAGGTTGGTCTCAAATCGGCGGGCTCAGGCAATCCACTCGCCTCAGCCTCCCAAAATGCTGGGATTACAGGCTGAGTCACCAAGCCCAGCCTCAATCTTGAATTCTTAAAAAAGGACTGCAAAGAAGACCAGTGTGGCTGGAATATAGTAAACTAGGCAAAGGACACTAATAGGTTAAAGAAGTAGGCAAGGGGTGTGTGTGTGTGCGTGTGTCCCAATTTATGTCTATACCATTTGACAGTAGGTTGCATATATCACGTCCCTTCACCCCCTTACTATGTCAGTGTGTATTTCTTTTTTTTGTTGTTTGTGTTTTGTTTTTGTTTGAGTTGGAGTCTCACTCTGTCGCCCAGACTGGAGTGCAGTGGCCGCTCCCGGCCACCGCAGCCTCGTCCTGCTGGGCTCCGGCCATCCTTCCGCCTCAGCCTTCCGAGTAGCCGGAACTACAGGCGTGCGCTGCCACGCCCAGCTGATTTTTTGATTTATTGAAGAGATGAGGTCTCACCAAGTTGCCCAGGCGGGTCTCAAACCCGCGGGCTCAGGCAATCCACTCACCTCAGCCTCCCAAAGGCACAGGATTACAGGCTGAGCCACTGAGCCCGGCTATTATTATTTCAAAAGAATAAACATGAATCATTTTATAACACTGAATTAATTATTTTATATGAGATAACACATTTTTAACTAGCTATAGTTAATCATTCCATGATGACATATATACTTCAAAACATCATGTTGCACATGATAAATATATACAATTTTATATGTCACTTAGAAAATAAAATATAGAACCAGGCACAGTGGCTCATGCCTATAATCCCAGCACTTTGGGAGGCGGAAACGAGAGGATTGCCTGAGACCAGGCTTGGCAATTTGGCAAGCCCTCGTCTCTACAACAAATCAAAAAATTAGCTGGGCATGATGGCGCGCACCTGTAGTTCCAGTTACTTGTAAGGCGGAGGTGGAAGGATGGCCTGAGCCCAGCAGCAGATCGAGACTGAGGTGGCCGTGCGCATGCCACTGCACTCCAGCCTGGGTGCCAGAGTGAGACTCCAACTCAAAAAAAAAAAAAAAGTAAAATAAATAAACCCAGTGGACACATTCCAGTACCTATCTTGTTTGAAGTCGCGGCAGCATTTGACTCTGTCCATCACTCCTTGGAACATGTTCTTCTCTTGGCTTCCTGGCTCAGTAGCTCTATGGATGGCTGCTCCCTACACAGCCAATCTCTTTCACTCTTCTTAGGGCAGTTGACTCTCACTTCCCTTGATTATTGATGTTGCTCAGTGTCCTGTCCTAGGCTCCCTCTTCTTATACTATCTACTTATCCAGGCAATTTCATTCCTTTCAAGGTGCTGATTACTAGCAAAAGATGCAGGTGACTTTTATATCTTCTTCTCCATCCTAGATCACCTCAGTGAGACACTGTCGTCCTGAGCCTCATTCTCAGCCTCAACTTTTAAGGCTCAAAACCTTGACTTGCCAGCACATTAAGAGTGAGTTTTAGCCGGGCTCGGTGACTCAGCCTGTAATCCCATGCTTTGGGAGGCTGAGGTGAGTGAATTGCCTTAGCCTGCGGGCTCGAGACCTGCCCGGGCAACTTGGTGAGACCTCATCTCTACAATAAATCAACAAAATTAGCTGGGTGTGGTAGCACGCGCCTGTAGTTCCAGCTACTTGGAAGGCTGAGGCAGAAGGATCGCGGGAGTCTATCAGGTTGAGGCTGCGGTGAGTGGGAGCGTGCCACTGCACTCCAGTCTGGGCAACAGAGTGAGACTCCAACTCAAAAAAAAAAAAAAAGATTAAGTTTTTCTCTCAGGAAAAACTGAGTTACTGTCCCATAGTAAAGACTCCAAAGATGATTTTAGAAGTTATTTTCATGACTCTGATGTTACCAGTGATATTGTTAGCATAGTCACCAAAACAGATATATTTAAGTAAAATGACTATTTTTTTAATGTGTAAATGATTTTTAAAATAAGAAGTTGAAACCCATTCTGAAAGTGGGGAGACCAAAGTAGAAATGGCTCACCCCAGCCGGGCTCAGTGGCTCAGCCTGTAATCCCATGCCTTTGGGAGGCTGAGGTGAGTGGATTGCCTGAGTCCGCGGGTTCGAGACCCACCTGGGCAGGCAAGACCTCATCTCTACAATAAATCAAAAAATCAGCCGGACGTGGTAGCGCGCGCCTGTAATTCCGGCTACTTGGAAGGCTAAGGCGGAAGGATCGCTGGAGCCCAGCAGGTCAAGGCTGCGGTGGCCAGGAGCGGCCACTGCACTCCAGTCTGGGCAACAGAGTGAGACTCCAACTCAAAAAAAAAAAAAAACAAAAAAAAAGAAATGGCTCACCCTGCTCCCTTGATAAAGACTCTCTTATCGGAAAAACTCTTCTTGGGCGCCTCTGGATTATTGTCTCAGCTAGGCCCTGACTTCAGGGCTTCTGTACTCATCTCTGTATTAACCAACTGTAGCAAGAACCCTGCTAAGTAAGTTTTGCCAGAACCCCGCCCCCTCCACACACACACAACCTCAATATCTGATCATCCTTGATACCCAGTTGGGTTCCTCATTCGCCACCGTCCCCAGCTGATGTTTGATCACCTGGCCCGCCGTCAGCAAGAAGAATCCTGGTATCATTTTGCCTAAATCTCCCTCATGATTCCTCTTAGCCATTAGCCCTGATGTTTCCTCTTAGTAATTTTCCACCCACTGACCTTTATCCTGCTCCTTGACCTTAAAATACCACTTTTTCTCATTGTATTTCAAAATCAAGCTCAGTTCTCTCCCCTACGGCAAGATCCCATCGCTGTGGTCCCGGCTGACATCTTTAGCAAGTGTCATGAATATTTTTTTCTTTAAAATCTGACTGCAATAAGGTACAACAAGGACTCGGTCCTATTTGGGGATAAAGATTGTAGCAAACAGCACACCCTCAATGTAAAGTATTTTTTTGAACTTCAACTTGTAGGGGAGGAAAGGATGTGATACGTCTCCTCACTCATCATAAGGGTTGTAGCCAACACATCTTTTAAAAAAAGTCAGGATAACAAGAGAAAAGCCTAACTACATTTGTTTCATAAAGGTTTTGCAGGACACGGGAACCTTAGAAATAAAGACCCAAAGATCTAAAGGAAACTGTCCATTTTATGCTAACATTTGATGGAGAGTGGACAGCCATGTGGAAATGTGATTGGACAAAAAGAGAATAATCTAATAGTAATAGGCTGAGTACGGAAACCCAGGAAGGCCTGTCTGTGAATATTCTTCCTGGCCTCTCTGTGTGACAATCCTTCCTCCAGGGAACAGGGCAAGACCCCTCCTATCAGCCAAAGTAGGTGAGAGAATTTCTACTTGACCAACTCTTACACAGAAAGGTGGGAGCAGGTTAGAGTAATATTTCTAGGTTTTGCGGCTGGCTTTGGGAGAAAGGAGTTCTAGTTTCTATGTTGTGCCTTTGGGAAGAGGAATTTTAGTTTTCTGTGATCTGCCTTGGAGGAGGAAGGGGAGCAAGAGAAAGAAGGCAGGTCTCTAAGCCCAGTACCTTGAGAGGCAGAGGCAAGAGGATCACCTGAGACCAAGAGTTTGAGACCAGTCTGGGCATCAAAGTGACATCCAATCTCCCCCTTCCCCCCACCCAAAAAAAAGCCGGTGTGGTGGTGCATGCCTGTAGGCCCCAGCTACTCAGGAGGCTGAGGCAAGAGGATTGCTTGAGCCCAAGAGTTTGAGGTTATAGTGAACTATGATCGTGCCACTGCATGAAATTATCTCCAAAAAAAGAAAGGAAGGGAGGGAGGAGAGAGGAAGGTAGGGAAGGAAATGAAGGGCAGGAGGAGGCCAGAAAGAGACTTTGCTTTTGAGGCCCTTCCACTGTCCCTCAGTTTAAAGTACTGTGCATGCCAAAGTGCCATACTTTGGGGTATCGTTTTTTAAGCCCCAACAAACTCAAGGGAAGAATAAAGGTAGAAGTCAAGGTTAACTAAATGTAAACCAATCTAACTGAACCTTCTATGTTTATCTTATCTCCTTTTAAGTTGTCTCAACCCTGCTGACTCAAGAAAGCATGATGATTTAATGAATATTTCCTGCAGAGATAGGAGAAAGAACTCCCTCATATATCAGAAAGGAAAGCTTCCCTTTAAAGTCTTGTTCTCCCAAAACAGTCCTTTCTCCTCAGCAGCTGAATCTCTCTCTCCTTAAAACACTCCTTTCACTAGTCTCTCTTCCCATAATCCCTCCTTTTGCTGTGACCTGTGACAAATTTTTAGCAGACAAGTTCAACATACATACAACTTTGTTGGTAGAATTCTGTTTTGTGATAGAAATAATAGACAATGGGGACACCAATAAGCAGGGAGGTGGAAAGAGGGGTTAGGGTTCAGAAATTACCTACTGGCCGGGCTCGGTGGCTCAGTCTGTAATCCCAGCACTATGGGAGGCCAAGGCGAGCAGATTGCCTGAGCCTGTGGGTTTGAGACCTACCCGGGCAACTTGGGGAGATCTTGTCTCTACAATAAATCACAAAAATTAGCTAGGTGTGGTAGCACATACTTGTAGTTCCGGCTACTTGGAAGGCTGAGTCGGAAGGATCGCTGGAGCCCAAGGCTGCAGTGGTCGGGAGTCTGCCACTGCACTCCAGATCCAGTCTGGGCAACAGAGTGAGACTCCAACTAAAAAAAAAAAGAAATGACCTACTGGGTACAATAGTCACTACCTGGGGAATGGGTCATCCCTCACCACTACACAGCATGTAACAAACATGCACTTGTACTTCATGATTCTTTACCCATAAATATTATTACATCCATTATTTCACTCTTGGGCTAAAGTCTATTTCTAAATGTTCCTTCTATTAAAATCAATTGAATCAAAACTAAATGTTCCTTCCATAAAGTTTCCTATTTTGAGCTGTGTCTTCTCCTGTGGATATCAAACTCTCTCCCTTGACCCCCACTTTTTGCATTTGGCTGTCTTCCTGGGTATCATTTCCAAGGAAACAATTCCTAGCAGTTGCAGCAATTGCTCTGAGCAACCGTAAAATCTCCCAGCATCTTCCTTCCCAGTCTCTTGAGCACTTCTGTGAAGTGTTTGGGTCCACACCTCCTGCTCTACCTCCCTGGGTGCCTAGGTTAGCACTGAGCATAGCGGCGCTGGCCCTATAGTACCTTCATCCAAACCCCACTCTCTCTGTCATTCTGTTCTTAGATAGATTACTCATATCCTCTCTGCCTCAATTTCCCAATCTGCAACCTTGAAGAAATAATAGTACCTTTCTCTCAAGGATGTTATGAAGGTTAAACAGGATAAACCAAATACAGCACTCACAATGCTCATGGGCACATATCCAGCCCCTGATGAGCATAAGTTATTATCTCTCTGCTACCAACTTCTGCTTCAGCATAACATTTTACTCTTTTTTTATTTTTTATTTTTTGAGTTGGAGTCACACTCTGTCACCCAGACTGGAGTGCAGTGGCCGCTCCCGGCCACCACAGCCTCACCTGCTGGGCTCCAGCAATCCTTCAGCCTCAACCTTCCAAGTAGCTGGAACTACAGGCACTTCCTACCACGCCCGGCTCATTTTGATTTTTATTGTAGAGATGAGGTCTCGCCAAGTTGCACAGGCTGGTCTCGAACCCGCGGGCTCAGGCAATCCATTCACTTCAGCCTCCCAAAGCATGGGATTACAGGTTGAGCCACCGAGCCCAGCTACATTTTACTCTTAAAACCAGTGCATAACCAATACATATACTATCTGTCAGGTGCGGTGGCTCACACCTGTATTCCTAGCACTTTGAGAGGCTGAGGTGAGAGAACTGCCTGAGTTCATGGGTTCAAGACCAGCCTAGGCAACTTGGCAAGACCTTGTCTCTACAATAAATAAAACAATTAGCAGGGTGAGGTGGCTCACATCTGTAGTTCCAGCTACTTGGGAGGCTGAGGTGGAAGGATCGCCTGAGCACAGCAGGTTGAGGCTGCAGTGGCCATGAGTGTGCCACTTTTGCCTATCGCACACACTCACACTCAATGATATTCAGTTGTAATACCTATTGAATTGTGAAGCAACATACCAACAACATACCACAGTCTTCAGATAAAGAAAAACACCTAATCATCTGGACTTTAAAACAATGCATTTATTTATGCAATGCTCTTGAAGCAACAGTGTTCCATTCTTGGTAGCAGAATGAACTTGACCATGGGGTAGGAAAGAGTCCAGGCCTGGACAGTAGACACAATGCCTGAGCTCCTTGAATCTTCACGACATTATTACCCCAGTATTGCAGATGCAGAAACTGGATTCTTCAGAGATTAAGAAATTTGCAGAAGAGATTTTTTCACACTAGTAGGACAGAGCCAGACTGGAATCTAGATATTTTGACCCAATGTCTTCTGATTTCCAAATGTTTTTGCTACGTGACCGTGCCTGAGTAATAGGGCCCTTTGTACTGACACAGCAGGTCTTAGTTCTAGTTTATGAACTAAAATAGATGATTAGACCTAGAAGACCTAATAGATGATTAGACCCAATAGATAATTAGACCTAGGATAATTTTGTTAATCATTCTACACTCATTGAGCAACCCAAGTGTAGGTAGTGAGGGAAAAGCTAAAGCAAAATAGATCTTTACCCTTGAAAATATTAGTTTGTAATAAAGGAAACTTGGCTGTGAGCAGAAAAAATACTCAGAAACTCTTACAAAGCACCATAAACAATCCCTTATGAATTGCAAGCTGCATGCTGTTTCACATTTCAATGTCTCTGGTTGCATTTAAAATCAATTGAATGTCATAGTTTACTTGAAGCATTTGTTTTCCTGTCTTGGTGGCACATAAAATAACAGTGCATCTTACAATCAATAGCATCTTAGAGTCAAAGAAATATGGACTAAGTCAATGGCAGTTTATTTTACAACAATGAACAAACTTGCCAAAAAGCAAGTGTCGTGTGTAGTTAATATCTGTTACCACAAAACTAGAGGTCATCAGTAGACTATTATTGATTGCCACTGCCTGGCTCAGGTTCAACCTTCCCTTTCTCAGGACAAAGTCACAGCAGGAAGTCCCTGGAGGCTGATTCAGAACAGCCTCCACAAATGAGACCAACAATTATGTTAATAATTTTTTTTTTTTTTTGAGTTGGAGTCTCACTCTGTTGCCCAGACTGGAGGGCAGTGACACGCTCCCGGCCACCGCAGCCTCGTCCTGCTGGGCTCCGGCAATCCTTCCGCCTCAGCCTTCCAAGTAGCTGGAACTACATGCGTGTGCTACCACGCCTGGCTAATTTTTTGATTTATTGTGGAGATGAGGTCTCACCAAGTTGCTCGAACCCACAGGCTCAGGCAATCCACTCACCTCAGCCTCCCAAAGCGCGGGATTACAGGCTGAGCCACCGAGCACAGCACGTTAATAATTTCATATGACAATGCAAACAATGGGTAAAAGGTGCAGGGAGCAGGCACTCAATGAGTGATGATAAAATTTCTGATAGAAATGAATGAGCAAAATCATGCTATAGAAAAGTAATTTGGAATCTGTGATGAAAACGGATGATAGGAAAGAAAGTGGCCGGAGGAACCTGATGCTTTTTCAGGCCAGTGTGGTTGCTCATGCCTGTAAGAACTTTGAAAGGCAGTGGCAGGAGGATTGCTTGAGGTCCAGGAGACCAGCCTGGCAACAACGGGAGACCCTCATCTCTACAAAAAAATTTTAAAAATTAGTTGGCTGTGGTGGCTCATGCCTGTGGTCCAAGCTACTCGGAAGGCTGAGTTGGATCATTCGATCCCAAGAGTTTGAGGCTGCAGTTAGCTAGGATCACACCACTGCACTCTCACAGGTGTGACAGAGCAAGACGAAGGGAGGGAGGAAGGAAGAGAAGGAGGTGAAAGGGTGAAAAACCAACATGGAGTGACTTAATAAAATAATCTTAGCTGGCTCGGTGGCTCAGACTGTAATCCCACGCCTTGGGAGGCTGAGGTGAGTGGATTGCCTGAGCCCGCGGGTATGAGACCTGCCTGGGCAACTTGGCGAGACCTCATCTCTACAATAAATTTAAAAAATCAGCTGGGCATGGTAGCGCATGCCTGTAATTCTGGCTACTCAGAAGGCTGAGGCGGAAGGATTGCCAGAGCCCAGCAGGTCGAGGCTGCGGTGGCCGGGAGCGGCCACTGCACTCCAGTCTGGGTGGCAGAGTGAGACTCTAACTCAAAAATAAAATAAAATAAAATAAAGTAATCTTAACTGCCAGGTGCAGTGGCTCACGCCTGTAATTCTAGCACTTTGGGAGGCTGAGTCAAGAAGATTGCTTGAGTCCAGGAGTTCAAGACCAGCCTGGGCAACTTGGTGAGACCTTGTCCCTACAAAAGAATCAAAAAATTAGCCCGGCATGGTGGCACATACCTGTGGTTCCAGCTACTTGGAAGGGTGAGGATCACCTGAGCCCAGCAGGTCGATGCTGTGGTGGCCCTGAGAGTGACACTGCATTCCAGTCTGGACAACAGAGTGAGACTCTAACTCAAAAAAAAAAGAATCTTAACTAAAGTACAGCCACTGACACTGCCTAGTTCTGTCATGTCTTCTTAGCATAACTATCTAGCATGCCCCCTAATCACTGGCGAAGGACAGAACCAGCTTCTTAGAGGTAGCTATTGATAATTGCTTTACACTTAGAGGTAGCTATTGATAATTGCTTTACGACCTCCTTCACCAGCTTGTGTATTAATCAGCCTATTTCAAGCGTTTGCCCATCAGTCACAAAAGACCGAGTTAATCTAATCTGTCGTGGTCAGCCTTCAGTGACAGCCCACCAGCCCACCTGCTCGTCACTAGATGTGTTGTCCAGACAATGTCAAGGCACAAGACCAGATTTTTACGGAGTGATCGAAGAAAAGAATGAATTAAAAAAAGCTTTTTCCCAATCGTCTAGAAGTCAGGTAATGGAAGGTGGGGAGACGTGGAGGGAAGACTACAGAGACTGTGAACCAGGCCCAGCCAGCACCTTCACGGACAGAGCCCAGAAAAGCACGTGAGGAGTCCGGAAATTTGCAGCCCAGGTACCCAGGAGAGGACGCGGCGGGAGACAGAAACTGGGAGGGCGGGGTGAGGGGCTAGGGGGTTGTGAAGCGTCCCCACCACAGCTGCCTAAATCCTGTCCTGGCGAGAACCGGTTTGCAGGTCCCCCGCAAATAGGTTAGACTAAGAAGAAAAGCCCCCGGAAGCCCTGCCGGTCCCCGCCGCAGCCAGGAGGAGGCGGAGCGTGGCCCCGCCCTCGCGGTGCAGCTTCCCGGCCCGCCTCCCGAGCGCCGCGCCGCTGGGCGGAGCCAGGGGAGGCCACGCCCACTCGCCCCGCCCCTCCCGCCCCTCCCTCCCTTACTGCTGTTGGTGTCCGCGCTGACCGCCGGCCTGCTTGTCCCCGCCGCCCGTGAGCCCGCAGCTCCTCGGCGACAGCATGCTGGGCGTGATCCGGAACTCGCTGTTCGGGAGCGTAGAGACGTGGCCTTGGCAGGTCCTGAGCAAAGGGGGCAAGGTAGGCCCGCAGGGCTGCCCAGGGCCTGAGGGAGGGCTGCGGCTCACCCACCCTCGTGGAGTACTGCGGGGAGTGCCGAGCGACTGGCTGGGCGGGAACGTGCCCGGAGTGTGCGTTCTGGTGTCTGCGGTGGGCAGGAAAGCAGGACAGCGAGAGATCCCGTGCAGCCGGCCTCAGTGCAGGCTGGGAGGAGGGGACAGAGAAGAGAGGCTGACCTGAGGGGTGGAGCCCAACTTGGAGAGTCGGACACCGCCTGTTGAATGCATTCGCTCATTTAAACATTCCACATTTTGAAGTTGTATTTGCCGAGAGGCGCTTGCAGAAATAGCTGATAAAAATCCTTGTTGGCCCAGAAACTGCCCAGTACGGGAGAACTGAATACAGTAGTCCTCCCTTATCCGCGGTTTCAGTTACCTGACAGCGTCCAAAAAAAAAAAAAATATATATATATATATATACATACATATATACACACACATACATACATACATTTTCTTTTCTTTTTTGTTTTTTTTTTTTTGAGTTGGAGTCTCACTCTGTCGCCCAGACTGGAGTGCAGTGGCCGCTCACGGCCACTGCAGCCTCGACCTGCTGGCTCCGGCGATCCTTCCGCCTCCACCTTCCAAGTAGCCGGAATTACAGGAGCGCGCTACCACGCCCGGCTAATTTTTTGATTTTATTGTAGAGATGAGGTCTCGCCAAGTTGCCCTGGCAGGTCTCAAACCTGCAGGCTCAGGCAATCCACTCACCTCAGCCTCCCAAGGTGTGGGATTACAGGCTGAGCCACCGAGCCGGCTTCACCCTCACTCTTAATAACAGTGTAGCCACAAGCAACTTATCCTCTCTGAAGCTCCCCTTGAGAGAAAATTCATACCTTAATAGATTGTTTTGAGATTTAAATGAGATAACCAATTCTAAATTGTTCAACAGAATGCCGAGTACTTGGATGGGCATGGTAACAGCTTCTCCTTAGTTTTATAGGACATTTTGGGTAAATTATGTAAATCTCAACCCCTGTAAAGCCTCCAATTCCTCAACTCTAAGATGAGGATGCCAATGCCAATGTGACAATTAATTAGTTATTGTTATTATTTGGTGACCAAAAAAAAGAAAGAAAAAACTTACCTTGCAGAGGATTTGCAAATCCTATAGCAAGAGGCATTTCTGTAAAACTTTTGTCAGGGCTTGAGCGTAACCAATTAATTAACATTAAAGATGCTTGTAAATTTTTAATATACAAATTCAAGGATTTATTATTTTGAAGAGAGTGTCTCCATGAACTTTTCTCTCTCATCCTGGCAAGAGTCTGGGTCAGAAACTGTTGTACAGTCTCCTGGGCGAAGGGATGGCATAGCACATGCCTCATATAGAATGGGCTTTAGACTGACCAGATGTTCAGGACTGATTCCAGGCACTTGGCAAGGAGACCAGTGCTGCTTCAGACCTTATCACAGGCCTTCTTCATTACTCAGGGTGGGAGATGGGTAGGCAGCTCTCTGTGGGTTGGGTGGCCTTGTGGATGCTCAGAGCAGGATTGATATTCATAACTGACATTCTTTTCTTTTTTGAGTTGGAGTCTCACTCTGCCGCCCAGACTGGAGTGCCATGGCCCCTCCCAGCTACCGCAGCCTCGACCTGCCGGGCTCCGGTGATCCTTCCGCCTCAGCCTTCCGAGTAGCCGGAACTACAGGCGTGTGCTACCACGCCCAGCTAATTTTTTTTTATTATTATTATAGAGATGAGGTCTCGCCAAGTTGCCCGGGTGGATCTCGAACCTGCGGGCTCAGGCAGTCCACTCACTTCAGCCTCCCAAAGGCACAGGATTACAGGTTGAGCCACCGAGCCCGGCTTATAACTGACATTCTTATCAGATCTGTGTCCAGCTTGTGCACACTAGTTAAGACCCAATAGCCTGGGTTTGAATCTTGGCACCAACTCTTGCCCGGTGCCATTTGGGCATGTTAATGAACCTCTTGTTCTCCAGTTTCATCTGAAAATAGAGATTAAAGCACTAACTTTTTCACAGGATTGTTGGAGGGATTGAATGAATGAATCCACATAATGTGTTTAAAATGATACTGGACACATAGAAAGGACTCTGTTAAGATAATTATTATGGTCACTATTTTCTTGTAATGAGAAAGCTGGCTTCCAAAATCAACATATATACCCATCTCATCAGGTGGCAAGAAAAACACCAACCTTGCAGAGGACTTGCAAGTCCCATAGCAAGAGGCATTCTCGTAAAACCTTTGCCTGGGTCTTGAACTTGACCGAGTTTCCCACTGAATGTTAAATATTGGTGTTTATGGCCACAGGCCAAACTCCTCATCTAGCAACTGATTGGAGCATAGACTAATGGAGATGGGGCAAAGGGGGGCTGTTATTATGGGCTGTGTTCCAAGCAAATGCACTAGGGATGCTAAGTGTAAGACTCGAGACTGTGTTGGAACCCTGTTCTCTGCAGCAATAGAGAACTCTAGTTCAATAAATTTAAATAGAGCTCCCTGGAGGACTAGAATAGTTTTGTTTGTTTGTTTGTTTGTTTTGAGTTGGTCGCCCAGGCTGGAGTGCAGTGGCACGCTCACAGCCACTGCAGCCTCGACCTGCTGGGCTCAGACAATCCTCCCCCCTCAGCCTTCCATGTAGCCAGAACTACAGGTGCGCACAACCATGCCAGCTAATTTTTTGATTTATTGTAGAGATGAGGTCTCGCCAAATTGCCCAGGCTGTTCTCGAACCTGTAGGTTCACGTAATCCCCTCACCTCGGCCTCCCAAAGTGCTAGGATTACAGGCTTGAGCCACTGCGCCCAGCCTAAAATCGTTTTAAAATGCCCGTCTTTCAAATCTAAATTCTCACAGTGGTCCGGTGGTTTAAATGAGAGCTTGTGGATGCATATGCTGTGAAAACAGGTGGTCCCCGTGTTGGAACTGGCTTAAGATATCATGGCCCTGATTTTCTCTCAGAGATGGGGTTAGATGAAGTTCTCATCTCTCCCTAGCTACGGCTTTTGTGTTCCTTGTTATTAGTGTAAAGCCAGGCTTTGCTCTGTTGCCCTCTTTTCCCACAAATATAGAGTGCCTGCAATATATAAGACACAGCGCTAGGTACAGAGAGATGCAGTGGTGACTCCAGGCAGAGGGAGCAGCAGGTGCAGAAGCCCTGGCATGGGAATGACCAGGGCATTCAGGAAACAGCAGGCCAGGCCCTGTGGCTCATGCCTATAATCCCAGCATTGTAGGAGACAGAGGCAGGAGTATCGCTTAAGTCTAGGAGTTTGAGGCTGCAGTGAGCTGTGATCATGCTACTGTACTCCAACCTAGGCAACAGCATGAGACTCTGACTTAAAAATAAAAAATAAATAAAGGAAAGAGCAAAAGTCCCTGAAGAGGTGCTCTGGCTGGCAAGGTAGGGAGAAACTAGGTGGTACCAGCATCATCTAGGGTAGATTAACCTGGTGAATAAAGGCTCTTAGGCAGGAGATTCATTAACATGATTAGATTGATGTAGAATGCTCTGTATATGTTCCCTGGACAACATCAACCTCATTCTTAGCTTTGGGGCCCTTGTATGCTGATGACTCCTAAATTTATACCTGCATGCCAGTCTCCTGTGTTCCATGATCAGACAGTAAATTAACAGAACCACTTTTTTCTTCTAGTGGAATAGAATAAAAGTCACTGCAGTAGAGTAGAAGAGAAGATAGTATCAGAGTGTATCCCATCCGTAAGTGTAAAGTATTATCTTGTGAAACTTTGTTTCAACCATGTGAATATTCATGACAAGGCATGATGTCAAAATGTTTTCCTTGTTGTAGAATGTGATCTTTTTAAATTTGAAAAGCACTGTCTTACAGTATGTCCAGGAATACAGAAGTATATGAGAGATCACATGACGAGAAGGGGGAATGGTGCGGGAGAGATGCGTGAGCCTGTAATGAGGATAGACACAAGGAGACGATAGTGATCTCTAGGACAGAGACTCAGTGCAGAGACTGGTGATGAGGAGAGGAAAGATTTGTGAGGAAAGAGACAGCGCAGCTGAGCTCAAGGAAATTGAGAAACTACGATTGGGTGAGATAAGAGTTAGGGAGAGCATGTTGTGTCTTGGCATATGTTGTGGCCAGAACTACAGTCGTGAGTTCTGCATCTGTGGAGTCAACCAACAGCAGATGGAAAACATTCTAAAATAATAATGATACAACAATTAAAATATTACAAATTTTAAAAGTACGGCATAGCCACAATTTACATAGCATCTATATTGCATGGGGTATTATAAGTAGTGGAAAGATGATTTAAAGTATGCAGAGGATATAGATAGGTCATATACGAACACAACACCAGTTTATGTAAGAGTCTTGAGCATCCAAGGATTCTGATATCCATAGAAGGTCCTGGAAACCAATCTCCACAGATACTGAGGGATAACTGTGCTCTGATTCTTCTTGAATTGCAGTTCTGCTATGAGAATGAGATCATCTTGAGACCTTCCAGTTTTGTGAGATTGTTGTTGTTAGCATATTTCTTTATTTTCTCTTTTTTAAAAAATATTTTTCTCTTCTCTTTTTTTTTTCTAATTATTTTACTTGACTTTCTGAAAGATTTCCTTGAACTTTATCTTCAAACCATTTTACTGAATTTTTCATTTCTATTATCAGATTTTTAATTTCCACAAGTGCTTTTGATGTCTGAACATTTCATTTTTCTAGCATTTTGGCATTTCAGGATGCAATATCTTCTCTTATCTCTCCAAGAATCACAATTATAAGAAGTTTTGTTGTGTTTTCTTCCTGATTCTGCTGTCTCTTCACTTACAAGAATCCCAGAATCTTTTTCTCACAGTCCTTCATACTCAGGCCTGTCTCTTCTACCCTGACACCATATCCATTATGGAAAGTTCCTTGGCAGTCTGTATGTACCTCTTGTAGCTGGCCTACTGCTTCTAGAGACATCACAGGCTGCCACTTTGTATCTCTTAAACACTGTGTCAGTATGTGTCCTGCAGTTCTATGCACAATAGCAAAAACATGGAACCAACCATGTTGCCCATTGAAGCTGGACTAGATTAAAAAAAAGTGGTACATATATACAATGGAATATTATGCAGCCATAAAGGTCAAACATATGGAATTTGCAACAACTTGGATGGATTTAGAGTCGATCATACTCAGTGATCTATCACAGAAACAAAGAACTGAGTACCATATGTTCTCACTCATAAGCAGACCTTGAACAATTATAATACTATAAGAAAGCGATTGGCAGTAGTGGGAAACTGTGGGGGGGGTGGCAGTTGAGGGAAACTGCTAGGGGAGGGAGGGGCATACCTCGTCAACAAGGGTACCTGCATAATCAACGTTTGTATACCTAACCCTGAATTGTACCCCACATCTTTATAATAATAAATACATAAGCAAACAAACACACTGTGTCTTCCCTCTTTCTCCAGGAAGACATCTCCTATGAGGAAAGGGTTTGTGAAGGAGGGAAGTTCGCCACAGTGGAAGTGACAGATAAGCCTGTGGATGAAGCTCTACGGGAAGCAATGCCCAAAGTCGTGAAATACGTGGGGGGCACCAATGACAAGGGTGAGTATAGTATCCCTGCAGGATGTGGCTCAGAGGCGAGCTTTGCATGGTCTCACTTCCTCAGAAGAAAACACAAGTGAGGGGCTATCAGACACCTGTAACAACCCATTTTAGTGGCACTGAATGAACAAGGAGGTCATCACAAAAGCTCTGGGGAAACCACTCTGATGTCATCCCATCCACCCCTCACGTTGAGGTCTCCCTGTTCGATATCTCTGAGTTCATACTCTGCTCCCAGGTATGGCACCATGTACTCTTTTTTTGGTTTTGTTTTTGTTTTTTTTTAAATATTCTTTGTCGGGGTACCAGCCCCGACCAAAGAGGGAAGGGTTAGGACCGCAACGGAGATTCCAGATGGCGAGAAGAGATCACTCAGAGGCGATTTCTTCTGGGAACAGTCTGGCCAAGACTGAAGCCAAATTTTATTCGGACACCTTCCAACTTATATACCATTTTTCATACCCTCCAGCAGTGTGATAATCACTTGTTGGGGGCGTACAAACTCCATGATGTATATTGCGATTTACAAACTATGCATCACAAGATTATCACGAGACTTGCAAGCTCCAAGCAGGCATGCCTTACAAATCTCACATCAAGGTCACAGGTGCACAAATACAATTCGTTAAAAAGTGTCTTCCATAGTGTTCAACAAATCATTCATATTATACTCTTTGTTCTAAACCCTGGTTAATACAAAAACTTTCTTAGTTAACTTTAGGTTCAATCCAAGTTCGCTGACTCCCAATATTTTTTAACGACTGATATTATCAACTTAACATTATACTATAATCTATTAGTTTACCTAAATGACTTAATTTTTATTTATTCCATTAACCTATTACGATTCAACATAGTGGCCTGTAATTCTATAACAATTAATTCAAAACTTATTCCTTACCATGACTTATATGAGTTTCGTGATCTAGTGTTTGGACTTTAATACTATGCTATATCTCATTAAGCTAATACCTTATCATTAAATCTTATAATTATCATTGACGTATGATTTTAGAATCATAACACTATAATTCTCATTCTATTCTAATAAAACTATGACTTTAACCCAAAACTTAAATCCTTTTTCCTAGTATATTAATACATGGCTACGTGTAAAATTTCCTATTGTCATATTAGAAGCAAAAACTACAGCGTTGGGAAAGTTTCGGTATACTAATCAAAGGATCTTAAAATTGGCCTACAGGAACAGGAACTAAAGTCATAATCTGTAAAAGGGAAACTTAAAAAGCTTAAACAAAACCTAAAAGTTTTCTATGAACGCTTATTACTGTTTAAATCTTTCCGATGGAAATCATATCATTTTAAATGAATGTTTTATCTGAACAAGTCTATTCTAAAAATCAAATAGTGTCTGTCACACTCTTGGATAATGGACTGCACGGTTACTATGGAAATGGCCACGGGCTGAAGCAAGCAGTTTCGGCATGTAACGAAACTAGAAAAACGTCCTGAAGAAAAACGCCCTGCCCGGCTAAAAGGCGGGGCAATAAAACTATTATGATAATTTAGTTTCTAATCCTAATCCTAGGAGGAACTACCTTTGGGAACAAGAGCTGAAGAAAAACGCCCTGCCCGGCTAAAAGGCGGGGCAATAAAACTATTATGATAATTTAGTTTCTAATCCTAATCCTAGGAGGAACTGCCTTTGGGAACAAGAGCTGACTCACCAGCCTACCAGGAATAGAAATTAAAGAATACCTAGAAAGAAGTAAGATTTAGAAAGGACAAGGTCATTCTGCTGTATAACCTTTCATCAGGCGTATAGAGATTTTATTTATAAGTTTTACTGCCATGTATGCACGCTGGTCACCAATCACACGCCAACATTATAGGTATAACTGATATCCTATGTCAGAGGCGATCCTCCAGATGGGCCTTCACAGGCCTCAGCCATGTAGCCACAGATGTTAGCTCCCAACAATTCTTAAGAGTTTATTTATTTTTCATAATCAATGTTTTTAATTATGGTTTTGTGGGGTACAGTTAAGGGTTAGGTGTACAATTATGTTTCATTCAGGCACCCTGTTGATAAGAGGTGTTTCCCATCCCCAGACAGATATTTGCTACTGTTAATCCCATCCCCCCATTTGTTTTTGTTTTAACCCTATAGTACTTATTGTGTCTTTGCATTGGTTGACCGGGTAAGGTGTGCCCACAGTAAGCTGAGCCACAGCACAAGGCAAGGCCAGCATCTGACTTGAGACCACCATTGCCAGGCTGGAAATCCAGAGTCAGCCCGTAGTACCCCTAAATCTGCCAGGAACTGAGGCTTAGTGAGCAATGAGGGAAGCGGGTCCCAGACTCTGTTCTGGCAAATGAAATCCTTAGGCCATCCTGCTCTTAAAGACTTGGCAGTTCATGGTGGCTGCCTGCCTATTTTTAAGACAGTAGGTCTGAAGTTTCTTGAAAGGTGTGCCTGTTAGCATGTGAGCCATCTTCAAATTTGAGCTTGGTTCTAGAAGCTCTTTAGTTTGACCAGCACTTTAGAATCACAGTAAAACAAAAATGGGTCAGAAAACAAGGTGGAAAAAGAGACATCGGGATTAATTTTGGGGATATTTTTCAAGATGATAACTTGGAAAGTTAAAAACTGGTATTAGTCTTAATAACATTTACTAAGGCCAGAGTAAGCAGGCTTTGGGAAATCAGCCAGCAGGAGGTCAAGAAGAACTCTTTTCCTTCTTAACACTTTCATAATGTATTTTAGATTAAAATATGCATACAAATTATTAAACTCATTAAATAACAAAACAGGATCCCAGATCCTTCCACTCTAATACAATAATTGTTGCCTTTGAATATATTTCTTTAGGGCTTTTAAAGGTAATCTTAGTGTTCCTACAGTTGCATATCCTCCTTCTGTTACTTATTATTTTCCATTACTGCTAAATAGTCTTCTTTTTTTTTTGAGACCGTCTCACTCTGTCATCCAGGCTGGAGTGCAGTGTTGCAAACACAGCTCACTACAGACTCGTACTCCTGGGCATAAGCAAGTCTCCCATCTGGGCCTTCCCAATAGCAGGGACTATTGGTATGTGCCACCATGTCCAGCTAATTTGTTTTTATTTATTTATTTATTTATTTATTTATTTATTTTTGAGTTGGAGTCTCACTCTGTCACCCAGACTGGAGTGCAGTGGCACGCTCCCGGCCACCACAGCCTCAACCTGCTGGGCTCCAGCGATCCTTCCGCCTCAGCCTTCCAGGTAGCTGGAATTACAGGCACGTGCTACCATGCCTGGCTAATTTTTAATTTATTGTAGAGATGAGGTCTTGCCAAGTTGCCCAGGTGGGTCTCGAACCCGCGGGCTCAGGCAGTCCACTCACCTCAGCCTCCCAAAGCACTAGGATTACAGGCTGAGCCACCAAGCCCAGCTTGTCCAGTTAATTTTAAAAAAAAAAATTTTTTTTTATAGAGGAGGCTCCATTATGTTGCCCAGGCTGGTCTTGAGCTCCTGGCCTCAAGTAATCCTCCCACCTTGGCCTCCCAAACTGCTAGGATTACTGGCATGAGCCACCACATCCAATGTAAATAGTTTTCTGCAGTATAATTTTTCATAGCTACATTATATTTCATCATGTGCCTATCATTTACTTAGACATAGTCCTGTTTTGAACAGAATTATAAGTTCTGCTGTATATCCTATTGCCTGTAACCTTTTCCATATTTTAAATTATTTCCTTAAAATGATGTGTAGATACTGATAGTCTATACTCTTAAAATATATAATTTTTAAAAGAGTCTGACTGGGCACAGTGACTCACACCTAATTATCCCAGCACTTTGGGAGGCCAAGGTGAGAGCACTGCTTGAACCCACGGATTTGAAACCAGCCTGGCCAACTTGGTGAGACTTCATCTCTACGATAAATCAAAAAAATTAACTGGGCGTGGTGGTGCAAGCCTGTATTCCAGCTACTTGGAAGGCTGAGGCGGAAGGATCACCTGAGCCCAGCAGGTTGAGGCTGCGGTGGTCATGAGCATGGTACTGCACTCCAGCCTGGGCAACAGAGTGAGACTCTGACTCAAAAAAAAAAAAAAAAGAGTCGTGCCACTATATTCCTCCCTCTAATGTATAAAAATAAAATAAAGTGTTCATGTAAGTCTAACTCTCTCTTTCTATATATATAAACTAAAAGTATATACATACTGGGGTGCCAAAAAAAGTATACCTATTTTAAGAGATTTTATTTATGTGTTGCTTTTAGTTCGCCATAATCAGAAGTGTCTGGACACTGATGGTAATCACTTTGAGTACCTCTTGTAATTGCAGAAGTGAAACATGGCTTGAATTCATCTCTTGTTATCAGTATATATTGAGTATTACAATTTTAATACAGTTTTTTCCTTTTTTTAAATGCATACACATTTTTTTGGCACCCTTTATATATATCTCTCAAGTGATCCTCCTGACTCGGCCTCCCAAAGGGCTGGGATTACAGGCATGAGCCACCATGCTTGACCCTAGCTCTATATTTTTAACACTTGAAATGTTCATTGTTAATTTCAAGAACAAAAACATTGCCTTGGAAGAAGAATGAGAAATCATCCTCCACAGCCCTGGGCAAGCTCTGTCTCTAATCCCCATCTCACTCTGTGCTTATTTTTTAGGAATTGGAATGGGGATGACTGTCCCTATTTCCTTTGCTGTGTTCCCCAGTGAAGATGGCTCCCTGCAGAAGAAACTAAAAGTCTGGTTCCGGATTCCAAACCAATTTCAAAGCAACCCACCAGTTCCCAGTGACGAAAGCGTCAAGATAGAAGAGAGGGAAAGCATCACCGTCTATTCCACGTAAGATGATGCTTCTTGGGGCGTCCGAGGGTAGCACTGGGTTCCCATGGCTGCGCCCTGTATCATCTCCATCCTGCATTTGCGCTGAATTGTTATGCTTGCTGAATTAATTTGAATAGGAGATTCTGAATCCTGACAATTCCTCATTTTAGTGTCGTCAGGCCACAGAACATGAACATTTGCATTTTCTCTGAGTAAATGTCTTGGCCAGTTAATTGCCAAATTGACGGCTTCTCCCCCTCGCTTAAGCAGGAAATGAACACCTACCCTGGCCACAGAGGGGCTGAGAGACTCAACGAATATCCAAGTCAAGCTGTGGTTTGGAGTCTAGGACACATGGCAAGTGTAAAGGCCTAGGAAATGCCTGACTTCTACCCCACACTCCCGTTGAATGCCAGAGGGCAGGGAGATTTTGCCAGCCCTGGGCTACGACCACCTTGTTGTTCCTGGTCTGTGGCCCTTTGAGCAGAGCACACCCATCCTATTGTCACTCTGTTCCTGTTTCCAAGACCTCTTTGGGGTCATGTTCCTTGACTGTAGAGAACAACAGGTGTAAATGGTTGCATGTTTTTACCCTTTGGGCTCTGACCTCCCCTCAGAAATCAAGTATCTTCTAGATAATCGATGACTCCCCATTTGTTAAAATCCTACGATGTGACATGGCAGGCACCAGGGAAGACTGGGATCTTCTCCAGAAGTAACCAAGGTGATGGTTTGGTTCTGCTCAGGGACAGCTTCATGAAAAGTAAATATACACATAATCTAGCACTGGACGAAGTTACAGTCCCCTCGCAGGGACCTCCAAACATCTGGCTGCGTTGATCCCACTCTGTACCTGGGTGGGACAGCATTCCCTGGGGTTGTGTGAATGTGCGGAGAAAGTCAGCATGGCTGCCAAGGGTGGTCCTATGCTAGGTGACTGCAGAGCCCCCCAGAGGACAGTGTGGGTTATGCAGCAGGGAGCTGGCTCAGAGCCTCAGCTCAGGTGCGTATAGGCAGTTATTCAGACTTCCCAGCTTTGCAGACTCCCATTAAATGTCTTTTACTAGGGTGGAGATTCAAGGCACCCAGGGCACAAAATTTAAGGAAGCACTCACACTTGCAGTCGTCCAAGTGCAGGATGGACACTGGCAGTGAGTGCCTCCTTAAATCTTTTTTTTTTTTTTTTGAGTTGCAGTCTTACTCTGTTGCCCAGACTGGAGTGCAGTGGCCGCTTCCAGCCACCGCAGCCTCGACTCTGACGATCCTTCCACCTCAGCCTTCCAAGTAGCTGGAACTACAGGCGCACGCTACTATGCCTGGCTAATTTTTGATTTATTGTAGAGATGCGGTCTTCTCAAGTTGCCCAGGCGGGTCTCGAACCCCTGGGCTCAGGCAGTTCACTCACCTCAGCCTCCCAAAGGCGCGGGATTACAGGCTGAGCCACCGAGCCCGGCGCCTCCTTAAATCTTGCCCCCTTGGTGTCTCCTTCTCACCCTAGTGCCTGCTCAGTCTTGTCCATTCTCCTCCCTATGCTTGGGAAGAAATCTGGTAAAATATAATGAACAGGTATTTGCAGTTTGAATTTCAGCTCTGTTACTTAGCAGGATGATGTTTGGAAAGTTACCAGCCTCTTTAAGACTTAGCTTCAGGCCAGACACAGTGACTCAAGCCCACAATCCCACCACTTTGGGAGGCTGAGGCGAGAGGGTTGCATGAGTACAGGGATCCGAGACCAGCCTGGGTAACTTGGCGAGACCTCATCTCTACAATAAATCAAAGAATTAGCTGGGCATGGTGGCGTGTGCCTGTAGTTCCAGCTACTTGGAAGGCTGAAGCAGATTCCCTGAGCCCAGCAGGTCGAGGCTACAGTGGCCATGAGTGGGCCACTGCACTCCAGCCTGGACGACAGAGTGAGACTCCAACTCAAACGAAAAAAAAGAACTTAGCTTCAGTTGGTGCAGTGGTTCATACCCGTAGTCCCAGCATCTTGGGAGGCTGAAGCAGGAGAATCGCTTGGGCCAGGAATTTGAGACCTGACTGAGCAACGTAACAAGACTTTGACTCTACAAAGAAAAATTTTTAATTAGCTGGGCATGGTGGCATGTGCCTGTAGTCCCAGCTACTCAGGAGGTTCAGGTGGGAAGATCACTTGAGTGCAGGAGGTCAAGGCTGCTGTGAGCTGTGATCATACCACTGGGCAACAGAGCAAGACCCTATCTCGAAAAAAAAAAAAAAAAAGACTGACTTCCTCCATCTGTTAAGTGCTAATAAGAAACCTCACGTGTGTGTGTGTGTGTGTGTGTGTGTGTGTGCGCGCGTGCGCGCACATGTGTACAATGTAAGCTCATAGGATTAAAAAATATCTTTCAGTGGCTCCCACCTGTAATCCTAGCAAGCCAGAAGGATTTGCTTGAGCCCAGGAGTTCAAGACCAGCCTAGGCAACATAGTGAGACTTCATCTCTACAAAAAAAAAAAAAAAAAAAAATTAGCCAGGTGTGGTGACACATGCCTATAGTCTCACCTACTCTGGAGGCTGAGACAGAAGGATTGCTTGAGCTCAGGAGGTTGAGGCTGAGGTGAGCTATGTCACTGTACTCCAACCTGGGTGACAAAGTGAGATCCCAACTCAAAAAAGAAGAAGGAGAAGGAGAAAGATAATATCTTTTAGTATTTACTAAGACATTATTTGTAAGTTACTTAATGTTTATGACCCGTAGCGGTTTTCAGCAATTATTCGTCCTCTTTTTTCCTTCTTAAATAAGGAATAAGATTGACATGATTGAATCAGTTTAGGCAAGACTTCAAGCAGATGATCTAGTTTCTAATCATTTGTTTTCACCAGACCCAGGGTAATGAGTTGGTACAATTTTTTTCTTTTGTCTGTAACATTTTAGTATGAATATGTTCAAGCTTATAGAAGGGTAGAGAGAATGAGGTAATGAAACCATCTGTAGCCATTCCCTACCCACAGTGATGATCAGCTCCAGGCCGGTTCTGTGTCATGTTGTACCCTCACAGCTTCCACCCAGCTCTACCCTGGATTATTTTTAGGAAGATTTCAGATATTGTATTATTTCATTCAGAAGGATTTCAGTATGCCTGCTGAGGATTTTTTAAAAATTGAATCACAATACCTTATTTATCCTAATTTTTTTTTTGAGAGTGAGAAAACAGGATTTATTGAGAGGACAGAGAAACTCCCACAGAGGGAGGGGATCCGAAGGGGTTGCCCCATTCTAAAATTTTAACAGAAAATGTTATAGTACTCCATTAATGTTATACTAATATTAAAAATCCAGCATTCTGGTTAGCTTATCATTTTTTTTTTTTTGAGTTGGAGTCTCACTCTGTCGCCCAGACTGGAGTGCAGTGGCCGCTCCCAGCCACCGCAGCCTCGACCTGCTGAGCTCCGGCGATCCTTCCGCCTCAGCCTTCCAAGTAGCTGGAACTACAGGTGCACGCTACCACGCCCGGCTAATTTTTTATTTATTGTAGAGATGAGGTCTCGCCAGGTTGGCCAGGGGGTCTCGAACCCACGGGCTCAGGCATTCCACTCACCTCAGCCTCCCAAAGTGCTGGGATTACAGGCTGAGCCACCGAGCCCGGCTAGCTTATCATTGTTTTAACAAATTACTTCACCTCTGGCCAGTGGAAGACTCTTCGAGTTGGTTTCTTAGTCCTTATGACACAACTTTAGAAGTCTTTGGTATTATAGCTCCCTTGCTTTCTGGCATGACAGGATGCTTTGAGTACATCTTAACCTTTCTTGCTGTAGAGCTGGAATTAGCCATTTCTCTAAGAGAAGCTGGTTCCTTATGGTCCTCCGGGGCTTGAGCAGTCTTCCCACCTTGGCCACCGAAAGTGAGTCACTGCACCTGGCCTGTGGCAATTTTTTAATTCTCTGAAATCTAAACAGATCAACATGCCAAATATGGTCCTATACCAGACACAGTGGCTCATGCTGTAATCGCAGCAATTTGGGAAACCAAGGTGGGAGGGTTACTTGAGTCCTATAGTTGAGACCAGCCTGGGCAACATGGCAAGACTATGTCTCTACAAAAAAATTAGCCAGGTGTGGTGGCACACATCTGTAGTCCCAGCCACACTGGAGGCTGAGGCAGAAGGATTGCCTGAGCCCAGCAGGTCAAGGCTATGGTGAGCCATGATCATGCCACTGCACTCCAGTCTGGGTGACAGAGGAAAACTTTGACTAAAAAAGAAAAGGTATATACCCTGGGTCTGTGGAAGTTTTTTGTTTTGTTTTGTTTTGTTTTGGTTTTTTGGTCAGAGTCTCACTCTGTTGCCCAGGCTGGAGTGCAGTGGCACACTCATGGCCACTGAAGCCTCAATCTGCTGGGCTCAGGTGATCCTCCTGTCTCAGCCTTCCAAGAAACTGGAACAGCAGGTATGCCACCACACCAGCTAATTTTTTGATTTATTGTAGAGACGAGGTCTCACCAAATTGCCCAGGCTGGTTTCTTTTTTTTTTTTTGAGTTGGATTCTCACTCTGTCACCCAGACTGGAGTGCAGTGGCTGCTCCCAGCCACCGCAGCCTCGACCTGCTGGGCTCCGGCAATCCTTCCGCTTCAGCCTTTCAAGTAGCTGGAACTACAGGTGCACACTACCATGCCCGGCTAATTTTTTATTTATTGTAGAGATGAGGTGTCGCCAAGTTGCCCAGGCGGGTCTCGAACCCGCAGGTTCGCTCAATCTACTCACTTCAGCCTCCCAAAGGGCAGGATTACAGGCTGAACCACCGAGCCCGGACCAGGCTGGTTTCAAACCCCTGAACTCAGGCAATCCTCTTGCCTCTGCCTCCCAATGTCCTGGGGTTACAGGCATAAGCCACCGTGCCTGGCTGGAATTTTTTTTTTTAACTTAACATGTAGTTATAACTTAGTATCTGATCATTCCTCAACCAGCCACTTGGTGTCACTGCATGGTCAGATGAACATTTAAAAGTACCCTAGAGTAATTTGTGTCATTACCGATCTTGTTAAAAGTGGCATTAATGAGATGGTAGAAGACAAATGCACTACTTCGAATGCAAAAGTACTCTTTCAAATAATGCAGTGAGTGCATTAGATGGCAAAATTAGTTATAACATGGAAGCTTTGCATCCTTAATTCAGCCTTCCGTTTTTATGACTTTGTGAAGGGATGTCTACAAAGGGATAACACATATTCACGGTATTAATTCTCTTTAGATGAAGAGAATGCTGTGAAAAAAATAACCCTACCAAAATAGTTTTAGCATTCACAAGAGGCAATAGAATTATCCTCACACTTGGACCAGTGGCAACATTCTAGATCATGGTCCTCCCTTGATGTCCTTTAAAGGCCACTTAGGTTAGAGCACAGCCCCCTCAGCTCAATAGAGACTGACAGCAGAAGTGTGGTGGTTTTAGTGAAACAGTCACAGTTTTAATGAAATGTCTGGGTATAAAGAAACGCGAGAGTTCATTGTGAGGGTGACCGGTAGCTCCAATCCCAGCTTGCCACTTAACAGCTGTCAGAACTCTGGCATTTTACCAAGCCTTTCTGTGCCTCATCTTCCTCATCTGTAAGATGAAGATACAAGTTCCTAGCTTCTAGGGTCCTTGTGAGGATGAAATATGATATCTGCAAACGTCTACACAGTCCTAGACACGAGGTAGACACTGTAAATGTTAGCCTGTTCTCCTCTTGACTTCACCTTCTTCTGAGAATTAAATCGAGTTTTATTAGAATCAACAACGAAAATGTCACAATTACGGCGGGTACACTTGGGTTTGAACCTCACTCTAGTAATCATGAGTTTTATAACTCTGAGCAAGTTGTTTAATCTTCTGAACCTCTGTTTTTGCATCTCAGGACTTATAAGGCATTATTATGAAGGCCAGTGATGTTGTGCGTACCTTTTCAGCTGCAGGCACCTAGGGCTGCTGCTGGTGTTTCTCCCTCTAAATGACCAGGCCCTAATGGAGGCCGCTAGCACCTTGGGAAGTTTAGCCTAGAGAAAGAGAAGTTTGGAAGAAAGAGCCCATCTTCCAGGGGGTCCCACATTACCACTGAGGAGATCTACAGAGCAGATTGACCCATGTTGTTAGATAATTCAACCCTCACTTGTAACGCAGGGAGTTTGGGCCAAGGGTTTTCAGTCTCACTTGGCACTCACTTGTTTTGCCTCCTCACTTCCGTTGAAAGGGGCCTGGCCTGAGCATTCCACTGAAAATAGGCACCTTGTCCTTTTCTGTCCCCTTCCCCTGCTTTATTTTTCTTGACATCACTTCTCATTGCTTGCATTGCATGTCTATTCCTTTATTTATGTATTTCCCTCTCCCCTACTAGAACACAAGCTTCCAGAAGACAGAGTCTTGGGCTGAACTTTAATAAGTGCACTATCAGAAGTCCATGGATACATGAATGGAAGGTCTTGCTCTTTGCCTTTCCTGGGCTGCTGTCTCTTTACTCTCGTTGGTTCCCGTCATAGTGTGAGCTGTCGCCTGTGTGTTGGCAGCTCTCCAACCTGACCTCTGTCTGTCTCCCTTGAATGTCTTATTATCCCATCACACTCTACGTGGAGACTGAGGCTGTGTCACTTACCCATTCGTTCATTCCTTCATCCAAAAGAGAATGGATTCATTGTCTACTTGCTCTGTACTAGAAACTGTTTAGGTGCTGAAGATCTATCAGAGAACAAAGTCTCTGCCCTTCGAAGTGGGGGAAGTATTTAGTGGGAAAGACAGATAAAAAACAAATGCCACAAGACAGTTAAGGACCGTGTTGTTCCAGAGATAAAAACTGGCATCTGTGGTTTGAAATTAAAGGGAGGCATATTTCTACTCAAAAACAGAAACATCCTAGCATGAGGTGTCTGACAGTGAAATAGACATTACAAGGTAATGAAGCCCTTGCCCCTAAAGGAATGCAGGTGCCATTTGGATAGACGTGTGACAATTATGCCACATGTTGTTTGTTTTGGGGGGAAGTTTTGTTTTATTTTACAAATATTTGTTGGGTAAATCTAATATTTAAGCCCTCTTACCTCCAAAAGCCTTCCCAATGATAAGATCCTGTATCTAAGACTAATTAATCCTCATTTCATCTCCCCTCACAGCTATCATTTGTCCCACAAGTCTTTTATAAACTCGCACTAGACAGAAGCTTCAGGCTCTGTTTAAACTATATGGATGACTGGGCATAGTAGCTCATGCCTATAATCCCAGCACTTTGGGAGGCCAAGGCAGGAGGACTGCTTGAGACCAGGAGCTCAAGACCAGCTTGGGCCATACAGTGAGACCTCATCTCTATAAAACATTTAAAAATTAGCCAGACGTGGTGGCATGTGCGTGTAGTCCCAGCTACTTAGGAGGTTGAGGTGGGAGGTTCACTCAAGCCTCCCACCTCAATTCAAGAACTCAAGGCTGCAGTGAGTTATGAGACCTTGTCTTAAAAAAAATAAAAACCAGCCGGGCTTGGTGGCTCAGCCTGTAATCCCACGCCTTTGAGAGGCTGAGGTGAGTGGATTGCCTGAGCCCACGGATTCGAGACCCGCCTGGGCAGCGAGACCTCATCTCTATAATAAATCAAAAAAAATCAGCTGGGCGTGGTAGCGCATGCCTGTAATTCCGGCTACTTGGAAGGCTGAGGCGGAAGGATTGCCGGAGCCCAGCAGGTGAGACTGCGGTGGCTGGGAGCGGCCACTGCAGTCCAGTGTGGGCAACAGAGTGAGACTCCAACTCAAAAAAAACAAAAACAATAAATAAATAAATAAATAAAAACCATGTAGATGATGCCCAAGTTAACGCTGCCTTTTCTCTCAAGCACCAGCCTCCTTTTCCAACTCCCAGAAGGTATCACCACATAAACCTCTTCAAGTATCTCCCAAATCAACATTTCCAAAACTCAGATTTCCTCACAAAATTGGATTTCCTCTTGTGTTCTCTGTCTTATTCCTGGTCCTCCCCCTCCTCCTAGCCACCTGGGTCAAGTATAAGTCTGACTCCTTCACCTTCTACGTCTAATGACCGGCCCCATCCTGGCCAGCTCCTAGCTGTCCCTTGCTTTCCATCTGCATAGCCACAGGGCTTCAGCACCTCTTGCCAGAACGATAGCTGTGTGGTTCTCCCACCTCCGCCCCTTTTAAAATGTCCTTTTATAACCACCAGCACAGGACAATTGTATACCCCCGATCCCCGCTCAGAAACTAGGCTCCTGAGAGGCTGCTCAGCTCCGATTGGACCTCAGGCCTGTCCCAGGACAGTTTGGACAAAAGCCCAAGCTGGTAGTGTGAGGAGAGGGCAAGTAAACTTTGGGTCTGCAAGTGTTTGCCCAGTCAGTAAAGTCCAGTAAAGATGCCTTGTCCTGGCACTGGCTCCCCGCTGTGGTCCTCCTGACCCTGGAGCATCCCACCCACCGCTTCGACACACCTCCCACCCCTGGATACAACATCCACTCCAGACACCTCGCTCACACTCCCCTGGCTCCTATCAACCCCTCCCTGTCTCTGCTCGCCAGAAGCTCAGAACAGAATGTCATCATAGTATTCGTTGCCAGCATCAAGAAGAGGTGACCTATTTCAAAACAAGATCACACACAGAAAAGAGGCAGAGATGCCCAGTCAATACTTGTTTATACCATGCCTCTCTTATGTTCTAAGTCACAAATAATCACTCCCTGATCCCTGCCCCCACAATATTCTGTGTGTCCCTTCTACCTCCATTGCAGTGATTCCCTGCACCCAGGCTAATCTTCGTGTGTGTTTCTATCCTGACCACTCTTAGAACTCGCAAAGGTGGAAAGACATCTTTATCATCTTTACAGCACTCAAGGTGTCTGACTTGTGCTTTGTGCTCAGTGATACTCAACACAGTAAACACTGGCTCATTCTGGTTGAGTTAAACATTTTTTCTGTTGCTGAGAAACTGTCGGTTCCTAGTCTGATGCTTCTGTTGCAAGCACAGAGCTGCACACATAGCTTACAGTCCACCAGTTTGTGCTGACCTGTAGATAGTTAAAATTCTGAACAAAGTTGGATGGCCAAGCTGAGTCATCCCATTTCTCTTTCTTCCTCACAGTACGCCTGCACCAAACACTCCATGAAAGGTAACACGGTATGGTGTCTTGTTTTGTTTTGTTTTACCTCCTTGGACCAAAAGGTTCCCTCTGTTATTCTTCCTCATGAATGCCAGTGTCATCTTGCCCCTTTCTAACTCTTCCAGCCCTTTTTAAACAGCTCCTTTTGTGTTTCTGGAATCTAGGGCGTGTGTGTGTGTGTGTGTGTGTGTGTGTGTTCGCTCAGTTCCCATGGCAACCAAATTCTTGGTTCCAAACACCAAGCTTTGATGTTGGGCAAAATAAAATACAGTACCCTGGGGGCCGGGCACAAAGGCTCACGTCTGTAATCCCAGCACTTAGGAGGCTGAGGCGGGAAGATCACCTGAGCCCAGGAGTTCAAGAGCAGCCTGGGCAGCATAGCAGGACCTTGTCTCTACAAAAAAATAAAAAATTTAGCGAGGCACGGTGGTGCATGCCTATAGTCCCAGCTACCTGAGAGGCTGAGATGGAAGGATTGCCAGATCCCAGATGGTTGAGGCTGCAGTGAGCTGTGATCATGCTACTACATTCAAATCTGGGTGACAGAGTAAGACTCTGACTCAAAAAATAAAATAAAATAAAATAAACCTAACCCAGGAGGAGAGCTTATTTGAAGATGAGGAGTTAGATAGAGATTTATTAACAGGCTTACAAAAATAACATATGCAAGGGGGACCCCAA
This sequence comes from Cephalopachus bancanus, assembly GCA_027257055.1. NCBI lineage: Eukaryota > Metazoa > Chordata > Mammalia > Primates > Tarsiidae > Cephalopachus > Cephalopachus bancanus. The sequence goes on along the minus strand of JAPVLO010000382.1, from coordinate 176,941 downwards.
AAAACCTGGAATTTATTTATAAAAAATTGTGTATTTATTCTTAACATGTTTAAACTTCAGTCACCAGTCACCTTCACAGTACTTTCTGTTTGATATAATACACCTATAAAGACACTTTTTTCACTGCTCAGTTTTTGAGTTGATCAATTTTGATGCCTTTTAGTGCTTCTGCCATTTTTTGTTTCACCTCTTTCACATCTGCAAAACATTTCCCTTTGAGGACTTTTTTCATCAGGGGAAACAAAAATTCACTCTGAGTGAGATTAGGTGAATAGGGAAGGTGGGGCACAGGAGTCATGCCGTTTTTTAGACAAAAACTGCCGAACACTTGGATTAGCAGAATGAAGGACACAGGCATCTGTTCCCAGCTTTGCTGATTTTCCAGTAAAGTGCTGCCATGATGAAGCAATCGGGGAATTTTATCTTCATTGCAAGCATCTCAGTCCTCCTGGGAATGCACATAAAGAATTGGAGGTAGCCGGGCTCGGTGGCTCAGCCTGTAATCCCACGCCTTTGGGAGGCTGAGGTGAGTGGATTGTCTGAGCCCACGGGTTCGAGACCCGCCTGGGCAGGTGAGACCTCATCTCTACCATAAATCAAAAAATTAGCCAGGCATGGTAGCGCACGCCTAGAGTTCCAGCTACATGGAAGGCTGAGGCGGAAGGATTGCCGGAGCCCAGCAGGTCGAGGCTGCGGTGGCCGGGAGGGGCCACTGCACTCCAGTCTGGGCGACAGAGTGAGACTCCAACTCAAAAAAAAAAAAAGAATTGGAGGTTTTCCAGGAGTGAATCTTAGGAACCCCTGAATGATGACTGTCTCCATCTTGCCCTCTGCTGGGTCTCCCTCTGCTTCTGAGAAAACCCCTTCTCGGTGTCCCTTCCTGAGTCCTCTTTCTCCACCCACCATGTGGGTATTAGATTCCCAGGAGCAACCTTCTGCCCTCTGTCTGCATGCCTGTACCCCATGTTATTCCTTACCATCACTGTAGCTGGAACTTCAGATTTCTGCCCCTACGCCCCCTTTCCCTAATCCATACCTCTGACTCCAGTTCTGTCCTGTCTAGGGAGATGTTCACAGTGTCAGACATGCATTTAGATGCTCAGTAACTGTTGCATGAATGTATTTCACAGAGGCATCTTGATATCAACATGCCCCCCCAAACAGATATTAACACCCCACCCTGCCCTCTCTCCTGTTCAGCCTTTAATTTCTATTCTAGCTAGTGGTGCCTGCTTCCACTCAGAGGCTTAATCGGAAGCCCTGGAGAATCCTCCACTCCTTTTTGTTACTTCCCCTCCACAGCCAATAACCTCGCAAATTTGCTTTATCCAGCTTTCATCATCTCATACTCATATGTTCCTGGGCTCCAGGCACCCCGCATCTCTTAGCCTCCTGCCATCTCCCCACCCCCACCCCAAGAGGGATCTTTCTAAAACAGTCTGATCATGTCGGTCTCCTACTTTAAAATTCTTTCATAGGTCCAACTGTGAAAGGATTCACAGGTTCAAACCCTTTTTAGCATGGCATTCAAGACCCTTCTCCATCTGCCTCCAGTCAACCCACTTTTCCTGTTTGAGTTCCCACCACTGTTCCCTGAGTGTGTGCCCAGATGTTTATTATGTAAATGAGTGGGTGAAAATGGGACAGTCTTACTTGACCACTTAACTCACTAATGGGTCTTAGGTGCTATCGTATTTAGTTCTGTTCATTTGAAGACAATTACTTTTATTGTTTATTGCAGAATTGTTCATTTAACCGGGGGTCCAATATGTGTCAGGCATGGTGTTAGGTGCTTGGAATACACTGGTAAACAAAAAGTGACAAAGATCCCTATGATCATGGAACCCATATACTGCCAGGGGGACACACACCATAAACAACAAATGTAATATGTAAATGGAGTAGGAAGTGGCCTTATAAGGTAAAATAGGGTTTTAAGAGTAGGCCTAATTGAATTTGTCTTTTTTTTTTTTTTTTGAGTTGGAGTTTCACTCTTTCACCCAGATTGGAGTGCTGTGGCCGCTCCCGGCCACCGCAGCCTCGACCTGCTGGATTCCAGCGATCCTTCCACTTCAGCCTTCCAAGTAGCTGGAACCACAGGCGCGCGCTACCACGCCCGGCTAATTTTTTGATTTATTGTAGAGATGAGGTCTCACCAAGTTGCCCAGGCAGGTCTCGAACCCGTGGGCTCAGGCAATCCTCTCACCTCAGCCTCCCAAAGTGCTGGAATTACAGGCTGAGCCACCGAGCCCGGCTTTTTTGTTGTTTTTTGTTTGTTTTTTGGAGATAGGATCTTGCTATGTTGCCCAGGCTGGAATGCAGTGGCAATTCACAGGCGCAATCATAGCTCACTGCAGCCTCAACTCCTGGCCTTAATCTATTGTCCTGCCTCAGCCTCCCAAGTAACTGGGACTACAGGCACATACCACCATGCCCAACTACATATTACTTTAGATTACCATCATGTCCCTCACCTTAGAGTCAGGGAGTTAAAAAGCTGTTCTGAGAAAGTTGAAAGTAACAATAAGCCGGGCTCGGTGGCTCAGCCTGTAATCCCGCGCCTTTGGGAGGCTGAGGTGAGTGGATTTCCTGAGCCCGCGGGTTTGAGACCCACCTGGGCAACTTGGCGAGACCTCATCTCTACAATAAATCAAAAAATCAGCCGGGCATGGTAGCGCATGCCTGTAATTCCGGCTACTTGGAAGGCTGAAGCGGAAGGATCACCGGAGCCCAGCAGGTCGAGTCTGCGGTGGCCGGGAGCGGCCGCTGCACTCCAGTCTGGGCGACAGAGTGAGACTCCAACTCAAAAAAAAAAAAAAAAAAAGAAAGTAACAATAATAGCTGCTGTTTGTTGTGAGCTTGCCATGTGAAAGACCCAGTCTTTTCTCTGTTAACCTGTACAGTAGCCTTTGAAGATTGATGCTGTCACCATCCTTGTGTAACAGATGAAGGACGTGGTGATTCAAAAAATTAAAGAATTTATTCAAGATCATGAGCTAGAAAGGTCAGTGCTAGCTAGTTTTTCAACACCCACTAGCTATTTTGCCTCCAACTGATGAATGAAGACATCCGAGGACTGCTCCTTGAGATCTTTCCGAAATCAGTACTTAACAAGCCAACACTGTCCCTTCTCACAGAGAACACTTCAGTATCACCACTTAAGTAGGACAGCAGGGAGCACTCAGCACCTGCTCTCACATCCAGCATCTGATTCATTTCAGACAGGTGGTTCTCAATCTAAAGACATTCTTCATTTAAACACACACACACACACACACACACACAACACACACACACACACAGCCATTTGTGATATGCTTGAGGCTCATCGTATTGTATGTAATGTGCATAAGGGAAAATCCCGGAGTCCTTGCCCAGCAACAAGTCCTGTGGCAGTGCCATCATCAGAAGTATCTGGACAGTGATGGGAACCACTTTGAGTACCTCTTGTAATTGCAGAAGTCAAACATGACTTGTGTTCATCTTTTGTTATTGGTATATACTGAGTATTATTATTTTAATACAGTTTTTTCTTTCTTTTTTTTATTTTACATTCCCACCAGAAATTTTTCCCATTCTCACCAGTACTTTCTTCCTTTCCATGATTTGTTTTTGATAACAGCCAACCTGTTGGGTATGAAGAGGAATCTTACTGTGGGTCTGTATTATTTATTTTGGGGGGGTTGGAGTCTCTCTGTCGCCCAGGCTGGAGTGCAGTGGCACGCTCATGGCCACTGCAACCTCGACCTGCTGGGCTCAGGCGATCCTTCCACCTCAGCCTTCCAAGTAGCTGGAACTATAGGCACATGCCACCACACTCAGTTCATTTTTTTATTTATTGTAGCTCACTGCAGCCTTGAACTTTTGGGCTCCAGTGATCCTCTTGCCTTGGCCTCCAAAAGGGCTAGGATTACAGGTGTGAATCACTGCACCCAGTCTGATTCTCCATCTTTTTTTTTTTTTTTTGAGCTGGAGTCTCACTCTTGTTGCCCAGGCTGGAATGCAGTGGTACGCTCAAGGCTGCCGCAGCTTTGACCTACTAAGCTCAGGTGATCCTTCCCCCTGAGCCTTCCAAGTAGCTGGAACTACAGACACATGCCTCCATGCTCAGCTAGTTTTTGTGATTTATTGTAGAGACAAGGTCTCATCAAGTTGCCCAGGCTGGTCTCGAACCCTTGGGCTCAGGCAATCCTCTTGCCTCAGCCTCCCAGAATGCTGGGATTACAGACTGAGCCACCACACCTGACCGAGTTTTTCCTTTCTTAAAATAAAAAAATTAAACACACAAAAACTTTCGTGTTTTACAGGCTTTTATTGCCAGAAAAGGCCTTCCTGAATGTTCAGCCTCTGTTAATCCAGTTTCCTCTCATTTGAGCCGCAGTGAAGAACTCAACTATCTTCATCTGCCTTATAATCTTTCTTCCCTATATTTGAAGAGCCAAGCCTCCTCCATTTGGGACTAGTCTCTGCTCCACCTCTGTTCTGTAACTGTTGTCTGGACATTGGAATAACCAGTCACTTACAGCTGTAGTCCTACGTGTTTTCACATCCGAGATCCTGTAATCAGCGTGCTGAATGCTTGCCGAGTGTGACTAACCACTTATGAAAGAGCAAAGCGTGATTCAGAGGACTCCACCAAAAAGAATGCCTTATGTGACCTCACCTCAGCCTGGTGCACATTCAGACTTTTGAGTCACAAAGCTCGTTAGAAATGGGGACGTATTTGACTCTAATAAAGATTTTAGTGCAACCCAGATTTAGAGTGGTATATTTTAGGGTAGGCTCAGGGTGAATTTTGGAATGGAGGCAGATGACGTAAGAGAGAAAATAATAATCTTGACAAGAAAGGCTTTATTGCTCTTCTCTCCCCAACTTCTGCATCAAGAGAAATACCAGATTTAGGAAACGTCTTTTTACTTACTAGAAAAAGAAGGCTTTCATGACTCGAGCAGAAGAAGGGATCTATTTGGAGTGTCTTCTTTATTTGGAGCATGTTGAAAGCTTGCCCAGCCCTCCTGAGACTTCCTCGGGTCCTTGCCTTTGTTAGCTCTGTTTTAGTGTTTGGGTTTTTTTGAGGTAGGGTCTTGCTATGTTGCTCAGGCCAGTCTAGCTCTGTTTTTAAAAATGAAACTGCTGCATGTCACTGCTGTGATGTTCTCAGTCTTTAGAGCTACTCTGCTGTGGAAGGAACATTGGCTACCACACAGTGTTATCTCCCCCTAACTCTCCTGTATTCTTCCTCCTTCCCAAACTGGTGACAGGCAGAAAAGAGGTGCAAGTGGGGGCAGTAGAGGGCGTTAGAGAAAAGGGTGAAGGCTTGGCCTTGGAGAAAGCTAGCCTACCACTCCCTGGGGAGATTTCGGGAAAGAAAAGGAAGTTCACACTTAGTATATGACCACGAAGTTTCAGGCCCTGCATTAGAGCATTTAACATCCATTATTGCATTTAATAGTCCTAACAACTTTAAAGGAGTATATATATTTTAACAGACAAGGAAACAGGCTCAGAGAGGTCAACTCAACCCATCTAGGAAGTGGTGACTCAATCCCCACTCTTACCAATCTACCATGTTTGTCTTAATAAGCGTGGTGAGTGACTTCTTTTTTCTAAAGATGCTCCCTCTCCCAGAGGTCATGTCCTTCCTTAACCAGCCCCTTGCTCTTGTATCCTCAGGCAGTTTGGTGGTTATGCCAAGGAAGCAGACTACGTAGCTCATGCCACTCAGCTGCGTGCTGCCCTGGAGGACACAGCCACCTACCAGAGGGATGTCTACTTCTGCACCGGATATGACCCTCCCATGAAGCCCTACGGACGGCGCAATGAGGTCTGGCTGTTGAAGATATGAGTGACTCACTGAGCCCGGAACTTCCTGGAAGTGTGCCTCTGTGTCTCCTTACTCAGGGGCAAGAGGGGACAATGCTTCCCAAGTTCCAACTGCAATTCTAGTTAACTAACTTTCCCTCAAAGCCAGTTACTGCCAATTTTCTGAAATAAGTATGTTCCATATACTGAGATTCTTTTCTCATGGTGGGAAATAATACAGCCAAAATAGGCAAGATCCTTCTTATTGATTTAGAAAATTCTGTGGTAGACCAGAAAAACCCTGGCAGCATTTTTCCAGCCATCTGGGTCACTAAAAACTGATTTTCTAAAATTATTGAATTTGTATTTTTGCTATTAAGGGGAAAATATGATTTTTGCATGAGCTTTCTTCTGTGATTCTTATAAGAGCTTTGTCTATAGAAAAAACAAATTAAAAATCTTTTGTGACAAACCCAAAATATAAGTATTTCCAAGTTTCTACATACAGTCTTTTAGGTAATATAGATGTGAGTACTATTGATGGTGTTTACTATACAGGAATCCTATATTTAGAGTTCCCAAGTCCTTCAGAATATAAATCCAAAGATCCTGGGAAGGTCGACTTATACCACAGGCACGATCTTCACATTCCTGAACTAGACATTTACCCTGACTTTTATGTAGCACTTCCATGATCACAAGCTCTGAGGTTCATGTCTGCAGCTGTGGTCTGCAAAGGATTCCAGTTGTCAAGAGCAAACAGAGGAGAAAAACATCATGGTCCAATGCGTAGAAAACTCTGGAGACAGGAAATTTGCCAGGAGGATTGATTCAGAGTGATGAGGTTAGAAGCAGCTGGGATCCAGTTTCATTAACTGAAGAGGCTGGCAATGAAAGAAACAATGTGCACTTTGACCTGAAGAGAAGGGAAGGGCACACAGAGGTGTGACCAGGAATAGAGGACAGTAGCTGAGCTGGAATGGAGTTTGTGAGTGAGTAGGGGAGGATAGAAGAGCTCAGTGGGCCTCAGGCCATGGGGAGGGTGCTCTGATTCTCACAAGGTATACCAGCACCCAACTGTGTCAACAGCCCTCCCTAGGATAGCTGGACAGGTTTTCCAGGAGACACCTGCCTCAACACCCACCCGTACCTCATTTGCCAGTACTACAAGAAGCAGTAAAATAAGCTTTGATTCTCACCACAAAGAGTTCTTACTGGACATAAAGGGGAATTCCTAAGGAGAAAAACAAGAGCCGTGTCATCATCTAGCCTGGGTCCTTTCAGTCGTCTCTTTTGAGGGATGGGTTATGACCATTTCTGAAGTTCAGGGGTGAAGATCACCAGCCACCAAGTCAGACTCCATGCTGGGTACCCTGTGTGCATCATCTCACTTACTCTAGGACTGTTATTATCCCCATACATAGATGAGGATGCTGAGAGTCCCACACCTCTCACACTGAACTCAGGGACAGGACAAAAATGCAGCCACAGGGGCCTTATGACATGTCAAGGAATTTGAATTTTGTCCTAAGAAAAATGGAAAATACATGAGCAGCTTTGAGAAGGGACATGACATTGTCATGTTTTAGAAGGAAAATTCTGTCCATATTGTGGAAATTAGATTGGAAGAGGATGTGACTGGAGGCAGAGATACCAGTCACGAGACTAAGTGAAAGGTGATGGAGGCTGAAGCTAGGACCATGGCAGGGAGGATGGAGAGAAATGGACCATTTAGAGCAGGAGATGGGATCAACGGGACTTGGTGATTGACAGGTGAAGGGAGGAGGGAGAAAGTTTGAAGGGGAACAGAGCAGTGCACCAAAGTATGCCACTTTGGCATATCGATTATTCTGAGCTGAAGACAATTGAGAAACAGGAGACACAGGAAGGCTCTCTGCCTTCCCCTTTTCTACCTAAAAGCAGTGTGTAAATTTTCTTTGAGAAAGATACTATCCTTTTACCAGTAACAGGAGAACATTCTTATCACTGGGGAAGGGGAGCCAATTAGATGCCAAGATGAGACTGTACAAGCAAACCTTACTAAAGTTACCCTTACTGTTCATTAGTTTCCCTCGTGTGTTTTCTAGTCTCTTTCTCACAATTGACCACCATGCCCAACCCAAACCCCTTTTTTCATTTTCTTACTTCTCCACAATGTATTGTTCTTTGTTAAAATGGTATTTAATTCTCAAGTCTAAATGCATCTTTGGGGCTTTTGCTTTTTTTGGAAAGTCCTCCAATGCCACATAGTAATATTAATATCAGAGAAAATCTATATGCTCTTCTTCCTGTTAATCTGCCTATGTCAGTTCAACACACAGGTCCAAGCACAGAAGTTAAAAGAGCATAGCTGGGCATGATGACGTGTGCCTGTAGTTCCAGCTACTTGGAAGCCAGAGGCAGAACCCAGCAGGTTGAGGCTGCGTGACTGTGAACTTGCCACTGCACTCCAGCCTGGGTGACAGAGTGAGACTCCAACTCAAAAAAAAAAAGTAAAGAAAACATCTTTCCTCCCCTTCAGGGTCAAGTACAGTGTCCAGGATTTTGGCTTGGGCAAGTGGGTGGAGGTGCTGCCACTCACTGAGGCAGGGAGCACAGGTGAGAAGCAGGTTGGTTTGTGAGCATCCAAATTAGGCTATCTAGTGGACATTTGAAAGTATGAGTCTGGCCGGGCTCGGTGGCTCAGCCTATAATCCCGTGCCTTTGAGAGGCTGAGGTGAGTGGATTGCCTGAACCTGTGGGCTCGAGACCCGCCTGGGCAGCGAGACCTCATCTCTACAATAAATCAAAAAATCAGCCGAGCGTGGTAGCGTGCTCCTGTAATTCCGGCTACTTGGAAGGCTGAGGCGGAAGGATCGCCGGAGCCCAGCAGGCGAGGCTGCGGTGGCCGGGAGTGGCCACTGCACTCCAGTCTGGGCGACCGAGTGAGACTCCAACTCAAAAAAAAAAAAAAAAAGAAAGTATGAGTCTGATACTAAAAACAGAAACTTCACCTGGAAAGATATGTTTTGATGTCATCAATAAATACAGAAGTGGCTGAATTATAAACTCTCCCAGGGAAATGCTGTGGAAGAGAAGAAAAGAAAACCAAGGTAAGAATATTTAGAGACAAGTAGAAGTAAAGAGCATGACAAAGAAAAAGAGAAATGGCCAGTAGTATAGGAGAGGTGTCAGAAAATAAAAAAGGAAGAGGCAGTCTGTGAGTATTTTTTTTTTTTGAGTTGGAGTCTTACTTAAACCAAGAAGATTTTCTTTTCCCATATAGCAAGAAATCCAGAGGTAGTTTCAGTGCCTCAATGCTGACATCCCTGCCCTTGTTTTGCTCTTTTCTTCAGGTCTAAGCAGGCTGATGTGGCTCCTGCCAACTCATCTATGTTCAAGGCAGGAAGTGGGGAGAGGAGGAAAGGCTCTGTCAGTTGTGTCTGTTCCATTGTGTGGGAAACAAAAGCCTTCCCAGAAGTTCTCCCATCAGAGTTCCACATACATTTCATGGGCCCAGACTGATACACTGGCCATCTGTAGCTCCAAGGAAGATGGGGGAAGTGTGTTTTTGGCTTTCCAGACTCTATAATGAGAAGCAGCAAGGGAAAGGGAGAGGGACATCCAGAATGGCTTTGGGGGTAGTGAACCAATAGCATCTCTGCAAGGGGACGATGAGAAGGTGTGTACCTGGGGCCAAGAGTTTGGGAAGGCGGGAAACAACTGGAGAGAGAGGTTGAGATTGCAGAGATTTTTTTTTTGAGTTGGAGTCTTACTCTGTCACCCAGACTGGAGTGCAGTGACTGCTCCCAGCCACCGCAGCCTCGCCTTCTGGGCTCCGGCGATCCTTCTGCCTCCGCCTTCCAAGTAGCTGGAACTACAGGCGCGCACTACCATGCCCAGCTAATTTTTGATTTATTGTAGAGATGAGGTCTCGCCAGGTTGCCCAGGTGGGTCTCGAACCCGCGGGCTCAGGCAATCCACTCACCTCAGCCTCCCAAAGTGTGGGATTACAGGCTGAGCCACCGAGCCTGGCTTGAGATTACAGAGAATTTTAAAGACTACTTTACATTCTAACTTCTGAGCCAAGGCATGAGGCTCAGGAGCACTTTGCTGCCTCCTCTCACGGTGTCTTCTGCTTTCCCCCTTTGAAAACTCAATGTGATAGAGCATGGTCAAGATGAGGACACGAGGAATGGTTTTCAGTATGAAAACAGTGAGGTCATAGGGGTGACTGGGTGATAGTAATAGAATGAATTTAGAAAAAAAAAGAGAGAGGAAGAGAGACATGGGCTAAGGAGGTGAGTTTGTTCTTGTTCCAGATTTAATAATGAAAAACGGGGCCACTGAGACCAGGATTTCTTTTTTTTTTTTTTTGAGTTGAAGTCTTGCTCTGTCACCCAGACTGGAGTGCAGTCACAGCCACCGCAGTCTCGACTTGCAGGGCTCAGGCGATCCTTCCGCCTCAGCCTTCCGAGTAGCAGGAACTACAGGTATGCGTCATCGCACCCAGTTTTGTTTTTTTTAAATGTATTGTTGAGATGAGGTCTCGCCAAGTTGCCCAGGCTGGTCTCGAACCAGTGGGCTCAGGCAATCCTCTCACCTCTGCTTGCCAGAGTGCTAGAATTATAGACGTGAGCCACCATACCCAGCCAAGACCAGGATTTCTAATTGCCAATCCTATGGACTAGTACAACAATCTCTTTTCCTGATTCCCATCCATTTCTCTTGACAGTATCTCTCTCAAAATGCAAGCTGTTGAAAAGACCCCTGGCCCTATCTCACTCCTACTCTCTCTGGGTTCTGGAGTGGAGCATATGGCCAATATTTTACATTGTTGTATAATTAAGTTGGAAAACAGGAACCAGAAGAGTGCAAACGTTAGTAAAGTCTAAACTATACTCTAGGTGCAGTGCTCAGGATCACAGCCTTGAGGCTTCCACCTCTGTGGAACTGCATGAACAAGGTCACTTAGCCTTGCTACAGAAGCCGTCTTCCTGTGGCATGAATATTCCTTGCATGTTTTGTGAGCAGCATCCAGTGAAATGTGCAATACCACCCCACACTCTCGTGTTAAGTGAGTGTTTAAGGGTCACAGGATGATTGTGTGTATATAATACAGTGGAGTACTTAGCTGAGCATAGGGAATTAGTTGGTCATCACTTGTTTAATAAAGACCTCCTTAATTTACACTTGGCTTCTCCACTCTTGAGTAATGTTACTTTGATCTTGATCACAGTAATTAAAGTTTCATAGCATGCCACACTGATGGATATATGGTTGATGGAATGCCACGAATTTTGCCTTTAAATTTATATTGCTGACTAGCTCTAGACATTTTCTTTAGAAATATTTTTGTTTCAGGCTGGGCACGGTGGTTCATGCTTGTACTCCCAGCACTTGGGAGGCCATGGTAGGAGGATCCCTTGAGGCTAGGAGTTCGAGATCAGCCTGGGCAACATAGTGAGACTCCTATCTTAAAAAAAAAAAAAAAGTAAAGTAGGGCTCGGTGGCTCAGCCTGTAATCCCAGCACTTTCGGAGGCTGAGGTGAGTGGATTGCCCGAGCCCGTGGGTTCGAGACTCGCCTGGGCAACTTGGCAAGACCTCATCTCTACAATAAATCAAAAAATTAGCTGGGCGTGGTAGTGCACGCCTGTAGTTCCAGCTACTTGGAAGGATCGCCAGAGCCCAGTAGGTCGAGGCTGCGGTGGCCAGGAGCGTGCCACTGCACTCCAGTCTGGGCAACAGAGTGAGACTCCAACTTAAAAAAAAAAAAAGTAAAAATGAATTTTTGAAGACTGAAAAGAAATGTTTTTGTTTCTATAGCAACATTATTCTACAGGAATTTAGAGACAGACCTAAACAATATCCACAAATACAAAATCAAGAATCAAGCCATGTAAAGTAGAGATGCCAGAATAGACTGAAGATGTGGCAAGAATTGGAATAGGCTATGTGGAGCCATTTCCTTTTTTTTTTTTTTTGAGTTGGAGTCTCACTCTCTCGCCCAGACTGGAGTGCAGTGGCCTCTCCCGGCCACCGCAGCCTCAACCTGCTGGGCTCCAACGATCCTTCGGCCTCAGCCTTCCAAGTAGCTGGAACTACAGGCGCGTGCTACCACGCCTGGCTAATTTTTTGATTTATTGTAGAGATGAGGTCTCACCAAGTTGCCCAGGTGGGTCTCGAACCCGTGGGCTCAGGCAATCCACTCACCTCAGCCTCCCGAGGCGCAGGATTACAGGCTGAGCCACCGAGCCCGGCTAGAGCCATTTCATTTTCAAATTTCAGGTTAAAAAAAAAAACAAAAAACGCCTAATCTCTTCTTGGCAATGAATCAATTAGACCCTCATCCAAAAGTCATTAAATAAGCCAGCTCAAACCCCAGCCTCTTCTCATATTGTGCCTCTCCCTCTCCCCTTTGTTCCTTCTCCTAGAATGAGCACTAGAATTATTCTGGTGCTCCTAGGGTCCTCCCCACCGCCCCTCCTCTATACTTCTGCTTACTTCACTCCCACACCTGGAATCCCCCCACCCCTCTCTGCCCGTCCTATACCCAGCTCTAAAGTCCAGATCAAAAGCCTTTTAATTCTTCCCTGATCCGTCCAGGAATACGCCTCTGCCTCTGAGATTTATCATCCCTACCTCATCCCCATAGCATAAAGGATATGTGCACATTGGATGTTCCGTTCTATTGATGTAAACTAGCTGAATTTTTTAAAATAAGAGCTATCCATGGCTAATATTTATTGAGTATCCATCATGTCCCATGTACTGTGTCAACGCGTCACATGGTATACGACACCATAACCCTGTGAGGTATCTGTTAGCACTGTCATCTCTACCCCATATACAGATGAGCTGCAGCAACTCGGAGAGGCTCATTAATATAACATGCTCTAGGTTATGAAGATAGTATGCAACAGAGTCAGAATCTGAGCTCGTGCCCACTCTGCAGCACAACACTGAATACTCAGGTCAACGTCTGGTTCCCCTGACTAGCAAGAAAGGTAATGAGGCAGGGTTTGAGTCTCTCGGTGAACACCCTGGGTGGGTGCTGCCTCCTCCCTGTATAATTTAGTCTGTGGCTTAACCAGAGTGGCAAGGATATAAACCCTGTGTCCCTAGGGTGTACACTGCTGCCTGGAATTGAGATGAACAAATTCTATGAGCTCAAACTCCAGAAACAGCATGGATACCCAGCAGCATTCTATTTGCCAGTCAGACTAGCAACCCTTGTTTTCGCTCATATAGTAAAATTCAGCTACAAGAAGTTCTTATGCCATCAAAACAAATGCAAGACTATTGCCCATCCTTAAGTAATGCCTATGACATGCTTCTGAACATCTAATGTATGTTTGTAACCATGTTGTCTCTAGTCACTTTTGACAGCCCTTTCTTATGGGCTACCAATTGTGGATTCACACCAGGTTGTTTGCCAGGTAAGCAGAATGTGTTTCATGAGTGAAGGTCCCTGAATTAGAGGCAGAACCCAGTGAAGCCTTGACCATTCTCAGAATCAAAAGGTTGCCAGACACAGTGGCTCACGCCTTTAATCCCAGCATTTTCGGAGGTCGAGATGAGAGGATTGCCTGGGCCCGTGGATTCAAGACCAGCCTGGGCAACTTGGCGAGACCTCATCTCTACAATAAATTAAAAAATTAGCTGAGTGTGGTGGTGCCTGCCTGTAGTTCCAGCTACTTGGAAGGCTGAGGCAGAAGGATTGCCTGAGCCCAGCAGGTTGAGACTGCGGTGACTGGTAGCATGCCACTGCACTCCAGCCTGGGTGACAGAGTGAGACTCCAACTCAAAAAATAAAAATAAAAATAAAAAATAAAAAAAATAAAAAGGAAGCTTCAGCACTTGGATGTACAAGAAGGGACCCCCAAAAAACCAGACATTTATTTATTGAAAATTGTGTATTCATTTTTACATGTTTAAACTTCAGTCACCTTCAAAGTTGCATCCATCTGATGCAACACACCTATTGAGACACTTTTTCCACTGCTCAAAACAGTTTTTGAACTTATCAACTTTGATGCCTTTTAGTGCTTCTGCAGTTTCTTTGTTTCACCTCTTCCACACCAGCAAAATGTTTCCCTTTGAGGACTTTTTCATCCAGGGAAACAAACAAAAACGCTGTTTGGGTCAAGATTGAGTGAATGGGAGGGTGGGGGCCATGCTGTTTTTTGGTCAAAACCTGCTGAACGCTCAGTGCAGTGTGGGCAGGTGTGTTGTCATGGTGGAAGAACCAGTCACCTGTTTGCCACAACTTGGTTTGTTTCTTCTGCAAATCATGATGCAACCTTCTCAAAACTTCCAGATAAAAACTCTGGTTGGCCGTTTGATCCAGACGAACAAAGTCTGAGTACACTACAAGGGACCTGCCCTCCAAAAGATAATTCTGGTTTTCTGGGGGGTCCCCCTTCATATCTGCAAAGGCTCCATGGAGGAAGTGGAATTATGGGAGTTGATTCCATTCTTAGGAAAAGAAGCTTATTGGTCATTGAAGAACATTGCCCTTGACTCCTTCCCTCTCATAGAAGATCGGGTGCCCTACTTTCCATCCATGGCTAATCCTGCCACCTGTACTGGAGGCAAGATCTCTCACTTCTCGGGAATTTCATTCTACCATCTACTCTGTCCTTGTGATTTCAGTCTCTCCTTCACCCCTGGCTCCTTTTTCTCCACTTAAATTCGCACTCACGTTTCTCCAATTAGAACAAAAACAAAAACACTTTCTCCAACCCAATATTGCTTCCAGATACACTCCAGCTCTCTCATTACCTTTGCAAAGTGCTTTACAAATGGCTTTGCACAATACAGTGTTCATATCCTTCCCTCTCATTCATTCCATTCATTGGTATTTACTTTCTCTGAAATCAATCATCCTTCACAATGTACTGTGCATGTTGGTCTTTATCAGGTTGAACAGCTAAGGAGAGGTGCTACGTCCTCTCCTTTTCCCTTGCATTCCAGTCCCTTCGGTACCTGTACCCTGCCAGTTCAGAGGATTTCCCTACTTCCTTCATAGCAGGATCTCTCCTCACCCAGCCCTTAAACGTTGAGTGTTCCCCAGGGGAATATATTCTCTCCTCTTATTGCCACATTGTATAACTCTGCATCCTCTCCCAAGATAAACCCATCCAAGACCATGAATCATACACACGTGTTCTGTGACTCTTCATGACCCATTGACTCCCAAGTATTCACTTCCAGCCCATCTCTCTTCTTGACTTAATTTTTTCCCCTCATCTCATTTCCTTTCAAAATATCACCCTCAGGCATGTGGAAGTAAGAAATGGATTCATTGCAGAGACATACATTGAATAGTTCCTCTCCTGATGATACAAGGGCATAATAAAAGTTTTGAAAGAATCACTTATAAGGGCTTAAAAGGAATTGCTAAGATCTACACTCTTTGAGGTCTCTTTGTAGTAGAAAGGAAGTGGGGTTCAGGGAAGTATTAATGTCTTCTGAAGTTGCTTTGAGGTGCAAAAATCTCAATCATTTACCAGCCCCAAGTAGACATGATTTTCTTGCGTGCTGATATGTAGTATTGTTTCTTTTTGTACTCTCGGTTCTTAGTAGAGTACAGTATATGGCAAAAACCCGGTGTATGATTGTAGAATGAACAAATAAATAAATAAATGTGTTTTCCAGTTCATAAAATCGCCAGAAAAAAGCTAAAGAAAGAAGGTGGAGGGGGGTGCCCTCCCCAACTGTTTGCCACCATCCTGGTATATAGCTAGAATAATGCCAACAGGAATTTGGCACACAAAGAAAAATACAAAAATGCAGAAATAAATCTAGACGCTCCAGATGCATGTATCCAATTGTCCGCTTGGCATATTCATATAATAATTCACAGATGTCATTTATTTATTTATTTATTTATTTATTTTTGAGTCAGGGTCTTGCTCTGTTGCCCAGGCTGGAGCACAGTGGCACAATCATGATAATCACGACTCACAGCAGCCTCAACCTCTTGGAGTCAGGTGATCCTTCCACCTCGGCATCCCGAGTAGCTGGGAACACAGGCACACAGGCACATACCACCATGCCCGGCTAGTTTCTTTGTTGTTTTTTATTTTGGTTGAGATGAGGTCTCACTATATTGGCCAGGTTGTTCTCAAACTCCCGGGCTCAAGCAATCCTCTCGTTTCAGCCTCCCAAAGTGCTGGAATTACAGTCTTGAGCTACCGTGCCCAGCTACAGATGTCTTGAACTTAGCATGTCCAAAACTGAGCTCTCAGTTTACACTCTTCCATCCCCACTCCTTTTGTGCTTCAGCCTTCCTCGTATCTCTAAAAGCACTGCCAGGCACCTATTTCTTCAAATTAAAAAACTGGAAATCAGCCGGGCTTGGTGGCTCAGCCTGTAATCCCGCGCCTTTGGGAGGCTGAGGTGAGTGGATTGCCTGAACCCGCGGGTTCGAGATCCGCCTGGGCAGCGAGACCTCATCTCTACAATAAATCAAAAACTCAGCCGGGCGTGGTAGTGCATGCCTGTAACTCCGGCTACTCGGAAGGCTGAGGTGGAAGGATCGCCGGAGCCCAGCAGGTCAGGTTGCGGTGGCTGGGAGCGGCCACTGCACTCCAGTCTGGGCAACAGAGTGAGACTCCAACTCAGAAAAAAACAACAAAAAACTGGAAATCATCCTGAGGAGAGACAGACCTTCCTGCTGGCTGGAGGACCCTGGGGCAGCATCTTTCTCCCCCGTGCAACTGTGATCTGAGATCAGAGTGTTCCTCTGGCCAAAAGGCCATCCCAGCTTGAGAACCCCACATTTTTATTTGATCGGTTGGCCACTTGTTTCCTGTCTTCCCTCATGCTTCTCTTCTGTCAAACAGAGGGATGAATGGGGAAGAGTAGAGAGCTTCTCCTGGAACACAAACCCACAGTGGCTCCACCCTGCCTGGCCAAGAGTGAGAATTTGGGAGACCTCATGCATTTTGCTGTCTCTCTGCCTATAGTTTGTCCGTTTGGTCCAGCATGGTGGCTCACACCTATAATACCAGCACTTTGGAAGGCCAAGGCAGGAGATCGCTTGAGATCAGGAGTTCAGGACCAGTCTGAGCAACATAGAGAGACCTCATCGCTACAAAAATAAAAATAAAAATAATTTAGCCAGGCATGGTGGTGCACACCTGTAGTCCTAGCTACTTGAGAGCCTGAAGCAGAAGGCTCATCTGAACCTGGGGGCTGAGGCTATGGTGAGCTGGGCTGTGGTCGTGGCACTGAGCAACAGAGTGAG
The DNA here is from genome assembly GCA_027257055.1 of Cephalopachus bancanus. Taxonomy (NCBI): domain Eukaryota; kingdom Metazoa; phylum Chordata; class Mammalia; order Primates; family Tarsiidae; genus Cephalopachus; species Cephalopachus bancanus. Next base: position 159,905 of record JAPVLO010000382.1, on the reverse strand, counting down.
ACTCTGACTCAAGAAATAAATAAATACATACATAAAATTGACCCTGTTAGCCAGGCATTAGCCTGTACCCTGTTGTGTATGGTGCCTGGCCCCACACTCTGACAACGCATTATTGATTCCTTCTTATCATTTATGAATTTCACATTTATCAAGCCAAGTGCTGTTCCAGACAATGAGATTTACAAGGGGACAAAACAAAGATTCTTGCTCTTGTCCAAATAGGAGATGTAGACAGCAAATAACGAACACACAAATGGCATGTGACATTATATCTTTGAAAGTGATGAGTGCTGTGACAGAACTCAAACATGGAACAAAGAGAATGGCAATGTTCTAGAGTATGGCGTTGAGAGGGTGGCATGCAGCGTCTACGGTGTGATCAGGGCAAGCCTCCTGGAGAACCAAGGCTTGAAGGTAACGAGCAAGTTGGTGAGATGGGAATCTGGGGAAGCACGTCCTAGGCAGCAGAACAGCCAGTGCAAGAAAGGCCCTCACACAAGGCAAGACTTGTGGGAGGAACAGTCACATGGGCTGAAACACTGAGCTAAGGGGTGTATAGGGAAGATGAGGTCAGAGAGGTGATGGCAGTGGGCAGATTATTTAAGGCCTTAAAGGCCACTTCAAAGGCTTTGGTTCTTCTTCTATATAAAATGGAGAAACCCGTTGTAAGATTTCAAGCAGAGAAGTGACATATTCAAACTCAACTGTTGAAAGAATCCCTCTGACTGCTCTCTTGATTATATACCTCCAGAGGCTCAGGGCTGGGTTTGAGGGTGATGGTAAGGGCAGAAGTAGACAACAAGCTAGAAGTTTACCTGCAGACAAGCAGACAGGAGGCGGCGGTCACTTGGACATGGATGGAGACACTGAAGTGATGAGAAGTGGCCAGGGTCTGTGATATTTTCAAGGTAGAGCCAACAGGATTTTCTGGTGGATTGTATGTGGGGTGTGAAAAAAAAAAAAGAGGAGTCAAGATGCCTCCAAGATTTTTGGTTGGAGCAACTAGAAGGATGGGTTTGCTATCAACTGAGATGTGGAAGACTGCTGGTGGAGCGGGTCTGGGGTTATTAGAAACCATTTTCCTCCATTGTCTGTCTCTCGATTACCAGCACGACAGAGATTTCACCGCCAAAGTGTCTCTTGAATCTTACTGGCTCTCTCCATCACCCAGATCCAAACCCGGGGACTAAGAGCCTCATTATGCCTCACTTGAGACAGTCTCCTGTCTCCTGCACTGGTCCTTTCTGATCTGTTTTCAAATGTCCTCATTAAACCATCTGCAGAAGATTGAGTTGTATGTCGAATGAGCTGGATCATGTCACTTTCCCACCTAATGCCTTAGAGTGGTTTCCTGCAGCATCAGACTCCACTCCCTGGGACTCGAGTCCCTGTATCATCTGATGCCCACGTCTTCCCTCTCACCCTTTCCTGCTCCCTTGCTTGCTGCAGATACAGTGGTCTTTCCATTTCTCAGACATACCATGCTCTTTGGCATCTTAGGGCTCCGGCTTGTCTTGGTCCTCCCCCTGGAACGTTCTTTCTCCCACTTTACATGGGTTTGGCTGACTCCTTCCTCTCCTTTGGGTCTTTACTTAAATGGTACCTTCTCAGGGAGGCCCTCCTAATCCATCCTAATAGAGGGAGCCCCACTCTATAATTCTCTACCACAGTATCTTACATAGCACTTTCCACAACCAGTAATGACATACGTATACATTGTGTCTGTTGTTTTGTTGGCTGCTCTCCAAGCAATCTGTAAACTCAATGAGGGCAAAAGCTGTGCCAGATTTTATCAGCCCCGGATCCACAACATTTAGCATGATGAGTAGTTACGGAGGCTTCTAAAGATATGTGGAATAAATGAATGAATGAATTTTTTTTTTTTTGAGTTGGAGTCACACTCAGTCGCCCAGACTGGAGTGCAGTGGCCGCTCCCGGCCACCGCAGCCTCGACCTGCTGGGCTCTGACGATCCTTCTGCCTCAGCCTTCCGAGTAGCCGGAATGACAGGCATGTGCTACCACGCCCGGCTAATTTTTTTGATTTATTGTAGAGATGAGGTCTCGCCAAGTTACCCAGGCGGGTCACGAACTGTTATCTCTTTTTTTTTTTTTTGAGTTGGAGTCTCACTCTGTCGCCCAGACTGGAGTGCAGTGGCCGCTCCCAGCCACCGCAGCCTCGACCTGCTGGGCTCCGGCAATCCTTCCGCCTCAGCCTTCTGAGTAGCCGGAATTACAGGCACGCACTACCACGCCCGGCTGATTTTTTGATTTATTGTAGAGATGAGATCTCGCTACCCAGGCGGGTCTCGAACCCGCGGGCTCAGGCAATCCACTCACCTCAGCCTCCCAAAGGCGCGGGATTACAGGCTGAGCCACCGAGCCCGGCAAATGAATGAATATTAAATGTATTGCAATTGTAGTCAATACGATAAACACAATTACTCAGAATGACATCCACGCTCCTTGACACAGCCAAGCTCCTCTGCGGGCCCCGTGGGCTCCTCCTCCTCCTCTCTCACCCATCCATCCTCCTAGTACACTCAACTGCTGGCCTTTTGGAGATGAGGCTGTGATCTTCCTCACCTTGTCCATCGTGCCTCCCCTTTTTAAAAAACATTTTCAGTAGCTTTAGGGGTACCAGTGGCTTTTGGTTACATGAATGAATTGTAAGGTGGCGAATAAGTCTGGGCTTTAACTGTACCCATCACCTCCACCTGTACACATTGTACCCGAGAGGAGATTTTTCATCCCTTGCCTGCTGGAGACCAGCTCCAGCCAGGTTCAGGGTACCCCAAAGGTGGAGACGGCGTCAGTGATTGGGGGGAAGAAGAGAGAAAGAAAGAGACTGGACTCCAGTCTAGTGCAGAAGCGATGTGTGTTTTATTGGGAATTACAATTACGGGTCTTTTATACATAAAGTCAGGTGCGGGAGGGGCGTCCCCCACCCACCAGAAACCTTAATCCATGAAAACTTAATGATTGCCATTAAACCCTTTTCATATGATAATCTTAAAATCCCATAACAAAGGATAACCTAATCTGTGACTGACATATTCGATAAACCTTTTTCATCCTAAACTGATTTATGCCAAGTTAAACAATTCTATAGAAGCTTAAGTATTTACTTTACAAATGAAAGTGGCCCATCCCAGAATGTTTGGAATGTGGCCCGGCCCAAAGTTCACAGTGGGCTACCTGCAAGTAACCCAGCCGCGTTCTTTCAACAAAATGGCTGTCTTCTAAAACTGTATTCTACAATTTACACCTTCAATAAATCCTAAGATCATGACCCAGAAGCCTGTGACCAATACTAAGACTCTTAGATGTGACACGAGTTTAAATTATAAGTTGTGTGAAAGCCAAAACCGCAGTTTGTGGAAGAATGGGAGCAATGAGCTTCTAAAGTTAGCTTGTGTTCGTCCCGATCTCAGGGTTTCTATGTTTTGAGCTCACAGGAGCTTAATCTGGTTAGTGCTGAGTAGAAAGGGGGAGGAAATGGGGTCAATAGCTCCCGGACGCATCCTAGTGGTCTCGGGGTCAACGGCCCTTCCTGATCCCTAACGCTCAGTGGGCCTCCGTGGCCGGCTCCCAACACTTGCCCTTTTCCCTCCTTCCCCCTTCTGAGTCTCCAATGGCCTTTATACCATTCTATCTAACTTTGGACCCATAGCTTAGTTCCACTTATAAGTGGGAACGTGTGGTATTTGGTTTTCCATCCCTGAGTTACTAGGCCAGGAGTTCAAGATCAGCCTGGGCAACAAAGCAAAAACCTCATCTCTACAAAAAAAAGAGAAAAATTAACCAAGCATGGCATGCACCTGTAGTTCCAGCTACTTAGGATAATGCCCTCCGATTCCATGCAAGTTGCTGCAGAAGACATAACTGTGTCCTTTTGTATGGCTGTGTAGTAGTCCATGATGCACATGCCCACACACATGCACGCAACTTGAATACAGGTAGTGGGCCCCTAAGTCTTGACCGCTGTGGTATCTCAAGCATAAGCACAGTACCTGGCACAGAATAAATGCTCAAAAAAGTCATTAGAAGATGAAACAAGCAGGGCTGGGTGTGGTGGCTCATGCCTGTAATCCCAGCACTTTGAGAGGCAGAAGCAGGAGGATTGCTTGAGGCCAGGAGTTCAAGACCAGCCTGGGCAACAAAGCAAAACCTCATCTCTACAAAAAAATAGAGAAATTAACCAAGCATGGCATGCACCTGTAGTCCCAGCTACTTGGGAGGCTGAGACAGGACTGCTTGAGCCCAGGAGTTTGAGGCTGTAGTGAGCTGTGATTGTGCCACTGCACTACTGCCTGGATGACAGAGTTAAACCTTGTCTTTAAAAGAAGAAAATTGAATGAACAAAGGAATTAATTAATGCCAACAATATATTTCTCAGGAGAGGGTCTAAGAATAAATGGGCTACTTTATTTGTGTGTGTGTGTGTGTGTGTGTGTATATATATATATATATACATTTAGTTTTATTGTAACAAAGCAACTTGTACACTTTTTAACTTGAAAACTGAGCATCATCTTTCCTTTCCAGCAAAACAAAAAGAAAGTTTAAAAATAAACAGGAACAAAATTACAATAGAGAATGTCAATTCCCAATAAGATCCTACAGGTTCTGCTGATTCTCCCATCGAGTGGCAGGTCTCAAGTCATCATTAGGAGAGAATTTATTTTAAAAGTGTCATCTTAAACTGCAAGGATGTCCGTTAAACATCACAATTAAACATGCCAAAGGAGAAGCCATGTTGTCAAAATGCCCACTTAACCCACCCAAACATCTCAAAACCCACCCTTTGCTGACCTTCTTTAACCTTGTTTTTTTGTTTTTTTTTTTTCATTTTTTAAACAAGAGAAAGTAGACAGATACATGTTGGTAAATGCTAACTGTCCATATTCACATAGAGACACAGTGTACTCTCTAAGCCCAATATACAGAGAAAGGAGGAAAAAAGCTAGAATTCTCTGCACTGCTACACAGGGGCCCAGCACCCTCTAGCTTCCATCAGAGTAAAGGAAGCCGGTTTTTCTTTTTCCCCACAGAGCTCGGTGGTGTTGATTCTCTGTGTTTGACTTGAACATTTCGTGAAATCCTTTCCAGATTTCCATTTGCTTTCAGTGGACTTTGAAGAAGGATCACCACTTTCATTCAGATGAAGTTCTTTGGAGAGAACTTTATTTTCAAAATAAGGATTTTCATCAAATAAAAAATCTATTCTGTAACCTGATTTGATATCTTCAAATTCTGTCACTTCAACTCTGGTCAAAGAATGCAGTGCCTCCTCGTCCTCCTCCCCAACTATTGTGGATGATTGACAAATGTTGTTACCCAGAAGTCTGGGATTTTGGCGATCAATTCTGACCTACTCTGAAAAAAATGGTTGGCGGAGTTTGTTATATTTCTGTTCTACTTTCAAAATCTCCTCACTGGCTTGTTCGTTGAGTCTGTCTATTTCGTTCCATACTTCATCAGTATGTTCAATTGCTTCTTCCTGCTCTTTTTCTCCTTTTTTTGGAAGGCCCGCAGAGGCCCAAGTCTCTGGACACGAAGAAGCAAGCACCCTTGATCTCCTCTTTGGAGGCTGGTGCGGAGACTGGCGTTTAGGGGCCGTGCTGCGAGAACCAGGACAAGGGCCTCCGTGGTCTTCTGGAATAGGCTCAGAAAACCTGGGCTACTTTAATATGTAGATTTGACACTGGAATTAACATAATAGTTTATATGCTGATGATTACAGTATAAAAGTCCTTTAAAATTGTTAGCATTCCTAGGTAGGTTAAATCCCCTTGTTTAACCTTTGATATGATTTATGCCATCCCTTTGCTTTCAAAACCCTTTAACTCAGCTCATAAATTATCATAAAAATCACTGATGGCTTTCCTTTATGTAAATACGCCACACGGAAGATGAAACCTTATGTTCAGAGAGATCAAGAGACTTGCCCAAGATCAGAAAGTTAGTTAATGGCAGACATCCATACCCAAGTCAGATTCCATGCCAGTTCTTAGTAGATGAGACTCGTGTTTTCAAACTTTTTTTATCCCAGTCCACAGTCAGAAATATATTTTTACATTTCAACTCAGTACAAGCACACACAGAGATTTCAAACAAAGGTTTTATGAAACAATATTTACCATTCCTACCAATAATGGTAAGTAAAATAAAACCAGAGCAAAGTTAATATCACATATGATTTTATTGACAAATATAGAGAGGGAGATTATATACAAATCCCAAATCAGACAAAACAGAAATTTGGAACAGCTATGCTATCTTGTTTATAAATTTATACCAGGAGAGACTAGGGGCAGTAGGTTACACCTATAACCCCAGAACTTTGGGAGGCTGAGTTGGGAGGATCCCGCAAGCCCAGGAGTTCAAGCCCAGCCTGAAAATACATAGCGAGACCTCATCTCTACAACAAATAAAAAAACTAGCCAGGCATGATGGCCCATGCCTGTAGTCCCAGATACTTGGGAAGCTAAGAAGGTAGGATCACCTGAGCCCAGGAAATCAAAGCTGTGGTGAACTGTGATTGTGACACCATACTCAAGCCTGGTGACAGAGGGAGACCCCCAGCTCAAAAAAAAAAAAAGTTGCATAAATTCATTCTAGGGGGATACCAGAGGATGAGGCAATATGTAAATCTGATAATTTTTCTACTCGTTTCTTTCCTTTTTAAACTCCAAAGTAGAAAACCTAAAAATTCACACAAGTAGGATGTTGTGATTAACAATAGTAATATGTCATTTACAATAGTAGCACCAGAAATTTTTCTTCCGTCTTAATCCATATAATATATGTAATGTCTTTTAATCATTCTTTAGTATAAAAATTAAATGCAATCACTTATTCTCTTCTTTGTTCCCCAAGTTTAATTCAATTATTGATTCAGGGATTTGAAAAGGAAGTAGATCTTTTATTCGAATATTTTTCTTTTAAACTTCAGATTTTCTTCTGAAAAGTAATAATTGTGACTTGAGAGGAAAGTAAAATGTAACAATATCTCTAATTTTATTTTATTCAAACTGATTTTATAATGTTCTCTTCTGTGTGCAGCAACAATGTTGGGAACACACAGAAGCTGTAGTTATTACACTTATAAGGAAAACTTAAGACTTTGGAATAAACATCCTTTCAGTGGACAGCTGGTGCCTCTGGGATTATCTGATCCTATAGGGATAGGCACCTTTGGTTTTGGCTAGGCTATTTTAGAACTCTGTAAAATAAAAGTTAACGTGTAAAAAAAACGGATGGCAATGCAAATAATTCTTGCATAGACATAAACATAAATTCTATTCAGCGGAGTTTCCATTGAACAAGTGGAACAAGAACATCCATTCCCAGATAACTTATTCATTTACATGCCTGGTGCTTTGTCAAGGACAGCTAGAAAGCTGGATCCCTTGGTCCTGTTGACCAGAGAATCTCCATGTGGTCTCTTGTGTGTCTTGGATTTTCAGAGCACGGCAGCCTTGCCCCAGAAGAGATCATTTGGAGATTAGGTATTCCAAGAAAGCAAAGCAGAAGCTGCAAGGCTCATTTTGACCTAGTCTCAGAATTCATGCATCCTCACTTCCACTACATGTTATGGGTTACAAGAGAGTCACTAAAGTCAGCCTACATTCAAGTGGAGGGATCCTCCCACTTCAGCCTTCTGAATAGCTGGAACTACAGGTGTACTCCACCACACATGGTTTCTTATTTTTATTTTTTTATGTTTTCTCCCATAATTTAAATTTTAGTTAAGAATGCCCCCAAAACAGCTACACACTTTTACTATCCAAATACCGTGTCCAAAAATATTTGCTAAATGAGATAGGTTTTCAATTTTAAAAAACCTGAGCCAGGCTCGGTGGCTCAGCCTGTAATCCCATGCCTTGGGAGGCTGAGGTGAGTGGATTGTCTGAGCCCATGGGTTCGAGACCCGCCTGGGAAACTTGGTGGAAACCTCATCTCTACAATAAATAAAAAAATTAGCCAGGTGTGGTAGCGTGCGCCTGTAATTCCAGCTACTTGGAAGGCTGAGGGGGAGGGATCACCGGAGCCCCAGCAGGTCGAGGCTGCAGTGGCCGGGAGCGGCCACTGCACTCCAGTCTGGGTGACAGAGTGAGACTCCAACTCAAAAAATATAAATAAATTAAAAAAACCTGAACCTAGCCGGGCTCGGTGGCTCAGCCTGTAATCCCAGCGCTTTGGGAGGCTGAGGTGAGTGGATTGCCTGAGTCTGCGGGGTTCAAGACCTGCCCGGGCAACTTGGCGAGACCTCATCTCTACAATAAGTCAGAAATCAGCCCGGCGTGGTAGCACGCACCTGTAGTTCCAGCTACTTGGAAGGCTGAGGCGGAAGGATCGCCGGAGCCCAGCAGGTCGAGGCTGCGGTGGCCGGGAGCGGCCGCTGCACTCCAGTCTGGGTGACACAGTGAGACTCCAACTCAAAAAAAAAAAAAAAAAAACCTGAACCTTACTTCTGAATTTATGTACCGCCGGGCTTGGTGGCTCAGCCTGTAATCCCGTGCCTTTGGGAGGCTGAGATGAGTGGATTGCCTGAGCCCGCGGGTTCGAGACCCACCTGGGCAACTTGGCGAGACCGCACCTCCTCAATAAAATCAAAAAATTAGCCGGGTGCGGTAGCGCGCGCCTCTCATTCCAGCTACTCGGAAGGCTAAGGCGGAAGGATCGCCGGAGCCCGGCTTAGTATTTTCCTTCCTGGCAACCAAGAATTCGATATGTATAGTAAGTGGATGTGATTAGCTCCAACATCTGAACAAAATATTTTTACAAGTTTTGTTCTCTGGCAACTCATCTGATTTCAATAAATCCACGAGGTTCAGTAAAATTTATTTAGCTGTCAAAGCCTCATGAATAAACCATGGTTGTTAGCAGTTTTTTTAAAACAATTTTAATAACTCTGCCAAATTTTTGGTTATACATTTTGTCCACACTTGTAAATTCCTTTACCCTTTTTTTTTCAGTTTCAATGACACTCGGTTAACAATAGACTTTGCCGGTGTTGGCAGCCACCGCCAGCGCCGCCTCTCGCTCGCCCAGCTCCAGCCGAAGGAGAAGGGGGTAAGTACGGAGGTCTCTAGACCGTGGCTCCTGCAGAGCAGACTGCCCGCAAATCGACCGGGGGTAAAGCACCCGGGAAGCAACGGGCTGCAAAAGCCGCTCGCACGAGCGCGCCCTCTACTGGAGGGGCTAAGAAACCGCATCGTTACCGGCCTGGTACTGCGGCACTCCGTGGAGGTGGACGTTATGGAAAGTGCGCTGAACTCCGGATTCGCAAACTACCTTTGCAGCGTCTGGTGCGAGAAATGGCTCAGGACTTCCAAACAGAGCTGCGCTTCCAGAGCGCAGCTATTGGTGCTTTGCAGGAGGCAAGCGAGGCCTATCTGGTTGGCCTTTTTGAAGACACCAACCTGTGTGCTCCCCATGCCGAACGTGTAACAATTATGCCAAAAGACATCCAGCTAGCGCGCCGCATACGTGGAGAGCGTGCTTAAATCCACTATGATGGGAAACATTTTATTCTAAAAAAAAAAAAAATTCTCTTCTTCCTGTTATTGGTAGTTCTGAACGTTAGATTTTTTTTCCCCCATGGGGTCAAAAGGTACCTAAGTATATGATTGCGAGTGGAAAAATAGGGGACAGAAATCAGGTATTGGCAGTTTTTCCATTTTCATTTGTGTGTGAATTTTTAATATAAAAGCGGGCATGTAAAGCATTAATGCAAGTCAAAATGTTTCAGTGAACAAGTTTCAGCAGTTCAACTTTATAACAATTATAAATAAACCTGTTAAATTTTTCTGGACAATGCCAGCATTTGGATTTGTTTAAAACAAGTAAATTTCTTATTGATGGCAACTAAATGCATTTGTAGCATTTTTATCATACGGTAGATTCCATCCTTTCGCTATACTTTTCTAACTGAGTTGTCCTACATGCAAGTACATGTTCTTAATGTTGTCTGTCTTCTGTGCTGTTCCTGTAAGTTTGCTATTAAAATACATTAAACCATAAAAAAATATACTTTTCCAACTAGAAGATTATATCTAATCCAGATGTGGGTGAAATAAAATGTAAACAATGAACACATTCTCTATAAAAATTGTCTTGTCAGGCAAACCCTCCGAAGTGGGTCCCCTCCCACTGTGGGAGCTTTTCTGTCCTCTCAATAAATTCTGCTTTCTCAAAAACAAAAAATTGTCTTGTCACTTATATCAGATCTGGCTAAAATTGTTCGCAACTTGCAGCATCAATACTTTTATCAAGTTCAATCTCACAATCTATACCAGACTGTAATTGCTTTTAAAACATCACCTCTTTTTGTTCTGCAATAGCATAGATCTGATGAGATATTATGGTGTACTAAAAAGGTTTAATTGTTAATTTGTCAGCTGGTTTATCATTCCACAACCAAAAATCATATTGCCATTCCACTCATTCTCAAAGAATGCTTTTTGGCAGCTGTGTGACCCATTTTCTTTCTTCCCATCTAATATACTACTAAATACATTATTACAAGGCTCTTTCACTAATAGTAGTTGACAACTTAGAAATTATTGCTATTATTCTTTGAGTTGGAGTCTCACTATGTCACCCAGGCTGGGGTGCAGTGGCACATTCATGGCCACCCCAGCGTCGACCTGATGGGCTCCAGTGATCCTCCTGCCTCAGCCTTCCAAGTAGCTGGAACTACAGGTGCACGTTACCATGCCCAGCTAAATTCTGATTTATTGTAGAGATGAGGTCTCACCAAGTTGCCCAGGCTGATCTCTAACCCATGGACTCAGGCAATCCACTCACCTTAGCCTCCCAAAGTGCTGGGATTATAGGCTAAACTACCAAACCTGGCCGACAACTTAGAAATTATTAATAAATTTGTGTACTTTTTCCTTTGGAAACATTTCCTTGATTTATTGACAAGCTATTGTGATGTCTTTCCAAGTATTTTATTTTGAAAGTTCTAAGCTTTCATTTATAACAATTTTATTATAAAATGTCGGCCGGGCATAGTGTAATCCCAGCACTTTGAGAGGCCAAGGCAAGAGGATTGCATGAGCTCAGGGGTTCAAGACCAGCCTGGGCAACTTTGTGAGACCCCTGTGTCTACAATAAATAAATAAATTAGTTAACTGGGTATGGTGGTGCATGCTTGTAGTTCCAGCTACTTGGGAGGCTGAGGCAGAAGAATCACCTGAGCCCAGCAGGTCGAGGCTACAGTGGTCATGAACGTACCACTGCACTCCAACCTGGGTGAAAAGTGAGACTCCTACTCAAATAAATAAATAAATAACCGGGTTCGGTGGCTCAGCCTGTAATCCAGCACTTTGGGAGGCTGAGGAGAATGGATTACCTGAGTCCACGGGTTTGAGACCAGCCTGGGCAATTTTGAGACCTTGTCTCTACAATAAATTAAAAATTAGCCAGGCGTGGTAGTCCACACCTATAGTTCCAGCTACTTGGAAGGATCAGGTGGAAGAATCACAGGAGCCCAGCAAGTCGACACTGGGGTGGCCTGAGCATGCCACTGCACTCCAGCCTGCACGATGGAGTGAGACTCCAACTCGAAAATAAATAAACAAATGATATGTTGAGTCCATCATTTTTGTTAAGCCTTGCATATTTTATAAAATCACACTTAAAAGGCCAGGCATGGTGGCTCATGCCTATAATCCCAGCACTTTGGGAGGCCAAGGTGAGAGAATTGCCTAAGTCCATGGGTTTGAGACTAGCCTGGCAACTTGGTGAAACCTCTTCTCTACAATAAATCAAAAAAATTAGCCAGGTGTGATGGCATGTGCCTGTAGTTCCAGTTACTTGGGCTACTTGGAAGGCTGAGGCAGAAGGATCACCTAAGCCCAGCAGATCGAGGCTGCGGTGGCCGTGAACACGTCACTGCGCTCCAGCCTGGACGACAGAGTGAAACTCCAACTCAAAAACAAAACAAAGCAAAAACAAAATCACACTTAAATACTCACTATAAAGGTTTGAATGTAGTCTTTCCTTTTTAGAATGCAACTCAACTCAAATAAAAAATTTTATTCGAGTCAACATTTTTCTCAATATTGCCAGATTTATACTTCTAGATACAGCAGTCAAACTTGAACATATCTCTGTATTTTTTACATGATCTGTTTTCTTTTAGTAATACTGTAGTCCAGTATAAAGAAATCTATACTAGTGCAATTAAAATGTTATCATATCACAAATTAAAAAAGAAGTAGAATAGCTTCCTTTCCAAAAAATACCCTGACATTTATAAATGATGCTCAGTTGAGCGTCTTGACAATTTGCTGATCAATTTCTAACTGCACACTTTATCACAGCTAACTCACAGCTCACAGCTGACTGCACACTTTATCAATACTCAATTAAACTGTACAATGTTTACATACTGATATAAAATTGATCAACTTATGCATCAGATACCAAAAAGTTAAATGAGATGCCCAGGGCCAGCTACATAATTTCTGGGACCAAATGCAACATGAAAATATGGGGCCCTGTCTGGAAGTGAGTAAATCAGTCCCTCCCTTCCAAGGACCCACCATCTAACCAATGGCAAACGGGTGAACTGAGAACAGCAGCAATCACAGGGCAAGGGTAGAAATGGAGAGGCTGGGCCAGGAAGGGTGGCTCATGCCTGTAATGCAAGCGCTTTAGGAGGTTAAGCCCAGGAGTTTGAGACCAGCCTGAGAAATATAGTGAGACCTTGTCTCTAAACTAAATAAATAAACAAACAAACAAATAAGTAAATAAATAAAAATGAGCCAAGCATGGTGGCCTGCATCCCAGCTACTCAGGAGGCTGAGGCGGAAGGAACCCCTGAGCCCAGGAGGTCAAGGCTGCAGTGAGCTGTGACAATGCCGCTGCACTCCAGCCTGGGCTACACAGTGAGACCCTGACTCAAAAAAAAAAAAAAAGTGAGAGGCCAGCCAGGTGACCCAGAGCACCAAGTGGTGGCATAGAGTGAGTGGCAAGAACATTTTCAGGGAGGCCATGGAAGGCAGGATAGTGTGAGTCAAGCTCCAAGCCCCATGCATGCCCCGTTGTCTCACTCTACTTCACATACTAAACACAAATTCAACGATAAAATTATTTAGAGTTTCAACATGGTGATCACAGAATATCAAATCCCAAACACAGGACCCTTCTTGGGTGAGGAGGTAGAGCCGTAAAACTGCACTGGTTGGACGTCATGAGGCCAACCCTGGAGATGCCAGTGACCAAAAACACAAATGCGTCATGCCTGGTCGAGGCATTCCTTCTCACACAGCCTGTCCTCGCATGGCAGTCATAACAACTTCAGGAGAAAGAATCACTGATGCACTCTTATAGTCTATTTCTTTTTTTTCTTTCTTTCTGGTCTTCACCCACAAATCATGTATAAAGGCTCTTGTCTCTCTAAAAACCTGTCCTTGTAAGGTGGGAAGAAAGGAAGAGGCCAGCCAGGTGAACCAGGGCACCAAGTGGTGGCATAAAGTGGGTGGCAAGAACCTGTCTCAGGGAGGCAGGGAGGAAAAGAAGACTTGTATAGCAGCAAGAATAAACCAGGAACAGGAAACCTTGGCTGTCTTATTCAACATTCCACATCTTGGACATCTCCATTCACCTCTCTGGGCTTCTGCTTCCCTGTCACTAAATTCCTTATGTTGTAATATCGGCTTCCTTATTCTTAATAAAGAGTTCGGCTAGGTGGCCTCTAACATTTCCTCCAGCTCTGCTTCTGTGAGAAGGAAACAATACAAATAGGTGCTTGGCAAAAGGCGTTTGGTCTCTTGTTTTGTCTCCGTTTTTAATGGACTCATTGTAATCGACGTATTTTGCTTCATCAAAGCCGTATCTGAGCTGTTAGTTCTGATGACAATGTTGCATAGAAGCCAAAAGAAATTAGGTGTGAGTAATTTGGACGTGTGTAGGCAAAAAGGGACCCTGTGTCCTTAAGGCCTAGCAGCAGATGGGTTAACTCTATAACGCTAGCTTTTAAAATAACAATAATTAACACCTGAGACGGGTTCTTTTATCTCAGGTGCTCAAAGGGCTTTGTGGTCATTAGCCCATTAATTCACCAGCCTCAAGCCATCAGAAGGTCAAGAGGAATCTCCTCAGAAGACAAGCAGTCCAGAAACGAAAATATCACAACCACGACCAACCAGCAGAAAGGAGGTGGGAGGTAGAGGGTCAACAAAACAGATCTCTTGGGAGAATTAAATGGAAAATTCTCCTGCTGTTCTGCTGACAGTAACAGGCTCTTTGAGTGGATTCTTATGGATGTCACATTTCATCATCTGGAAAATCCCTTTGCCCTTAATAAGAGCTTTAGCCTTTACAGTTCCAGAAACACTGCTGTTATGCCCAAAACAAGTAAAGGGGCGCACTGTGATCCCTAAAATTTTCTTCTCTCAAAGGAGAAAATGGCTTTTTAATGCTAAGGAGTCTAAAGACAGAAGGAACACCACTTAAGAATGATTTCGTCGCCGGGCTCGGAGGCTCAGCCTGTCATCCCGTGCCTTGGGAGGCCGAGGTGAGCGGATTGCCTGAGCCTGTGGGTTCGAGACCCACCTGGGCAACTTGGCGAGACCTCATCTCTACAGTAAATCAAAAAATCAGCTGGGCGTGGTAGCAGCCACTGCACTCCAGTCTGGGCAACGGAGTGAGATTCCAACTCAAAAAAAACAAACAAAAAAAAAAAGAATGATTTCGTCAAGGGTTTGTTAAAGTTCTGATTTATTTGCAGGGTTTTAAAGCACATCTGTTGAAAAAAACACACTGAGTCGGGCATGATGGTTCACACCTGTAATTCTAGCACTTTGAGAGGTCAAGGTGGGAAGATTGCTTGAGCCCAGGAGTTTGAGGCCTTGTCTCTACAAAAAACAAAAAAATAAGCCAGGCTTGGTGGTACATGCCTGTAATATAAACTATTCAGAAGGTTGAAGCAGAAGGATCGCCTGAGCCCAGGAGATCCAGGACAGGGTTAACTGTGATTGTACTACTATACTCCAGCCTGGATGACAGAGTGAGATCCCACCTCAAAAAAGAAAAGAAAAACTACACTGCTAAAGAGTACCTTCTGAAACATCTGAGATTTTATCATTAGAATCATTCAATTGGCTGGGCACGGTGGCTCAAGCCTATAATCACAGCACTGTGGGAGGCTGAGGCAAGAGGATTGCCTGAATCCAGGGGTTCAAGACCAACGCCTGTGGTTCCAGCTACATGGAAGACTGAGGCAGAAGAATCACCTGACCCCAGGGGGTCAAGGCTGCAGTGGCTGTGTGCATGCCACGCACTCCAACCTGGGAAACAGAGTGAGACTCCTACTCAAAAAAAAAAAAATCATTAAATTAAGCCAACCACCCACCACCTAAGTACTCTACATGGGCCCAGGTACTATGGGGGTATAAAATGTGGAACCTAACCCCCAGGCAGCTATAAATCTAATCAGGAGATAAGATTGCCCCAAATAAATAAACTGAGACATTTATTATTTATTATTCATTTATCTATATAAATGAATAATTATATTGCTCAATATGTTAATTAATAAATTAATTGATAAAAATGGACAGAAATAGGGTTTCTGTCATTTAGAGCAGAGTGGACCCCAAGTCATGTAGAGTTCATGGTGAAATGTGATCTGCGAGGGCTAGAATAACCAGGTCCTAAAGGAGATAAGACCAACTAGATCCTAGAGGGAGGGCAAGTATTAGGATCGAAAGCAGGACCAATGGAAATAAGCAAAAGGCAGTTTGGGGCAGGGCCAACATCTGAAAAAAGGTGAGCAGATAGGAGCTTGTCTCTTTGTAAGGCAGTGGGAAAAGCATCCTGGCTAAACCATAGGACCTGGAGACCTAGAAGAAATCTGGGTGGTTAGAGCCAGATCACAGAGCACCTTGAACCAAACCAAACAAGCACTGGCCTGGGGTCTTCAGAAGTCCACTGTCAAAATGCAAGTATTCAGGAAAATATTTGAAACAAGGAGTAAATTTGGGAGGGAAGAGCATCCGGTATAGGCTTGACCCTATGCTGTGTGCCTTACGATATGCCACTGTAGAGTAAGCAGAAAGGAATACAGCACTCCATTGTCAGCAGGTGGCCTTTATTTTATTTTATTTTATTTTTATGCTGGCAAGTATGTAGAGCAAACTGGTGACCTTTAATTGTGAGTTTTTTGGTTTGTTTGTTTGTTTTTTGAGTTGGAGTCTCACTCGGTCGCCCGGACTGGAGTGCAGTGGCCGCTCCCGGCCACCGCAGCCTCGCCTGCTGGACTCTGGCGATCCTTCCGTCTCAGCCTTCCGAGTAGCCAGAATTACAGGCGTGCGCTACCACGCCCGGCTGATTTTTTGATTTATTGTAGAGATGAGGTCTCGCTGCCCAGGTGGGTCTCAAACCCGCCAGCTCAGGCAATCCATTCACCTCAGCCTCCCAAAGGCGCGGGATTACAGGCTGAGCCACCGAGCCCCGCGTGAGTTATTTTTTCTCAGGACCTAGGAATGCCCCTACAGAATGAGACTCAGAGCAAGTAAATGTATTCTGATAAGGGTGAGGAGGGAAAAGACAGAGAGAAATAATATCCAAAGTCTTGGGCAATACCTGGAATGGCTGGTCCAGGTAGGAATCCACACACAATGGGCAGCCAGGGCCTGAGGAAGGGTTTTCCAAAGAAAGGAAAAGAGATTACTACAGTCAAGAAGACAAATTTCCCCTAATTCACTAGAAGGAAAATTTTACTTATCACTGGCCATTTTTTTTTTTGTTGTTGTTGTTGTTGTTGTTTTTAGTTGGAGTCTCACTCTGTTGCCCAGGCTGGAGCGCAGTGGCACAATCACAGCCACTGCAGCCTTGAACTGCTGGGCTCAGGTGGTCCTTCAGCCTCAGTCTTCCAAGTAGCTGGAACTACAGGAACACGCCACCATGCCTGGCTGATTTTTTGATTTATTGTAGAGATGAGGTCTCGCCAAGTTGCCCAGCGTGGTCTCGAACCTGTGGGTTCAGGCAATCCTCTCACCTCAGCCTCCCAAAGTGTTGGAATTATAGGTGTGAACCACCGTGCTTGGCCTCATCACTGGCCATTTTAATTCCAGTGGTAAGCAAAATCCCCCTTGGGATGGCCCAGTGAAACTGTCATTACATATACTTTATTGAGTGGATGTTCTTTTGAATCTTACAATTAAAATCAAGATGTGGGGAGGTCTCTGGAGACAGCTTTTTTAGGGAGTAGGTCAGAAGAAGGATGGAGTGTAGTTTTCAGAATATACTGGAATATACAGGGAAGAAGCCATCTTTCCTCCCCGAAGCCAAGGTCTCCCTGGTCAGCAGTAGAATGAAAAATAATTGCTCCCACCAAAGAAATCTCCATAGAAAAGCTGCTGTGAAACTGGAATAGGTGTGTCTTTCTGTCCTTCCGGTTCTTTTTATAGACACTGCAGTAACCTGAGTGAGGGCCTACAGTTCTTCCGCCCATTTGGGGAGAGATTAAAGAAGCTGAGGTTGTCTCCTTCTTACTCATTAGCACTTACAGCCTCACAACCACCACCTCACCATCACCAGCCTCAGCTCACCAGTCCCAGATTCCAGAGTGGACACCGAGAAGGTAAGTCAGAACCCTGAGATGTAAACCTGGGTCACTCCAGCCATCAGGTTTGGAAATAACTAAAGGGAAGTAGAGCTAGGAATATTCAATGGTAAGGTATTTTTTCCAAATGAATATGTGGGATTCTTTTTTTCTAGACCACCTCAGTCAAGACATGGACTTTGGTACTAAACTATTCAAAAAGTTAAAGAAAAAGATCATTTTATATAATTCTTTAATGAACTAAAAGTAGGTGCTTAATTATAACCCGTTGCATTGGATTGACTTGAACTGAATTGAAAGAAGAAATGGTCGTTACAGTTATTGGGAAAAATTGCTACCTATCTCCTCCAAGCGGTGAACCAATGTCTAAAATGATCCAATAGTCCATTAATGTTGGTAAACCTTGTTCTGAGCCTGATATAACTGGAATTCCATCAATCGCCTAAACACTGTCACATACACACTCCATCTTGTGAGAAAGATTTTGTATTAGTTTTCCAGAAGCCTTGGGAATTGTGATACGAAATTGGATGAATTATCTGGAACCACCAAATAAAGTTTGTTCTCTGTTCCTAACAGAAGAATGGAGCTAAGATCGTTTTGAGAGTTTTAGTTTGACTTTCTCAGTTCCTTTACTGACATCCCATATACAGCAGTTATAAATTTGGGGGTTATGTATGTGATGGTATTTCCCATCCCCTTAAACAAGTGGTCTCCAACCTCCTTGGTATCAGGGACTGGTTTCATGGAAGACAATTTTTCCAAGGACGGGGCGGTGGGGGGAGGTACAGTCAAACCTCACTGCTAATGTTAATCTGTATTTGCAGCTGCTCCCCAGCCCTGGCATCACCACCTCAGTTCCACCTCAGATCACCAGGCATTAGATTCTCATAAGGACTGTGCAACCTAGATCCCTCGCATGTGCAGTTTGCAATAGTGTTTGTGCTCCTAGGAGAATCTAATGCCACTGCCAATCTGACAGAAGGTGGAACTTAGGTGAGTGAGGGGGAGCGACTGTAAAGAAAGATGAAACTTGACTTACTCGCCCACTTCTCTCCTCCTGTTGTGCAGACCCCTGCCTTAGACCATGTTTGTATATAGCTCTGATTTTTTTCCCTAGGGAAGCTTAGCCTTTAGATAAATAACAGAAGCCAAACAAAATGTAATTTGTGCTCTCTCCAGTGTTCCAGAGACAATTTTGGTAAAACCATTTCTTTTATATGCCCAGGTGTCTTCATTAGGGAAACACCATAGTGCCCTGCATAGGACTAGGCAACAGGCATTCTTGTGATTGGATGTAAAGTCCTAAATTTGTCTCATCTTTTTTCTGCAGGGGACCAGAAGACCATTCTTGTGAAGTCCTCCTGTAAGTCACCATGTATGATGACTGCATCAAGTCTACTGGAGACTATTATCTCCTCTGTGACACCGAGGGACCATGGGGTATTGTTCTGGAGTCCCTGGCAATCCTTGGCATAGTGGTTACAATTATGCTACTCTTGGCATTTCTCTTTCTCATGCGAAAGGTCCAAGACTGCAGCCAGTGGAATGTCCTCCCCACCCAGTTTCTCTTCCTCCTCAGCGTGCTGGGGCTCTTTGGACTTGCTTTTGCCTTCATTATCCAGCTCAATCAACAAACTGCTCCCGTACGCTACTTTCTCTTTGGGGTTCTCTTTGCTCTCTGCTTCTCATGCCTCTTGGCTCATGCCTCCAACCTGGTGAAGCTGGTCCGGGGTCGAGTCTCCTTCTCATGGACGACAATTCTGTGCATTGCTATTGGTTGTAGTCTGTTGCAGATCATTATTGCCATTGAGTATGTAACTCTCATGATGACCAGGGGCATGATGTTTATGCATCTGACACCCTGTCAACTCAACATGGACTTTGTGGTACTCCTGGTCTACGTCCTCTTCCTGATGGCCCTCACGTTCTTCGTCTCCAAAGCCACCTTCTGTGGCCCATGTGAGAACTGGAAGCAGCATGGAAGACTCATCTTCGCCACTGTGTTCTTCTCCATCGTTATCTGGGTGGTGTGGATCTCTATGCTCCTGAGAGGCAACCCACAGCTCCAGAGACAGCCCCAGTGGGACGATCCAGTCATCTGCATTGCCCTGGTCACCAATGCATGGGTTTTCCTCCTGCTGTACATCATCCCTGAGCTCTGCATTCTCTACAGATCGTGCAAGCAGGATTGCCCTTTACAAGACAATGCCTGCTCGGTCCCAGTCTACCAACGCAGCTTCCGCATGGAGAACCAGGAGCTAAGAGGTACTTTTCTGGGAGATTCAGGGGCCAGGGAGGCACTTCTGTGGGGGAAAAGAGGACAGGAATAGAGCGATAGGATGAACCAAGAGGGAACAAAAAGAGAATGGTCAGGTTTTTTGTGGGTGGCTTCATGGTTTAAGCATGGAGATGGAGACTTCCAGAATTGAGATTAAATTTTTATGAAAAATTGGTACTTCCAAAACATAGAACTTTATGGAGAGAGATCAAGACAGAAATGAATCAAAGGCCCTAAATAAAGAGGGTGTGACTCTGGGTAAAGAAAGCATCCACTATAAAATGAGTTAATCAGCCCCAAATTAGGCTTGGGACACGCAACTGTATGACATCTAATGTAAGGTCCACATGTGCTGGCTGTCAAGGACAAAAGTCACTCCTGGCAGCCGTGGTTGACATTTTAAAAATTTAAGTCTCGAGCCGGACTCAGTGGCTCAGCCTGTAATCCCGCGCCTTTGGGAGGCTGAGGTGAGTGGATTGCCTGAGCCC
Source organism: Cephalopachus bancanus (assembly GCA_027257055.1). NCBI lineage: Eukaryota > Metazoa > Chordata > Mammalia > Primates > Tarsiidae > Cephalopachus > Cephalopachus bancanus. The sequence continues at coordinate 139,548 of JAPVLO010000382.1, read as the reverse complement.
GCGGGTTCGAGACCCGCCTGGGCAGCGAGACCTCATCTCTACAACAAATCAAAAAATCAGCTGGGCATGGTAGCGCATGCCTGTAATTCTGGCTACTTGGAAGGCTGAGGCGGAAGGATCGCCAGAGCCCAGCAGGTTGAGGCTGTGGTGGCCAGGAGCAGCCACTGCACTCCAGTCTGGGTGACAGAGAGAGACTCCAACTCAAAAAAAAAAAAAAAAATTTAAGTATCAAAGCTAGTCTGCCTAAACATAATCTTAAACTGATTCACAGGACTCACCACCTAATTAAAGTCACGAAGCCCAATAGTTTCTGGATTTCTACTTGTCAAACCATTCACCGTTTAAAATCCTTCAATATTTACAAAAAGTGACAGGAAGAGCCATTACATTAGAATTCTGAGTAAAGATTCAGATGTGTGATCTTTAGTAGAAATAAAGCAATTTGTTTGTGTGACATTTTCATAATTTCTGGGTCATATTTTTATACAAGCCACCTGACTATACTTTGCTAAGAATTAAAGTATATTGTCCATGATAACAAGGATGCTTGGACCCCAACAACCTGGGGCAAATAGTAGTTAATATCAGTTATCTGGAAACATGTCAAAACTCATTAATTCCATTTCTGAAACATCTGGCCTATTATTCATAACCCAATATCCTAGTTTTACATCAATTTCTATGTCTTAATAGGCATCTAATTTCTCACATTTTCTTTCTAATGTATAACGATGATATTATTTTATATGTTGTATAGCACACAAAATGTTCACCAGTCTCAAAAAAATTAATCTTAGTTTTCCTTTTAAGTACATACCACTTTTTTGAGCTGTAATCTATGGCTAATTGCACATTCAAATTAAATCCTGTTCAGATAAATACATCCATTAATTCTTTTTAGTTCAGTTGACTAAGAGCTGGAAATTGACACTATACATCCTTCCTATAAAAGTTTTTCATTGCTTGTTGATGAGGCATAATCAGAGGTTTGTGGCAGAATTGCAGAGTCAATCTCTCATGAAAATACTTCTTATCGTTCTTACCGGAAGATAAGATGGAACTTTTTTTTTTTTTTTTTTTTTTTTTGAGTTGGAGTCTCACTCTGTTGCCCAGACTGGAGTGCAGTGGCCGCTCCCGGCCACCGCAGCCTCGACCTGCTGGGCTCCGGTGATCATTCCGCCTCAGCCTTCCAAGTAGCCGGAATTACAGGCACGCGCTACCACGCCCAGCTGATTTTTTGATTTATTGTAGAGATGAGGTCTCGCTGCCCAGGCGGGTCTCGAACCCGTAGGCTCAGGCAATCCACTCACTTCAGCTTCCCAAAGGCACGGGATTACAGGCTGAGCCACCGAGCCCGGCTCAAGATGGAACTTTTTATGTTTGCTTTTGTTGTTTTATGTTTCCAAGAAACAAAAGTCAAAGAGGGAAAAAAAAATTCTTGTATAGAGTGTCATAATAATTCAAAGCACAATGGGACTTGTAATGGTCAATATGTCATACTCCAAAAATATTAGGCAAGTGTTTAAAATGTTCTAAGGAGTATCTTAGTTGAAGAGCAAGAGCTTGCAAAAGTACAATGTTTCTGATTTTGACCAAGATGATCCTATTACTCAAACAAGTTCGAAAATCCATTTCTGAGCAGGTCTACCAGTGATAGCATTGCCAATGTAGTTTGATACTTCATGGGGGAGAAAAAGTCAATCACACAAGTAAAAAAATATATAGATTGCTCTCCAAGATTGGGCAGAATAACCAGGAGCTTAAGCTCAGAGAATAGAATCAGAATTTAGGTCACCTGGGAAAAGTACAAATATCAAAATTTAAAAGAATTTCTAAAAATCAACAAAAAGTGCAGGATTCCACCCAGCTGGGAAAAACATACAAATAGATACAAAGCGGGTAAAAGCCAGACAAATAAAATAATAATGACTTGAAAAATCCTGAGTGTTATTGTAGGTCACGAGCTGACAGTGGGGAAACAGTTTACCACTGTCTTTGTTTTTGTTTGCTCAAGAAACAATCACAGTACTATACAAACAGATGTGTGGTCAGCAAGAACAACGATGCTGTTGTACTCAGCATCCGTCAGTCTCTAGCAAGAATATCCATTTCGGGTCTTAATTCACTAATGAGATGTGAGGGAGCTTGGAGAGGCTCAGCAGATAAACCACAAAGATGATTAAAGGGCTATAACATCAGACCTGTGTGCAAAGGTTAAGACAATGAGACTAAGATGGTTGTTCTTAAGTTTTCTGTGCCTTCCTCAGAGACTATCCAAGTCTTCTCTGAAAATTCTGTACCAGCTGGGGGTGTTGGTTCATGCCTATAATTCCAGCACTTTGGGAGGTCAAGGTGGGAGGATGGCTTGAGTCTTAGGAGCTCGAGACCAGCTTGGGCAACTAAAGAAAGACCTTGTCTCTGAAAATAAGTAAATTATCTTACATGGTGGTGTACTCCTGTAATCAGGAGGCTAAGGCATAAGGATTGCCTGAGCCCAGAAGGTCAAGGCTGCAGTGAGCCATGATCGAACCACTGCACTCCAGCCTGGGTGACAGAATGGGACCCTGACTCAAAAAAAAAAAAAAAAATTCTGTACTAAAACATTTTGTTCAGGTCTATGAAACATGCATTTGCCATGTGACTCTTCTGACTAATGCTGCTTGCAGCTCCGGTTTCAGTCACATAACTATTTGATTTACCAGTGGGTTACAAGGCCAGATTTATTCAGCTGAAAGAAGGGTGATTCGCTGAGGATTTCCCAAGCATGCAGACTTCTCTCCAAGAGGCTGTTGTCCTGTTGTTTTCCATCTCCAGTTAAAGACAATGAGTGGAAATGAACTCAAACAGAGAGGCATGAGAGATTTAGATTAAATGTGAAAACAAGAACTGATCACCACTGCAACAGACCAGTGAAGGGGATTAAGAACTCCATTTCCCTGGAGGTCTTTCTGAGGAAGATTAGGCTTTATCTCTCTGAAATGGCTTATGAACTTAATTCTAAAATATAAAAACATCTGGATGGAGAATGAAAATGCAACCGGGCATATTACTACAGGACGCCAAACAAATGTGTACAAATATTATTTGCTCCATGTTATAAATATGTTCCTGAAAATCTGTATATTAATTGAACTTTTAAAAATTAGTTCTTGGCCGGGCGCAGTGGCTCATGTCTATAATCTCAGCACTTTGGGAGGCAGAGGTGAGAGGATTACCTGAGCTCACGGGTTCGAGACCAGCCTGGGCAACCTCATCTCTACAATAAATCAAAAAATTAGACAGGCTTGGTGGTGAGTGCCTGTAGTTCCAGCTACATGGAAGGCTGAGGCAGAAGGATTGCCTGAGCCAGCAGGCGGAGGCTGCAGTGACAATGAGAGTGCCACTGCACTCCAGCCTGGGTGACTGAGTGAGATTCCAACTCAAAAAAAAAATAAAATAAAATAAAAATTAGTTCTTAGCCAGAATCTGAAGCCAAAAATATAGATATATGGTCTCCCAGCATTTGATTAAAGTTTTACAAGCTCAACGTATTGTTAGGCACAGAAAGCCTTAACATAAAGATTCGGGTAAAGAATTTATGCACATGTTGTAGCCGGGCTCGGTGGCTCAGCCTGTAATCCCGCGCCTTTGGGAGGCTAAGGTGAGTGGATTGCCTGAGCCCGGGGGTTCGAGACCCACCTGGGCAACTTGGTGAGACCTCATCTCTACAATAAAAACAAAATTAGCCGGGCGTGGTAGCGTGCGCCCGTAGTTCCAGCTACTTGGAAGGCTAAGGTGGAAGGATGGCCGGAGCCCAGCAGGTCGAGGCTGCGGTGGCCAGGAGGGGCCACTGCACTCCAGTCTGGGTAATAGAGTGAGACTGCAATTCAAAAAAAAAAGAATTTGTGCCCATACAAATGAAGCAATTAAAATACAAAATAAAAATGAAGAAGCAGCCGGGCTTGGTGCTCAGCCTGTAATCCCACGCCTTTGGGAGGCTGAGGTGAGTGGATTGCCTGAGCCCGCGGGTTCGAGACCTGCCTGGGCAGCGAGACCTCATCTCTACAATAAATCAAAAAATTAGCCGGGCGTGGTAGCACATGCCTGTAATTCTGGCTACTTGGAAGGCTGAGGCGGAAGGATCGCTGGAGCCCAGCAGGTCGAGGCTGTGGTGGCCGGGAGCGGCCACTGCACTCCAGTCTGGGCGACAGAGTGAGACTCCAACTCAAAAATAAAAAATAATTTAAAAAATGAAGAAGCAATTCTGAAATTATATTGACATTTAATTACTTCATTTACATGCATCTGGGATTATGTGTCCTTTAACATATCCTTAGTTGATGGATACATTACTTGTTTTGTATTTAGAGTTGGTAACTTTTGGAATATTTCTGTTCCTGAATAAAGTATAACTGACTGCCCAAATAAATAGAATAAAATCAGCTGCTCTTTTAACTGAAAATTTTAAATGTAATATGATTTTCAGAGATCTTAAATATAATAGACTATCAGCTACAAATCTATTTTTTGAGGGGAAAACTCCTCTTCTAATTACTACTTGCTTTATCTGCTTTAGACCAATTAGAATATTGTACATCAAGTGTGCTAAAAGCAAGACTATCCTCATTTGAAAGTGTCACATTACCGTGGGCACTTTTCCATCCAGTGTTTGAATGTATACAGACAAGCCTAGTGTGATCCTTTTTGAAGGTATTAGGACACAAAGATAATCAATAAGTCTACATCATGTAAAAACGGGTCCACGATTATAAAATGAGATGAGTCAAGAGAAAACTGTTCCCACAAACAAAAGCGCTCTGGTTGCTTTCCCTAGCAAATCCCAACTTTTGCTGAATGGAACCCTTTTTGACAAATCTCGACATTTTTTTCTTCAAAGCACACCCATCTTACTAGGGGAAACTTAATTTGAATCGTTCCAGGTGGTATATCTTTTGTTTGTTTTTCAAGGGAAGCTCTTTTCTGCCATTCTAAAGAGAAAGAACTAGAATACATAAAGAAGGGAAGAAGGGCAGGATTTGTTTGGTCTGAGGACAGATAAGGTGAGGATAATGACATTTGTGAAGATTCAGGCAACAAGGTTGGACATGATGGCTCACAACTGTAATCTCAGAGCTTTGAGAGGCTGAGGCAGAATTGCTTGAGCCCAGGAGTTTGAGACCAGCCTAAGCAATATAGGAACACCCCATTTGTACAAAAAATTAAACAATAAAAATTAGCTATGCATGGTGGTGCACGCCTGAGATGCCAGTGGGAGGATTCCTTGAGCCCTGGGGGTTGAGGCTGCAGTGAGTTATAACTGCATCAGTGCATTCCAGCCTAAGCAGCCTAGGCAGCAGAGTGAGACCCTGTCTCTTAAAAAAAGAAAAGAAAAGACTTGGGGAGCAGGAGCATAACTGGGCAGCAAAGACCAGTGGAAAGAATGCAGTATTAGGCCTCACATGTTCTGGCTCTAAGACTCTGGTTCTCACCAATTTTGAGACCAAACCAAGGTCCTCAACCTCCAGGAGCCCCTGTCTTTAAAGAATGTTCATCATGTCCTCCCTTTCCTCCTCCACAGATAAACAGAAGCCCTTACTCAGCTTGTATTTCCTACCATGAGGTGGTTGCAGGTTTCACACAGAAAAACAGTCAGCCCTTTGGGAAATTCTTGAACAATAACTAGAGCTGGAAGAATTCAGTTTTTCTGACTTTTGATCTGGTTTGATAAGGATGTTGGGTGAAAGCTGGTCATCAAGGGACTGTGAAGGAGCCTTGCTAGGCCACAAAGAACAAAGTTGAACCACGGTTCAGTTCACTCTGCCATGAAGGAAAGATAAGCATTTCACAAATCACAGTCTCTCTAAAGAATGCCACTAAGAGGACGATGTTGGAGCCTCCATTGTAACTCTACCACCAGCACCACCACCAATAATAATACACGAAGATAGCACTTACAGTGTTTTCTTGTGTGTGTGTGTGTTGGAGTCTCTCACTCAGTCTAGAGTGCATGGCACACTCACAGCCACCACAGCCTCAACCTGCTGGGCTCAGTTGATCCTTCCACCTCAGCCTTCCAAGTAGCTGGAACCACAGGCACGTGCTACCACACCCAGCAATTTTTTTTTTTTTTTGTAGTGATGAGGTCTTGCTGTGTTGCCTAGGCTGGTATTGAACTCCTGGGTTCAAGTAAGCCTCCCACCTCGGCCTCCCAGAGTGCTGGGATTACAGGCATGAGCCACTACACCCAGCCAATCTTTATTATGTTCAGGTCAAAAACTGAATCCAAGTGTACAGAGAATCAAACTTAAAGGGACTGTTGAAAGAGTGAGATGTCCAAAGTCACACAAGTAATACCGAGACAGCAAGGACGCTGACTCAGGGCTTGTGCTCTTCTGACATCAGTGTGCTTCTCCTGAACCCTCATGGTATCCACACCTTCCTCATAAACTTAAAAACGCTCTTTCAAGTCATCCCATTTTTTCAATAACAGCCTCAACTGAGAATTCCTTCGAAAGGGTCAGGAGCCTCGTCGCAAGCCATGGAGTCCTCCCGTAGTCCTCTTGTGCTGTTTCCACGTGACTCTCTAACACTAACCCAGCCCTTCCCTACTTTGGCTTGCAGCCCGAGACAGTGATGGAGCTGAGGAGGATGTAGCATTAACTTCATATGGTACTCCCATTCAGCTGCAGGTAAATGTGCTCGTCTGCCGTCACCTAGGAGGGACATAGCAAGCACTCCTTCCTCAGTACAACCTCGGGCTTCCTTTCCGATGACTTTACTGACCTGAGTGAGTGAGGCAGGGCAGGATCATCCCTAAAGGCACGTGGAGCTCGAGCCACCCAGACTGAAGCCACACCAGGTGGTACCTCTCTCCTCCAGTCATAACCATCCCAATCTTCACCACCATTGACAGACAGCGTAGTGTTCTGATGCAAGTGCGTGTCCCCAGAAAGAAAAGGCAACTTGAAGCTTTTGTGTGAAGGTGAAGAGGTGCGGGCTGACCAAGTTTTGCCCTGGGGACAATAGAGGCTTGTAAATATGGATGAGTGTGGGTCTGTTTTTAGTAGCAGCTGTCTGAATCTATCACTTGAGCCCCGCTGACTGCCTCTCTGAATCACTGTCTAACTCCAGCCACCCAGGCTACTCCGAGAACGGGGCTAGGTCTGTCACCATCATCTGGATGCCCAGATGGATGAGTCAGTTTTAATCCTTTCAAGCAAAAACAGAGGGAGCACTGCTGAGTAGATTGGGGGTAACTCTCATTCATGCTGTGATGGCTTACAGACACACAAATCCGGACAGCCAAAAATATCACATAGGGACACTCACACTTCTTATATTATGGGTAACTAAAATCCCAGAGTGAAAGTCACTCTCAGACCGTTGGTTAACTTTACCAAGCTAATTCTAGCTAACTCAATGAACTCTCTGGTCTGTTATCTGAGAAGTCGTCTTTTCCGAGAATGACATGGACCAAGACATAGCTGTATCATGTGTTGTAATCAGCCCTCAGGAGGGTATTTACTGGATTAGAATATTTTTATTATTTCCTTCAAGAGATTCTTGGGTTCGTTTCAATTTCCAGTAATCAGCTATTTAAAAACCTTGCAAAAAGATGTTCTTGTTAATAGCTAAAAAGATAACCTGGAGTCAGGCAGTGACTCACGCCTATAATCTCAGCACTTTGGGAGGCCAAGTCAAGAGGATTGCTGGAGCCCTGAAGTTCCAGCCCAGAGGTTTGACACCAGCCTAGGCAACCTTGTCTCTACAAAAATTTTTTTTCAATGAGTCGAGCATGGTGGAGCATGCCTATAACCCCAGCTACGCGGGAAGCAGAGGTGGAAGGATCACCTGATCCCAGGAGGTCTAGGCCGCGGTGAGCTGTGATCATGCCACTGCACTACAGTTTAGCCAACAGAGTGAGACTCCAACTCAAAATAAATAAAAACAAATAAAAATTTAGCCTGGTAGAGGTTGGCTCAGTAATTTTTAAGTTATTAACAAACAATTAAGTGATGGTGAGATGTTAATACTTCAAATATAGGTCTGAAGAGTATCATCCCCTACATTGGCTCAGAAAGTTGATGATGGTGTTTCTTTCTTTGCAGACTGCTGATCCCACACAAGAGTGTTTTATCTCACGGGCTAAACTAAGCCCTCAGCAAGATGCAGGAGTATAAAGTCTAAAGAAACATCAGTGGTAAAAACCCAGAAGACCATCCTGGGTCATATAGCCCCGATAGGCCACTGGGGAGCCCACGAAATCATGCTGCCAATGAAGAATCGGCTTGCCCTTCCTTTTCTGTTTTCTATCCCTTTCATCCACCTGGACCCTCCATCACAAGATTGTCCTGTCAAGCATAATTACAATCTTGCTGGCCACTCTACCTTGACTGTGTCTTTCTTCATTCGTGTAACTGGAAAATTCCCTTTCTTAGCAGTGCTAGAAAGCATTGATACCTCTCACTCATGGAACTAAAAGACCCTGGTTTGAAGAAATTAGGGGCCTTCTAACATGACAAAGTATAGAATTTAGTAGCAACTTACTACTTTATTATTCTTCTAATCAATTTTTTAAAATTGTACTAGAAAATGGCCAGGCACAGTGACCTGTAATCCCAGCACTTTGGGAGGCCGAGGCAGGAGGATCACTTGAAGCCAGCAGTTCAAGACCAACCTGGGCGAAAGAGCGAGACTCCATCTCTAAAAACAAAATTTGTGCTAGAAAACACACAACAAAATTTATCATCTTAACCATGTTTAAGTTTACAGTTCAGTAGTGTTAACTATATTCCCATTGTAATACAAAATAGCTCTAGAACTTTTTTGTCATCCAAAGCTCTATGCCCATTGAACAACTCAAGCCCCTGACAACCACTACTCTACTTTCTGTTTCTGTGAGTTTGACTACTTTACATACATCATATAAGTGGAATCCTATATATCCTTTTGTGACTCCCTTATTTCACTTAGCATAATGTCCTCAAGGTCTACTTTTGTTGTAGCATGTAACAGGATTTCCTTCTTTTTAAAGACTGAATAAGCAGGGCATGGTGGCTCCGGGCTGTAATCCCAGCACTTTGGGAGCCAGAGGAGAGAGGATTGCCTGAGGCCAGGGGTTCACCTGGGCAACTTGGCAAGATCTCATCTCTACGGTAAATTAAAAAAAAAAAAAAAAAAATTAGCTGGGTGTGGTGGCTCTCACCTGTGGTTTCAGATACTTGGAAGACTGAGGCGAAAGGATCACCTGAGCCCAGCAGGTAGAAGCTGTGGTGGTTGTGAGCATGCCACCGCCCTCCAGCCAGGATGATAGAGTGAGACTCCGACTCAAAAAAAAAAAAAAGGAAAAAAAGAAAAGAAAAGAAAGGGAGAGAGAGACCTTGTCTCTACAATAAGTAAAAAAAATTAACCAGGCGTGGTGGTGCACGCCTGTGGTTCCAGCTACTTGGAAGGCTGAGGTGGAAGGATCGCCTGAGCCCAGCAAGTCGAGGCTGCGGTGGCCGTGAGAGTGCCACTGCACTCCAGGCTGGGCAACAGAGTGAGACTCTGACTCAAAAAGGAAGGAAGGAGCCGGGCTTGGTGGCTCAGCCTGTAATCCCGCGCCTTTGGGAGGCTGAGGTGAGTGGATTGCCTGAGCCCGCAGGTTCAAGACCCACATGGGCAGCAAGACCTCATCTCTACAATAAATCAAAAAATCAACTGGGCGTGGTAGCGCATGCCTGTAATTCCGGCTACTCGGAAGGCTGAGGCAGAAGGATCGCCAGAGCCCAGCAGGTCGAGGCTGCAGTGGCCGGGAGAGGCCGCTGTACTCCAGTCTGGGCGACAGAGTGACTCCAACTCAAAAAAAAAGGGAGGAAGCGGGGGAGGGAGGGAGGGAGGAAGGAAGGCTGAATGGTATTTCATTATGTATATATACCACATTTTTTTTTCTCCATCTCTTGATGGACACTTGGGTTGCTGTCACCTCTCGGCTATTTATTGCGAATAATGCTGCCATGAGCAATGGGTGTGCAAATCTCTCTTTGAAATCCTGTTTTCAGCCGGGCTTGGTGGCTCAGCCTGTAATCCCGCGCCTTGGGAGGGTGAGGTGAGTGGATTGCCTGAGCCTGCAGGTTCAAGACCCGCCTGGGCAACTTGGCGAGACCTCATCTCTACAATAAATCAAAAGTTAGCCAGGCGTGGTAGCGTGGGCCTGTAGTTCCAGCTACTTGGAAGGCTGAGGTGGAAGGATCACCGGAGCCCAGCAGGTCGAGGCTGCAGTGGCCAGGAGCAGCCACCGCACTCCAGTCTGGGAGACAGAGTGAGACTCCAACTCAAAAAAAAAAAAAAGAAATCCTGCTTTCAATTCTTTTGGGTAAATATCCAGAAGTGGGATTGCTGGATTATATAATCAATCTATTTTTAATTTTCTGAGGAATCTCCATGTTGTTTTTCATAGTGGTTTTACATTCCCAACAACAGTATACAAAGATTCCAGTTTCTCTTCAACCTCACCAACACTTGATTTCTCGAGTTTTCTGTGTTTTTTGTTGTTGTTTTACATAGTGGCCATCCTAATAAAGGTGAGGTATTCAGCCATTTTTTAAAAAATAAAAGAACCCAGAATATGATCGGCCTAGAATTTTCTATAAAAGTTATCCCAAGCAGGGCTCGGTGGCTCAGCCTGTAATCCCACAGCTTGGGAGGCTGAGGTGAGTGGATCGCCTGAGCCCGCGGGTTCAAGACCCGCCTGGGCAACTTGACAAGACCTCATCTCTACAATAAAAATCAAAAATTAGACAGGTGTGGTAGCGCATGTCTGTAGTTCCAGCTACTTGGAAGGCTGAGGCGGAAGGATCACTGGAGTCCAGCAGCTCGAGGCTGTGGTGGCCAGGAGCGGCCACTGCACTCCAATCTGGGCAACAGAGTGAGAATCCAACTCAAAAAATAAAAAAAGTTATCACAAAATCTTCAGGATCACCTCAATCAGGTGACTTAAATAGCACATGTCCATGGACTTGCAAATTGCAGGTTTTCTCCATGGTGCTACCTCTCCATGACAGCTACTCAGACAGCAGACATGGCTGAGGGCAGTGACCTGCTTTGCTGAGCCAGTAGATGCTCATAAATGGTTTTAAGTGGGGAACATAAAAAGCATAGTCTGCCTGTCTGGATGTTTCTAAGGATCTGGTGCCTCTGCACTAATTGTCTTGCCTTTGTTCCTCATGCAGCCCCACATTCTTCCTAATGGTTTCATCTGTTCTCAGTACTCATTTGTTATATACAACAGGTCAAACAGGACTGGAATCAAAGGTGTGTCTCCAAAAGGGCCCTCAGGGTCTAATTCAGCCCTACCACCTTGCAGAACCTTGGAGAAACAGAACAGCTTACCCGAAGCCACACAGTAGTTAGTGGTGGGCCAGGTTTTCTGACTCTTGGGTCAATTTTCTTCCTCCTTTATCTGACTCCTCCATGCCTTTATTTCTGTATTCACAAGTAAAATGCATTCCCCTTGAACAAAAATTAAATATTTCAGATCGGTGAGAGTTGAGTGCCTACTAGATGAAAGCACTTTGAGAAATAACCAAGGCTCTATACATGTCAGAGGTTCTTTTAAATAGACACCAGACAGCATGGATGGTTCAATAGCAACAAATATTTCCTGAGCATCTGCAAGATATGAGGAACCATTCTAGGACTCAGCCCTAGACAAAGCAGGCAACTCTGCTTTGGCAGAGTTTGGATTTTTGTAAAAGAGATAGTACAAAGAAACAAAGCTCCCTCATATTACGTATAAGAAAAAGAGGGACTTGGGTGGAATAGCATGGCTTGTTAATGACAGAACCAAGACCAGAACCCAAGTTCCCAACTCCCATTCAAGAGGTAATTCTCTACACGATATTCCAACATTTTTGTATATTTTTCTGCTACACTAAAATTAGCTGTTCTATTTCAAAAACTGTGCTGTAAGCAATGTTATCAGTGTAACCCAGGACCTAGGTAAATGATAAAAATGTTTGACTTCCTACCCTTATTGGGAATGAAAAATAGAAAAGATGTGAAGAATTAAGCACGACTCTGGCTTTAGATTAGGTAGCACCCACCTTATTTTGTTTTGCAGGAAGGATATGTTTCTGTAGAGTTGGCTGGCATGTTTTTAAGAACCCATTGAGGTCATATACAGTGACCTATGTATTGTCTCCCCGAATGCATTTTCTAAAATTGGTGAAGGTTAAAATTGAACCTCTTTGTACCGAAATGCCTTTGAAGTTTACAGTACAATTTTACCAAATTTTAGACAATGTATGAGTTAGATTTGAGGGGTTGTAGGTTGCTAGTGTCTCATGCAGACTGTTTCAGGAATGGAGTTTTACTGTAGAGACAAGACTCAAGGAACAAGGACAACCACTCAGCTGGCCTGATGGAGATTAAAAGCTGCCAGGCTCGGGGAGGAGTTGGTTGTTCCGCTCCTCTGCCCACAATACCCCTCAGTCACTTTGAACTTTCCTCAATGTCTCTGCTTCTTTTTGTAGGTATTTCCACTTACCTATTTGCTACCAGCTGACTGATTCTCTCTCCACATGTCATCATTTGGATTCCTCAAGGAGTCCCTGATTGGCCCAGCTGATCACATCGGGACAATCAGGTTGAATCAGCCTGTGGATTGGCTGTCCTTGTGTCCAGCATCCATGGCAGATCTTCAGGTGCTTGACTTGGTCATGTGGTATAGACATGGTCACATCTGTCAGCTCCCTCTGGGGAAAGCTCTGGGAAGGGAAATGTCCTAGGGGTCACAGGGAAAGACATAACATGTATCATGAGTGACCAACACAGAACAGATTAATCCAGGAAAATATATTATGGAACTATAGAATACTTTCATGAAAATGTAATTTAATTTATTTAAAGTCTATGCAGCAATTCATAAAAAGTGAAAAACCCCAAGAGTCCTCTAAGTAGAGATCTGTCAGGAATCTGCTTTTTAAAAACTGATTTTTAAAAGTAAATTTTAAGTAATAATATAATTTTTTAAGATTTAAAAAGATAAACTTTAGAATAGATAAACCATTTATGAAAAGCATACTGTACTCAATTCAGCAAGTATGATTTATTTGTTTGGGTTTGTTTACTTATTTATTTTAGAGATAAGGTCTCTATGTCTCACTATGTTGCTCAGGCTGGTTTTGAACTCTTGGGTTCAAGCAATCCACCTGCCTCGGCCTCTCAAAGTGCCAGGATTAGAGCCATGAACCACTGCACCTGGCCCAACAAGTATTATTTAAAGATCTAAACTAATTTACTTATGTGTAATGGGTTGCATGATTTCAAAGGTTCATCTTCTCTTACATAGTTTAGATAGTATTCTTTTTATTTTATTTATTTTATCCAAAAGAAAAGATATCAATCATTTTAAAATAGCCTGCCTGATACAACATAGCTCAGCTGATTAGAGTGGGGCATCATCAAAATATCTGCCCAGGTAGAGTTAACATATCTTGTTGGGAGCTGGCCACAGAGGCCCACTGAACGTTAGGGATCAGGAAGGGCCATTGACCCCGAGACCACTAGGATGCGTTCAGGAGCTATTGACCCCATTTCCTCCCCCTTTCTACTCAGCACTAACCAGGTTAAGCTCCTGTGAGCTCAAAACATAAAAACTCTGAGACCGGGATGAACACAAGCTAACTTTAGAAGCTCATTGCTCCCATTCTTCACAAACTACAGTTTTGGCTTTCGCACAACTTATAATTCAAGCTCGGGTCACATCTAAGAGCCTTAGTATTGGTCACAGGCTTCTGTGATCTTAGGATTTATTGAAGTTGAATAAGGTGTAAATGGTAGAATATAGTTTTAGAAGACAGCCATTTTGTTGAAAGAATGCAAATGGGTTGCTTGTAGGTAGCCCACTGTGAACTTTGGACTGGGTTACATTCCAAACATTCTGGGATGGGCCACTTTAGTTTGTAAAGTAAGTACTTAAGTCTCTATAGAATTGTTTAACTTGGTATTAGTACGAAAAGGCATTAAAGGCAGTCATGGATTAAGGTTTCATGGATTAGGTTATGGGATTATACCTGAAAGAACATCTGGTGGGTGGGGAACGCCCCTCACACACCCAACTGTGTATAAAAGACCTGTTGTAATTCCCAATAAATGACTTCTGCACTAGACAGGGATTCAGTCTCTTTCTTTCTCTCTCTCTCTTTCTCTCTTTCTTCTTCCCCCCAATTGCCGACACCGTCTCCACCTTTGAGGTACCCTGAACCCGGAGCTGGACTCCGGCAAGTGGCACCTGAACATGGGACCTCAAGGTAAGCTTTCTTTTTCTTTTTTAGGATGGATAGGACCTCACCCAGGGTGCCAGGGACCCTTCTGTAGAGACAGGCAGAGCAAGGAAGGGTGAGCAGTTTAAGAGTCATGATAGAATCATGGGCCAGAGTGAATCTAAAGAAAGGAACATGTCTACTAGTATTTTGAACATATTGTCCAATAAAGGAACCAATTGGTTTGACTTTTGCATTTTGTATGCCTTAGCTTTATGGAATATTATCCAAGATGCTTTAAATCTACAACACGATTTCTCTAAAATTCCGGCCAAAAATAAAGACACTCCCCTGCTGGCCGTAGTGCTGCCTTTAGATGACGAATTTTTCCCCGAGGAGGAAATGGAGTTGGAGGAGGAAGTGATTGGGTATCATAAGTGAAAAAATCCTGGTAATGTTGCCAAGGTACCTCCTCCCATACCCTTTACTAGAAATAAGGTGAAAACACCGAAATTCACACCTGGGTATGTGTCTCCAGCTAATGTAGGTATGCAGGGAGCCAGAAAAAAGACTGAGAAAGAGGGAGATTTTACCTTGTCTTCTTGCTTTCCAGTAATTTATATGGAAGAAGGCACAGTAAATGAGGCACCTCACTGGGAGCCGCTACCATATAAATTAATTAAGGAACTTAAAGAGGCTTGTACTCGGTATGGTCCTATGGCTCCTTATACTATTACTATTATGGAACAATTTGCCACTCGGTGGATGACACCACAAGATTGGCGACAACTTGCTAAAAGCTGTTTGTCAGGAGGAGCCTATTTACTATGGAAAACTGAATTTGAAGATCAGGTAAGGATCCAGAGGGCTGTTAACCAGCAGAAGGATCCAAATCAGTTTCATATTTCTAGCAATATGTTGTTAGGAAAAGGATTATATGAGTCAGTTGACAGTCAACTAATCTTACCCAAGGAAGTTTTACTCCAGGTAAATTCTTGTGCAAGTGAGGCTTGGAAGAAGTTACCTATTAATTCTACTCAGACTACCTCACTATCTGATCTTAAGCAGAAAACAGATGAAACTTACAAGGAGTTTCTCTCTAGACTTACAACAGCAGTAAATAGAGTAATCTCTAATGCAAAAGCAGCAGATAGCCTTATTAAACAGTTGGTTTTTGAGAATGCTAACAGTACTTGCCAAGCTTTGATTAGACCGATTAGAAGAACAGGACAATTAACTGATTATATCAGGCAGTGTGCTGATATTAACCCTGCCGTTATGCAGGGTATGGCAATAGCCGCCACCTTGAAGGGAGAAACTTATGCACAACTTGTGCAGGGAATGCAAAACCAGAGCCCAGTGGGTTGAGGCTGCAGTGGCCGGGAGCGGCCACTACACTCCAGTCTGAGCGACAGAGTGAAACTCCAACTCAAAAAAAAAAAAAAAAAAAGCAAAATGGTAACAAATCAAAAAACAGCTCGGTTTTAACTTGTTATAACTGTGGGCAGCCTGGCCATATTAGTAGGGACTGCCCAGCTAAACAAGGGTTGCAGGAAGCCCTGATGCAACAGCCTAATGAGAGCTCTCAACCAAAGTCTCTGTGTCCTAGGTGTCAGAAGGGATTTCATTAAGTTAGGGATTGCAAATCCAAATTTCATAAAAATGGCACTCTGTTAACTAAACAACGATCCCAGGAAACGGGCAGAGGGGCCGCCCCGGCCCCAAGTAACAATAGGGGCAGCTTCCAGCATTTGTTTGTTTGTTTGTTCCCTTTGTCCCATCTCAGAACTCATCAGAGCCACCCCAGGGAGCACAGGACTGGACCTCCGTTCCTCCACCACAACAATATTAACTCCAGATGTTCCAGTTACCCCAATTCCAACGGGAGTGAAGGGCCTTCTCCCGGATGGAATAGTGGGTATAATATTAGGAAGAAGTTCTTTGTCTCTACAAGGAGATTCCTGGAGTGGTGGACTCTGACTACACAGGGGAAATCCAGGTACTTGTTGCTCCCCCTAGCAAAACTGTACAATTTTATGAAGGTCAAAGAATAGCTCAGTTACTACTCTTACCCTATCATAGAACGGGCAAGTCTCTAACCGATAAGCCCAGGGGTGACTCTGGATTTGGCTCAAGCAATTTTGCTTTCTGGGTTCAGGAAATTACTAACTCCAGACTTCTAAAAAATTTATATATTCAGGGAGTTAAAATTAAAGCTCTGCTAGATACAGGGGCTGATGTTTCTTGTATTGCTGGGAAAGACTGGCTGTCTTCCTGGCCAACACAAGCAGCCCCATCAGAACTCATTGGTATTGGTCGAGCACCCTCTGTGGCCAAAAGTTCTCAAATCTTAATTTGGACAGATAACGAAACTTCAGGAACCTTTTGTCCCTACATCATTCCTTCCATCCCCATTACACTTTGAGGACGTGATATTCTTGTTCAAATGGGCATGCTTCTGTATAGTCCAGATGACAAGGTGTCAGCGCAAACGCTACAAATAGGATGCGATCCCTTAAAGGGACTTGGAAGGAACAGACAGGGCATAAAAGGACCTGTTCAGGTTGTAGAGAGGAAAGACCGGTCTGGTATTGGCTAATCCAAAGACTGAGATGGGTGGCATGAATCCTGTTGAATCAAAGGAATAGACCGGAGAAAAATGTAAACAAAATAAGGGTTTTCACTTCCTTTATCCTCTCCTATTCCTCCTACAACTCCAATTCCTGCCTTCCCTACTACTCTTGTTTCTTGTAATCTGTTCTGTGAGTCCCTTCGCCTTTATCTGGGAAGGAAGGGCAGGCGTCTACGGCCGTGGCGTCTAGCTCTGACCTTCAGTCTTTCTCTTTTACCTTCAGAGAAGGGGCAGGTGCCAAAGGCCACGGCACCTGACCCCAGCCTCCAGTCTTTCTCTTTTACCTTTGGAGAAGGGGTGGGTGCCAAAGGCCACGGCACCTAACCCCAACCTCCAGACTTCTCACCTCCCCTTCTCAAGGGGGTGGCTCGGACAAAAGGATGTTAAAAATTCATCTTTGTTGTCTTCTTATGATAAATTTCTCTCAAGTTCAACTTTCCCAGACGGAAGTAAAGGAATCATATAAGTGAATCCTGTTAGCTAACTACAAATAGGTGTTAATAAGCAGACTAGACTGGAAGGACAAGCTCTTTTGGATGTATTTTATCTCTCAGTCAGCACTGGCGCAAACTCCAAAAATTATAAAAGGGCCCACAAACCCCTCAACTATAACTATTGGACACAGCCTTTAAAGTCTTTAACAACTGGGAGGAGAAAAGAATGCAGGACCAAAAACATAAGATAAACTTACTGTGTGTAGTCCGAGACATCAAGGTGGGAGAAGAGCTCACCATCTGCTACCTGGATATGCTGATGACCAGTGAGGAGCGCCGGAAGCAGCTGAGGGACCAATACTGCTTTAAGTGTGACCGTATCCGATGCCAAACCCAGGACAAGGTGATCTGTAACTCTTTCACCATCTGTACTGCAGAGATGCAGGAAGTGGGTGTTGGCCTGTATCCTAGTATGTCTTTGCTCAATCACAGCTGTGACCCTAACTGTTCAATTGTGTTTAATGGACACCACCTCTCAGCGTACCTGCTTGCCCCTTTAATGATATGGAAAAGGACTGGTCACTCATCCAGCGAGATACTGGCTTCCTGAAATGGAGAGACTGTGCTTATAACTCTAAGGTGGACTATACTGTACCTGGTGAAAGACTATATATCAGTGACTGGGGTTTTAATGGCTCTACACTTGCTGCAACTAGAAGGCACTCCAATGAATGGGTACCAGAGAAGCCATTCAACCTCATTTGTGGAGAGCCCCCGCAGCCCTTCAACCAGTCAGCCTGTCTAGGCCTGTTGGACAAACTCAGCAGTACCACATTAGGGATGCTTGCAGTTCTCTTACGTGTTTTTAGTATGAAATAAGTACTAAGTTGTTAAAATTGAGTATAATAGCAATGTTTATAAGGTGTCTTGTACTGGGTATATTTTTAACTAATTGTTTAATGCCTTTTATGAAGGTTTTGTTATTCTTGAGCAGCCATCTTATTTGATGATTCTTGTATAATTGTCATCTCGTTGGTATGATGCATATGGTTTACAGATATTGTATGAGGCTAATGCTCTTTTAGAAAGACAGAAAAGATTTTTGGTTACTTTTAATTTTAGGAGTTACAGCTTTAATAGCTACTTTTGAGCTGTAGCATTATCTAGGGAAGTTCATACAACTACGTTTGCTAATCGGCTGCCTAAAAACGTTTCTATTGCCATAGCTATTCAGGAAATCATAGACCAGAAGTTGGAAAGTAAGGTTAGTGCTTTGGAGGAAGGAGTTTTAGCAGTAGGGCAGGAACTTATGACCTTAAAAAAAGAAATTGGCTCTCTAATGTCACTCTGAGTTTAAATATGTCCATACTTGGGACAAAGTAACTTGGAATTTGGAACCATTCAGACCTGAGTATAGACCTTACTAAATTACATCAAGAAATTCAGGCATCATTTGCTAACCAGAAAACATTAATGTCTATACTCATCAATATGGGCATTTGTGGAGCAGTGATTCTTTTGTTGCTGTGTTTACTCCCAATCATCTTCAGAGTGCTAAAGAAGAGTCAGCTCAATATGGAGTTTCATGGTTTCATGCAAAAAAAATAAAAAAAGGTGAGATGTTGGGAGCCAGCCATGGAGGCCCACTGAGTGTTAGGGATCAGGAAGGGCCATTGACCCCAAGACCACTAGGAGCTATTGACCCCATTTCCTCCCCCTTTCTACTCAGCACTAACCAGATTAAGCTCCTGTGAGCTCAAAACATAAAAACTCTGAGACCGGGATGAACACAAGCTAACTTTAGAAGCTCATTGCTCCCATTCTTCTGCAAACTGCAGTTTTAGCTTTCACACAACTTAAAATTCAAACTCGGGTCACATTAAAGAGCCTTAGTATTGGTCACAGGCTTCTGAGTCATGATCTTAGTATTTGTTGAAGGTGTAAATTGTAGAATACAGTTTTTGAAGACAGCCATTTTGTTGAAAGAATGCGGCTGGGTTACTTGCAGGTAGCCCACTGTGAACTTTGGACTGGGCCACATTCCAAACATTCTGGGATGGGCCACTTTCATTTGTAAAGTAAATACTTAAGCTTCTATAGAATTGTTTAACTTGGCCTAAATCAATCAGCTTAGGATGAAAAAGGTTTATGTCAGTCACGGATTAGGTTATCCTTTGTTATGGGATTTTGAGATTATCATATGAAAAGGGTTTAAAGGCAATCATTGATTAAGTTTTCATGGATTAAGGTTTCCGGTGGGTGGGGGATGCCCCTCCCACATCTGATTGTGTATAAAAGACCCGTAATTGTAATTCCCAATAACACACATCGCTTCTGCACTAGACCGGAGTCCAGTCTCTTCGCCTTTATCTGGGAAGGAAGGGCAGGCGTCTACGGCCGTGGCGTCTAACTCTGACTTTCAGTCTTTCTCTTTTACCTTCAGAGAAGTCCAGTCTCTTTCTTTCTCTCTCTCTCTTTCTCTCTTCTTCCTCACAATCGCCGACGCCATCTCCACCTTTGGGGTACCCTGAACCCAGCAGGAGCTGGACTCCCGCACTGTGGCACCAGTCCACCTTGCCTCTCACATCTCCATCAGAGCTCCTAGGTGACTTGGTGCATTGCATTGTCAATAAGCAGTAATATTTTGAAAGGAATTTTTTTTCTGCTCAGTAGGTCTTAACCATGGGCTTAAAATATTGAGTAATTCTGACAAATTGGGTTAGTTAAAAAAAATTTTTTAAATAAAAAACATTCAGCAAGCCATGCTATTAGAAGATATACTGTCATCCAGGCCTTGCTGTCCCATTTATAGAGTACATGCAAAGTAGATTTAGCATTATTCTCAAGGGTTTTTTCAATGGTAAATTAGCACCAGCTTCAACTTCCTGAAACCAGTCACATTAGCGCCTAGCAAGAGAGTCAGCCTGTCCTTTGAAGCTTTGAGGCATTGACTTCCCTCTGTGAAAGACCTAGGTGGGACCCGGCACAGCGGCTCGTGCCTATAATCCCAGCACTTTGGGAGGCTGAGGCAAGAGGATTACCTGAGCCCACGGGTTCGAGACCAGCCTGGGCAACTTAGCAAGACCTCATCTCTACAATAAATCAAAAATTAGCCAGGTGTGGTGGTACACACCTGTAGTTCCAGCTACTTGGAAGGCTGAGGCAGAAAGATTGCCTGAACCCAGCAGGTCAAGGCTGCATTGGCCATGAGTATGCCATTGCACTCCAGCCTGGGCGATAGAGTAAGACTCTGACTCAAAAAAAAAAAGAAGAAGCCTTGTCCTTTGTTCTCAAATTGTGTTCTTAATCTTTGGGCCAGGCACGATGGCTCAAACCTGTAATTCCAGCACTTTGGGAGGCCGAGGTGAGAGGATTGCCTGAGCCCATGGGTTTGAAACCAGCCTAGGCAACTTGGCAAGACCTCTACAATAAATTGAAAAATTAGCCGGGCGTGGTAGCATGTCCCTATAGTTCCAGCTACTTGGAAGGCTGAGGTGGAAGGATTGCCTGACCCCAGAGGGTTGATACTGGGGTGGCCATGAGTGTGCCACTGCACTCCAGCCTGGGCGATGGAGTGAGACTCCAACTAGAAAAAAAAAAGAAAGTCCTTGGTGGTGTCTTCTTCCAACAGAAGACTCTTCGTCTACACTAAACATCTGTTGCTGAGTGTAGCCAGCTTCACCAATGATCGTAGCTATATCTTCTGGATAAGCTGCTGTAGTTTCTAAGTGGATGAGGCTCTTTTCCTTAAACCTCATGAGTCAACCACTGCTGGCTTCCAACTTTTCTTCTGCAGCCTCCTCACCAATCTCAGCCTTTATAGCATTGAAGAGAGTTGGGGCCTTGCTCTGAATTCGACTTTGCTTAAAAGAATGTAGTTGGTTTGATCTTCTATCCAGACCACTCAGACTTTCTCCACATCAGTAAGGCTGTTGCATTTTCTGATCATTCTGTGTTCCCTGGAGCTGTACTTTTAATTTCCTTCGAGAACTATTCTTTTGCAATTAAAACTTGGCTGCTTGGTGCAAGAACAGCTTTTGGCCCAGCTCTGCCTTTGACAAGCCTCCCTCACTAAGCTGAATCATTTCTAGCATTTGATTTAAAGTGACAGACATTGGCCAGGTGTGTTGGTTCACCCCTGTCACCCCAGCACTTTGGGAGGCAAAGGTGAGAGGATTGCCTGAGCCCAGGGGTTTGAGATCAGCCTAGACAACTTGGTGAGACCTCATCTCTACAATAAATCAAGAAATTAGCCAGGCATAGTGGTGCGCACCTAAGGTTCTAGCTACTTGGAAGCCCGATGTGGAAGGATCACTTGAGCCCAGCAAGAGGCTGTAGTGGCCATGGGCATGCCACTGCATCCCAGCCTGGACGACAGAGTGAAACTCTGACTCAAAAAAAAAAAAAAGTGAGGGACATTGTAAGGTTATTAACTGGCTTAATTTCAACATTGCTGTGTCTCAGGGAAGGGAGGCCTGAGAAGGAATGATTCCCAGCAAGGTGAGAGGTGACGGGTTCCGCTCACTAAGAAATGTCTCCTATATGTTAGATTTGGAGGAGCCAAGCGTTCTCCCTCTCCTTTCTTGGGTTGGGAATAACAGAACTGTAAACAGGAAGACTTTCAAGTGGGGCCATGACACAGTGAGTAGATCCAGTAGGTAACACGTGCCTGAGAGAGAAGAGATTCAAAGAGCGGCCCAGGGGCGGAGACATAACCCACCACCATCACCACTCCAGCTACTGTGGAATCTGGTGCTGATGAGCTTACACTGGATCCAACTGCTTCCAAAACAATCAGTTCTCAGGGATACTACCCAAGGCTGTCTTCTCCTCTGCCCTCCCAGTTCTTCAATAAAATTCTGTGCTTATCTTTACCTGGTACAGGTTTTTTAATGCTTCCAACCAGACCAATGCGGTTTCTGGTAACTTCTTCCTTCCCAGTTTTCTTGCCACTTTTCCCAAGTTACCTTCACATTCTCATCTCCAGATAAGCCCTTTAGTATAACCTTTGTGTTCCTTGTTTATTCCCTAAATGTCATTCGATTTTTGTCCTTTTCACAACACAGTCAAGTTCTCCTAATACAGCTCCGTAGTTAATAAGAGACCATCATCCATCAGAAGTTTAAGGACTGTTTCTTCTCTCTTCCCTGTCCTCCCCTCCTCCAGGTCACCCCACCTCTGATCTCCATCACAGATGATACAATTGGCTCTTTCCAGTTTGGCTACAACACTGGAGTCATCAATGCTCCTGAGACGGTGCCAGGCAATCAGAATTAGAATTGAGACTAGGGAAGTTATGCCTTTAATTTAAGAATTTAAGAATTCAGAATTTAAGGTTGGTTGCAGTTGCGCCTGCATTCGCTCAGGAAGCTAAGAGGGGAGGGTCGCTTGAGCCCAGGAGTTCGACTCCAGCTTGGCAACATAGTGAGACCCCACCTCTAAAAAATAAAAATAATTCAGAATTTAAGACAAATTTTGTATCTCTAGCCTGGTTAATCCTGAAGCAGGAGAGAGATTGGTGGGGAGCTTAGTGGAGTCTTTTTTTGGGGGGTGTTGGAGTCTCACTCTATCTCCCAGGCTGGAGTGCAGTGGCACGCTCACAGCCACTGCAGCCTCAACCTGCTGGGCTCAGGCGATCCTTCCGCCTCAGCCTTCCAAGTAGCTGGAACCACAGACATACGCCACCACGCCCGGCTATTTTTTTGATTTATTGTAGAGATGAGGTCTTGCTAAGTTGCCCAGGCTGATCTCAAACACCTGGACTCAGGCAATCCTCTCGCTTCTGCCTCCCAAAGTACTGGGATTACAGGCGTTGAGCCACCATGCCCAGCAGTGGAGTCATTTATTCAAGAGAAAACTCATTCGCTCCCTATACCCTGGGCAGTAGGCAGTCTTCCTCTCCTATCTCACCCCATGGTGATACACTTCCTCTGTTATCCCTCAGGGGTTAGTTACAAAGAATGGAGGTGGCTCTTAGAGGGCTGGGGTAGACAATGATCATCAGTGCTGTCACCTACTGGGGTTTTCAGGACAAATAAAGAATTTTCCTTTTCAGAGGTAGGAACATTTACTCCAGTC
Organism: Cephalopachus bancanus; assembly: GCA_027257055.1. NCBI lineage: Eukaryota > Metazoa > Chordata > Mammalia > Primates > Tarsiidae > Cephalopachus > Cephalopachus bancanus. The sequence continues at coordinate 116,182 of JAPVLO010000382.1, read as the reverse complement.
CCTGACTTTCGCGTCTTTTGTTCTCATCCAGTTGTAACAGTCTGTCCTCCCACCATCTTATTTTGCAGCTCATAAAGAACTATCTCAATTACACTTTGGAAGACAAAAGAGCCTCCCTCCAATGTGCTGCTCACCTCCCTCTGGTCCCTGTACATGGCCATCTTCTCCTTTGGTGGTATGACTGGCTCCTTTTCCGTTGGACTCTTCATCAACCGCGTTGGCAGGTATTGACCAGAAACTGGGCAAGGAAGTGGGCTCTCCTGGCTGCACTGAGGACCAGGATAGAGAACTGGGGCAGGGAGGTGATGATGCCTTTAAATGACAACACTTCAATTCTAATACGGGAAAACTCTGTCCAACTGGTTCTGAATATGATGGCTCTTGCCAGGAGTTCTACTACCCTGCATAGCTCCCACCCAGAACTGCAAGAGACGAGCCGTATGAAGGAGTGGCCTTTGTAGTTCAGCTTAGGCTAGTTAAGAGTTATTCTCTAGTCAGCTCAACTATGGAGTTTTCCAGAAACTTTCTTAATTTACAAGGTCTGAAGTTGTTTGCTTTTCTAAAAAATTTTAAGATTTCAAATAAGTGTTTTTACTACTTTACACAGGATCGATAGGAAACATTTTTGTAATTCTTGGTCTGTGGCAAATGTGGATAAAGACCAAATAGCTGAATTGAATGTTTTGCCCTGAAAAAGAAAATCCTACACTAGTTTAATAATATGTCTTAGAAGGTAGAATATATTTTCAGTAATGACTGATGAAGGAAACATTTTAGTTTGCCTGTTAAATGTTCTAGAAATGCAAATGGAGTCAAGTTTTTTAAAAATCGATAAGACAATCATTTTATTTAATAATGCTTAACTTTTCTTAAGTGATTGGATCTCTTTGTGTTGCCAAGGCTGGTCTTAAAACTCCTGGGTTTGAGCGATCCTCCTGCCTCGGCCTCCCAAAGGACTGGAATTACAAGTGTGAGCCACCGTGCCAGGCTCCCAACTAGAAATGTTCTGATAATAGAAAGTGAAAAAAACAATGGCCGGGTGCAGTGGTTCATGCCTGTAGTTCCAGCTACTTGGAAGGTAGAAAGTGAAAAAAACAATGGCCGGGTGCAGTGGTTCATGCCTGTAGTTCCAGCTACTTGGAAGGCTGAGGCAGAAGGATCACCTGAGCCCAGCAGGTCAAGGCTGCAGTGGCTGTGAGCGTGCCACTGCACTCCAGCCTGGGCATCGGTGAGACTCCAACTCAAAAAAAAAAAAAGACCAAAAGAGGAGAAGAGAAGGAAGAGATTTGGAGCTTCTCACTCTGCTCACCTCACTTTGTCTTTGATTCACCTACAGGCATAGCTCGATGCTGATCGTCAACCTCTTGGCTGTTGCTGGCGGCTGCCTTATGGGATTCTGTATAATAACTAGCTGGGTTGAAATGCTGATCCTGGATCTCTTGCTTGCTGGCCTCTTCTGCAGACTCTGCACAGGTTTTGTGCCCATGTACACTGGCGAGGTTTCTCCCACTGTCCTGTAGGGAGCCTTGGGCACTTTCAACCAACTGGGCGTCGTCAGCGGGATTCTGGTGGCCCAGGTACTCTAGAACTTCTCATTCCTAAATAGTGTCAATTCCATGGCTCACTGGGTGTTCACATAGGTAAAATATTTTATTTATATTATTATTGCATTGTAATACATAATGAAATAATTATACAACTCGCCATTTTAAAAAAAGAGGCGCAGATGGAAGTGGTAAGTAAAATAATGGGTGGGCCACACACAGACCAAAATAAGTGTCAGATTCTGACTTAAAACCCGCCACCAGACACAGCTGGACAGTTGAACTACATCAACTCACTTGCCACTCACTGATAGGATTTTCTTGTTGTTGCTGGTGTTTATTTTTGTTTTGGTTTGCTTTGTTTTCTTTCATTTGTTTGTTTTTGTTTTTGTTTTGTGAGTTGGAGTCTCACTCTGTTGCCCAGGCTGGAGTACAGTGGCAAGCTCACCGCCACTGCAGCCTTGACCTGCTGGGCTTAGGCTATCCTTCCCCCTCAGCCTTTCAAGTAACAAACTACAGGCACGTGCTACCACACCTGGCTAATTTTTTATTTATGTAGAGATGAGGTCTCGCCCAGCTGCCCAGGCTGGTCTCAAACCCCTGGGCTCAGGCAATCTTCTCACCTTGGCCTCCCACAGTGCTGGGATTACAGGCTGAGCCACCACACGCCTGGCCTGTTTTGTTTTTTCAAGTTGGAGTTTCACTCTGTCACCCAGGCTGGGGTGCAGTGGTACACTCACGGCTACCACAGCCTTGACCTGCTGGGCTCAGGCTATCCTTCCACCTCAGCCTTCCAAGTGGTGCACGCCTATAGCTGGAATTATAGGCGTGCACCACCACACCTGGCTAATTTTTTTTTTTTAGAGATGTCTCACCAAGTTGCCCAGGCTGGTCTCGAGCCCCTGAGCTCAGGCAATCCTCTCGCCTCAGCCTCCCAAAGTGCTGGGATTACAGATGTGAGCCACCATGCCCAGCTATTTTTTTTTTTTTTTTGAGTCAGAGTCTCATTCTGTCTCCCAAGTTGGAGTGTAGTGACATGCTCACAGCCACCACAGCCTCAACCTGCTGGGCTCAGGCAATCCTTCTGCCTCAGTCTTCCAAGTAGCTGGAATCACAGGCATGGGCCACCATGCCCAGCTAATTTTTTCATTTATTATAGAGATGAAGTCTTGCCAAGTTGCTCAGGCTGGCCTCAAACCCCTGGGCTCAGGCAATCCTCTTGCCTCTGCCTTCCAAAGTGCTGAGATTACAGGCGTGAGCCACCGCACCCAGCTCACTGTTATGGTTTTGATATGTCTGCAAGCAATTGATTTATTATGGTCTCTGTGCGGTCCAACCTCACTGCTAACGTTCATCCGTATTTGCGGTGCCACCCAGCACCAACTCAGCTTCACCTCAGATCATCAGGTATTCGATTCTCATAAGGGGCACACAGCCTAGATCCCTCATATGCACAGTTTACAATAGGGTTAGGGCTTCTGTGAAAATCTAATGTTGCTGCTTATCTGACAGAAGGCAGAGCTCAGGAGGTCATGCGAGCAATAGGAAGCAGCTGTAAATACAGATGAAACTTTGTTCAGTTTCTAACAGGTTTCTAACAGTTTCTAACAGGTCACAGACAGGTATAGGGTTTGGCAACCCCTGCTTTAGAGCATGCAGCTGCCAACAGTCCACCATCACTTTCTTCCTGCTCCAGTTCTCCCAGCAGCTCTCTGAAGTCAATGCTGTAACTACTTTGGGTCAAAGGATTCCTACAATCTTTCACTTAAATCACTTGATCAGAGATTATTTTTGAGAGACAAGGTCTCACTCTGTCACCCAGACTGGAGTGTGGTGGCACAATAGTAGCTTACTGCAGCCTCTAACTCTTGGGATCAGGCGATCCTCCTGCCTCAGCCTCCCGAGTAGCTGGGGCAACAAGCCTGGGCCACCACGCCCAGCTAATTTTTTTTTTTTTTTTTGTAGAGACAAGTTCTTGCTCTGTTGCCCAGGCTGAAATAGTGGTCTTTGGTTGAGAGGATTCTCTCCTTCCATACCTCCCAAAGCTATCTAGTACTTAGATAAAATTCAAGTTGAAACTTATCACTTTCTTTTAAACCAAAAGCAGCATTAGTTGTTGCTCACCTTCCTTTTGTATCCCTTTCATTCTGTTTTAGAAACATAGTATTGATCTACCACCCAGGCTGCAGCACAGTAATGCTCATTGTAACCTCGAAATCCTGAGCTCAAGGCACCCTTCAGCCTCAGCCTCCCAGGTAGCTGGACCTACCTATGCATGCTGCCAAGTCTGGCTAAATATTTTGCTTATTTTTTATTACTTATTTGTTTATTGTATTTATGTGTGTATTTGTAGAGACAGGGTCTCGCTATGTTGTCCAGGCTGGTCTTGAATTCCTGGCCTCAAGTGATCCTCCCGCCTCAGCCTCCTGAGTAGCTGAGGCTACAGGCATGCACCACCGTGCCCAGCTAATTATTTTATTTATTTGTATTGTTTATTTTATTTGTATTTTGTAGAGACAGGGTCTCACTATGTTGCCCAGGCATATCTCAAACTCCTGGCCTCACGTGATCTTATAAGCTACAGTTATGCTACCTGAAAGTCTGGCCTCTTCAGTTTCATCTCTCGTTACTCTTTTTGCTTAATGATGTCAAGTCCCAGTGGTCTTTCTAGTTCTCATAGACATCAAGTTCATTATCACTTAGGTTATTTACATTTGTCCTCTTGTGCTTGGCATATTCTGCCTCAAAGTTTTGACTGGCTGAGTCTGTCTTTTGAGCTAGGTCTTAGCTAACAACCTCTGTAGAATATACATACCATAAAAAGCAAGTGCCTTGTCTGTCTTGTTCATGCTTAGAACACGTTGCCCAATATATAATTAATGTTTATTAAGTGTATAAGTCTGGGTTTTATCAGAACAAAAACCACACACTGATTTAAACAGGGAAAGTTTAATGTAAAGAACATCAAGGCTGGGTGTGATGTCTCACACCTGTAATTCCAACACTTTGAAGAGGCCAAGGCACGAGGATGACTTGGGTCCATGAGTTCAAGACCATCCTGGACAACATAGTGAGCTCTCATCTCTACAAAATATTTAAAAAATTAGCTGGGTAGGTGGTGCATGCCTATACTCCCAGACACTTGGTAGGCTGAAGTGGGAGGATCCCTTGAGCCTAAGAGTTTGAGGCTGCAGTGAACTATGCTCACACCACTGCACTCCAGCCTGGGTGACAGAATGAGACCCTGTCTCTAAAATAAACAAACAAAAAAGAACATGAAGCTATAATAAAAGGAACTATAAGACATGAGAGAAAATACCATATCCTAGGGCTGAGGGAGATTATTCAAAGAAGGACTGGATTGGAAGGGAGGCCACTTCCATCTCCCCAAGACTGTGGCTCATACCTCACTGGAGATGGTGTAGTTGCAGTCCACTGGGTAGAGAGGAACGTGGTTTGCCCAGGCCAGTGCTGGTTTGCCCTGGCAAGAAGGGGACAGCCTTTCAGGTGAGCTATAGCTGGTGACACACAAATGTGCAGAGGAAGTCAGGCACAGTGTGGGTAGGGGCCTGGATGTGGTTTCCCTGTGGAAAGTGACCAGCTGATCACCATGCCTGGGGCAGGTCACCACCAAATGTCCTCTCATCTACATTGCTGACCTCTGGGTAATCACTATAGTCCTTCCTGGGCCAGGTGCAGTGGCTCACACCTGTAATCCCAGCACTTTGGGAGGTGGCGGCGAGAGGATTCCCTGAGTCCAGGGGTTCGAGACCAGCCAGGGCAACTTGACAAGACCTTGTCTCTACAATAAATCAAAAAATAAACCAGGTGTGGTGGCGTGCACCTGTGGTTCCAGCTACTTGGAAGGCTGAGGCTGAAGATCATCTGAACTCCAGCAAGGCGAGACTGCAGTGGCCGTCTTGAAGGGCAAATTTGGGGCTGACAGACAATAAATTCATAACTGGAACGCCTGGATGAGGAATAGTGGCCTTCATTTTTATTATTATTATTATTATTTATTTATTTTAGAGAGGGTCTCGCTCTGTCACCCAGATTTATTATAGAGATGAGGTCTTGCCAAGTTGCCCAGGCTGGTCTCAAACCCATGGGATCAGGCAACCCTCTCACCTCGGCCTCCCAATGTGCTGGAATTATAGGAGTGAGCCACCAAGCCCCGTCGTCACTTTTTAAAAAAAAACCCAAAGTGTTTGTTACAGAAACTTAGCCTAGGTTCCTAGTGGCTTCAGTTAAGGTTGGGCTGGAGGTCACCTGCCCAGGACTGGGCATGTGAGACAAGGAATGGATAGAGGGAATGCTTGTGGGCTTGGAGCGTCACAGCCGCAAGATGATGCCATGGTTAGGGCACAGGTGAGGGCTGTGTCTTGGGCTCCGGCTGCGGCCCCTCGATGTGGGCCTTCATCACGCCAACCTTTGGCACCATGAGCCGTGGCTATCCAAAGACCGGTGCCAAGTTATCATCTGGGAACAAATCTATCTTTTTGGCCGGGGGTCATCGCTGCAACAGTGTGGCTGAAACTGTAGGTTCCACCAAACGTCCACCTAGAAGGAGTTCCAGAAAACAGCCCCGAGGCTGGACCACAGCGTTTCCTGAGACAGCAACCCGCCCACAAACTAGAGGCTGTTCCCAGATCCTGGGTCCCTGCAATCAACATCCGAGAAGGGCTTTCCTGAAGCTGCCACTCCCAGTTCTGGAAGAATCCCATGTTTCAGATTGGGGCTGGGCCGGTGGCAAACCTGGAAACCCTGAGAGCACCAGAAGGCTGCGGGCGAGGAAGGACGGGCCAGTTCCCACTGGCCAGTTTTCAGCAGTAGCCACAAGTCTGGAAATGAAGGAAGGAAACGCAGAGCGCGGGAAAATGTGGGCTTTCCCGCTGCGTTTCCAGGGCCGGGCTGTACTCTTTGTTTTGGACACTTTTCCTGAGAAAAAAACAGTGTTCTCACCATATAAATACCAGTTGACATTAATAACAACAGCACACGAGACCACTGTCTCCTTAGAGATGACAGGTTGCATGCAAACGGGCTGGGAATACCTCGGAGAGTTTCACAAAAATAAGACAAAGGGCAAATAAAGCTCTGCCAAAGGAGAAGAGCGCGAATTATTTAAAGAGGGTGGGAGGGAGGAGAAAACCGCTCGGAAATACACGAAATACATAGTGGGACCGATTGCCTGACACTGAGTGGGAAAGCAGCTCTAGACGTCTGCCTGGGCGAGGGGCAGAGTCCCTGAGGGTGGATGCCTGGGGTGTCGCCGCCATCTAGTGGAACCATGAGATATGGCCGCTTTGGACAGCCCGGCCTAACGTGCAAGGCGGAGGGACACTGTCTATTTCGCGTCTAACAATGAGAAATGAGAGAGAGGCTGCTGAGTTTCATTTCAGCATGGCCGGTTTAGTTCAAAGGAGATGGCACCTTGGTTCCCAGTCATCAGTCAACCGGCAACATCCAAGGACCAGGCTGGGTTACATTTGCACATTCTGTTTTGGCCCAGGTAGAGATGGAGAAACGTATGAGATGGGCTTCGAAACCCTCTGATTCTCAGAAGTCAGAACCTCCAGCCCCGGAGAGGTCCCTATTTAAACAGAAGAGCATATCCTTTGGTACCCTCTTCAAAGAAAAAAAAGAATTAAAAGCAGTTTGTTCGTGTTAAAAGAGTACACCGGGTGCGGTGGCTCACCCCTGGAATCCCAACACTTTGGCAGGCAGAGGTGAGAGGATTGCCTGAGTCCAGGGGTTCCAGACCAGCCTGGGCAACGTGATGAGACCCTGTCTCTACAAGAAATCAAAAATTAGCCAGGTGCAGTAGCGCACGCCTGTAGTTCCGTGTAGTTCCAGCTACTTGGTTTGTTTGTTTGTTTTTTGAGTTGGAGTCTCACTCTGTCACCCAGACTGGAGTGCAGTGGCTGCTCCCAGCCACTGCAGCCTCAACCTGCTGGGTTCTGGCAATCCATCCGCCATTGCCTTCCAAGTAGCTGGAACTACAGGCACGCGCTACCATGCCCGGCTAATTTTTTGGTTTATTGTAGAGTTGAGGTCTCACCAAGTTGCCCAGGCGGGTCTCGAACCCGTGGGCTCAGGCAATCCACTCACCTCAGCCTCCCAAAGGCACGGGATTACAAGCTGAGCCACCGAGTCCGGCTGTTCCAGCTACTTGGAAGTCTGAGGCGGAAGGATTGTCAGAGCCCAGCGGGTCGATGCTGGGGTGGCCATGAGCATTCCACTGCACTCCAACCTGGGTGACAGAGTGAGACTCTAACTGAAAAAAAAAAAAAAAATTAGCCAGGCATGGTGGCATGCACCTGCAGTTCCAGTTACTTGGAAGATTGAGGAGGAAGGATCACCTGAGCCCAGCAGGTTAAAAGAGCTTATTTATATGCAGAAGACATGAGACCTGAAGGCAGGTTAACAGTCACAGGGGTTGAAGTAAAAAGCACTGCTCAAATGGGAATCATTCTTCTGCCACCTGGAAAGAACAGGAACTCAGTGAGGTGATGCCCCACTTGTTCAGATTCAGACCACTTTACTTCTTAAAAAGGAAACCAGGCTGATCCCAGTGGCTCACACTTACAATCAGCACTTTGGGAGTCTGAGGCAGAAGGGTTACTTGAGCCCAGGAACTCGAGACCAGCCTGGACAATGTAGCAAGACCTCATTTCTGTTAAAAAATAAAAAATAAAAACTCAAAAATTAGCCAGGTATTATGACATGTGCTTGAAGTCCCAACTACTTTGGAGGCTGAAGCAGGAGGATCACTTGAGCCCAAGAGGTTGAGGCTGTGGTGAGCCAGGATCACGCCTGGGTGACAAAATGAGACCCTGACACACACAAACACACACACACACACACACACACACACACACACACACACAGTCCAGAAATGCAGGCCATTTCCAGGTTTTCTCCAGCTCTGGAGGAGACCGATTTGTGGGAGGCAGCTATGGGGATACAAGTCCTGTCAGAATGTTGTGGTTTTACCTTTCATTTCTTCCTCTTTTGCTTCGTTGATAGAATAAAGATCAGGGAAGGAAGAAAAAAGAGGGAAAAGAATATGTATTTCTTGAGAATCTACACTATGGCAGATGAAATATGTGAAATCATATTGGTTTCTTTTGTTTTTTAGTCAGGGTCTCACTTTGTGGCCCAGGCTGGAGTGTGTAGCATGATCACGGCTCACTGTAGCCTCAACCTCCCAGGCTCAGGCAATCCTTCCACTCAGCCTTCCAAATAGCTGAGACAACAGATGCCTGTCACCATGCCTGGATAATTTACATATATATTTTAGAGACAAGTTCTTGCTATGTTACCCAGGCTGGTTTCAAACTCCTGGACCCCAGCAATCCTCTCATGAGGCCTCCCTAAGTGCTGAGATTCCAGGTATGAGCCACCAAGCCTGGCCACATTGTTATCTGCTCTCAACAAATTTCATTGGGTCATGACTTTTGGGAAAGACTAGAATAATCTAGAAGGATCCAAATTATTATTTGTCATTTTCCCCTTCAGGACAAAACTAGGTTAAGTTAGTGCAAAGTCAGCCAACCACACTTTGTGGAATGGAATATCCCCAGTCCAGCATGTCATCTGGTCACCTCACCCCTGTCCACCAGTTTTTCCTCTTGATGAGAAGCAGAGTGTCCGGTTCCTAGGAGGTAACTCCCTAAGTTAACTGCAGATGTCAACGTGTCATTCCATTTCTACGTGTGGGGATTCTTTTTTCCCCATCACCAAAGAGAGATTTCTGGTTGCTCTGCCCCACAGAGCTGTTTCTTGGATTAAGTCAGTAATAATTATGAGGTATCATGTCTTTGTCCAGAGATACATTCTGTCAAATAAGGCATCTGGATTTGTCCCCTCCTAAAATTAAACTTTGGGCGAAACATAAAACTGGCTTTGAGGTCTCCTCCCTGGCTTTCTTTGGCGGTCAAACCCCGTTCTAAGGTTGCCACTCCTCTGCCTTCCTGGAGCAACAACATCAACCAACACCCTCAAAAACTGGGGGAAACACACCTGTCTTAGATGCAGCAAGAAGAAAGGGAGGCGCATGGAGAAAGGTGAAGGACAAATCCAGGGGGACCGAACCTTGAACTTCAGGTTCCGCATGAAGCCTATGGGGGAATCTGCATTCTCTCCCAGGAGTCGGATGCCCAAAACCGGGAGACCGCTGCCATCACTGTGAAAGAGTTGCCACCACATCTTTATATCTTTATTGCACACCCAGGGAATAACTTATCACACATGAACACTACTCCGTGAGTGGATGGTGCCCACTTGCAAAATGCAGGGGGTGAATACAGTGTAAATATATTTACAGAGGTCGAGGAGCAAGAGGATGGGAGAAGAACCAGTGCCAGGAAGTTGGAGTAAGACAGCGCATGGATCCCCCGAACAGCGCATGGATCCCCCCAGCAAACAGCACATGGGACTGGGTGCTGTGGCTCATGCCAATAATCCTAGCATTCTAGGAGGCTGAGGCCAGAGGATTGCTTGAGTCCAGGAGTTTGAGACCAGCCTGAGCAACACAGCAAGACCTTGTCTCTACAAATAATTTTTAAAATTAGCCAGACGTCATGGTGTGCACCTGTAGTCCCAGCTACTCGGGAGGCTGAGGCAGGTGGATTGTCTGAGCCCAGGAGGTTGAGACTGTGGTGAGCCGGGGTCATGCCTAGGTGATAGAGTGAGACCCTGACTTAAAAAAAAAAAAAAAAGCATCCAGGTTTGTCCATGCTCCTGAGGTCTGGAAGAAGAATTCCTGGTAAAGCATGTGAGGGAGATCAGGTCTGGGGATTGATGACAGGTTGAGGGAGAGTGCAAGAAGACGGGGTGACCTGTGGGTTGGTGCTGGAGAGCTGCATAAGCTCTGTTTGAGGTGATGCCACAAAGATGAGTAAATTTAGGGAGACCTTTAACCTCTCCTACCCAGGCAAGAAGCAGAGACCAGGTGCCAGGAAGTTGGCTTCCAGTGTAGGTTTAGGCTGGGTGGGCTGAGAGGCCTCTGCTGTTCTTGCTCAGTTTGCAGTTCTGCTCTGGGCCCAGCGATCCTCACAACAAAACATGCCTTGAGTCAGGTGAGCAGTAGTTGGACAGATGGCCAGACCTTGAGTCCCACATAAAACGACAGGCAGAGCTGGAATCTCACCCTGAGCTGCCTGAGACTCCCACTTGAAGGAAATATCCTAAATATGAGACAAAGGAAAAATACCACCACGCCGCGAAGAACTGGAGTCTTATGAGCCCAAGCGAGCCCCAGCATGAAGAAAAGTGGTTGAGGCCAGGAGGGAGGCTGTTTCCGGAACATCTTGTCCAGCTTTCTCAGACGGAAGACGCTGCCCATACCCCCCTGAGCTCCCGGCTGGGCCTGCCACCTGACTGTGTTCATACCACTCTTCAGGACAGAGTTAACGGCCCTCTTTTCTTCCTTCGTAGCCATTGTAAGGGCTATGGGCCCGTGGGATGGAGAAATCCTTCTGGGAAGCCCGATTCTGAAAAGCAAGTAGCCGTGTCATTAAGCCCACTTCCTGTTCCCAGCCATCTCCACAGCTCTCCAGTCTGAGCAGGACTCCCCTTTCCTTCCTTCCCCTTCTCCAATTTCCTTCTCCTTCTCCCAAGTCCCCCACCCCCGAGTCCCCCTGTGCCCTAACCGTGAGGCAGGTTACAGGAAGGAAGACCCATCATCCTTCCACGTGGCCATCTAGGGGCCGTCAGATGGTGACATCATCCATTCCCAAAGGATAACTGTCTCCGAGGAACTCATGGCTCTGATGCGGAAAAAGAAAGAGATCACTTACCTGCAGCTGGAAATGGGTGGAATAAGGGGCGTAAAGCGCGTCCCCTATCTCTTCAAGACCTGAAACAGGGAGAGGAGGAAGTCAAGCCTTGGGGGTCCCACCTGTGCTCACCCCATCACATTGCTTGCTACAGTGTGACTTCATGTCTGTTTCGTCGCCTGTTCTCCAACAGACGTTCAGTTTCTGGCAGGGAAAAACTAGGGCCTCAAGCCCAGGACGAGGCACAGAGGGAGCACAACATTGGTTGACTAAATGATTAACTATGATCACGAGGGACATCACTTTTTAAAACTTCACCAGGCCGGGTGCGGTGGCTCGTGCCTGTAATCCCAGCACTTTGGGAGGTCAAGGCGAGAGGATTGCCTAAGCCCACAGGTTTGAGACCAGCCTGGGCAACTTGGTGAGACCTCGTCTCCACAATAAATCAAGAAAAATTAGCCAGGTGTGGTGGTGCGCACCTGTAGTTCAAGCTACTTGGAAGGCTGAGGAAAAAGGATTGCCTGAGCCTAGCAGATGGAGGCTGTGGCGGCAGTGAGTATGCCACTGCACTCCAGCCTGGGCAACAGAGTGAGACTCTGACTAAAAAAAACAAAACAAAATTTCATCAGAGCCCCGCATCATCTGAGTACCACTTCAGAAGCACATTGGAAAAGCCATTTTTAAAAAAAGTCCTCAGATATAGATCTGGCCAGAGGTATACCTCGAGTGAATCTCACTGAAAATTTACTTACTTCCTTAACAGCCAAGAAGGAGAATTTATATATACATACTGGTATTGTTTTCTTTGGGAAGAGGCAGAATTTATGAACAATTGCTTTCTGTGCATTTTGGGAAAATGAAGGAGTTTTTTAATTTTTTTTTTTGAGTTGGAGTCTCACTCTTGTCACCCAGGCTGGAGTGCAGTGGCATGCTCACAGCCTCGACCTGCTGGGCTCAGGCAATCCTTCCACCTCAGACTTCCAAGTAGCTAGAACTACAGGCGCATGCTACCATGCCCGCTTAATTTTTTGATTTATTGTAGAGACGAGGTCTTGCCAAGTTGCCCAGGCTGGTCTCAAACCCTGACCTCAGACAATTGCCTTGGCCTCTCAAAGTGCTGGGAATGCAGACTTAAGCCACCGTGCCCGGCATGAAGGAGTTTTAAACTTATGTATAGAAGGGTAAACACATGCAATCGATCATCACGAATGCAATTTAAAGTCATTTATTTCCCACCAAATCTCTTGCCCAATCTGCTCAATAAATACTTGAACATCTTTGTGTAAGATATTGTGACGCATAAAAGGATTAACCAGAATGATTCCTGCCTCGCAGCAGATGCTGGCAAGTCAGGAATATATCACAGGTATATAAACACCTGTCAAGTGCGACGGACTCTGATAAGAGCATTTCAAAATTCTGTCAATGCACGGGACAGACGATCACTGGGGAGATAGGAGAATGCTTGACTGTGGAAAAGGGCAGGAAGAAGGAAGAAAGCCATGCCAGCCAGAGGACAAGAGCACCTTGCGCCCAGACGCAGAGGCAGGACTGAGGGTGAAGCTTCAGAGGTCGTGGGTTTCAACCATGGAAAGCCTCGCAAAGGATTTGACACAACCTGATGGACTGTGGGGACCCAGGGAGGAACGTGAGCATCAGAGTGTGGTGGCCAAGGAAGCATTTTAGGGGAGTAAGATATAAGTGACTCATAAAAGAATGGAGGGGGCAGAGCACTATGGCTCATGCCTGTAATCCCAGCACTTTGGGAGGCTGAGGCAGGAGGATCGCTTGAGCCTAGGAGTTCGAGACCAGCCTGGGCCACATAGCAAGACATCATCTCCACAAAAAAAAAATCATGGTGGTGCATGCCTGTAGTCTCAGCTGCTTGGGAGACTGAGGAGGAGGGATTACCTGAGCCCAGGAAGTTGAGGCTGCAGTAAGCTGTGATCACGCCACTGCACTCCAGCCTGGGTGACAGTGAGACCTCAACTCAAAAAAAAAAAAAAAAGCCAGACGTGGTGGTTCACACCTAGAATCCCAGCATTTTGGGAGACTGAGGTGAGAGGATTGCCTGAGCCCATGGTTTCGAGACAAGCCTGGGTAACTTGATGAGACCGCACCTCTACAGTTAAAAAAAAAAAATTAGCTGGGTGTGGTGGCACATACCTGTAGTTCCAGCTACTGGAAGACTGAGGTGGAAGGATCACCTGAGCCCAGCAGGTCAAGGCTGCAGTGGCCATGAGCATGCCACGGCACTCCAGCCTGGAGACAGAGTAAGATCCCAACTCAAAAAAAAACAAAAGGAAGTGGAAGGAAGGAAGAGGCATGAGAGAATGATCACAGAGAGTCCAGGAAGGAGATGACAGTGACACCACGGGAGTGGACAAGAGGGGCTGGGTGGTGAAATACCTCCTCCTGCCCTGCTACCCATCCCTTCAGACTTCCAAGGTTCCAGAAAAGGGATCAAGGTGCAGAGAAGCACCAGGAAGTTTTATACCTATTTTTAGCTGGAGCCTAGAACCTGGCCTTGGAGATCCCTCCTCCTTCCTGTGATCCAAAAATCAATGTAAACCCTGGAGAACAACTAATTAATCCCTAGAGACAAGGGCAGTTTCTGACTGAGTTAAGACTTTTTCTGATGAGAAAGACACAAGAATATCTTGCTTCTCATGACTCCGGGCAAGGGCAAAATTATTTGATTATTTTTTAAAATTAGAGACAAGGTCTCGCTGTGTTGCCCAGGCTGGTCTTGAACTCCTGGCTTCAAGTGATTCTCCCACCTTACCTCCCAAAATACTGGGATTACAGGTGTGAGCCAGTGTGCCCAGACTCATTTGATTCTTTTATGTCAAGTATGATCTCTTTCCTCCTGTGGGCTCAAAGACAAGCAATAAAATGTGGCTCTTTGCACTAAACCAGAATCTTCTGTAACTTTATGGAGATCCTGCTGGTTTATGATAAAAAGGACTTTCTCCGTGCTCTGCACAATGATTGCTGCAGGAAACTATGGATTGAATATAGGCACTCAAAGCTACAAAGTTTCTACACTTCTGTAAGGAATGCCTAGTTATCCTTTACAAAGAACACAATCTCACCTACTTATTGCTAGAAACTTCTCTAGTCATTTCTTTTCCATTTTTTTGCTCCATCCTATTTTAATTCTGAGAAACCTGTGTAGCATTATGCCCTACTGGAAATTAAACCACAGGAAAGGGAAGGTGAGGAAGGCTCTCCCCCATCTATACCATGTGTAGAAAGTACTAAATTAAGACTCTTGGCTGAGCATGGTGGCTCGCACCTGTCATTCCAGCAATTTGGGAGGCTAAGGCAGAAAGATCGTGTGAGCCCAGGAGTTCAAGACCAAGATCTACCACACTATTCCTTTTGATTTGTGTCTGCTACTTGTGTGCGGAATTTTCTTCTTCTTCTTCTTCTTTTTTTTTTTTTCTGAGACCAGCCTAGGCAACATAATGAGACCTTGACTCTACAAAAAAATTTTAAAAATTAGCTGGGCATTGTGGCACATGCCTATAACCCCAACTACTCAGGAGGCTGAGGCAGGAGAATTGCTTCAGTCCAAGAGGTCGGAGCCTCGATGAGCCATGATCATGCCACCGCACTCCAGCCTGGGCAACAGAGTGAGACCCTGACTCAAAAATAAAGAAAAATAAAGAAACTCCAGGGTCCAGCTTCTCATTCTACTTTTCTCTAACTAGCTAGACAATTTTGAGCAAGATCTGAGCCTTAAGGAAATTACCTGTCCTATAGGGTCTAATCTGGAAACTCTTTCATGTCCTCTACAGTTATTTTTATTGTTTTTTATTTTTTGAATCGGAGTCTCACTCTGTCACCCAAGCTGGAGTACAGTGGCGCGCTCCTGGCCACGGCAGCCTTCCAAGTAGCTGGAACTACAGGCACGCACTACCATGCCCAGCTAATTTTTTTTTTTTAAGTTTATTTTAGAGATGAGGTCTCGTCAAGTTGCCCAGGCTGGTCTCGAACCTGTGGACTCAGGCAATCCTCTCACCTCGGCCTCCCAAAGTGCTGGGATTATAGGCATGAGCCACTGTGCCTGGCCTCCTTACAGCTATAATAACCTGGGATTGTCCCTGTCTTTCTACCAGGGATTCTCCGCCCGACCAGGCAGGCCACCTTGAGTGATTTCCTCTTGCGAGTAGGCTCTGTTCTCTACGCCGGAGCTCTTCTTCATGAGTTGCGGTTTACAGAAAGCATCCTCGACAGGGTAATCCAGAGGGTTCCGTTGCTTTGTGAGCAGCTGAAACTCGGGGGCAACATAAGCCAACAGAAAAACCCAGCCGTTGGCAACCAAGGCTGAGCTGAGGATGGTGTCATCCCACGTATTGTCAATGTCAGGAATCAAGAGCAGGGTGATCCATGCCACCCAGATGGCCACAGAGAGGAGCGTGGTGAGGTAGACGTGAGCCCCATGTCTCTTCCAGCCGGTGAAGGCCCCACAGAAGGTGAAGGAGGACACGAGGAAGGTCAGCGCCATCAATAAGAGGACGTAGACGAGCAGCAGGACAAAGTCTTCATTGCGACGCACCGGAGGAAGCTCAGAGAAGACGTTGGTGTCGGTCCTGTTCATGGCCAGGATGATGTACTCAATAGCGATGACGTCCTGCACCAGGCTGAAGCCCACGGCCAGGCCGAGAATCACCAGCAAGGAGAGGGACTTCTTCCCACGGACCAGCTTCGTCAGGTTGAGAGCATGAGCCAGGAGGCAAGAGAAGCAGATGGAGAAGAGGACCCCGAAGAGGAAGAAGCGGGTGGGCCCCGTGCTCCCATCCAGCCTGATGATGAAGGCAAAGGTGAGGCCAAAGACCCCCAACACGCCCAGGAGGAAGAGAAACTGGGTCGGGAGCATCTTCCGTCGGTTGGAGTCCTGCACCCTGCAGATGAGGATGAGGAGAGCCAGCAGGAAGGCCACCGAGGTCACGGCTCCGACGGCTGCCAGGGCTTCTAGGACGATGCCCCACGGCTCGGTCGTATCACAAAGCCTGGAGTACTTGGAGTTCAGGTCTTTTCGGCAGCCTGGAGGGGCTGTGGCAGCCATTCCGGTCCTGCAGAAAATCAAAGGTAGAGTGGAGGAGGGGGGTGAGTCTCTTCACACAGTCCTCAGACACAGAGGACTGCAAAAGGATTAGAGAGAAAACTGTGTATGTTTCGCTGGGGTTTTGCCCTTGACCTCTCATTAGATAAAGCTGTCAGCTTTCTCCTACCTCTTGTGGCAAATTCTAACAACAGATGAAGGGAGGGAACAAATCTCATATGTCCACTTCCTCCCAACTTAACTGTATTAACATTTACCTTGAAACCAGAGGACCTATCGCGCAGAAGGTGTTTCACAGCCTAATCTCAGAAAACTTATCACAGGCCAAGGCACAGGGGCTCTTGCCTGTAATCTCATCACTTTGGGGGCCGAGGCGGGAGGATTGCTTCGGCCCTGGAGTTCAAGACCAACCTGGGTGACATAGTGAGACTGTGTCTCTATAAAAAATTAAAAATTAAAAAAAAATTAGCCAGGTTTGGTGTCATAGCTGTAGTCCCTGCTATTCAAAAGGCTGAGGCAGAAGAATTGACTGAGTCCAGGAAGTTGAGGCTGTGGTGAGCTATGATCATGCCACTACATTCCAGCCTGGGTGACAGAGTGAGACTCTGACTCAAAAATATAAGGAAATGAATAAATTTAAATGAGTAATTTAAAAAAAAAACACTATTGCAAATAAAATAACCTGTCAGAGTTCCTGATAATTTTTAGCTAGCATTTTCTTAGGAATTAGGGAATGTGGAAATATCTAAGCTTGAAGCTAACACTTTCAGTCTCGAGTGTTTTCCACCTCTGGCCCTGTTTCAGATGTCATTTATAAGCACCCCATTCTCTCATAGATAAGTTATCCAGACTGCACATTTTTCTATAGAAGGGCAGACATTCACTTCTCAGCCACTGGAGCCTCCTTTTCTAGTCTGCTGTTTCCTATTAAAAGGGTTTATTCCAAACCGGCTTGGTGTAATCCCGCACCTTGGGAGGCTGAGGTGAGTGGATTGTCTGAGCCCGCGGGTTTGAGACCCACCTGGGCAACTTGGCAAGACCTCATCTCTACAATAAATCAAAAATCAGCCGGACGTGGTAGTGCGCACCTGTAGTTCCAGCTTCTTGGAAGGCTGAGGCAGAAGGATCGCCGGAGCCCAGCAGGTCGAGGCTGCGGTGGCCGGGAGCGGCCACTGCACTCCAGTCTGGGTGACAGAGTGAAACTCCAACTCAAAAAAAAAAAAAAAGGGGGGTTTTTCCTTCTTTGTGATTTGTAAAGATGTCTTTTAGCTCTAAATTAGCCACCTGTAAGGAGGGAAGTCCTGGATGGCACAAAATCAATAGTGACCCAACAAAAAATTATTACTAATAGCTAACACATTCAGTTTTGGAATGGGTCAGATTTTTGCTGCTAATCACCTTACATATATGAATTAGCTTAATTTCTTAGCAACTCTATGAAGTAAAATCAGTATCCCAGAAGAGGAAACGGGCAGGGAGAGGTCAGGTTACTTGGCCAACATCGCACAGCTGGGAAATGGCAGAGCCAGGATTTGAACCCAGGTTGTCTGGTTCCAGAATCCATGCTCTTAACTACTCTAAGTGCCTCCTCTCAAATGAGTTCTTTTTTTTTTTTTTTTTTTTTTTGAGTTGGAGTCTCACTCTGTCGCCCAGACTAGAGTGCAGTGGCCGCTCCCGGCCACTGCAGCCTCAACCTGCTGGGCTCCGGCGATCCTTCCGCCTCAGCCTTCCAAGTAGCTGGAGCTACAGGCACGCGCTACTACGCCTGGCTAATTTTTTTTTATTTCTTGTAGAGATGCGGTCTCGCCAAGTTGCCCAGGTGGATCTCGAACCCACAGGCTCAGGCAATCCACTCACCTCAGCCTCCCAAAGCGTGGGATTACAGGCTGAGCCACCGAGCCCAGCTTCAAATGCGTTCTAATTGGCCTTAAATGCATCTGAAATATTATCTCTCTCCGCCCCCAACCCCTCCTCCCTTCCTCTCTCTCTTCCTCTCTTTCTTTTTTTTTTTTTTTTTTTGAGTTGGAGTCTCACTCTGCCGCCCAGACTGGAGTGCAGTAGCCGCTCCGGCCACCGCAGCCTCGACCTGCTGGGCTCCGGCGATCCTTCCGCCTCAGCCTTCCGAGTAGCCAGAATTACAGGCATGCGCTACCACGCCCGGCTGATTTTTTGATTTATTGTAGAGATGAGCTCTCGCTGCCCAGGCGAGTCTCGAACCCGCGGGCTCAGGCAGTCCACTCACCTCAGCCTCTCAAAGGCGCGGGATTACAGGCTGAGCAACCAAGCCTGGCTTCTTCCTCTCTTTCTCTCTCTCTCTCTGACCCTTCCCTTATCAGATGCCCCAATGTGGCCCATTTCACTCTGTTAGATCAGCTCCAGGAAGGATAGGAGCCCCCAGGTGATCCATGATCCACAAAGCAGGTAATCTACTCACTCAGTTGGGATCATTAGGAATTGACTCAATGTATAACAGCTTGCTTCCTGCCTATCTATCCTTAATTTCTCAGGAGAAGGGCTTCTTTCTCTGCCCCCACAACCTCCACATGAATTTTAGACCCAGTTGTTTGCCCCATGAAATCTAAATCCTAGGGATTCAGGACACAAGTGGGAGGATAAATTGGGAAATCGGAAAAGTGAAAAGAGTTTCCACATTTTCTCAAAATAGATGGCTCACAAATTCCATAGTCAATGTCGGGTAAGATGTTGAAATTCAGCATTGCTAGACACAGTTGCAATCTGTGTCAAAAAATGACTGTCTCAAAAATCTATATTTTTTTAAACTTATAGATAAGGTCTCACTCTGTCACCCAGGCTGAAGTGCAGTCATACTATTATAGCTTGCTGCAACCTCAAATTCATGGGCTTAAGTGATCCTCCTAGTAGAGGACTAATTTTTTTTATTTTTTGTAGAGACAGAATCTTGTTACTTTGCCCAGGCTGATCTCAAATTCCTGGCCTCAAGCAATCCTCCCATCTCGGCCTTCTAAAGCCAAACTATAAATTTTATCTGAATTGTTTTACTGCTTCTATAAGGAAGGATCTACCACATCATTCCTTTTGATTTGTGTCTGCTATTCGTGTGCAAAATTTTTTTTTTCTTTCTTTTTTTTTTTTTTTGAGTCAGAGTCTCACTCTGTCATCCAGGCTAGAGTATAGTGGCACACTCACAGCCACCTGCTGGGGATTCAGGTGATCCTTCCACCTCAGCTTTCCAAGTAGCTGGAACTACAGGCGCATGTCACCACATTCGGCTAATTTTTTAATTTATTGTTGAGACGAGGTCTCGCCGAATTGCCCAGGCTGGTCTCCAACCTCTGGTCTCAGGCAATCTTCTTGCCTCTGTCTCCCAAAGTGCTGGGATTACAGGCATGAGCCACTATGCCTGACTGGAATGTTTTTCTTTTTCTTTATTTTTTTCTTTTCCCAGTAGGATTGTGCACTTGATGGTGACAAGTTCTGAGTAGGCTAGAAGAGAACTAGGGTCTGATGGGAAAGGGAGCAGTCAGAGGCAGGGAAGTCGCACGGAGGCCACCTTCACAGAGGAGCCTCCTGCAGTGTCAGACAGGGACAAAGAATGTGCAGCAAGAAATCGGAAACAAGAGGAGGGGCTGGGGGGTCGAAGCAGGAAAAGGCACAAAGCATCAGCTGAATCCTACCTCTTTCCTTAGAGCAGAAGACACAACACGGGTCTCTTCACCACATACACAGACACGCTTATAAACCACTGTGGATCAGCCCAAGGGAAAAAACACCCTTCCCCCTCCAACCTGTCTCCTCAAGGTCAAATCACAAGGCAGAAGCAGCACAGTGGGATGCAAATGAACCCATGCTCACTGACCAAGGCAAATGGACTTCCTCTCAGACCAGCCTGGGTATACCAGAAAAACTATTTTTTTTTTCTTTTTCCACAGAAGATTCGTTTAGTCCATTCTTGAGCTTCACATAAAGGGCATTGTATGGCACATACCTTTTATTTCTGGCTTTTTTTGCTCAGTACATTGCCTGTGAGATTCATCCGTGTTGTTGTGTGAAAGGATTTCGGCGCCAGTGATGACCCCATACCCAGCCGAGACCAAGAGATTTATTAAAGGGTCTGTTACAGAGAGGGTCTGTAACCGAGAAAAAGCAAGAGAGGGGGAGAGACAGAGAGAGAGTGAGAGGGAGGGAGAGAGTGAGAGAGAGAGAGAGAGAGAGAGAGAGAGAGAGAGAGAGAGAGAGTGAGAGAGAATGGTGGGGAGGGAGAAAGCAAGAGAGAGAGAGGGAGCAAGAGCAGAAAAACTTTTTGAACATGAGCATTCTCCTCACTGTAGGTAGAATTCAACGTCTCCTCCCTTAAAGACACAAAATCATCTTTTCAATTGGATGAGATAGTCTTCAAACCAAAATCATTTTCTTCATATAGCAAGCAGGAAAGAAATACATATATCTTATGCATACATGCAATATGTATCCATATGTATATAGATATGAATGTATATGTGGATATATAATATTAAAAGAGTATTTTGTGTGGTATATTTGAGTAAAATATGGCTTAAATCAATCTTCTTGACTTTCTTTTTTTTTTTTTTTTGAGTCAGGGTCTCACTCTGGCTGGAGTGGAGTGACACTATTATGGCTCACCGCAGCCTCAACCTCCTGGGCTCAGATGATCCTTCCACCTTAGCCTCCTGAGTAGCTGGAACTATAGGCGTACACCCAGTTACTTTTTTAATTTTTTTGTAGAGACGAATTCTTACTGTGTTTGGCAGGCTGGTCCCGAATCCCTGGCCTCAAGCAGTCGTCTCACCTCAGCATCCTAAAGTGCTAGGATCACTGGCATAAGCCACAGCACCCAGCTCTTCCTGACTTTCTAGTGAAATTTGGCTCTCCAAGTTTAACTTAATTTTATACGGTTATTCATTCAACAGATATTTACTTAGCATCACTCTGTGCTGATCACTGTTCTAGGTCCTCAGTGGTAAAGGAAAAAAGAGACACATTCCCCACCACAGTAGAGGAGGAAGACAGGCATAACCTGTCCCTGCGGCCACAGGCCTTCCACAGCCCTCTCTCACTGTGGGGTCTGTCACCTGCGCATTCAGTCCTCCTGGAAACTATACCCCAGCCGTCCCTACCCCAAGCAGAACACAAAGACTGGGTCATGTTCCCTGTCGCCAGGACAGTGGAAAATGAGAAGCAGGAGAAAAAAGAAAGGCAAATGAGGTTCAGATACAGGCAACACCAAAAGTCGAATCCGTCTTGCCGACAAATGTCTCCTTTGGCCGTGTGGGACAGGGGTGTCTACACCACAAACTTTGGAGAGGAAGGGCCCTGTCCACTCGGGGTGGCAGGGGAAGCAACCAGGCCCAGTGCACTCCATCTCTCCACACCCTCTGAGATTAGTCACCAGGGTGGTGTTTGGCAGGAAAGTATTTCCTCTTCCCTTTGTCCTCTCACTGTCCCTGCCCCTCCCTGCCCAGGGCTCCTTCCCCGCCCCTCAAGGGATTGCTGTTTGTGGATAGTAGTTATTCTCATAATTACCTCATAATTATGAAGTACTTTGAAGCTGACAACTCTACATCTTGACGGAGATCGATGAGGTTTTTGTCTCAAGCACAGTTCTGGTGCCGGATAGAGGGACAGTAAGGCAGAGCCCTTCCCCCACCCCCAACTTGGACCTATAGGCCCCTCCCTTCTTGTGCAGCTGGGGAGGTGGGTGCCTGTCTTGGGGACTCCTGGCATCCGGCAGACCAGGACTCAACAAGAGCAGCAGAGAGAGGAGAAAACCGATTTTCCCGAATGTCACTTTCACCTCCCTCCGTCTAGATCATGCAAGGGAGGTGAAGAAACAGTTCCCGAAGTGCCTTTAAAACATTTTTTTTAAATAAAGAAACAACTTCTTAAGGTTTTTATTATAGGCATTGTAAATTACCACTCTACGGCCAATTTTGTTTCACCCCATTCCCCACCCCCTCACTAGATTATTTGTTTACAAATCCCAGACACCATAACATTTTACCCATAAATACTTTAGTATGTCCCTCTAAAAGATAAAAAGTCCTTCTTAATCACACTTTAAAAACTAACAATAGGCCAGATATAGTGGCTCAAGCTCACACTACATTTGGGAGGCCAAAGTGAGAGGATTGCCTAAACTCAGGGGTTGGAGGCCAACCTGGACAACTTGGTGAGACCTCGTCTCTACAATAAATCAAAAAATATGCTGGACGTGGTAGCACACACCTGTAGTTCCAGCTACTTGGAAAGCTGAGGTGGAAGGATCGCTTGAGCCCAGCAGGTTGAGGCTGCGGTGGCCGGGAGTGTGCTACTGCACCGGCGCCTGGGTGATAGAGTGAGACTCCAACTCAAAAAAAAAATCTAAAAACTAACAATACTATCAAATATCCAGTTAGGGCTCATTTTTCCCAATTCTCTCACAGATGTCTTTTTTTTTTAATGCCTTGGTAAGTTTGTTTTTGTTTTTGCTTTTTTTGAGTTGGAGTCTCACTCCATCACCCAGACTGGAGTGCAGTGGCCGCTCCCAGCCAACTGCAGCCTCGACCTGCTGGGCTCCAGTGATCATTTCACCTCAGTCTTCCGAGTAGCCGGAATTACAGGCATGCACTACCGCGCCCGGCTGATTTTTTTATTTATTGCAGAGATGAGGTCTCGCCAAGTTGCCCAGGCGGGTCTTGAACCCTCAGGCTCAGGCAATCCACTCACCTCAGCCTTCCAAAGGCGCAGGATTACAGAGTGAGCCACCGAGCCCGGCCGGTAAGTATTTTTATATGGGTGACTAATTTGGGGGGAATTATCATTCTTAATTTACCTC
This sequence comes from Cephalopachus bancanus, assembly GCA_027257055.1. Classification (NCBI taxonomy): domain Eukaryota; kingdom Metazoa; phylum Chordata; class Mammalia; order Primates; family Tarsiidae; genus Cephalopachus; species Cephalopachus bancanus. Next base: position 92,971 of record JAPVLO010000382.1, on the reverse strand, counting down.
TGCTAGCCCCCCTCCACCCTTTCCCCAGCCTGATGGGGATTGCTCAACAGGTCTAAAATGTCCTAATACTTTGAATTTAGTCAGAGGGAAATAAAACTTCCCAGGGTTCTTAACAAGCAAGTCTGCACTGAGGAGGTCCTGCGTTGCCCCGAGAATGGCCCAGATGAGGGAAAGATACCAGGGGGCTAGAAGAGAGGGACAAGGTCCTGGAAACCTGAAAAGGATTTCTAGAAAGCAGCGTTTGAGAAGGAAAGGGGAAGTGATGAGCATTCGGGAATATGAACTGCCAGAAGCTGAGCAACAGCCTGGGAGACGAGCCAAAGGGCTGGAAAAGGAAGGAGAAAAAAAATGAGCCCAGAGATTGTGTGGACTCGTTGGGAGCCAAAATCAAGGAAAGGAGATCCAGGGTCCAACCAAGAAAATACTTGGATCCTACAAAGACCAGATGAGCCCCATCCCCTTCACTTGACTTAAAAGTTCCTTCTTCCAGAATGTTTTCCTTGTCTAGTGAGAGACGTATCTCATGACTTCCCAGACACCCTCAGCTTTCCCCCTCACAGCACTTATTCCACAGCCCTGCAATGCCTGTTGGTGAGTCTGCATCTTCCTCTAGGCCGGAAGGCTCTCTGAAGGCAGGGACTGAGTTATTAAACATGTTCTCCCTGGCCACTAGCCTGGCACCTGACACACAGTAAGCACCTAACCAGAATGGAGGAAGGAGCCGGTGAATGGTGCTCGGTAGGCCGGGAAAGTAAAGTCGGGTGGGGAGGAGGAGCTGCTTATGAGATGGGTGGGTGGGCTGGACCTGGTTTCTTCTCAAGCCTCCTGTCTGCTATCCTTAGTTCTAACCCTCCTTCACAAATGAGCTACCAAAAATTGCACTTTGGGTCTGAGGTTAAGAGCCCTAGGCCATGTCTGAAACCCTGATCCTATCTTAGGCACTCCAGGTGTCTCCTGGGAAAGCATGAATTCTGAGATGTTTCCAGTAAGCAGGGAAGGATTAATTGAGATGCGCTCCCACCCAATGCTTGATGACTAAACCCTGCACTCTTGAGGGGGATGACAAGGTTTTGGTGTATGTAGCCTATGGCCTATGGCAGGAGCTAAGGACTTGGAGTAGAAGGATGAGACTCTTCACTACAACAGCTGCTAACAGAGTTCACCAACAGCTGAACAAAAATACAAGGATACCCACAACTGAGCCCCAGGAATCACTTGGTGCTGCCTTAAACCCTTTTGAAATGAGTCTGGGCATGAAAGAAAGGTTTAAAAAAATGGTGGAGAGGAAAAGGAAGAATAGGAGGAGGAGGAGGAGAAAGGAAGCAGAAGAGGGAGTTGATTCTTGGGCTCAACTCTGAGCCCTCTGTAACGCCTCCCCTTTAGGGAGAAGGGGATTCAGCTGCCAGGATGTGTGTGAACAAGTCACTTGACTTCTGGGAATCTTCGTCCTCCCCTCTTTACGTAAGACATGGGGGACGTACCGAATTACGTGGCCTGATCCCATGCCCAGCTCTGCAGCTCATCCCACTGGGGAGCTCCATGGATACAACATCAGCTCTCTTTCTTTCTCCCTGCCCCTCACCCTCTTTCTTGCCCGTCTCCTATCACAGAGTATGTGCCACAAACTCCTAACCAAAGTCAAACCCAGGGCTAGAGGTGAGGGTGAAGGATGTGGAGCAGCACTGACCCTAGACATGGTCTTGGCTGACACAGCACTGACCGGTGTACAAAGACAAATGCTAAAGGCGATGGGTCTCCCAGCTTCTAGTTTCTTATCTGAGGCTGCTCGTGACCACCAGGTGGGAAAGTGTATAGAGTTGCTTCGGTCTAGACCTGGAAGGTTCCCAATTGGGCCTTTGTGCAGCCCTTCCCAGAGAATTAGAGAATAAATGACCCGGGGTCCTGAGCCTTGCAAAGACAAAACTGATCTTGTCTCCCTTCTTATGAGATATATTTCATTCTGTCGAAAGAAAGAAAGAAAGAAAGAAAGAAAGAAAGAAAGAAAGAAAGAAAGAAAGAAAGAAAGAAAATCAATACTACCTCTTAGGACTGACCTGGGAATGACATCAGTAACTCAAGTGTTTGTTGAAGGTGAGTCTTCACACCATCCCAGCCCAGAAAATGTGCGATTTTCTAGCATTTTGATTTTCTCTCTATTCTCGAATTGCCACATTCAATCAGTGGTAATAACAACGGTCATGATATAATTATGAATAAAAATAATGACAACTAATGTCACATACTGAGTCCTATTATGTCAGGCACTATGCTGAGTATTTATGTGTCTTTACACATATTCTCTCATTTACATGTCTTTACATCTAATGTCTTATTTAATATTCCCAGAACCCATTTTACAGGTGAGAAGACTAACTCTAAGAGAAAGGAAGTTACACGTCCAATGTACATAGTTAGGAAGAATAACTCTTTATGAGTAGTTATAATCATAATTCAGTCCTTCCTTTCATCTCTAAATCACAATCATCTCTAGAGCTTTTCTCCCTGCTTCATCTTTTCTCCATATCAATCACCATACAGTCGAGCATTGGCTGGCTGAGAAGTCTTCAAAACAATCCTGGCTGGGTGCAGTGGCTCACGCCTGTAATCCCAACACTTTAGAAGGCCAAGGTGGGAGGACGTTTTGAGCCCAGGAGTTCAAGACCAGTCTGAGCAACATAAGGAAACTCTGTCCCTACTTAAAAAACAAAACAAGTTGGGCACAGTGATTCAAGTCTAATCCCAGCACTTTGGGAGGCCAAGGTGAGAGGATCGCCTGAGTCTACAGGTTCGAGACCAGCCTGGGCAACATGGCAAGACTTCGTCACTACAATAAATCAAAAAAATTAGCCGGGTGTGGCGGAGTGCGCTTGTGGTTCCAGCTACTTGGAAGCCTGAGACAGAAAGATCACCTGAGCCCAGCAGGTCTAGGCTGTGGTGGCTGTAAGCGTACCACTGCACTCCAGCCTGGGTGACAGAGTGAGACTCTGACTCAGAAAGAAAAAAAGGGAAATTGCCAGGTGGCTTTCCAGAAGCCAAGGAGCAATTTCAAAAAAAAGAGTGCTCAGTGGAGTCAAATGCTGCAAAAGGAGCAAAGAAAAGCAGGCCTGGGAAGGGATCTTTGGATCTAGCTGTTACAAAACATACTAACTCCTTGTTGTCTGTTACAATGGTTCTAGCCTCAGTTGGAGCTTCAAGGCTGTTCTCCAATTTGTCCTCCCACCTACCTCCTCCTTCCATCCTAACTTCCCTCTCCACCTCTATGGGAGGCAAGCAAATCTTTCTAGGCTACAGTATTTTCTATCTGGAAGCCAATTTGGGTTCAGCCAAGTCCTCTCACACAAAGTCACCCTCTTTGCCTCCACACATGCATTATTCTCTGAACCAGCAAGATCTCCCCCTACCGTTCGCCATCCATTTACAAAACTTGACCCAAAACTCAACCACTATCATGTGATTGGTTTTGGTTTCTGCTTTTTTAGAGACAGGATCTCACTGTGTCACCCGAGGCTGGAGAGCAATGGTTCTATCATAGCTCCATGCAGCCTTCACCTCCTGAGCTCAGGCGATTCTCTCGCCTCAGCCTCCCAAAGTGCTGGGATTACAGATGTGAGCCACCACACCTGGGCTATCATGAGGTTTTAAATTATTATTATTATGAATCCTATCACACATAAGTCCTATAATTTATTCTAAGTTTGTAGATCTCTTCATAGATTTTATAATTAAGGCTGGGCACGGTGGCTCACGCCTATAATCCCAGCACTTTGGGAAGCTGAGGTGAGAGACTGCCTGAACTCACGGGTTCGAGACCAGCCTGGGCAACGTGGCAAGACCTCATCTCTACAATAAAACAAAAAAAAAAAAAATTAGCTAGACACGGTGGCGCGTGCCTGTAGTTCCAGCTACTTGGAAGGCTGAGGCGGAAGAATCACCTGAGCCCAGTAGGTCAAGGCTGTGGTGGCCGTCAGCGTGCCACTGCACTCCAGCCTGGGCGACAAAGTGAGACTCCGATTCAAAAAAAAAAAAAAAAGATTTTATAATTAAGTACTTCTTGGCACTCAAGGTTTTCCATATGTATGTTATATTTTTTACATTAATACCAGTGCTGACTAGCCTATTAGATAACCAGCTTCTTAAGAAAATAGAGCAGGCAGGGTGCGGTGGCTCATGCCTATAATACCAGCACTTTGGGAAGCTGAAGTGAGATGACTGCCTGAGCCCACAGGTTTGAGACCAGCCTGGACAACTAGGCAGGACCTCATCTCTACAATAAATCAAAAAATTAGCCGGGCGTGGTGGTGCATGCCTGTAGTTCCAGCTACTTGGAAGGCTGAGACGGAAGGACCATCTGAACCTAACAGGTCAAGGCTGCAGTGGCCGAACTGCACTCCAGCCTGGGCGACAGAGTAAGACTCCAACTCAAAAAAAAAAAAAAAAAAAAAATAGAGCAAATCTTCTAGTTAGTTTACCACACATTTATGCTCAACACGGTGGTTGCTGAGCAAATGTTTTAGACTAAGACTGACTGCTGAATATTTACCCCAAAGCAAGTTATTTATTAGCAAGTGTGAGTAATAGGGAGGAAAATTTTTTTAAGATGAATATGTGCTGATGCTAATCCTCATATTTCTATCCAGGCCGAGTTCTTTGAAGGGAGGAGTCCCATAGAAATTTCTCTGCCCTTGATAAAGGATTAGTTGTAAGTGGAAAGCGTCTACAAGGAAATCTCCAGGATTCCCTATTCTGGGTAGAGCCAGCCCAATCCTGATGACATAAAAGTGAGGCATCATGGCTGTAACTTATGAATAACATCTGAATAACATCACTCAACTGGGTTTCTGTGTAGTAACTGAAAGAAAATAAACCATCTTAGCACCATGGGCAGATCAAAACAAGAGGAGTATAACAAAACAAGTATAACAATGGTTTCCATCATAATTTCTGTACTTTTAGGTAGCTCTCTGGAGATATTACCATCTTCCTCTTACTCTAAACAAAGCATGTGGACTTTAGATTAATGTGAGTAAAAATGAAATTCTAGAAATCATTTTTTAGAAATAAAGCCTTTTTTTTGTTGGAATCTCACTCTGTAACTCAGGCTAGAATGCAGTGGCATGCTCATGGTTACCACATCCTCAACCTGCTGGGCTCAGGTGATCCTTCTGCCTCAGCCTTCCAAGTAACTGGAACTACAGGTACACATCACCACGCTTGGCTAAATATTTTTATTTTATTATAGAGAAGAGGTCTCGCCAAGTTGCCCAGGCTGGTCTCAAACCCCTGGTCTCAGGCAATCCTCTCACCTACACCTCCCAAAATGCTAGGATTATAGGTGTGAGCCACCACACCCAGTCAAAAATAAAGCTTAATATTTTGAATGAAGCTTCCAAATCGCTTAGGCACAGAATTCTAAGAAATGAAATTTCCAGAAAATAGAAAAATAGGCCAGTTGCAGTGGCTCATGCCTGTAACCCCAGCACTTTGGGAGGCCAAGATGGGAGGATCACTTGAGACCAGGAGTTCAAAACCAACCTAGGCAACACAGTGAGATTCTGTCTCTAATTAAGAAAAAATATATATAAAGTCCTCTACTAGCATATTATCTTAAAGCTCTCTGGCCAGGCTCGATGGCTCAGCCTGTAATCCCAGCGCTTTGGGAGGCCGAGGTGAGTGGATTGCCTGAGCCCGCGAGTTTGAGACCCGCCTGGGCAGCTTGGCGAGACCTCATCTCTACAATAAATCAAAAATTAGCCAGGCATGGTAGCGCATACCTGTAGTTCCAGCTACTTGGAAGGTTGAGGCGGAAGGATAGCTGGAGCCCAGCAGGTCGAGGCTGTGGTGGCCGGGAGTGTGCCACTGCACTCTAGTCTGGGTGACAGAATGAGACTCCAACTCAAAAAAAAAAAAAAAAGCTCTCAAGGACCTCATTTTAATATCTTATTTCAGTATATAAGGGCGATATTCATTGGATCCAACAAATTGGATTCAAAGCCAAACTGGTCACTTCTCATTACAGTCATATTTCTAAGCCAAAGAATGGTACTAACATCTACTCAACTGCCTAGTAGATCTAAAAATACAATGTATACTGTCTAATTGGGGAAAGAATGGGAAAGAGCAGCTCAAATGACCTAAAAGTAGATGACAATAACCAGTAATTATTATTACAATAATTGTAAATTATAACTTTTTTATTTTGAAAAGGGACTAGATTATACCGTATTATAACTATAAGAACCTAACCTAAAACTAAGGAATAGTTAAGCTAAAAAGCAAAAGGAAGAAAAAAAATACATGCAAAAAGAAGATACACTAATAGATAATATTTATTTAATAGATATTGTGTGTCAGACATAAAGTTAAATAATTTGCTCAGGGTAAAACAATTAAGCAAGAGTTGAGGCTTTAATATCACACAAAGTTGCAATCAAGGCAAAAAAAAAAAAAAGCAGTAGGTGGACCAAAAGGCTAGTTTTGTAATAATTAGGGATACTCCACACTGAAGATAAAATCATCATAAACTTTTTTTTTTTTTTTTTTGAGTTGGAGTCTCACTCCGTCGCCCAGACTGGAGTGTAGTAGCACGCTCCCAGCCACCACAGCCTCAACCTGCTGGGCTCCGGCAATCCTTCCACCTCAGCCTTCCGAGTAGCTGGAATTACAGGCATGCACTACCACGCCCGGCTGATTTTTTTTTAATTTAGTGTAGAGATGAGGTCTTACCAAGTTGCCCGGGTGGGTCTCAAACCCGCGGGGCTCAGGTAATCCACTCACCTCGGCCTCCCAAAGAGCTGAGATTACAGGCTGAGCACCAGCCCCGGCCCATCATAAACTTAATAAAAAAAATTTCTGTAGAGATGGGGTGCGATGCTTCACACCTGTAATCTCAATACTTTGGGAGGCTGAGGCGAGAGGATTGCCTGAGCTCAGAGGTTTGAGACCAGCCTGGGCAACTTGGCAAGACCTCGTCTCTACAATAAATCAAAAAAATTGGCCGGGCATGGTGGCACACACTTGTAGTTCCAGCTACTGAAAGGCTGAGGCAGAAAGATCACCTGAGCCCGGCAGGGTAGAGGCTGTGGTGGCCGTGAGGTTGGGCAACAGACTGAGATTCCGACACAAAAAGAAAAAATAATTCTGTAGAGAATGTATCTCACTATGTTGCCCAGGCTGGTCTTGAACTCCTGGTCTCAAACAACTCTCCTGCCTCAGCCTCCCAAAGTGCTGGGATTACAGGCATAAGCCACCATTCCCAGCCTTATCATAAACGTTTATGAACCAAATAATATGGCACCAAAATACATAACATGAAAGTAACTATAAATAATACATAAATAAGCATTGCTGTGTGTCAATAAAATTTTATTTACCAAAAGAGGCTGTGGGCCATATTTGGCCCATGGACCATCCCTGTCTACATGATTGCTTCTATCTAAGTAGTCCTGGAACATTTACCAAAAAATGAGCATATTTAGAATACAAAGAAAAATCTGTAATTCTAAAGTAAGAAATGTACAGACCATATATTCTCACAATGCAATAAAAATAGGATTAAAAGTAGAAACACCCGGAACTACTCAGAAAGTCAAAGACTTCTCAAGCAAAAATGCTATTCAATGTATTGTTAACTATGCCACTATATCATTTCCTCAGCTTAATCTGTGGATTTTAAATAACGGGGGACCCAAAGTCAGAAGAATGAAATCACACAGCCAAAATTGTTCTTCAGACCCTGTTCTCTTCAATTACCACTGAAGAACTAAAGAGGACTTCCGAGGGGACATACACAGATAGAGAGGTGCTAGAATCTAACCGTAGTCAAGGAGCTGGGGGACCTTCTCAAGACTCCTTATGAGGAACTCAAGGCCCAGGCCTTTGCTGGACCACAGTTACATGTTTGTGCAGAGCGGGGAGAAGAAATCCCGCTCCCTGACTCGAGGTTGAGAGGTTTTTCCCAGGTAACCAAACCACTGGCTCACTGCATTCTGCCCTTGAAGTCCTGGACTGTCCATGCCCTTGGAGGAGCCGCTTCTGTGTCCCAGGTAGCATCTCTCCCAGGGCTTCCTCCCCCTCGCTCCTTCCTTTTCCTAGCAGTAGCCAGCACCACACACCTGGAGGGTGGGGTGCTGACCACCATCCTCACCCCTCCCATGGTCCCCAGCCCATTGTCTCTGAAGCAGCTAAAACATTTCCCTTGAGGAATGAGCCCAGGGCAGCAGTTAATTCGGTTGAATCCTTCAACAGGTGTGGTGTTTACCAAAGCCTCTGAGGAGAAAATCAGCCTGGAAAGGAGTCGGGAATGGAAAGTCCTTCACATTCCTTGGTCTTGAGCAGGCTTCGGCTATTGGCTCGCCTTTCCCATGGGCGTTTAAGGGACCATCTTGAACAGCATTGCGGCCATTGCCAAGTCCTGTCTAGGTGTTGGTGGAAGGTGGGTTCTGTCCCAGGATTCCCGAGAAACTCAAGGGACACCCAATAGAGCATCAAGAGAAAATGGGTGGTTTCGAGATCTAGTTCTCGAAACTCAGAAGGGCGCTTTTCAGGATCTGGGTAAAGTGGCAGCTGTCATCAATCCCCGGCCAGTCCCTCCTCCCTCGTGTCCCACTCTCTCCCCATCCAGATTCCCTCCCCTCCTCTAAGACCTTTCTCCCTCTCTCCTCTTCCTCCAAAGTGATCCCAGAACTGCTCACCTCCTGCCTGGCCAGATTCCACCTACTCAAAGTCTGTGGACTCTGTCTGTCCAGAAACTATTACCCTGATTATTTTTCTTTTGCTCTCCGCCTCTATTTCAGCCTGAGAAGCGCGGCGGGGGGGGGGGGGGCGAGGGGGTACCACTGGGAGGAGGGAGATGGGAGCTGGGGTTAAGGGTTGAGTTAAAATAGAAAATTGTTTTCTTGGATTCCCCCCCCCCCATAGCCAACTGTATTCCATTACCAGGATTTCTCTCTTCTACCCCCCACTTCCTAACCCTCTCCCCTGAGGATTTAAATCTGGGCGCCTCGCGCCTCACTTACCCCTGGGCCTGGACTTTGACTGTGAACCTGGCGCGTTCGGCAGGCGACCCCTCGGCGCTGGGGGAGCCCTCGGGCAGCAATCGCGCGCCGGCCGCGCCGGGCAGTTATAAAGGTGGCTGTCGCCGGAGGGAGGGAGGGGCGGGGAGGGAGCCGGCGAGGGGTGAGCGGAGGGCCACGGGGCGGGGGAGGGCCGGGGGAGAGGACACGCCTATTCCAGTTCCACGACACTTCGGGCTGTTATGAAAATACAGCCCTCGTGCCAGGGAATGAACCAGAAGCCGCCTGACGTCAGAGGCACAGTCACCCCTCGCACGGGGCGGGGGTGCCCACCGCGCCCCGGGCCGGGGCATCGGGCTGGTCCCAGGGCACCGGCTGAAGGAGGGGGGCTGGAGGAGACCCGCTCCGGATCGGCCCTGCAGGCTGTCGCCTCCGGAGGGAGCCCCGCCCGCTCTCTCCGTGCCACTCGTGTGGCCCAGGGCAAGGGCGAGATCGTAGCAGCTGGGATGTTGATTCTAGTGGGACAAGTCAGCCTTTCTCTCCATCACTCTTTTTTTTTTTTTTTTTTTTTTGAGTTGGAGTCTCACTCTGTCGCCCAGACTGGAGTGCAGTGGCCCCTCCCGGCCACCGCAGCCTCGACCTGCTGGGCTCCGGCGACCCTTCCTCCTCAACCTACCGAGTAGCCGGGATTACAGGTGCGCGCTACCACGCCCGGCTGATTTTTTGATTTATTGTAGAGATGAGGTCTCGCTGCCCAGGCGGGTCTCGAACCCGCGGGCTCAGGCAATCCACTCACCTCGGCCTCCCAAAGGCGCGGGATTACAGGCTGAGCCACCGAGCCCGGCTCTCTCTCCATCACTCTTGTCCGCCAGTGCGAGCGAGATGGGAAGCGGGCTTCAGAAAAAGGAGGTAGCCACCCTCTCGGGCCTCCCCAGAAAACGCCAGGAAACTTCTCACCAGCTTGGCAGCTCGGTTTGTCACAACTGTGGGTCAGATAAGAACCATTAGTGCTGCCCTGGGGCTGGGAGATCACTATCTCTCCACTTTCCTATTTGCTTTCCTAAAGCCTTGACAATGCAGGCTGGTGGGAACGGGGACGCCAGATAAAGTTATGAAATAAAGGAATTTGCCTTTGGTGCCCGGCTCTCCTTCCCTCTACTGCCCATTCCTCTTCCAGGATCAAGACCATCGCGCTGAAACTTGTCTCTGTTTACCGGGCAAACAACCCTGGAGTGACTGCCCCCTCTCGGTCTGGTCTCAGGCAAGTTTCTAGCCCACTGCCTTGAGGGGACAGACCAGGATGCAGGGGTGGGGATTAGCACACCTGGTCAATTAATCTGTTATTCTGCATATGAATCAATGCGGGAAGATATAGGCCCCCCCCCAGCTTTCTCCTCATGTCTCCCAACACCCCAAGTTTTCAGAATCTAATATGCTTTTTAAGTGCGACTTATTGGAGTCAAGGTCTCTACCTTTGTTAGGTTTTTCACTCAACTCCTGAAAGTCCACAGGCTATGCCTTGAGTCTTGGAAACATTTCCCGTGAGGCAAAGTCAGGGTACTGAGATATCGGTGGCATTGGAAATGACAGTGCTTTATAGCATGTGCCATCTGCTAAGGCTGGGATTTTCTCTGGACCTTAGCTTTCTCATCTGTCAGGAAGGAAGCTGAACTAGATCACCATTGTACAACAGAACATAATTCAAATCACAAACACAAGCATATTTGTAATGTTAAATCTTCTAGCAGTCACATTAAAATAAGCTTTAAAAAAATCAGGATATTATATACCCTGAAGAACTCAAATCACTCTGTAAAAAAGATACCTGCACACGTATGTTTATCGCAGCATTGTTCACAATAGCAAGATCATGGAACCAACCATGCTGTTCATCAAAAGAGTACTGGATTTAAAAAATGTGGAACATATACACAATGGAATATTACGCAGCCATCAAAAAGAACAAAATCATGAATTTCGCAGCAACCTGGATGGAATTGGAGTTTATAATACTGAGTGATCTCTCACAGAAGCAAAGATCTGAGTATCACATGTTCTCACTCATAAGTGGACCTTGAACAACTATCGTAATACTATAAGAAAAGGATTGACAGTGGCAGGAAACTATGGGGGGACAGGGAGGGGAAGGGAGGTGGGATTAACAGTAGTCGATATCTGTCTGGGGACGGGAGGGTGCACACCTCATCAACAAGGGTACCTGCACAATGCATATTTGTATACCTAACCCTTAACTGCATCCCACAATTTTAGAATAAAAAATATGCTTTAAAAAATCAGGATATTAATTTAAATAATATTGTACAATTTATTTAACTCAATAGTTTCCAAATATGATAATTTCAACATGTAATCAATTTTTAATATCAATGAGCCACTTTACATTCTTTCATTTCAAACTGTGTCCTCAAAAATTCAGTGTGTCTTTTATACTTGTGGCACCTATCAGGGTAGACCAGCTACATTTCAAGTGCTCAGAAGTCCTGTGTGGCTAGTGGCTACCACACTGGACACCACAAGCCTAGTCATCTCTGAGGCCTCTTCCAGCTCTGGCAATTTAGGAGTCTGAATCACCATGTCTAGGGTAAGATTCATGACATCAAGTAAAAGACGTCAAGTCTGAGAAGGGAGAAAAAGCAACGGGAACATGCCTTTGAACATCCTCACGGCCCCTCCGCAGGGCCAGAAACTTGGGAAGACCTCATTAGAATGTGATGAGTGGGTCCGGTGCAGTGGCTCAGCCTGTAATCCCAGCCCTTTGGGAGGCTGAGACGAGAGGATTACCTGAGCCCAGGGATTGAGACCAGCCTGGGCAACTTGATGAAACTTCGTCTCTACAGTAAATCACAAAAACTAGCCGGGCATGGTAGCATATATCTGTAGTTCCAGCTACTTAGAAGACTGAGGCAGAAGGATCGCCTAAGCCCAGCAGGTTGAGATTGCAGTGACTGTGAGCATGCCGCTGCACTCCAGCCTGGGCGACAAGAGTGAGACTACAACTCAAAAAAAAAAACCCCCCCCCAAAAAGCCCAGAATGCGGTGAGTGTATTTTATGTTTCTTATTGCTCATTGTGCTCTGGACAATGTCCATGTGGCAGGTCCAGGGTGTGTGAGAGTAAGAGAGCATGTGTGGAGATGCTTGTTCTGAAGCCATTTTCAGTCATTACTCTCCACTTTGCCACTGACTTTGATTATTGTTGTTGTTGTTTTGGAGATGGAGTGAATTAGTCCATTCTGCATTGCTCTAAAGGAGTACTCGAGGCTGGATAAGTTATAAAGATAAGAGGTTTATTTGGCTTACTGTTCTGAGGCTGGTTAACTTATAAAGAAAAGAACCGTTCCCAGTTCTGCATGGTGCCAGCATCTGCTGTGCTTCTAGTGAGGCCTCAGGAAGCTTCTATTCATGCAGAAGGCAAGGGGAGACAGCATGACACATGGCAAGAGCAAAAGCAAGAGAGAAAGAAAAGGCAGGTCTCAGACTCTTTTTAACAACCAGATCTTGTGTGAACTCATTACCATGGAGAGGGCACCCAACCATTCATGAGAGATCCACGCTCCCGGCCCAGGCACTTCTCACTGGGAGCCATCTCCAACATTGGGGATCACATTTCAATACGAGATTTGTAGGGGATGACATCCAAATGATATCATGGGGTCTCACTCTGTTGCCCAGGCTGAAGTGCAATGACTATTCACAGGTAGGATCACAGCATACTACAGCCTCCATCTCCTGGGCTCAAGCCATCCTCCTGCCTCAGCCTCCTGAGTAGTACCATTGACTTCAGATATCCCACATTGTCCTGTTAGCACTCTCCTACTCTCCTTTTAACCTCTTTCTTCCTCCCATCCTTTAGTGGAAACAACAGTCCTGCACAAAGCCAGGACTAGAGTGAGGCCAATGAGACATCCAGGGCACAGAATTCAAGGAGGCACTACCCCCCTCCATCCCCCACCACCACCACCAAGTGCCTCCTTAAATTCTGAGCCCTGGGACACCTGTGTGTCTCTTCCACCCCAGCCCTACACCTGAGTCCATGGGGGTTGGTTGTCTGGAGATGAGGGGAGGGGAGAACAGCTGAATGCTTTTGAGATGCCCAAGAGGAGGAGAGAGAGGACCAATAGATGGAATAACTCACTTCCTGGGTCTCATGGCCTGCTGACACTGTCCGGAGAACAAGGTTGAGAGGGCCCTTGGAAATCAATGAAAGAAATACGGGGTGGAGTGAACCAAACACTCAGCATTTATTTACAAAAAATTGTGTTTAAACTTCACATGTTTAAACTTCAGTCACCTTCAAAGTGCTCTCCTTTTGATGCAATATACTGATCGAGATGCTTTTTCCACTGCTCAAAACAGTTTTAGAAGTCATCCATTTTAATGATTTTTAGTGCTTCTGCCATTTTTTTTGTTTGTTTCTCGTCTTTCACATCAGCAAAATATTTCCCCCTGAGGACTTTTTCATCTGGGAAACAACAACAAAAAGTCACTCAGGGCAAGATGGGTGAATAGGGAGAGTAGGGTCACGCCATTTTTGGTCAAAAACTGCTGAACACTCAGTGCAGGGTGGACAGGTGCATTGTCATGACGGGAGAACCAGTCACCTGTTTGCCACAACTTGGGACATTTCTTCTGCATTGCAGCCTCTCACAACAACGCTAGCTGGTACACCGATGCTGATGGGTTCCACACTTACTAGTGTGGGAAGCCAGTACTACAAGGAGCCCACCCTCCAAAAGATGATTCTGGGTTTTGGGGGTTTCTGTCTCATAGTATGGAGGGAGTCTGAGACTCAGGTTTCACTCCCAGCTCTAATTATTCTCTTTTGAGCATTACCTGGTTTAAAGTGACAGGTCGCTTTGTTGAGCAACATAGAAGAATTTTCACCTGACTGGAAATGAGGAGAGAACAGAGGGCCCCACAAGAAGGGTAACTTATTCTCCTTAAGAGTGAGGCTAAGCTGGGCTCGGTGGCTCAGCCTGTAATCCCACGCCTTTTGGGAGGCTGAGGTGAGTGGATTGCCTGAGCCCACGGGTTCAAGACCCGCCTGGGGAGCAAGAACTCATCTCTACAATAAATCAAAAAATCAGCCAGGCTTGGTAGCACATGCCTGTAATTCCGGCTACTTGGAAGGCTGAGGCGGAAGGATCGCCGGAGCCCAGCAGGTCGAGGCTGCGGGGGCCGGGAGTGGCCACTGCACTCCAGTCTGGGTGACAGAGTGAGACTCCAACTCAAAAAAAAAAAAAAAAAAGAGTGAGGCTGGTCTGATACTAGAGAGGATGCATCAGCCAGCTGAAAGGTCAGGAAGGAGGGTCTTATATCCATGAGGATGTGCCCAGGTCTACCTCAGTCTGAGAGTCCCAGAATTCAGTCCCTGCTGACACCTCCCCTGTCAACTCCCACCAACCATCACCGCCATGATCCCCACTCTTGATTGCAGGAATGAATCAGGAACACAGATGGCTTTATCAGTGTCCTGATCCTGACCCACTTACTCATGCTAAAAAAAAATTAGCTGGACATGGTGGTGCGTGCCTGTAGTCCCAGCTACTTGGGAGATTGAGGTGAGAGGGCCACTTGAACCCAGGAAGTCAAGGCTGTGGTGAACTGTGATCATGCCACTGTACTTTAGCCTGAGTGACAGAGTGAGACCCCCCCAGCTCAAAAAAAAAAAAAGGCCAGGAGTGGTAGCTCATGCCTGAAATCCCAGGACTTTGGGAGGCGGAGGCAAGAGGATTGCCTGAACTCAGGGGTTCAAGACCAGCCTGGGCAACATGGTAACACTTGTCTCTACAATAAATCAAAAAATTAGCCAGGCATGGTGACATGTACCTGTGGTTCTAGCTACCTGGAAGGTTAAGGCAGAAGGATCACCTGAGCCCAGCAGGTCGAGGCTGTGGTGGCTTATGATCGATGCCACTTCTCCCCAGACTGGGTGACACAGTGAGACTCCTACTCAAAAAAAAGAAAGAAAGAAGCTGGGCTCGGTGGCTCAGCCCGTGCCTTTGGGAGGCTGAGGTGAGTGGATTGCCTGAGCCTGAGGGTTCGAGACCCGCCTGGGCAGCTTGGCAAGACCTCATCTCTACAATAAATCAAAAATGAGCCGGGCGTGGTAGTGCGTGCCTGTAATTCCGGCTACTCGGAAAGCTGAGGTGGAAGGATCACCGGAGCTCAGCAGGTCAAGGCTGCGGTGGCTGGGAGCGGCCACTGCACTCCAGTCTGGGCGACGGAGTGAAACTCCAACTCAAAAAAAAAAAAAAGAAAATAGTGGCTCTTCCATTCAACCGCTAAACAACAGAGTGAAATCTCACTCTGTTGCCCAGGCTGGTCTCAAAATTCTGGCCTCAAGAGATCCTCCCACCTTGGCCTCCCAAAGTGCAGGGATTATAGGTGTGAGTGGTGCCTGCTGGTCCCTTCTGCTGCTTCTTCTTCTTCTTCTTCTTTTTGGTCTCACTGTGCCTGGGTGACAGAGTGAGACTCCTACTCAAAAAAAAAAAAAAAAAGAAAGCAGAAAGGCACTAAAGGCATGAAGCATGGACTGTCATAATGTGATATTTGAGAGGGGGAACCACTCTGGTGACCCTATATCTGATATTTGGTGTCTTTATAGGAAGAATAATACATAGACACAGAGGAGGCAGACACACAGAGAGAATACATGTGGCCAGGCCCAGTGGCTCACACCTGTAATCCTAGCACTTTGGAGACCAAGGCAAGAAGATTGCTTGACCCCGGGAGTTCAAGACCAGCCTGGACAATATAGCAAGACCTTGTCTCTACAAAAAAATTAAATTACATTTAAATTTTAAAAAGGGGTGGGGCTGGGAAGACAGAGACAGAAGCTGGAGCGATGCTGCCACAAGCCAAGAGACACCAATGACTGAGGGCAACCCCAGAAGCCAGGAGAAAGATTGAGATGTTTCTCCTTCAGAGCCTCCAGAAGGAACCAACCTGCTAACATGCTGATCTCAGACTTCTAGCCTCCAGAACTATGAGGCAATACATTTCTGCCATCTGAAGTCACCTAGTTTGTTGTACTTTGTACAGCAACCCCAGCAAACTAATATACCTTTGAAAATGCAGGCACTGGCAGGTAAGGGACATGCTAAAAAAGAGTCCACCTAGCCCAGCAGGAGTTTCAAGGGCTTCGTCTGCAAGTGGGCTTTGTTTCATCTTCTGCCTCCACCAGGTCCAAGGGAGAGGAGTGGCATGTTCAGAGAGCAAACACGTGCCTGCAGGAGTGAGAGAGGTGACACTTGAAGCTCCGGAATGCAGTCTGGAGGGAACCAGGGCTTGAGGCCGCACACTAGCCACCCCCCAGCGCACCTCTCTCTGCCTCTCGTTGTTATCAAGGTATTTTAAAAATGCCACAGTTACAGCTCTGACTTGCCTGCCTTTTCTGGGACTGACTTTAAGATTGTGTTCGTTCCCAGGGTGTTAATTCTGAGGAAAGTTATGAACCGAAGTCTCCTTGCCGAAACCAGACAGGTGTTGCCAGTGACCCCAGGGCTGGGTTAGAGAATCCCATTAAGTGCCCAGACTGGTTGGGTGACATGAAACCCAATGCAGCTGCAGAATTCTCCCCTTCCAGCTCCTCGGAACAAAACAACACACCCCCATGGATCTGCCCTGACTTCCCTCACCCTGTGTCTAACGCTTTGCTCGGGCAGGGAGGGGAGTCAGTAGCCAGGAAGACCACCCCATGCAGGCTTGCCCCAGCACCACTCTCAGTTCTCATCTTGGCCTCTCGGTGAGGCCCCATAAGTCAGTCTGTTCTCCCAGTTCTTGCTGCTCAAAAGCCTTTGCCTGACCTAAGAAGTTGTATATTGGAATGAACTTGAACTTTGGAGTTAGGAAGAACAGGCCTGAACCCTACTTAACAGCACGATGGTCTGTTTCCTCATCTGAAAAACAGGTGTTCACAAAAATGAATTCACAGGGCTGTGGTGAACATCAAATATAATTTACTTCCATGCATCAGAGATCTTCAGTAACATTCATTCACTCACTCTTAGATTTCTGGCATCGAAGGCAGGAAGGAAGGCAGCTTCTTGAATCTGCATATAAAAGGCAGGCAGTCGCCGGGTGCAGTGGTTCATGCCTATAATCCCAGCACTTTAGGAGGCCGAAGCAGGAGGATCGCTTGAGCCCAGGAGTTCGAGAACAGCCTAGTAATACAGTGAGATCTCATCTCTACAAAAAATTTTTTAAAAATTTTACAGGCAACGCCTGTAGTCCCAGCTACTCGGGAAGCTAAAAAGGA
The DNA here is from genome assembly GCA_027257055.1 of Cephalopachus bancanus. Classification (NCBI taxonomy): domain Eukaryota; kingdom Metazoa; phylum Chordata; class Mammalia; order Primates; family Tarsiidae; genus Cephalopachus; species Cephalopachus bancanus. The sequence goes on along the minus strand of JAPVLO010000382.1, from coordinate 75,681 downwards.
AGGATCGCCTGAGCCCAGGAGATTGAGGCTGCAGTGAGACATGACTGTGCCTCTGCACTCCAGCCTAAGCAACAGAGTAAGGCCCCAACTCTCTCTCTCTCTCTCTCTCTCTCTCTCTCTCTCTCTCTCTCTCACACACACACACACACACACACACACACACACACACACACACACACACACACACACAAGGCAGTGGAGCTGGCAAAATTGCCTTCCAGCTTCTCAGCTGTGTCAGGCCTTGTGCTTACTTCCAGCTACCCAGGCATCCCTGCACTTTCATAGGTTCCTCAACCAAAAAAAAAAAAAAAAACTCACTCATACTCAAGTGTTAAAGCCTGAAAGGATTCCCTATTGCCCTTAAAAGAATATTTGCCATTAAAAGAAGAGCCTATTAGGCCAGGTACAGTGGTTCACGCCTATAATCCCAGCACTTTGGGAGGCCAAGGTGAGAGAATTGCCTGAGCCTGCGGGTTCGAGACCAGCCCGGACAACTCTGACTAGACCTTATCTCCAAAAAAAAGGAAAGAAACAGAAAAAAAAGAACGGTCTATTAATTATACTCAGCAATAGAACGGATGAACTATTGATACACACAACATGGATCTCAAAGACATGTCGAACAAGAGAATAAAGGAGTCCAAACTGTGTACTTCCAGGTGTATAAAATTCCAGAATAGGCAAAATTAATCTATGATGGCAGAAATGTAATCAGTGATTGGGGCCAGGGGACGGGGCTGAGAATTTCCTGCAAAGGGGCACAAGGAAACCATTTGGGGGTGATGGAGATGTCCTCTATCTTTCTTGTGGTGGTTGTTACACAGCTTTATGCATTTGTCAAAACTCAGCAAACTGTATCCTCAGAATGGGTGAATTTTATTGTGTATAATTTAGAAGAGGGAGGGAGGAAGGGAACGGATGGAGGGACGAAAAAATCACCTATTAGGTACGATGTGCACAGGTGAGGGTGGTGGGTCCAGTCTTCGTCACCACTGTACAACACATCCATGTAACCAAAAACTATTTGTACCCCAAAGCTATTGAAATAAAGAAAAGAAAAAAGGTCTATTAAAGAGGTTGATACACAATACTAGAAAACTAATCACTAAGAGTAGAATTCTTAGGAAGGCAAAGGAAGACAGACCAGGCTGAGGGCATTTCAAGAGATGGTCCTGGTCTGAAAATTACCTGGTGTCCTTTCAAGTCATAAAAACTGATTTTCAAAGTGTGGTTTAGACACCTGACTATCTAGGACTCTTTAATTCCCATACCCCCCCCCTTTGTGCTTCATTTGCTGGTTTGAGACTAGGGATATTCACTCATTCAATAAATATATAGAAAATTTCTCTATGTGCCAGGCCCTCCTCTTCCAGAAGGTGGGGATTCCGCAGGGATGAAGACTGAGTTTCCTCTGCAGCTTGCATTTGAGTAGACGGAAGAAAACAATAATCAAGTAAATATATGATGTTAGGCAGAGCAAGGGGAAATAGGGGGTGCAGAGTTGGAAGGGACAGGCGCTATTTTGCATGGGTGCCCTCTTGGGAAGGCAGCATTCAGGCAGAGACCTGGAGGCAGGAAGGGAATGAGCCTTGTGGATGTCTAGTGCCAGATGCCTTGGGCAGAGGGAACAGCGGTGCAGGTCCTGTGCTTGGCATGTTCAGGGGACAGCAAGGAGGCTCTCGAGATTGGAGACAAGGATGAAAAGAGAGAGCGGGAGGAGAGGAGGTCAGATAGGAAGTGGGAAGCAGAGGGTGCACATCATATCAGGCCTTGTAGATTACGGAGAGGTGTTTGGCTTTTAGGCTTTGTGAGGTGGGAATCCTTGGAAGGATGGAGAATGATGGGCTCTGACTAACGGTTTACGAGGCCCAACTTCCGGTGTCGAAAGTAGATGCGGGAGTGGAGATGTACATGGTAGGGCAGCCAGCAGGAGGCCAATGCTGAAGATGAAGGTTGCTTGGTGAAGGCAGCGGTACCTGGAGCTAAAAAGGTGGCAGGATTCTGAATACATTTTGAAGACAAAGCCCACAGAATTTTTAGTGGACTGAATGTGGAATATGAAAGAAGGAAAGGGAGTCAAGGACAATCCTAAGGTTTGGGGACTTTGGGCATCATTGAAAATTCTTTTTTATCAAGACAAAACTAGGGCTCTTACTAAATTTGTCTTTAAATTAAATGACCATAATTAAAAGTAAAAAATGAGATGGGACCAGGCTCAGTGGCTCAGCCTATAATCCCAGCAGTTTGGGAGGCCAAGGAGAGAGGATTGCCTGAGCCCACGGGTTTGAGACCAGCCGGGGCAACTTGGCGAGACCTCGTCTCTACAATAAATCAAAAATTAGCCAGGCTTGGTAGTGCGCCTGTAGTTCCGGCTTCTTGGAAGGCTGAGGCAGAAGGATCGCCGGAGTCCAGCAGGTCAGCGCTGGGGTGGCCCTGAGTGTGCCACTGCATTCCAGCCTGGGCGACAAAGTGCAACACCAACTCAAAAATAAAATAAAATGAGGTGGTGTGAACTACCAAACAGATTTGATGCCACACACAAAATACAAGAGGCAGTTTGAAGATAGAAAGACCTAAATATCAAAATTTCTGGGACATTTTAAAGGCTTATGATATCAGTTGTGGGGTCAATATTTGAAACTGGGATGATCCCATAAAATGTTATAACCACTTACTTTTTTCCAACAGAATTCTGGAAAGGCTGTCCCATTGACTTTCTTTCTTATTTCATGGTCAAGTCACTTGCACTAACATGGCTGAGTTGGATGCAGTGGAATATTTTTGTGGTGAAGCAGAAATTTGGTAACACATTAGATATACAGATATAAAAATTAATATGAGGTTTACTAATCCCCAGAGTAGTTTAGAATAAGTCAATCATTTATCTAAAGAGGGAAAATATCACAGAGGCACAAAGGATAACTCTTTCTATTTTGATATATCCTCTATGGCACCATCTTGCACAAGTTTGAAAAAAAGGGTTTTTTTTAATTTTTTTCTTCTTTTTTTTTTTTTTTTTTGAGTCAGAGTATCACTCTGTCACACCCAGGCTGGAGTGCAGCGGAACAATCATGGCTCACTACAACCTTGACCTTCTGGGCTTAGGCAATTCTTCTGCCTCGACCTCATGAGTAGCTAAGGCTACAGGTGCATACCACCACATCTTGCTAATTTTTAAATTTTTTGTAGAGACGGGGTCTCGCTATGCTTCCCAGGCTGGTCTCGAACTCCTAGGCACAAGCAACCCACCCTCCTCAGTCTCCCAAAGTGCTGGTTTTGCAGGTGAGAGCCACTTCGCCCAACCTATGACAGGTTTTGCTCATAATTGTTCACAGGTGATGATTCATTTAGATTCCCAGTATAGATCATAAATTCCTTCCTCTGTCTTCAAGCCACAGCATTTCTCTCCCAGCAACTAAAAAAAGCTCAGAAGAATGAAAGCATTTCTACTCATATTGACTGGGGCACTCCAGAGTTTCAATTTAGGGAGGCAAAGAATATCTTCACTTCTGAAATTGTTTCCAAATAACCTTACTTCCAGCCGGGTGCAGTGGCTCAAGCCTGTAATCCCAGCACATTTGGAGGCTGAGGTGAGAGGATTGCCTGAGCTCAGGGATTCGAGACCAGCCTGGGCAACTTAATAAGACTTCATCGCTACAATACATCAAAAAATAAGCCAGGTGTGGTAGCATGCACCTGCAGTTCCAGCTACTTGGAAGACTGAGGCAGAAGGATCACCTAAACCCAGCAGGTCAAGGCTGCAGTGACCATGTCACTGCACTCCAGCCTGGATGACAGAGTGAGACTGACTCAAAAAAAAAACAAATAACAAATAACCTTATTTCCCAAATTCTCAGACCTCCTATGTCGCCGAAGGGGTAGGCTGGGCTAAGACCTATAGAAAAGTAATTTGTCTGAAACTTATTTGATGAGACTGTGAAACCCAGAAAAATATTCCTACCAAGATAAAGTCACTAAATAAAGTTATTCCTCCCCTGAATATAGGGGAGATATTTGTTTTTCCAATATAGACTGACCAAAGGTTTAAAAAATATATAGCCTCAATCATGATTTCCTGAGTTACCAGGAAAAATAAGAATAAATCACCCATGCTGAGCGCAGTGACTTACACCTGTAATCCCAGCACTTTGGGAGGCTGAGGGGAGAGGGTTGCTTGAGCCCAAGAATTGGAGACCAGCCTGGGCAACATAGCGAAACCTAATCTCTACAAAAACTTGGCCAGACATGGTGGCATGTGCCTGTAGTCCCAGCTTCTCGGAAAGCTGAGGCAGAAGGATTGCCTGAGCCCAGGAGATGGAGGCCGCGGTGAGCAGTGATCATGCCACTGCACTCCAGCCTGGGTGATAGAGTTAGAAGAAGGAAGGAAGCAAGGAAGGAAGGAAGGAAAGAAACACCTGAGGGAAGAACCAAACATTGATTGAAGGCCTACTGTGGGCTGGTTCCCACTTTGTAAAGCAAAAAGACAAAGGAAAACTGTTCATGCATTCTCTCTACACACTTGTATAAACCACCAACTATGTGACAGATAGGGGCAGTGTTTTTGATGAAGCTGGATCAATGAATAAAAGGGCCACATCTAAATTGACAAATCACTTTTTTTTTTTGAGTTTGGGTCTCACTCTGTCACCCAGACTGGAGTGCAGAGGCTGCTCCCGGCCGCCGCAGCCTCGACCTGCTGGGCTCCGGCGATCCTTCCGCCTCCGCCTTCCGAGTAGCCGGAATTACAGGCATGTGCTACCATGCCCGGCTGATTTTTTGATTTATTGTAGAGATGAGGTCTCGCCTGCCCAGGCGGGTCTTGAACCCGCGGGCTCAGGCAATTCACTCACCTCAGCCTCCCAAAGTTGCGGGATTACAGGTTGAGCTACCGAGCCTGGCTGACAAATCATTTTGCTTCAATGTGTCCCCAGTCTCCTGTCTTGGGTCAGAAAGTCAGATGACCCTCTTGTGCTGCCTGCTCCTTGGGTTACTATGTTTATTCAGTGTGAGGGTGGAAGATCCCAAGGATCATGGCCAACAGGGGTAGAATTAGGGTCCCATAGAGGTGGAATGAGAGAGGCTCAGTCTGCTTTCTGGTCCCCAGGTCACCGTCGAGTCCGGTTCTGGCCTTGTCCCAGAGATGGGACAATGGCACCAGTGGACACAGGATGCTACTGTCTGATTAACTGGCTAATTCTGAGCGCAACACAGACCTAAGCCCAGAGTGAAACTCCTGTGGAGAAAGCCTGGGTCGTGCTCAGGAAACACCCCAAGGCCTCACCTTCAGGAACACACTGGGGTGGCAGCTTCTAAGCCACCCACGCCTGTGGCAAGTGGGCAGCAGAACAAGGGCACCATTGGGCTCTCCACTCACCACAAGTCATTTCCTTATTACTCTTTTGCTACCCCAAACCACGACGGCTTGGAATGTCTTTTCAGGAAAGTGATGGGTGTGGGAATAGTGTAAATAGGCAGTGACAAAAGTGAGTATTGAGAAGAGATCTTAGGAGGAAGTGAGAGAAAACACGCCTCCTTCATCTTGCTAAAGATGAAGCCCCCAGACATTGCTGAGGATGACTGCTTGGTTTTCCATAACCAAGGCAAGTCCTAGATCCTCTGAGAATGAACTTTTGAAATCGAACCTATGGAAATTTTCTCATTGTGAAGTATGGCTCTCCTCCCACAAAATTATAACAATACCACGTGTCTCCGTGTGTATGTTTGTGCAGAGAGAGAGGATGTTTCCATGTATAATTCTTGAGGCAGGCGTGGTGGTTCACACTTATAGTCTCAGCACTTTAGTAGGCCAAGGTGAGAGGACTGCCTGAGCCCACGGGTTTGAGACCAGTCTGGGCAACTTGACAAGACCTCATCTCTACAATAAATCAAAAAATTAGCCAGGTGTAGTGGCACGTGTCTATAGTTTCAGCTACTTGGAAGACTGAGGCGAAAGGATCGCCTGAGCCCAGCAGGTGGAGGCTGCAGTGGCCCATAGGGCCGGGCTCATCCTGCATCTTTTTTTAAATTTTTAAATTTTTTTTGAGTTGGAGTCTCACTCTGTCACCCAGACTGGAGTGCAGTAGCCGCTCCTGGCCACCGCAGCCTCGACCTTCTGGGCTCCGGCGATCCTTCCACCTCAGCCTTTCAAGTAGCTGTAACTACAGGCACGTGCTACAACGCCTGGCTAATTTTTTGATTTATTGTAGAGATGAGGTCTCACCAAGTTGCCCAGGCGGGTCTCGAACCCGCAGGCTCAGGCAATCCACTCACCTCAGCCTCCCAAGGCGCGAGATTACAGGCTGAGCCACGGAACTCGGCTCTGCATCTTTTTATCTTGTATATTTTACTCCCACCCACACACAAACAAAAATGTAAGAAATTTCGTGCATGCCCTGAGACCACCAAGGCTTTCTCTTTTCTGTAGTGCAGGGTTCATAACTTGGTGCTGAATTGTGTCCTCCCCGAAATTGATATGCTGAAACCCAACCCCCAATATGATGGTATTAGGAGGTGGGGCTTGCAGGAGGTAAATAACTTTATTTTGTCAGGGGGAGGTAATTAAGTATAGATGAGATGATAGGAGTAGGGTCCTTATGATAAGATTAGTATCCTTATAGGAGAAGGCACCAGAGAGTTTGTTCATTCACTCTCTTTTCATGCAAAGAAAAGAACCTGTGAGTACACAAAAAGATGGCAGCTGTCTACAAGCCAGGAAGAGAGTCCTCACCAGAACCCACCATGCTGACATCCTGATCATGGACTTCTGGCCTCCAGAACTGTGAGAGAATATATCTGTTATTTAAACCACCCATTCTATGGCATTTTGTTACTGTAGCTCCAGCAGACTAAGACACCTGGGGTTCACAGACCCCCCCCAACACACACATACACACACACACACACCAGGGATCCGGAGAAGAGCCTCACACTGAGAACCCTCTTCCTTGCTGGAAATGTGTGTGCATTTTCCTTGAGAAAATGTCCCTGATGTTCATCATATCCTTAAAGGAATCCATGGAGAGGTTAGAGTCACCATGAACCTGTATCCCTTCACCTCTGTATCTGTCAGTGTGGGTCCGGTCTTCCTTAGGAGCGAACCTGGTTCTCACCTCCAGGCATGCTTCTCCAGGTGACAGCAAGGGACTGGTAGGAAGAGACCAACGTGGAGCTGAGAAAGGCAGGGTCTGTCCAGGAGAGAAATAGTTCCTGATTTTGGCATTTGATTGGAATCCTGTTTGCTTACTACAAGAAGAAGAAAAAAAAGAATCAATGTAGATGGTAGATATTTTTTCTCCCCTCACTAAAATATACCATGGGATATCATCAGGATAGTTTTTTCTTTTTCATGATAATGACATCTGACGTCCAAAGGTTTTACAGTTTCCAAAGCATTTGTGCCTGCTTAGTCTTGTTTTTATATCTTTACAGAAACTCTGCAAAGAAGATGTGATTAGCTTCATTCTCCAGATGAAGAAATAGAAGCTTCCAGAGTTGAGTAGCCATGAGAAAGTGGTGCATTGCCCACCCAGCCCGGCCTCTTACTCCAAAGCCAAATTATGTCCCCAGCCTCCCTCTGCCCCCAAGAGGCCTGCTGGCCCTGTGGGTGTGACATTAGAGGCTGCACCTCCACCCTCCATCTTTTCCCCCAGAGAATTGTGCCAGCCACCTCCCCCCCCCACCCCACGGCCTCACCCCTCTGAGCTCATTCACAGCTGGTGTTGCCCTGAGGCCTTACTAAGCTAAATAGTCTGCTTTTTAGACTGTTAGGCTTGGCAGGGGCGGCAGCTCCACCCTTAATTTCTCTTTCCCAAGTGAAAATAGCCGATGAATTGACTTCACTGGGTCTCTCTTAGCCAATGTCTCCATTCACGGTTTGGATTTTGTCATTCATGTTTGGTGCTGTTATTCTATTTCTGTGCATTCTAAGATGAAGAACACAACTATCAAATGGCCGTATCTTTATTGGTGTTAGTCAGGGACTTCACCTCATTTTTTACGTTCCAGCTCACCTGTCATCTTAAGGGCTTCCAGCAGGCAAGACCACTCTTGTCTAGAGCAAGCTGGGAAGGAGAAGTTCTCAGTGCTGTGTTCCCTGCCCCCCTCATTCCCAATCAACTAATTCTGTGTCCTTTCCCACATATTCTGTCCTCTGAATATATCTACCCTCTTCTCATCTGCTCTTTCCTCTTTTTTGCTTTTCTTTTTCCTTTTTTTTTTTTTTTGAGTTGGAATCACACTCTTTTGCCCAGGCTGGAATACAGTGGCACCATCACAGTTCACCACAGCCTCAACCTCCTGGGCTCAGTTGATCCTTTCACCTCAGTCTTCTGAGTAGCTGGGACTACAGGCACACACCACCACACCCAGCTAATTTTTTACTTTTGTAGAGACAAGATCTCACCATGTTGCTGAGGCTGGTCTCCAACCTCTGGGCTCAAGCAGTCCTCTTGCCTCGGGTTTTTAAAGTGCTGGGATTACAGGTGTGAGCCACTGCACCTGGCCTTCTTTTTCTTTTTTTACGTTAACAGTTAACATCCGTTGAGCACCTTCCTTATTCTAGGCTGTGTTACTTGCTTTTTATTCATTATCTGAATCCATTTTCTCCTCCCAGGAACAAGCTGATAAACATATTCATGGCAGGATTTGTAGGACAGATAAGGCTTCATAGGGTAACCCCAGGGTAACTTAGTGGAAACCAAAGACCTTACACTGTAAAAATAAAAATGTTAGTAAGCCAGCTAAAGAAGGAAATGATCACAGGCACGGCGGGTCATGCCTGTAATCCCAGCACTTTGGGAGGCAGAGATGAGAGGATTGCCTGAGCCCACGGGTTCGAGACCAGCCTGAACAATATGGCGAGACCTTGTCTCTACAATAAATTTTTTTAAAAAATTAGCCAGGTGTGTTGGCACACACCTATAGTTTCAACTACTTCGAAGGCTGAGGCCGAGGGATCACCTAAGCCCAGTAGGTAGAGGCTGCGGTGGCTATAAGCATTCCACTGCTCTCTAGGCTGGATGACAGAGTGAGACTCCTATTCAAAAAGAAAAAGAAAACAAAACAAAAAGAAGGAAATGGTCACCATGGTTTACTTTTGGCTGATTAGAGGTGACTTCACATAAGACCTTGACTGTGTTAGGAGCTCCCTTGCTCCATTTTTTTTTTTTTTGAGTTGGAGTCTCACTCTGTCACCCAGACTGGAGTGCAGTGGCCGCTCCCAGCCACCGCAGCCTCGACCTGCCGGGCTCCGGCGATCCTTCCGCCTCAGCCTTCCAAGTCGCTGGAACTACAGGTGCGCTACCACACCCGGCTAACTTTTTGATTTATTGTAGAGACGAGATCTCACCAAGTTGCCCAGGTGGGTCTCGAACCCGCGGGCTCAGGCAATCCACTCACCTCAGCCTCCCAAGGTGCAGGATTACAGGCTGAGCCACCGAGACTGGCTATCTTGGCAAGTTATTACTCACTGCAGTTCAGGTCAGTGCAATGGAATATATTAAGCACCTACTGTGTGCAGGGCATTGTACTATTCTGACAATACAAAGATCTCTACACAGAGACTCCTGAGCTCCTGCAATTATGGAAAGTTCATGTTCTTGACATTTTTCAGAAGTGAAGCTTCATATCTTTTTGAGATTTTTCTTTTTTTGAGTCGGAGTCTCACTCTGTCGCCCAGGCTGGAGTGCAGTGGCACACTGTCCGCCACTGCAGACTCGACCTGCTGGGCTCAGGCAATCCTTCCACCTCAGCCTCCCAAGTATCTGGAACCATAGGCGCACGCCACCACAGCCGGCTAATTTTTTGATTGTAGAGATGAGGTCTCACCAAGTTGCCCAAGCTGGTCTCAAACCCCTGGGCTCAGGCAATTCTCTCACCTCAGCCTCCCAAAGTGCTGGGATTATAGGCATGAGCCACCACGCCTGGCCAAGATTTTTCAAGGGGTTCTTCAACTCAGAGGTTGAGTGACTGCTTTACAGAGGTAAGTTATCAAATGAGACCAAAGATAAGATTAAACACTTAAAAAAGAATGAACATGCAAATGAAATGCATTGATAAACACATGCAAAAAATTAAGTCTCCTCTCTCTGTCACCACCTGCCATGGAGGCATGTTGAGGTGTAGGAATAACAGAATGCCTACCTTCACATTCTCCTCTGGTGTCCTCTGATCACTCATTTAGGAGGGCTTGCTTAAGCCACCCAAGGCATTTGGCTGAATGGAAAAGCCCAGGAAATGACCAATCTCTTCTTTTTAGTTTTTTTAAATCATTATTATCATTATTTAATTATTTGTTTTGAGTTGGGGGTCTCACTCCATTGCCCAGTCTAGAGTGCAGCAGCACACTCATGGCTCACCAAAGCCACCAGCTCCTGGGTTCAAGCAATCCTCCTGCCTCAGCTTCCAAGTAGCTGGGACTACACGCCGCTATGCCTGGCTAATTTTTTTTTTTTCCTGTAGAGATGAGATCTTGCTATGTTGCCCAGGCTGGTCTCTAATTCCTGGGTTCAAGCGATCCTCCCTCCTTGACCTCCCAGAAGGATTACAGGCGTGAGCCTTTATACCCGGCTGGAAGTGACCAATCTCTTCTTTACCCTTGTCCATTTGGTGTTCACTTTCTGTTACTCCTTACAAATCTACTGTTTGGTTTGTTTCCTTGGCTGGATTTGACTTGAGGGAAGGGAGTCATCAAGATAAGCAATTGGCTGGGCACAGTGGCTCACACCTATAACCCCAGCACTTTGGGAGGCCAAGGTAAGAGGATTGCCTGAGCCCACAGGTTCGAGACCAGCCTGGACAACTTGGTGAGACCTCATCTATACAACAAACCAAAAAATTAGCCAGGCATGGTGGCGCATACCTGTAGTTCCGGCTACTTGGAAGACTGAGGTGGAAGGATCACCTGAGTCCAGCAGGACGAGGCCGCTGGTGAGCATGCCACGGCATTCCAGCCTGGGTGATAGCGTGAGACTCCAACTCAAAAAAAAAAGATAAGCTCTTTTAAGTAGACACACCCACATACATATATTCTCATATGTAATTTAAGACAACAGACATCTGGCCTGGTCACTGGTTCATTTTTCATGCATCCAGTCAACATTCATTATCCTCCCAGGAGCCATACTCTGGACCTAAGGGCATAAGTTAAGCATTTGTCCTATGGCCCTCACAATTGAATGGGAGAGACAGACATATCAGCACATGATTACAACATAGTGAGTTAAGTGTAAAAAAGTAAATAAACTTTTTTTATTTTGTTTTGTTTTTGAGACAGGGTCTCACTATGTTGCCCAGGCGCATCTTGAACCCATGGTTTCAAGTGATCCTCCCACCTAGTCCTCCCAAAGTGCTGAGATTACAAGCATGAGCCTCTGTACCCAGCCTATAAACTGGGAATTCAAAACAAATTCCAAATCTGGAATTGATACCCCCTCCATAACTTTTTTTTTTTTTTTTTTTTTTGAGTTGGAGTCTCACTCTGTCACCCAGACTGGAGGGTAATGGCACACTCCCAGCCACCGCAGCCTTGACCTGCTGGGCTCAGGTGATCCTTCCACCCTAGTCTACCAAGTAGCTGGAACAACAGACACGCACCATCATGCCCGGCTAATTTTTTGGTTTATTGTAGAGATGAGGTCTCGCCAAGTTGGCCAGGCTGGTCTCAAACCTGCAAACTCAGGCAAGCCTCTCACCTCGGCCTCCCAAAGTGCTGGGATTATAAGCGTGAGCCACCACGCCAGGCCTTCCTCCATAACCCTTAACCAAAGGCTGGCTGAGTACCAGCAGGCACAGGTGCAGGGACGGAAGTATGGGAGCTATAAGGTCAGAACAGTTCTCTTATCTCCCCATTTCCAGGAGATCAGGTGGCAGCTGTCCTCGGGGATTAGCCCTGACAGCCCACCCTTGCTTGGCTTCTTCCTGTCCCCTGTCCAGTTTTCCCCCGACCCGCACTGCAGCACTTCCTGGAGGAGCCTGACCTCATCCAGGAACAAATGAACAAAGAATGAATAGAGCAGGCCCTGCATGGCAAGCAGAAGGAACACAGAAAGGTTTAGTAAATAAACTTCAGCTGTCTGACAGTGTTGCTTTGAGATCAGTATGTGAAGAGCAATTGGCAAAGCCCCTGTAGTACCTGGTGTTCTTAGGAGTTTCTTTTTTTTTTGAGTTGGAATCTCACTCTTTCACTCAGGCTGGAGTGTAGTGGCATAATCATGGCTCCTGTAGCCTTGGACTCATGGCCTCAAGCAATCCTTCCACCTCAGCCTTCCAAGTAGCTGCATACCACCATGCCCACCTAATTTTTGGAGTTTTTGTAGAGATGAGGTCTCACTCTGTTGTCTAGGCTGATCTCTAACTCTTGGGCTCAAACCTTCCTCCCCAGTCTTCCGAAGTGCTAGGATTACAGGTGTGAACCTCCATGCCTAGGAGTTATTCTTTCACGTTCCTGTTTTAGGCCTTTAAATCGCTAATAATCACATCTGCCTTTTGCCACGTGCCATGATGAGGGCTGCTCACGCATTACTCATTTAAGCTTCGCAACAGCCAGATGAAGTGGACATTATTTGTATCCCCACTTGACAGGAAGGAAACTGGGGCTTAATAAGCTGGAATCACTGGCCCAAGGTCACAAATCCAGTCAGAGAGAGAGTCAGGATCAACCCAAGTTCCCTGGTCAAAAACTGGGCTAGTCAATACCACCTTAGGTGGAAGTGGGTGCTCACTCCCTCCAGGGGCTTCTGTGGATTCAAACTGGATCTCTGGGCCATGGAGGAGAGCCAGAAGGGAGGCCCCAGCCCAGCAGATCTGAAGAGGCTCTCCAGGGAGGTGCCTACTCACTGCAACCGCAGCCTCCTCCCAAAAGGCTTCTCAAGAAAAGCAGGAAGTTAAGATCACTCCTCACAAATGGGGTCTGATGGTGTCACTCTGAGCCGAGAAAAGATCCTCTGAGATCTCATTCTAAAAGGGAGCAGCCCAATCTAGTTCTTGCAGGGAGGCAGCCCACCTGGATTGCAGTTAGCTTCATCACTGCTCTTTAGTCAGTTAGCATTGAGTCAACAATGATTTATTGAACCTCAAACATGCATCAGGTGCTGTGCTAAATTGGGATTAAAATAAAAGCAAAAGGGCCAAGCGTCGTGGCTCATGCCTATAATCCCAGCACTTTGGGAGGCCAAGGCAAGAGGATAGTTTGAGTCCAGGAGTTCAAGACCAGCCTGGGCAACACAGCAAGACCTTGTCTCTACAAAAAAAAAAAAAAAAATTAGCTAGGTGTGATGGCACACGCCTGTAGTACCAGCTTCTCAGGAAGCTGAGGTGGAAGAATTGCCTAAACCCAGAAGGTCGGGGCTGTGGTGAGCCATTATTGTGTCACTGCCCTCCAACCAGCACAACAGAGTGAAACCCAGACCCAAGTACAGAAATAAAAGCAAAAACGTAGGCCCTGTCCTTTGAAAAGGTAGTATTCTAATTATAGAAGAGACAGATAGATAAGCATGTAATACAATGTAGGAAGTGCTGAAAATAAGAAGCAGTTAGAAGTAAGATTGTCTGGTTAATTCTTTTTTAAAAATTCTTTGTAAAGATGGGGATCTCACCATGTTGCCCAGATTGGTCTTGAGCTTTTGGCCTCAAAGGATCCTCCCACCTGGGCCTCCCAAAGTGCTGGGATTACAGGCGTGAGCCACTGTGGCCAAACTCATTCTGAGTTTGGCACGTAAGTGCTATGGAGTTATTTAAAATCTGTAAACTAGGCCAGGCGTGGTGGCTCATGCCTGTAATCCCAGCACTTTGGGAGGCCAAGATGAGAGGATTGCCTGAGCCCATGAGTTCGAGACCAGCCTGGACAACTTGTGGCATGTGCCTGTAGTTCCAGCTATTTGGAAGGCTGGGGCAGAAGGATAGCCTGAGCTCAGCAGGTCGAGGCTGCAGTGGCCAGGAGTGTGTCACTGCCCTCCAGCCTGGGTGACAGAGTGAGACTCCTACTCAAAATAAATAAATAAATAAATATAAAACCAGTAAGCTTCAGTTTCCTGAGCTGTAAAATGAGGATAATAGGATCCACCTCTTAGGCTTTGTTGAAAGGATTAAACAACAAATATCCATAAAATGTTTAACTCTGGGACTGTTCCTGGTTATCTTCTGAATCAATGCCAGTCTTCACAATCTTGGACAGGTGACTTAGCCCCCTCCTCCTCAGCTTCTCAATCTATAATTTGGCCTAAAACATCTTCCAAACTCCTAGATCACTTAGTTGACAGAATTGCTTTAAAAACTCTGAGAGGGCCGGGCTCGGTGGCTCAGCCTGTAATCCCAGCACTTTGGGAGGCCGAGGTGAGTGGATTGCCTGAGCCCGCGGGTTCGAGACCCGCCTGGGCAACTTGGCGAGACCTCATCTCTATAATAAATAAAAACTAGCCGGGTGTGGTAGCGCGCGCCTGTAGTTCCAGCTACTTGGGAGGCTGAGGCGGAAGGATCGCTGGAGCCCAGCAGGTCGAGGCTGTGGGGGCCGGGAGCGGCCACTGCACTCCAGTCTGGGTGACAGAGTGAGACTCCAACTCAAAACAAAAAACAAAAAAAAAAACTCTGAGAGGCCAGATGCAGTGGCTTATGCCTGTAATCCCAGTACTTTGGGAGGCCAAGGCGAGAGGATTGCCTGAGCTCAGGGGTTTGAGACCATCCTGGCCAACATGGCGAGACCTCATCTCTACAATAAATCAAAAAATTAGCCAAGTATGGTGGTGCATGCCTGTAGTTCCAACTACTTGGGAGGCTGAGACAGAAGGATCACCTGAGCCCAGCAGGTCAAAGCTGCGGTGACCATGAATGTGCCACTGCACTCCTGCCTAGGCGACAGAGTGAGACTCCAACTTAAAAAAAAAGAAAAGCAGGCCAGACTTGGTGGCTCAAGCCTGTAATCCCAACACTTTGGGAGGCCAAGGTGAGAGGATTACCTGAGCTCAGGGGTTCGAGACCAGTTTAGGCAATTTGGCAAGTCCTCATCTCTACAATAAAATAAAATAAAAATTAGCCAGACATGGTAGCGCGTGACTGTAGTTTTAGCTACTCGGAAGGGTGAGGCAGAAGGATCACCGGAGCTCATCAGGTTGAGGCTGCGGTGGTCGCGAGCATGCCACTGCACTCCAGCCTGGGCGACAGAGTGAGACTCCAACTCAAAAAAAAAAAAAAAAAATCTCCGCGAGGTGTTGCAGGAACACAGAAGGAACGAAAAGCCCTCAAAGGGCTTCCAGTAAAGCTGGGAGATATAAGAGAACACTGCATCGAACATAGCAACTGAGTGCCAAGTTTATGGCACCTATACATCCTCTGTGGTTCTTCAAAGGAAGTAGAGGGTAGGTGGTGGGGGTGACCCTGGCCAGAATAGTGAGGGAGGCTTTCCACAGAGGTGAGACCTGAGCTGTGCCTTTAAGAATGCACAGGACTCAATCTAATCCCCATATGGATGTTGATGGACCAGCGAAGAGGTTCAAGTAGAACTTGTCAGGGATCATTTAGAATATCAGGGTCACCTTATGGGTTGGGTGAGAGCACCACCAGGCTCATTTTTTTGCCCACAGTCCTAGCAGTCATGCTGTCTCAGGCATCTTTCTTAAGAAGCCCACTCTCCCAGGCAGCTGCTGGAGTCACCTATTCCCAGATGCCCCCATCTCATCTGGCTCCTCTGCCCTCCTCCTCTCTGCCCATCAGCCTGCACCTTCCTTTTATTTTATTGTTTTCATTTTCTTTTTTTTTTAGTCAGAGTCTCACTCTGTCACCCAGGCTGGAGTGCAGTGGCACACTCACAGCCACCACACCCTCGACCTGTTGGGCTCAGGCGATCCTTCCGCCTCAGCCTTCCAAGTAGCTGGGACTACAGACATGTGCCACCATGCCCAGCTAATTTTTTGATTTATTGTAGAAATGAGGTCTCACCAAGTTGCCCAGGCTGGTCTCGAACCTGTAGGTCCGGGCAGTCCTCTCACCTCGGTCTCCCAATGTGCTGGGATTATAGGCATCAACCACTGCATCTGGCTGGTTTTTAATTTTTTTTATTTCAATAGCTTTAGGGGGATACCAATAGTTTTTGGTTACAAGTACGCATTGTATAGTGGCGAAGAAGTCTGTACTTAAGTGTACCCGCCACCCCCACGTGTGCACATTGTACCTGATAGGTAATTTTCTAGCTCACTACCTCTTCCCCCCATTCTGAGTCTCCAACGTCCATTATACTATTCTTTATGCCTTTGCAGAGCCTTAGTTTTGTTCCACTTACAAGTAATAGCTTGCAGTGTTTGGTTTTTCTGTTCCTGAGTTTATTCCATTCTTTTTTTTTTTTTTTTGAGTTGGAGTCTCACTCTGTTGCCCAAGCTGGAGTGCAGTAGCATGCTCACGGCCACCGCAGCCTCAAACTGCTGGGCTCAGGCAATCCCTCCACCTCAGCCTTCCAAGTAACTGGAACTACAGCGTGTGCTACCATGCGAGGCTAATTTTTTGTTTAATTTATTGCAGAGATGAGGTCTCGCCAAGTTGCCCAGGCTCTTCTCGAACCCATGGGCTCAGCCAATCCTCTCACCTCGGCCTCCCAAAGTGCTGAGAATATAGGCATGAGCCACCACGCCCGGTCTCTTTCATTCTTTTTGACGGCTGTGCTGTATTCCATCATGCACGTATATCACATGTTCATTATTCACTGATCAGTTAATAGCCATTTAGTTTGCTTCCACATCTTTGCAGTTGTGAATTGTGTCAGGATGAACATGCGGGTGCAGATGTCTTTTTTTGTATGATAACCTCTGATCCTTTGGGTAGATACCTCATAGTGGGATTGTTGGATCAAATGGTAGATCCTACTTTTAGTTCTTTGAGAAATCTCCACACCGATTTCCATAGAGATTGTACTAATTTACACTCTCATCAAAAGTGTTTAAACGGTCCTTTTCTCCACATCTGCACCAGTATCTATTGTTTTTTGATTTTTAGATAATGGCCATTCTGTGAGATGATATCTCATTGTGATTTTAATTTGCATTTCCGTGGTGATGAGTGATGTTAGGCGTTTTTACATATGTTTGGTGCAGGCCTGCACCTTCTAAGAATGTGGGCTCCATGGCCAACTGGTATCCACAAAGAACATTTGAGAATGTTTGAGAATCACAGTTTGAAAGTCCAGAGATACCCTCCCAGAGGAGCCAATCACATCTTGCTAGTGTTTTACAAACCCATTATACCAGAAAAAGCAAATAAACACTCCCAGTCTGACCCAAAGGAGAACAAACCAGGCAGTTATAAGAAGATGGGGTGTGACCCTATAAAATAAACCGGTAGAGCTGGAAAAAATTCTCCTTCAAAGGAAACAGCTCACCTTGCTCGGTTTCCCTTGAGTGCAGCCGTTCCTATGGCACATCTGTTTGTGATCAGCAATCGCAGGCAGAAGTAATGGAAGTGAAAACCGTACCTCCCAGCTAAGCCATCTCTGCCCAGTTACTTGTAGCCACTTATCTGTCTCTATCAAGTAGCACATATTAAACTCATGCCTAAATAAACAAGTCCAAAAGGCTAATTTCCTGGCAGGAAATTCCTGCGTCTTTAGTCAGCACCACCCGTCCCTGGCCCGTCACTAACCAGCACTGTGACCTTTAGCAGGTCCACTTGGCTCCATCCCCATCAACACAATCTCAGGCCAAAGCCCGCATCCCTCTCCTGGACGGCCACAACAACTTCTAGCTGACTTCTCGACCCTCGCTTGCCTCCTCCTCCCAGCATTCCCCACACAGGAGACCTTCAGTATCTCTAAAGACTGGCCCCAGATCTGGTCAACTCTCTCCTGCTTAAAATCTGCAACCACTTTTCATCGACTGTAGGAAAAATTCAAATATCGACGTATGGCTTACACAGTCCTTCATGATCTAGCCCTGATTACCATTCCAGATGCTTTACTCGCCATTTACCACTTGGAGCTCTAGGTCCCAGTCATGTACATACACGTGGTTCCCTGCATAACAGTAATAACAGCAACAAGCCCCAACTTTTCCTGAGTGGTTTTTTTGGTTTTTTGTTTTTTGGGGGTATTTTTTGAAACGGAGTCTCACTCTCTCACCCAGGCTGGAGTGCAGTGGCAAGCTCACAGCCACTGCAGCCTCAACCTACTTGGCTCTGGCAGTCCTTCCACCTCAGCCTTTCAAGGTACCCGGAACCACAGGCATGTGCCACCATGCCTAGCTAATTTTTTTATTTATTGTAGAGACGAGGTCTCACTATGTTGCCCAAGCTGGTCTCGAACCTGTGGGCTCAGGCAATCCTCTCGCTTCTGCCTCCCAAAGTGCTGGGATTACAAATGTGAGCCACCATGCCTGGCTTTAATTTTTTTTTTAATTTTAATTTTTTTTTGTAGAGACAAGATCTTGTCATGTTGCCCAGGTTTGTCTTGAACCTCTGGGCTCAGGCAATCCTTTTGCCTCCACCTCCCAAAGTGCTGAGATTACAGGTGTGAGCCACCACACCAGGCTGAATGTTTTCTATGTACCAACTATTGTTCTAAAGAACTCTTTGTGCGTTAACTAATTTAATCTTTACAACTCTACTAGATAATGACTATGATTATCTCCATTTCTTTTTTTTTTTTTTTTGAGTTGGAGTCTCACTCTATCGCCCAGACTGGAGTGCAGTGGCTGCTCCCAGCCACCGCAGCCTCAATCTGCTGAGCTCTGGCGATCCTTCCACCTCAGCCTTCCAAGTAGCTGGAACTACAGGCACGCGCTACCACACTCAGCTAATTTTTTGATTTATTGTTGAGATGAGCTCTCACCAAGTTGCCCAGGCGGATCTCGAACCCGTGGGCTCAGGCAATTCACTCACCTCAGCCTCTCAAGTCACAGGATTACAAGCTGAGCCCCCGAGCCCTGCTGATTATCTCCATTTCACAGATGAGAAAACTGGGGCACTGAAACGTTAGCTAACTATCCAAATTCACTCAGAGGTAAGGATAGAACCTGGATACACCATGCTCATCATCCCATCAGCCCTCCTCCTCTTTGTTTAAGGGACTCCCTCCACCTAGAAGACCTCCCTTTCTGTTTCCCACCCTTTCTTCACTCAGCTAGCTCCTCCTCCTCATCTGACAGACCCCATGTATATATCTCCTCCTCTGAGAAGCTTTCCTTCCCAGGCTGCTATCTCCCCTCAATGGCGGTTAGTCACCTAAGATAGCACCCACTGAGTGATGTCCCCCGATCACTGTGCCCTTATGTGGTACTCTCACGTACTGGTCTCAGCTGACCCTGTGACTCAGAGCAGAAAACAGTGGAAGGGATGCCGAGTAAGTTCCGGGGCTAAGTCATTTAACCTTTGCAACTTCCTCCCAAGTCTCTTGGAAGAGTCACTCTAGGGCAAATCAGACACTATGTAAGAAGGACTTTGCCGGGTGCGGTGGCTCAAGCCTGTAATCCCAACACTTTGGGAGGCAGAGGCAAGAGGATTGCCTGAGCCCAGTATTCGAGACCAGCATAGGCAACTTGGTGGTACATCGTCTCTGCAATAAAATAAAAACTTAGCCAGGCATGGTGATCATGCCTATAGTTACTTGGAAGGCTGAGGTGGAAGGATTGCCTGAGCCCAGCAGGCCGAGGCTGCAGTGGCCATGAGTGTGCTACTGCACTCCAGCCTGTGTGGCACTGAGACTCTACTTAAAAAAAAAAAAAAAAAGAAGTACTTCATACTATGAAGAAGCCAAGGTAACCATATGGAAAAGCTACGTGGAGTTAGAGAGAGGCCCAGGTCAGTTCTTCGCAGTTCTAGCCATTCAAGGCCAGATCTGATGTTCCAGTCGTTCATATACTACATAGGCAGTGAAGAAGCCATCCTGGGTGTCCAGAGTGGTGGAACCTTCAGATAGCCCCAGCCTCAGCCACCACCGGAATGCATGTAAGAGAACCCAAGGAAGAACCACATGACTGACTAAACCCAGTTAACCTACAGGATTGTGAGATTTAATAAAAAATTGTTATTTTGTCACTAAGTTTTAGGGCTTTAAACTTTTTTCTTTTTTTTGGAAACAGGATCTCATTCTCTCACCCAGGCTGAAGTGCAGTGGCATGATCATTGCTCTCTGTAACCTCAACATCTTGGACTCAAGTAATCCTTCTGTCTTAGCCTCCCAAGTAGCTGGGTCTACCAGTGTGCAGCCCCACATCTGGCTAATTATGTATTTATATTTTTTTTGTAGTGATGGGGCCTCTTTTGTTGCCCAGGCTGGTTTCAAACTCTTTGACTCAAGTGATCCTCATGTCTCAGCCTTCCAAAGTGCTGGGATTATAGGCGTGAACCTAGTGCCCAGCCAGGGTGTTTTTATTATGCCATAATAGATCATTGAAATAACCGGGGATACAGTGGTGGACAATGAATTGTGTCTACCTACAAAGAAGTCTTAGTTTAATGGCAAAGATGGTTAGGCAAACAGAAAGTATAACACAGTATACTGTTATACACAGTATAACAGGATTTGGGTTAACGTTAGGGTTAGGGAATGACAGGACAGTCCACAGCATGACTGACCTGAAAAAGCAACATAAGAAAACACCATGGTGTGACTGATAAAAGCACGAGCTTTGAGTCACATGAAGTTGTGTCTGATTCCTAGTCCTTAATTAGCTTTCTGAATGACTTGAAAGTTTCTCAACTCTCTGAGCATTAACTTCATTGTCTCTAAAATGGGGCCAGTAATGCTAATCTTAGAAGATAGTATAAAGGTTAAATTAAGCACTTTTGTAAGTTTTGCCTACTGTAAGATAACATTCCCTCTATTTTATATATCTCTCACATATGACTTATTTATTTATTTATTTAGTTGGAGTCTTACTCTGTTGCCCAGGCTGGAGTGCAGTGGCACAATCGTGGTCACCACAGCCTCGACTTGCTGGGCTCAGGCGATTCTTCCAGAAAAGAAAAAATAAAAGAAAACAGAAAAAAATTTAAAGCCCTAAAATCTTTCATCAGGCCTTAGTCTCCAAGTAGCTGGGAATACAGGTGTGCACCACCATGTCCAGCTAATTTTTTGATTTATTGTAGAGATGAGAACTTATCTAGGCTGGTCTCAAACTCATGGGCTCAGGCAATCCTCTCACCTCAGCTTCCCAAAATGCTGGCATTATAGGTGTTAGCTGCAACTGCGCCCAGTCTATTTATTTATTTTATTTTGAGTTGGAATCTCACTCTGTCACCCAGGCTGGAGTGCAGTGACATGCTCACAGCCACTGCAGCCTCAATCTGCTGGGCTCAGACAAACCTTCTGCCTCAGCCTTCCAAGTAGCTGGAACTACAGGCATGTGCCACCATACCTGGCTAATTTTTCTTTTTTATTATTGTAGAGATGAGGTCTCGCCAAGTAGCCCAGGCTGCTCTCGAACCCGTTGGCTCAGGCAGTCCTCTCACCTTGGCCTCCCAAAGTGCTGGGATTATAGGTATGAGCCACCACGTTTGCCTTTTTTTATTTTTTATTTTTCAACAAAAAAAGACTCTTGGTCGAACAATAATCTGAGTTTGTCAAAGCTCACATCAAACCACCACAACAGAAAACATGTCCATCTAGACACGTGAATTTACCTCCGTGTTGTCAATTTTATAACTAAATCAGCAATCATATTCTGTTTATTGAAAAGTCCATAAAGAGATCGAAGAGGGAGTTGTTTCTTATACTATGACATAATAAGCAAGAGGCTGGACTGCTTCCTCAAGGGCAGGAAATGACTCTTGGTCATGCTCACGTCTCTGTGCTGATCACATGAAGATCTTGTTCAGAAAGGAAAACTATGGCTTGACTTACTGGCCAGAGAGAAGACTCTCACTGCCATTCAAAATTTCTCTTTCAATTGTTACATAAATGCATGAATAACCTTTGCAAGTTTTAGTAAGCGGGTGGAGGAAACAGAGCTACCTATCCAGTAACTGCAGTAGAATGAGGGCCACACATGAGGGCCAAAAAAAAAAAGTTTTAAGCCCGGCTCGGTGGCTCAGCCTGTAATCCTGCGCCTTTGGGAGGCTGAGGTGAATGGATTGTCTGAGCCCACGGGTTCAAGACCCGCCTGGGCAACTTGGCGAGACCTCATCTCTACAATAAATCAAAATGAGCCGGGCGTGGTAGCGTGCGCCTGTAATTCCAGCTACTTGGAAGGCTGAGGCAGAAGGATCTCTGGAGCCCAGCAGGTCGAGGCTGCGGTGGCCGGGAGCGGCCACTGCCCTCCAGCCTGGGCAACAGAGTGAGACTCCAACTCAAAAAAAAAAGTTTTAATTAGCCAGGCATAGTGGCTCATGCCTGCAATCCTGAATTCTTAGGAGGCTGAGGCAAAAGGATAGCATGAACTCAGGAGGTCAAGGCTGCAGTGAGCTACGCACTCCAGTCTGGGTGACTGAGCAAGACCTTGTCTCAAAAAAATGAGAAGAAAAGAAAAAGGGTACTTTAGAGCCAAGAGAGAGTAGCAAGGATCTTTCACCAGGCCTCCTACTGAAAACTGGGGTTCAGATTTCACTGGAGAAGGTGTGGTGGCAGAGAGGTGGCATGTCCAAGCCACAGTTGGTCCACAGGAGCTGGACAACCACGAAACAAGCCCCCAGGGCAGGTGAGCTGAGATCAGTGGGCAGGTGAGCAAAAGGAGTTGGAGCCCTGTTGCAGGTGCAAGGCCTGGAGCTTGCAGTGGCTGCCTCAGAGGGCCACAGCAAGGTGGTTACAGGGCCTGGGTGGAGGCTGCATGGACACCAAGAGACTGCACATTCTGAGCACACAGTGGGGTCAGAGCACCGTTAGATGTCCTCACAGACCCGCACCACTGACCAGCCATGCAGCAAGAACAAGAAAAAGAAAAAAACACAACACACCAGAACTAGGACGGGAAGGCTGCCACACCCCTCCATTGGCTCCTACTGACACAGCTGAACATCAGAGAAAAAATGCTTAGAGACCAGTCCATGGTCACAGAACAAAAACTGAAAGGTGAATTTGGGGCTGGGAGGCCATACATTGAAAACGAGAACAGGTCTACATATGAAAGGAAAACAAATTAGGAATATTCTATGTGGAAAAAAGAATAAGCTTGTACTCTCTCCCTCCTACTCCAAGAAACAAAATAATTATTCTCAGCAAGTCGTTTGTACCAGGACTCTGTCCGAACCTGGTACACTGAAGTGGGCGTGGAGTGTAGGTGACCAAGTTTACCCAGCCTACCAGCAACCTTAAAGTTCAAAGTCTGATTCCAGCATATCCTAATTCTCAGTGATTGCCTATAGTTTTGTCATTATTTTCTGCCTACATACTTTATCAAGCTAGATATAATTTCTATCTAAACTGCCTCCTTGGGTATTTTTTATTTAATATAAATATATGGGTGTCTATATGTAGCAATGTACTTTACAATGATTATAGACTGTCAAGAGTGTCTGCTATTTTTAGAGTTTATTTTGCCACTAAGTTTAAGTTTTGTTTGCTCTGTTCTACAAAATTTGGTGAATAGAGTCATGTCTCCTTTTTTGTATCCTAACTGATTTTTTTTTCTTTTTTTTTTTTTTTTGAGTCGGAGCCTCACTCTGTTGCCTAGGCTGGAATACAGTGGCATGATCAAGGCCATTGCAGCCTCAACTGCTGGCTTAGGAGATCCTTTCACCTCAGCCTCCCAAAGTGCTGGGATTAGAGGCATGCGCTAACACACCCTGCTATTTTATTGATTGATTGATTGTAGAGAGAAGGTCTTGCCAAGTTGCCCAGACTGGTCTCAAATCCCTGGACCCAGACAACCCTCTTGCCTCCACCTCCTAAAGTTCTGGGATTACAGGCGTAAGCCACCATGTCCGACTGATTTTTCCTATCTAAGCTTTGACGGCAACTTTGCCTTCAGAGAGCATGGATTCATTTCCTAGGGCTGCCATAATAAATTGCCACAAACTTGGATGGTTTAAAATGACGGGAATATATTCTCTTACAGTGTGGAGGCCAGTAATCATAAGTCAAGGTGTCCGAAGGTCTTCCTAGCTTCTGGTGATTACAGCAAGCCTTGGCAGTCATTGGCTTGTAGATGCATCACTCCAATCTCTGCCTTTGCTATCACATGGCTTTCTCCTTGCGTGTCTTCTGTCTCTGTGTCCAAATTTCTCTCTTATAAGGACACCAGTCATGGCATTAAGACTTACCGTAATCTGGTAGGACTTCACCATAACTTGGTTACATCTGCAATGGTCTATTTCCAAGTAAGACCACATTCACAGGTTCTGGAGGTTAGGATTTGGACATTTCTTTGGGGGGGCACAATTCTACCTGTTACAGAGTACCAGATTGTCCTTGTATTTCCTCTCAGCATGAATAAGCCATGTGCACTGTCTACCTCCCCGCCAAGAACTGACTGGGAAATGGGAACCCAGGAAAACTAGAACATTGTGGATGTTGAATCCGGAATGTTGAGGATTGATATAAACTTCAGAAGTGGCAAGGAGAGAAGAGTTTGTGCAGCATTGAGCAAAAGGATAAACTCGGTGAGTGGTTTTCTATATACAGAGACGTTTTAGCAATAACGGTAACTCCAAAACTGTGGGGTAGGTTAACCAACCCAGAAGCATTGACACCATTTCTAGGGGTCTGTGGACTGCCGCCTTGGGGTTCTGTTTGGGTTCAGCTCATTCACCATGCAAGATCCCTTGCAAGCCGCCTCATCGGTTTCCCTCCCTCAAATGCTTCCTCTCACCTCCCCACTCCCTTTAGGCCCCTCTGTGTCCTAGCTCCTCCGTGACGTCGTCTTTGCTTGTTCTTCCATTTTTCCACAAATATTCATTGAGTGGCTGTTATATGCTAGGCACTTTGCTTGGTGCTGAAAATACAGTGATAAGTAAAAACAGATTCAATCTTACTCTTCATGGATTTATAATCTAGTGAGATAAATTAATATCAATCAGATAACCAGACAAATATAATCCTGTGACAAGTGTTACGAAGACACTACATGGGGTGATAACCTCTAATAGGTGGATTTGACCTAGTCAGAGGCGTTAGGTAAGGTTTTTCAGAAGAAGGGTATGTTTAAGCTGGGATCTGAAGGTGAGTAGATGTTGCCTAGATGAAGGGGGCAGAAGAGCAGAGGAGGCAGAAAAAATATCATGTGCAAAGGCCCTGTGGCAGGCAGGAAACTTAGAAGCTGTATAGATCAATGGTACCACAAACAGCTTTCCAGGCCATGAGAAGACACTGAAGGGTGAATGGGTGGTGAATTGGTTGTTGGCTTGTGTATCAGTCCATTTTGTGTTGCTGTAAAGAAATACTTAGCCAGGCATGGTGGCTCACGCCTATAATGTGAGGCCAAGGTGGGAAGATTGAGGCCAAGAGATCGAGACCAGCCTGGGCAACATAGTGAGACTCTGTCTCTACTGGAAAAAAAAGGGGGGAAGGGAGGGAAGAATAGAGGAGAAGGGAGGGAGGGAGGGAAGAAAGAAAGATAGGAAGGAAGGAAGGAAGGAAGGGACCTGAGACTGACAAATTTATGAAGAAAAAGATTAAGTTAAGTGTATAAAGAAAAAAGATTAATTAAAAAGACACAAATGTTTATTTGGTACATAGTTCTGCAAAGGGCTACCCTCTGTTGGGCTTTTGGTGAGGCCTGAGGAAGCTTCCAATCATGGGCAACCCCTTCGGGTCCCCTCCCACTGTGGGAGCATCTCTGTCCTCTCAATAAATCCTGCTTAAAAAAAAAAAAGAAAGCTTACAATCATGGCAGAATCAGAGAGAGCAGGTATATTACATGGTAAGAGAAGAAGCAAGAGAGGGAAGAGGTGGTGCCCAGCCTCTTTTAAACAATCAGTTCTGGTGTGAACTCGGAGCAAGAACTCACTCATCACCACGAGAACAGCGCCAAGCCACTCACGAGGGATCCGCCCTCATGACCCAATCAACTCCCGCCAGGCATCACCTCCAACATCAGGGACCACATTTCAACATGAGGTTTGGAGCAAATGTTAACAAGCACTTAGAAATGTCTCAGGACCAAGAAACATTATCATCATCAGCATTCACATTTACTGAGTGTCTACTATTAGTACACCTGGTCCCCAAACGAAGATGATTCAACTTATGAATTTTTTACTTTACCATGGGTTTATCTGGACATAATCTCATCATACATTGAGGGACATCTATACATGAATTTTTTTTCTTTTGAGTTGGAGTCTCACTCTATCACCCAGGCTGGAATACAGTGGCATGCTCACGGTCACCCCAGCATCGACCTGCTGGGCTCCGGCAATCGTCCGCCTCAGCCTTTCAAGTAACTGGAACTACAAGCATACACTACCACACCCAGCTAGTTTTTTATTTTTATTGAAGAGACCAGGTCTTGCCAAGTTGCCCGGGCTGGTCTTGAACCCATGGGCTCAGGCAATCCACTCACCTCGGCCTCCCAAAGCGCTAGGATTACAGGCTGAGCCACTGAGCCCGGCCATCTATACATGAATTAATTCATTTAATGCTCACAATAACTCTGTGGGGGTGATATAATTATCACCCCCTACTTTACAGTAAGGAAAGGCTCAGCAACGTAGAGAGCTTACACACCCACTGTGACATAATCCTTATGTAACACAGTCACATCATTGAGGACTTTTGGCTTCCGCCATCACCCTTAGGTTTGAGCAGGCTGTCCCTAACCTGGTCCTGATGATGCCTTTGAAGTCTCTCCTGAATCACACCTGTACCTCAGGCAGCATTGTGCTGTCCAGATCAAGCCAGGGTGTGTTCTACCCTACCAAGCTAGAGGTTTAAAGCAAATCTCCTCTGGGAGGCTGAGGCAGGGGGATTGCTTGAGATCAGCCTGGACAACATAGCCAGACCTCATCTCCACAAAAAATTTTTTGTTTTTTTGTTGTGTTTTTTTTTGAGTCGGAGTCTCACTCAGTCGCCCAGACTGGAGTGCAGTGGCCTCTCCCGGCCGCCACAGCCTCGACCTGCTGGGCTCCGGCGATCCTTCCGCCTCAGCCTTCCAAGTAGCTGGAACTACAGGTGCGCACTACCACACCCAGCTAATTTTTTGATTTATTGTAGAGATGCGGTTTCACCAAGTTGCCCAAGCAGGTCTCGAGAACCCACGGGCTCAGGCAATCCACTCACCTCAGCCTCCCAAGGAGCGGGATTACAGGCTGAGCCACCAAGCCTGGCCTCTACAAAAAATTTTAAAATGAGCTGGGCATGTTGGCATGTGCCTGTAATCTCACCTACTCAGGAGCCTGAAGTTGGAGGATCACCTGAGCCCAGGAGGTCAAGGCTGCCGTGAGCCATGGCCATGCCACTGCACTCCAGTATGGACAACAAAGGCCTCAATTCAAATAAATAAATGAAATAAAGCAAAACTCCTGAGTTCTCCGTTTGTTGTCTCTTAATTTGAAAAATGAGGTGGCCAAGCACGATGGTTCACACACATAATCCTAGCACTTTGAGAGGCAGAGGCAAGAGGATTGCCTGAGCTCAGGGGTTCGAGACCAGCCTGAGTAACATGGCAAGACCTCGTTTCTACAATAAATCAAAACAATTAACCGGGCATGGTGGCGCGCGCCTGTGGTTCCAGCTACTTGGAGGGCTGAGCTGGAAGGACCACCTGAGCCTAGCAGGTTGAGGCTGCGGTGGCCGTGAGCATGCCACTACACTCCAGCCTGAGTGACAGAATGAGACTCTGACTCAAAAAGAGAAAGAAAGAAAAATGAGAGGTGAAAAGCAGCGGCCCTCATCAGAAATCCACACTTCCATGGCATAGATAGTGAAATGTAGCTGTTCTCCATAATACCTTCCTCACAACCACTGGGATGAGGTCAGTCAGGGTTCTGTGGCACACAGTTCTCATCCTCTGCATCCACACTGCACCCCCTATAACTAGTGGTTGTTTGTTGTTTTTGTTGGGTTTTTTAATTTTTTATTGTTTTATGGAGATGTGGTCTTGCTTTGTTGCCCAGACTTGTCTTGAACTCTTAGCCTCCAGTGAACCTCTTACTTCAGTCTCCTAGAGTGCTGGGATTACAGACATGAGCCACCATGCCTGGCCTAGTGACAGTTTAATGCTGTGCTTTATACAGGATTTTGTGCTTGTTGACATTTGATAAAAGTTAAATTAGAAAATCTTAATGTGGCATCCATGTATTTATTTTGGCTTCTACCTTACAGGATCAATTTAATGGTATCTCCTATGTGCCTTATTATTTTTCAAAATCAAGGGATGAAAAGGAAATCGAGCCAAGTCGCTCCAAGCTGAATTGGCAGAGGGTTGGAGAAGATAAACATGTATTGTTAGCATCAACTTAGGCAACTCTTCCAAAAAAGCCAGAAAGTCACACACCATTTAACATGGTGACAAATTCCAGGTTCAGCTTCAACGCCACCCAAACCTGTCTCAGATTTACAAGATGTGGCAAAAGAAGATACCACCCACCAGAAGAGCTGAGCTGAAAACGGCAGTATGAATTCATGATTCTTTTTCCTTGCTGGAAAAAAAAAAATGTAGGCCAGGCCTGGTGACTCACGCCTGTAATCCTACTACTTTGGGAGGCGGAGACTAGAGGATTGCCTGAGCCCATGGGTTCGAGACCAGCCTGGGCAGCATGGCAAGACCTCATCTCTACAATAAATCAAAAAATTAGCCAGGCATGGTGGCACACGCCTGTAGTTTCAGCTACTCGGAGGCTGAGGCAGAAGGATCTCCTAAGCTCAGCAGGTTGAGGTTGTGGTGGCTGTGAGCGTGCCACTGCATTCCAGCCCAGGTGACAGAGTGAGACTCTGATTCAAAATAGATAGATAGATAGATAGATAGCAGGAGAGGGGAAGGAGGACGTGTCTGGAACAGAGCTAAGGTTAGCCTTACATCCTGAAAAAAAAGTAATAAAAATTAAATGCCTCAATGTCTCATAAATGTCTTATTTCAGTGGGTCATATAGCTAAACAATAAGACATTTATGAGACATTGGTTTCCATAGTTTTCCATCTCTCTTTGATATAGCAACTATCATTGCATTAATTGCATTGTAGTAATTTGTTTGTTTGTTTTAGAGACAAGGTCTCTCTGTGTTGCCCAGGCTGATCTCGAACTCCTGGGTATAAGCAATCCTCCTGCCTCGACCTCCCAAAATGCAGGAATTATAGGCATGAGCCACCACACCCAGCCATTATCATAATTTGCAGACTTGGCTTTCACTCCCACTAGGTTGTAATCCCTTTAAGGGTAGAGACTGCATGAACCACCTGTTTATATCTCCATAGTCCCTAGCACAGTGCCTAGTTAACTGAGGATATTCACTTAATAAACTATTTTTATATTTTATTTATGTGTTTATTTTTGGTAGGTAAATGCATCCACATTAGTCAAAACTCTAAAGTTATTAATATTGTAGGGCATATATGATGAACAATTTCTCTTCTTCAGCCTTTGTTTAGGGAAAAACTCAAATTGTGTTTTTCCTTTGTTCTCACACCAACACAACAATCGACAAGGGGATATCGCCCTTTGCATCTCTTTTTCTGTATCCTTTGCAATATCCTTTTTTTCTTATTTTTTGAGTTGGAGTCTCACTCTGTCACCCAGGCTAGAGTGCAGTGGCAAGCTCATGGCCATCACAGCCTCAATCTGCTGGGTTCAAGCTACTCTTCCGACTCAACTTTCCAAGTAGCTGGAACTAAGGGCACGTGCCACTATGCCTGGCTAATTTTTTTTTGATTTCTTGTAGAGACAAGGTCTTGCCATGTTGCCTAGTCTAGTCTCAAACACGTGGGCTCTGGCAATCCTCTTGCCTCAGCTTCCCAAAGTGCCGGGATTCCAGGCATGAGCCATGGTGCCCGGCTTTTTTTGGGGGGGGGGCGTAATCTCACTATATCACCCAGGCTGGAGTGCAGTGGCACACTCATGGCCACCATGGCCTCGACCTCCTGGGCTCAGGCAATCCTTCTGCCTCAGCTTTCCAAGTAGCTGGCACCACAGGCATGTACCACCACGCCCTGCTGTTTGGTTTTTTTTTAATTGTAGAGACAAGGTCTCCCCAGGCTCAGGCAATCCTCTCATCTCTGCCCCCCAAAGTGCTGGGATTACAGGTGTGAGCCACCACATCCAACTGTCAAACAAATATTTTAAATGTATTCTTTTTACTACAATAATATCATGTTAGTCACTGTTCTGTATGTTGCTTGGACATACATAATACCTGGCATGGGATTTGTTCTGAAGCCCATGTTGAGTGAGGAGGACCTGAAGTATTAAACTGAAGTATTAAAGCCTGAGCAGTATGAGAAGGATGTCCCTGCATGCTGGCGGCCCAGAATGGCAAGTCTGAGCAAGAAAGGAAACAGAAGCATCCACAGAGAAGTAGGGAACACAAGAAGGGAGCGATGGTCTAGCATCAGAGTTGGAGCCCAAGTACAGCAATGAGGGCATCCATCTGGACCACACAGGCTATTGGAGCCCAAGGACGTGAGGACTGTTCTCCACAGACTAGGCTACCCACCTATCGGTGAGGAGGGCATATGTGCGAGGCTAGACTGACATGGGATGTTGGCACCCAAGCAGGAGAGAAGGATGTCCATGCCATGGGACAGCCTGGCTCAAGATGTCAGAGCTCAAGCAGGATGAGAAAGATGTTCCCACACAAAAGTAGCCTGCTGAGCAAGATGAGAAGGGCATCCACACCTGGGCAGCCTGGGTGAGAGGTTAGCAAATGAGGTGAGTGGGGTGTCCCAGCAGGCAGGCAACCTGGTATGGTGTGTCAGAGCCTAAATAGAATGATGAGGTCATTTGTGCAGAAGTGGGGGTCATGAGAGATTGGCTATGTGCAGAAGGATTGATCAAATAAAAAATTAATATGAAAGATAATAAGAGCCATCCTTGTTAGAGCAGAAAGCCAGGAAAGAAAGCTAGAATAAACCCTGGGCTGTTATGTAGGAATTAGAGCTATTGGTATGAACTTGTGTTTTCTTATATGGAGAGATAAATGTAAATGTATATATGTTTGTATGTATATTCATATGTCCATGAACACATATACATATACCATAGATCTGTCTGCTGAGAGGGCCTAGGAGCAGCAAAACCCCAATAGCAATGAGAGGGATTTCCATGGTTTGTAAAACAGGTAGTAGGATGCAAAGCATAAAAAGATCTCAGTGGCCTTGCTAATGTCATATTCTAAGCTTTGCTGAAGGGAAAGTTCTAATCCTTCTCTCAAAACATTGGAAGCAAATTGTGATCTGAATTTAAATAAAACTGTAAAAAGCTCAAATTCACTTTAACTTCAGATCATACTTCTTCATCTTCCCATAGGGAGTGTCTTTTGTTGGAGGCAAATATTACTTCAATCTCTGCTTTCTATTATACACAATGTCCAGCATACAATCTAAAATCACAAAGTACCTAAAGAGGCAAGAAAATATGATCTATTGTCAAGCGAGAAAATAGTCAATAAAAGCAGACCCCAGTTAGGCCCAGATTTTGCAGTTATAATACAGAAGATTTAAAATAATTTTGATAAATATAATAAAGGATCTAGTAGAAAAGGTAAACATTATGTAAGAATAAATGTGGCTTTTTAACAAAAAGATAGACACTTAAATAATGAAAATACTGGAAATAAAAATATATGAGAAATAAGAAGTTACTTGATAGTCTTAGCAGCAGACTGGACAAAGCCAAGGAAATGATCAGGAAACTTAAAGACAGAAAAATAAAAACACAGTCATGTATCACTTAACAATGGGCAATTCTGAGAAATGCGTTGTTAGGTGATTTCATTGTTATGCAAACATCACAAAGTATACTTACGCAAACCTGATGGAATAGTCTACTGTATACTTAGACTGTATGGTATAACCAATTGCTTTTAGGCTACAGACCTGTACAGCATATTACTGTACTGAATACTGTAGGTAGTAGTAACACAATAGGAAGTATTTGTGGATTTAAACAAATCTAAATATAGAAAAGCTACATTAAAAATACAGTATAGAATATTTTTAAAATAGTACAACTGTATAGGGCATGTAGCACAAATGGGGCTTGCAGGACTGGAAGTTGCTCTGGGTGAGTCAGTGAGTGAGTGGGGAGTGAATGTGAAGGCCTAGGACATTACTATAGACTTTATAAACACTGTATACTTAGGCTACACTACATTTATACTAAAAATGTTCTCTACTTCCAGGGGAGGGGAGGGCACACCTCATCAACAAGGGTACCTGCATAATGAACATTTGAATACCCAACCCTGAATTGTACCCCACATATTCAAAATAGAATTTAAAAAAATATTCTTTGTTCAATAATAAATTAGCCGTAGCTTACTGTAACTTTTTACTTTCAAACTTTTTTTAAATTTTTGACACTTTTGTAATAACACCAAAAAACTCTTTTGTAAAGCACAAATGCATTGTACAGCTGTACAAAAATATTTTATTCCTTATATTCTTATTCTCTAGTTTTTTCTATTTTTAAAACTTTTTTTAAACTTTTTAAACCTTCTTTTTAAACTAAGACACACACACATTAGCCTAGGCCTACCCAGGGTCAGGATCACCAATATGTGGAGGTCTTCTACCTCCACATCTCGTCCCATTGGAAGATCTTCATGGACAATAAGAGACATACATAGAGTTGTCATCTCCCACGATAATAATGTCTTCTTCTGGAGTTCTTCCTGAAGGACTTGCCTAGAGCTGTTTAACAGTTAAGTGTGTGTGTGTGTGTGTGTGTGTGTGTGGTGTGTGTGTGTGTTACACTCTAAAATATATATGTGTGTGTGTGTATATGTATATATTATATATGGAGTACACTCTAAAATAACAATAAAAATAAGTATAGGAAATACATAAATCAGTAACATCGTTTTTATTATCATTATCAAGTATTGTGTACTGTACAGTTTTATATATGCTATACTTTTATACAACTGTTAGTGCAGTAGGTTTGTTTACACCATCATCACCACAAACACATGAGTAATGCATTGTGCTAAAAAAATATATTATGATGACTACAACATTACGAGATGATAAGAATTTTTCACCTTTAGTATTATGGAACTACCACCATCTAAGCAGTCTGTCATTGTCCAAACTGTCATTGTCCAGTTACCCAAACTAAAATACAAATAGGGCATCTATTTGGGGGAAAATAAAACAAGGCATCTATGATCCTTAGGATAATATTAAATGGTCTAACATATTTGTATTTGAGGTCTCAAGGAGAAGAGAGATAGAATGAAGCAGAATACATATTTGAAGAGATGGCCAGGCGTGGTGGTTCAAGCCTATAATCCTAGCACTTGGGAAGCCAAGGTGAGAGGATTACCTGAGCCCACAGGTTGGAGAACAGACTGGGCAACTTGGCGAGACCTCATCTCTACAATAAATCAAAAAAATTAGCCGGGGTAGTAGCATGTGCCTGTAGTTTCAGCTACTTGGAAAGCTGGAGTGGAAGGATCGCCTGATCCCAGCTAGTCGGCACTGGGGTGGCCATGAGCGTGCCACTGCACTCCAGCCTAGGCAGCGAAGTGAGACTCCAACTCCAAAAAAAAAAAAAAAATTGAAGAGAAAATAGATAAGAATTTTCCAAAATTGATGAAAGAAAACAATTTATAGATCACAGCAGTACTGTGAACTCCAAGCAGGATAAATACAAAGAAAGCCATATTTAAGCACATCATAGTCAAAGTGCTGAAAACCAAAGATAAAAGTAAAATCTTACAAGAAGCCAAAGAAAAAGTATGAACAATGACTGACTCTTCATCAGAAACAGTAGAGACCAGAAGACAACAGAAAAACTTCCTTGAAGAGTTGGGGGAGGAAAAAAACTGTCAACCTAGAAATCCATATATATGTCAAATCTGAAGTAAACTAAAGACATTTTCAGACAAAGACAGGAGATTTCATGTCCAGAAAATGTGCTGTATAAGTAATAACAAATGGAAATTATGTCAGATGGAAACACAGATCTTCATGAAGGAATAAGAGACCCAAAGAGCGTAAATTTGAGGCTAAATATAAAAGACATTTATACATTTTTAAAAGACAGTTGGGCCGGGTGCAGTGGCTCAGCCTAGCACTTTGGGAGGCCGAGGCAAGAGGATTGCCTGAGCCCGGAGGTTCGAGACCAGCCTGGGCAACTTGGTGAGACCTCGTCTCTACAATAAATCAAAAAATTAGCCAGGCATGGTGGCGCATGCCGTAGTTCAAGATACTTGGAGGGCTAAGGCTGAAGGATCTCCTGAGCCCAGCAGGTCGAGGCTGCAATGGCCGGGAGCATGACAGTGCCCTCCAGCCTGAGTGACAGAATGAGACTCCAACTCATAAAAAATAAAAATAAAAAGAGCTCAAATGATGGGAGGTGGGTACGCAGAAATAGTGTTAGAGTCACATGTTGTTTAAGAAGTAGAATAATGTCATCTGAAGGAAGACTGTGAAATTAAGGATATTTATAATCTCAAGAAAGAAATACTACTAAGAGTAAAAGGTGTTTAGCTCAAAAGTCAATGGCAAATTTAAAAACATTCAATTTGTCTAAAAGAGGACAGAGAAACAAACAGATGGGACAAATAGAAAAAAAAATCTAAGCCAGAGAGGTTAAAATTAAACCTAAACAGGCAGGGCTCAGTGACTCAGTCTATAATCCCAGCACTTTGGGAGGCCGAGGTAAGTGGATTGCCTGAGCCCATAGGTTCAAGACCCGCCTGGGCAACTTGGCGAGACCTCATCTCTACAATAAATCAAAAATTAGCCAGGCGTGGTAGCACGCACCTATAGTCCCAGCTACTTAGAAGGCTGAGGCGGAAGGATCACCAGAGCCCAGCAGATCGACACTGGAGCGGTTGTGAGTATGCCACTGCCCTCCAGCCTAGCTGACAGAGTGAGTCTCCGACTCAAAACAAAACAAAACAAAACAAAACCTAAACAACCAAAATGAAATACGAATAGACTAGTAAGAAAGCAGAGATTATCACACTATGGGGAAAAAGTCCAAGTATAGTCTGTTTATAAGAAACAAAATAGAAATATAAAGACATAACGAGGTAGAAAGTAAAATAGAAAGTACATAATGTACAAACACTAAACTTAAAGTTATATTTGCTTTTTGTGGTATTTATGGTTTTTTTGTTTGTTTTTAATAGAGACTGGATCTTGCTATATTGTCCAGGCTGATCTCTAACTCCTAGGTTGAAGTGATCCTCCCACTTCAGCCTCCCCAGGTGCAGAGATTACAGGCATGAGCCACTGTACCTAGCCAAGAAAGCTATATTTGGCTTAAGTTTATGACTATGCTAATATCAGATAAAATATCTTTAAAGTAAAGAATATTCCAAGGCAGGGATGGTGGCTCATGTCTGTAATCCCATCACTTTGGGAGGCAAAGGCGAGAGGATTACCTGAGTCCATGGGTTCGAGACTAGCCTGGGCAACATGGAGAGACCTCATCTCTACAATAAATAAATAAATAATTAGGCTCATGCCTCTGTTTCCAGCTTCTTGGAAGGCTGAGGCAGAAGGATTGCTTGAGCCCAGTAGGTCAAGGCTGAGGTGGCTGTGAGCGTGCCACTGCACTCCAACCTGGGCAACAGAGTGAGACTCTGACTCAAAAAATATATAGATATAGATATAGATATAGATATATTTCAGAGATAAAGAATATTTCCTAATGTTAAAAAATGAAATTAATCAAGAAGACATAATTCTAAATTTGTATATACCTAATAAGAGAGCTTCAGAATACATAAAGTAAAAATTAACAGACTAAAGCTAGAAATAGACATATCCACAAACATATGGAGATTTTAATATCCCCTCTTAGTAATTGATAAGTCAGAAAAAAAAGGTAAGAACATTTGATCACCTTACCAATCAATTGGACCTAACTGACTATAGAATATCATGCTCAACAGTGGCAGAGTACACATTATTTTGAAGTGCTCATGGAATATTCACTGGACTAAATGCTAGGCCATAAAACCAGTCTCAAAAAATAGCAAGGGATCAAATTTATACAGAGTATTTTTGTGTCCTCGGTGGTATTAAGATAGATATAAGCCAGGCTCGGTGGCTCAGCCTGTAATCCCGCGCCTTTGGGAGCCTGAGCCCGCGGGTTCGAGAACCGCCTGGGCAACTTGGTGAGACCTCATCTTTACAATAAATAATAAAAAAAAAAATTAGCCGGGCATGGTAGCGTGTACCTGTAGTTCCAGCTACTTGGAAGGCTGAGGTGGAAGGATTGCCAGAGCCCAGCAGGTCGAGGCTGTGGTGGCCGGGAGCGGCCACTGCACTCCAGTCTGGGCGAGTGAGACTCCAACTCAAAAAAAAAAAAAAAAGATAGATATAAGTAAAATGTTTAAAAATCTCCCAAAATATTTTTAAATTAAGCAACACTCTTCAAAATAATCCTGAATCAAAAAAGAAATTACAAGAGACATTAGAAAATATTTTAATCCAAGTGATAATGAAAACACAACATATCAAAATGTATAGAATACAGCTAAAACAATGCTTAGAGAAAACTATAGTTTTAAATATCAATTCAGACAGTATAAAAATCAAAGATCTGCCGGGCTCAGTGGCTCAGCCTGTAATCCGGCGCCTTTGGGAGGCTGAGGTGAGTGGATTGCCTGAGCCCGCGGGTTCGAGACCCGCCTGGGCAGCGAGACCTCATCTCTACAATAAATCAAAAAATCAGCCGGGCGTGGTAGCACATGCCTGTAATTCCGGCTACTTGGAAGGCTGAGGCGGAAGGATCGCCAGAGCCCAGCAGGTCGAGGCTGCGGTGGCCGGGAGCGGCCACTGCACTCCAGTCTGGGCGACAGAGTGAGACTCCAACTCAAAAAAAAAAAAAAAATCAAAGATCTAAACTTCCATCTTAAACATCTAGAAAAACAAATTAAGTAAATAACATAAAAGATAGGAAATAAGAATAACAGCAAAAAGTCAATGAGAAACAAAAGACCAAAAAAAAGAGAAAAACAAAAAAGCTTAAATTTTATTTTCTGCAAAGAATTCATAAATCCCTAGAAGACTCAAGAGAGAGAGAGGGAGAGGGAGAAAAAGGGAGAACTCAAATTACCAATATTAGAAATAAAGGAAAGATCATCACTTAAGATCTTACAGACATTAAAAGGTTAATAGGGGGATACCATGGACCAATTTTATGCCAATAAATTTTACAAATTAAGTAAAATGAAAACATTATTTGAAAAACACAGCTTACACCCAAACTGACATAAAAGAAAATGGAAAAACTGAATATTCCCATATCTATTAAATAAAATGATTTAATAATTAAAACCCCAAGTCCAAATGGCTTCACTGATAAATTCTATCAAACATTCAAGAAAGAAATGACAACAATTCTGTACAAACCTTTCAGAAAATAAAGGATGGGGAAATACTCCTTAATTCATTTTATGAGGCCAGCATAACCCTGATATCAAATCTCACTAAGGACATTAACAAAAGTCAAAAGTACAGACAAATTATGCCTCATTTCTACAAAAAAAAAATTTTTTTAATTAGCCAGGTGTGGTGACAGGCACTTGTAGTCCCAGCTACTCGAGAGACTGAGGTGGAAGGATTGCTTGGCCTAGGAAATCAAGACTGTGTTGACCTGTGGTCGTGCACTGTCGTCCAGCCTGGACAGCAGAGTGAGACCCCAAAGCAATCAATAAATAAATAATAAAAATAAGATAAAATAAAGTGCTGAAATAGCCATATAATGGAATACTACTCAGCAGTAAAAAGGAATGAATCATTGAAACACACAACATGGACAAAATTCAAAATAATTGTTCCAAGTAGAAGTCAAATAAAAAAGTACAGACTGTATGGTTCCATTTATATAAAACTCTGAAACTGCAAACTAATCTATATATTGACAGAAAGCATATATTGGTTTCCTAGTTGGGGCATCAGAGCAGGGAAAGGGAAACAAGGAGACACCAGAGGGAGAGATTCCAAGGCACATGAGGATACTTTTGGGAATGATGAATATGTTCATCACCTTGACTGTGGTCATAATTGCATGGATGTATCCATAAGTCAAAGTTTAACAAAGTGTACTCTTCACATTTGTGTAGTTTATTGTAGGTCATTGATACCTCAGTAAATATGTTGAAGGGGTGGGGGAGAGACAGAGAGAGGAAGAGATAGAAAAAGAAGAGACAGAGAGTTTTCCACAGGAAAAAAAAAATCCACGGTGAAGAATGGCTAAAATCAAAAGGCCTGACAATATTAAATGTTGACAGGTTTGGGAGCAACTGGAACTCTCGCGCCGGCTGGTGCTGACATGTCTCAAGCACAGCAGGAAAACGTAGAACATTTTGAGAAACGCACTTCAAAGTGGAGGAATTTCTGAAGAAGAGGACTGGAAAAGGGCTGCACTTATCCAGGTCTAAAGTTGGTGCTATCCAGAGGTCATGGTGTAGAGGCGGTGCCCCCCACTTATTCCTCCTGAGGAACTCCCCAAAAATAGAAGGGGGGTTGGGATGCAGGCCTGTCAACAAAGCAGAAATCAGTGACTCCACACCCATAGCTATAACTTTGCCTTCCGATCAGCATGAGAGGATCATTCCAAGCTCTTGATACTTCTAACCAACCAAATTATGCCTCATTTCTACAAAAAAATTTTTTTTAATTAGCCAGGTGTGGTGACAGGCACTTGTAGTCCCAGCTACTCGAGAGGCTGAGGTGGAAGGATTGCTTGGCCTAGGAAATCAAGACTGTGTTGAGCTGTGGTCGTGCACTGCCGTCCAGCCTGGACAGCAGAGTGAGACCCCAATGCAATCAATAAATAAATAATAAAAATAAGATAAAATAAAGTTCTGAAAAGCCATATAATGGAATACTACTCAGCAGTAAAAAGGAATGGACCATTGAAACACACAACATGGACAAAATTCAAAATAACTGTTCCAAGTAGAAGTCAAATAAAAAAGTACAGACTGTATGGTTCCATTTATATAAAACTCTGAAACTGCAAACTAATCTATATATCTAACAACACAGATCACTTGATCTCTAAATTGACCTATGCAGTCTTATTTTGGGTAAATATAAGATTTCTATTAGGCTCTGGAAACAGTGAAAATAGCTCACACCCCTTCTATGAACTCTTTAGGAACCGAAGAATAATCCTGGTTTGAAACCAGAATTTGGAGGCTTCATTCAGTTCTAACAACCTATAATTTAATTATAATATTTTTATTTTTACAATTTTTTTAAAAAGAGTCAGGGTCTCATTCTGTTGCCCAGACTAGAGTACAGGGGGGTGATCGTAGCTCTCTGTAAACTTGAACTCGTAGGTTTGAGGGATCCTCACCCCTCAGCCTCTCAATCTATAATTTTAAAAATATAAGGCTGCTTTAGAGTTTTGTTTAAAGATAAATTTCAGAATGAAACATAAAATAATACCTTTAAAGGACTATTGTCCCTAGAATAATTCCCTAGGGCTATAGTCTCAAACTTTCTTGAGAGTGCACTCCTCTTCAGCAAAACTTTTTTTTTTTTTTGAGACAGTCTCATTCTTTCACCCAAGCTGGAGTACAGTAGCACAATCATAGCACACTGTAACCTTCAACTCCTGGGCTCAAGCGATCCTCCTGCCTCAGCCTCCCAAAATGCTGGGATTATAGGCATGAGCCACCATGCCCACCAACGCAGCATTTTTAATATACCTCCATATTCGTTTATATTTATTATAAATTGTTTTGCAGTAATTTTATACACATTATTAAACATTTCAAACTAGAAATTAAAAATGAATGAGTTCAAAATAAATATAAAGAAAAGTTCTAGTATCTTCCCTCTGCTCCCCAGCAGATTGTCTTGCAGTCCACCATCGCCTGGATTTCCAACATGTGCCCCATGTTGGAAATCACTCCTCTAGACCACAGGGAAGAGACATGACCCTGGTCACAGATCACTGACCAGAGAGTGACTCAGGGAGTCGGGAGATCATAGTAGAAGGTGCAGGAAATGACTACGTGCTGCTGAGTGCCATAAAACCATGGAGTTGACAGACGGGCTGTAAATCTAAACATGACGCCCTCCACCTTTCTCCTCTTTCTCCCTGCACTCCATCCCCCAGGTGGACCGCTCTTCTTTCATTTCCACATAACGCTCTCAGTCAGAGTCTTGTCCTTGCAGGGTTCTCTGTCTCCTTTAAGGCTGCCCTAAGCCAGGTGCTCATGCATGTAAGCCCACCTACCCGAGAGGCTGAAGCGGGAGGATTTCTTTCTTTTTTTTTTTTTTGAGTTGGAGTCTCACTGTCGCCCAGACTGGAGTGCAGTGGCTGCTCCCGGCCACCGCAGCCTTGACCCGCTGGGCTCCGGTGATCCTTCCGCCTCAGCCTTCCGAGTAGCTGGAATACCACGCCCGGCTAATTTTTTTTTTATTTATTGTAGAGATGAGGTCTCGCCTGCCCAGGCGGGTCTCAAACCCGCAGTCTCAGGCAATCCACTCACCTCAGCCTCCCAAAGGTGTGGGATTACAGGCTGAGCCACCGAGCCCGGCTGAAAGCGGGAGGATTTCTTGAGGCCAGGAGTCCAAGACCAGCCTGGGAAACACAGCAAGACCCCATCTCTTTAAAAAATTATTCATTATTTTTATTTAAAAAATAAAAAACATGTAGAAACAAGTCTTTGCTATGTTGCCCAGGCTGGTCTCGAACTCCTGGACTTCAAGTGATTCTCCTGCCTCAGCCTCCCAGAATGCTAGTATTACAGGCGTGAGCCACTGTGCCTAGCTAGGAAAAAAAAAAAATTATTTAATAAACAAGGCTGTCCTTGGTGATCACACATTAATCTGATGAAGATGCTCAACGAAATGTGACCTACCCACATGCCCCTTTGGCAACAGCCCTAGAACCTGGTGAGGGGTATCTCTGGCATTTATTAGGAAAATCAGGCTAACCACACTTTTCAAGCACATTTTTGTCACCCACCATCTCCCACTACTCTTCTCAAAAGAGAGAGTTCAGTCTTCAAGATGTTAGTCCTGAAAAGCAGGCTTTTTCCTCCCTCAGGCAGGTATTATGAAAATTCCATTA
The DNA here is from genome assembly GCA_027257055.1 of Cephalopachus bancanus. Lineage (NCBI taxonomy): Eukaryota > Metazoa > Chordata > Mammalia > Primates > Tarsiidae > Cephalopachus > Cephalopachus bancanus. The sequence goes on along the minus strand of JAPVLO010000382.1, from coordinate 34,630 downwards.
GAACTTTTTTTTTAATAGGAGGAGTCTTTTGTGTCTCTCTTTAAATAGCTAAGGGCCTGGGCCACATCATAAAACATACACAAATTAGTAAATAAATAAATATATATATTTCCTTTAAGTATCCTCAAAGGAAAAATGAACAGATTCTGGCAGATCACCAAGCCCCTATCAATCCCAAAATTCTGATTTTGTGTGAGCTTTCACATGAATATTATGGTAGAGTCCAAATGTCAAACTGATTTTCTAGAGACTTTGTGAAAATAACAGAACTGTGGTGAGGAAGGGTGTCATTCCCATGTCCTTCTCACCCCCAACCCTCTGCAAGCCACCAAAAACAACAAAATGGAAACAGAAGCCACAGATTAACTATGATGTCAGCAAATGTCAACTTCATTTTGTCAGCATAGGCTCACTCTATTAAACTCCTGAACACCCTTGGAAGAATTTAGGAGAGCATGAAAGACACAATAAGTAATGACGCGGCTGTTTTAAAATATCACAAGCTTTTCTAACCCAACGTTTCCTCAAGAAATGACTCATTACCTCTAGTCAGAGAAATAATATATGCCAGCCACCTAGCAAATGCCTAGCACACAGGGGTTTTCCGTGGCCTAATTGTAAAGAATCAGTGTGAAAACAAACAGGGCCTGGGTGTGGTGGCTCACACCTTTAATCTCAGCACTTTGGAAGACTGAGGCAGGAAGATTGCTTGAGCCCAGGAGTTTGAGTCCAGCCTGGGCACCACCGTGAGGTCACGCCTCCACAACCACAAAAAAAATTTAAAAATTAGCTGGGCTAAAGGATCACCTGAACCCAGGAGGTTGAGGCAGTGGTAAGCTGTGATTGTGCCACTGACCTCCAGCCTGGGTGATAGAGAGAGATCTCAACTCAAAAATTAGTTAATTAAAAATTAAAGAAATAGCCGGGCTCGGTGGCTCAGCCTGTAATCTCGTGCCTTGGGAGACTGTGGTGAGTGGATTGCCTGAGCCTGAGGGTTCGAGACCCGCCTGGGCAACTTGGCGAGACCTCATCTCTACAATAAATAAAAAAATTAGCGGGGCGTGGTAGCACGCACCTGTAGTTCCAGCTACTCGGAAGGCTGAGGCGGCAGGATCGCCGGAGCCCAGCAGGTCGAGGCTGCGGTGGCCGGGAGCGGCCACTGAACTCCAGTCTGGGTGACAGAGTGAGACTCCAACTCAAAAAAAAAAAAAAAAAATTTAAGAAATAAAAACAGCCGGGCTCGGTGGCTCAGCCTGTAATCCCGCGCCTTTGGGAGGCTGAGGTGAGTGGATTGCCTGAGCCCGCGGGTTCGAGACCCGCCTGGGCAGTGAGACCTCATCTCTACAATAAATCAAAAAATCAGCCGGGCGTGGTAGTGCATGCCTGTAATTCCAGCTACTCGGAAGGCTGAGGCGGAAGGATCGCCGGAGCCCAGCAGGTCGAGGCTGTGGTGGCCGGGAGCGGCCACTGCACTCCAGTCTGGGCGACAGAGTGAGACTCCAACTCAAAAAAACAACAACAACAACAACAAAAAACAAAAAGGAAAACACTATCATCTAGACATGAAAAAGAAAAAAAAAAAGAAATAAAAACAAACAAGCCTGGCACCATGGTTCATTCCTGTAACCCCAGCACCTTGGGAGGCTGAGGCAAAAGAATCACTTGAGCCCAGGATGTTGAGACCAACTTGGGCAACATAGCAAGACCCAATCTCTATAAGAAATAATAAAATAAAATAAAAAGAACAAACAACCATTACAACGTACAACAGAAATAAGAAACTTTGGGATAGTCCCTACTCTCAACCCACCTAGAAATCACAACAGGGATGATGGTTTTAAATTGGTACTGGATTTAATGACTTGGGTCAGAGAGTTTTTTTTGTTGTTGTTTGAGTTGGAGTCTATCACCCAGGCTGGAGGGCAGTGGCACAATCACAACTCATGGTCACCTCAGCCTCGACCTGTTGGGCTCAGGCAATCCTTCCACTTAAACCTTCCAAGTAGCTGGAATTACAGGTGTGCACCACCACGCCTGGCTAATTTTTTGTTTTTATTGTAGAGATGAGGGTTTGCTATGTTGCCCAGGCTGGTCTCGAACCTGTGGGCTCAGGCAATCCTCTCACCTCCACCTCCCAAAGTGCTGGGATGACAGACGTGAGCCACCATGCCTGGCTAGGTCAGAAAGTTTCTAAAATGGCAGGCGTTGAGCAAGAGTGAATTCCTCCCCCGAAGAAATGTTTGAGAACCAGCATTCAAATCAATGCATGGTTGAGTCATCAGTATTTCTGACCACCACGCCTGGCTGCAGCTACTGCCCTTTTGGATCAGAAGGACCATTTCCCATCCCTTTGGACCAAAAAGCACATCTTTAGAACCAAATGAATGGACAGGTGGCTCACCAGCTGCCACATCACACTTGATGCAGGAGTGGGGGCTACCAGAGTGGTATTCACTAAGTGGGAGGGATACGGCGGAAGGGGACTGATGGCTCAGAGCAGTGTACATTGATAAACACAAACATGCACTGGAATAGACAGGTGGATTTCAGTGTTCCCAGGTCACAGACTGGGCCGGGGGACAGAGGAAGCAAACAGAGCAAGTGACTTAATATCCTCGAGAGAAGGACAGGCTCTGAACAAGAACAAAGCTGCTGGGAAGCTGAAAAGGAGGGACGCAGCCCGGAACTGCGCAGCCTTTTCCTCTAACCAGGGCTGAGCTTTCTTTCACTTCCATCCTTCACCCAGAGGATGGACCCAGCAGATCTGCTTAAAGGCTGACACCCTCAAACACCTGCAGGGAGTTCTCATCCCCTCCTTGACCTCTCCCCCTTAGTCACGGAGGGCTCCCAGTCACACTGTAGTCACACTAGGAGTTCGTCTAATCTGCCTCTGGGCCTCCGCCGTCTCAGGCTCCCTGTTCATCACTCTGCCGGGAATTAAAACTCTTTCCCATTCCAGGACGATCTTTTCTTCCTTCTGCCATCTACTGGTGAAAAAGAAAATGTCGTATTTTCTTAGTTGCCTGATGTTGATTTGAACATACATTAGAGCTAGGCGCAGTGGCTCCCCCCTGTATTCCCAGCATTCTGGGAGGCTGAGGCGGGCAGATCACCCACTGGCTAGTTCAGGACCAACCTGGACAACATAGTGAGACCCCCATCTCTACAAAAAAAAAATACAAGAATTAGCCAGGCGTGGTAGCTCATGCTGATAGTGCCCGCTAATCAAGAGACTGAAGCAGAAGGATGGATCGCCTCAGCCCAGGAGGTCGAAGCTGCAGGGAGCTGTGATCGCACCACTGCACTCCAGCCTGGGTGACAGAGTGAGACCCTGTCTCAAAAAAAAAAAAAAAAAAAGAGAGAAAGAGAGAAGAAGAAAATCTGTGGAGGCTGAAAACTCATTTTTTGTTTTGTAAGACACATTCCAAAGGGAAAAAAAAATGCTATGAAAAATGGTTCAATCATTCATTCAATAAGCACTTATGGAATAAATAATATGGAATTACACACACACACACACACACACACACACACACACACACACAACACACGCTACCAGCCACATATTTAGTGTAAAGAGCAGAGACTTGGAATCAAATTTGGCTTCAAATGTTTACCTCACCCCTTATCAGCCGTATGACCTGGACAAGCCGCTTAACCACTCTTCATCTGTTACCACAGTCATGTATTGATTATTATGATGGCAAACACATATAGATCATTATAATAAGCCATGGAATAGTTCATTTAAACTTCACAACCTTGTGAGGTAGATAATATTATTGTGTTTCTTCAGATAAAAAAAAAATGGGGGGGGGTCGGAGTCTCACTCTGTCACCCAGGCTGGAGTGCAGTGGCACACTTGGGCAGGTGATCCTTCCGCCTCAACCTTCAAAGTAGCTGGAACCACAGGCATGTGCCACCATGCCCAGCTAATTTTTTGATTTATTGTAGCGATAAGGTCTCGCCATGTTGCTCAGGCTGGTCTCAAACTTCTGAGTTCAGGCAATCCTCATCTCCACCTTCCAAAGTGCTGGGGTTACAGGCATGAGCCACCACGCCCAGTCTAGATAGAGATTGAAATACAAAAAGGATGAACAACTTGCTTGAAGTCTCACAGGTAGTAACAGGTAGATTCATGGAAACAATAATAATCACCTTTCACTATTGTTCAAGGAACTAAAGACAACACATACTGGGGGGTGCCAAAAAAAATGTATACGCATTTTAAGAAAAGTTATCTATGTATTACCTTTAATTTGCTGTAATCAGAAGTGTCTGGATGCTGATGGTAACCACTTTGACCACCTCTTATATTTACAGAAGTCAAACGTGACTTGTATTTATCTTTTGTTATCGGTATATATTGAGTATAACAATTTTAATACAGTTTTTTCCCTTCTTAAAATGTGTATACATTTTTTTGCACCCTCTGTATAAAGTTCCCAACATGTAGGTTTCAGGAAATGAAATACAGATTGCACATTGGGCCCTATAAGATGTTAAAGTTATAATCATGAATAAGGCAAACACAATCACAATACAAGGCTAAGACTGAGTTCAGCAAAGACAGCATCTGACTTAATTTATTCAGTACTGTGTTCCTAGTACCTGGCACAGAGGCTAGGATATGGCAGATACTGGAAGAGAGGGAAGAAAGAAATAGGATTTTCAAAACTAGGTCAAGATTCTGTGACAGGATAAATGGTCTTATTTCTTCTTTTTTTTTTTTTTTTTTCTTTTTCCTACCCTAGTCTGGAGGAAAGATGGTCTTAGTTCTATATTAACATAGGCTATGTGATTCATTGTATAGGCCTGGCTTAACTCTGATACCAACAAGGACGAGGACAGCACAAGAAAAGAAACAGACCCAAGCTGAACACAGTGGCTCACACCTGTAATCCCAACATTTTGGGAGGCTGAGGTGGGAGGATCACATGAGGCCAGGAGTTCAAGACCAACCTGGGCAACACAGCAAGACCCCATCTCTACAAAAAAGAAAATAATTAGCCAGGTATAGTGGCACATGCCTGTAGCCCCAGCTACTTGGGAGGCTGAGGCGGGAGGATCACTTGAACCCAGGAGTTGGAGTTGCAGTGAGCTGTCATGGTGCCATTGTCCTCCAGCCTGAGTGACAGAGCGAGACCCTGTCTCTAAAAAAGAGAGCAGCCAGCCAGGCTTGGTGGCTCAGCCTGTAATCCCGCGCCTTTGGGAGGCTGAGGTGAGTGGATTGCCTGAGCCCGTGGGTTCGAGACCCGCCTGGGCAGCGAGACCTCATCTCTACAATAAATCAGCCGGGCGTGGTAGCGCATGCCTGTAGTTCCAGCTACTTGGAAGGCTGAGGTGGAAGGATCGCCAGAGCCCGGGAGGTCGAGGCTGCAGTGGCCGGGAGCGGCCACTGCACTCCAGTCTGAGTGACAGAGTGAGACTCCAACTCAAAAAAAAAAAAAAGAGCAGCCGCGCTCGGTGGCTCAGCCTGTAATCCCGCGCCTTTGGGAGGCTGAGGTGAGTGGATTGCCTGAGCCTGCAGGTTCGAGACCCGCCTGGGCAGCAAGACCTCATCTCTACAATAAATAAATAAAAAAAAAATCAGCCGGGCGTGGTAGCGCATGCCTGTAATTCCGGCTACTCGGAAGGCTGAGGCGTAAGGATTGCCGGAGGCCAGCAGGTCGAGGCTGCGGTGACCGGGAGCGGCCACTGCACTCCAGTCTGGGCGACAGAGTGAGACTCCAACTCAAAAAAAAAAAAAGAGAGAGAGAGAGCAGAGGGAAGAACTCAAGTTTCAGAAGAGTTCAGTAACTTTTACGAGGTCACACAGAAACACAGTGAACAGTCATAACTAACACTCTCCCTACCAGTTACTTCCCCTATCCCTCGTGCTCCGTCCAGCCCCTTAGGTGGCATTGGCAGGTTGCTGAAAGGCAAGAGTGACAGGAGACATGCTATTAGGTGGGCAGATGGCCATGAGCAGACAGAAGTACCAGGAATCTGAGCAGACCTTGGGGTCCACCTGCTAGAGATTGCACGGCTCCCCATGAACCCATCTCCTTCCTGTCTCCGTTCCACGGGCACCAATCAGCACTTTATTCCAGGTGAGACTATGCAACGCCATTTCCCAGACTTCAGGTTTCTGCAGTTATTTTTAGCTGTAGTTTTAGTGCATACCTGGGACAGGTGAGGCATGAAAAGGAATGTGGGTGTGGGTAACCCTTAAGTCTCTAGTGCCATGGTCTGGGTCTCTTGTCATTCCAGATAAAGAGGGGTGACTCACACCCTGATTTATTATCTGTCCTGAGGCTAGATTTCACCTTAAGAACTACGCGGATTAGAATTTCTTGTATATCCTCTTAGTTTTAGGGGCATACTTTCTTGATGTTATTTTGTTACCTGCTTTTGATACCTTGGATCCCTTCATTTTCTGTAACCAACACCACAGGCTAGAGTTCTTTCTGGTCCCACTTCCCAGGGCTTTGAGGGACCCAGGCTAGATAAAGTCTCTGGTATAGGTTTGTGGATACCTCTGAAGGCAGGAAGCTACCTGGAAAGCCCCCTGGCGGTAAGCCAGATGTCCTTAAAGAGCCAGCCAAGTTCTGGGATAGTCGTTACATTTTTAACAGACTGAGAAAGAATAATCATGAGCTAGTTGAGTATGGACCCCTCTTAGCAACCACTAGAATCCCCCAGGGTGCCCTTAAATAATTTCTTCCTGGTCTCTGGAATTCTGGGCCTGCTTTGAGCCTGAAATAGCCTATCTGATGGAAACCCTATCGCTAGGACCCTAAGACCCTTTGGTAAGACAGAGAGGGATTTTCCTCCTTCTCACTTAGCTCTGTACAGAGGAAGAAAAACTAGGCCAGCTAGTACCATGAGGCCATTGTTATTGCGACTGGACATAATAAACACTATAGAAATTGGCTTCACAGTCCAGATGAAAAATAAGGGGGACATTTTCTCCGGGTCAGCATCCCATGACTATTGCAAGATACTCCCTTTATCGAGAGTTATAAGTTAGGTGAGTTGGTTCATAATCGGAGTAGGAGGAAGGTAGCTCACAGTTTCTTAAATCAGGAAGGTAGAGCGGAGGAATTATACCAAGAAGGGAACAGGAGAAGGGTCAGAGATCTCCTTCCTTAAATCTAACAAGTCTAGAGCCTTTGGAATCTCGACTGCAATTTACATTTCATCTAAGAGAATGGTTTTTTGGGTTGTTTGTTTGTTTTTTTCAGTTGGGGTCTCACTCTGTCTCCTAGACTGGAAAGCAGTCATGGTTCACCTCAGCCTCGATCTCCTGGGCTTAGGCAATCCTTCCACCTCAGCCTCCCGAGTAGATAGGACTATAGGCATGCAACACTATGCAGCTAATTTTATTTTTTAAAATTTTTTTGTAGAGATGGGATCTCGCTATGTTGCTTAGGCTGGTCTTAAACTTCTGAACTCAAGTGATCCTACCACCTCAGCCTCCCAAAGTGCTGGGAATACAGGCACAAGTCACTGCACTCAGCCAAGAGAATGTCATTTCGAACTTCGTCTATATTTCTACCTCTCCAACCACTTCTGAAGAGTTGTCACCTGTCTTCCCTCCTTTCTTTGTATACAATTTTATCCACCTTAGTCCATTTGTGTTGCTATCAAGGAATACCTGAGGGTGCATCATTTATTTTTTAGAAAGAGGTTTATTTGGCTCACAGTTCTGCAAATTATACGAGGAGCATGGTGCCAGCATCTGCATCTGGTGAGACCTCAGGAAGCTTCCCCTTATGGCAGAAGGGAGCAAGCATCATGTGGTGAGAAGAAAGCAAGAGAAGGAGGCACTAGACTTTCTTCTTTTCTTTTTTCATTTTCTTTTAAGTACCTCAAATATGGAGAAACCAGGCTCTTTTTAACAATCCTCTCTTGGGGGAATTAATAGAATGAGAACTCTATTCACAGTGAGAACAGCACCAAGCCACTCACGAGGGGTCCACCCCCACAACCCAAAAACCTCCCACTTCCAACACCTGGAATCAAATTTTAACATGAAATTTGAAGGGAACAAATATCCAAACTACATCACCGCCATGTCTATTCCACAATGCAACGTTGAACCCCAAAGAATGTAAAGGAGTTCACAAAGACTCCCTGTACTGGGTCAAATAATGCCCCCCAAAGATCATATCTACCCACAATTTTAGGTGACCTTATTTGAAAATAGGATCTTTGCAAATGCAATTTATTGATTGATTTATATCACATCCAGCAGCACTTTTTTTTTAAGTCCGGGTGTCACTCTATCATCCAGGCTGTAGTGCAGTGGCATGATCACAATCATGGCTCACTACAGCCTCGACCTGGGCTCAGACGGTCCCTCCACCTCAGCCTCCTAAGTATCTGGGACTACAGGTACATGCCACCATGCCCAGCTAATTTTTTTTTTTTTTTTGTAGACGAGGTCTCGCTCTGTTGCCCAGGCTGGTCTTGAACTCCTGGGCTCAAGCAATCCTCCTGCCTCAGCCTCCCAAAGTGCTGGGATTACAGGCATGAGCCACCTCACCCAGCAGATGTAATTAGTTAAGATGAGGTCATACTGGATTAGGGTGTACCTTAAATCCAATGACAAGTATTCCTATATGAAGGCCTTGTGAACAGAGATTGGAGAAATGTTGCCACAAGCCGAGGAACATCAAGGCCTGCCTGCAACCTAGAGGCAACCCTGGCTGGGAAGCTGGAAGGACTCTCCCCTAAGGGCTTCAGATGGAACATGGCCGTGTAACATCTTGACTAGGGACTTCTAAGACCCAGTACTGTGAGAGATCAATTTCTGTTGTTTGAAGCCACCCAGCTTGTGGTACTTTGCTTCCGTAACTCTAGGAAATTAATACAAGCCTCAGTAAGAGTTTCAGCAGCGAGATCTCACTACCTTGCCTTGGACACGGGAGCACAAAGAACAGCTCTGATTAACAGTATAAATCTACAGCCTTGCTCTCATTGGCTAAGGCATCACATGCATCTGTTTCTGCACCCGCTGCCCTCCCAATGCCACCTGTGCTTTTTGTCTGGGACTCTAGTGAGTGCTCTGGACCTATTAATGTGCCTGAAGACATGTCTGTCCACATTTGTTAGTTTCCTATCTTTCCATCCTAACAAAAGATAATTACATATATACATTAGAGATAACAGTTAAGGTTTAGAGTAGTAGTGTCTAAACCTTTTTAGTCTCCCCAGAAATAGGCATATACCTCAGGGGCCCATAGACATCCTTAAGGATAATTTCAGTCTCTCCCCCTTACCCTCAACTAGTATCCCAATTCAATTTCAGCTTGCTTCTGAAGTCCTCCACTGAGTTGACACAGCAACCATCCACCAGCTCAGAGATAGAGCTGCTCTCCTAAGCCACCCTGGAAAGCCCTAGCGGGAAAATACATGAATGGAGAATTCCCCCTGTGGCAGGCACAAACTCAACAAAGCATGGCCCCATGCAACCATTTGCTTCTTTTCTCCCTTCCTTTTCCTGTCTCTGACTCCTCTGACTTATCCTTCATGCAGATGTACCATCATGAGCAGCAACGAAATTCAGAGCAAGTGCACAACACAGTAAGCCATGTGCTGTATTTCACTATAAACACCTTGTCCCAGGCGCCCCTTGGAGATCCATCTGTGGTAGAAAACATCCTGCCCTTATCTTTACAGAGATCTTTCCACAATAAACAGTCCACCCCGGACTACCACAGTATTACTGCCTTGTACTTTTCATTTCTCCAACTCCTGGTCTCAAGCAACCCTCCTATCTCAGCCTCCCAAAGTGCTGGGATTATAAGTGTGAGACACCACGCCCACTTTTCACTTCTCACCAGATACTCTGACTTAAGAGATACAAGCTTTGGGACACACACTTTAAGACGTGTATGGAAAGTTTCTTTTTTGCCAAACTTCATTCCCAATAGTAATCCATCGCAGTGGTTCTTTAGACTCTTTACCCTGGTTCTACAACTCCAGATACACTCTAATTTTTCTTTAAGTCAGAGTCACACTGTTACCCAGGCTGGAGCCTCGACCTGCTGGGCTCAGGCAATCCTTCCACCTCATCCTCCCAACTAACTGGAACTACAAGGCACAGACACCAAGCCCGGCTAATTTTTTTTGGATTTATTATAGAGATGAGGTCTTGCCATGTTGTCAACGCTGGTCTCAAAACTCCTAGGTTCAAGCAATCCTCTCGCCTCAGCCTCCCAAAGTGCTGGGATTACAGGTGTGGGCCACCACGGCTGACTAAAATTGTTATAGACAACTGAAAATATTAGCATTCTTCTATGTGTAAAAGCCCTCAGAACACAGGATTGCTCACAACTGGGAAGCTCAAAGCTGTTTCTAATTTCCAGCAACCTTTCCGTGCTCACTCAGTCCTACAGGGCCAACGCCTGCCTCTTCCGCAGGAGTTGAGGCCCCAGTTCTACATATCCTGAATTCAACCACCCAACAAATGGGGACAAAAGAGAAGAGCATGGTCAATGGGCACCCATGACAAGTGGATGAAATCAAGTCTTAGAATTACCCTACAGTCTGTTTCATACTGATTTTACCCTCATAGTCTAGAGATCAGAGTTTAAGTAAGAAACCAGTCTTCTTAACGACCTTCTTAATTCAGGGAACCAGGGAAGTAAGCCTAAGAGGGATCTGACAGACCTCTGCAGTCTCATGATGGACCATGATCCACCCCCAAGAAAAACACCACCTCCTTTTAAGCAGGACTTCCCTAAAAGAATCCATCATCTTGTTTCTTTGTTGACTTTTTTGGTCATAAACAGCATGTATCGTAAATTAAGAACAATCAATGAACCTGCCATGTAATCGCCACTGTCAGGTTCTTGCCTGTTGGCAATATCTTACTTAAATCTATAAAGCCCTTTAACACCAAGATCTTCAAAAATTTTGAATCTTTAGAAATAATACTTTTATTGTTTCACATTAGCTCTAATGAAGCACAAGTCAAGATGTCTTAAGTATCATAGATGTCCGAGCCTCTTTCCTTTACAATTACGTATGGGTCATGGGCTTCACTGACCCAGTCCTTGACTTGCAGCTATAAAAGACTAAAGGTCTGTGTGAAATGATAGAAGAGTACATCCCCTCCTTTCATGAGCAAGGAACCAAAGTGGAAGGACGGGAACAGTCTTGACATCACCACTGAAAACTGAATCCGCAGCAACGATGCCCCAACACACAGAAAGCAGGCAGGAGACAGTTCGTGGAGCACATTCTAGACATAATGCAGCCAGATTTCAGTCTGAGGATCTCTGCTGGAGGTGGTTTCATTCTCTTCTTCAATTCTCTTTTACAGAGCAGAAAGCAGAGCTCAAGTCTTTCGAACAGCGATTAACGGCCCTTCCGTTTCTTCATTTTTCCTCCAGCCACCTTATTCCTGACTCCAATCGCACCCTCTTTATCATCATTGTCCCCAGCATCCTCTCGTGAGCGTTTCTTCTTTTCCCCATGCTCTCTCAACTCCTGCAAGAAAACAGAAAGGATGGGACTGAAAATGAATTACTCTCACTGATAACACATTGTAGTCTTCTCTCTTTAAAAGCAAACATGGAGGCCAGCCACAGTGACTCACACCTGTAATCCCAGCACTTTGGGAGGCCAAGGTGGGAGGACTGCCTGAGCACAGGAATTTGACATCAGCCTGGGCAACACAGCAAGACCTCATCTCTATAATAATAAAAAAAAAAAAGTCGGGCATGGTGGTACACATCTGTAGTTTCAGCTAATTGAAAGGCTGAGGTGGAAGGATCGCCCAAGCCAAGCAAGTCAAGGCTGCAGTAGCCATGATCATGTCACTGCCCTCCAGCCTGGGCAACAGCATGAGACCCTGATGCAAAAAACAAACAAATAGCAAAACAAAACATTGAGTAACCCCCTGACATCTGACATTAGTAAAGTGATAAGATTCAACTCCTTATACAAAGAGGTTAACCTTATTCATTAGCAAAGCATGAAAATCAAGCTTTTATGTACACATGACAGATAGGTAAAGGTTTAAGAGAATAGTACTACCTAGTATTGGCCAAGGCGTGGGGAAATTCACATATATTGTCACTGACAGTGTAATCTGCGATAGCTTTTCTAGGGGGCAATTTGGCATTCTATACGAATTCAAAGTTCCCACGGTGGGAGGGGACCCAAGAGGGTTGCCTTATACAACTTCAAATTCTATATATACATCTTGGTCTACAATTCTACTTCTAGGAATTTATTCTAAGAAAAAAAAATAAATATGCAAAGCTGTACATATTAGGATACTCAACTCTCTACTAAAGTAGAAAAATTTGAAAAAAGCATAAACATCCATCAATGTAAATCAAGGTACATATATGTGATGAAATTCTTTATAATCATTAATAAATGAGCCAGGCTCAGTGGCTCACACCTATAATCCCAGAGCTTTGAGAGGCCAAGATGGGAGGATCACTCAAACCCAGGAGTTCAAGACCAGCCTGCACAACATAGCAAGACCCTATTTCCACAAAAAAACACAAAAATTTACCAGGCCTGGTGGTCACATCTGTAGTCCTAGGTACTCAGGAGGCTGAGGTGGGAGGACTACTTGAACCCAGTAGTTCAAGCTTATAGTGAACCCTGCTCGTACCACTGCATTTCACCCTGGGCAACACGGCAAGGCTCTGTCTCAAAAAAACCCCTCAAATTCCTGGGCACAAGCAATCCTCCTGTCCCAGTCTCGTGAGTAGCTAGGACTACAGGCACATACCACCATGTCTGGCTTGTTGCCTAGGCTGGTCTCGAACTTCTGGACTCAAGCAATCCTTCTGCCTCACCTTCCTAGAGCACTGGGAGCACAGCTATAAGCCACTGTATTAAGTTTTATATACTATTATTAATAATTTTGTACACAAAACAAAGTTGTGACTGCTTCTTGACTGTGACCCATGACATGAGGTCAAAGTGTAGAATTTTCCACTTGTGACATCTATTAGTCCTAAAAAAGTTTTGGATTTTGGATTTTCAGATTAGGAATGCTCAGCCTCTACCTAGGTAGTTTACATTGGCTTATCTGGTGCTCAAAAACCTTGTAAGGTATTCAAGGCAAGTAGTATCCCCAACTTACAGGTGAGGAACTAATTCTAAGAGAATAGCAAATTGCCCAAGCTCACACAGTTCACAGCTGGATCTTCTGACCTAAGTCCACTGGTTTTCTTGCCACATGTAATACATGAAGAATAGCTGAGAATGTGGTCACTCTGGTTACACTGAATGCAAACCCTGATTCAACCACTCAGCTGTATGGTCTAAAGCAAACTACCTATCATCTCTGTCTTAATTTTCTCATCTTAAATTTGGAATAAAATAATACTCAGCTCGTGCAATCTATTATGAGGATTGGTATAAGTGTCTAGCACACAGTTACTATCATTTGCCTAGATGCTGGTGAGAAAGTTGCATACCATTCGGGCAAATCTTTGGGCTTCAGCCACACGTTCTGTCAGCATCATAACCTCATCATCCTGTGTTGGGAACACAGGCAGTTTCTTCCCAATTAAATGTTCTATGCGCTGGAAGAGCTCTACATCATACCTGAGGAGGGAAAATTGGCAAAGTTTTTGGTTGCCTGCTAATGCAAATGTTTTTCCATTCCCAAACTATGTATTACATGATATGATCTTAATACTGAACACACTATTCTTTTACTAAATACTGGTTAAGTACAATCTCTGTGCATGGCTCATCAGAAAATCACTAAAGGGTCCATGGCCATACCACCCTAAACGTGGCTAATCTCATCTGAAAATCACTCAAGATATTCTTCATTCACACAAAAAAAGCCTTGGGTATATAAACATTTGTTCCTTAAAAAAAATCAGAAATATATATTCTAATACTTTATGAGCTAAGAAAAAGGTCACTGCTTTCCAGCTCTACCAGCTGAAAGAAATAACAGGTACCATTTTACATGCTAAATTCTACACTTGATCTTTTACTATATGATCTCTGATTTTCACCCAAACCCTGCTAGATCAGTATTATTATTTCCATTTTACAAATACAAAAATCAGGATGACAGAGAGGAAGTGATTCGTTTAGTATATGGTAGAGCTAGGCTCCCAGTAAGTGGCTCTTTCCTCTACACTGCTCTGCCCATAAAGTCAGTTTACTCACTGTGTGACAAAAGTAATAGACTTTCCAGAGCGCCCAGCTCTCGCTGTTCGACCTACTCGATGGATGTAATCCTGAAGCAAAAAGGTAAATAAACTCAATTTATATGGATTACAAGTAAAAAACTATATATGCATGCAAGGACTTGCTGCAAATCTAGGTTTACAGTTTTACCACGCGCCACTACACAATTATCTGCAAAGCACATAACCTCTCTGAACCTTGGTTTCTATCTATGAAGCAGGGGTAGAAATGCATGCCCAAACCTGCAGAGTTATTATGAAAATCAAAAGAGACAGCGCTTTGTCTACAGTGGTTCAATACAAAGCCAAGAGACACACCAGTTCTCAACCAGGGGCTGTCTGTCATCCTAAGGGAGTATCTGGTAATGTCTGGAAACATTTCTGCTCATCATAGTGAAAAGTGTGCAACACTGTCACCTAGTGGGTAGAGGCCAAGAATGCTGCTATGCATCCTACAATACAAAGAACTCCCACGACAAAGAATGTGCTGGCTTAAAATGTTAAGAGGGCCAAGGCTGAGAAATCCTGAGATGCACTAAGAAGCACTAGTTGCCATTTCTCAAGAAATGAGAGTGACACAGATCAGCACATGCTGCACCTGCTCCTTCTGACTATGAGCACCTAATAACTTCCCTGGCCTGGGCTGCCTTCATTCACATTTATTAATGTAAAATACACAGTCGTGTGCAAGATGATGACAATGAACAATCAAGAGCTTTGATACTTTTGAAACTTGACTAATCAAGGACAAAAGAAACAATATTGTAATTAAGGAAAGACAGAACACATTCCATTAAGCAATACACTTCGGAGCCGGGCTCGGTGGCTCAGCCTATAATCCCGCGCGTTGGGAGGCTGAGGTGAGTGAATTGCCTGAGCCCGCGGGTTCGAGACCCGCCTGGAAACTTGGCGAGACCTCATCTCTACAATAAATCAAAAATTAGCCGGGCGTGGTAGCGCGTGCCTGTAGTTCCAGTTCCTTGGAAGGCTGAGGCAGCAGGATCGCCGGAGCCCAGCGGGTCGAGGCTGCGGTGGCCGGGAGTGGCCACTGCACTCCAGTCTGGGTGACAGAGTGAGACTCCAACTCAAAAAAAAAAAAAAAAGAAAGAAATACACTTTGGGGTCAGGCACAGTGGCGCATGCCTGTAATCCCATTTTGGGAAGCTAATGAAAGAAGACCACTTGAGGCCAGGAGTTCAGAACCCCATAATGAGACCCCCATCTTTGAAAAAATTAGTAAAACAATAAAAAATAAAATAAAAACACTTTGGGAACAGAAAGTCAAGTTAGCAACAGGACTTACCTTGGAATGGGTAGGAATGTCAAAGTTGACAACTACATCTACATGAGGTATGTCTAACCCTCGGCTGGCAACGTCAGTTGCCAGAAGAATGGAACGAGCCTTTGCCTTGAACTTATTAAGGGATCCTAGGCGCTTGCTCTGAGACAATGAAAAAGAAAGAATTTTAATGTTGGAAAATGAAGGAATCTTGGAATGCAAATCACATAAAACAGACAAACTAAACACAAGAACAAAGATATATATATTTTTTAAAGTCCCCCTTCCCCCGACAATTCCAGAATGGGGCTTCATAGGTCAAAACAGAAATTATGAAAACAACAAAAAATATGTTAAGACTTAGGCTAGAAAACAGTGATACAAACAGGGGTTGCTTAAGATAATAGAAAGAAAATTGGAAAAAAATCTGGTCTATTCTGTTAGAATCACTATCACCACTAAGGCTGAATGAATCAATTCAACACTTGCAAACTCAACAACTACCTATGAAGTATTCTACAGGAGCCTCTTATGTCCTGAAAGGAGAAGGCAAGTATCCATAGCAACACCTTAAAGCCCGCAAAATCAGAACAATTCTGGAAGCAAGCAATAATGCTATGTCTTTACTGTACAAATCCATTGTCATCAGGTTTATCCTCCTCATGCCACCAGTTCATGGTTTGTGATGCCAGAGTCCTCACCTGACTCATTTGCCCATGGAGCGGGATGGCTGTGAATCCAAGATTTCGGAGTAGCAAAGCTGTTCTCTGAGTATTGTTACAGGTGCTGCAGAATATCATAAAGGAGTTTCCAGCCAATTCATTTAGAATGTAAACCAGGTAGGTATCCTAAGTTACAAACCCAAGACAATATATGTAATTGAACCTGGAAGAAAGGGTTGGAGACCTGGCACATACATTAAGGAACAATCAACTCTAAAGTTGCTCCCCAGCCGGGCTCGGTGGCTCAGCCTGCAATCCCGCACCTCGGGAAGCTGAGGTGAGTGAACTGCCTGAGCCCGCGGGTTCTAGACCCGCCTGGGCAACTTGGCGAGACCTCATCTCTACAACAAATCAAAAAAATTAGCCGGGTGTGGTAGCGTGCGCCTGTAGTTCCAGCTACTTATAAGGCTGATGCGGGAGGATCGCTGCAACCCAGCAGGTCGAGGCTGTGGTGGCCGGGAGCGACCACTGCACTCCAGTCTGGGCGACAAGAGTGAGACTCCAACTCAAAAAAAATAAAAATAAAAATAAAGTTGCTCCCCAATTATCCAGACCCATGGCTGTCAGTTTTACACTTCTGTTTTTTTTATTTGTATTTTTTATCTTTGAGTCAGAGTCTCACTCTGTTGCCTAGGGTGGAGTGCAGTGGCACGCTGCTCACGGCCACGGCAGCCTCTACCTGCTGGGGTCAGGCGATCCTTCTGCCTCAGCCTTCCAAGTAGCTGGAACTACAGGTATGCACCACCATGTCCAGCTAATTTTTTGACTTATTGTAGAGACAAGTTCTTGCCATGTTACCCAGGCTGGTCTTGAACCCATGGGCTAAGGCAATCCTCTCGCCTCCACCTCTCAAAGTGCTGGGATTGTAGGCATGAGTCACCATGCCTGGCCATAGCTTTGTACTTCTTTTTTTTTTGAGTTGGAGTCTCACTCTGTCACCCAGACTGGAGTGCACTGGCCGCTCCCGGCCACTGCAGCCTTGACCTGCTGGGCTCCGGTGATCCTTCTGCCTCAGCCTTCCAAGTAGCTAGAACTACAGGCGCGTGCTACCACGCCCGGCTAATCTTTGATTTATTGTAGAGATGAGGTCTCACCAAGTTGCCCAGGCAGGTCTCGAACCCGCGGGCTCAGGCAATCCACTCACCTCAGCCTCCCAAAGCGCTGGGATTACAGGCAGAGCCACCGAGCCCGGCGAGCTTTGTACTTCTTAACCAGCACTGTTACCTCTGTGAACCTGTTTCCCCATATAAGCTGAAGTCAAGCACAGGAAACAGTATTCAGCAAACAGGAAAAGTCCTTATATCAAAACAAAAAACCAGGACTTCCGTCCTAAAGAAAAGCTACATAATAAGCAGACAAAGGAAAAACTGCTTGGATGGGCATGGAAAGGAATTCTATGATTACATCATGACTTCATTATTGTGGTTTAATGTGGTGTGAATTCCTGGCATGTCTGACTTATCAGTGACAAATATAAGCACAATACGCACTCTAAAGCAAACAGGCAGGACCTCAACCTATCACAACTATTAGCTAATCAAGAGTTGACACATTTTCAGATGCTTTGGTAGAAGGAAAGAGGCAGGAATTATCAAAGTAAACACTTTACCTTGAATTTAGAGGGAATAAAAACATAATATTGCTGCAATTTCTCAACTGTCTGGTATTTAGAGGAAACAGCACATTTCACAGGATTCTTCAGAGCTGCTCGCTGAAGTTTTTGCACCTGAAGAAAGAAAATCCAGAATAGCACACTGATACCTAAATGAACTTTATTTCTTTTTACTTGTTGCTGTTGTTATTATTAATTTTATGTAACAACTCTAATAAGGAAGAAAATGAAAGCCATAGCAAATTTCACCTTCTTGGTCATGGTAGCAGAGAAGAGGAATGTTTTCCGATCTCGGGGAATCACTTTGAGGATCTTGTCAACCTACAGCACAAAGAGGAAAGGATACAAATATAACATCTAGTCTTGGACACCTGAAAGAGGTAGAAACTAACAAACTAAATACATCACTGTGAGGATTTGAAACTCAATTCAATTCAATGCTGCTAAAATTTCTGAATATTTATCATCTAATAGTATGGTATTAGATGCTATTTTTAAAAAATTCTGAGAAAAGAACAGCTTAGTTTAGTAGAGTTAACCTAAGAAAAAGGTCAAGAATAAGTACTAATCAGCTAAGTAAACTAGGATGACTCAGTCATCAAAGAAAATAGAGGTATTTCAAGGTGCAAGGTCAAGATCTAAATCAAATAAAATAGAAAAGAAAATCTGGTTTTGATATGTCTCATGCATGACGTCAGTCAGACTATATTCTTCTTTTTTTTTTTTTTTGATTGAGAAGAGGTCTCACCATGTTGCCTAGGCTAGTCTCAGACTCCTGGCCTCAAGTGATCGCCTGCCAAAGTACTGGGACTATAGGAGTGAGCCACCCAGAATTCTAACTGCAATGTGAAGAGCACCAAGAATGAAAAAAGACAGCAGGGATGCTGAGATTAACTAACACTAATGCAATGTTCTACATAAAACAAGTGGGCCATGAAGCACATTTTGAAGCAGAGCCCTTGAGATGCTCTAAGGGGAATAAAGAAACGGAGAGCTCACCTCTGTCTCAAAATCCATATTCAGTATCCGGTCTGCTTCATCCATGACCAAGTATTTGAGAGCTCTTAAGTTGAAACCTTTTGTATTTTCCAAGTGGTCAATCAGTCGACCAGGAGTTGCTACCAAGGAAGGTAGAACAAAAAGGGCAATATTTCAGAACAAGACAAAGAGCAAGAAATAAAGTTATCTGCCCCTCAACCCCCACCAAATTTAAGAAATCAAAAAATCAAACAGGGCCTGGCACAGTGGCTCATGCCTATAATCCCAGCACTTTGGGAGGCCTAGGTGAGAGGATTGCTGAGCCCACAGGTTTGAGACCAGTCCGGGCAACTTGGGGAGACCTCATCTCTAAAGAAATAAAAAAATTAGCCGGGCATGGAGTGCGTGCCTATTGTTCCAGCTACTTGGAAGGCTGAGGCGGAAGGATTGCCTGAGCCCCGCAGGTCAAGGCTGCGATGGTCTTGAGCATGCCACTGCGCTCCAGCCTGGGCAACAGAGTGAGACTATGACTCAAGAAAATAATAATAAATTATCAAAAATCAAGTAAGATTACAAAAATCTGTTTCTCAAAGTCCTTCCATCTAACATTGGTAGATTTCCCCTAATTCGTCATTTTACCTTTGTCAATTACTCACCTATTACTATATGTGGTTTTTTTGCCAGGGCCAGAGATTGAGACATTGAATCAATTCCACCTACAATCACAGCTACAGAAATAAAAAGAAGATAAACACGAGATCCTTAATTTTTTCCACTGAACAGTTTTAAAAACCAGTGCTAGATTTCAACTTAGATTTGTTCTATCCTTACACATAATACTTTCCCCAAAGCTAAAATACAATATTAACTCTTTAGGTCAATATAATACTCTCTTCTATTCCCCTTCACACTCACTCACTACTTGTGATAACACCCTAGGATTCCTTCCCTCTCAGACACTTACCACACTGTACCCCAATGGAGGATCCCAAGGCTTCAAACTGCTCTGAGATCTGAAAGGCCAACTCTCGAGTGGGGGTGAGAACTAGGGCAAACAAACGCTGGGGCGTCTCCAGCAGTGCATTCAGAATGGGCAAAGCAAAGGCCCCTGTTTTTCCCGAACCAGTTTCTGCCAGTCCAATGATATCACGACCTAGAAGAAAAAGAAAACACTTAATACCAAAGAAATTCTCTCCTCACTATTTACATGTTTTCTACAATGGTACAATGCTGGGCACAAAATTGACAATGAATAAATAGTCTCATGAAATGGGGAGAAAGGAAGGTTGAATAAACAGAAAAGACATGATCTTTCCCCTAGGGTAAGCTCAAAGTCCAGTGGTGAGACAGACAAATACACACATATTATAATGTGATAAGGACTTTAATATAGGTCCCTACAAATGCAGTGAGAACACAAAGAAAGAAGCATCTACTGCCCAGAAAAGCCAGAGAAGGCCCCAGAGGTGATAAGTTAAATCTAGAAGCAAGCAAATAAGAGGAAGAAGTATATTCCTGTATGAGGAGAGAAAATGAAGGCTTTGAGGAACATGGCATATGTAGGTAGAGTGAGAAGGTGCCCAGAACACACAAATGTTAAGGGAGAAAGGGAGAAGAATGAGCTAGAAAGGAAATTCATGAGACATGCTAAGGAGTTGTGATGTTTTCCTATGAGAGAGAGGAACTAAGGACTGTCAGCAGGGAATATCATGATCAATATTGCTCTTTAGGAAGATGGACTCTGGGCCTGACAGCATTAGGAGAGACCAAGAAACATAACAGTGCATGCCATTTAAACTGCTATTCTCAGAGAAAAATGCTGTAAGTACCTTCTTAAGAACTGGTCACTAGAGTTTGTTATCGTCACTCAAGTTGCAGCTTACAAGACTTAGAAACTAACTCCTGAGCAAAGACCGCCATCTCTAGGCTGGCTACAACCCATGAGGTAGCTATGTGTTAGAACATGCCCAGTGAGCCTATAATGACCCCCACAGTTGCTGCTCTGCTGTTCTATGATTGTGCACTGAGAAGCCTTCCTTACCTAAAAGATAATCCTACAAGAAATAACACCCTTTTCCCTAACATAACCTGAAATGACTTACAATCTAAAATTACGCAAATGACCAGAGAGGGGAAAACAAGAGCTCAACTAGGATATTAAATGTAATTCCGGGAAGATATGTTAGTAACCTGAACTGAGACAAGGCAGGAAGACAGGAACAAGTGACACAAAGTAACAAAAGGTATCGGGTGTAGTGGCTCACACCTATAATTCTGGGCTGAGGCTCCAAAAAACACATAACAACAAAAAGAAAACATAAGTGCTGGTATAGGGCAACCCTTAATCAACAGTCAGAAATTCCTAAAAAATGAGTCTAGGTGATCTCTGAAATGGAAATAAACATAATACATGAAACACGAGAAGGAAATCATCCTCAAAAACCATCAAATGATTTTTGAGCTCTCAATAGTAAGACACTTTAATAAGGGGCCATGAACACAGGTGTTTCTGTTTTGTTTTGTTTTTTGAGTTGGAGTCTCACTCTGTCACCCAGGCTGGAGTGCAGTGGCGCATTCATGGCCACCGCAGCCTCAACCTTCTGGGCTCAGGGAATCCTTCCACCTCAGCCTTCCAAGTAGCTGGAACTAAGGCATGCGCCATATGGCCCAGCTAACTTTTTTATTTATTGTAGAGACGAGGTCTCGCCAAGTTGCCCAGGCTGATCTTGAATCCCTGTGCTCAGGCAATCCTCTTGCCTCTGCCTCCCAAAGTGCTGGGATTACAGACATGAGCCACCATACCCGACTGAACACAGGTTTTTTTTAAACTCTTGTAGAGTTGATGTTCAATTATTGCTAGCTATAGCAATAATCAATTCTGACTCCAGCCATAGGCTGAATTTGAATTGAGGCTGAGCCTCAATTTCCTTACCAATAAAATAATCATCTCTACTTTTCTGGACTGACATAAGGCTTAAAAAACAATAAACACAGGGTTCAGTAACTTTGCAGAAACCAAGACCATTATTAGTCCCAAATTAAAATTAAGAAGTTAACTTAATAGAATAACCATAGCAACAAAAATAGATTATTTGAATTGTCTGCTTAGAGCCAGAATCTACAGATTCAAATGAAGAATTTGTAAAGCATTCATTGGAATGAGATAAGCCCAAGAATAAGGATAACATTTTCAATGTGATCATCTCAATAGTTACCCAGTTCCTAGTAATGTTCCGTTGGCCCTTATTGTTCCCTGTATCAAATTCAAACTTTTGACTGAAAATAGCAGAATAGAATTTTAGAATTATTACCACCTAAATTTGACTCCTTTTTCCCACCTATGCTGTAGGGCAAGCTGGAAAAGGCCAAAATGCACCAATCCTTCTTGCTATTTGAAAGCAACTGGAGGACTGCTGACTGCTGATATTTCTTTCCTACCACTGGCTGTTATGTGGTCCTCATTCTCTGAACTTCTCTACACAAGTCAGAAATGTTTACCATCCCCTACTTGAAACACTCTCCCTTCCCTAATTAGTGTGAAACTATACTCTCATGATTTCCGAACTCTGCTGAACCTTCCAGTTCTATCCATCTCTTGGCCTCATCTGGCAATCTTGCCGACTTTGAATTTCAGTCATAACCTCTTTGGATATGGTGTCTATATCCAATTCTGGTTTCTCAATCAAGTTCTAATCCCTGGAGTCCACCTGTTGTTTTTTTCCTATTTCATGTTATTCTTCCCCAGCTTTACTGTTTTTGGGGTTTTTTTTGAGTCAGAGTCTCACTCTGTTGCCCAGGCTAAGTGCAGTGGCCGGTTCACGGCCACCAAAGTCTCAATCTGCTGGGCTCAGGCAATCCTTCCACCTCAGCCTTCCATATAGTTGGAACTACAGGCGCGCACCACTAGGCTCAGCTAAATGTTCTTGATTTATTGTAGAGATGAGGTCTCACCAAGTTGCCCAGGTTGGTCTCGAACCTGTGGGCTCAGGCAATCCTCTCATCTCAGCCTCCTGAAGTGCTGGGATTATAGACATAAGCCACCATGCCCGGGCCCTGCCCCAGCTTTACTAAAGCATAACTGACAAATAAAAAACTATATATGCTTATGGTATACAATGTGATTTTTCATTTGTTTACATCGTGGAATGATTAAATCAAGCCAACTAGCATATCCATCATCTCGCATACTTACCATTTTTGTGGTAAGAACATTTAAATCTACTTTCTTAGTCATTTTCAAATATATAAAACATCAATTTTTTTTTTTTTTGAGTTGGAGTCTCACTCTGCTGCCCAGGCTGAAGTGCAGTGGCACGCTCATGGCTACCACATCCCCGACCTGCTGGGCTCAAGTGATCCTTCTGCTTCAGCCTTCTAAGTAGCTGGAACGACAGGTGTGCACCACCACGTCTGGCTAATTTTTTGATTTATTGTAGAGATGAGGTCTCGCCATGTTGCCCAGGCTGGTCTCAAACCCATGGGCTCAGGCAATCCTCTCACCTCCACCTCCCAAAGTTTGGGGATTACAGGCATGTGCCACTGCCCCCGGGGTAAAACATTACTATTAACTATAGTCACCATACTGTATAATAGATCTTCAGAACTTATTCATCCTAACTGAAACTTGGTACTCGTTGAAAAGCATCTCCACTTCCCCCTCATCCAACTGTGTATTAGTCAATTCTATCTCATTGACATCTGAAGTCAACAACTCATCTTCCCTGAAATTCTTTTTTTCCTGTCTTCCCTTTTTATATCAGTGGTGCACCAATAATAGGTCCTAAATATACAGCCTAGAAACTTGACAATAATCTTAGCTTTCCACACCCCTTGCCTAGCTGGTTGTAAAATCACGATGATTCTTTTTCTATTATTTTCTTCCTTTTTCATTCTCACTACCACTACCCTACCCATTATTTATTGCCAAAATTATTGCAATGACCTCCTAATTGGTTTCCCAGTCTCTAGTCTCTTGTCTCTAAATGATCTTACACAGCTATGAGATTAATCTTCCACGAGTACAACTCTGAAGTTTTCCTGCCACAAAAAATCCCCAAAGATGCTCCACAACCTATGGAACAAAGGCCAAATTCCTTTACCAGCATTCCAGTCCTTCAAAATCTGGCCCCAAGCACCTTAATTAAACTTTTCACTGCTCTGTTAAGTACTTGCAGATCTCTATACATGCCATGTTTTCCAGCCTTTTTGGATTTTTTTTCATGTTATTCCCTATGCCTAAAAAGTCCTTCCCTCCCATCATATCAAAATGACTTAATCCTTTTCTTTTTTTTTTTTTGAGTTGGAGTCTCACTCTGTTGCCCAGGCTGGAGTGCAGTGGCACGCTCCTGGCCACCGCAGCCTCGACCTGCTGGGTTCAGGGGATCCTTCCGCCTCAGCCTTCCAAAGTAGCCAGAATTACACGTGTGCACCCCCACACCCAGCTAATTTTTTTATTTATTGTAGAAACAAGGTCTCGCCAAGTTGCCCAGGCTGGTCTTGAACCCATGGGCTCAGGCAATCCTCTCATCTCTGCCTCCCAAAGTGCTGGAATTATAGGTGTAAGCCACCGTGCCCAGCACTAAATCCTTTTCAATTCGGTCTTCAAGGTTCAGCTCAAGTGTCTTCCCAACCTCCCTAGCCAAAAACTAAAATGAAGTAAGTCTTCTCTAATCAATTAGAAGTAATCGTGTCTACTCTCTCAGAACACCCTAAATGTAACTTTCATATGTCCTTGTTCACCTTGTAATAAACATATAATTATCTCCTTATTAGACTGTAAGCTCTTGGAGAAGACACACGTAGATCTACCCCCAGTGGCTTACATTTACATCAAATACTCAGTAACTATTTATGGAAGGAACAAATGGAATTATGAAGAATAAGTCTAATCTCTTTTCCACATGACAGCTCTTCAGCTAATTAAAGCCAAAAATTATCATATCTTACCCCCTCACTCGTCTCATCTCCAGAACAACTGCACTCAGTTCCTTTAACTATCTGTAACTACTTTCCATACTGTACCCTACTCATTACCCCTCAGTTGGTCAGTGAAAACTGTGGTACCCAGACGTAAGCAATACAGTATTCTAACCAGTGCAAAGCACTATTCTCTCTCTAGAGCTGGTTCAGGAGTTCTTAACTCCTGAGAGTTCCTGAGAGTGGAATCCAGGGTGTGGAGAAAACACAGTCTTGAACTCTGAAATTATATGTGAAATTTTATGTGAAGACATATCTGTGCATTTTTTATGGGGAAAGCACCTTTTTATTTGATTCTCAAAGGGATAAGGGACCCCGAAAATGTTCACCTCCTTTTCCAGTTGTATAGCTAAGATTACATTCACTTTCTCTAAGGATCTTAATGAATTTTGTTAACAAACACTCTTGGGTCTCTTTTACCATCCACCCCAATCCTATAAAGCTTGTACTTAAGGAATCTTAAGATCAGCACTTTACTTCTACTCCAGTGAAATCTCACCCTATTAGTTTCAGTCTCACTAGTCATCACCAACACTTTAGTCATTCTTCTGCAAATATTATTATGAGCATGCCTCACAGTAAGAGTTCTCAACTTCTATAGACATACATGTATGTTCCAAGCATCCTCACATGTAGGTGTGCACTGCTGATCCATAACATCTAACAGGTTTCTCATTAGTACACTTTAATACAGTGCTTCCTTAAAGTCAGCAACCAACCCCTCCAGAGAACAAACCCCTTCAGATATTAAGACAGAAAATAAGCTCAGTAAACTGCAGAATGACTGACTTTTTCAAAAGCCAATAAGCCTGGATGTTGTATCTTTAGTGACCATATCTTTATTACACTCGAAGTATGCAAGCCTCCGCTCTCAAAAGTGTGCCAGCAAATTAACTCTCAGAAGCTCTCAAAAAGTACTAATTAAGTATAACTTCATATTCATCTGTACCAGGTCACATATTTAATTTCAACCTACCTTGTAAGGCCAAAGGAATAGCTTCAACTTGGATCTTGGTAGGTTTTGCCCATCCCAACTGGTCACAAGCTTCACACAATACATCCGTCACACCCTTGGAATGCAAAAAAATAGACCTTAGCAAAGAACAATACACTTCCACCTCCATCCTACTTAAAAGACTTTGTCAGAGCCATCCTGCTGGTTACATGCACCACCCTTACACTTGCTTTAAAAGGTATTAATCGCGCACTTCCGAGTCTACTCTGAGTACGAGACAGTGGCTCAGGACCTCACGAACACTTTCTACTCACCAGGGACAAGACCAAGGGCTTTACATGTATTCTCACATTTACTCGTCACAACAATCTGCGAGGTAAGTACTTACTAATGCACCCACTTTACAGATGTAGAAAGAGAAGCACAGCGGCCACGAGTGACTGAGTCGGAATTCAAACCTGGATGGTTCATCCGACTCTAAAGCTCCGGCTTTAAAAAGACGGATTCGCCCCACGTAGAAACTCCCGGACTCATATAAACGTTGTAATACTGAAGCGGAGAATAGGACAGATGGGGGCTGTCAGGGCCAAGCAGCCCTTCGCCCCCCGAAACTCAGAGCACGTCCGGAACCCGACCTTCTGAAATCCTGGGGAAAGCCTCAGCTAGGCCCCAAAATGCTTGTGTACGCTATGGACCGGGATCTAAGGTAGCCGAACCCTGCCTGAGCCTAGCGCCGAAGTACAAACAGCGTCACCCATCCTCACCAGGTCTTTAAACGTCTTAGTGTCCTCCTCCTCCGCGGCGGGCTGGGGCCCTTCGGTCGCAGAATCGTGCTCCTCGGGCGCAGCCATCTTGCCCAAGGCTTCGGAAGTGGGTGCCGGCGCGCGGGATGCTGGGAAACGTAGTTCTAATTGTCCCCAGACGGTGTGTTCTGGCGCCTCCCTGCGGTCTTACTGGGGTTTGCACCAGCCGGCCTGGCAGGCAGGGCTTCGCGGAAACGCAGCGAGAAGCTATGGATAGATATAAGCGTGAGGGCTTGCGGAATGGAGCCGCGTGCAAAAGGGACCGAAGACCAGCGCCACCGCCCGTGTCGCCCGTTATGCTACCTGCTTTGCTAACCATAAGGTCTTAAACGAATTGATATCACGATGCCATTTATTATTTCGTTCATTAATTCAACAGTGTTGAGAGCCTACCAGATGCTAAGGCTAGAGTAGATGCCTAGTGAGACCCCTGCACCCGTGGAGAGAAGACGGATAATAAATCAGTGGTCTGGCCGGTCGCAGTGGCTCACGCCTATAATCCCAGCACTTTGGGAGGCCTAGGTGAGAGAATTGCCTGAGCCCACGGGTTTGAGGACAGCCTGGGCAACTTGGTGAGACCTCATCTCTACGACAAATAAAAAAATTTTTTTTTATTTGCCCAAGTGGGGTGGTGCATGCCTGTAGTTCCAGATACTTGGGAGGCTGAGGCAGAAGGATCGCCCAAGTCCAGGAGGTCAAGGCTGCGGTAAGCTGCGATCGTACCACTGCACTCCAGCCTGGGTGACAGAATGAGACTCTGATTCAAAAAAAAAAAAAAAATCACACTTTTCTGGAGGTTGACTGCTGCTTTAAAAAAGAAAATGATGTAAACCTTTCAGCTACAGTTATGAGACCCTGTCGATTTTAGCCAAGCGAAAGTCTTTTCTATTTGTTCTTGGATAACTCAGACACAGGCTATTTTTAAGACATCCTCTGGTGCCACGGTCCCCAAGGTATCAAGGGCCATGAAGAGTTCGTGGCGGGTCGCATCAACATTGCATTGTTCCTGGGTCCAGGGCCTCCTGCGAGCTGTGGGCCTTCAACCAGCGCCCATCCTGGTCGCAGGATACCTGTCAGAGCAGCAAGATGACCACAAGTGGGTTCCAAAGAAGAAAGCGTGGGTCAGCTGAGAACATCATCTGCTTTGGACTATTCCTGCCAGGTTTGGAACGGTTTGGAACAGTTTGGATATTTATACTCTGGACAAGGAAATAATAGAGATCCATTCTAGTAACTGAGCCGTGTCATATCCTGTACTTTCAGAACAATGAGGAAGGTTAAAGAGGAACTCTGAATAAACACTCCAAACGATGAAGGGGAGAAAAAGCATGCCTTACACAATATACTGGCTCCAGAAGGAAAGGTCTAAGTGACTGACCCCACCTTATTCTGAAAGGTTTTCATGGGCTCTAAGCACTTTTGCCTTCAAGTGCTTCTTCCTCTACACACACACACAAAACCCCGAACAAACAAACAAACAAAACCTATATTTTACAATAGCATTAGTATAAAGACAAAGATTTTTTTTTCTTTTTAAAAATTTTAATTTATTTATTTATCTATTTAGAGATGGGGTCTTGCTATGCTGCCCAGGCTGGTCTCAAGCTCCTGCCCCAAATGATCTTCTACCTTAGCCTCACAAAGTGCTGGGATTACAGGCCTGAAACACCATGCCCATCATAAAGATGTTGTGTGTGTGTGTGTGTATATTCTTTTTTAAATTCAAAACAAAAGTAAGACCTGTTTTTGGAGGTCTCTAAAAGCATCTTGTCTCTAGACGATGGGCCCACCGAGACCAGTGGAGAAGGGATGGGTATGAATAACGTGAGGGAAGCCTGCAACAGGCCAGGAACCCTGGGTCTATGGGGGATGAGCATGTTAGTGTATTGGTGGTTGCTGAAACAAAAGCAAAATGAGCCCCCAACGTAGGGGCAAGAGTTCTGTGAAAGACTCAAACCAGAACCGATTATCAGTTTCTGCACAAAATCCCCCTAGAAGTTGCATACCTGGTCTACTTTGGAGAAAGCTCACTTATGACAAAATGCTCTTTACTTAAGAAGGAACCCATGCAGAATGTAGAGTACAAAAATTATCTTCAGCCTGTGGTGAATATGCATGTTCAAAGGAAGAATGGACATACATGGGCGGTGTCATGATGAGGGCAGAGACAGAGGACAGTTCATATAGAATCTAGAAAAAAGAATGTCAAAGTACAAATTACCCAGTTATCCAGGCAACTCATGTCTAGGGAGAAAAGATCACTGGTCCTTGTTTTGTATTGGTTTCATTTCTTTTTGTTTATAATTTGAGAATTTTTTTTAAACACAGAAAACATGTATTTATTTCTTTAACAAATACTCTCAATGTTCTCAGGCCCTGGACCAGACACTAGAGATCCAGCAGTAAACATGAACTCTATGGAAAACAGCTGCCTATTTTTTTTTTTGAGTCAAAATCTCACTCTGTCACCCAGGCTGGAGTGCAGTGGCACGCTCACGGCCACCACAGCCTGACCTGCTGGGCTCAGGTGATCCTTCCACCTCAGCCTTCCAAGTAGCTGGAACCACAGGTGAGCGCCACCACACCTGGCTAATTTTTTTATTTATTGTAGAGATGAGGTTTCGCCAAGTTGCCCCGTTGATCTTGAACCCCTGGATCAGGCAATCCTCTCGCTTCCACCTCTCAAAGTGCTGGGATTACAGGTGTGAGCCACCACATCCAGCACAGCCTCCTAATTAAAAATATAATGATAAATAAATAAATTCTCATAATCGAGTGGGGCAGACAAATGTGAAAAAGTAACTCCAAGTAAGATGAATGGTACCCAGAGGAAGAGCAAGGAGCTACAACGATGGATAATGAGGTGACCTAATCCTTGTGAATCATAGACATTTCCCTGCTACTTCTTTTTTGCTGTTTAGTCGAAGTCGCACTCTATCGCCCAGGCTGAAACCACAGACGTGCGCCACCACACCTGGCTAATTTTTTTGATTTATTGTAGAGATGAGGTCTTGCCAAGTTGCCAAGGCTGGCCTTGAACTCCTGGGCTCAGGCAATCCTCTATCCTCGGGCTCCAAAAGTGCTGGGATTACAGGTGTAAACAGCCACCACACCCCTCCTTCCTGCTACTTTTTTTTTCTTTTTTTGAGTTGGAGTCTCACTCTGTCACACAGACTGGAGTGCAGTGGCTGCTCCCAGCCACCGCAACCTCGACTTGCTGGGCTCCTGGCGATCCTTCCGCCTCAGTCTTCTGATTAGCCAGAATTACACACCTGGCTAATTTTTGATTTATTGTAAAGATGAGGTCTCACCAAGTTGCCCAGGGGGTCTCGAACCCGCAGGCTCAGGCAATTCACTCACCTCTGCCTCCCAAGGCACGGGATTACAGGCTGAGCCACCGAGCCCAACTCTTCCTGCTACTTTTATACTGAGACTTGAAAATTGAACAGCACCTACTAGTTGTGTGGGGTATGCAGAGTGGTCTATAGACAGAAAGAACCTTCCACGTTAGTCCCTGCAGTGGGCAAAATCAAATGAAGGTTGTGGAAATGACAAAACAGTGATTTATGATGAGGTTAGAAGTACAGGAAGGGACCTGAATGTCTAGGGCCTTATAGAGCAAGTTCAAGATCTGGGAATTTGGGACTTCATTCTAAGTACAATGGGATTATGCTTAGAATGTGTTGAAGAGATTTTTTTTTTTTTTTTTAGTTGGTATCTCACTCGGTCACCCAGACTGGAGTGCAGTGGCACATTCCCGGCCACTGCAGCATCTCCCTGCTGGGCTCCAGTGATCCATCCACCTCAGTCTTCCAAGTAGCCGGAACTATAGGTGCACACTACCATGCCCCGCTAATTTTTTATTTATTGTAGAGACAAGGTTTTCGCCAAGTTGCCCAGACGGGTCACGAACCTGCGGGCTCAGGCAATCCACTTGCCTCGGCCTCCCAAAATGCTGGGATTACAGGCTGAGCCACCAAGCCCGGCCTGTTGAGGAGATTTTAGCAGAGATGTATTGATGATTAATTCCAGCCAAGTGGAGAATGGGTTAGGAGGGAGTGACCCAGAAAGATCCACTAGCAGTTGCTCAGCAAAAGGTGATGGGTTTTTGTTTGGTTTGGGTTTTTTTAAGTTGGGGTTTCACTCTGTGGCCCAGGCTGGAATGCAGTGGCCCAATCACTCCTCACCACAGCCTCAACCTCCTGAGATCAAGCAATCCTCCTGCCTCAGCTTCCCAAAGTAGCTGGGACTACAGACATGTGCCACCACACTTACCTTTTTTTTTTTTTTTTAGAAATGAGGTCTTGCTATGTTGCCCAAACTAGTCTCAAATTCCTAGACTCAAGCAATCCTCCAGCCTCGGTCTCCCAAAGTGCTGGGAGTATAGGCATAAGCCATTATACCCAGCCGTATTTTGGACCAGAGAAGGGGCACGGCGGTCGGAGAGCACTCGACAATCAGAGGGTGTCTGGAGGAGGCTAGATAAATCCTCATGATTGATTTAACATGGAGGAGAAGATTGGGTACATGTCAACGATTCCTAGATTCCCAGCTTGCTCAAGTAGAAAAGGGGTGGAACCACTCATAAACTAGAAAAACACTGGAGAAGGGGCAAATATGTGGGGGTTTCAGGAGGTAGGGGACGTAAGGTCCCATTCAGAAGGTAGCAATAGTTATAGAAACCAGGACTTCATGCCTTAAACTTATGAGTAAGGAAAATAACGATTCGGGGTGATGCCTGAATCCTCACTGCTAACGTGAGACAAATTTTTGAGCTGGTAAAGGTTGCCCCTAAGGTGACCTGCCTACTCTGCGGGATGCCTGGGAGTCCCAATCTGCCCATCCCTCTTATTTAAAAAAAAAAACAAAAAAAAAAAAAAAAAAACAGGACTTGGCACTGTCCTGTGCAATCTCTAGGATGGTGATATTATATTGTCACTATGGTATCTGTAGAATAAGGAATGGAAACAATAGTAGTATGCCAATACATTTTTCAGTTAGCTAAGAGCCAATTTATTTTGTCCCCTGCATAGTCTACACACACCAAGGGTCTCTTCCGTGGAAAATTAGTTTTGAGTCCCAACTTGGCCTTGTTTTCCAGTGAGCTTTTTTTCTGAGTTGGCATCTCACTCTGTCACCCAGGCTGGAGTGCAGTGGTATGATCACAGCTCACCACTGCTTCGACCTCCAGGCCTCAGGAGATCCTTCCACCTCAGCCTCCCAAGCAGCTGGAATTACAGGCATGCACTGCCACGTCTGGCTAATTTTTAAAATTTTTATTGGAAAGATGAGGTCTCGCCATGTTGCCCAGGCTGGTCTCGAACTCCTGAGCTTAGGAAGCCCTCTCACCTTGGCCTCTCAAAGTGCTGAGATTACAGATGTGAGCCACCGCACCAGCCATCATAGGGAATTTCTGAGTTTGAAAAAAAACAATGGAGAAACTGACTTTAGAGTGGGTTATTTAACAAGGTGGTGGCCACTCCATGGTGAGCATCACCTCATAGGCAGTGGCTAGGCGCAGCTCAGCTGTGGCTTGGGTGGGAGTGTGACCATAAAGCCAACTTGCCTACCAAACCTGCCATTTGGCCCCTTGAAGCCCTTGGTCCATTACCATCCTCAGATCTTTGAGATAAGAGATTTTTTTTCTTTTCTTTTCTTGTCTGTGGAGACAAAGTCTTGCTATGTTACCCAGACTGGTCTTGAACTCCTGGGCTCAGGCGATCCTCCTGCCTCGGCCCCCAAAGTGCTACGATTGCAGATGTGAGCCACTGCACCCAGCAAAGGGTTAAGAGGTTTTTTTTTTTTTTTTTGAGTTGGAGTCTCACTCTGTCGCCCAGACTGGACTGCAGTGGCCGCTTCCGGCCACCGCAGCCTCGACCTGTTGGGCTCCGGTGATCCTTCCGCCTCAGCCTACCGAGTAGCCGGAATTACAGGCATGCACTACCACGCCCGGCTGATTTTTTGATTTATTGTAGAGATGAGGTCTCGCTGCCCAGGCGGGTCTCGAACCCGCGGGCTCAGGCAATCCACTCACCTTAGCCTCCCAAAGGCGCGGGATTACAGGCCGAGCCACCAAGTCCGGCTGGGTTAAGAGATTTTATGTCTAGTGCCCCCCAAAATCTGGTGCCTCTGACTGAGAATTAAAAAGTGAAGAGGACAGGCCGAGGTCGGTGGCTCAGTCTGTAATCCCAGCACTCTGGGAGGCTGAGGCGAGTGGATATTCTGAGCCCACAGGTTCAAGACCTGCCCAGGCAACTTGGCGAGACCCCATCTCTACAATAAATCAAAAATTAGCCAGGCGTGGTAGCACACGCCTGTAATTCCAGCTACTTGGAAGGCTGAGGCAGGAGAATCACCGGAGTCCAGCAGGTGGAGGCTGTGGTGGCCAGGAGCAGCCACTGCACTCCAGCCTGGGCGACAGAGTGAGACTCCGACTCAAAAAAAAAAAAAGTGAAGAGGGCAAATGATGTTCTAAGGGGTGAATAAAATGTATAAGGGATGGGCTCCCCGGGAGGACTGGGAGCCCCCCCCCAGGAGTGGCTATCCTTCGGGACGGACCTCTTCACCTCCACGCAATGGCCCTGAATCGGATGGACCTTGACCACTGCGGCCTCGGACTGCTTGTCGGCAATAATCTCAGCCTTTTCTTTTCTTTTTTGAGTTGAATTCTCACTCTGTCGCTCAGGCTGGAGGGCAGTGGCACGCTCCCAGCCACGGCAGAGATGAGGTCCTGCCAAGTTGCCCAGGCTGGTCTCGAACCCGCGGGCTCAGGCTGTCCTCTCTCTTCGGCCTCCCAAAGTGCTGGGATTAGAGGCGTGAGCCACCGTGCCCGGTCTAATCGCGGCCTTTTCTACGGTGCCGAGCTGCAAGAAGTGCTCGATCAGATCGCCCTCGGCCACGTCTCCCCTGAGGCCCCCGACCAAGAGCTTCTTCGCCGTGGCGTGGGCACCGGGCCGCGCCGAATCTTCCCAGGACACCGCCTGCTTCAACTTCACCGTGTTGCGGTCCACGGCCTGGGGCGAGGCGGCCATGGCGGCATCGGCCTCCTCCACCTTGGAGTAGGTCACGAAGCCGAAGCATCGGAAGCGCTCGGTCTGGGGGTTCACCACCACCACGCAGGCCTCCAAGAGGAAAGTGGGTGCACAGGCCCAGCTCACTCGTCTGCACCTTGAGGTGGCTAAGCAGGCAGCTCCTTCTTAAAAAGTATTTTAAATGCCTGGGAGTGGCTGAAGAGGTAGTTCTTTTCGACAACTGGAGTGGGGTCAGTCCTAAGTCTCCCCCCACCACCTTCCCTGTTTGCCCCTAGGGAACCACTGCACAGGCCCCTACCCTTGGGGATGTTCCCCTATTTGCCTGCTACCTCTCTTGTCTCTCCCTCTGAAGATGGGTTCGGCCCCACATACACATTTTTGTGTTCCAGTCGTTGATGGACTCTATTTTTTTGTTGTTATTACTTGGACCTCCGTTGTTTTTATACTAGCAAAATGTCTTGTTTTGATGTGTGTGTTTTTGGGGAGGGAGGGAGTGAACTCGTTGATTCTGTAACAAAACCTGGGTGGGGGTTAGGAGGGGGAAGGAGCGTGTACTGTGTTGGAAGGACTTGATACCTGGCTACAGCGTTTTCTATGAAACTTACTTGCATCCCATGCCTGAACTTTGAAAGCATATGTACAAAAATCATTTTTACATTTTGTTTGTAATAAATCATTGTATTGGACTGTAAAAAAAAATTATAAGCAAACAGCAGGAAATTCAAATGTCATGTTATGATCCTTACATAGAAAGCCACAAAGGCTAAGGTTTCAAGGTCAGTTCATCCTATGGGGTGGAGAATAAAGGAAAAGGACTGCATTGAGTCATTTCCTGACTGTTTTATATTTTGTTAGTACAAGTTCTTTCTTAAATGCACACACATTTAAAAAAAAACAAATTACTAGAAATAGAGGTGTTTACAGAATTCCTTGACAAACCTGATACTGTTGCTGCATTAAAAGAATGCGGGTCATACAGGCAGCTTCCAGCTGCACTTTAAAACAGAAGCATGTGAGTTTGATGTCTGAATGTTTGCAATAAGTAAACAAACAGGCCAGGCTCATTGGCTCACACCTATAGTCCCAGCATTTTGGGAGGCTGAGGT